>QLOH01000003.1:2934332-4401498 GCA_026901365.1 Sesbania bispinosa
TTAGCATTTTATTACCGTGTCAATGTATCAATGAATAATAAAAGTTTTATCCAAAGATAAAATATTAATGTATTAACAGTATCTTGAAGAAATGAGATTTATTTGTATTTGAATTTAAGTTTATTTTGAGACTTATGTGAGTGTATTTTTTGTTTGTTGTTCTCAATTCAGTTATGAGTGATTCTGCCAATATTACTGCTCAATATCAACTCTATTCCCGTATTAAATGGCTCAAACTTCAAGTCTTGGAAAGACAATGTCTTGATAGTTCTTGGAGTAATGGATCTTGACCATGCGTTAAGGATAGACTCACCCCCACCTCTTACAAATAAGAGTACCTCTGAAAATAAGAGGGAAATGAAAATGTGGGAGAAGTCAAATCGCATGAGTCTAATGATCATGAAGAAGGCCATTCTAGAAGCATTTCGGGGCACAATTTTTGAAAACATAAATACAACCAAGGAGTTTCTTGCGAAAATTGAAAAGAGGTTTGTTAAAAATGAAAAGTCTGAGATAGGTACACTCTTGGCAAACCTAATTTCAAATAAATATATGGGTAAGGGCAACATTAGAGAGTACATCATGGAGATGTCTCATATTGCTTCAAAGCTAAAAGCACTTAAGCTAGAACTCTCTAAGGACTTGTTAGTGCATTTAGTTCTGATTTCTCTTCCGGCACAATATGGTCAGTTTAAGGTGAGATATAATTGTCAGAAAGAGACTTGGTCTCTGAATGAGCTCATCTCACATTGTGTTCAGGAAGAGGAAAGATTGAAGTAAGATAAGACAGAAAGTGATCATCTTGCCTCCACCTCAAAGTATAAGGGCAAGGGACTAAAAAGGAAAAAGGTTAAGGAAGTAGTAGTAATAGCACCTCAAAGGAAACAACAAAAGAAATCAAATGATTCTGAAGGCAATGGTTGTTTCTTTTGTGGATCTGTAGGGCATGTGAAGAAGCATTGCACTAATTATCACGCATGGTGTGCTAAGAAAGATATGTTTCTCAACTTGGTTTGTTCTGAGGTTAATTTAACTTATGTACTTGGACACACATGGTGGATAGATTCTGGTGCAACAACTCACATTAGTGTGTCTATGCAGGGTTGCCTGAGTTGCCGAAAACCAAGTGATGGTGAAAGATACATCTATGTAGGTGACCACAAGACAGTTCAAGTTGAAGCAATTGGAAAACTTAGATTATTGTTAAAGAGTGGTTTTTATTTGGATTTTGATGAAACTTTTATTGTACCGTCTTTTAGACGAAACTTGATTTCTATTTCTGTTTTGGACAAATTTGGTTATTCTTGTTCATTTAGGAACGAAAAATTTAGTTCGTTTCATGATTCAAAATTGGTTGGTTCTGGTTCTTTATCAAGTTAAGATAATCTTTATTTAATCGATACGATTGCTTCATTTAATGAATCTTCACAATTAAGTACTCAAGACATAAAGAGAAAATTAACCAATGAGAATTCAACTACGTTATGACATAGACGATTAGGTAATATCCCCAAACGGAGAATAGAAAGACTTTTGTAAGACGAAATTCTAAACCCTTTAGATTTTACAAATTTTGATATTTGTATCAATTGTATAAAGGGTAAACCAATCAACAAAAGGAGATTTGAGCCCAATAGGACTTTGGATGTCTTAGAACTCATACATACAGATATTTGTGGACCATTTCCTACAGTTGCTTGGAATGGTCAACGATATTTTATAACATTCATATACGACTTCTCAAGATATGGCTATATTTATCTCATTCATGAAAAGTCAAAGTCATTAGACGTGTTCAAAAATTATAAGGCTAAAGTTGAAAACCAACTCAACAAAAGAATTAAAAGCGTCAGGTCTGACCGTGGTGGTGAATACTATGGTAGATATGATGGTTCAGGTGAACAACATCTAGGACCATTTGCTAAATTCCTAGAGGAATGTGGTATCGTCCCACAATACACTATGTCGGGTTCGCCCACTATGAATGGTGTTGCTGAAAGGCAAAACAGGACGCTTAAAGACATGGTAAGGAGTATGATTAGTCATTCTACTATGCCAAAATCACTATGGGGAGAAGCCCTTAAAACTACAACATATATCCTTAATAGGGTTCCAACAAAAGCAACTGAAAAAAATCCCTTATGAACTTTGGACAAGTAAAAAGCCTAGTTTAAAACACTTGCATGTTTGTGGTTGTCTAGCTGAAGCAAGGCCTTATCGGCCAAATGAAAAGAAACTGGACTTAAGAACAATAAGTTGTTATTTTGTTGGGTACTCTGAAAGATATAGGGGGTACAAGTTTTATGATCCCATAACTAAGTCGATTTTTTAATTAGGAAATGCTCGGTTCTTTGAGGATGTCAACTTTGCTAAGGGAGATATAGTTAAGGAATTTGTCTTTGAAGAGGAATATGTTGATATTCCCACAGGTGTTATTGGCATTGTACATGATCCTCTGACTTTGTTCAAGACACAACAAATCAAGACAATGTAGAACCTCCTATGCAAGAAGTTATTCCAGAAGAATAAACTCTTCCTCCTCAAGAACCTATGCCATTAAGAAAATCCACTAGAGAAAGGAGAAGTGCAATACCAGATGACTATGTTGCATATCTCCAAGAACATAAGGTTGGAATTGGATTGATGGAAAATGATCCAATTAACTTTCATCAAGCCATGGAAAGTTCTAATTCTCAAAAGTGGATTGATGTCATGAATGAAGAGATTAAGTCCATGAGGGACAATGACATTTGGGATCTTGTTCCATTGCCAGAAGGGACAAAACCCATTGGTTGCAAATGGATATTTAAGACCAAGAGGGATTCGAAAGGTGATGTGGAAAGGTTCAAGGCTCGTCTTGTAGCAAAGGGATTTACACAGAAAGAAGGAATTGACTATAAAGAAACTTTTTCTCCGATTTCTTCTAAAGACTCTTTCAGGACTATAATGACATTAGTGGCACATTTCGATCTTGAGTTACATCAGATGGATGTAAAGACAGTGTTTCTCAATGGTAACATTGATGAGACAATTTATATGGCGCAACTGGAAAACTTTGTTTCAAAAGATTCAAAGAGTTTGGTTTGCAAACTTAAGAAATCCATTTATGGGCTCAAGCAAGCATCTCGATGGTGGTATACCATAAGTTTTGTGGGAGCAAGTATATTTTTCTAGTTTTGTATGTTGATGATATTTTGCTAGCCAGCAACAATATAAATTTATTGCATGAAACCAAGAGTTTTTAGCTAAGAATTTTGAGATGAAAGATCTTGGTAATGCATCTTTTGTATTGGGCATACAGATACATCGAGATCGTTCTCGAGGTATATACTGGGTTGTCTCAAAAAGGTTATATAGAAAAGGTTCTAAAGAGATATGACATGCAAGATTGTAAATCAGGCAATTACCCTGTGGCTAAGGGAGACAAGTTTAGTCTCGATTAGTGCCCTAATAATGCCTTTGAAGAAAAGAAAATGCAGAAGATTCCTTATGCATCAGCAATAGGGAGTCTAATGTATGCTCAGGTTTGTACGCGTCTAGATATTGCGTACGTTACAGGGATGTTGGGTAGATATTTGAGTAATCCAGGATTGGATCATTGGAAGGCAGTTAAACGTGTCATGCGTTACTTACAGAGAATAAAAGACTATATGCACATATATCGGAGGTTGGATCAGCTTGAGATCATTGGGTATACTGACTCTTGTAGATGCCTGGATTGCAGGTTTTGATGATGCCAAATGAGAAAGAAAGAAAAAGAGGAAGATTGACAATGACAAAAGGAAATAACTTATTCAAGTCAAGAAGATCAAGAACAAAAGTCAAGTCAAGTCAAGCAACAAGGTCTATTAGGTTAAGCTTGATTTAGTTAGTTAAAAATGTCAAAAGAAATCTTAGTATTTGCAAGGAACTTGGCACTAAAAAGAAAATTAAACAAAATATTTTTATAAAGTAAAATCAGTTCAAAGATTAAAATTTTTGAACTGGTAATCGATTACCAACATGGTGTAATCGATTACCAGAAGTTCAGAATTCAAATTTCAAAAATTTTTGAACTGGTAATCGATTACCAAATCCTGTAATCGATTACCAGAGTGCAGTAAATTCAAATTTTGAATTTCAGGCACAACTGTTCGCAAATTGAACTGTGTAATCGATTACCAAACCCTTGTAATCGATTACCAGAGTTCTGTTTTTGAAAATCTTGAAGAGACATGACTTCTGATCAAGGTTTACAATGTTTCATTAACATCCTTATATATATATGTCTCATTTTCGAAATCAAACTAGATTACTCATGTGAAATTCAAAAGAGAAAATTTATTACATCAATCAAAATTGTGCCAAAACACTTGCAAATCTTAAGAGTTCTTATAGGCTTTCAACTAGTAATATCTACTCAAAAGGAGAGTCCATTTGTATTCAACGATTTAATTTGTAATTGTATTGTGAGTTGAAGAGAGGGTGCCTCTCTTGATGTGTGGATTGATTCTCAACACAAGGAAGGGTTCCAAGGTGTTGGAGGATTAATCGTTTGTAAAAGACTTTACAAATAGTGGAAATCTCAAGTGGATACTTGGGGACTGGACGTAGGCAAGTGGTTGGCCGAACCAGTATAAATCAAGTTTGCAATTCCTCTTTCCTTAACTCTTATTTACTTATTGCAATTGCAATTCCATTATAGTAAGAATAATCATTCATACTTCATCTTAGAAAAGGCATTTTAAGAATAATAAAGGCAATATAAATTAATAATCGAAAAGATTAGTTAAAATCGAATAACTTAATTCACCCCCCTCTTAAGTTAGTGAGGCCACTTGTCTAACAAGTGGTATTAGAGCTTGCATCTTGTTTAAGGATTAGAAGCCTCAAGATCACATATGGCCTCATCAAATACCCTTTTCACAGAAGGAAACTCCTTTAACAGACCTCCCGTATTTAATGGAGAATGTTTCCATTATTGGAAATCAAGAATGCAAATATTCATAGAGTCAATAGATCTAAAAATATGGGATGCTATAAAAAATGGACCTTTTGTTCCGTCAATGCAATTAGGGGATGAAGTGAAGATAACACCTAGGGATCAATGGAGTGAGGAGGATAAAAGGAAAGTTCAATACAACCTAAAGGCTAAAAACATAATTACATCTGCATTGGGTATAGACGAATATTTTAAAGTATCAAATTGTAAAAGTGCTAAAGAGATGTGGGACACATTGGAAGTAACTTATGAGGGAACAAGTGATGTCAAAAGATCTAGAATAAACACCCTCACACATGAATATGAATTATTTAGAATGAATCAAAATGAGAGTATACAAGACATGCAAAAAATATTCACTCATATAGTTAATCATCTTGCATCATTAGGAAAGGTTTTTCCAAACGAAGATTTAATTAACAAAGTTTTGAGATGTTTAAGTAGGCAGTGGCAGCCAAAAGTGACAACAATTGCAGAATCAAAAGACCTCACAACCATGACTCTTCACTCACTATTTGGAAAACTACAAGAACATGAGTTGGAGTTGATAAGACTAAATCAAAATGAAGAGAATGATAGAAGTAAGAAAAGCATTGCTCTCAAAGCTTCATCATCATCTATCCATGAATCAGAAGAAATCATTGAAGATGAGGATTTGGACGATGACGAAGAATTTAGTCTATTCGTTAAAAGATTCGACAAATTCCTAAGAAATAGAGGAAATAGAAGAAGATCTACAACTAACACAAAAAAGAAAGGAGAAGATTCTCAATCAATCCAAAAATGCTTTGAATGCAACCAATCAGGGCATCTTAGACTAGATTTCCCTATTTACAAGAAAAGAATGGAAAAATTAAACAAGAAAACATTCAAAGATAAGAAAGCAAAGAAAGCCTACATCACATGGGATGATAATGACATAAGCTCCAGTGACTCAGAGAATGAAACAGTCAACCTAGGACTTATGGTCAGAGACTACGAAAATGAAGAAGAGGTAACATCTTCTAACAATAATGCATCCATCTCATTTGATGAATTACAAGAAGCATTTAATTATTTACACAAAGAATCTTTTAAGTTAGCAAAACTAGTTTCATCTTATAAGTAAACCACTACAAAACTTGAGAAAGAAATTTCTAAATTAAATAAAGAACTAGATAATCTTAGAAATGAAATTAAATTAGTAAATTCTAAAAATGAAAATTTATGTTCTACCATTAATTTAGAAAATAGTAAAGAAATTCATCCATGTACATCATGCCAAATACATAAAGATGAAATTGAAAAATTAAATACTGCACTTGCAAAATTCACCTTTGGTAAAAATAATTTAGATGTTATTTTAAGAAATCAAAGGTGTGTATTTGACAAAGTAGGATTAGGATTTAATCCTCAATCTCAACAAAAGAATTATAAGAACTTCTTTGTAATTTCTCAATCCACAAGTTCTCCATTCTTAACATGCTTCTATTGTGGGAAGAAAGGACATAGTGCATCAAATTGTTATTTTAGAAAGAATCCTACAAATCTCAAAAATATGATGTGGATCCCAAAAGGATCTTTAATTAGCACTGACACTAAGGACCCAAAGAAAGTTTGGGTACCTAAATTAAACAATTCTGTGACTTGTAGGATTCCATGAAACATACTTGGTACATCGACAGTGGATGCTCCAAGCACATGACCGGGGATATCTCAAAGCTTATGGACATCACTCCAAAGAATAGTGGACATGTTACCTATGGAGATAACAACAAGGGTAAAATCTTGGGAATCGGAAAAATAGGTACAAATCACTCAACCTCCATAGAAAATGTCCTACTTGTTGATGGCCTTAGGCATAATTTACTTAGTGTTAGTCAATTATGTGATCAAGGATTCTTAGTATCATTTGACTCACAAAATTGTGTTATTGAATCCAAACATGACAAAAACATTAAGTATATAGGATATAGAATAAATAATGTATGTAAGATAAAATTAGATAATACTACAAATCATAACCAGTGCCTTATTAGTAAAACTAATGAATCTTGGTTATGGCATAAAAGAATTGCTCATATTAATATGGATCATTTAAATAAATTAATATCAAAAGACTTAGTAATAGGTTTGCCTAAAATAAAATTTGAAAAAGACAAACTTTGTGATGCTTGCCAAAAGGGAAAACAAGTAAAAGTATCATTTAAATCAAAGAACATAGTAACAACCTCTAGGCCATTACAACTAATACACGTGGATCTTTTTGGGACTTCTAGAACTATGAGTTTTGGGGGAAGTTATTATGCTCTAGTCTTAGTGGATGATTTCTCTAGATAACATGGACATTATTTCTTGCAAATAAAAGTGATGTTTTTAATGCCTTTAAGAAATTTGCAAAAATAATTCAAAATAAGAAAAACATTAAAATAGCATCCATTAGGAGTGACCATGGAGGGGAATTTGAAAATAAAATCTTTGACCAGTTCTGTGATGAAAATGGAATAGAACATAATTATTCTGCCCCTAGGACTCCTCAACAAAATGGAGTAGTTGAAAGGAAGAATAGGTCACTAGAAGAATTGGCAAGAACCATGCTAAATGATTCAAACATTCCTAAATATTTTTGGGCAGAAGCAGTCAGTACTGCTTGTTATACTATGAATAGGGCCCTAATTAGGCCAATTTTAAAGAAAACACCCCATGAACTATTCAATGGTAGAAAACCAAACATCTCTCATCTTCACATTTTTGGATGCAAATGCTTTGTATTAAATACTGGAAAGGATAACCTAGGGAAATTTGATGCTAAATCAGATGAGGGAATATTTCTTGGATATTCATTAAATAGTAAAACTTATAGAGTTTATAACAAAAGAACTGTGACAATAGAAGAATCAATTCATGTAGCCTTTGATGAGTCTAGTTCATTTTATAATAAAAAAGAAATAATTGATGATATTGTAGATACTCTAGAAAATACTCACATAGATGAAGATGAAGAAGCTCTTAAAGAAAAAGAGAAGAAAAACATGGAAGATTCTACAATAAATGAGAATCAAACAAACTTAGATCTTCCAAGAGAGTGGAAAACCTTAAAAGATCATCCTCTTGATAATGTTATAGGAGATATTTCAAAAGGGGTAACAACTAGACACTCTATTAAAGACATATGCAATAATATGGCTTTTGTTTCTAAAATTGAAGTAAAAAATATAGATGAAGCCTTAAAAGATGAACATTGGATTATTGCTATGCAAGAAGAATTAAAGCAATTTGAAAGAAATAATGTTTGGGATCTAGTTGATAGACCAAGTAATCATCCAATTATAGGCACAAAATGGGTATTTAGAAACAAGTTAGATGAACATGGTATAGTTGTTAGAAACAAAGCTAGGTTAGTGGCCAAAGGATATAATCAAGAAGAAGGAATAGATTATGAAGAAACCTATGCACCTGTAGCAAGACTAGAAGCCATTAGGATATTACTTGCATATGCTTCTATAATGGATTTCAAATTGTATCAAATGGATGTAAAAAGTGCATTTCTTAATGGATTTATTAAAGAAGAAGTGTATGTAGAACAACCTCCTGGATTTGAAAATCAAGAATTGCCTAATCATGTTTTTAAATTGAAAAAGGCCCTATATGGATTAAAACAAGCACCTAGAGCTTGGTATGAAAGATTAAGCAAATTTCTGTTAGAAAAAAGATTTACTAGAGGAAAGGTTGATACCACACTTTTTATTAAAAGAAAAATGCATAACATTCTATTAGTACAAATTTATGTTGATGATATTATTTTTGGTGCTACTAATGAAAATCTGTGCAAGGAATTTTCTAATGACATGCAAAGTGAGTTTGAAATGTCTATGATGGGCGAGTTGAACTTCTTCCTTGGACTGCAAATCAAACAAATCAAAAATGGTATATTCATCAACCAAAGCAAGTACTGCAAGGAACTACTCAAGAGATTTGGAATGGAAAACGCTAAACATATGGCCACACCTATGAGTACTGCTTGCTACTTGGATAAGGATGAAGATGGGAAGTCAATAGATATAAAGCGATATCGAGGTATGATTGGATCCCTTCTTTATTTATCAACAAGTAGACCAGATATTATGTTTAGTGTATGCTTGTGTGCTGGATATCAGTCAAATCCTAAAGAATCTCATTTAAGTGCTGTTAAAAGGATAATGAGATATCTTTTAGGAACTGTAAATTTAGGATTATGGTATCCTAAAAACATGCCTTTTAATCTAGTAGGATACTCTGACTCAGATTTTGCGGGATGCAAAACTGATAGAAAAAGTACCGGTGGTACTTGTCATTTTATTGGGTCCGCTTTAGTGTCTTGGCATAGTAAAAAGCAAAATAGTGTTGCCTTATCAACTGCTGAGGCAGAATACATTGCTGCTGGAAGTTGTTGTGCCCAAATACTTTGGATGAAACAACAACTCTCAGACTATGGCTTAAATATAGATCACATACCAATTCGTTGTGATAATACAAGTGCCATTAACTTGTCTAAGAACCCCGTGTTACATTCTAGAACCAAACATATTGAGATTAGACATCACTTTCTTAGAGATCATGTGCAAAAAGGAGACTGTGTTCTAGAATTCATTGAGACTAAACAACAACTTGCAGATATTTTTACCAAGCCATTACCTAAGGACAGTTTCTTTACAATAAGGAGAGAATTAGGTATTCTAGATGTTCCAACTTAGAGTCATAAAAATTTTTAGGGATAAAAATGGTTTAAAACCCAAAATAAAAATTCTGGGAAGTGTGTAATCGATTACATAGTAGGTATAATCAATTACCAGAGAGCTTGGAATCCTTCAGATGCTCATCTGGGTTCCTGGTAATCGATTACCACTGTGCAGTAATCGATTACCTGAGACCATTCCATCTTGTAATCGATTACCATATGGCCGTAATCGATTACATGCGACAGCTTTCTCACTTCTGGAAACGTGGTAATCGATTACCACAAGGCGTAATCGATTACCATACTGAGAACTCTATAAAACCGTCTTTCTCTCTCTCTCTTACGAACGGTTTTCTTCTTCTCTCTCTGTTGTGCGCGCAACCCTTCCTCATTTCCTCTTCAAATTCTCATAACTCCTTCATTTCTTAACGAAATTACATTCCGTTTCTTGCAAATTAATCCTCTCCTCATTACCTACAAAACCCACCGAACAATTTCATGAATCGTCTTCTTCAATGGCGGAACCATCGAAACGTCAAAAACGCTCCGCCCCTCGTCAACCTCGTCAAGACACCTCCGGCGGCCCCCAATCCATCTCGCTCCCTCGCTCTATTTTCGACCAATGCTCAACGGGAGAGGTATTATTCTCTATTTTCAACTAGAGATATCACCGAACCTAAGTATCAGCGTAGAGTTCTTTGAAAACCAAGGTTTTGACTGTTGCGAAACTTTTCGTACTTGTGGGTTGTTGGATTTTATGCAACTGCGTTCGCAAATTTATCCTGAATTAGTTAGGATATTTTATAGCAATCTGAAAATCACGGATGGGGTAATTCGTAGTGAAGTTAAGAGAATCCCAATTGTAATTGATCAGTCCTTATTTTATACCCTGACCAAATTAAGTAGTGATGGAGCATTTTTTAGGGAACTGTGACTGAAGAATGAGAGTTAGACTATAATCCTGAAAATGCTCGTAGGATGATTTGTACTGAAAATGCTGAGTTGGATGGACGTATGTTTGCTGGGTCATTCACTTTTAACAGTCGTCTCATGCACTATATCATTGTCCGTATATTGCTTCCTCGCTCTACTAATTTGGCCCAAGCTACTGAATAGGATGTTATTCTTATGTGGGCTTTACTGACTGGACGGCCAATCAACTGGGCTAATTTGGTTCGTTATCGGATGAACAAAGCTATGCGTGCCAACACTCCTTTACCTTATGCTCATCTGATTTCTCTCTTTTTGGCTCATTTTAATGTCTCGCTTAACCATGAAAGTTGGCTCCCAGTCAAGCGCTCCGGTGCCATTGGTGCTACTGTGGTTGGTTCATTTGGGTATACCAAGGGTCCAGATGGTGTTTGGGGTTAAAAGACGTCATTCCCAGGATATGGACGAGCGTACTCCATCACCCCCTCATCGGGATGCTTCTACTGATATTCTTACTGACATTCTGGATGAGATTCGCAACTTCAGGTTGCATGTGGACGAGCGCTTTGACGTTTTGGAGACTCGCCTTACCCGGTTAGAGGATAGTTTCGGCATTGGTCCTAGCTCTTCGTGAATGTTTTTTTTTTTTACTTGCCTTGTATTTAGCATTGTCTTTAGACTTGTTTTGGTATTGCTTTTCGCCACTTTGGTTTGGCTACTTTAGACCACTTTGTTTCCGTTTGATGCTTTAGTTTAGTACTATGTTGCCTACTCTGTTTGGTATAGTATTTAGCTATGTTCTGATTGGTATTTAGTTTTTGATTCATAGATTTTTTTTGTTGCCTAATATTGCTTTTGATGATGCCAAAGGGGGAGATATTAGGGAAATATGAAAAATGGTATTTTGGAAATAGGGAAAATGGAATTTTGATGAAATGTTGGAAATTCATAAATTCTATGTGTTGGAAAGTTTTTGATGAAATGTTGGAAAGTTTTTTTTAACAAGTTTTGGAAATCTTTTTGAAACCAATTTGGTCTTGTACAATTTTTTAAACAAACAGTTAAATCTTATCTCCCAAATATCCCAAATATTCTAAAAGATAAACACTAAGGGGGAGACTAAGGGGAGTGATCGTTATTGACTTGAAATATCTGGATTTTTCATTCTTCCCTAAATTGATGGTTGTCATCATCAAAAAGGGGGAGATGCCTGGATTGCAGAGAATAAAAGACTATATGCACATATATCGGAGGTTGGATCAGCTTGAGATCATTGGGTATACTGACTCTTGTAGATGCCTGGATTGCAGGTTTTGATGATGCCAAATGAGAAAGAAAGAAAAAGAGGAAGATTGACAATGACAAAAGGAAAGAACTTATTCAAGTCAAGAAGATCAAGAACAAAAGTCAAGTCAAGTCAAGCAACAAGGTCTATTGGGTTAAGCTTGATTTAGTTAGTTAAAAATGTCAAAAGAAATCTTAGTATTTGCAAGGAACTTGACACTAAAAAGAAAATTAAACAAAATATTTTTATAAAGTAAAAATCAGTTCAAAGATTAAAATTTTTGAACTGGTAATCGATTACCAACATGGTGTAATCGATTACCAGAAGTTCAGAATTCAAATTTCAAAAATTTTTGAACTGGTAATCGATTACCAAATCTTGTAATCGATTACCAGAGTGCAGGAAATTCAAATTTTGAATTTCAGGCACAACTGTTCGCAAATTGAACTGTGTAATCGATTACCAAACCCTTGTAATCGATTACCAGAGTTCTGTTTTTGAAAATCTTGAAGAGACATGACTTCTGATCAAGGTTTACAATGTTTCATTAACATCCTTATATATATATATGTCTCATTTACGAAATCAAACTAGATTACTCATGTGAAATTCAAAAGAGAAAATTTATTACATAAATCAAAATTGTGCCAAAACACTTGCAAATCTTAAGAGTTCTTATAGGCTTTCAACTTGTAATATCTACTCAAAAGGAGAGTCCATTTGTATTCAACGATTCAATTTGTAATTGTATTGTGAGTTGAAGAGAGGGTGCCTCTCTTGATGTGTGGATTGATTCTCAACACAAGGAAGGGTTCCAAGGTGTTGGAGGATTAATCGTTTGTAAAAGACTTTACAAATAGTGGAAATCTCAAGTGGATACTTGGGGACTGGACGTAGGCAAGTGGTTGGCCGAACCAGTATAAATCGAGTTTGCAATTCCTCTTTCCTTAACTCTTATTTACTTATTGCAATTACAATTCCATTATAGTAAGAATAATCATTCATACTTCATCTTAGAAAAGGAATTTTAAGAATAATAAAGGCAATATAAATTAATAATCGAAAAGATTAGTTAAAATCGAATAACTTAATTCACCCCCCTCTTAAGTTAGTGAGGCCACTTGTCTAACAACTCTGATTTTGCTGGATGCCAAGACAGTATGAAATCCACATCAGGGTATGTGTACATGCTATCTGGAGGTGCTATTTCGTGGAAGTGTGCTAAACAATCTCTTATAGCCTCTTCTACTATGGCAGTTGAGTTCATAACGTGCTATAAGACATCTAATCACGAAATTTGGCTGCGAAATTTTGTCACACGACTACGTATAGTGGATTGTATAAAAAGACCACTTAAGTTATTTTGTGATAATAAATCAGCAGTTCTATTTTCCAACAACAACAGAAGCTCAACGAGGTCTAAACACATAGACATCAAGTTCTTGGTTGTTAAAGAAATAGTTCAGAGTAAACAGTTGTCTATAGAACATATTGATACAAACCATGGTCTCAGATCCACTTATTAAAGGATTAATAACCAAAATGTTTCATGAGCACATTGCTCGTATGGGTGTTATGCCTTTAAGTGATATTCAGTTTTAGTGGGAGTTTGTAATTTTTTAATGTTTTCTATGACAGAGACATATTTTTTAATATATGTACGGTTCAAGCATATTTTCTGCAAAAATAAAGTTTTGATGTATTTGAACTCTGATTTTGTTATGGTTTGATCTCACTAAGGTTTAAGGAGGACCTAATGGAATTAGGCATGTTAAGATCACATTACATGAAAATTCCATACTACACATCCATATCATGATTCTTGTTTTTCATTTGTGTCAACATATGTGACCATTGATGGGTTTAGTTACGATAAATGTAACAAAGACTACTTTGATCCTATGTTGGTATGATTGATTGATTGACTGAATTGGTAAAAGATGCATTTGATAATTATATAATTATAAGGTAACACATATAGTCCAAGTTTGGGAGATTGTTGGATCCTTAATCCAACATTGGTCTTATATGTGAATCACCTACAGTTATGCCAAATTAAAAGTGATCAAATAAATTATATTGGGCATATGTATCTGAAAGGATATGGGACCTTTAATGTGTGGTAACTAAAGGGTAATTCTATTTTGTGATAGGTAAAAATAGAAATACTAACAAACAACCTTATTCATCTATAAATAGGTTAGGTCCCCAGATCACACTACGTCCTTTACCATCCTGACATCCCATTATCATAAAGAGACAGGGAGATTACTAAAGGGTTGTCTCAAGAGAGTACGTGTTGATATGGAAGGCCAAACCGCAATACCGCTCTCTTATCATCATAAATTCAGGTATGTTTCCGCTTTTGTTTCTGATGATTAACATGATAGATTCAGGGATATATAGATGATAGTTTTCATCAAAGGCTTAAGTTTAATTTTAACAGTCCAATCTTAAATTAGACGGTTCAGATTTTATGACGACATGAATACACCAAAATAATAACGGCAACAAATCCTGGCGTTTAAGAAGGAAAAAACTAACAATTGTCCCCGGACACTGGTTAAAAAATAAAAAATAAATTTTTTTTATTGAAGTGTATATTATTTAATATTACAGATATAATTAATGTCGTAATTTTTAATAAAAATTTTTTATATATGTTTTTTAAGCGGGGCATTCGTTAATACCATAATGATGCTAGTTAAATGTCTCGATCATGATAATTGATTAAACTCAATAAATAAAAAGAGGGAAACAGAAAATTAGTATAAAACATTTGACCTCGTATGAAAGGATTCCAATGCAATAATTTTATGACTGTATGGAGGATTTAAGTCTTTAGCTTCATCGATAAAAATGAAATGATGGGACTTGAATATACGGTTGGTCAGCAACTGGTCCATTCCACTAACGAGTAAAATCCAAACATTTTTAGTTAATTAATTAGTGATCTCATCAATAATCAAGCTTTTCCCATTAATTGAGCATTCGATTCAATGAACATAAATGGAAAATTTGGCTGGTGGGAACCACAGAAACTCCGTTCAAACCAGAGTCGCCCATAGGACTGAATCTAAACCAGAAACCAGTAATTGGTTTTTGAGAAAACCAGTATTAACAACAACTTAAGGACAATTAATTAATTAATTAATCCAATTAAATTAAAGAGAAGAGAGAAAGAGAGTTCCCAAAAACCAGGAGCTAAATTGGAAAGGTTGCAAGAGATTCCAAATAAATTGGCAAACAGATTTGCAATTTTTTATTGCCGCCATTCTGACATCCCAATCTAATTGCCATTTGCATGCCACGCGCTAGCTCTATCTCCTTCCACCTTCCACTTTCCTTGCATGAACGGCACATTACCATTTTCATCTCTCATTCCTCCATGTGTCCTTCTATTACTGTTTTCCTGAGTATTTTTATTATTACTCTTAAGAAGTTATATAAATTAAGTTTAATAAATATTATTATTTGTGTAATATTTTTTACACAATATATATATATATATATTGAACTTATATAAACTATTATTTTGAATAGAGTGATAAATTAAATGGTATAGGTGTATAGTAAGTTAATTGAAATTACGATATTAGTTACATTTATATGTAACACAATTTAATAAAAAAATTAATTTTAATTCCTTACTTGTTAACATCTTCCATTATTAAGGGGTTTTTCACCTTTTCTTCTCTTTTTTTTTAAATTTTGCATTTTATCTTTATTATATTATTTTTATAGTTTTTTAATCATACTAACAAAGATAGTAGTTTTGATTACAGCTTTGCATCCTGGTTGTTGCAGCCCCATGAATGTTTGAGCTTTGATAATTAAGGGTGTTGTATTTTTCATCTTTGCTGGTTGTCTCTTATTAGTTTCCATTGTGATTGTTATTACAGGGATTGGTTTTTGCTTGTACTAGAATAGTGTTATTTGTATTATTTTATTCCCAGTTTTTCCTTTTTATTAGACTCTCTGTATTTGTATATGGGTTAGAATATCCCTTGTACTCTATTTAATTTAATTCATTTTGCTTAGAAAAAAAATCATAGTAACTCATTTCCTAAAAAAAAAAAAAAATGAGAGCCAATGGTCCAATTGCCCGGCCCCGTGTTTCCTTAAAAATTAACAGCATCATTTTAAAAAAACTTAATATAATAATGTAATATCAGGATTAATCCAGTGCATGCCAATTTTGCGAGATAGATAGAAAACTTTTTTTTTTTGGTTAATTAACAGAATCTGTCTAATTAATCTATTTAAAACTATATATATATATATATTCAATAAGTTGTGATAAGATCAATTGATCAAACTCCAAATATTAGGAATAGGTATGAACAATTCTGGTGAGTATAAAAGGGTGGTTAGTTAGGTACATATGTGTCTAAATTGATGAATTAATACGTGAGCTTTCTCCGAAAGCAAATGCCAATATTGTTGATTAAATTGCTTCAATTTATGAGTCACCATTTTAAATTTTATTCATTTCAGATTTGTTAATTAAATTGAAATTTTTCTATAAATCAGGAGGTACACCAATTTTCATATGATTTTAAAAATAATTATTATTTATTAATTTTCATTTAAACATAAATAAATATTAGCTATTAGCTTATATACAATTATGTTATTTTGAATTTGATATGCATATAGCTAGAATTTCATATTTCAATAAATTAAAGCTCGTTTATCAAAAAAAATTTAAAGCTCATATTTTATAAATAATTATTCAACAATATAAAAAAAAATTATATATACGAAATCTTATTACTAAAATAAGTAAATTGGATTTCGATTCATCTAATTTTCGTAGTTCCAAAAATGAAAAAAAAAATGTTGAAGATTACTACTATAGTCTAGTGTTCTAGAATTGGCATGGCAGGGCAGCCGTACACAATAAATTCATAGGCGCGCCCACAGACAAAGATTGAGAGTTTTAGACCCCTAGTTAATTATCCAGAATTTATTTTGTACATATATATTGAGTTGAGTGATCAAATATGTATTCAGTTTAAGAAGAAAGCTAAGTTACTACTACTTGTTTGTGACTTGTTCAACAATCTGCATCCACAGATCAGTGTTGGGTAAGGCTGTATTTATATTGTGAGTACTTATTTTCCTCAATCTGGAGGCCATGGCTGTCCCACTTCGCCAACTTATTTTGGACTTGGACTTCTACTTTCCCCATTTTTTCCTCTCATCCTTATCTTATCCTCTTTTTTCAGTTGACCTCTTGTCTCCAATACATCGATCTGAGATTCACCATGTTTGATGTCATTTATGATTTGTTTGGTCACAAGAGAAAGTGGAAGGAAGGGAAAAAAAGTAGAGAGGAAAAAGTGAAATGATTTTTTTGGTTGTTTGGAATGAGAAGAAGGAAAAATGCATTGATTTCATTTAAACTTTTTCACTTCTCCTATTTTTTCTTCTAAATCACTTAGGCTCTGTTTGTATGAAGAGTGAAAATGAGAGGAAGAAAAATAGAAGAAAAAAAAAGAGAAGGGAAAAAACTGATCAATATAGGCGTGTTTGAGTAAGTCATTATATATGGTTGGGTGTATTTCGTTAGGGCGTATTAAAAACTGATCCATAACATTGCCTACTTGCAAATAGGAGAATGTTATCTCTCTTAAGGTGCAAAAGTTGTGTTCAATATGTGCCTCCATGTAATTGCTTCAATTCAATCTTAGTTTTTATAATCGGTTCCTGACTTGTATTTGTCCAACTTCATTGTTTGTTGTAGCTGTTGATGTAACATTCGGTAATTTAGAACTTTCATAACTTTATAAGATTAAGATAGGGAATTATATGTTTAATAACTAAGAAAGGAAGGTTTAGAAATTAGGAGATAAGACTTAGGCTAAAAACCAAGTTTTTAGAAGTTTCAGTATTCTCGCTCAAGCGAGAATATCTCGCTTGAGCGAATTATGCAGCAGAATGTGGAAAAAATGAGTTTCTGCATATCTCGCTTGAGCGAACGCAGCTCGCTTGAGCGAGAATCAGGGGAGTTTTGGGAGACTCTCTAGACAATTTTCGCTTAAGCGAGAAGATTTCGCTTGAGCGAGAATCGTCCAGAGATGGGGTCTTTTCTAGATCATTCTCGCTTGAGCGAGATAGTTTCGCTTGAGCAAGAATGTGAAGGAAAAACATGCAACCGACACGCTCGCCCAAGCGAGAATTCACTTAAAGGCACTAAATCCCTAATCTAGAATCATAATTTCACTTTCTTCCTTCTTCTTCTTTAGTTTAGAAAGAGACTCTGGGTTTTAGAGAGAGGAAGCTTGAAGAGGGGATTTGGAGCAAGGAATCATCAAGTGATCCACCTTTATCCGTTCTTCTTCCTACAATTTTCAAGTATAGGTGAGTACAACTCACACATTTACACTTTCTATAGTTGTGAACCTTGAGCATAATCCCATTTCTCTAAATTCCCTTCCTTTATGCTTAAAGTGTTAGTTGATAAGGATTACATGTATTGGGATAATTAGGAAGAATTATCTATTGATTATGGAAACCCTAGGTTACGAAACTTACAAAATGTGATGTTATTGCCATATGATCATTATCAGTTGTTAATTCATTGAGATTATGTGCATTGAGTAATTTAAGACGGTTTCGACCGTGAGTTAATATAAGTCGGCTTCGGCCGTGAGTTAAAATAAGTAATTATGTGAAAACTTGATTTCGGTCCAGTAATGGGTGGGATTCGTCCCCGAAGGAGACGTTCTCCGTAGTCTGAGCTCAGTTCTAACTCCAGTTTTAGTGATAAGATCATGCCTGCTGGGAACAGTAATGAGTAGCATCATAAGTTGCATTTAATTGAGTTGATTATTATGTATATGATTATGTTATGACTGTTGTATATCATTTAGTGATTGCCCCTACACTGTATTTGCATAGTTGTGCTTCACTGAGACAATTGTTTCACCACATGTTTCGTGGATACAATCTAGGTGTGCAGGTACCTCCTCGCACTGATTCTTGAGTTGAGAGCAGGAACATGCTTCGGGATGGAGTTTTAGTTTTTAGTTGTTGGATTGTATAGTTGTATTTATATGTATAGGCTAACTCTTATTTTGAAATGTTAACTTTGTAGCCTTAATGGCATGTCATGTATATAGTTTGAGTTTCACAAATTGTTTGAGTTATTGTTGGTTCCTTAACAAGTTGTGAATGTTTTCGATATTCAAAATGACACGGTTAATTTTCGAAATTCGGGATTTGGTTTCCAACGGACTAAATCCTGAATTAGAAAATTAAGGCGTTACATTTTGGTATCAGAGCAGTTCAATCCAATTGGACTGTGGCATTATAGTATTCATGTAACTTGTTATTGTTCTTTATACACTATTATGTGAATTGAGAGACTGATCACCTCGATATTTGCTTAATGATGTATAGAGGATTATGGCAGGCGGCAGGAGAGGTCGTCCAAGGGTCAATCCTCTTTCTCCTTCTAAGGATTTGCCTTCGGATTCTGTAGCTGCAGCTCTTTAGGAACTTACTCAGATGATGGGAGAGCAGGTGACTTCCAACCGGGTTCAAGCTGAGGCAGCACGGGAGCAGGCTGCTGCCAATGCTACAATACTTCAGGAGTTGGCCCGAAGGACAACGGGGACACCACCTCTTCCTACGGTGGATCCGTTTGTTCAAGGGTTAGCGGAATTCTGGAAGCATAATCCTCCTCAGTTCAACGAGGTTTATGAACTGGCTGTGGCGGCGAATTGGCTTCGTGATCTCAACTGAATCTTTGATGTGATGAAGTGTGTTGATGATTCCAACGTTGGGTTTGTAGTCTACATGTTGAGGGGAAAGGTTGAGGATTGGTGGAAGACTGCTAGTGTTCGGGCTGCTGTGGCGGAGGCCCCTATCACCTGGGGTGTTTTTCAGACTTTATTCTTGGATAAGTACTTTCCAGCGACCGTCCGAAGACAGAAGGAAGTCGAGTTTCTTCAACTTAAGCGGGGAGTGTTAGACAAGTGACCTCACTAACTTAAGAGGGGGGGTGAATTAAGTTATTCGATATTATCTATTATTTTGTCTTAATGAATTATCTTTCCCTAATTATGCTTAAAAAGCCCTTTTCAAAGATGAAGAATGAAAGTTTTACTCTTAATAAAACTAAATTGTAAATGCAATAAGTAAACAAGAGTTAAGGGAAAAGAAATTGCAAACACAATTTATACTGGTTCGGCCAATCCACTTGCCTACGTCCAGTCCCCAAGTATCCACTTGAGATTTCCACTATTTTGTAAAGTCTTTTACAAACAATCAATTCTCCAACACCTTGGAACCCTTCCTAGTGTTGAGAATCAATCCAAACAACAAGAGAGACACCCTCTCTTTAACCCAACGTACAAGTACAGATAGAATTGATGAAAACAAATGGACTCTCCTTTAGAGTGGATATTACAAGTTGAAAGCCTATAAGAGATCTTAATGATTTGCAAGTGTTTGGCACAAGATCATTCAAAGTGATTTCAAAATATATTTATTTCACATGATAAAAATCTAGTTAAAATTCGAATCTGAGACATATATATATATAAGGATGAAGATGAAACATTGTAATCCTTGATTAAAAATCTTGTCTCTTCAAGATTTTCAAAAACAGAACACTGGTAATCGATTACAAGGGTTTGGTAATCGATTACACAGTTCAGTTTTGCGAACAGTTGTGCCTGAATTTCAAAATTTGAATTTCCTACACTCTGGTAATCGATTACAAGAATTGGTAATCGATTACACAGATCAAAATTTTTGAAATTTAAATTCTGGAACATCTGGTAATCGATTACCAGTTCAAAAATTTTAATCTTTGAACTGATTTTTAATCTATGAAAATATTTTCTTTAATTTCTTTTTCAGGGCCAAGATACTTGCAATTGATAAGAACTCTTTTGACATATTATATCTAACTCAATCAAGCTTAAACTAATAAACCTTTGTGTTGACTTGATATTGATCTTGATCTTCTATTTATTCTTTGATGCTTGAATTGAATTTAGTTCTTTTCTTCGCCATTGCCTTTCTCATTTCTTTCATTCTTATTGGCATCATCAAAACCTGTAATTAAGGCTTCTACAGGGAGATCTGACGGTGGGCCAGTATGTGGCCAAGTTCGAGGAACTAGCCAAGTATTCCAGTACCTGAAAATGATTGCTGATGAAGAGTGGAGATGCACACAATTTGAGGGAGGCTTACGATCGGAGTTACTGGATCGGGTCGGGATACTTGAGATCAGGGATTTCTCCACCCTGGTCAAAAAGTGGTACATTGCAGAGAAGAATCTTAAGGGAGCCACACCATCAACACCACCGGTAGATAATAAGGGTAAGAGGAAGATAGAAACGACCAATCAGAGCAAGGGCCTGAGGTCTAAGTGGCAAGGCACTTCAGCCATGGCCACTCGATCGGTTCAACGCTAAGGGGCGCCCACTTGCCCTAAGTGCGGTAAGGAACATTCTGGAGAGTGTCTGACAGGAAAGAACGTCTGTTATTTCTGGAAGCAACCTGGTCATATGAGGAATGAGTGTCTGAAGAGGAAGGACCTACCAAAACCCTAAACCACTGGAAGAGTCTTCACCTTCAGCGGGGAAGTGGCAGCTTCTGCAGATAATCTGATGCGAGGTATATGCACCTTAGGAGATTAAACCTTAATTGTATTGTTTGATTCGGGAGCAGCCCATTCTTTCATTTCTCATGATTGTGTGAAACAGTTAAATTTGCATGTTGTTCCTTTACCCTATATTCTTAGTGTTACAACACCCGCCAAGGAGGCCATTTCTACTTCCCTTGTATGTTATCAGTGCCCCATTGTTATACAAGGGAGGGCCTTCGAGGTTGACCTAATTTGTTTGCCATTGAGGGGCATAGATATTATTCTTGGAATGAACTGGTTATTTTCAAATCAGGTCATGCTTGATTGCTTTCATAAGAAAGTTGTTTTTCCACTTCTTCCTCCTCTTCCGAGGGAGAAACCATCAATACTTTTGTTTAGCCTCATCCAAGTGTCCGAATGCCTTAGTGACAGGAGTAAATGTTTCATTTTATTACTTTCCTCAACTTAAGAGTCCAGGGTAGATTTGAGCAGCATAGCCACGGTTAGGGAGTTTCAAGATGTTTTCCCTAGTAAGGTGACTACCTCGCCTCCGGACCGAGAGATAGAGTTTACCATAGAGTTGGTACTGGGCACGGGGCCCATTTCTAAGGCACCATATAGAATGTCTCCACTAAAGCTTAGTGAACTTAAGACTAAATTAGAATACCTTATAGCTAAAGGGTTCATTAGGCCTAGTGTGTCACCTTGGGGGGCTCTAGTGCTCCCAGTGAGAAAGAAGAACGGGAGTATGAGGCTGTGTGTGGATTATAGGCAATTGAATAAGGTTACCATCAAGAATAAGTATCCCTTACCCATAATAGATGATCTTTTAGATCAACTAAGGGGAGCTTCAGTTTTCTCTAAGATAGATTTGAGATCTGGTTACCACCAGATCAAGATTAGGGGTGAGGATGTACCTAAGACAGCCTTTAGGACTAGGTATGGGCACTACGAGTATTTGGTAATGCCATGGTGTAACCAATGCTCCTGCTGTATTCATGGACTACATGAATCGAATTTTTCGGCCATATCTGGATCAGTTTGTCGTTGTCTTCATTGACGATATTCTGATCTACTACCACAGCTTAGAGGAGCATGAGTGACACCTTAGGGTTGTATTGGAGATTTTGAGAGAAAAGAAGTTGTTTGCCAACCCCGAGAAGTGTGAGTTTTGGATGGACAGTGTCCACTTTCTAAGGCATGTAATTACCAATGAGGGTGTATCTGTTGGTCCTAGCAAGGTAAAAGCTGTCCTTGAATGGGAAAGGCCTAAAACCATTACGGAAATTAGGAGTTTCCTAGGATTGGCCGACTACTACCGGATATTCATTAAAGGATTCTCCCAGCTAGCCTTGCCTCTCACAAGATTGACTCGGAAGGGTCAAGCCTTTGTGTGGAACGAAGAATGCGAGCAGAGCTTCTTGGAGCTTAAAGAGAGGTTGACCACCGCCCCGGTACTGGCGTTACCGGATTTTTCTAAGACCTTCGAGGTATACAGTGATGCCTCGGGGAAGGGTTTAGGATGTGTTTTTGATGCAAGATAGGAGAGTGGTGGCTTATGCATCTAGGCAGTTGAGGCCTCATGAGGAGAATTATCCTACTCACGATTTGGAATTAGCGGCTGTGGTTTTTGCCCTCAAAATTTGGAGGCATTACCTGTTTGGTGTGAGATTTGAGGTCTTTAGTGATCATAAGAGTTTGAAATATCTCTTTGATAAGAAAGAACTCAACTTGAGGCAGAGGATATGGATGGAATTTCTCAAGGATTACGATTTTGAACTGAAGTACAACCCTGGCAAGGCCAATGTAGTGGCTGACGCCCTCAGTAGGAAGTCTCTCCATGTATCCTCGATGATGGTACATGAGATGAGCCTATTAGAGGAATTTAGAAACCTGAGCCTTAATGTTGCAGTTGGCGAGAATAGTTTCAGGCTTTGTAGTATAGAGATCACCAATGAGCTTAGAGCTCTAATTAGAGAGGCTCAGAGTTCGGACTCAGACCTTCAATCTAGGAATGAGCAGTTAGGATTTTCTGAGTCAGAAGATGGGATGATTCTCTTCCAAGGAAGAGTCTGTGTCCCTAAGGGGGGTAGTGTAGACAGTAGATTTTAGAGGAGGCCCACAGGGGCAAGTTTTTCATAGATCCTGGCACTACCAAGATGTATCAGGACGTGAAGAGGATGTTTTGGTGGGATGGTATGAGATAGCAGATTATGTTTCCAAATGTCTAGTGTGTCAACAAGTTAAGATAGAACATCAGAAACCATCAGGAACCCTAATGCCTTTAGAAATCCCTGAGTGGAAGTGGGAGAGTATAGCTATGGACTTTGTAGTAGGATCACCTCGAGTCCAAGCCGAGTTTGATGTCATCTGGGTTATTGTGGACCGGCTGACTAAGTAGGCCCATTTCCTACCAATTAGGAATACCTACTCCCTGAATAAGTTAGCAAACTTGTATGTCAAGGAGATTGTTAAGCTCCATGGCATTCCCTCTAGCATCATATCAGATAGGGACCCTAGGTTCACCTCTAGGTTTTGGAGAGAACTTCATCAGGCTTTCGGGACTAAACTCAGGTTTAGTACCGCTTATCACCCTCAGACTGACGGACAGTCTGAAAGGACCATTCAGACCCTAGAGGATATGCTTAGAGCTTGTGTGTTAGAGGAGTCAGGCAGTTGGGATAGGTACCTGCCTCTCATAGAGTTTGCCTATAACAATAGTTTTCACAGCAGTATAGGTATGACACCCTATGAGGCTCTGTATGGTAGGAAATGCAAATCTCCCTTGTGCTGGTATGAGGTTGGTGAGAGGACCCTGTTAGGTCCGGAGTTAGTACAGGAAACCACTGAAAAGATTCGTCATTAGGGAAAAAGTTGCAACTGCCCAAAGCCGGCAGAAGAGTTATGCTGATAAGAGAAGAAAGGACTTAGAATTTGAGGAAGGGGACCATGTGTTTTTAAAAGTAACTCCTGTCACAGGCATAGGACGAGCCATCAAGACCAAAAAGCTCAATCCTAGATTTGGTGCCTAATTTCCAAAACTATTCAGTTAAGGTATAGTCTTGAATCTCCTTCTTTAACCAATTTTGGGGACAAAATTGCTTGAAGGGGGTAGAAATGTAACATCCGGTAATTTAGAACTTTCATAACTTTATAAGATTAAGATAGGGAATTGTATGTTTAATAACTAAGAAAGGAAGGTTTAGAAATTAGGAGATAAGACTTAGGCTAAAAACCAAGTTTTTAGAAGTTTTAGTATTCTCGCTCAAGTGAGAATATCTCACTTGAGCGAATTATGCAGCAAAATGTGGAAAAATGAGTTTTTGCATATCTTGCTTAAGCAAACGCAGCTCGCTTGAGTAAGAATCAGAGGAATTTTGGGAGGCTCTCTGGACAGTTTTCGCTTAAGCGAGAAGATCTCGCTTGAGCGAGAATCATCCAGAGAGGGGGTCTTTCTAGATCATTCTCGCTTAAGTGAGAATGTGAAGGAAAAGCATGCAACCGACACGCTCGCCCAAACAAGAATTCACTTAAAGGCACTAAATCCCTAATCTAGAATCAGAATTTCACTTTCTTCCTTCTTCTTCTTTAGTTTAGAGAAAGAGAGACTCTAGGTTTTAGAGAGAGGAAGCTTGAATTGAAGCTTGAAGAGGGGATTTGTAGCAAGGAATCATCAAGTGATCCACCTTTATCCGTTCTTCTTCCTTCAATTTTCAAGTATAGGTGAGTACAACTCACACACTTACACTTTCTATAGTTGTGAACCTTGAGCATGATCCCTTTTCTCTAAATTCCCTTCCTTTATGCTTAAAGTGTTAGTTGATAAGGATTACATGTATTGGGAGAATTAGGAAGAATTATCTATTGATTATGGAAACCCTAGGTTATGAAACTTACGAAATGTGATGTTATTGTCATATGATCATTATCAGTTGTTAATTCATTGAGATTATGTGCATTGAGTAATTTAAGCTGGTTTCGACCGTGAGTTAATATAAGTCGGCTTTGGCTGTGAGTTAAAATAAGTAATTATGTGAAAACTTGACTTCGGTCCAGTAATGGGTGGGATTCGTCCCCGGAGGAGACGTTCTCCGTAGTCTGAGCTCAGTTCTAACTCCAGTTTTAGTGATAAGATCATGTCTGCTGGGCACAACAGTGAGTTGCATCATAAGTTGCATTTAATTGAGCTGATTATTATGTATATGAATATGTTATGACTGTTGTATATCATTTAGTGATTGGCTCTACACTCATTTGCATAGTTGTGCTTCACTGAGACAATTGTCTCACCACATGTTTCGTGGATACAATCTAGGAGTGCAGGTACCTCCTCGCACTGATTCTTGAGTTGAGAGCAGGAGCATGCTTCGCGCTGGAGTTTTAGTTTTTAGTTGTTGGATTGTATAGTTGTATTTATATGTATAGGCTAACTCTTATTTTGAAATGTTAACTTTGTAGCCTTAATGGCATGTCATGTATATAGTTTGAGTTTCACAAATTGTTTAAGTTATCGTTGGTTCGTTAACAAGTTGTGAATGTTTTCGATATTCAAAATGACACGGTTAATTTTCGAAATTCGGGGTTTGGTTTCCAATGGACTAAATCCTGAATTAGAAAATTAAGGTGTTACAGTTGATACTGATGAAGTATGTTTTTTTGGCTTCTTATAAGCGTGATGGTCATCAATTGCATGTTTCTTGATTTCTTCTGCGTATTTGTTTATTTTCCCCCTTGTATATGTTGCCCCTTTGTGCAGGTCGTGTGTTAAGTTGCTTCAAGCTGTTTTTTATGCTCCTCATTGGGGTGAGGTGGTCTTTTTCTCTATTTAGACCCATCTGGTCATCTGAAGACGTTGGCTTGTTGCGACTAGTTCGCTGTCTGTATCATTATGTTGGTATTGAGTAAATCTTGCTTCATTCTCAACATAGTGAAGTTTAAGTGTATAATAATGTATCACAATTAAAGTATGAGTTAGTTGTTGGAGAGGCAAACCTGAATCATTTACCTATAAAGGACGACAGATATGCCTCAGCGTCTTATCTACTTGGTGTTTTTAACCCTCAAAGGGTGATTTTTCTAAGTTAATATAATCCAAAGTGTCATAATATCAAGTGACTACTGTAATTTTAACTATTATTTCTGTGAGAACTATCATTTGTTCATGAAATTCCATATATAAACAAAGTTCAAACACATTTCTAAGATGGAGATACATCTTAATTAGACATAGTGTGTAGAGAGTGTACCTAGATATATATTTCACATTAATTAGATGAGGCATGTAATCATGTCTTACCAATATTGGTCTTTTACATCCTTTCTTGGAAACATAGATGATGAATAAATCCTTTGCTTGCAAAATGTTAAGATGGACATATCAGTTTTGAAGTAGGAGAATGATTAAGAAATACGCCTTCTAGCTGAATGTTCATGAATGGAGTATCAAAGTGGTTCCAGTAATAATCAATGCTCTAAAGATGCCTTCAAGATGAAAATAATAGATCCAATAGTAGTTATCAAGACGCCTTTGAAATGAAAACAAATGCCTTCCAGATGAGAATGGTTAAAGCGTTTAAGAAATTTCAACAATAATTATCGAGACTTTAAAGATGCCTTCAAAAAGAGAAAGAGAGACGTCTTCCAAATGAAGTGAGTTGAAGCATCAATAGTATACCCAAGAATAATCACAGCGACACCTTTGTATATAAAATAGATGCATTCCAGATAAAGATAATTGAAGTATCAAAGCAGATCTAATAGTAATCATCGAGGTTCTAGAGACGCCTTTGATATAATAAGATGCAGAATGCCTTCCAGAAATGCGTTTAACATACATCAAGCCTTTTAGAGATGTCTTTTGATATGTAATTACCTCTGAGAAAATCCACAGGTTGAGTCAGAATATGTTACTTTCATTATTATCTCTCGGGCTTCTTTGCTTTGAAATTAATGATTGTCATTGTTGGGCGTGTTTGTGAAGACGCTTTTGAAATCTTTGTTCCTGTATGACAAATGAATATATATATATATATATATATATATTTGTATAGCATTGGGATTGGTAGGCTATGAAGGTTACGTCTTTGTGCAACCAGTATATAAAGTTCTCCATTGTATACTCTTATGCGCTTTTATACTTGTGTTGTTCTTCTAATTTTTGCCTGGGGCATTTCTGGACAATAGACATCCTTGAGGAGGGCGACATTATATTCCTCCTGTATAATTTGTATGAACCTGTTATATTTTTTGTGTGCTAGATTCTAAGCGTCCTTGAGGAGGGCAACGCCTATAACCCCTCCTAAGTTATTCGTTTAGAACCCACTATATTTTGGAGTGCTAGATTCTAAGTGTCCTTGAGGAGGGAAACACCTATAACCACTTCTAAGTTATTCGCTTAGAACCCGCGATATTTTGGCGTGCTAGATTCTAAGTGTCCTTGAGGAGGGCAACGCCTATAACCCCTCCTAAGTTATTCGCTAAGAACCTGCAGTTTTTAATATATATTTTTGTGGATCATGACGCCTTTGTAGCATCATACTTTGGCTAGCTTGCAGGTCATACTTTGGCTAGCTTGCAGGTCTACAAAGCCAATGACAAATATCTTCTATGTTTGTTAGTCATCCATTCACTGTTACATGAAATATATTGCTTGAAATGTAAAAATGATAAACTGTGAAAGGCGCTTACCTTTTATCTATAAATGACTTTTGGAAAATGTTCCTTACCATTGAATAGTTCGCTATGGTGTGATTTCATATTTGAAGGAGCATATCATGGAATAGTCCTACTGTTGTTGGGGCGTATTGTCACGTCTGAGCACTCTATACTTCTAGGCGTCTTTGTTATGTCTAAACATTTTCTCGCCAAAGTATTTTATTGCGTATGAGCGTCTTCCTCTAAGGCGTTTTTATGTTTTCACCGTGTTTGTCGCCTTTTCGAACAAATCTGCATTTTTCGCCTTTGCATCTGCCGCTATACACGTGATGTATGTGTGCCTTCGCTGCCACCATGTGATTTAAAGGGGATTGCACCTTCGTATTTAAACTCTCTGTGCATCACCAAAGTGTTATTAACAAGTTCTCCTATTGTTTCAAAGGGCGTCGTTACTTTTTTTCAGATCTGCACCTATTGTTGCAAAAGCGTATTTGGAGATCTTTGATCAGTGACTGCTTCCTTTGCATTTTCGTTGCGTTGTAGCGGCTGTGTCCACTATTACCGGTGGAATAACTATATGAGGTAAGTGCGTCCTAGCCTCCAGCAAGAGGTATC
This sequence comes from Sesbania bispinosa, assembly GCA_026901365.1. NCBI lineage: Eukaryota > Viridiplantae > Streptophyta > Magnoliopsida > Fabales > Fabaceae > Sesbania > Sesbania bispinosa. The sequence goes on from QLOH01000003.1 coordinate 2,963,101, forward strand.
TCCAAATTGCAAAGAAGATCTATTTTTTTACTTTATCATCGTTGGGTAGTGATTATAAATATCTCCATGTTAAGACGAAGAGAAATCTATCATGTTGGAAGATAATATTCTAGGTGTGACTATATAAGATTGTATTCAACCAACTTCCACCATTCAAACACCTCCTCGATGGATTTTCCAAATGTTTCGGTATGGAATTCAAATGATATACATCAATATTGTGAGGGGGTTGATCATTACAAAGTGAGACGTAATGGAAGATAAATACAAAGAAAGAAAGTAGGATTCATATGCTTGGCAGGTGTAAGATGATGGAAGGTTGATGAGAGACTTTGGTTTGTGTGGCTTGGTGGTGAATAGATCGGCCATCAAGGATCTTCATAGTGGTTGAATGGGATTTACAGAGTACGCCTTGCGTCATGGGTTAAGCACATCTTACTTGGTGTCGAATGGTTTTTTCCTTGTTTTTCTTCTCTTTGTCCGCCATAATGATATGTGAATGGGTCTTTTATAGGGATTCAACATGTATGAAACAAGGGAGTTAAAGACTGATGGTGACTTATAAGGGTGTTGAGTTATGTGTTGGTCAAAAGCAAAGTGGCATGCATGCATGTTGCTGTGATAGAACAGTAACACGTCGCTTTGGTAGCAGGATATTGCAGCAGCGGGCTAGTTGTCGTTGTCAGCAAGTAGTAGGTTGTTGCCGTCAGTCTGGAAAAGCTATCTTGGAGGCCAAGCAAGGTGTGTGTCAGCAGTGGTGTCAGGCGTCCAGACTGGCGTGGCAGAACGGTAAGGTGTTGGGCGTGTTTGAGTAAGGCGTCATGGCTGAGCATATTTCGTCAGGGCGTATTAAAAATTGATCCATAACAACTATTATTGTTGCTATTATTTTATTTTTATTTTTATTTACTATTGTTATTATTTATTATTACTATTACTATTACTATTATTATTATTATTATTATTATTATTATTGTTATTGTTATTTTTATTATAATGATGGTGGTGGCAACTGAAGAAGAATACCTAGAGGTGTCAAAATGGGCTACCCGGCCCGGCCCAGCCCGCATCGGGTAGCGGGCTTGTGCGGGCAGGGCTAAAATACCCGGCTAAAATTCGGTCCTGTGAACTTAGTGCCCTAGCCCGACCCTATGCGGGTAGCGGGCTTGTGCGGGCCGACCTGGTTAAAAAATAATTAACTTATTTAAAAATGTTGCTCATTAAAAATTGTAAACAATTATACTTTTACAAAACTAAAAAAAATTACAATTTAGTTATAAAAATCATTTAAAAGGGGAAAAGCAAAATGAATTTGCATTCGATGAATCGAAATTGTTCCAAGATTTTTCCATTTTATAATACTACTCAATTGATATGTAATTAAATTAAATTAAATTAACCTATACTGCACCTGTTCCAAAAATTGTTCTTCAAAATTGATTCTAAATTGTTCCAAGATTTTTCCATTTTATAATAGTACTCAATTGATATGTAATTAAATTAAATAAACCTATACTGCACCTGTTCCAAAAATTGTTCTTCAAAATAGGATTATAAAATACATATTTGACAAACTTGGATTTGAGGAAGTATATATATGCACTAATATAATAATATACTCGATCATAATTGCTTTAATTAATTAGTTATCTATCAAAAGAAAATCATAATTGCTCACCATATCCATTGACTTCACAGTAGAAATTTCAATTTTCAGAACTTCAAACATTTTTAGATGGAAGAAAAATAAAAAATGAGCCATGCCAGCGAACTTAAGCATAACTCAAAAGCAAGGCAAATTTTTTTTTTTTTAAAACGGGCCGCCCGTTAGCCCGATCGGGTAGCCCGGCCCGAACCCGCTTAAGATCGGGCTTTTTCATTTCCGGGCTAAAAAGCCCGGCAAAAATTCGGGCCTCTAATTTAAGTGCCCAAGCCCTCCCATATTGCGGGTTCGGGCGGGCCGGCCCATTTTGACACCTCTAAGAATACCACAGGGGCAAAAGAAGAAAACACACAAGCTGACATTTTTCTCACCAAATGTGGCTGGAAAACTTTTTGCTAGGTCCCACAATAATAGTTTTCCTTCCCCTCAATTTTCCATTCTCCAAACAACTCTCCATTTCATTTTCCTTTCCTTTTCCCACCTTCCACTTCTTGTCCATGCATTTCCCCTTGAACAAACAAAGCGTTAAGGAAAACTATTTTAAAATTTATGTTTTGCATCAACCCTATTTTCTATCCCCGCAATAAATGCATGATTAATTTTCTCTTTTTTTATTAGAATACGAGGAACTCTAGAGAAATGGAAATAGTCGTCCTTCCTTAATTTGCCTCTCTAAAAAGTGTCACATATTATTATTTAAGCGTATTCACATTTTAATTTGTTTAAGGTAAAATATAGTATTTAGAATGAATTATATAAAATATATAGTAAAAATTTAAATGTTTGACGATAATACTTTAAAAGGTGCATAATATTTATAAATTAATTTTTATTTATTTTTATCATTAAATAGGATCTTTGTCATGTTGTATTACTAGTAATATTTTTACAAAAAAATGAAACACTCCCATTAATAGGATAAATTAAATGATTAATAAAAAATATATAAATTTAAAATAATAAAAAAGGCATCAAAAGTGAAAATACACGCATTTTATAATAATAGTATGAGAAATTACATTTGTACAACGATCTTTTACAATTATTTTATACAATAATATGAGTGAGATAAGAACAGAAGAAAAAAAATGTGGAAATTAATGGACAATGTCATTATGAAAGATAGAAAGAAAAAATATGTGATATAAAATAATCAATAAATTTGTTATATGAATAATATATCTCTAATAGTACCATTGAAAGTGGATATGATGGCTCTACTATCGAGAGGAATACAAGTATGTACTAATAATAAAAAAAACTCCATTGCTTAAGTTAATGTATGGTTCTATATTGTTGTGACAAAAAAAAGTGATGTATGTGGAAGTGGGATGATCTGAATAATGGAAGGATATCTAACGAATTCTTATATAAGCTAATGCATGAGAGGAACATAGAATAATTATAGGGTTAGTGAGATCATGGATATAAACGTGTCTCATGATTGTAGTTTTTGGCCATGAGGGAGATCATGTATGGATGATCATGAATCTTAAGCAGTAGAAATATTAACATGCGTGTGTGATCGATATAAATGTCCAAATTTAGGTATTCAACAATGATTCTTTGGTCATACCAAATTTATCATCTATGAGAGATAATTATATATTATGGTGGGACATTTTATACATAAGACTCGAATTTAATATATGCTTACACAAATAAAATCAAATATGTATTAATTTATATTTTAAATTATTGAGCTCATATCTTGGTCCAAAATAAGTATGTATATAACAAAAATTTTAAGTTTTTTTATTTGAATCTTGTATCATTAAATGATTTGTAATAAAAAATTTGATTATTAATTTCTTATTTTATGCTACTGATACACTAACTCATAATTTTATTTTCGAAAGACCAATTTTTCAAAATCACACATCAAAATGTCAAGTCCCTTAAATATGTGGTCCTATATATGTTCAATTCTTTAATATTTCAAGTGTATGGAGAAAACACTCTTAGGAGGAGTTTCCCCTTTAGCACTTGACAATATGGGTGTTCAAATCCAATTTGAATTGCAGCAACCGATTAAAAAAAATCCACAAACCTAAAAATCGCAAACTATAAAAAAACCTATTTTTTTATTAGATTGGATTTCGATTCTGCCTGTGAGAAGCACTCCAATCCAAATTTAATCCAATATTTTTTATACACTTCGTTGTCTATTCTGTCCCTATGTTAATTAAACACTATATGAACCCTAAAATTTATAATCGTTCTCACTCATTCCCTTAGTCCTCCTCACCGCCCCTCACTCCTAGACACTTAGCTAATTAACCCTCCACTACCTTGATCCCTTTCTCAGTCTCACACACATAATCCCTCACTCAGTCTCTCACAGTCCATCTCCAAGTGCTCTTCTTTCTGTAACTGCAACAATTGCGCCACTGGCATCAACAAGCTTGCATTGCGCCACTATGTCAACTCGTGAACGACTATTGCACCACTGTTTACAACCAGCAAGCTCGCATCGCGCCACCGTTTTAGCTCACAAACGCAACCACATCATTGTCTGCAACCAGCAAGCTCACACCACCATTGCACTGCAACCTGTGAAGGAGAATCTTGTGCCACCACCGTTTCAGCATCGCGTCATAGTCTTTGTACGCTCACCGCCTCAAGCACGCACCTACTGTTGCCGACTGTGTTGATTTATTTCAATCTATCACTTCCTATGTGTCTCTGTTGCTCAAATTGATCGCCTGATGTGATTCTATTTTTGTTTATTTATGTATAACTTAATTTTCAAGTGGGTGATGTATAATTAGTTGTTATTTCCATAATTTGGTTACAAAATTTTGTGTCTATTTTTTTATTTTATGACTTCGAGTATTGTCATGTTCATTCATTGAAATGAGTGGGGGTAGTAGTATAATGTTAGCTTATTCCCCGTCAATCCGCCATGCATGTAATGCTTCTGCCACCAAGATGATGTTTAGTGAAGGAGAGACAAAGAGAAAGAAAAATGCAAAAACTCAAATACAAAGAAAAAAAGAGAGAGGCAAAAGAAATTTGAGAGATTAATGGAGTAGAGGGAGAAGGGTGACAAGAGACAGAGAATGAGGATATGAGGTTGAAGAAGAGAAAGGAGTTGAGCGACGCAGGAAGATGGTTGAAGAAGAGACGCAAAGCAGTGCTAGAGTTTCAAGTTTAAGAGAGAGAGATTGTGAGAATTTGAAAAGGTGTTGAATTGAGATGCGAAGTGAGATGGTTAACCCTAAATATGCGTGACATGTGGATGGGCCTGGCCTGTGTTAACTGGTGAACACTGAGTGTGGACTGAGCAAGTAATGTAATTAGGGGTGGGAATAGGCCAGCCGGCCTGTCAGGGGCCTGCGGCCTGGCCTGGCCTGGCTCGTTTAGTAAAAAGGCCAGGTCAAGGCTTTTAAAAAAGCCTATTTAGCTAAAAAGGCCAGGCTAAGGCTTTTTAAAAAGCCTGTTAGGCCTGACAGGCCGGCCTGTTTAATATATATATATTATAATTTACTAAATTTATTATATATATATATATTTATAAATATAATTATTATATAACGTAATAAAATTTTTAATTCAAATAAAAGCAATTAAAATAATTTTTTGATTAAAATAACAAAATTGATAAAAGGAACACAAAGAGTCAGAGAGTTTCATTCTCACTTCTCAGTGCCCAACTCTGAAGCTTGATAAAAAGAACACAAAGAGTTAAAGAAACGTTTCATTCTCAGTTCTCACTCTGAAGCTTCATCGTCGATTCGTCGTTGCCTTTGGGAGCTACATCGCCTCCGCCTCTGAAGCTCACAGCCACCGTCTCCGGAGCTTCATCGCCACTGCCTCTGAGCTTCATCGCCACCGCCTCTGAAGCTCGCAGCCACCGCTGTAACACTGTAAGTCTGTAACCCTTCCCTTATCGCAACTTCATCTGCATTTAGTTGGTTAATGGTTTATGTTTTTTACTCAATTGACAAAATATCATCACCCAAAACCAAAATCTGCATTACTGCATAAAATATCATCACCGTGCTTGGTTTTACTCAATTGACAAAATATCATCACCGTGCTTGGTTTTACCATTCTTTTTTATTCTTTAGTTGGTAATTAGAAAGCAAGAGGAAAACAACAGCTAGTGTAAATGGTCTTGCATCAAAATAATCTTCGTTTGTATGAACAAATTCAACACATGGCTAAATGCCTAAATGGAATACAAGAATAGAGACAGAAGGCAAGTATAGAAGGACGTGGAAAGGTTTAGTAATTACTAATTTGCTTGGTATTGGTAGAAAAACATGCAGGAAGCATGTTTACTATGTTTGTATTGTATGAAAACAGGTTTAGTAATTACTAATTAGTAATAGTATGTACAATGTATTGTATGTAAACAGGCTCTATTCAGGCTTTTAAATAGGCTTTCTAAACAGGCTTGTTGGTCAATTGGGCTGTTTATAGGCCTTGATATAAAAACAGGCTTGTAAACAGGCTTTCAGGCCAGGTCAGACTTTTAAACAGGCCACACTGAGCCTTTAAAAAAAGCCTGTAACAGGTAACAGGCTTAGGCTCAGGCATAAAGATTAGGTGCCAGGCCAGGCTCAGGCCTGTCAAAGCCTGGTCTGGCCTGGCCTGTTCCCACCCCTAAATGTAATGCGTCAAAAAACAATTAAAGTATATAGTAGAGTCTGTCGGTTCGGTCACAGACGAACTCCAATTCATTGATCCGAGACCGACCGAATCAATCCGAAATTAAAAGAATTTTACAGCGTCATGCAGTTTCGTCTCTGACTTTTCCAAAATAGCACTTTAGTCCATGACTTTATTAAAAACATGCATTTTAGTCCCTAAAGTGCACGTGTTTTAATAAAGTCACAGACTAAAGCGCATGTTTTTTAATAAAGTTACGGACTAAAGTGCATGTTTCAAGGACTAATTAAAGTGCTATTTTGAAAATTTAGAGATAAAGCTGCAAGACGTTATAAAATCGAGGATGAAAGTGTTTGTTTACTCATTTTACACTCATTCATACCCGCCCGTGAAGCTACACTTTGTTTGGGGTGCTTCGGTGCTTCGGGTTTTGGTCGAGTGACTAAAACATGGCCACCCCTAGAAATGAGCATATTATTTCCTAGTTTTCATTGTCCCTCTCGCTATTGCATAATTGCTAAATTGATTGAGTAAAATAAGAAATATTCACATAACTAAAAAAATAGGTTGGAGCTCTCACTCATCTATTTGAAATTATCGAGGTAATTAATATAAGTATTAAACCTGTAAGTATTTTTGTCTTGAACTAAATTCTATTTCATTATTCTAAAATTTTATATAAAAAATATTTAATGAATTATGCAGATTTAAACTCATCTTGTAAATTTTTATGTACAATCATCTAGATCCACTAAACTTGCTTAATGAATAAAAACTTATCAATAATAAATAGTACTATTTTTTTACAAATACCATTAATTAATTTTGAATTGAACTCTTATCCCAGTACTAAGGCCATCCTCAATGCAGGTTCTTAAATTGCTTGACCATGGGTGCTTAAAAATGAAAGCGGTGGAGTAGTTTTTCTTTAAGTGCTTATTTGTGTTACTAACAATGCAGGAGGCAGTTGCACGTAAAGTTGGTCCTCCTTTTTTTCTTTTCATCACCTATGGTGACGGTTTCGCTATAGGTTTAAATTATTTTTAAAAATCATGTTCATTTTTATTAGGTAGTTTTATTATTTAATTATTTTTTAACTATTATTTTTTTAATCAGTAAAATATATTATACATACTTTTTTAATTTAATATTATTTTATTGTTAATTAATATTTTTAAATTAAAAATTTATAAAATATAAATAATGGGTGATGTGTAATTGTGAGACCCATTTAAGACATGTCACTACAACCTTTTAGGCTTTAGGCAACGCTTTTTTTAGACAACATTTAAAAAATCGTTGCTGAAACATGAAATAGGCAACAATTTTACATTTGGAGACCTCATTTATATTTGGCAACAGTTTTCAAGTTTTAGCCGTATTTTAGGCAACACTTTTTAACAACGGTTGAAAAACCGTAGCCAAAACATGAAATAGGCAACAATTATTTAATTTTGTAGATCTTTCTTAGTCAACGATTATTAAATTGTTGCCAAAACATAGAATATGCAACATTTTTTAAATTTCACGAATTTTTAGTCAACGATTGTAAAATCGTTGCCATAACATAAAATAGTCAACGTTTTTTTCAATTGTGGAGATCGATTTTTTAGTCAATGATTATAAATTTGTTTTCAAAACATGTAATAGGCAACAATTTTTCAACAGGAAACAAGAAAACTGTTGTTTAAACTATTAAACAATATAGATTTAATGTTTAAGTTTTCAAATTTTTGTTTTACTAACATTTTATCCGTCAAATCAATGACCTTAATTAACATAAAAAATTATATCTTTGATTTTAAACTAAGAGATTTTATAAGTTTATTTTAAAATTTGTGGTTCATATGATATATATATATATATATATATATTAAAATTGGCAATGTATATAACAAATATATGTGTTAGCTTAGCGGATAGAACTTAACATTTAAAGATGAGGAGCTATGTTCAAATCCTACCTTGGCCATTTTAAGAATTTTTATTTTTCATTCTGAAAATCGTGGCTTATTCCTTTATTTTAGATAACGGTTAAAAATTGTAGCTTAAGCTAATAGACCGCTGCCTAAGGTCTCTTGGGAGTAGGCTTGAAAACCGTACTCCAAACATGTTTTAAGCAACGTTTACGCTTTTTGTGGCTGAAAACTCCAAAAAACCGTTGCCTAAGGGAATAGGCAAATGGCGGATAATTTCACGCCTGCAAAACCGTTCCCTAAACTTTTCAACAACGGTTTTTTGTTGTTGCTGCAGAGGAAATTTTGTAGTATGTGAATAGTAATAAAGTGAGGTGCTGGAATGGAGATGAGGGATGCTTAATAATAACTTAATGATGTGTAATGGTGAGACCAATTTAAAATATGAGTAAAAAGTGGGATGCTCGAATGGTGATGACCTAACAACCATGAAAAAGAATAGCAAACCTCGTTGTAGGCGAAAGTCAAATTTTGGGAAGTGAGCTCTCATCCCAATGTGAAAGGATCCTCTCCAGCCATCCAGCCCTCTCCAGCCAAGTTTAGCTACGAATAACTATGGAATAACTACGGATTTTAATTTCCTAGTTATTTCGTAGCTAAAATTAGCTGGAGAGGGCTAGAGGTAGGGGTGTTCAAATCCAATCCAATCCAATCCGAACCGCAACAATTGATCCAAAAACCGCGAACTGAAATAACCGCAAACCGAAAAAACCGCAAACCACAAAAAACCGAAATTTTTAATTGGATTGGATTTTGGATCTGCTTATGAGAACCAATCCAATCCAAACCGATCCAAAGTTTTTTGAACATGTTGATATATTATCATTATTGATATTATTTTTCTGTAATGATGTAAAAAAATTATTATTATGCAACTATATTTAACAAATAACATTCAATAATGGGATTGAAAGCTATCAAGTAATTTGTATGTTATAGGATAATATAAGATAATTGCATGTTTTTATCATAATTTTGGTTTCATAACTTCATTTTTTAGTTTATTTGAGAAACAGAATCCAATTCAATCCAAACCGATTAAAATTGGATTGGATTTGAAAAAATCAAAACCGATTGGATGATTAATGAGAAAACCGAAATTATTGGATTGGATATTTTTTTTCCCTCAAACCGATCAATCACATCCACGAACACCCCTAGCTAGAGTGCTGGAGAGGATTGGATCCTCCCAATCCCATGTTTTTGTTACACATTTCTGCGAACAGATCGATTGTCTTCTAAACAAAGTCACTTTGCTTTCTTCTACCTCCAAACAATTAGCAGCCGCACATTCAGTTTGCATTGTTTTTAAACATGCTCACATTTTAACTTCCGAATCTGCAATTTTGTGATTAGAATAACAAAAATTAATGCAAGTCGTTTTCTTCCCACACCCGACATGCCATCGAGGTCAACAATGTTGCTGTTGCTCATTATGGTATGAAAAAATTGCGTAAAATGTCCACGTTGCTATGTAAATTAAACCATCAATTACCGAAGAAAGATCTAAAACTTTTTTTGGTAGAGAAAGATCTAAAACTAGTACTACTAGTATTGCTCATGTTACTTATCATCTTCGAATGCCGACATAGTTATCTCAATATTTATTATCTCGATGACTTCTAACAATAATTTAATATATCATGCAAAAAGAATCTAAGTAGTGTAGAATTTCGGCACCATTAATACCTTTATTTACTCTCTCCGATCCGTGCTATATTTTTATTTATCCACATTTAAGATTGTGGTACAAAAATTAAGAAAATCATTAATATATATTATGAATTTTATAAAAATTATAAACTATTTTTTATTATATCTCTCTTACTTTTCATATTAAAAGTACACCATTTAAAAAATACCTATTAATTAACTATTAAAGGTGCAATTAAAAAACATTTAATAGTATATTGATATTATAAATGACAATTAAATTAAATAAAAAAATGTTAAAAAATTAAATAAATTGGGATGGAGGTAATATTTGGGGTTCCAATATTAAGTGTTTTAAAAATAGTGTGATCACGATATTAATTACATTTATAATATTAACTATGATTTTGATAAATCAGTACTAAAAAGCTTTTAAAATGATTTTTAATTAAAATAAAAAGATATTTATTGTTGATTTATACTTACATATAATAAATACTCCATTTACACTTATGATCTAAAATAGATTAAATATATTTTTAATTTCTCTAGAGATCTCTTTATAAGGGTAAAATTGAGATGGTATAAATACCTTGTTACAACTTAAGGAATAATATAAGGGTATAATTGAGAAAAATGTATTTAATATTATCTTGAAAAATGACAAACAAATAAATAGGAACAAATTTTCTTCTCCTTACGTGGACAAACAAATAAAATGAATTCATGTTTTGCATTTATTTTTAACTTGTGTTCTATAAAAAAAATTAATTTAATATTTATGTGTGTAATTATTAATTTTTGCTATATATTAGATTTATAATATAATAAAATATAAAAATAAATTAAAAATAAAATATTAATAAAAGACTAAACTATTTCTATTTCTCATCTCAAATATAAGTAATTTAAAACTCAAGTTTAACAATCCGAAATATAAATAAAATCTAACTAACTCCACCATATTAAATGATAATATCATAAAATCTTTTATTTTATTTAAATTTTATTTCTAAAAATCATTTCAATAAATATTAAAAAGAATAATTTAAGAAATTTTTTATGTGATTTTAAGATAATTTAATAAAATTAATTAATATTTTTTTAATTAGCATAAATTAGTTAATTTTTGTTTGTATTCAAACTAGAAAAAATATGTTTTTGTCATTTGACAAACAGTTTGAATATAATTTCTATATTTCATAATAATTTTATTATAATGACTTCGTATGGTGAAGACAATATACACATGTGTGTATATAAAATGGCAATAGATTGGGAAAAATGTGTATGAAAAATAAAATAGGTGCTAGCGAGAATGAAGAGCCTAAACTTTATTAGGTACTAAAAGAAATGCAAGTTGGGCATGTCCATTTGCCTCCCAGGATTAAAACAAAATGTTTATCTAGTAAAAAATATAGAACTATTATATGAATAATATAAAGGTTGAACGGTAATAATATTTTTCCAACCAAAATCTATTCTACCACACGCCATTCACTCTATCCAAAACCATTGGCCTTTACACTTTTTCTCTCTGATCAACCGCGCCCACAGTCCCAACACCAAAACCGGAAACCAGTCTCCAGTTTTGTCCTAAAACCACTTTCCATCCAATTCCCGAAAACCAGGAGCTTTCCCATTTGTTTGTTTTTTAATTTTGCATTCCAAAACCGCTTCTGAGTAGAGACAGTGGATCCTTACTCCACAATATGTGGCGATTCGACCGCACTCTGTCACCTGATCGTGCCCGCCACGCGCCTCATTCTTCTTACCTCAATTTTTGTACCCATTTGCATGTGCCTTACCCACTGCCACTGCCACTGCCCCTGCCCCTCTTTCCCTCATTTCCAGTTCACCTTTTCTCTTCTTTTTTTTTTTTTTCCCTCTTTGGACTTTGCGGTGGTAGATTCCGTAATATACGACTCCTTTAAATGGCAAATTCTGAAGCAGCAAATTACATGTGACAGTGCGGGCTTTGTGGCTCTTAAGGGTCATCCCACGTCAGCTAACGCCCCAATAGCAGAGGGATGAGTGTCCCTATGATTGGGAGTTGAACACACGCGCTACTAACGAGAGTGGTTTTTAGCTAACAAAAGTTGTTGTTTACTCCTTTGAACCCCAACCTCCTTGAATATGGAAACCATGGTTTCTTTTGAGTGTTGTTGTTTATTGTAGTACATCCTATCATAGTATAAAACTATTCTTTAGAAACAGCTGCGTTCCCCGCAACCCAGTACCTGAAAATCCACTGGCTCTCTCTCTTTCTCTCTCTCACTCCCTAACAAATATATACCCTTCTTCCCCACAATTCTATGAACACAATCTTCTCTCCTATATCTTCGCCTTCTACCAAATCGCCATCAATTTCTCCACTTTCTTCTCCTATCTCTCAGATTCCCAATTGGGTCTCCAAAATTTCACCACAAAAATGCGGATGAGCTGTAACGGTTGCCGGGTACTCAGAAAAGGTTGCAGTGAGAATTGCAGCATAAGACCCTGTTTACAGTGGATCAAGAGCCCAGAATCCCAAGCCAATGCCACTGTCTTTCTAGCTAAGTTCTATGGCCGTGCTGGCCTCATGAACCTTGTCAACGCCGGCCCCGAGCATCTCCGTCCAGGTATTGCACCATTTTCTCGCGTTTTCTCAGTAACCAAACACCAAATTCTTCAATTTAATTTAATTTTTCCTTTCTTTTAAATAATTTCTCTACAGAAAAAAGTAATTTTTATTTTTACTTTTATAATCAATAATTAATTAAATTATTTAATCATTTAGTAAAAGTTGTGAATTATTATTATTATTATTATTAAATAAATTTTTTTATTTGTTGGTGCAGCGATTTTTCGTTCATTGCTGTACGAGGCATGCGGTCGGATAGTGAACCCGATTTACGGTTCGGTCGGTTTGTTGTGGTCGGGGAGCTGGCAGCTTTGTCAAGCCGCCGTTGAAGCTGTCTTGAAAGGCGTTGCCAATCACGCCGATCACATCTGAAGCCGCGGCTAATGGGCGGGGCCCACCACTCAAGGCCTACGACATACGCCACGTGTCCAAGGACGAGAACTCCGCCGCCGCGTCAAATGAAACTCACCAACGAGTCAAGACTCGGTCGCGTGTCAAGCGAACCGTCGCGGGCAAGCCAAAAGTATCCGCCAACGAGGAAAAAACTAAAAACAATAAGGGAACCGAATTAGGTTCGGCTGAACCGGATTCCGTACGGGATGCTGGAGTGGTTGCATGGACCGGGTGTTGCGCGACCGAAGAGGTTGTTGAACCGGTCTGGGAGTCATGATCATGAGTCCTCGCTTAGCCACCAGTCCGAGGCGGCGAATGCGGTGGAAGGAGAGAGCAAAGAGAGCGAGAGCATGGTTCGGTGGAGACCGCGGAAACTTCGATTCTCTTCCGAGATGAACCGGAGTCGAACCCAAAGCGAAGTGACCGAACCGATGAGAGTGGTGGGTATCATGTTGGTCTAGAGCTGACGCTTGGGCTTGAACCGCTCTCACGTGCGCATCACGTGGTTCCGGTTGAAGAAGAGAAGGATTGAATTGTTGAAGGATTGTGATGGTTCGGCTGAGAATGGCTCATGCAAGATGGATCTGGGGCTTGCTTGAGAACCCCGGTTCGGGGGCTCGTCGCCCGGTTCAGTTTTGACTTAATCGGCTTTCTGTGATTTGTAGAAGAGATCAGAACCGTTTTGTTGTTTTGTTTTTCTTTTAATAACCTTTTAACCCTTTTTTTTTTTTTTGTATTTTGGGTTATTAACCTTCTTTTTTTAATGTGAATGCGGTGCTGTCCAAACTACAAACATGGATGGTATGTAAATAAAAAGGTACATTTAAAAATTGAAAGCATTAAGTTGTTACAAACATGTGTGGATGTCATTATACTCCTCTCGCCTCTTGTTTCACAAATTAATTAATGTTTTAAATTAGGTTATTTAAAAACATTAATGATTATTAATTGTTTTTTTAATTTTTATTTTGTTTTATGCTTATTATAAATATATCATATAGGATAAATCAATAGTGTTTTACATGCTTTAATTTTTTGTAACTAAGATTTCGAGTTTGAGTTTTATGGATGAAAAAATTACCGTTGAAAGATGTGGATGTTCCTAACTTGACTCTATTATAATGTGGATGTTCTCGGCTCGAACATATTGTTTTTAAGGAAAGATATCTTTATTAAAAAAATCAAATACGGTAAGAAAAGATAAACAAAATGAGAAGGTAAATTCATATTTTTTATTCTGAAATGAGAAATAATAAATTTCGGTAAAAATATGGAAAAATAATAAAAGTGGATGTTGTTTAATATTTTTTAAATTCTGAAAAGGAATTAGCGCATGTTTTGGTAGTTACTTTTAGAAATTTGTAAAAAGATAATTTTTCAATAAAACAAATTGAACTAGACACGCATTTTTGAGACCTATGGAAAATAAAAATGAAAGTTCGGATATGGAATTTTATATTTAGGAAGGTCTCGTCTGATAGTGATTTTTGAAAAAAAAATGATAGTTGTACCGAATATGGAATGGTTTATATTAGAAAAGGTCTCGTATGATAGTGAGAGTCTAAATTTGCACCCTGAATGGGAAAAAAAAAAGTCTGGAAAAGAATCATTCAGAAACATGCAGCTTTAATTTAGACCATCTTCAAACATAATTATATAATACCAGGATGCTTCTCCCACAGGTGCGTGTGTGTGGTTTACTGCCCACAAGAGTAGTATAAACGAGAAGTAAATTAAATCAGGATTTACGTCCAAACACATCAAGTTTGGCACTGTAGCAAGGATGTGATTGAACCAATTATAAACCATAGCACCAGAAAGCTCTCACTGGACAAACATATCAAGGCCGCTGCAGCAGACTAAATACGTGTTCAAGCAAGGTTTAATAGGCATGAGAAATTAAGCCGCAGGTTTATTTAATTCATGAGAAAGCCAAGCTGCATTAGAGCACTATCACACAAAAATCATATTTGAAAGAACTGTGGTTTTCCCCTTGACCTTCCGAAATCTGATGGCGACAGCGCAGGAGCTCTTCAACAGCGGTGTGTAATGTTGTGTGTACGGTAAATGGTGGTGTATCTGCGAGAACTCCGACGCTCAAGTCAGTGACTATTCTAGCAGAGTAACAATATGTGAGAGAATGCATACCTGATTCGATCCACCACCGTGTATTTATAATGAGATTTAGGCGGGAAAGTCCGTTATTCAGTTGTAACGGATACCGGCAAATGCGGAGACGCGCCCAACCGTGGTACGTGCACACGCGCCCGACATATCTGACTATATGGCCGAGGGTTCATGATGATTATTGTCATCTTGTGAGCCGAGGTGAACAACGGAAGATACTTAGCGGCTAGACTTAAATAAATGAGAACAACGTGATGTCGTTATCACCTGCTTAGGGGTCTTGATCTTAGCTGGATTTTATGTACATTTGTCGGAGTCTTAAGATTGTGATGTCGGAGAACACTTTAAGTCACCCGGAGATTGTCCCGAGCTCTAGCCTCTAGCCGCGGTCGATCACGGTCCAGAACAGTGTGCCCCCCAAGTTGGATAGCTTATAGGAAGGTATCCGACTTGCAAAGTATATATTCTGACTTTAAACGTTTCAATAAGTCCGTGATGAGAATTAATGATCTTCGAGAGATTTCCGGGATAGTGTCAGTTCGTATCCTGATGTAACTGATGTGACAGTTGATTGACAACCGTTTAGGACACGTGTCAGCATCTTTTCGTATTGGGCCAATGGGCCTTATCTCCTGGTGGAATCCTGGTCGTCCGTTTTCAAATATTTAAAAAGACGAAGGTTATAGGCGGTTTCACTTTTTGTAAACCAGAATTTTTCCTTCCAAAATTTACAGAGAATTCCTTCCCTCTTCTTCTTTGTGACTCCATTGTCTTTGTTGCTGCGACCCACGAATCAGTTCTCCATTCGCGTCTCAGTTCCAGTGTGCTGCTCGCGTGTATGCAATTCGTTGCTGCAGATTTTTTGGAAGAACATTCAAGAGTTTACTTAGAGATTTATGAAAGGTATTAAGCTTTGCCCCCCCACTATTTTTGTTCTTCTGCATTTTTGGTTTTCGGGGGTGGTACCATGATAACAAGGGCAAGGGCCAGAGTTTTAGCCGCTAAAAATAGACGAAGGTGTTTCATCGTAACTGAGGAGCTTGAGGATTCGAGTATCCCTAACCTCATTTTGAGGCGCAGGCGCTCCTCGGGGGGGGGGTGGTTGGTACTGGAGACTCTCAACGCGAGTCAGTACTTGAAACTGGCCGCATTCTTCAGAAATGGAGTTATCCCGAGGCTGTGTCTGCGGAGTTTGCCAGGGTAGTCTGAGGGTACCCCCATGCAAACTCATCATCTTCAAATTTTAACTTGTCACATGGACTTTTGGACAGGTCCGAGATGGGAAGGCGAAAATTCACACCTCGCCGACCGGCTACTAACTACCTCGTCCACCCAGTTTGGCGTCCATGACCTAGGTCGATGCAGAGGCCCTCGGGACATCTTGTGCTTATAGTACCGAAGAAGCATTAGAATTGGCCTTCAAGAGGTAGAATGGGTGGAACCGGGCAAGGAGAATGACTGGGAGTTGGTCCTTCCTGATGGAGATGCGCGGATTGCTCTCAAGGGGATCTCCGGGATAACCTATTATCCTGATGTATAAAACATTGTTTGAAGACCTCGACTTCTGGCTGCCATTTTCGGCTTCGAGCATAATGTTTTCCGACATTTGGAGGTTGCTCCTTCACAGCTTCACCCAAACAGTTGGGGTTTTATCAGAAGTAATTCATGCTATGCTTCGCTCTAGACATGGAGTTGCACGCCGACGTTCTTCATTCTTCCGGCCTCTGACCGTCAAAGAGGGGAATAGATTTTCGTGGCTGGAGTTACGTTCGGGTCCTGGGGGAAAAATCTTCCTTCCCTTCCAAGAATCTTATAAAAATTTTAAAGATAAGTTTGTGTTTGTCCAACCTTACGTCACCGGAAGGGAGAATGTCCTTAGAAAGATGGAAGGGGAATCATTCATCCGTACTGGAACCTGTCTCATTATCAAAGGCCTTCTAAAGAATGTGGTAGATTTTGTGGAGCTTTCAAAGGCGAAGAGGGATTTTGTGACCGCCAATAACGGATCTAGAAATTTTAAATTATGGGAGCAACATATATATGTGGTGTGTAATAATTTTTATTATTAACAATACTCATGCTCTTTCGACGATATATTTAGTTGTTCTCATCCATGTTTCAATATTTATAATTTTTACATTTAGTTTCATGAATTGAGATGAAAGAAACTTAGATCAAATGATATTTTTTCTTCTATGGATAAAAAATTAAGTGAGGACAAATTATTAGTGTGAAATAATGGGTCTATATGTTGTGTGAGAGTATAAAATAAAAATTCTTGTGGGGGCAACTGCCCCCACAATGGAGTAGATCCGTCCCTGATGACCGCCATCCAACAATTTGTAAAAGACCACAGCGTTGGATTACCAATCCGTGATAACTGAGGGCGGTGATATAACCCGTCAAGCTTTGGGTAATGTCGGATAGCCTTTATAATTCTATTTTCATATTTATATGAATTTTTCATAATTTATTTCTTCTTTTCTACTTTCTACAGAGGACATGACGTCAAAAAATCAACTGAAGATGGCGGAGAGGTTGGCCAAGAAGAATGTTGCCGCAACAAAAAGGACAAAGGAGGTCGGGAGAACTTCTGAAAAAGTGCCTCAAATTGCTGAAGAACCACAAGCCAAACGCCCAAAGGGTGATTTTGTATCGGGGACGAGCATCCCGGAGAAGAGGACTCCGGTGAAACAAATTACCCAACAATGCATAAGGGTTCTTCCTCTCCTGTTCCTCCGGCTCATGGTAAAGGTAAAATGGTGGGTGTTTGGGTCGGCCTCCCTATTTCTGAGATTTCGATTGAGGAGATCCGACATCATCTAGCTGTGCAGGGGGCGCGTCTTGTTCAGGAATAAGTTGCGAGGAGAGATGACGACATTTCTGAACTCCGCATCTGATTGGGGCATGACATTTGCCATGCTTGCCCAGTATTTTGTCGGGCGCAAAAGATTTGGCCGCACTTCCAAAAATAACGAAGAGCTTTTAGGTGCCGCCAAGCTTGAGAAGGAAGAGGTTGAGTGCTGGGTGGGCAATTGGGAAGTAAGGGATCTAACTGAGGAAAGGGATAAACTGAATACAAGTATCTCCGACCTCATCCTTCAAAACCAAACCCTTACCATTGAGAAGGACAAAGCTTTGGAAAGCGCCCAGATAGCTTCTGGAGGAGGAAAATACGGCGGCCGAGACTGACTTGAGCTGCTTCGTGCTGAAACACAGAAGCTGAAGGAGAAGGAGATAGAGCAGCGGAAGAAGAGATTGAAAACCTTGGGAAACTCTGGGAAGAGGTTGTCGGGGTTTACTTTTATGTTGTCATCAAGCAAATGAAGTTTTTAAATTCCTGGGTGGAGTTGAGGACCCGGGGCATGTCCACGTTGTGTCATGTTGAAAATGGCAAGTGGTACTGTGTTGAACCGGCGTAGGCAACGGGGAATGTGATCCCGGGGGAAGAAGAGCCCGAGAGTCCGATGGTCGGGGGGGAAAACGTGGAAGAGGACATTCCGGAAGAAGAAAAAGGTTTGACCCCGTAGTGACTGTTGATGGCAATGATGGCGGAAATTGAAGGGTCGGAATGCCGGTTTAAATTTCACTTAGTGGCTTAAAATACAATACTAAGAATCCGCACAAAATTCAACCTATAACTACACATATACTCCAAAAGTCTCCCTAAGGGTGACACATGCAAACTGGTGGACCAACCCACCGTGAGCCTCCAAGCTATCCGACTTCACATTCGGTACAACGTCCTGCAGATCTATAATATAATCCACAATGTGTGGTGAGACTCAATCTCCTCTTGGTCCGAAGACCTATAATTTTCCTCTTGGTATTTTACCCAACACCTCTGTGGTCTTATCACTTAATCTTCTAACCAGACCTGAGCTCAATATCCATACAAGGAGCGTCTTCCTTTCAGCCATTAACCTCCCGTCTTAATTTAACAGTCAAGTATTGATTTTACTCTTCATAATTCCTCTTAGGTCAAAGACCCAATTTCCTCCTGGTCCTTGACCCATAATTTCCTTTCATACAATTGTATGCAATAAATTCATAATGTAAGAGTAAATCTAGGTCATTAATGTTCCTCTAAGATTCATCATAAACAATGACAATAGGTATGGGTATGATAATCAATATTCCCTTTTCTCAAAACCCTAACCTCTATCAAAGCCCAAACATTTAATTCATTCAAACATTCATCATCAATACATAATAATCAGGGCAATCAAAGGCATAATAAAATAGGAATTTAGGGGAGGGAGCATTCAAGAGGAACACACAAAATGGAGAGTAAGTGAGTGAACCACACTCACCTCAAAAATAAAAATAAGAAGGTTGGAAGGATGGGGGATGGTGTTCCTAAGCTCTCCTAATATTTCTTCAATGCTCCGTATATTCTCGGTAGAGGCACTGTTAAGGTTCAATCATCCAACGATGATGAATTGAGATTGAATCGGTAATAATTAAATAATATTTTTTAATATATATAATATTAAAAAATTAATCTTCATAAATAAAGGTAAATAAATGAAAAATTAAACAAATAATATAATAATGATACTAGTAGATAATAAATAACAAATAGTATTATATATAATAATAGTAATCAAATTTTTTATTATAAAAATAATCGACAAACATGATATAAAATATAAGAAATAAAACAAAATGTATAATAATCAAATATACATGAGAAAATTAACTGAATCGGACCAGTCTGGTGGACTTATGGGTACTTCCTAGCTAATTATGAGAACTTTCATCCATTACACTATTTATTTTCTACTTGCTAGCTAATTATGAGAACTTACATCCATTACACTATTTATTTTTTCTTTTGAGATTTTGTCACATCTATGAGTCTATTAGTTTTTCAAAACTGAATCGGGCTAGTCTCGTGGACTTATGGATGTGACAACTGACAAGATCTCAAAGGAAAATTAAATAGTGGGATGAGTGCAAGTTCACTTAATTAGCTTGTAATAACTTTTTATCTCATTTATCAATTTTTAATTGATTTTCTTATAATGTATATTTGATTATTATAAATTTTATTTTCTTTCTTATTTTTATATTTGTTTATTATTTTCTAGCATTATGTATTATAATAGAGTATCTAATTACTATTATTGGAATATAATACTATTTGTTATTTATTTTCATTATAATATTTATTTAGTTTTTCAGTTATTTACTTTTAGTTATGAAGATTATATTTTTAAATATTATGTATATAAAAATATATTATTTAATTATTATTGATTCAATTATCGTTCAATCACAATTGAGCAATTGAACCTAACATCAGTGCCTCTATCAATTGACAACTAGTTCTAATTTTAAAAGATTAGTTAAAATTTCTTCTTCCTTTTCTTTTTTATATGTAGAGTAAAAGAATTTTAAGAGTTTTAGCCACTTGGAATTTTGAGTGTTGGGTGCTTTTAAGTATATGGGGGAGGAGGGGTAATTGGGTTAAGTTGGAAAAATTTTTCAGTAATTAGTAGGTTAAGTTGAGTATAGCCTTTCAACCAATTTGGGCTTGTTTAATTTACTTTTTTAGTCTTCATCAAAATGTTGTAAGTTGCTTTTAGCACCTCTTTGCTATTAGACCCCTCTGTACATAAACTACTACCCAAAAAGAAAATAAAAATGGAAAAAAACAAAAAAACATAAAAAAAGGGAAAAAAAAACAGATTGGATAAAAAAAAAGAGAGGGACAAAAAAAACAAAAACACCCCTATACCAAACCACTTGTTACAAGGTACAAAACCCTACCTATTTCCCCTTTTTCTCTTCTTACCAAAATACCTTCCCACCCTTATACCTTTATTTTTTTAAATGTATTTGAGCTCTCTAAGTATGTCGTTAAGAAAAAAATATTTTAAAAAATTACATTTTCGGAAGTAAATTTCTAGAAGTTTTCGACAGTTAACTTTCGGAATGTACATCTGGAAGTAATTTTATTATTTATCTTTCTGAAGTGATTTTTAGATGTCTCCGAAAATGCACTTCCGGAAGTGTACAAGGATATTTTTGAAAAACTAAAACATAAGGGGTGCGAATAGCAAAAAGAGGTGATAAAAGTAACTCCCCAAAATGTGTTTTTAACATGGGTCTTTTATTTGGACCAAAACTAAAACATGGGTATTTTTTTGGAAAAAAAAAAAAAAACATCGGTCTCTCTCTTTATCATGTGTCCTTCACTATTCTTCCCGACCCTTCCAATTAAATTCGGAAATTGCATCCGAAAAGATTCATTGGGACGGAGTGGAGGTAACCTAGGGATTAGCTATCATAGAGGGGAAGATAATAAAAGGGAAATTATGAGGAGGGTAAATAGAGATGGAGAAAAGGTGAATGAAAGATCTGTTAGACAATATGACAAGTATATGCTACTTTTTTTTTGTCAAAGTATATGCTACTGTTCAGTACATTTTAGCCAACTTTATATGGTTTAAAACGGAAAAAAAAGGCCCATTTCAAACGTATTCATAAACAACTCTATTTTACATAAGCTGGATATCCAAAATAGAGTTGTCCTCCTATTGATCTACATCTCTAGTTTATGTTTATTTTAAATTTTTTTATTAAATTTATAGTCTTTAACTTTTGATTTATTTTTATGTATTGGAGTAAAGATACTAGTGATTTGTAAGTTTTATTTGTTAAAGCATTGCGATATCGCTCCTTGATTTAAATGTAAGTATCGTTTGAGTACTATTTATTTAATCATGTTTGACAAAAAAAAAAAAACTCTATTTTAGGTCATAAAAATGCTTATTAGGGGGAAAAATGGCAAATGGCTTAGTGCATCCTACGAGCAAAGGTAGAGTTATACAGAATTATGTCACTTGATTAGATTGAAAACACACACTCGTCCCATTTGGTACAGAGGGAAGTACGATCTTGGTAATGTGTTGCAACAAATTAAATTCCATGGATATATATATTGACCCATTGACATCTTGTAATAGTATTAGAATAGAATCTCTTTGGCACACATGCTCTCTCTCATCCCCGACAGTTAAGTGCTTGTCCACTTTGCCCACTTTATGGTGCCAGTCCCTGTTGACAGGTCTCATAATTTTTTGTTTGTCTCACTATAATGTTTATGTATTACCATTTTCCATTTTATCCATAGAAGGATATTGTTCTGGTGGTCACTAGTCACTAGTTTTTTGGGGTACTAAGTGGCTTGTCAATTCAATGCAAGTTTATCAAATACTCATCAAGAGGCATTACCTTACCATATATACTTTCTGAGCCGTCACTTCTAGAATCTCAGTGCTCCAACTATATCAAACCCAACTTAACAACTTGCATTGCATGCCTCATCAATATAACTTTCAGAGTTTTTTTGTTGGACACTTTACTATAGATGCAGATGTGATAATTTTGTTTTGTTCCGTTTTTTTATAAAGAAATTATACAACTTATGTAATTTGTATCCATCCAATCCAACCATCTCTGTTTCTTTCCTTATATTTTCTTTTTGTTACAAATACATTCTTTTTAATTATCATTTGTGTTTCACTTTTTAATTTTAAAAATGGCAATGGCAGAACCCTGAAAATCCGTGGTTATGTTTAATGCATTTGCATTTACTGACTAATGAGTGACCTCTTTCCACAAACGCATTACAAAATGCTGCAAACGCGTGAATCAATGTTGTTATTTCCATTACCATGTTTGAACCAAGCACTCAACAATAACAGCTATATAATTGGACCATATCCAACAGTGTTATCTACCATTACCAAGGTTAATTGGAAAGCAAATCGCCTAAAATCCGATATGAAACGGTAAGTTTCTCCAAATCAATTATTATATATGCAATGTATAGTTTATTACTTTTTTTTTTCGACTGTGGAGAAAATTGGCTAGCTTGCAAAATTACTATATGTACTCTGTGGAGTAGGTCTTAATATTTTGGTTGATTTAAGGGAGGGCTTTCAATAACAATTTATAATTTCCTTACTCTTCTTTTTGTACATTGTTAACACATTTATTTTACTTAATTATTACTTTCAAATTCAAAATTTCACTTGCTAATTTATATTTAAAATTAATTTAATCACATAATAAATGAGTTTGTCTGTGGTGGACCATGGTCCATATGGTTGATAATGTAAAAATATAGTAATTTAAATTCCTAACAGTTAAATTCAAAGCTCATTTTATTAATAATTGATATTAAATCGATTTCTAGTTACTTTTTGTGAAACATTGGTTGAAAAGAATAAAAAAACAAATCGAGAGTATTATATAATGTAAAAGTTTCTCTTCAACTTTTTAAATTGATATATTCTTAACGAAACTAGTATAAGTTGTATTGTAAATTCATATTTTTTCTTAAATTAAACTCAAATAGTCATATAAAAATTATTTAAAAAAATAAAACTATTCATTCGTCTTTTATAATCAATAAAATGTAAGTTGGACTAGGTGAATCAAATAAATAAATAGATAGATCATTTTTTAAAAGAAGAATTGACCGACATAATGGTTTACAGTTTCTAGAATTGATTCTAGAAATGAATGGTTGAGATGGATGATGCACATTTTACGAAGTACATTGGACGGAAATAATTTAAAATCAATTCTGCAGAATTGATTCTGAATAGCTCAAAATTTAAATCAAACGGGCACTAAGTAAATGTTGTCAATTAATTAATATTGGTGTAATTAAAAATGAAAGACATGATTAGGAATGGGAAAATGGTTAAGGAGGATTGATTTGGAGTTGTGGTGGGAATTGAGATTGGAGAGTCAAAGAAAGAAATGGAAGTGTATGACTAAACGGTAATCTTTCCGTATCACAAATCAGTCAACTCAGTAGAGATTCTGTGCCCATTTATGCACTCCTTACTGCTTAACAAATAGATGGCATTCAATTTGCAAACGCATTCTCTGGCATTACATACGTTAGGCCAAAAGAAATTTCTCACACTGATCATGGTGTGAATAGCAAATTAAAGTGGTACATCAGCCAAGATTCCTGTTAATTTGGCGTTACTTCAGCTTTGCATATGTCCGTCACTGTCACTATACAAATGGTAAAGTCAAGCCATGTGTGCCACATAAAAGGTCAATGAGGGAAGGAGAGACGGCAACAAATTCAATTTGACCTTAATACTTAGATACATATATATGCATATGCATTGAGGAGAGGATTGAGAAGTGCACTTCAAAATCAAAGTGTTAATTTCTATATACGTAGTAGACGTGCAAGAGATTATGTGCACACATTATATATATATGAAACAAAACCGTATTCACCGTTCATTTATTAATTTGGATAATGAACTATCAGTTAAGTTTCTTGAATTGGATTATATCACATGTCGCAAGTTCGAACCCGCACTTATTTCCTTGGAATGATGTATTCTGTAAGTGTTCTTTAAACCCGGAGGCGTACCCTGCCTTGAACTGGACACCATCCCTCACCCTAAATTTAATATATAAAAAAAAAAACTGTTTGAATTGGTCAAGTAAGCAAGCAGGTCACACTGCACTCAGCCTCCCCGCATCATCAAAAGCAAAATTTGTAAACAAGACTAACCATGATCAATATATAGTGATAGTGCTCATTTTACCAACGGCAATTGACAGGAGGAAAGCTACACGTATTTTGAGGAGGACGGTGACCACCTAGACTATATAGTATATACCTTAGAAGTAAATCAAGCAATCCATGCATTGCACCCAACAAAGAGGACATGTGTAGAATTGTAAATCTCCTCCTATAGTTTAATGGTAATATGAATACATAATGAAACTATGTTGCTTCATTGTTTTGTTCTCTACAAAAATACATAATATAGGACTGACGTTCAGAAAATATTTTTTTTAATTTAAATTGTAAAAATGACAATTATTTATTTTTTTATTGTCTGTTTTTAAAGTTTTATATAGGAAATTGAGAAATTAATACAAAATTATTGCTTTCACTGTTTTTTTTACAAAATTTTAAAAATGGGAAATGAAATAAAAATAATGTGATATTTATATAACTAAAATTGAAAGTAGTTTTATAATTAAAACTAAAACAAAAAATTGTTTTCTAAGTCCTAAATTTTTTATTAATGATCTTGATACTTAATTAAGGGAAAGTTTTATCGCACAATTATAAAAATCATCATGCTATACAAGATTGGGATGTCAAACAGTGCATAGTCAACTAAAAAAGCAAACTAAGTATATGTTTGGCGTAACTTATTATGAGCTTTTCTTCTCCTTATAAGAAGAGGCTCTGCCAAACAGGTTTTTGAAAAAGCTGTTATAATTAATAAGCAACTTATTTTTATCAAATAAAAAAAGCTTTTGTAAAAGTAATATTTTATGGCTTTTCATGGAGCTTTTTTTAAACCGCAACCCTCTTTGAATCCTGCCTATTGCTTTAATTAAACTTTACATATTTTTTTATCAGCTTCTTCTTCACCGTTATGCCTCCTCTTTCCCCCTTCTTCACCTCTTAAAATCATATCCCTTCTACACCCCTTTTCAATGTTACACCATGAAAGGTGTTAAGTAAGAAGTTCCTTTTAGGATTTTACAAGAATAAAGAGCTTATTTCACGCAGATTTTGCTAGGAGCTAGTTTGTTTATTGTTTTGATTTGTTTTTGTTTTCTTCCATTACCAATAAAATTACTCCTCGTGCAATCAGGCTAAATTGGGACGATTGGTTTTTGTAGGATTTAGACTTTTTAATTTTATTTTTTATGCTACTCAAAAGTTGTTTACTATTATCCTTTAACATGGCAATTTTAGTAGTATCCATTCCCATTAATTTAATTATATTTATTTAATACATAAAATTTTAATTTAAAATAATTTTTATTTTAAAAAAGTTTAAAACTTTCAAACAACTTTTACTTATTTCTTAAAGCTCTTACTTTTATTTTGGTTTTAAAGCAACTTATAAACAAGAAAAAAGCTAAGCCAAACGAAGTCTTAAGTATTGTAGAAATGAGAATCGTACCGTAAATAAATGGGTACATAAGTCAAGATAAAATTAGAAACACAGTTATTAAAGAGAAAATTAGGCTATCTCTAATTGTAAAACAGATATGGTAAAATCTTGCCTTATGGGATTTGAACATGTATAGAGCAAATCTATAAAAACAACAGTAAGAAGTGTTAATTACTAGAGGATATTTCAACAGCTGGAATTAGAAGATGAAGTTGAGAAAAACTATAGGATAAAACATGAAAAATGATTTAGTGGTAGACAATTTATTTTTGAACTTAATACATAGGACACCGTCAAATCCATGTATTTAACTCTACCTAATAGGATAAAGTTTAGTTGAGATTGTATATTTTTTATGTTCAGTTTCCCTTCATTAATTTGGTGGAGATTTGGAAGCATTATGTTTTTGGGATTAAGAACCCCAAATATTTGATTTCCCCGCTAAGAATCGCAGGAGCTTTAAACTTTCTGCTTGATGTTGACACTGAAAATTTCTTCGGTGACTAGCTACCCATCCATATTTCGAAGGTGGAGTATTAGCCTAGTTAGTTAGTTATATTCTGTTGAGTT
The DNA here is from genome assembly GCA_026901365.1 of Sesbania bispinosa. Taxonomy (NCBI): domain Eukaryota; kingdom Viridiplantae; phylum Streptophyta; class Magnoliopsida; order Fabales; family Fabaceae; genus Sesbania; species Sesbania bispinosa. The sequence goes on from QLOH01000003.1 coordinate 2,989,696, forward strand.
TGTTGTTAGTTATTCACTTAGATTGTATTCAGTTATGTGTGTGTGTGTTATATTCATACTTGTATTTCCCTTTCATTCATTCAGAACCAATAATACAAAAAGATGATTTTCAACTTCCGTGCTTCCTCTGAGTTTTTTTCTTACTTTTCTCTCAAAACCAAAATGGAGATAATGACATTGATGAAGAAACTTAAAAGATTTTGCATATAAAGGAAACCTTGACAACAAAGAACTCCAAACAATAAGAATAACAACGATTTCTTTTATTCCCATGTTTGGATTTCTGTTCACGTGCCAAAGTGGACAAGAAATATCAAGGTCCCTAACCCTATTTCTGCAATAAATGAAGGAATATAAAAGGGTCTTATGTCTTAAGAACATTGGTTAATAATCCATATATAGAAAAAATTTATAATTGAAAATCACGGTATTAATTGCATTTATAACATTAACTGCTTGACACTTCAATAAAAAAATCCATTTTTGATTCCTTAACAAGTACTCTAAGGACACTCATTAACATTTCCCATATAAAAAATCATTTTCCAACCCATTTAGTCACATACATGTAGAGTGATTAGATATAAGGAGGCCTCATGCCTAGAATATGATTTTGGTATATATATAGGTCATTTCATGAAATAAAGAGCTTGTTTGGTTTATAGTTGACTCCCTTCTAAAAATGTGTTTTGAATAAAAGTAAACAATGGACTTGCGTTGGCCAAACATATGTTTTTAACTTTCCACGATAATGTTAGGAATATATTATAAAACTATTCATGTGTCCTCCACCCAACACTTTAAGTTTTGGGATCATTGGTTCATAACATGGTATCAGAACATTTATGACCAAGTGGTTAAGAGTTTCATGCTTGCCGCCTTATTCCAATAAAAAGGTTAATTATATTTCAACACAAGGTTGTGGATTTGTGCATTGTCCACATTTCAAACTTAAAGGACTTTTACGTAAGAGACGTGTTAGGAATATATTATAAAATCTTTCATGTGTTTTCCATACAACAACTTAAGCTTCTGGATTCATGTGTCATCCACTCAACAACTTAAGTTTTTGAGATAGTTGATTCATAAGATGTAAACAAACATACTCTTAATCTATAATCTATAATGTAAGCTTTTTTTTGGTTAGGGATTCTCTCCAATGCGTGTGTTGCATGCATATGTATTTGATGAAGTTAGCTGTGTAGGTCATTTGATATAAACTAAACTAAACGGGTACTAGACTTTGGAATGAAGGAGCTACCAAGTAGGTTTTTCCCTATCGGGAAAAATTGATGTCCAAGCCGACTATTTGACATTTATATAGGAAACAAAAAAAAGTTAAATAATGAAGAAAATGAAAATTTTAAATTTATTTATTCCACTATGTACTCTCTGTGATTTATTTAATTATGTTGAATAAGGTCTTGTATATATAATCGATCCAATAATCTAATAAAGCTTACCTTTCACCATCACCTAGCACTGGAAATGCATACTTAATTGGAAGCGAAAATCTATCTAACAAAGGAAAACACGATTTTCCATATAAATTGCGCATGTGATTCTACAAAGTCAGAAGTTGCTGTAATATTAAGTTCAATTCAATAGATTGACATATACCATACAGAAAAGCAGCTAAAAGTAAATCTCTTTGACTGATCTCAATTTGGAATTTAAATAAACATCATCATTAATTGTTTTTTTAGAAGGAAATTAATGCCAATTATAATTAAAGTATTCTCTGCCGTGGAAATAAAAAAATAAAGTATTTTAAAAGAATTTTTTTTTTAATTCTGTATATATCATTATTTTATATCAAGTCTTTTATAAAATTAAAGTGTGAAACAATAATAATTTACATACTTAAGTAAAAAAAATTAAACAATAATAAAAACATGTAAAAAATTCTTATGAAAATCAGTGTTTAATTATGGCCCACAAGAAGCCTAAAAAGGTGATCTAGCTATAGCACAGTGGCACGCAAGATTGTGTGGATGATTCACGTAAACGCATTCACCTATGCGTTATCATGCGTATATAATTATCAAAGCATAATCACTTTATTGATTTTACAACACTAATCGAAGATATTGCCATACACACATGCTCAAAACTCAAAGAAAATCAACAATCTTTCAATCATATAAATCTCGCAACTCTAGTAGATTGGTTGGTGGGATTTGCCGGGATTTTCTCCTGCATCAGTCAAAGAAGATATATTTATTAAAGGTGTGAATATATATATATATATATATATATATATATATAGTCCTTGCATATTAATTTTAACTTTTTGTACAAATTAAAATCATGCTGTGCATCATAATTAACACAATTCGGAATTTTTAAATTTTCACTATAATCATATTACTTTCACATAAATTTTTTTGGAGACATTTTGCCTAAATTAATTCACCATTTTATTGTGACATCTTGTCTAAATCTGGTTCTAGCCCTTTAAAAGTTTGACCTAGTTAAATTGTCCCACGAGTGCAAGTCAAAGTGGTACATAAATTTGAGTATGTATATAAAAATATTTGTAACATTTTATATTAGTTTAATATAATCGAATTCATCAAATAGTTAAGCATCAACACACAATATTTATTTCAGTATGAAAATATAACTTGAAAGCACATAAAATTAAATTTAACACTAAGATCTTAAGCATAGAAGTGAGTGAGACCATCCACATATATTTATTAAATTAGAGAATTATTTTTTGAAAGTACTTAATTACTCATATTCTATGTTAAAAAACAATATTATACCTTTAATTTATTCTTAAAAATGATATTATCATTAATTCTTAACTTATATTTAAATTTTAATTTTAAATTGTTTAATCTAATTATTTATATCTTTTTAAAAAAAATAAAATTTCGAAAGCATATTCTCTAATTTATATTTTCTTTTAATTTGAGGTGAATTTGAAAAATATATGCATTATATGCAATACTCACAAATAAAGTCTTTTGCACATCTCTTCCTTGTATTTACTTTAGTATAAATTTGTTTCTCACTCGATAATTGAAACCAAATAGGCATGACCACAAAGTTCAAAGGATCCATTTGATTTTCAAATCATGCTATCATCCATTGGAGTACCCTATATCTTAGAATTCGGTTTAGATTTAATTCAATCCAAAAAATTAACTCAAGAGATCAATAAAATTGCCTAAATTTAATACATTCTTTTTTTTTATGTAAGATCACACGTATCATCCACAAGAAGCAATCTTGTTCGAGTCGAGTAAGACCTTAATGGGCGGTAAGCTCTTCCTCCGAGCTTTTAACACATCTGCATATCCATGATTCGAACTCGAGACCACTGATTAAGCTGGAACAACCCCATACTAGTTGATCCACATGTTCAATCATAACTTAATACATTCCTTTGATAATGTCTTTAGATGATTAGTATCTCTACACCATAATCAGATACTAAAAAAAGAATCAATTAAATCTAAGGTAGAGAATAAACAAAGATGAGTATAACTAATTAAAATGTTTTGATCGATGATTCAAAGGGTGTTGAAATGGACCTCCACAGGTTGCTCCTCTATGGCTTGAGCTCTAATGAAGCCTTTTCTTCTTAATGGATGCGATCACCTACAAAAGACATTATGATACATTAGTTAGTGAGAGAACAAAATGGTGATATATAATAATAGACAAGAGATATTATACCTATATATTGATTCTATCCCCCTTATTGAATAGTCTCTAGGTTGTACTTTGGGTGACTATTATGATCATGTTGTGTCTATCAGCTATTGTGATGAAATCAACACATTTATGAGAACTTATGTATTTAGGGACTTGTTTGGTTTAGAATTTAGGTCAAGTGTTGGTCATGTCCATTATCTAGAACATAAAAATATAGGAAAAAGTGATAAATTATATATATATATATATGATTTAATGGATATATATTGTTAATATAAAAATTTTTTACATTATCTTTCAATAATATGTTATCATATATTAAGTTTAATAACACATTATTATTATATTCATTAAATGGTCATCTAAGAGTGTAAAGTATTTTTACATATCATGTGTGTGATGTATTAGTTTTTTAAGTTTAAACAACAATATATCACTTCTTGGTAATAACACATTCTTTTTGTCTTTTAGCACATAATGGGGAATCCAAAATAAAAGGTAGATATATAGCATGATTATAAATGACTTTCTGTTTCCGTATGAAGCATAAACCAATTTTATAGTTTAAATTAAATCTCCATAAATAATTGTCCTAAGCATGTTTAAAGACAAATTGGTCGAATGAGATCGACTTAGATAACAATGGTCATCCACTGATTCAAGTTTGTAATATTTGATGAAATTCTTTTGCTATACAGAAAGAGATGATTCTTCCTTGTACGTTTCTTTTAGAAAAAAAAAATCATATTTCACTAAAAAAATCTCAAGAACAAGTGGGAATTCATATTTTGCTCCACTCGATTATTCACATTTCATGATTGAAATGATATATATCTCAGAGTCGTGGGTGCTATTAATTACATAATCTAAATCTCGAAGTCATTAAAGAATATTTTATAGTTTTACATTGAACTATCAAGCTATATCTACCGTTGGAAGCTAGTTAGTTATTAGTTAATTACATTTTGTATTGTGATGTTGTACATTGGTTCCATTATATTGTAATCCATTACTCCAATTGAAACATAACCCTTATTTTGTCTTATAATATTGCTTAATTATGGGTTCATTTCAGCTAGAAAGAAACAAAAATAAAAGTTTGGTAGTATATATGATTATAAATTAATAAATGATCACTTTCTGTTTCCGTATGAAGCATAAACCAAAATTATAGTGTTTAAATTAAACAAATCACCATATTATGATTGTCCTAAGCATGTTTAAGGTAGGGACTATATATATATATATATGTTGAAAAAGAATTCGGTCGAAGGAGGCATCGATTAGATAATAATGGTCATCCAACTAATCACGCAAGCATGTAACTAAGGGAAGAAAGTTCGGATTTGAATATATTCTGATCAGAAAAAACAATGTGTGGGCATGTGGATCAATTTGTTTTCTTTGTCCTTTTGAACTGTGAGGCACTTGTTGGTCAGTTCAGAAGGATACATTATTTATTTTGTGATTTTCTTAAGCTTATGGGAGGGAGAGGATGTGGTGGTGGGGCTCATAGTTATGGTGGAGCATGATTACTTGATATCTATATGAGCAAATTGATCATAAACAAATTATATTAAACCAATATTAATAATTAAAAGTAGAGACTTATCAACTTCCTTTGACTCCACAAGCCCTCTATTTAAAAAGAGCCGAATAATGCTAGTGTCAAACTTGCCTAATATAATTACATGAAGGCATCCAAGTTAAGTGGCCTGTAAGAATATAGAAATTAAATTTGAAGATGTCCTTCTTCAGGTGTCAATATTATTATGAGGGCAAAACTTTCCTTTCAAGATGACCAAATTAAACTTAATATATGTTTTTAAATATCTAATTAAGTAAAATAGTAATTTCATGCATTGTACCATATTTTAAAATTAAAAAATGTTAAAAAAATTTAAAATTATATACTTAAAATTATATACGCATAAATTGTAGAGCCGGAAAAATGGGTTATTCCAGCTGGACCGGTCCGCGAAAACCCACAAAAATATAGGGCTCGAATATTTATTTCAGAAGTTCAAATTTCAACAAAAGAAAAAGACAGAAGCTTAAATAACTCTCGAATTTTTTAGCCGAGCCCGATAAAACCCGCTACCTGTAAAAAGGCCGCGTAGTCGGCAAAACCCGCAAAAAAAAAAAAAACCGGATACCCACAAAAGGCCCATAAAATTTTAGGGTTTGGTCACTTATTTTAAAAGTCTGAACAACTTTCGGGCTCTTTACCCTAACTTGATAAAACCCGCTATCCGCATCAGATCGGGTCTGGGTAGCTGAATTGTCGGCTTTAATAAATTGTAGAATGAGGCTTTTCAAATTAAAAAATAAATATAAATTGTGTGAATTAAGATGTACATTATCATTTATGAAAATTGATTTTATATGATTTATCAAATTTAAATTTATAACCTCTAATTTATAATTACAAAAAGCTTTAACACTGATAATTTAAAAAATTATGATTAATTAAATTTAAAAACAGTATTCAAGCGAAATAAAAAATAGGTAAACATAATAACAAAATATGAGATGTTTGATGTAAAAAACACTGCATGATATGTTATAATGAGAGTAGATTAAGAAAAATGCTCATGTTCAAAATTCTGGGCATAAATTTAACATGTAGGGATTGATTAACTATTATATAGTATAAGTACATAAAAAATTATTTCATAATTAACATGTTATAAATTAATATTCATAGTCAACATAAATATATAATTTAAAATTAAATGCGATAACTATAGTCTCATGGAAATTAAACTTCTCATACAAGATAAGTATCTTTTGACTTGTTTTGGTAATTATTATGTTATTTTTTATTTATTACTTTTTGTCTTAAATGAGTCGGTAGGAATTTTCATTTTATTAAGAGTCAAACATATTGGAATTATACTTCTTTTCTTCATTAACACCAAATTTATCTTATCATTATGTCAAAAAGAGTTTTTATAAAGGGTAATTTAGTACGGTTATTAGTAATAGGTGCGATAAAAATGACTTTTCAACTTTATTATTGCGGTTCCTTTCGGAACCGCGTTTTTAGAATTTAATTTTTGTTTGTATGAATATTTCTTTTTAATTTTTTTAACTATTTAACGCGGTTCCGAAAAAGAACCGCGTTAAATAGTATATAACGCGTTTATTTATATTCACCATGTTAATTTATTATTATTTTTTTTAAAAAAATCATATCACTTATCGTGGTTCCTTTTCGGAACCGCATTTGATGATTTTAAAAAATTGAAATTTTTTGAAACCCCTTTCTACTCATGACAAAAATTGGAGAAACCCTTCTCAAAACCCCTATCGTTCCTTTCCGCGTTCTGCTGCTACCGTCACGCACAACGCTGCCGTCTGCTGCCGCCGTATTTTTCTCAGAATATTCTTCATCATAAAAGAAAGCAGGATTAAAAAATAAGTTGATGCATGGAGATCACGCTTCAAGTGTCTATCCCATCTAGTCTTAATAAGGTCACTGTAAGGTTTATACAAATTCTTCTTTTTCCTAAACATCATCTTTATTGCATTCTTTGCCCTTTGCATGCCATCATAAACATAACCCATTGAAGGCTTTTCATCGGCATCAACAATTCTCAATATCCGAATAATGGGAGCTACAATCTTGGACACAATTAAACAATCATTCCAAAATTTTTTATCAAGAATGATAGAACTCGCAACTTTTCCTGCTGCAGTTCTTGATAACCTATGGCTAGTAAAGTGTTTGTCCACAACCAAAGCTTGCAAATCATGCTTGTGATCACAAATAATTTTCAAAGTGATGAATGTAGTAGCAAATCGTGTCACACCTGGACGAACAATTTCTTTCCATCCATCTCTATTTCTAAGCCAAGACAAAAACACCATATGATTGTACACAAAGATAGTTACCTTTGAAGCCTTTGAAGCAAGTTCTGCAATATGAGTCATGCTACCAATTTCCTTTAAAAGAAGATTCAAACAATGTGCAGCACAAGGGGACCAATAAATGGTAGCATATTTTTCATGTATTAACCTACCAGCAGCTACATAATTAGCAGCATTATTTGTAACTACATGAACAACATTTTGAGGTCCGACCCACTCAATAACTTCAGAAAACAAATTGCACAATGTGGTAGCATCTTTTACAATATCTGATGCATCAACAAATTTCAAAAATGTCATACCTGTACAATAATAAACTAGAAAATTCAGCAAAGTTCTTTATGAAGATGCATGAAATAATTTTCAAATATCATACCTGTAGGATAATAAACCAGGAAATTTATCAAAGTTCTTTGTCTTTGGTCACTCCATCCATCAGCCATGATTGTGCATCCACTCTTAGCCCAGTTGGCTCATTGATTTTGAACAAGTAGTTGACACTCTCTCTTGCAATCCCCCAACAAGTTCACTCTTACTTCATGATAAGATGGACCTTTGAAGCCAGGGCCAATAGCTGCAATTGCATCCAAAGCAGGTTGAAAATATTGTGATTGAACTGCATTAAATGGAATGCAAGCATCATATAACCATCTAGCAATTGACATCTTAGCTTTGTGTGTTGCTTCCTTGCTAGATTATACACTTCTAAGGCTTGGTTGGGAGCCGGGAGTTGTCCTTGGAGCAAAATAACTACCAATTTCAACGTTTGCTTTTCTTTTTCTTTTATTTTGAGGTGTTGATTGCATTTCATTTGAACCGTCATTGTTTGCTTGAACCCCTGGGTCAACAAGTTGATCATCATATGCTTCATTGAGGTCCTCGTTTTTCTTCTTTTCTTGGATTTCTTTCAAAGATTCTAGCATTCGGTGATGAACATCATGGGGAACCTTTTTGCATTTATTTGACTCGAAATACCTGCAAGATGTTGCTTTATTCTATTTATGCCCCCTCCTCGATAGGTTGATCCACAATGGAGGCAAGTGTATACATTAGTTTTTCCATCTTTTTTATATGCAAAATGCTCCCATGCAGGATCAGATTTTCCACGAACTGCACTAGAGCCTTCGGTGCATTCTTTTTGTGAAGATTGAGAACTATTAACATTAGATGCATTAGCATTGGAATCTTGAGGCGTATTTACGCTTCTTGGTTCCTATAGGAGAACGGGAACCACAAATTTTGTTAATTACTTAATAAGTTGTCATTAAAGCAAGGCAAAATGAAAAATGCATATATGTTATGTGTATCTTAATATAATCTAGCTATGAACACTCTAAATAAATTTCAATAATTTGGATATCAAACAAGCAACAGTCCATAAATGGTATCCTAATCCTAACTAAATGGTCGAACAGTCCATAAATGGATATCCAACAAGCAACAGTCCATAAATGGTTTCCTAATTAAATGGCACTCCAACAAAATCCAACAAAGTTTGTCCCTAACTAAATGTTTTCCTAGATAAATGGTTTCCTCAAAAGCCACCAACACACCCAATTCTCCTCAATCAAATCAAACTATATGAGAGGAAAAAAGAGAGAACAGAGGGTTTCTCTGTTGGATGCGTTCAAAAAACCTGTGCAGGCAGTGCTTCATCTCCGCCTCCGATGGCCATGAGGAGAACAGAGGAACGGCGTCGAACAGCTAGACGTGTTGCGGCTGGGAACGGCACGAGGAAGCAGATCGGCACCGGCAGGAGGAAGGGCACGACGGAAGCAAGAGAAAGGGCGGCGGACGGCGTCGTGTCAGACGGTAGCTTGACGGGCAGCAGATCGGCAGCAGGGAGAATCGGAGAAGGGCGTGACGGAGAAGAAAGGGTTTCTCAGTTTCTATTTTGGTTTCCAATTAGAGAACTGGGGTTCTCACTTCTCAGTCTCACTTCTCAGTTCAGAACGATTTTTATTTTTATTTTTTTGAAACAAAACGACGACGTTTTGGCACACAACATCTGAACCAGTTAAAACCATTGACCCACCGGTTTTGCTCCGGTTTACCGGCGGTTCTGGCCCGATTTTACCGGTTCTGCACCGGTTTTCCTCCTATCCGGTTTTCAGGTTCTCCTGGACCGCTCTCACCACCGGTTACCGGTCTGACCAGTTGAACCGGCTGGTCCGGTCCGGTTTTGACAACCATGCTAATTTTAATCAATGTCTTGAGGATTCTTTTTATCTGACTTTGGTTTCAAAGGTCAAAAGTTCACTTGGAGTAAAGGCCCCCTTAGAGAGAGGCTTGATAGACTTGTTGTTAATTCTGATTGGAGATCATCCTTTCCTAAAGCTAGCTTGATTAACCTTCCCCTTCCATCCTCTGACCACTCTGGTTTATGGATCCAAATCCCCTTTAAAAATTATCAAGGAAATAGGCATGGTAATTTTCAAATTTTTGACTGCTTGGATTGAGCACCCTGATTTCAAAAATCAAATTAGCAATTCTTGGATCATTAATGATTCTTGGTCCAACAATATTAAGCGCTTCTCTTCCAATATAGCCGATTGGAACACTTGTTTATGGTAATATCTTCCTCAAAAAGAAAAGGATCCATAGTAGACTTCAAGGTATTCAGAACAAACTTCTTCAAGGCCCTAACCCCTTCCTTTACTCTTTATGGAATTTCCTTTGGGAAGAATATTCCCAAATCCTCGATCATGAGGAAACTTACCGGTTCCATTTATCTAGAAGTAGGTGGCTTTCCTTAGGAGATCGTAATACTAAATTCTTCCATCAAGCTACCCTTATTAGGAAAAATAAAAACAGAATTGAGGCCCTTAAAACCTCTGAAAATGAATGGACTTATGATAGCAAAACTATCAAGAACCTTATTATTTCCTTTTTCTCTAATATGTTCTCTGATGTTCCTCCTACCACCCCTTTACCTTTTGGGATTCCCAGCTATCCTGAAATCTCTCTTGCTGATCTCCCCTCTAGTTCCATTCCTGAATCTCTTGAAATTAAGCAAGCCCTTTTCAGTATTGGAAATCTCAAGGCCCCTGGGCTGGGTGGTTTCCATGCCATCTTCTTTAAAAGTCAGCGGGACATCCTTAACACCCACATCATATCCTTTGTCTAAAATTGTTTCTTAAATACGGATAATATTAGAGACATTAACCAAACAATTCTAACTCTCATTCCCAAAGTGGATTCTCCAAAAAAACCCAACCCAATTTAGACACATTTCCCTTGTAGTGTAACCTACAAGGTAATTACTAAGATTTTAGCTAACCGTATTCGCCCAACCTTGCCTAATCTTATCTCCCCTCACCAATCTAGCTTTGTTCCTGGCCGCCACTCAACTGATAATATTATAATTTACCAAGAAGCAATTCATATTATGAGATCATTAAAATGAAACAAAGGCTTTATGGCTATAAAATTAGATCTTGCTAAAGCCTATGACAAACTCAATTGGAATTTTATCTTAGACTCTATTTCCCTTGCTGGTTTTTCTCCAATCCTGAATAATATTATAGCCAAATGCATTAGTTCATCTTCTATGTCCATTATTTGGAATGGCGAATTAATCCCTCATTTCTTCCCTTATAAAGGTATTAGGCAAGGGGATCCCCTTTCCCCTTATTTATTTGTAATATGTATTGAAAGAATCACTCATTTTATTTCACATGAAATTCACTCTTCTAATTGGAAGCCCCTTAAATTTGTTAATACTGGTGTGGAATTATCTCACCTCCTTTTTGCTGATGACATTATTATTTTTTGGGAAGCCTCTATTAGTCAAGTGAACTCTATTAAATATGTTATTAACACTTTTTGTTCTGCCTCTGGTCAGGAAATTAATTATTCCAAGTCCTAGGTCTATTTTTTCTAATAATGCTAATGATGATCTAGCTAACCACTTATCTGCAGCTCTTAGCATGACAAAAACAGAAGACCTGGGTCTTTATCTTGGTGTCCCTTCCCTCCATAAGAGACCTATTAGTTGAACTCACTCCCATATTGTGGAAAAGGTAAGGAAAAAACTTAATTCTTGGAAAGCTAACTGTTTGTCTTTTACTGGCAGGGTCTCTTTAGCTCAGGCTTGCCTTTTCAGTATTCCAAATTACGCCCTTCAAGCAGCTGTAATCCCTAATTTTATCTATGATGAAGTAGAGAGAATTTGCAGAAACTTTATCTGGGGCTCTTCCACCTCTCAAAGAAATTGTCACCTGATTGCTTGGGATAAAGTGTGCAAGCCTAAGCAGAAGGGTGGCTTAGGTTTCAGATCATTGAGAGTGCTTAATGAAGCCTATCTCCTTAAGCTTGCTTGGTCTCTCCATTCCAACCCTGATGCAGTCTGGGTGAAGATCCTTAAAGCAAAATATAAAGTTCTTGATTCCTCTCACCTGCTGATCAAAGCTGTTAACAAAGACTCTGTTCTTTGGAAAGGCATTGCAAAAATCTGGTGCCTTCTGTAAAAAAGCACTGTATGGATTCTTGGAGATTGCAAATCTACAAATTTCTGGACTGATGTTTTTATTCCTAATTGTGGTCCTCTGATTCATCACTCTTTGGAAGAAATCCCTAGATGGAAGCTTAACCTTCCTGCCTTTTCATTTACTGAAAACAACTCTTATAATGGGATTTGATAGGCTCTTCTCTTCCCCCCAGCATAATTTCTCATATTTCTAGCATCAAGCCTCCTGATATAGCTTATGGGCCAGACTACCTAGCTTGGAAGTTCTCCTCTACCAGTGAATTCACAATAAAAACTGCATATGAATTCCTGACAGAAAACTCAACGGCAAAATATCCGATTGATGATATTTTCAAAACAATCTGGTCTTGGCAAGGTCCTCCTAGAGTTTCAACCTTTGTGTGGAAAGTTGTTCATGGTAAACTGCTTACAAACTGTGAAAGAGTTAAAATGGGGGTGACAACCAGCAACCTTTGCCCCAGGTGTAATTCTGCCCCTGAAACCATCATGCACCTTCTCAGGGATTGTGACATTGTTGCTGAACTGTGGGAATCTCTAATTGACTCTAATTCCTGGTCCTCTTTCTTTAGTCTTAGGCAAGACCAGTGGATCAGGAAAAACCTGGAATTCTCAAACCATTCCGTTGCTGGTGTTAATTGGAGCTTCATTTTCCTTATCTGCATTTGGTCTTTATCGAAGGACAGAAATTCCCTGATTTTTAAGCAAAAGACAGACCTCCCTGGTAATCTTTTTTTCCACGTTATTAGTTATGCCAGAAGAACAATCGAAGCGATTGCTGGCCCTTCCCCCCTTCTTAGAGGATATTAAAAAAGGAAGTGTTTGTGGGATGGTCTAAACCCCCAAATAACTTCTACAAATTAAATGTTGATGCTTCTATCATCCTCCTGAGCCTAAATGCTAGCTGTGGTGGTTTAGTAAGGGATCATGAAGGTTCTTTTATTAAGGGTTTTTCCTGCAACATTGGCTTATCTTCTACAGTTAAAGCCGAATTATGGGGGCTCCTTCATGATTTGAACCTTGCGGTTTCTCTCAAAATTTCCAATTTAATTGTTAATGTTGACTCCCTTCTTGCTGTCTAGATGGTTAAAGGAACCTGCAAGTCCACTCACCATTGTATGGCTATTATCAGAAGCATTAGAAAAATCTTTTCAGAGCACAAATATTTTATTTTGAATAATGTATTTAGAGAGTCTAATCGTAGTGCTTGTAAGGTCCAAGAATCCCTTAAAAAGTGTTTTAATAATGACAATCAATCAAGGTTTACTTGGAATAATTCTGAACTTTAAGGACTAATGATTTTGTTCAAGTGAATATTCAGAAGATACAGGAAAACATCTGCAGAAGGTACAAATGAGCAGCAAAAGAAAGGAATGAATACCACTCATTCTATTAAGATGAGTCTCAGATTTGACAAGAATGAAAAATCTGTGAAAATAGATATAATGCATACTGAGAAATCATGAGAAGGTTACTGATATCCTCAAGAAGATAAGAACAGCTCTCTAGAAAAGAAATCATAAAAAAATTCCTTTAGAAGGAAGATTCATTTTGTAAAAGAAAGAGAAAAGCTCATCTCAAGCTGTCAAGCATCAAGATATATTTAAATCATCTTCTGTGAGGAATAAAATTGATTATCAGAAGATAGATGACTGTCCTAAAGAGAAACCTTAGATCATTAAGTCTGCAGAAGGAGCAAATCATGTCAGGAACCAAAGGACATATTGGATTCTCTATCTTCTAAGGTTACAGCTGCATAACAGACCCAAAAATATTCTCAATCAAGCAAATGATGTATTTCAAGAAGATCTGCAAGAAGAATGAAACTCCAGAAACCCTGCAGAAGGAATAAATTGCTACAGAAGATGCATATAAGGCTAAATTCATATTAATCTTCTTATTCTCATCTTCTTATAACTCTAGTGGACCAGCTGACTCTAAAATAAGTAAAAATACTATACAAGAAGAATTTGTCATGTCTGCAGAAGAAAAGTTTGAGAAATAGCCCAAAAACAGCCTGCAGAAGATACTCTTCAAAAGGAAGAGCTGGTCAAACTTGACAGCTGTAAAGCATGCACTTACTGCAGTAGAGAAAGGGACATTTCCTGAAGCCAGCTGGATGTCCAACGGCAGCTTTACTCCAGCCTTCTATAAAAGGAGACTCCCTTCTCACTTTGAAGGCACCTCACTCCAGAAGATACATATATTTCTATTGTTTTACTTCTCCTATCTTCTGGAAATTTTCTCTCTCCTTCATTTCTGTGATTTCTGGTCTGAAAAGCCTTGGAGAGAGTCTTGGCTCATCATTTTGCTTCTGCTGTGCAAGAATTGTATTGATTTGAGCCTTGTATGTTTTTATTCTTTCTCTTTTTCATTGTAAAAGTCTCAAGAAAGTTGTGCAGGTGCATTTCCTTCTTCTGAGCATCAAGGGAAAGTGTGTTCAGTGAGGTTTACTGAGATTTGATGATCTCAGATGGTTTACAGAATCTGTAGAAGGTACTTGCAGTATTCTGGGTACTGAATCTTCTGCAGAAGGTTCTGCAGTAGGTATTCAGTGGAAAATTTGAGTTAGTTGTTGTTAGCCTGAAGAGGCAGGTAAAGAATACTAGTGGTAAGGTTACCCAAGAAGATTGTAATTTGATTAAAAGAGTGAGAAAATCCTACAGGTGTAGGGACTGGACGTAGCCTCACATTGGAAGAGGTGAACCAGTATAAAATCTTTGTGTGCCATCTTCTTTACTCTCTCTTTACTATTATTTATCACTGCCATAACACATAACTAAATATACATCTTCTTTGAAATTAAAATCAGCTAACCATTACCTTTTGTGAGTTTATTTCTTTGTACTAAGCCAAGGCAAAACCTTGAGCAGAAAAAGTGTACAAAGAAATTGTAGAAATTTTTATTCAATCACAATTCAACCCCTCTTCTTGTGATTGAAGCCACAACTTCAATTGGTACCAGAGCTTGCCTCTAGAGTTGAACTTACTTAACAATAAGAGAGGAAAAGATCAAGGGAAATGGCAAATCATGGAGCTGCAATGTTCATACCAGAAGGTTCATCTACAAATAGACCACCAGCATTTGATGGAAAGGATTACTACTATTTCAAGGAGGCAAAAAAGAAAGATTGTAAGGCTATGTTCTTGATTCATCAATGTCTTTGATGTGTCCAATTTTGAGAAGATTGTTGCAGCAAACACATCCAAGGAAGCATGGGATATTTTGGAGAAATGCTATGCAGGTGGAGAAAAAAATCAAGAAAGTAAAATTGCAAGCTTTGTGGAGGCAATTTAAGCTGCTGCAAACCGAGGACTCAGAGAAAGTGTCTGGTTTTTTCACCAGAATTCTATTTATTACTAACATGATGAGAGGGTGTGCGGAGAAAATCATTGACCAAATGATCATTGAGAGGATCATGTGTACACTGACGCCTAGATTTGATTATATAGTTGTCGCCATTAAAAAGTCAAAGAATATTGAAGAGATGAAGATTAAAGAATTCCAAGGCTTATTTGAAGCTCATGAATTGAGGTTGAATGAGATGAGTTCTGGAAAACCTGCAAATCATGCTTTGCAAATTCATGTTATAAAGAAATGTGTGGGTGACAAAAGAAAAGGCAAGAAAGGAAAAGGAAAATGAGTTTCTACCAAGGTGGTTGGGTTCCTAATCAAAGATTAGTCAAAATCTAATGCTGGCAGACTTTAATCTTCAAACAGAAGAGGAGGGTCTACAAGAAATAAAAATGGACAGAAAGAATTTGATAAAAGAAAATTTCAGTGTTTTAATTGTAAAAGATTTGGACACTTCGCGGATGAATGTTGGCATGTAAAGGGAAAACAGAAGAAGACGAGTGATGATGAAGTTCATATAACACAAGATGACTCAGATTTAGAACCTGTGATATTAATGGCCACAACTAGTGAAAATTTGTTTAAACCAGAACTTTAGTTTTTAAACATTGGTTGCTCAAATCATATGACTAGTCATAAAGACTGGCTTATTGTCTTTGATGCAACAAGAACAGGTAAGGTGCGATTTGCATATGACAGAACTGTGAATGTAGAAGGTATTGGGAATATAGTGATTAAAGGAAGAAATGGAAGGACTGCATTGATTGAGAAGGTATTGTATGTGCCTAACATGAAGTGTAACCTATTGATTATTGGACTTGTGGAGAAAGGATTTTTTGTGATTATGAAGCAAGGGTTTTTCTTGAAATGTTTGATACTGCACGAAATTTAATCTTGAAGTCAACTCTCTCAAAGAATGGAACCTTTCAAATCAATTTATAGGCTGCAAAAGTGAAGTGTTTAAGTACCATTGAAACAGACAAGGAATGTTGGTTGTGGCACTCAAGATATGGTCATCTAAATTTTAAAGGACTGAATCAACTTGGGAGTAAAAATATGGTGTCAGGACTGCCTGTACTTGAAATACCAGAAAAGATATATGAAGTGTGTTTAGCCAGTAAGCAGCCTAAAAACTCATTTAAGTCACAATTACCTATGAAGGCATCAAATCTGTTAGATGTGGTGAATTTTGATATTTGTAGGCCATTTGAATTACCTTCATTAGGTGGAAATAAATATTTCATCTCCTTTGTTGATGAGTTCACCAGAATGTTATGGTTGCATTTGATTAAAACCAAGAGAGAAGCATTTGAAGTCTTTAAAAGATTCAAGGCCAAAGTGGAGAAACACAGTGGGAAATCTATAAAGGTGTTGAGAACTGATGGAGGAGGGGAGTATACTTCCAATGACTTTGAACAATTTTACATAGAGAATGAAATTCAGCATGAAATCCCAGCCCTATACACACCTCAACACAATGGTTTGGCAAAAAGAAGATATAGAACTATACCTAATATAGCCAGAAGTATGTTAAAGGAGAAGGCTTTACCACAATATCTTTGGGGAGGAAGTTGTTCCAACTATAGCTTATGTGTTAAATAAGTACCCAACCAAGAAGCATAAATTAGAAGTTCCAGAAGAAGTCTGGATAGGAAGAAAACCAGCAGTAAACCATCTCGGAATTTTTGGATCTCTCACTTTCAGACATGTATCGGATCAGAGAAGAACCAAGTTGCAAGATATGAGTGAGCCAATGATCTTAGCGGGTTACCATCCCACAGGTGTATACTAACTATATGATCCAATAAACCAGAAGATAGTGATCAACGGGGATGTGATGGTGGCAAAATCTAAATTATGGGATTGGAAGAACAAGTGTAGAAATCATAAGAAAAGTTTGTCCTCATTTTTGGAGTACGAGCCAAGTCTGGTAGACCAAGATGACAACAATGTTGGAGCTCAGATCTAATCAAAGAGACCACAAAGATAAAAACAAATACCATCCAGATTAGCTGATTATGAATTGTTCTCCGACAATTAGGTAACTCTTGATGATGATTTAGTACATATTGCTCTACTTGCAGGAGCAGAACCAATTGATCAAAGAGAATAAATGAAGGAACAAGTGTGGAAACAAGCTATGATGGAAAAGCTAAAGGCAATAGAAAAGAATCAGACATGGGAATTGATTGATCTACCCCCAAACAAACAATTGATTTCTGTCAAATGGGTTTACAAGCTAAAGCTGAATCTGGATGGGTCAATTGCCAAGCATAAAGCCATATTAGTGGCTAAAGGCTTCTCGCAAACTGGATTATTCAGAGATGTTTGCATTGGTGGCAAGAATGGGAATGATCAGACTAGTGGTGGCTTTAGCTAGTGCTAGAGGCTGGCCACTATTTCAGCTTGATGTCAAGTCGGCATTTCTTAATGGACCTTTGGAGGAAGAGGTCTATGTAACTTAGCTACCAGGCTTCGAGATTAAAGGAAAAGGGAAGCAAGTGCACAAATTAAAAAGGCCTTATATGGTTTAAAGTAGGCTCCCCGGGCATGGAACAAGAAAATTGATTCATTTCTACTTCAACATAGGTTCAATAAATGTTCTGTTGAACATGGTGTATATGTGAAAGTGCAGAATGGAGGGGGAAATTTACTACTAATTTGTCTTTATGTGGATGATCTGTTGGTTACCGATGACAACCTCAAAGAAATTGAAGAATTCAAGGTGATTATGAAAGTTGAATTTCAAATGATAGATTTGGGAAGATTGACATACTTCTTAGGCATGGAGTTTGTAAGCACAAAAGAAGGAATTGTGTTGCATCAAAGGAAATATACAATAGACATTTTGAGAAGACTCAATATGACAGGTTGCAACTCAGCACCAACGCCTATTAAAGGGAATGTGAAGCTTGAAAAAGGAAATGAAGAACCTATAGATGCCACCTTGTTCAAACAAATTGATAGATCATTGAGATACCTTTGCAAAAATATACCAGACGTATGCTATGGAGTTGACTTAATTAGTCGATTTATGGATAATCCAAGAAAATCACATTTAGTAGCTGCAAGGAGGATAATGAGATATTTGCAGGGGAAATTGGAATTTGGTATACTATTTCCCAGCAAGGTGCATCAGCAAGTAAGTAAGCTAGTAGGGTATTCTGACTCAGATTGGTGTGGGAATAGAATTGATAGAAGGAGCACGTCAGGCTATCTTTTCAAGTTTCTGAACTCACCAATCTCTTGGTGTTCTAAGGAACAACATGTAGTAGCATTGTTATCGTGTGAAGATGAGTATGTGGCAAGTTCCTATACAGCTTGTAAGGCTCTCTGGTTGGAGTCATTACTAAAGGAGGTGTTAATTGAAGTTAAGCAACCTATGCAACTGATGATTGACAACAAATCAACTATTAATCTAGCTAAAAATCCCATGTCCCGCGGCAGGAGTAAACATATAGAGACTCAATTTCATTTCCTTAGAGACCAAGTGAATCGAAACAAGCTACAACTGATTTATTGCCCTATTGAACTGCAGATAGCAGATAATTTTCTAAATAACTGAAGATAAGCCATTTTAAGAAGATGAGAAATGAATTATGAGTAGTGTCCCTTGAGTATTTGAATTGAAGGGGAGTATTGTGGACAATTCAAATAAAACAGAAAAGTTAGTGTAACAGAAAGTCAATTGTGTTAGTTATCTTAAAACATAATAATTGTAGAACTAAGTGAAGCGGACATCCTACTATATAAGGGAGAACCATATTCATGTAAAGTGATGTTATGCAATACAGAAAATAACTCCCTTTTCTCTATGAGTGTCTGTTGTGTCTTTGTAATCCCAACACAAATAATATCTTAAAAATTAATTCAACAAATAAAAGACACTATAAACATACTTCTTAAAAGACCCCTTAAAGACTCAATTATAAGTCCCAAATTGATCTCAGAATTAAAATTGAAGTTTTGTTTCGAGGAAATTTTTACGAGAAACAATACATTATTAGTTTAATGGGATTTTTTTGCCAGCAATAAAAATTTCAATGTAAGCCTATTATTAAAAGTAATTAATATATGTAACAAAGATATAATGAAAAAAGTTATGCAAATCTCAATGTTCCAGTCATATTTGCGAATCAAATGATTGTAACACAAAAAAACACTTCTTTTACTGTATAAGGCAGAAAACGAAATAGTTAAGGTGTTGTCATCCAAATGATTAATTGATAGTGGTAAAATCTTACTTTTATATTGATAATAGTTTTTTTTTTCTCATCATTATCATTTTCATTTTCATTCACTAAATATAATAATAATCTTAAAATATTAATGATTCTATTTTCATAGTCCTAAAAAATACTTACCAATTTATTAATTTGTTTTTTTATAACTATATATTTTTCTAATTTGTGCAACATTACATAGGATGATAATAAATCAAAAGTGAAATTTTTTTATTGAAAAATGTAACATTTAGTATTATCAATACATTGAATGTTGTGATAGTTGTAATTTCCAATAAAAAACTTTTCACTTTTGATTAATTATCCTGTGCAATGTTACACAGTTTAGAAAATTTGTTTTTCTAATTTGAATTTTTCTATCTAAAAATAGTACTATTTTTTAAAATTCTAAATTGAAATAAAATATTTTTTATTTATGTATCATATAAAAATTAATATAAATTACTTTTCTATGTTATTCATTCTATAAAATTTTATTTTTTACTTATTTTTTAAAAAGTCAATAAAATAAAATTAAATTTATATAACATATATAATATTTAAATCTAATTGAAACATAAATTAATACTTCTTAATTTAAACATATTAAATTTTAATAATAAAATCATTGTATTATACGGCCTACTACTAATCTATCTATTATTATATATATTAAAACTGAGTTGTGTAACGATGTCTTGACAACTCACCTCACTTAATGCCACATAACTCTATATTTGTCATGTCAAAAAAAATCTGAGGTGTCACCTCTATATTCCTTGTAATCCATCTCTCAAATTTATTCACATAATTAGCATTTATCTCAAATGATAATTACAATTAGCATTCATGTTACTCTATCATCTTTTTATTGTAATTATGTAACTTGAGTATACATTTGTTTAAACATTAAAAAAACTTTACTATATATCTTTATATTATAATTATTTTAAGAAGTTATTTTTTAATTTATTAAAAAATATTGAAGTTTTTCTTTTCTAAATAATTTTAGATAATTTTTCTTATATTTTTTCCACCACAATTTTAGTAAATTGCATTTTCACACACACACATATAAGCACAAAGTAAAACGAGAATAATTCTTATAATTCATTCATTCATTCATGATTTCATATATTTCAATATATTGTTTGTATAAAATTTTAAAAATAATAAAATAAAAATTATTTCACCAAAATTGCATTACATTCACACAATTATCATAAGCACAAAGTAAAACGAGAATAATTCATATAATCCAATCATTCTTTCATGATTTCATATATTTCAATATATTTTTTGTATAAAATTTTAAAAATAATAAAATAAAAAAATATTTCACCAATATTACATTGCATTCCTACAATTATCATTCACATGACACAAGATTTTTATTGAAAAAATTTATAAAATGACTTGCAATTTTGTATCAATGTATTAATATATTACATCAAAGATGTTACTAAATGCAATTTTTCTATAGCTATAAGTTTCTTTTTTTTAAATTATATATATTAAAGCTGAGTTGTGTAATGATGTCTTGACAACTCACCTCACTTAATGTCACGTAACTCTATATTTGCCATGTCAAGAAAAATTTGAGGTGTCACTTCTATATTCTTTGCTTGTAATCTATCTCTCAAATCTATTCACACAATTAGCATTTATCTCAAATGATAATTACAATTAGCATTCATGTTACTCTATCATCTTTTTATTGTAATTATGTAACTTGAGTATACATTTGTTTAAACATTAAAAAAAATTTACTATATATCTTTATATTATAATTATTTTAAGAAGTTATTTTTTAATTTATTAAAAAATATTGAAGTTTTTCTTTTCTAAATAATTTTAGATAATTTTTCTTATATTTTTTCCACCACAATTTCAGTAAATTGTGCATTTTCACACATACACACATATAAGCACAAAGTAAAACGAGAATAATTCTTATAATTCATTCATTCTTTCATGATTTCATATATTTCAATATATTGTTTGTATAAAATTTTAAAAATAATAAAATAAAAATTATTTCACCAAAATTGCATTACATTCACACAATTATCATAAACACAAAGTAAAACGAGAATAATTTATATAATCTAATCATTCTTTCATGATTTCATATATTTCAATATATTTTTTGTATAAAATTTTAAAAATAATAAAATAAAAAAATATTTCACCAATATTACATTGCATTCACACAATTATCATTCACATGACACAAGATTTTTATTGAAAAAAATTATAAAATGACTTGCAATTTTGTATCAATGCATTAATATCTTACATCAAAGATGTTACTAAATACAATTTTTCTATAGCTATAAGTTTCTTTTTTTAAAATTATATATATTAAAGCTGAGTTGTGTAATGATGTCTTGACAACTCACCTCACTTAATGCCACATAACTCTATATTTGCCATGTCAAAAAAAAATCTGAGGTGTCACCTCTATATTCCTTGTTTATAATCCATCTCTCAAATCTATTCACACAATTAGCATTTATCTCAAATGATAATTACAATTAGCATTCATGTTACCCTATCATTTTTTTATTGTAATTATTAAACATTAAAAAAACTTTACTATATATCTTTATATTATAATTATTTTAAGAAGTTATTTTTTAATTTATTAAAAAATATTGAAGTTTTTCTTTTCTAAATAATTTTAGATAATTTTTCTTATATTTTTTCCACCACAATTTCAGTAAATTGTGCATTTTCACACACACACATATAAGCACAAAGTAAAACGAGAATAATTCTTATAATTCATTCATTCTTTCATGATTTTATATATTTCAATATATTGTTTGTATAAAATTTTAAAAATAATAAAATAAAAATTATTTCACCAAAATTGCATTACATTCACACAATTATCATAAGCACAAAGTAAAACGAGAATAATTCATATAATCCAATCATTCTTTCATGATTTCATATATTTCAATATATATTTGTATAAAATTTTAAAAACAATAAAATAAAAAAATATTTCACCAATATTACATTGCATTTACACAATTATCATTCACATGACACAAGATTTTTATTGAAAAAATTTATAAAATGACTTACAATTTTGTATTAATATATTACATCAAAGATGTTACTAAATACAAATTTTCTATAGCAATAAGTTTCTTTTTTTAAAATGTTTAATTAATTTTCATACATCTATTATATATTAATTTTGTAAAAATTGAAATGTACATGAACTTTTCAACTATAAGTTTCTTTTTTTTAAATGTTTACTTTTAATTTATTTAGTTATTTAATTAGTATATTTTTTTATAAAATTTTAAAAATTATAAAATAAAAAATATTTCACCAAAATTACTTTGCATTCACACAATTATCATTCATATGACACAAGATTTTTTTTGAAAAAATTTATAAAATGACTTGCAATTTTGTATCAAAACATTAATATATTACATCAAAGATATTAGTAAATACAATTTTTTTATAACTATAGGTTTCCTTTTTTTAAAATGTTTAATTAATAATTTCATACAACTATCGGGTTTATATCTAGTACAAATAATCGATGCAGAAATTTTAAGAGAAGGATCAGGAAACATGAAAGTACACTTACTTTGATTTTTTAAGATATCCGAGTTAAGTTCGTATACTGCTTGTGCCAGCGAAACAAGCTGTTGTGGCAACGAAATTGAATTCAAAATTCATTTTCTCCGACAAGAATAAGATAAATGTGATACAGTGATAAATCAGTTAAAAATGTGGAACCTACATTGCATTAAGGAACTCTGAGAAACATAAAAACCCATGTCGTTTTGTATCGGCGAAAGCCCAAAGCTGCTTGAGTTGAGAGCGAGACAAATTGGAGAGAGCAACATCGTTCCTAATGATGTGACCATCTCCATCTATAAATCAAATCAAATACCAAATAAAAACGAATCATCTTTTAAAACACAATTTGTATGAAAAGTATAGAAAGAGGGACCTTAATAAAAACTTTTCTCCAATTCTCTTACTTTCTCTATGAACAAAACAAGCTCTTTGATTGCTTCTCCAATTAATAAATAGTCTTAAATAAGGTATTAGAATTAAATTTATTGATAGCATTAAGATTTAGAGAGACATAATTTTAACTAACAAATTCATAAACATGTCATTTTATCACTAGTTATGATATCAATTACACAATTATAAATCTAACATCCATTTTTGTCTGTACAATTCTTGCTAATTGAAAAAAAGTTGCTTATTACATCAATCAATAAAATAATATTTGATAAATAATCTCAAAAGATATATAAGTATCAAAGAATAAAGGAACGGAGAAAAGTAAATAGACCTCACAATTCTTGAAAAATGAACTTCAATTGTTCATAAACTACAGGAAAAAGTTTTGGATTACACATAGTCTTGATAAAGAATGTAAAAGAAAATAAAAGAAAAAAAATATGAGGACCAACTCTGAAATAAAAATGGTCTCATCATTTGTATCGTTTAAATACTCTAAATTTATGATCAAACATGATAGCCATATACAAATCTTGGTTCCACATACTAGTGGTCTGTTTATTTTCATTTTTCAAAAATAGTTTTTTGTCATTAAAAATAGAAAATTAAAAAACCTGCTTGATAGACATTTTTTAAAAATAATTTTGAAAAGTATGATTATTATTTTATCTTTAAAAACTTAAAGTTTGAAACTACTTTAGATGTTTTGATTTTTTTATTTTTTATTTTTGTGTTAAAAATATTGTAAATAAGTCATTTCTTTTTTATAAAATAAAAAAGATAAAAATATGTTTTTTGTCCAAATATTTTTGGTCAACTTTAGTATTCGTCTCATACTTTAAATCTTGTTTTTTGTCCTTAAACTTTTTAAACTCTCAATCTATGGTCCCTGGTCATTAGTGAGATTTGTTAATTAGTTAACAAAAGTTACATGTCAGCCTCAATAGTGAGTCCTAAACAACTGACTCATATAATTAACCTTTTATATTAATTTTTAATTATTAAAATAACCATATTTACTAAATTAGGGTTTTCACCTCAACAATTTTACCAAATAAAAAATCTAATTTAATAATTATTTTAATGAGTCAGCTATTTTGGGTCTACTATCGAGGTTAACATGTAACTTGTTATCTAGTTACATAGAAAAGATGAATATGTATGTGAATGCGATGTGCCAACCTCTTGGTATCTTGTTGGGCTAGTGGGCTTCTCTGGGATGAACCCAATCCATGCACAATTCAAGTGACAACCAACAAGTAAACTTCATGAAACCTTTGCCACGTACGACATGAGATTGAATCTCTAACCTATATAAAACGTTTTGCATGCTATCTACATACAAAAGTTGTCCACGATTTATTAGATCTCAAACAAATAATGTCAGAAAGAAATGATGGTTGCAATAAAAGAATGATAAATACCAACTAGTGGGAGAAGCAGAATCAAGGACTGGTGGAAGCAGATGATAAGGTGGCTGAGAAAACAACCCTTTTAACTCCAAAATGGAGATACTGACCCTACCTTCGTTTTTGTCACACACAAGTTGCCTTATTTTTTTCATTGAGGAAAGTAGAGCACTTTGTTAAATCATCTTATAGCCTGTTTGACTTAAATTTCAAATACTCCGTGTAATTAATTTTAAATTATTTTTATTCAATATATTTTATAAAGTACGTGTATATTATTCATTTTCAATTATGGACTATAAAATTAATTTTATTTAAATATAAACCAAACGGACCCTAATAGAGAAAAAAAAATATAAAATTATTTAAGTGTCATGGAGCATCAAAGCTAAAAAGGAAAGAAACTCTTCGTACCCATCACATACTATTTGGGTCGTTTTTAATCTTTATGGGCGTTTGTTTTAAAAACTTATCTAAACAATTTCTTTATCTCTTATGTTACATCTAGGTGCCAAATTTTGACCTACTAAGCTAACTCAATTTATCCATTAATTGAAGAGATAAATACATGTGATGCTTTCATTCAAGTTTTTAATTTACATATCCTAATCCTTGCAATCATTATTTCATCTCTATCTCTTCATTGGAAAAAAAAAGTTGAAAATGAAATAAAAAAATTACAAAAACGCTAATCAAGATCAAGATGAACACAACTCACTGATCTCTCTCCGCATCATAAAAGACAAAAAGGAAGGGGAAAAAACTCTCTCTCTCTCTCTCAACTCTCAATTACTCTCCACAATTGAGAAAATTAAATGCCTCATCATGGCTCCAAGGGCTTCAAACAAACTTGAACCCCATATTTGGGCTTAATTGTGAGGACAACCACAGGTGCATGACGGTAATTCTCAGAAATTGTGAAGCTAAACTTTGAGATCAACATGGCTAATATAATCTTAGCTTCCATTAAGGCAAATGCTTGTCCCACACAATTTCTAGGCCCAGAAGCAAATGGTAAAAAACGGCCCGGAATGAAAGATTTTGAAGTAAACCTCTCTGGGTTGAACTCATTTGCATCTTTACCCCACAGTTTTTCACTATGATGAATAGCCAACACAGGAATCCAAATTGATAACCCTTTAGGGATATAAAGGTCACCCAACACCATGTCTTCAAAGGCCATTCTAGGGAGCACAGATGCTGGGGGATATAGCCTCATTGACTCATTGATTACCATATGCAACTGCAAAATCAAATAAAAACTTTGGTTAGATAATTGTGCTAACTACTTCTTTTATTTGTTTTTTAGCAGTTAAACTATTAATGGCATGTTAAATTTCTAGTTGAATAGAATTGATTTTGATAGAATCAATGAATAGAGATAAATTATGCACAATTTACAAAACGCGTTAAACAAAATTGATTTTGTCTGTTTTTAACTGAGAATGAGACAGAGACTTAATGCTCAACCTTTGACCCAAAATCTAGCATTTGAATAAAATAATTTCTAGTGCATTGTTGGGTTCACATGAATGTTTTATTAGGTCTTCCGAGCTATCTATCAATTGAAGGAAAACTCGAAATTTTTTTGAAGTGGGTAGTCATGAACCTTGCCATTGTGTAGGGTCAACTCATTTTCTATTTGGTCTCTTGTAAGGACAAATAACAAATGTAAAAGTCGCATAGGCTAATTAAAACTAGGAATATGAATTTTTTTTTTTTGTCAAAAAAGTATCACCGTATCGTTATTCAGAACATGAATGAATAGCTTTTAACTTTTTGTGCACTTGGACACTCAAAGATAACCATTATAAATATTCTTTAGAATGATACCAACTACCGGCGCACGAGTGCAAAAATGATCGTTAAATAAATTATTTTGTTTGTTTCTTTACACATACTTATATGGGTTGGACTAAAATATTTCTACACTGTCCTTTCTAAACATCGAGCTAATAATAACTTAAAAGCCTAGGATCTTTAGATTAATTAGGCTTTTGGCTGTAAAACTATAGCCTGAACTCATATAACACTAATTAGCTAGTAGTATTAATAAAAAAAAGTAAATTGTATAGCTTTTTTTTTCCTCTTAATTTTACTAAATTGTGTTGACCATTACCAAATTAAAGCTTTTCTAAAATTGATTAATGCACGGTTTTAAATGCAACTCTTATGTAGGTTCTACAAAAGGTAATACTTGACACTACTAAAAGTTAAGAGTGATAGTTTTCATGCATCTCTGTCTCTTTTTTTTTTTTTTTTACATATAATTGCTATACCTTCTCTCATAAACAAAAAATAAATTCAAGAGAATATGAATGTGTATAAGACACAAATTTGAACAAGCTGCTGCCTCCCTCTCATCCCCAAAAATTAGCCTATAAATAACTCACGTTTAGTTTAGTGTTGAATTTGATCAAACTCCAGTTTAAACACAATTATTTCTAGCGTGGTAAATATGAATTTATCATAGTTCAACACTAAATCATATATTTTCTTTGATTTGGGGAGAGAGTTTAAACTTTAATGAAATGATAAAGAAAATGTGAAGTAATTAATAGTAGAAAGTTTTTATTTAATTTTTTTATTTAAAACAATATAAAAAAAAGTGAAATGGTTATTATATACTTACAAGAGTGAGTTTGGAGAGTTGATCCACTGAGGGAGTTTTGCCATTGCAGACTCTTTTAACCACATCTCTGACTCTGTCTTGCCAAGATGGATTGCTTGCTAATAACATAACAGTCCAAGTGAGTAAAAGAGCAGTGGTTTCATGTCCAGCAAAGAAAAATGTTTTGCATTCATCCATAACCAGCTGCAGATTTAAGCTATTCCCATTCCCTTTCTTCTCCTTCTTCTCCATCTCATTCAAGAGTATACCCAACAAATCATTACCATAAGAATTGCTTCTACCAATCTCCACACAGTCTTTCCTGCTTTGTATTATCTCCATCAACAAAGTCTCCACCTCCATCTTTAAACCCTTTATCTCTCTGTTATACTTGCTTGGTAAAAACCTATCCACACAAATTGAACCATATATAAATGATATTGACACAAAAGAGACAGGGGACAAATGCTTGCAGATAAAAAAAAAAGATGGGATAAGACAGACAGAACTATACCAATGTAAGAATGTGATAATTATGGATTCACCTTTTAAACGTGGTCTAACCAGAAGTCACTCTCAGTATGTGTTTGATTTATTGCAAAATCACGTTTTAAACGTGGATTGAACCAATGCTATAGAGAGTAACGTTAGCCCAGATCCACGTTTGAAACGTGGTTTTACAGTAATCCAAACACACACTCAGTGAAATTTTTACCACACACATGACATATAGAATCACACAAAATTGAGACAGAACACACACACACCTGCTTCCAGGAAAGCAAAGATGACGACTTGCTTGAGCACAACGAGTCTGCAGCAGTGTGAGGAGATGGAATATTTTCTTTCCTTTGTGATAACTTGTACCGAACTCAGTTCTAGAAATAATATCTGCAGTGAGTTCAGTCATGTAGTGGCTAATCTCCACTTCACTTTGACCACAAGCACACGCATTTTCTAGTGATTGGAGCATCTCCTTAGTGCATTCCACCATATGTCCAGCATAGCTCTGTATATATACATCAAATTTTTAAGACCAACCATAACCATTATTAATTACTACTGCTCAAAACATTAGCTAAGAATTTAAAAAAAGGGGGGAGACACTAAAACAGTAACAAATTATGTTATGAATAGATACAATACCTTAAGTTTGTCTCCCATGAATGCAGGGGCAACGATGTGACGTTGGTGGTACCATTCTTCACCATTTGCCATCAAAAGTCCTTCCCCAATGAAATGTTTTGAACCTTGCCTTTGTTGCCATGATTTCCCAGATACTGTACTGTGTTTTGAAAGAAACTCTCTGATCAATTCTGTCTCTGTGAGGCACAATCTTGGTTCTATTCCATTCCAATATAGGAATCTCTTTCCTGCACAATCAAATTAATTAACAATCATGGTCCAATTAATTTTAATTAATTTATATATATGCTTAATTGAAATTATTATATATACCAAATTGGGTGGACCAGAGAAGAAAATGTGGTAGAAGACGGCCAACAATGTCATGGCTTATGGTTTTCATGTCTTGAGAGGTTGTTTTGGAAACAAGAGAAGCCATGTCTAAGATATTGCCAGTGAAGAAGCGAGGTTTAGGACCACGAACACCTTGCATCTCCATGATTCTCTTGATGCGTAGTGGAGTGAGAAAGTAACATGAGAGGTTTTCATAGACAAGTTTAAATAGCAGAGCCAAGAGTATGGCCAAAAGGATTGTGAGGACCACCATAGCCATGGAAAAGATAATTGGTTTGGTTTTGTGGTAATAGAATTTGAGTTGAGAAGTGAAGTGAAGTTGGCTGGCTATTGTGTGTAAGCTAGAGTGAGAATATATATATAGGTAGCAAGCAAGAGAGTGATATGGAATGGGAATGAATTTTGATGTGTGACTCAAACCTATGG
The DNA here is from genome assembly GCA_026901365.1 of Sesbania bispinosa. Lineage (NCBI taxonomy): Eukaryota > Viridiplantae > Streptophyta > Magnoliopsida > Fabales > Fabaceae > Sesbania > Sesbania bispinosa. The sequence goes on from QLOH01000003.1 coordinate 3,019,235, forward strand.
CTATATATATAGTGGGGATTTGATGGGGATCTTTATTTCATTCATATATATTCACTATTTGGCTGAATTAAGTAATTTTAAACAGCAACTCATGCCTACGGATTGGTTTAGTGGTTATGACATGCCAATGTGTTATCTATCTTGATGCTCTTTGTTACTATGTTCTAACCATGGCTAGAAGATAGATCTTGAAGAGAATTTATTCGGTTACATAAATACACTACTAGCCTTTCTACGGGAGGGAGTTGCTTTTTTACTAACTTGCAACTTCTTCTAGATAGAAAGACTTGGTCTTATTTGAGACAAAAAAAAATGGCATGAAAATAAGTACTCTTAATTAAACGATGGAACAAAAAAAAGGGTTGTGCTTGTGCATTTCTTTGAAAACAAAGGACGGTGTGGTGTGTACATAGAAATTAGCCCAAAAGAAGAAGGATAAAGATTCTTTCACATTCCAAAAATAGGGAGTGAAAGGTGAGGGAAGGAGAGAGATATAAAGAAATGAGAAAGAAAAGTTTGAAAAAAAAAGTGAAAGATATGATATCTAATGTGATAAGAAATAACAAGAGGGAAAGGAAAAAAATGAAGTGTAAAGGAAGATCATCAAGAAAAAAATCAGTATTAAGAAAATCATTAATACTTTACATATATAGTCAATTAGATTTTCATCTCATTTTGTGATAATTTCTTTAAGTCAAAATTTTTTTTTCATTACACAATAAAGAACCGTTGTGTCAAATTACATAGGTAATGGTAAGGACACATACATGTATCCATTACGCTCGAGACTGTGTCGAAATACAATGAAAACCTTTTTAGTGGATCATGAGCATATCGTCACGACCCGTTAATGCTCCTACTATGAACTTAATATTGAACGGGAAGAGCAAAAAGAAGAGGGATAGAGAAAATATGGTGCGCTGTGTGGTCTTCCTCAACCAAATTTTTTGAATTCTCAAAACTGGGACTAAAGTGGCAAGAATCCTAATAGAAAGGAGTATGGAGGTGGTGGATGATTTGGTGTCTTGGGAACCAAGACCTCTAAAGCAACTTATTTTAACCCACTTATTAGGGTTCTCACTATGCTGAAATAGGTCAAACTTGATATCCACTCTTGTGGACCCACATCAATCTAATGCAGATCACTAGCGATCAACCTAATTTACGTAAATAGTTAACATAAATTAAATATTTTAACATTTAATATATAGCTCATAAAATTAATTATTAAAAATTAAATTTTTTTAACGTATGTGCTTATGAATGAATTTCAAAGAAAAATCTTGAACATACATGTACTTATATATAGACGAGAAAGAAAACATTTGGTTCTCATAAATTAATTTGCTTTTCAATAATGTGTTATCACATCATTTATTGAATCTAATAACATATGAGGTGTCACAATTATTAAATGATACGTCAATAAATCATTATATTATAGTATAAAACTTTTTGTATTGATAGTATATAATTATTAAATTCATAAATTAGTTTTAAAATAAAGTCTCAAATTGCTGAATTTACTTAATTTGAAATTAGAGTAATGTTTGTGACAAATTTTATAATATACTCTTTAATACACTCCTTATTATTGATTTAGTGTACATTTGTTTTTCAATGAAAAGGTAAAAGAATTATTTACAATGCATTTTTTTAAGTGTACTAGTGCTCTTCCTTTTAGCCAACATATGTTGGCGAGGGTTCCAACTGATTTCCAATCATTAGTATTCTTTGTGAAAATATTTAACAATCATTTAGCATAACATATATAGAAATTTATATGCTAATATATAGATTAATTGTATCTTGTTAATCAAGTGCTTGGATTGATATTTTTGCTGATGGTTTACTTTTGTACTAATTCAGCAAAGTCTTGATGTATTGTAATTTTTTGTTTCTTTCTTTTTTTGTATTTTGGGTTGGAGTACCTTGTACTCTTTTTAATTTATTTATCTTAATTTGCTTATAAAAAAAGATTAATTTTAAAGTAGAATCTATAATAATTATATTGTTTAAATACAATACTTCGAGCGCATGAATTGTGGCATAGAAATTTAACCTATTTTATTAGATTGATTTTGAAATAAAATATAGATGGTCGAGTACAATAATCTCTCCATATAAGTGCCCCTGGTATTTTCCCCACAGATTAAGTTAAGATTAGAGAAATTTCTAAAGCCTTCTCGTGGGTTTAGTACATGTTGTTTATTAGGAAGATCCTCTTATAGCTTGTGCTCTTAAACAACAACAATAACACTAATAATAAATTAATAAGTATTTTATGCGACATTTTTTAAATTTAAAAATAATATAAAAAAAGATTTAAGTGATAGATATTTGAAATCCTCAATGATATAAATTATAAAGACTACTTTTAATTTACATTCAAAAAATTATACAATATAAATTATGTGAATTAAAACATACTATTATTTTTTTTTATTAATTTGATAAGCCAGTCAAAATATAAATTTATAAACTTTAAATTTATGTTATGAATGATTTTTTATATTAGTAATCCAAAACAATTAAGATAAAACCGTGGTACTTAATAGGAATAAAAGTATATTTTAATCAAATAAAAAAAGTATATTTTAAAATAATAATAAAAAGTGATATGTTTGATGTAGATGTGATGTGTCAAATAGACAATAAGAGTAAATGAAGAAAAATTCTTATATTTAAAAGTGACAACTCAAATTTAATATATTAAGATTGATAATAAAATAATTGACCTAATAATTTGGGCATATATATAAAAGAAATAAATTATAATGGCCTTTTGTTTTTTGTGACCCTTGTGAAGTTCTATTCTATATATAACTTCACATACCTACATATAGGTTAGGTAATTGGACTGAGAATTTTAAATAAAGATCCTAAATAAAATTATTAATGTAAAAAGAAAAAAACACTAGGACACAAATGCCACTATAAGCACCAGCGAAATATTTTATATTATTTGAAAACAATGCACTGGTCAAAGAGGGGATCACCACCTCTCCATGTTTCCTACTTTGTGTTTTTAAATCCTGCTGTTTTCAGCCACAAGGAGTTGCTCATTCTAGTAGCTAAAAGCTTGAATTTAGATTTGGATCTATTATGAGAATTTTTTTTACGGAAATAATGAGAACATTAGTTAAAATAAAATTAATTATATCCTTTATCAAACAGTTTTATTATTAAAAATAAATGTATTGAAATTTCATTGTAATAAATATTTTATTTTTAATTTGTTGGATACTTTCTATTTTAAATAATGTTATATCCTCTAAATAAGGATGTGTTTGCTCCAACATTGGAAAAAAAAATACTTATAAAATATAGAATTTTTCGTTATTTTTTAAAATATTATTTTTAACTTTGTAAAAAATATATATATATATATATATATATATATATAAAACAAATGTTAACATATACTTGTAAAGTAGAGATAACAATGGGTAATTGATGTAATGTCCTAATTCCGTGAACTTAGAAATAATGTCTGTTGGAATCATATTCTTAATTTTACCGAATTATTTTTTGAGACATTATCGATATCAAATACAATTCATAATTTAAAACGCTTAAGTATACCAACGAAATATATAAGCATAAGGTTGGTTATTACAATACATTTGTTTTAACAAAATAGAATCTGCCCAACAAGGGTGGCACATGTACTATGATAATATCTTCAAAATGAATACACAATAACAATACTCAAAGGGCCTCAAGGCACCCAAAATAATACAATGATAATAACATAGCACCACAGTTTAAATATACATCAAGTGTGGTATGAGCAAAATAAGGAGATTGGTGGGAATCCACTGATCGACTCCCAATCCTCCAGTCAATTAAGCACCCAATTGAGAGCCTTGCACGTCTAAAATAAACCACAAATATGTGGCAAGACTAGAGTCCCAGTGAATGTGATTATGCAAGCAGTGTATGTGTTCATATAGATGATAATGCATAGCAAAATAAAGAAATATCATTAATAGTGTACTCAATATAACAATCAACCTCTGGTGTTTTACCCAGCACCCCTGGGGTCTTATCATTTAACCTCTGGCCATATCTGAACTCAATATCCGTACAAGAAACGTCTTCCTTGCAGTCCACCTACCGTTTCCTCGTGTCTTAATTATCATCCAATTTTACTCTTAAAGTCTCAGTGAATGTGATTATGCAAGCAGTGTAGGTGTTCATATAGATGATAATGCACAACGAAATAAAGAAATATCATTAATAATGTACTCAATATAACAATCAACCTCTGGTGTTTTACCCAGCACCTATGGGGTCTTATTACTTAACCTCTAGCCAGACCTGGGCTCAGTATCCGTACAAGGAATGTCTTCCTTGCAGTGCATCTAGACCTACCGTTTCCTCGTGTCTTAATTATCATCCAATTTTACTCTTACATAGTTCCTCTAGGTCAAAGACCCATATATAATGTTCCTCCTATACAAATGTATGCAATAAATTCATAACGTAAGAGTAACTTAAAGTCATGTATAAATATCACATTTTCCCCAAACCCTAGCATACAATCAATCCAATCAATACTCAACAATCAACCATAATCATGGTAAGATAACATAAGCAGGAGGGAATAGGAATAAAGGAGATGGATCATTCAAGGTGAATACACAAATGAAAGTGAGTGGCTGAACCACACTCATCTTAGGAGTAGAACAAAGGTGCTCAAGGGGTGGGGGAATGGATCTCTTAAGCTTCCTTCTCCTTGGGGCTCACAAGCAAGTCTTCTCTTCTTCTCACATTCTCTCTTGGTCTGCTAGGGTAAAGGAATGTGGGAGAAATGTTTTAAGATTGTGAGTCTAATGACTCATTAATTGTTTTTATAAACGAATTCTGTGCGCTCTCGCTCAAGCGAGAAAACGAGACTTTTCTCGCTTGAGCGAGAATTATAAATTGCTTCTGTTGTCGTGTTCTCGCTCAAATGAGAACCTTATTATTTGAGCGAAAACACTCCAGAGAGCACCTCATTTATGTAGAGAACTTCAAGTAATTGATGTGGCAACAATTTGCGTTTTAGTTTTCATATATTGTTAGATATAGAAACGTATTAGGTAAGTGACTTAATATTTATATGTAGAAAAAATTAATAATTAAATATTTTAAAATTTTAAAAATATAATGAAAAGTTGAACTATAAATAAGATTATGTTAAGATGGAATCACAATTTCTCATCCTTAATATTAGAATAATATTCACTCTTCTCACCTTCTAATTTAATATTTTCAAATTGTAGATTTTGCAAACTATCTTTAAAATTGTCTCCAAAAAAGTACACCTTAAAGAGTAGACTATGAATCTCAAAGTCATGAGGTTTTAAATTTAAGACTCCCTGAATACCCATTGACTTTTAGCAATAAATCAATGTTATGATATATATTTCTATTTAACATAATGTATTTTCTCTTTTCTAGGAGATTAAGCATATCTTTTGAATAAACAGAATGATTAATGAAACATAGAACTGGTGAGAAAGTTGTCACTGATATGAAACTTTTGAGATTATTAGTTATAAGGAAATTAATGTAGAATCAACATTAATTTGTGTATCAACACATATAGCTAACACATTTCTTGGTGTTTCAAACAATTTATTAATCTCAGGCTTGTTTATTTACAGTTTTTTAAAATATTTTTTGTTTTTAAAAATAGAAATTAAAATTTAAAAACTTATTTGACAAACAATTTTTAAAAATAATTTTAAAAAGTGTCTACACTGTTTTTTAATTTTTAAAAACTAAAATCTTAAAACTATATTTTGAGATATTAAAAAAAACATTTTTTTATTTTTTGTGTTAAAAATGTTATAAATAAATCATTTTATATATAAAAAATAGTTTTTAAAAAATTAAAAAATAAAATCGAATAGAAAACAGCCGGTGTGTTTGAAACCTTGAGTTGCCAGGTTATTGATTAAAATAATAATTTTGGTTTTCTTTATTTAGTAAAATCTTTTCATAAAAGAATCAAATACCATTAACCATACACATACCTTTAGGAGCAGCGTGTAATTGTGTGTGTATGCACCACCTTCTGCTGCAACCAAATATGATCAGCCAGCTATAAACCCATATAGTATAATGCAAAACAACATCTCTCTTCATGGTTACATGTCTTTCTCCATACACATACCTTCCATATACTTCCATTGGGTCCATTATTGGTAAGACAAGTTTATTTTATTCTATCTAATTTCAATTGTATATTTCTATTCCATTTATCTTTATTTTATTTTATTGTTCCATCTCATTTTGTCTCATTCATTTCACACATCATTAAATATCTAAAAAAACAACCTAAGATTTTCGATTCAATAACCATGTTAAAGGTTATTTTTTACTAGATTAATTATTTCTCCCTTCTTTTGTTGCATTACTTTTTTTTTTTTTTTGAAAATAGAAAGAATGTAGTGCTTTTTGGTTTGTAGTTTCTAGACAGAACAGAAGTTGAATTTTATTTATAGGAGTGTCAAAAATGATTTAACATGTAAACAAATGGCTTAAAATATCATAAATTTTGAGGAGACAAGAGAGACGATGCACTACAAAGGAGAGAAAAGAGAGTATCTTTGGTAAAATATTTCAATTAAATGAAGTTTATTATTGAAATTAATAACTAAAATTATTTCATTAATGTTTTTTTATATAACTATTAGGTTTTTAGAAGCCATTTAAAATATATTTTTTAAAATGTTCATATTTTTGCTGCTAGCTAAAATGTTTTTATAATTTTATTCTTCAATAACCTATGTTTACCATTATTTGTATTTGTTCATTTTAATTATGTCTTTATCTGTTATTTTATAATTTTTAGCTAATTTTATCAAATATTTTTAATAAAATAAGCCAATTTATCAACTTTCAGATCAAAACATACATATCAAGAAAAGTAATTAATACATTGATTTTGAAAAAAATTATTTTATAAGACTACAAATTTATCCTATTTAAAATTAAATTTCACTACCATGATAATTGTATCACTTTAAAACCTTTAATTATCAATAAGAGTAATAATGATAAAAATTACTCCCTCCGTTTCTTAAGAAATGCAATAAGTGTGTCTTTTTAGCTCAATTGTTTACAAATATACCCTTTCTCTCTCTCATTAAAGCATTTAAAGTTCTCCACCATTTCTAGTCATGTGTAATAAATAATTTGGAAGAAGGTAAAGATAGAAAATTAGTATTTATTGTTGCTTTGGTATATGAAAATGACACTTGTTTAAAATAAATTTTATACTCTAAAATGACTATTAAAAAGAAACGGAGGAAGGGAGTATTAAACATTTCTAAATTTATGGTAGAATTGGAGGAACATATAATAGGAGAATTAAGTAGCAAATGTATGACATTCATGGCAACCAATGATGTGAAGAAAATATGTCCACACAGTCAAACACTATATATAAATGTCATAAACAGCATGATCTGGGAAAGCAAAATATTCAAAGTACTTTTAAAAAGTGAAAGACAATCGATGCAATTCATATAGAAAAGTGTTTAACCGTTCATTGCATCCAATGAGAGATAGCAACTGTTTACCTGCAGATTCAGCCTGCACGCCACCATATATGTCTGTCAGTCAGGTTTAATTTCTCTGCTACCTCATCACCAATCAATAGCTAGGGAACCTAGCTAGCTACCTGCATGCCCTTAATTTCACCTTTTCTATTCTACTATGTATGAACAAAAACAAGAGTGCACATTCACTATAGTAATGCACATTTTCACTACTACTCTAGCTACCTGTCATATATTACTATATACTAGTAGTATTTTATAATTCTCATTTATAAATTTGTACATATATATGAGAGTATTTTCATGTCAGAAGTGAGTGAGGAGAGTATTTAAGTTCTGACTTTGTTATTGGCTGAAAAAATTAAAAAGTTAGTTATCAGCTATTAGTAGTTGGGACAGAAGGCTGGAAATAAATACTATCACATAAATTTATTGGGCCTTGTGCTACACATTAGCTTGGTCTGAATGAGAAAATTAATTAATAATAAGATTCTGAGGAAATTAATTAAATTAAACTCCATTCAATTCAAAGAGAATATTTTTAGAGTCTTATTCCTAATAAAAAGTGAAATAACACAAACAGGGCATAAAGGTAAAGAATAAAAATTAGATGGTAAAAACAATACTATGTACGTATAGGATCCCTAAGTTAGGGGCTAGCATTCTTTCAGATAGATCTAATTTTAACCTCTACGACTATATATATATATATATATATATATATATATATATATATATATATACATATATATATATATATATATATGTAATGCTTTTCTGAATGGGCTATATATAGTTCAAAACTAGTACCAGTGCTTTCCACCATGATGCTAAGCTATGCTATGCTTCCCATGGCTTTACAACTCATGATCAACTACATGCACGTAGATTAAAATTTATTTATTATATACCTTATGCTAGCTGTAGGTTTTGGTATGGAAAATGATTTATATATATATATATATATGAAGAAAATCCATAAAATTAATTAAACTCTTAATAAATAATGTACATCTTTGTCTTATCTTAGAGAGGATTTTTTGCCGTCCGATCAATTGTGTATACAGGGATATTCCTCTGTATATTATTTATATGGCCGTCTTGCAGTTCTTCACCCATAGAAAAAACAATGAAAATTGAGGCCATATTGGGTCTATTTGAAACAACTTGTTATTTTTATGATACTACGCTTTATTTTTGCTTTTTTCCCTTGGCACAATGGCATGCATGACACAAAGAATGAATGAAATAAAGAGACAAAAATCTCATTCAGTTATTTGTGAATTTGAATTATTGCATTTGGATCCTACATATTTATTGACAATTAGTGAGTAATTAAGTTTCATCTTCAAATTAACCGGTCGTTTGGTTAATTTTATGTTATGAAAATTTAGGTTGAGGAGGTGATGTATTAATTCAAGGCAGAAAAAGTTTTCGGACTCAAAAAGTATTAATAGGGGCTTACATTTACCACACCTTAAGTAGGGGTTTTGAATCTGCAACCCTATCAGACACGAGACTGTCTTGCTACCAACCCCTTGGGGTTATTATAATTTTTTTTAGTTTTAATTATAAAAATAGCACAATATTTTTAAAGTTTGTATAGAAAATAATAAAATAAATATCTTTGTATTATTTTTTTCCTATTTTTTTGTATAAAACTCTGAGAAGTGAATAAAATACAAAAAAGTTAATATTTTTTATAATTAATAAAAAATAAAAATGAAAAATGATTTCTAAAAATAAATTACCTTAAGTGTTCCCGGTTCCATCGCATAAGATCACAACATTAATGTATTAGTTATGGAGTAAATCTCATAGAACATAGCTAATTTATTAGATATGAAGTATGAATGTGTTCGGTAAAGTATTTCAGCTATACAAAAGTTGAGATTAGTAGCTGAAACCATTTTATCAGTATTTGGTAAGGTAGCTTTTCTTATAAGCTACTTGTGGCAGCTTTTTTTTTTAAAAAAAAAACCTCATTTTCAGCTACTAGCTGTAAATTTATTACAATTTTATCTCTCAACAAACTCTCACTTGTCATTATTTAATAGTTAGTTACATTTATATGTCATATTTTACTATTTCCAATTAGTTTTACCAAACACTTTCATATCAAATTAGCTAGTTTTTCAGCTTTCATATAATTTTTCAATTTTTAATTAGTTTTTTTTCAGTCAATTTTACCAAACATTCTCTAAATCTAATAGCTAATCGTGTGATGTACTATACATTATATAGTATATGTACTCTAGAATCACTGTGTTAAAGAGGTAGATTTAAATTTTCACCTCAATTTTAATTTTCTACTCATTAATACACTCCCTTTTACGCTCATTTTTTCTTTTAATTTGTGTCTATCGTTCTCATCACATCAAATAAGGGCGTTTGGTAAGGCATTTCAGCTATATGAAAGTTGAAATTAACAGCTGAAACTATATCATCAGTGTTAGTTAAGGTAGCTTTTCTTAAAAGCTATTTGCGGTAGCTTTTTTTTTTAAAAAAAAAACTCTCCTATTTAGCTACTAACTGTCAATTTATTATAATTTTATCTCTCAACAACTATCACTCATCATTATTTAATAGTTAATTGCGTCCTTATATGTCATTTTACTATTTCCGGCTAGTTTTAACAAAAATTTTAATCAAATCAACTAGTTTTTCAGTTTTCATCTAATTTTTCAATTTTTAGTTAGCTTTTCAGTCAATTTTACCAAACAAACTCTAAATCTAATAGCTAATCGTGTGATGTATTATATGTACTCTAGAATCACCCTGTTGAAGAGTTAGATTTAAATTTTCACTCAACTTTAATTTTTTCACACCCATTAATACACTCCCTTTACACTTATTTTTTCTTTTAATTTGTCTCTCTCATTCTCCTCACATCAATTAATCATCACATTTCTTGCTTTCTCTCTTCATTTCATTTTTATCTGTTTTAATTAACACTCTCCTAATATTCAATAACACGAGAGAATCAGGATCTTTCGCATGAGACATTTATCATGGCATCAAACACATTTTCATAAAGGCATAATCTATTACCACCCTTAAAAAAGATGATACTATACCCAACGGAAAAAAATGCCTTTGATAGGACAGAAATGATTCTAAAAGCAAACTGCTAGAAAGTTATATTAAGTGGAATATATAACAAATAGAGTAGTCATACGTGAACAAATCTTATAGAGAGAAAAAAAAGAGAAGCAGGTACTCGATATGAAATTTTTAATTAGAATTCTAATAATGATTCAAAAAAGAGGTGTAAACAGCAATTTTGTATTAAGAATTGTCGACATGTATTGGTAAAACTGACTATCTAAAATTTAATTACATGTATATATAATTATCAATAGTTATATGAATGACATTAGTGTAATTTTGGAAAACAATGTATCATCGTAAACAGTGTTTCTTTCCATAGCTTTCAGCAAAAAGGTTTATCTACATTACAAGGAGAGGGCCCTTTGGAGTCCCTTTGTCCTAAAGCCGAAGATGCCTTTGACGTTTTGTGTGAAACCAACATATTAATCCAACAATAAAAGGAGAGGGTTGTCTAGATAAAGAGATAACCTTTTTATATATTTTTGTTTTTAATTGTTTAATTGAAGTTACCTAATAAGAATAACGTATCACTTTATTCTCAGATTCTAATTACTTAATAAAATTTAAACATTGATCAAGATTATTCTTTATACCATATATAACATCTTTATACCTACATGTGTGTGGGGCTGTAATTAGTCTATGAGCCAATTTGAATAAATTTTTTTTAGAAGAACTTTTAGGAGAAAAAAATTTAATGAAGAAAAATGGTAAGATTCAGCTTTTTCTAAAAGTTGAAATTAATTTTTGTAATTCAACTTTTTTAAAGTTCTCTCATTTAACTTCACCATAAGTAACTAATTAATTTCAATTTATAGAAGAAATTGGATTTATTTTACATCTTTAAATCATTTTATTTTTTCTTTCAAAAATTATTTTATATAAGTGTATCCAAGCCAGGCCTATATAGAATATTCTTATAAAGAATGCATGTGTAAATTTATTGACTCTTCTCTTGCAACATGCACAATGAGTTCGTTTATAAAGGTCCATAAATCACACTAAATAACTTCTCATTTCTTATATGTACATATTTTAGAGCAATATTGCATGGACACCAAATTTATTATCCTTTGCAATGGTTGAGCTCTAACATATATCCTCTCTTTTTGGTATTGGTTAATTTTGATATCATATATTATTAGTTGCTTTAAAGATATATCGAGATTCCGCATTGCTGAACATAAAGCTTGCATAGAGAACCAACTAGCAAGAGCATGCTTCTTTGTTTTTGTTGAAATATTAATGGAGCAGCAAAGAGAATGGCGATACTATTATAAAATTGGCAAAGCCAATTCATTGAAGTAGACCATGACTAATAATAATATCACTTTATTGCACATGAAGATGAGTCAACGTGAAGAATTAACAATTTCATATATTTCAATTCATATTACTTTTGAATATTGTAGCGAGCCTTCTATACTCTTTGAGGATATATAATTAGGCCCATATATATACCAAAGTGGATTAAGAATCCTCCATGGAACCGAATCAAAAGGTTAACAAGACAAGTCCTTAATATTAAAGCATTACACAATTAACTTAATCAAGCAAGGCAATGTAATAAATTAACTATAAGGGTAATCAGAATCCAGTCAAGAATCCAAAACCATTTTGGCTTTGGATATGTTCTATATATCAAGATGCATATATACACTAATTAACAAACGGTGGTGATTGGCATGACGGTGCGTGAAACATCCGTAATAATTATAGTAAATTTGGACATTAAGAAAGGTAGAAAGGGAAACATGGTACAATTATTAGATATGGTTGTAGTTTGAAAACTGGTTTCTTTGTAAAATTGTCATCCTTGGCGGAAAGGGATTAATTAAAGAGAGAATCAAAATGTGCTAATGATTAAAATACAATATGTTTTTCATGGCATAAAAGTGAGGAGTTGTTGTTGACTGGAAAAAAGAAAAAGAGAAGCCATTGGTCTGTAGTCCAAAAATTAATTGCAAAGTGATCCCACAATTCTATCTTTTTAACTTTTTTTTATCATGCTAACGAGTGTGTTAATTATATAAATGAAATAAGAAATTAACAAATACTTTTTATTATAGAAAATATCACGACATTTATTACATTTATAATACTAAAATATCACTCACTCTATTCCACTTGTCATTTTAGAAAAAAAAAATTTGACTCATTTTATTTGTCATTTCATAATTTCAAGGAGTATTTAATACTTTTTAGCCAAATATATCATTTGCAAACAATAAACGAGACAGGTTTTAATAATAAATGATAAAAGACATAATAGGAAATTACTTGACATCTTTTATAAATTTTAGGAGAAATAATTATATTTCTTAATTCTTGTTCCGGACCTGGCCGAGACGGATCTGGACCAGGTCGGGATCTAGCTAGGGCTTAGCACACCAGCAGCATGACAGCCCGGCCAGGAAAGCCCTTGGGTGAGGAATTATCACCTGCACACCCATATCCGACATGGAACACCCCAACTACCTATCAAGTCTCATCGCATTTAATGCGCCCCATGCTTTATTGATATGGGGAGCAATGCGGCATGGCCACTAACACAAGCAATTTGATTAGGTAGCTAACACAGGATTAGGGCTTGATGTGACAAGCGTAATCAAGAGAGCTATATCAGCTATAGTAACCAAGAGAGCTCCTATATATAGCCCAACCTCTCAACAGGACCAAGGTAATCTTTCTAACCCTACTATCACCACGATCTCTCCACAATAACTTGGGTGTCAGAGTGCCTTTTGCAGGTACCACCACCATGCTCTATCGTCAAAGATTCCACCTAAATACTTCAATCCATCCTCAGTCATCATCTTCAGCCCGGATCCATCACCCCAGACCATCGGTGCGCACCCCGATCACGATTAATTTATATGAAAAAACCTTAAAACACAAATAAAATGGAAGGGGGAGTATCTATTTTAATTCTTTAGTCATTGTATTAAATGCACTATTAGCATTTTTCATATATTTATACATTTTTTTTCTTTTTATAAAATACTACTATATAAATTTTTTAACGGTTAAAATTATGTGCAGTTGAAAAATCAACTGCATGAGGAATCTAGAAAAGGGTATGGGACATGTTCCCATGTGGAAGTTGGCAGTCCTTAATAGTAGTTACTCCAAGGACAGCTAGTGTGCCATAAAACCAATAAAAATGGAGAACAAACTGACAGGTTCGATCCTGACCGTACATCAACCTGAATAGTATAGATGCTTGTATTGTACGTGTAAGATCAGAGAAAGCATGCAAAATCTCTTGGTGTATATTTTGCTTCGTAATTTCCCTTCTATTTCCTTCCAATATCATTAAAATGGAAAGACACAAAGTGTGACTTTTTTTATCGTACACATATAAAGTGCCTTAATTAAATTCAACATGTGGAATCTTCTTAGGTGATCATACTCACTGCGTGTGCGTACGTGAGCTCTTTTTCATTTGGGAAGAATGGCAGAAGAGACCCTTTTATTCCTAGCCAAAGAAATTAAGAGACCCTCTTATTCCATTGTTGCTACGTCTTTTTCTTGGGGACATACCTACTATTCGACCTATTTAAGGTTAAATCGGAAGCGACAGCATGTTATATGATATATAGGAGTATATGTGTATAATTAATTTTTGAGTCAAATGAATACACACCATTTAATACTTGTTTTCATGCGGATTCATAATGTAGCATGTGATACTCATTCATTATTTTGTATTTGTGGTGTGTGCATGGTGTGTGTATATATATATATAGGTCTTAAGATGCATATTGCATCATGCATGGACGCCTTTCACAATCTCTTCTCTCTCTTTTCTTCACGCTGATGTTATTGCATGTTTGCATCTTAGTCAAAGAGAAATTAATTAATTTGAATGTTCTAGAGAAGTTTATAGATTTTGATAGCCAATATGTTCCTGGTATATGTAGTATATTTGATTCAACAATGATATATATACATCAGAACAGTGCTCCCAGATTAATTTGTACACTGTGGGAGCATTGTTCCTTTTTTTTTCTTCTTTTATTTTTTTTTTGTTTTTTCGTTTTTCATTTTTTTAAATAATTTTTTTATTTTTTTAATTTATTAATATATTTATTATTTATTTATTTATTTTAATAAGTAATAATATAGATCAAGAAATACATTAAATGTGTGTTTTTTGAAGGGTTAACATAAGTTTTTTATCATCATTATTCTATTTTGATGTTATTAACCAAATGTACTACTTCATTCACCGTTTATGTGCACACAATTAACCACACAAAATCAATTAACCAAATATCTCACTCTGTTAACCGTCAATGTATACACCATTAACCTCATTTTTCTGGACACAGAATTAACCCCGTGTTATCTGGAATTGCAATTAACCTCATAAATTCAATTAACCAAAAATCTCACTCTGTTAACCACAAATGGATACACCATTAACCTCATTTTTAAATATGTTCACCGTTTCTGGACACATAATTAACCTAGTGTTAACGGGAGTTGCAATTAACTTCACAAAATCAATTAACCAAAAATCATACTATGCTAACCACAAATGGATACACCATTAACCTCATTTTTAAATATGTTCACCGTGTTTCTGGACACATAATTAACCCCGTGTTAACAGAAGTTGCAATTAACCTCACAAATTCAATTAACCAAAAATCTCACTCTGTTAACCACAAATAGATACACCATTAACCTCATTTTTAAATATGTTCACTGTTTCTAGACACATAATTAACCCCGTGTTAACAGAAGTTGCAATTAACCTCACAAATTCAATTAACCAAAAATTCATTCTGTTAACCACAAATGGATACACCATTAACCCCATTTTTAAATATGTTCACCGTTTCTGGACACATAATTAACTTCGTGTTAACAGGAGTTGCAATTAACCTCACAAAATAAATAAACCAAAAATCTTATTCTGTTAACCACAAATGGATACATCATTAACCTCATTTTTAAATATGTTCATCGTTTCTGGACACATAATTAACCTCGTGTTAACAGGGGTTGCAGTTCACCTCACAAAATCAATTAACAAAAAATCCTTTTCTATTAACCAAAAAATGGAAACACCATTAACCTCATTTTTTAATTGTTCACCGTTTCGGGACACATAATTAACCTCGTGTTAACATGAATGATTAACACAAATTTTATACGATCATTTATTGTATTTCTTGATCTATATCTTTATTTAAAGAGATAAATAAATAAAAAAAAATAAAATAATAAAATAAAAATATAAAATTATTTTTTAAAAAAAAGAGTTTAAAAAACTTTAAAAAAAAAGTGGGGCAGTTTAAAATAAAAAGTTTCAAAAAAAAAAAGGGAATGGGGGTTGAAAAAAAACACTATATTAAGCTAGCTACTAGCTAGGTTTTTTTTTAATAATAGTTGATAAAGATATTTGAATTATAATTAATGTACTCTAGTACTAAAATCCCTCACAAGTCTAATCCTAGTGATTTTACTTGGTATATATGTATTTTGTCCTAGCTAAAGTGAGTCGCAGCAAAGTGAAAAGAAATGTGACTCAAATAAAAAATGGTAATTTATTCTCCAATACCAACAATTTATTAATGTAGAGTTACATTAACAAATCCAATTCTCAACGACAATCCTATTTACTATCTTTCCTTTTATAAGATGCCTAAGGATATGATTAAAAGTTTTATCAAAATTAATTCAAAGAAGGGTTTTAGTGGGGTGGTGTAGAGGATAATAGTAAGACTCCTTAGGTTTAAATGGCATGATTAATTCTTATAGTCTAAGTAAGGAACATGTTATATGCATCAATAGATATTTATTGGTTGAATAGTAAGTGGTGATTGAAACTTTTGGAGGATAAGGAGGCTCTTTAATTTGGTGCATAATATTAAGCACAAACTACATCATTCATATTAAAATTCATAAAAAAGTATTTTGATTTTCTTTTCCTTAGCATTGATTTTAAACATTAAACATATTTCATTCTCAGTAAAAATCATATATAAGATATCGAACATTAACTATTTTATTAATTAATTATCTTTTATGATATTATAACATTATTTTCTACTTCATACTTTTCAAGCTTCATTTTTACTCATGACTTTTACACACCCATTTGTTGTTGAATCCAAAAAATTAATGTATCTACAATTTTTCCACTAAATAAATATGTAGAAATAATATAAGAAAATAATAATAAAAAATCTTAAATCAACTAATCTAAGTCGAGTGGAGAAAACTTATTTAACCATCGAGTGCGTGAATCAATTAGTGTAGGGTTATTCCAACTTAACCAGTAGTTTCAAATTTGAAACCTAGATATACAGGTATCTTAAATACTTGGAGGAAAAGCTTTGACGTGCTCATAATGGTGTTACTCGGCTTGAGTAAGATTATCTCACATAGAGGATATCTATAGTCCCATACCCAAAAAAAAAGGGTAAACTTATTTACAAGGGCAAATTTCTCTTAATACCATACAAAAAAAAAAGGTAAACTTATTTACAAGGGCAAATTTCTCTTAATATCTATATTTCACAAATTTCAAAATATGACATCTTACTTCAAAGTAATTAAACTCTTTTTCACTCGAGGTAATAGGTGGTGGTTTTGATGGATACTTTAAAGAAAATTATAAAATTATAATTATTTATTAAAAAGTTAATGATCAAAATTATGATAAATTACATGAAATATAATTATATTTTGTTATAATTTCGAATTGAAATTTTTTAGAACATTAATTAAGAAACTAAAAAGTAAAAAATTACAATATTTATATAATCTATGTATTAAATGATATGTTTTATGATATTTTTTAATTAATGTTCTACCTGGAAATATTGATTTTTTTTTTAATTTTTTTTAAATTTTAGTATCCAAAAGTCACATTCGACTTACTAACATGAGACCATTTATATTGGATTCACTTTAAGGTTATATTTTGTTTGAAGAGAGAAATAGAGAAAAGAGGGAAAAATGTGAAAATAAAGTAGATTTATATATTATTTGATTTGAGAAAAATATAAAAGATAAATAAATGCAACTCTCTTCTCTTTTTGGTTGAGTGAAATGTGGAAATAGATAAAGTAATTTTTTTCTGAATTGACAACAATACAATGTATAATGTTTGAGGAAAATATGTGTTTGGTAAGGATATTTTAGTAATTGTTCTCTCATTTCTATATCTCTCATATCTCTCTATTTTCGGGGAAATTAATAAAAAGGTGGTCCCAAAACCTTTTCTTTCTCTCTAATTCAAATTCATTCACATATTGAAAGACCTAATGAATTGAGATTCTTTATTGGGCCACAGGGACGAATTAAGGGGTAAGCATGGGCTTTGGCCCCTTCCCCCTTCTTTTGATAAAAAAAAATATTATTAATATGTGTAAATAATAAAAGAAAAAATTAGATAAAAAGAGTGTGATAGATTTAATTTTTATAATCTAAATCTTATTTAATATTTATTATTGAAATTTAGTCCCTTTAAGTTATTTCTATAAAAAAAATTATTTGATACATATATTATTATTCGTGGATTTTATAATATGAATATACAACATATATAACTTAAATAAAAAATACGATGAATTCACCTTGTATTTAATGTTTATTATTTTAAAAAATTCTGACCCTTTTTATTTGAATTATAGATCCGTCCCTGAATAGGTCATATCATTTCAAGGCAAATGGATCATTTATGATTCAGAGTACTTGAAACCATGCAATGCTAGACACTAGACAAATCTCTAAATAAGGGTATTTTTTTTACCATATAACATTGATCAATGTCTCATTTCTCTCTACTATAATTCTCCCCAATCAAATATAATGTAAATGTCAAAATTCTTCCCGCGTCTCTTTTTCTATTCACACAAGACTCGCATCCAAAATTTTAGTCTAAGAGAAATTATAAGGTCCCTACTACTTGCATGAGTGTCATTTGGTTGGTGCCTTGAGATAGTGGTTAGTAAGACCTACATCATTTACCATAAAAAGGAGTACAATATCAATTTCCGTAATAAAGGGAAACTGTCAGGTAAAGGGAGTAAATGATGAATTATTGGTCAAAGGTTTAAAGAAAGGACGACAGATGCCATAATGGTACAGTGACATAGCTAGTTGGACAACATGAACCATGAATATTTGTCCCCCAACCCAAACAAACAAATGTATTGGTATAATACTGTAGCGCACTTTGCGCTGTGCCATAAGAAAAGGGTTAAGTCCAATTTCCAACATGAACATGAACCAGTTCTATTTACTCAATGAGTCTCTCAAAACTTTTAACCAGTACACCAACCTTACTCTCCAACTTTTGGGTCCAAAAAGCCCTGCCTACCGACATCAAGGTTGGCATCCAATTTGGACAATGCCATAACTGTGCAATCACCTTCCTGCAATTCGCATCTCTTCAACATGGCGAATTTTGCAGAAACAGTCCCTCTGCCAATACT
This sequence comes from Sesbania bispinosa, assembly GCA_026901365.1. NCBI lineage: Eukaryota > Viridiplantae > Streptophyta > Magnoliopsida > Fabales > Fabaceae > Sesbania > Sesbania bispinosa. Next base: position 3,038,358 of record QLOH01000003.1, read on the forward strand.
CATACTCATACAAGAACTGACACATGCTTTCTTTTTGGGTTTTATGCCTCTCTTTGGAAAATAGGTGTCATTTTTTGTGACCATTTCCCACGTTAGTGCTCCGAAAAAGAAAACCAGTCACAGAAACTTGAAAACAAATTGGAGACTCGTACAGCAGTCATATACTATCTTTTCAGGTAAATTTTTATGTCAAGCAATGTTGATATGTGACACAAATTAAATTTGCCCCATAAAAATGAAATGTGAGCTGTAAACTGTAGGATGTAGAACATATATACAAGAATGGTATTGCTAAGAGATGGGGACCATGTACCTATCACATTTCAAACGTGGATAAGGATCAATGTTATTTTTAATAATAGTATTGGTCCGAATTCACGTTTAAAACGTGATTTTGAGGTAAATCAAACACACTAATATATGTCAATGTCAATGTCAGTGCTAAATTGCACATTAATTAGCTATTGGTGTGGATTCAAAACGGTGAAAGTTGAATGTGAATCCTTTTACTTTAGTGGGAGGTGAAAGATGAATTCCCTTATGATGAAGATAACTTCCATGCCTCATTAGTAATTTCTATGCTTAATTGTTACAGTCTAGCTAATTGTGTAGTCCAAATTTCCTTTCATTTGATCAGTCTTAATGTTAGCCAATGGGGATCCACTCATCGCAACTGCATGATATGAGTTCATATCTAAAAGTCCTCCATGGATTGTCAATTTATAATCTCACCCTAAATCATGGATTAATTGATTGCCCTCTCCTTAAAATAGGGAGAATCTTATCTAACCCTCGTATTAATGATTCAACCAAAAAAAAATTGTGTCTTCATGTTATTTTGCAAAGCTTTAGTTTGGGATTTCAACTCTCTATTCTTCATGGCCCAAAACGTCCTTTGCTTAGTTTGGTGCCAAAGCGGCATGGGTTAGTTAACGAATTATGATCCTGAAAGCAAGACTCAGATCTCCCAGAGAGTTCCAAACTACTGGTGTGAATTTTCTGGCATATAAAGGGGACTGAATGAAATACCAAATTCAAAATGAGGGCAAAAAAATGAATTTCAAATAGGCTTTTGATGAATCAAAACAATTGTGACTCACGAAAGTTCAGGTGAAAATTATCGATTCAATGGTGCTCTAGACATTTTATGAGCATATCATCTGGTTAATGAATCAAAGGCTAACGTGTATAGTTAGCTTGCATGGATTTCGTAGTTTTTCTGAGCATATACCTCTAGTGACAATAGAAGAAGGGGTGCCTTGGCACAATGGTTGGAGTTGTTGTCATGTGATAGCCGTGGAATCAACCTCCCACAAATGCAAAACTACCTACATTCAACTCTTTCCTAAACCTCTCTATGACAAGCTTTATGGCACTATGTCTGGTTTGGCGTTATATACACATTAAACGTCCATTTTTTTTAACTCTACTCCTTGTAGAGTTCACTTGGAATGCATGCCAATGGAGAGATGAAACACATATCCAAACTTGTTTTAAATTGGCCTTTTACCTCAAGTGGAATTGAAGACACATCCAGATCACAATTGGAGCTACCACAGGAAGCACGCCAAGAAGATGAGATCAGCATTGAAAAAGAGTTGTTCCTATCAAAAGTGTAGTCAGGACTCAGGAGAAGGAACTGTAACTAACCATAATATGAGTCAATGCGGTGTCAGTCAGTGATCCATCAAGTAGCTTGGAACATTATATGTTCATAAAATGTGCCTAGTACCAAGAAACCTCCAACATATTAACATCTCCACCACTGCTTTAAATTGGTGCAAAGAGTTAAAATCACAATTCACAAACTTAGAAGAAGCACAAATTCATCTTACTGCTTCAAAGAGGAAAGGATACTTCCCATGCATGGTCAAGTAAACAATTTGAATAGAAGGGCAATAACACAAAATAAAGGGCATGGCTCCTGTGCCAGAATAGTTATAATTACTCTCTCTAACTCTGTTCGCCAGGTGCATTGAATATCAGGATAAATAGAGCAAGTAAAGTCAAGTACTAGTATACAAGTACTAGTCCATCAGGACATGTCAGAGGAAATATGGAGAGCATGGTAAATTGCATGAGCCAACTAGAAAGTTTAAGGCTCAACCAAAGCCAGCATGCTTTCAGGCAGAAGTGGCAGCAAAATGGACTTCTCAGTTCTCATGCTGTAAGACCACAATAAGGAGCACAAAGAATATATCATAGGAAAATATAAACAAAATTATCAAAGTTCTTCGATGTGAAAGATTAGAGATATTACAAACCTCGAAAAGAAAAAAATAAGTAAAATCAGAAAGAACTACTCAGCAGCCATAAAGAAAACTGTGGTTACTAGGAACTGTTACCGAGTAGCTCCAGTGACTGTTGTAAGCAATCTCTTCCACTTGGTGAGAATTGAAGTGTCACACCAAGAGTTGGCCACATAATTCATATATTCCTCTTTCAAAAGGGTCAACACGAGAAAGAACCTGTTCCAATTGCCACAGGCAAATAAATGAGGCCCTTATAATGATCAGAAAAGAGTTTTGGCAACAAAGAAGGCATCTCTATTTTTAAACTGGATCTCCGAATAGATGCTATGGGCTGATCTTACTTATTCTACTTGACATCTACATTTATATCCTATACTAAGACCTACCTCAGACACGAGCTTCTAAAACCTCATTTTAGGTTCTAGATCCTTGTAATTTTAAAAAAAAAAATTGTATTATGAAAGCACTTCATATGACAAATTTTCAATATGCTCCAAATTATGATTTCATATTGGTATTGCATTAGTGATCATCATAAATTAAAATTAAGTGGTTATGAGATTTGCAATAGTTAAATTCTAATTGAGTCCACTGAGGTCCAAAAGAAAAAATCATAAAGCATAGTTTTATTTACAAGCATGTTGCGTAATGCTGTTTCAGCTATCATTGTATTCACAGTTCCACGTATATCATATTTTTCATTACAGGAAGAGGAGAAATACAGAGCAGGTATCCTGCTGATACCACTAGGAAAAAAATGAAACAATATAACAACGATAACACCAAAAACCTTTTCCCCACTAGGTGGTAGAAACATGAAACAATAAAAAAATAACAGATCAAAAGGCTCTCAAATTTCTCTTTATAGCCAATCAAAAAATCCCCTTTTAAAAATTATGTCAATAAATCCACAAGCAAGCAAGAAAAGTATCCTATCCCAAATAAGATTCACAAGTGTAGACTGGTGGCTAACAATACTACACCACAAGCCTGCAAGGGTGGCACACTTAACCCTTTTACCTCCTTCCCTCAAAACCTTGACAATTGGTAGAAGAAAATCACAATTAAGAGGACAAATCTAATGCTACCAAGCAACCCAAAAAACTATCCACAACTATCTAGCAGACTCACAAGCCCCAATGCAAAACCGGGGTGACTAGAAGCTTCTGAACTTCCAGAAACTTGCATGGGAAGCATTGACGGAATCCTGGCATCTGAGCCAATATGATGGAGACAACATTTGCTCCTTAACACTTAAAGGTAAAGGGATAAAGCTCCATAGGAAATTACCATGATTAATTATCCACAAGGGAAACGTTTCTGTACACAACTCACTCAATCCCCTTTCCTGTTTTAACCAAAAGCAAAGCTTGGAATAAATCATACTTCTTAGAATCTCTATAACCTGATCATATTCATATCCATAAGAGATCTCTTACAATCTTCTCAATCTTTATTACCATCCCTGATCTTAAACAAGATCTTTGCACTTTAAAGTGACCTGCTTCTATAATGCATCTAAAATAATCCTATCCATCACCTTAAAAAGTAAGTGGAGAGAAAATTACTGAAATATCTATGTTTAAAGGAAATCCAACAACAAAAGTAATATTAATGATGTGCATTTACAGAGTACTGAAAAACAAATCATGAAAATTAAGGAATAAATATATATGTAATTTTTAGTGGCCAATGTAATGCTGTTACCTCCAAAACGGAATGAGTTGAACATAGATACAGCAACCACATAACCACAAAGGATCCTAGAACCAACAACTTCAGTTTTGCCACCTCAAGGAGGAGGTGTTACGCCTCAGGCATTTACCCAGGAAACAGCTGAAAATGTATGTGCAAAATATGGACTAGTCTACAAAAAGAGTGCATAAAACAGTTATCTTATCCCAGGAAGGTGAAGGAAAAATATGTGCAAACAAAGGTGACTTCAGATTCAGTTCATGATTCCGGGCAGAAGCTACTCTCAGCGTTTGTTCGGACGTGATTTTGAGGTAAACCAAACATACACTACATCAGACAGAGCTGCCTAATCTTTTACTGCTATTTGTTATTTTCCAAGCAACTATATGGTTTTATCACCTAAATACCATAATCATTACACGGCCAATAGAATTCATAGCAGAAAATATTGAACTCATAAAAGTCATCAGGATTGATCACATTTACTATTTACAAATTTTATTTGATTCAAGCAAGTGTAAAGGTCTATCAGGGTCAAATTAAGGACATGAAAATTAACTAATAAATTACAAAAAATTGAGCAAAAAAAAAAATCATTCTAAAAAAATGAGATAAAATCATGCACAGAACCCGAACAATTGGTATTCCAAATTAACTGCCAATAATGCCCAAAGGGGATAAGTAAACGAATGAAGCATGCAAAATTCAGATAGAATCTGAGAGAGAGTGAATGAATAAAACACTTCAAACTCATAGTGATACCATTGTTGAATTGGAAGGTTAAGCATCCAATGTACAGATTTCCTTTCTCCATTTCAGCGATTCACTCGGATATGCATATGCTATTGGATCGCCGATCTCCTCTAATAAAGATGAGTGGAATAAAAAAAAAAAAAAAGCACGAGGGATATTGAGGTGAGAGTGTTATGTTATGCATACAAATAAGATCTTTGCACTTTAAAGTGACTTGCTTCTATAATGCATCTAAAATAATCAAGGATGTGATATCCAATTTATAAAAATTGACTCGGTCTAGTTACTGGGTTAATGGGTATCAGTGAGTCACTAATTGAACCGGTTAAACCGGTCAATATTATAATATATAAATTTCATAGTACAAAAATAAATTTAGTGTTATTTTTTCTATTTAAGATTTTTTGTCATAGTCCAAATAGCCTAGATAGCATACACTAAGAAGCCCAACCCACAATTTATCAATAATTTTATTAATTCACAATTTCCTATAATATCAAATTATTTAAAAAGAAAAAGAAAATTCTAGAACCAATTGAAAACCGTCCAACTCTCTAAAATGAAAAGGTTACCACCTAACTAACATGAAAAGAAGAAACATTTATTACCTCGTGGACCGTAGTACCCATTTCATCAAGTTTAAATTTTTTCAAATCCATAAAATATTTTTCTAGTTTCTACCCCTTTAGTTTCTTCACGGTTCACTCTCTTTCTTTCTCTTTACTCTTCTTCTCAAGCACAAAAGCATTCTCTTTCCCAATGTAATTAAACTCGGCTCGGACCAGCCGGTTCAACCGGTTGGACCGGAAACCGGGCATATATTCGAGTCGCGTATTAAATAGGATAGGTAAGAGAATCGGTGAAAACCGATTTGACTCGGCGGTTTTGGGTGAAAACCGGTGACCCGGCTGGGTTTAGATGAATCGGCCGAGTCTGTGAACATGTACAACACGTCGTTGCTGGTCTTCATTCCTCTACGTTTTGCGAACTTCTTCCTCCTTGACAGTCTTCTTCCTCCTTCGCAGCCACAATTTATCTTTGTCAAAGCAAAGCTTTTTAATAACTAAGCCATAACAAAGCTTTTCAAAACAAAGCTTTTCAGTCGCAGTTTACCTTAGTTATGGCTGCTAAAAGAGGGGAAAGAGAATGCTTTTGTGCTTGAGAAGAAGAGTAAAGAGAAAGAAAGTGAGTGAACCGTGAAGAAACTAAAGGGGTAGAAACTAGAAAAAGATTGTATGGATTTGAAAAAATTTAAACTTGATGAAATGAGTACTACGGTCCACGAGGTAATAAATGTTTTTTCTTTTCATGTTAGTTAGGTGGTAGCCTTTTCATTTTAGAGAGTTGGACGGTTTCCAATTGGTTCTAGAATTTTCTTTTTCTTTTTAAATAATTTGATATTATAGAAAATTGTGAATTAATAAAATTATTGATAGATTGTGGGCTGGGCTTCTTAGTGTAAGCTATCTAGGCTATTTGGGCTATGACAAAAAAATCTTAAATAGAAAAAAAATAACACTAAATCTGTTTTGTATTATGAAATTTATATATAAGGGTGGCAAATTAATCTAATTATCCATGATCCAACCTATCCATCCATAGACAAATTCAATCCAATCCATCCTATTTAAACAAAGAAAATAAGTGGATTGGATGGATTGGATCATTTAATTTCATGGATGGATAGTGATCCATCCCTTTTATGTTTTGAACCCATTGGATTTTCATGCGCAGCAGCTGTACCGATATGTTTTGAATCCACTGCATCTTCCCATTTTTTTATTGCACGGAAAATGAAATTGAGTTTTACCAACTGCACTACAATATGGAATTATATTTTTGTAAAACTAAGATTAATATTTGGAAATATAATTCTGGACGTAACTTTCGCAATTCACATTGTTCATATTATTTGCATGCACGGAAAGGAAATTCGCAATTCTGGACGTAACTTTTGTTAATTATTTTTAAAAAATTATTATTTTTAACTTATAAAAACAGTATTAAAATATTTTCTTGATATTTTTAAAAAACAATTATTATAAATTTTCTAAACATTTTTAATTGAAACAATACTAAGAAAGTTAAACTCATTTTCATTATATATTTATTTAGATTTTTAACAAACTATAAATGTTTAGTCAAAAATATATATTGTTATAAATGTAATAATTTTTTATAAATGTTAGTATTATCATTATATTTTTTATTATATATAAAATATATGAGCAAATTGTTACCATGAACGCACTACAAATTTCATAAACGCAGAAACACACATATAAAGGTTTTATCCTAACATATTCAGCCATAATTTAAAAACCGCGTCGTTGGCAAATGCTAGAGAGAGAGAGAGAGAATTTTTTTAATTAGAAAAAAATTACAAAATAATATTTTTAAAAAAATTATGGATGGATTGGATATTCATCTATAACATAGTTATTAATGGATTGATTGGATGATTTTTATTTAATGGATCATGAATGAATTGGATTTTTATAATATATTTTTAACGGATCATAAATGGATTAATGGATTGTTTCAATCCATCCATTATAATACTAATCCAAATCCATTCTATCCATCCATTTGCCACCCCTATTTATATATTATAATATTGACCGGTTTAACCGGTTCAACCAGTGACTCACTGATTCGACCAATGACTCATTAACCCAATACCTAGGCCGAGTCGATGACCAGTCCGATTTTTATAACATTGCTCTTTCCCCTCTTTTAGCAGCCATAACTAAGGTGAACTGCGACTGAAAAGCTTTGTTATGGCTTAGTTATTGAAAAGCTTTGCTTTGACAAAGATGAATTGCGGCTGCGAAGGAGGAGGAAGTTCGCAAAACGTAGAGGAATGAAGACCAGCAACGACGTGTTGTACATATTCACATACTCGGCTGGTTCATCTAAACCCAGTCGGGTCACCAGTTTTCACCCAAAACCGCCGAGTCAAACCGGTTTTCACCGGTTCTCTTACCTATCCGATCTAATACGCGGCTCGAACCGGTTATATGCCCGGTTTCCGGTCCAACCGGTTGAACCGACCGGTCCGAGCCGAGTTTAATCACACTGGTGATATCCAATGATGTGTTATTACATTATTTAATAAGTTTAATGGTATATTAAGTGTTATATATATTCATTAAATGATGATGTGGTAAAATATCATTAGATATCAGTGTAAAATAATTTTATACTGACAGTGTCTTTTACTCTTTCTAAAATAATGAGTGATAAAAGAAAACTTTTGAAAAATACTCTGTTAAGAAACGTTTTTATTACTTTTAAATTTATACATTTTTTTTTAGTAAAAGCTATCTAGTAAAAGGAAAATTGTGTAAACTATAAGGCAACAAAATAAACAAGGAAATACAGGAAGGCTCATAATTTTATTGAAGCAACATAGACTAATACATGACTTCTGCTGGATACAGTTTAAATATATTTAAAAGTCAACTAAAACTCTTTAAACATAGTTGCATGTAATAATCCAATATCCCAAGATAACAACCTAATATCCCTTAACTTTATACTAAAGATAAGGTGGACTGCTAATAAAATGGATATGACAAATTCCTAAAACAATTTTGAATCATTCAGCTAACATACCGTCCCTTAGGGAAAAACCAATGTCCCTCCCTCCATGCTAAGAGCTTGTTTGGTTAAACTTTTAGAGCATCGTAACCCCGTTTTGATTGGTCAAACGTGATTAGAGGATTCTTGAATTTCGTTTGGGTAATTTTAAGTGCTACAGTAAACGGATTTCATATCCTCTCTAATGTGGTTATGGACAAATGGTTCTCCAATCAATTCTCACAAAATTCGTTTCAGGCTTTTACCACGTTACCCCTGTCAAAGAAGAATTGCTGGCACATCTCACCAAGTTCAAATGATGTGTCTGCATGTATACGCGTTTTGCTTTACATGAAGCTCCACGCAATGTTGAATTGGGTTAATTTCAATTTAATATATTCACGTCTAATTAAGAATCATTTTCAATAATTATTCAATTTTTTTCGCTAAGCAAAGAGAATACAATTTATTATTTTAAATTAAAAAATATATCATTTAGAATCATTTTCAATAATTATTCAATTTAATTTAACTAATAATAGTATATTATATTTTACTATTAGACTAATTTACATTATTATTTAAATGATAAAAAAATATTTATATTGAAGGTATGGATTATAATACAAATTTGTTGGTTGACATTTTGAATCTAATAAATAAACAGTAAACTCATTTTAGTAATTTTATATTCAAAAGTGATTTTACTTAATCTCATCCAAACAAAATCAATTTGTGTCAAGCCACTTTTAGGATTATACCAAACAAAAATCAATTTTACCAAAATCAATTCTACACAAACCAATTCTACCCAAATCAATTCCTGCAAACTGTAAACCAAATGGGCACCAAGTCTTCTATGTTGCAAAATCCTATCATATGGCTTAACTTGAAAAATGATGCTGCCTTGAGGGGTTTAGTAAACATATTTGTTGCTTGGTCTTCATTTTTGCAGTGACTCAGCTAACAAAAATGATGTTTGATCTATCACTCCTTCCTTGACTAATTCTACCATGGAACACAGGATTTTTAAAGAGTTTAATAGCTGAGGTGTTATCACAATGGATCATACTCAATTAGTTTAATTTCATCTCCCTTCTTGTAGAATAAATCATACTCAATTGTTCCTTTGAGATATCTCAAAAAAAAAAAAATTGGCTGCAAGAAGATGTTGCTGCATAGGATTCTCCATATATCTACTGATAATGACCACACTGTGCATTATGTCTGGCCTTGTAGTTGTAATATACATCAAACTTCCCACAAGTTGTTTGAACAATGTACTATATACAGGCTTCCCACTTGGCTAACTTCTTGACCAATTTTTGAATTCTGCTACAACGGTGTTGTAATTGAACCATTTGAAATCTGTTCAGCACCTTCATGGACTGCTTAAAATTGTTTATGTAGATGCCTTGAATACAGGTTTTGATGATGCCAATAAGAATGAAAGAAAAGAGAAATGCAATGGCAAAGGAAAAAGTTAATTCAAGAATCAAGGATGAATAGAAGATCAAGATCAAAGTCATGTCAAGAAGGTCAATTAGTTTAAGTTTAATTTAGTTAGACAAAATGTTAAAAGAAGTCTAAGGTTTGCAAGGAATTTGGCAATAAAAAGAAAATTGAACAAAGTATTTTTATAAAGTCAAAATCAGTTCAAAGAATAAATTTTTTGAACTGGTAATTGATTACCAAATTGTGTAATTGATTACCAAATTGTGTAATCGATTACCAGAAGTTCTAGAATTTAAAATTCAAAATTTTTTGAACTGGTAATCGATTACCAGAGTGCAGGAATTTCGAAATTTGAATTCCAGGCACAACGGTTCGCAATTTTGAACTGTGTAATCGATTACCATATTCCTGTAATCGATTACCAGTGTACTTTTTCAGAAAATCTTGAAGAGTCATAACTTCTAATCAAGGATTACAATGTTTCATCATCATCCTTATATATATGTGACTCATTTTCGAAAATTGCAACAAATTACTCATGTAAAAACTTAAAAGAGTGAATTCATTACAAGAAATCAATTGTGCCAAATACTTGCAAATCTTAAGAAGTTCTTATAGATCTTTTAACTTGTATTATCTACTCTAAAGGAGAGTCCATTTGTATTCAAAGATTGAATTTATTATTGTGGGTTGAAGAGAGGGTGCCTCTCTTGTTTTGTGGGTGATTCTCAACACAAGGAAGGGTTCCAAGGTGTTGGAGGATTCATCATTTGTAAAGAGTTTTACAAATAGTGGAAATCTCAAGTGGGTACTTGAGGACTGAACGTAGGCAAGGGGTTGGCCGAACCAGTATAAACTGAGTTTGCACTTTCTTTTCCCTTAACTCTTATTTAATTATTGCAATTACTTGTTCATCATCTTAAGTATACGCATTCTTCTTCATCTTAATTAAAGGATTGTAAATACACTAAAGGCAAGATAAATCAGTAATCGAAAAGATTAGTTAAAATCGAATAACTTAATTCACCCCCTCCTCTTAAGTTAGTGAGGCCACTTGTCTAACAAGTGGTATCAGAGCTTGTATCTTGTATAAGGATTAGAAGCCTCAAGATTAACTATGGCCTCATCCAATTCCCTTTTTGGTGAAGGAAGCTCATTCCATAGACCCCCAGTATTTAATGGAGAAGGATTTCATTATTGGAAATCAAGAATGCAAATTTTTATAGAGTCAATAGATCTAAACATTTGGGATGCTGTAGAAAATGGTCCTTTTATTCCTTCGATACTAGTAGGAAATGAAGTCAAAATTACACCTAGAGATCAATGGAGTAAAGATGACCAAAGAAAAGTCCAATACAATTTAAAAGCCAAAAACATAATTGCATCTGCATTAGGCATAGATGAGTTCTTTAGAGTTTCAAATTGCAAAAGTGCAAAAGAAATGTGGGATACATTAGAAATAACACATGAGGGTACAAGTGATGTTAAAAGATCAAGAATAAACACCCTCACACATGAATATGAATTATTTAGGATGAATGAAAATAAGAGCATACAAGACATGCAAAAGAGATTTACTCATATTATTAATCATCTTGCATCTTTAGGAAAATTTTTTCCAAATGAAGATCTTATTAACAAAATTTTAAGATGTTTGAGTAGGCAATGGGAACCAAAGGTGACAGCAATTGCAGAATCAAAAGATCTCACAACCATGTCTCTTGCTTCATTGTTTGGGAAACTTCAAGAACATGAATTGGAACTATTGAGACTAGAATGTCCAATCTAGAAAAGAAAAATGGAAAAATCCAACAAGAACTATTGGGATGATAATGACATGGACTCTAGTGACTCATAAAATGAAGTTGTGAACTTGGGACTCATGGCCAGAAATTATGATAGCGAAGAAGAGGTAACATCTTCAAACAATGACATCTCTATCTCATTTGATGAATTACAAGATGCTTTCAATGAGTTACATAAAGAATCATTTAAACTTTCAAAATTAGTATCATCCTGTAAGAAAACAACTTCTAAATTAGAAAAGGAAATCTCTAAATTAAATGAAGAATTAGATAATCTTAGAAATGAACTTAAGTTAGTAAATTCTAAAAATGAAAATCTATGCTCTATCATTAATTTAGAAAATAACAAAGAAACACTCCCATGCATATCATGTCAAACACATAAAGATGAAATTAAAAAGTTAAATACTACACTTGCAAAATTCACCTTTGGTAAAAATAATTTAGATGTTATTTTAGGAAGTCAAAGGTGTGTGTTTGACAAAGCAGGATTAGGATATGATCTTTCAAAGCAACAAAAGCTTTACAAAAATTTCTTTATTTCATATAACATGTCTACTAGCCCATTTATTAAATGTAACTATTGTGGTAGAAAGGGACATAGTGCATATACTTGTAATATAAGAAAGAATGGTGTTCAAAATGGACATATGATTTGGGTTCCAAAAAGCACCCTCCCCAAAACTAACATTCAAGGACCCAAGATGATATAGGTACCAAAAGTTAAGAATTGTGTTGTAGGTGTGCTTGATGGCAAGACACTCTCAATGGTAACTTAATAGTGGATGCTCCAAGCACATGAAGGGAGATACTTCAAAGCTTATCGACATTACTCCCAAAAACAAAGGACATGCCATTTTTGGAGACAACAAAGAAACCAACATGGATCTTTCAAGAGAGTAGAAAACTTTAAAGAAATCATCCTCTTGACAACATCATTGGAGAATTTTCAAAAGGGGTAACAACTAGACTCTCTCTTAAAGATATATATAGCTTTTGTTTATAAAATTGAAATAAAAAAAAATAAAATGGGTATTTAGAAACAAGTTAGATGAACATGGTATAGTTGTTAGAAACAAAGCTAGGTTAGTGGCCAAAGGATATAATCAAGAAGAAGGAATAGATTATGAAGAAACTTATGCACCTGTAGCAAGACTAGAAGCCATTAGGATGTTACTTGCATATGCTTCTATAATGGATTTCAAATTGTATCAAATGGATGTAAAAAGTGCATTTTTTAATGGATTTATTAAAGAATAAGTGTATGTAGAACAACCTCCTGGATTTGAAAATGCAAAATTGCCTAATCATGTTTTTAAATTAAAAAAGGCTCTATATGGATTGAAACAAGCACCTAGGGCTTGGTATGAAAGATTAAGCAAATTTCTTTTAGAAAAAGAATTTTCAAGAGGGAAGGTTGATACAACACTTTTTATTAAAAGAAAAATGCATGACATTTTGTTAGTTCAAATATATGTTGATGATATAATTTTTGGTGCTACTAATGAAAATCTATGCAAGGATTTTTCTAATGACATGCAAAGTGAGTTTGAAATGTCTATGATGGGGGAGTTAAATTTCTTCCTTGGGTTACAAATTAAGCAAACCAAAAATGGTATCTTCATCAACCAAAGCAAGTATTGCAAAGAACTTCTCAAGAAATTTGGAATGGAAAATGCTAAACATATGGCTACACCTATGAGCACTGCTTGCTACTTGGATAAAGACGAAAATGGGAAGTCTGTAGATATAAAGCAATATCGAGGTATGATTGGATCCCTTCTTTATTTATCAGCAAGTAGACCTGATATTATGTTTAGTGTATGCTTATGTGCTAGATATCAGTCAAACCCTAAAGAATCTCATTTAAGTGCTGTTAAAAGGATAATGAGATATTTATTAGGATCTGTTAACTTAGGATTATGGTATCCTAAAAACATGCCATTTAATCTAATAGGATATTCTGACTCAGATTTTGCAGGATGCAAAACTGATAGAAAAAGTACAAGTGACTAATCTTTTTAGAGATCATGTACAAAAGGGAGATTGTGTTCTAGAATTTATAGAGACTAAGCAACAACTTGCAGATATTTTTTTACCAAACCATTACCCAAGGAAAATTTCTTTATAATTAGGCGAGAACTAGGCATATTAGATGTTTCCAACTTAGATCCATAAATATTTTAGAAATAAAGACAGTTTGGATTAAAAAATATGCATACTATGGTTATGATTATGGTTGCTACTTTAATTTGCTCGCGTACATTTGGTTGTTTATGATTTAGGACCTATATGCATACTATGTTTGCTTTTGGATGGTATTTGGTTTTTGATGCATATATGTTTTTGGATGTCTATTTTTGTTTTTGATGATGTCAAAGGGGGAGAGATTAGGGAAAATGAAGTAATCAATTTGACTATGTTCAAAAGTAATCAATTTGACTATGTTTTGAAAATTTTGGAAAACATTGATCTTATACAAAATGAAGTAATCAATTTGACTATGTTTTGAAAATTTTGGAAAACATTGATCTTGTACAATTTTCTTAGAAGAAAGGATAAATCTTATTTCCCAAGTATCCCAAGGCTTCTAAAAGACAAACACAAAGGGGGAGACTAAGGGGAGTGATTGTTATTGACTTAGAAAATCCTGTTTTTCATTATTCCCTTTAAAGATGGTTGTCATCATCAAAAAGGGGGGAGATTGTAGATGCCTTGAATACAGGTTTTGATGATGCCAATAAGAATGAAAGAAAAGAGAAATGCAATGGCAAAGGAAAGAGTTAATTCAAGAATCAAGGATGAATAGAAGATCAAGATCAAAGTCATGTCAAGAAGGTCAATTAGTTTAAGTTTAATTTAGTTAGACAAAATGTTAAAAGAAGTCTAAGGTTTGCAAGGAATTTGGCAATAAAAAGAAAATTGAACAAAGTATTTTTATAAAGTCAAAATCAGTTCAAAGAATAAATTTTTTGAACTGGTAATCGATTACCAAATTGTGTAATCGATTACCAGAAGTTATAGAATTTAAAATTCAAGATTTTTTGAACTGGTAATCGATTACCAAATCCTGTAATCGATTACCAGAGTGCAGGAATTTCGAAATTTGAATTCCAGGCACAACGGTTCGCAATTTTGAACTGTGTAATCGATTACCATATTCCTGTAATCGATTACCAGTGTACTTTTTCAGAAAATCTTGAAGAGTCATGACTTCTAATCAAGGATTACAACGTTTCATCATCATCCTTATATATATGTGACTCATTTTCGAAAATTGCAACAGATCACTCATGTAGAAACTTAAAAGAGTGAATTCATTACAAGAAATCAATTGTGACAAATACTTGTAAATCTTAAGAAGTTCTTATAGATCTTTCAACTTGTATTATCTACTCTAAAGGAGAGTCCATCTGTATTCAAAGATTGAATTTATTATTGTGGGTTGAAGAGAGGGTGTCTCTCTTGTTTTGTGGGTGATTCTCAACACAAGGAAGGGTTCCAAGGTGTTGGAGGATTCATCATTTGTAAAGAGTTTTACAAATAGTGGAAAATCTCAAGTGGGTACTTGAGGACTGGACGTAGGCAAGGGGTTGGCCGAACCAGTATAAACTGAGTTTGCACTTTCTTATCCCTTAACTCTTATTTAATTATTGCAATTACTTGTTCATCATCTTAAGTATACGCATTCTTCTTCATCTTAATTAAAGGATTGTAAATACACTAAAGGCAAGATAAATCAGTAGTCGAAAAGATTAGTTAAAATTGAATAACTTAATTCACCCCCCTCTTAAGTTAGTGAGGCCACTTGTCTAACAGTTTATCATCTCTAAAATATTTCCAGGAAACATCAAATCATCCACATATAAACATATAATCATCATTTTAGTACCATCATGCTTCATATATAAAGTGTATGTTAATATGAACATTTCAAGAAATCATCTTTCAAATGGATCCAGATAAAAATCTATAATAAAGCAAATTGTGAGACATGTTCAAAGTTTACATTAGGAACACTCTTGGAGGTATTGATCAGTTTTCTGACTGATATGAGATTAACACAAAAGTTAGGAACATACAAGGCATCAATCAAAGTCAAAGAAACTATGAGATGAATGTTACCAGACATGGAAGCAAAAACTCTGGAGCCATTTGGTAAAGTAATTGGTATGGGTTTAATATGATGAAGAGGAGTAAATTAGGTTAGATTAGAGGACATATGATCTGTTGAGAAGCTGTCAAGAAGCCAATGATCAGTAAATTTACCTGGAATTGATTGTGATTGAGAGGAGGTAAATGCGTTAGGGGTATGAACCATATTGGAAACATGTTGAATAGAAGTAGATGGATGTTTAGATTGTTGTAAGAGCTAGAATCCTTTGATACCACTCCTGAGTAAATGTAACATTGGCACCCAGATGATTAAGATTTGATGACTCATATCGGTGGGATATAAAAATAAAATTCACACACTCAATACACTTATACACAGTGCGGAAGCTAAATAAAAAAGAGAAAATGTTAACACTCAATATTTTTCATTCAATTGATTTAATCAAGTTTTTATGCCATACATACAAATCACAAGGCATGGGAAGTACCTACTTATATTGCATAAATTAATAAACTAATATGTCATATTTTTATTCAAGAGGGAAAATATAAAGGCACACTATTGCAAGGACATGCTAAGAGGAAAGATACCAAAAAAAAAAAAAAATACTATTGCAACCACATGCTTTCACGTAGCAATCTATTTTCAACAATTGTAATAAATTGCTTTCGGCGTTGCGACAGATTTTGTTCACATTGGCTTGATTTAATAACTTACAATGACGTATCATCTTCACTAGTCGTAGTGCTTACAACATTGGAGTTCTAACATTCTTGGATTGGAATCCTGGTGGAAAGTCATGCTTAAAATAGCAAGTCTCTATTGTATGATTGATTTTGTCACAATGAGAACATAGCTTTGTGTGGGAGCATACTAACTTGGTTGAAAGTCATGCATTATGTTAGATAGGTCAATTTCGCATTCTACAAAAAGTTATTAATTGGTGTAAGTTTTGAAGTTTGACACCTGATGTCAACAGATTCTGACTCAGTTTTTTTACTTAGATTTTGTGAAATTATATATCGTAACTACTATACAAAATATCAATCAATTTATGAAATCAATCTATTTTTTTACATTTTTTAAAAATAATAAATATTATTAAAATATTTTTACTTACATGTACTATTATTACTTATTATAATTATAATAATATAATATTTTTTAACACATGTTACTATATTAATACGCTTAATAAAATGAGAGCTAATATAAAGAATGTTAGTATATGAGAGAGCAGAGAAGCAGATATGAGCGGAGAAAATAGAATTGCGTGTAAAAATGATCGACCTAGGAAAAACAACGACGTCAGCTATAGTGGCGGCTATGCGCAGAGACAACAAGGGGAGGAAAAGTATAGCAAATGAGTAGCCATAAGGGATGACTCGGTGAGGGTATGGGAAAGGTGAAGCATAAAGATGATTGAAAACGATTCTGAAAAGAGAAGTGGAGTGAACTCCCTTGCCTCCCACGTGTGTGAAGGTGAAGCAGTTACCCCGGGTCGTGTTAGCTCGGTTTGAAAAAATGAAACCCGATACCCGAATCAAAAGTGTATTTTTATTATATAGCTTCGGGAAGTTAATTTCCAAAAATAATTGGAGGATATTTGTTTTTTCAAAATATGTACTTTTAAAGAATAAGGGAGTGCAGAAAGCAAAACAGGGGAGATGCGAAAAACAAGGCCCGGGCCTTCAATGAGATACTTAATGGGCTAATTAGGGACATTTGGCAATAGGCAACTTCATAGGGGTCCAAGGAAGCTAAGTTACGCACGTTACAAGATTGGTTGGTTTTGATTTAAGTAGTAACTAATTAGAAAATATCTAGGCCAGTGAATTAATGTTATTTGAATCTTTTAGATCTAGATTTTGATGAATTATATGGCTTGTATGCCAATTTAAAACTTTTTTAGGATTTGTTTTAATTTAGATTTAATTAGGAGTTATTATTTGAGATATGATTAGGATTTATTTTGATTTATTAAGATTTATTTTAACTTTAATTTGATAAGAAGTTATCAATAGCAAATTTAATTGATAAGCATTTATCCTATATTTTATTAAGATTTAATTACGAGGTTAGGATTTGGTATATTTTGATTGTGTTTTCTTAGTTTCCTAAAGTTAGTGATTGAAAATCATGTTTATATAGTTGAGACTATTTTAGAAAGACAATTTTTGAAATAGAATTTATTTGTGAGAGTTAAATTTTCTTTGGTAATTTGAGAACAAATTTATCTGTTTTCTTTGATAGCGTTCATATGACTTATTACCTAGGTGATTTTGTCTAATTGTGGCATCAACTATCCATTTTTTATACCAAGATTTTTGCTTTTCTAAATAACAGGTCACAATTTTCTTTTTTTATTTATTTGTGGAGATTTTTAAGCATAATTATTGAATTTGTTGTGGGTTCTAAGGCCGAATATCTTTTGGATTCACATACGTTATTTCTTTGTCATTGGGTGGTATGACCCTAATTTAGGAAATCTCGATCGACTAAAATTAGAGTTATTTCCCTATATATAATCATGAAGTTTATCTTTCACACTTAATGATGATAGTTCACAAATAATATTTTTAAAAATAATTAAAGGTTAATAATTGAAATAAAACAACATCACTTAACGACAAAGTGCAATCTTATAGTATGTCGGTTTAGAGGAATCTAAATTTGAAGGCAATCAAAATTATTCAAAACTATCTTTCCAAAAAGTATATACATATCAAAACTATGCATATCTTATAGTATGTACCACCGATCACGTGGATTTTCTCAACTTAATTAATTAGCGGCCTCGAGTTCGAACCCTACGTATGTAGTTGTGTTAAATAGTAGGAGAGAGAGCTCTTGCATAAAAAAAAAATCAAAGGCATCAAAATATATCCATTTTGGTCCCATGATAGCAAAATTGAAAAGAAAAACTTCCATAATTTGGCATGTGGTGCTCGAGATGATCCTATGTATTTGGTAAAACTAGCTGAAAAGGTAGATGAAAGCTGAAAAACTAGCTAAAAACAGAAAAAATAGCTGATTTAATTGGAATTGTTTGATAAAACTAGCTAAAAAATGGTAAAATGATATATAAGAACATTATTAATTAATAATGACGGGAGGTTATTGAGGGATAAACTTATAATAAATTTCCAGTTAATAGTCGAAAAAGAGAATTTTTTTAAAAAACTTCTTAAGAA
Organism: Sesbania bispinosa; assembly: GCA_026901365.1. NCBI lineage: Eukaryota > Viridiplantae > Streptophyta > Magnoliopsida > Fabales > Fabaceae > Sesbania > Sesbania bispinosa. The sequence continues at coordinate 3,057,211 of QLOH01000003.1, forward strand.
AAGTTAGTAGCTACTAAAAAAGCTACCTTAACAATAGGGATGGGAATAGGCCAAGCCGAGCTAGGCTTTCCAAGGCCTGAGTCTGGCCCGCACCTTAAATCCATGGTCTGAGTACTTGTTACTTGATATAGGCTTTATTTTATGATCTGAGTCTGGCCTATTTAAAGCCTGACAAGGCCCGAAAGCCTGTTTTATAGTAAGGTACCTGAATATATCATAAGCACATATATGAATAGACTTACAGACTCAAGTTTTTAACATACTTAAATGTTTATACAAGTTAATAAATATATAATTATAAAGAAAAGTAATAAAAAATCTTTATAATAATAATAGCAATATAAAAAATATTAGTATTTTATTTATATTTAGTTAAATAGACCGGCCTGATAGGCTCAAAAAACTTTTTTGATGGCCTGAAACCTGACCTGTTTTGCTATATAGGCTTTTGAAAAAGCTTTGGCCTGTTCTATTTAATAAAATTTGGTCTGGTCTGGGCCTGATGTAGACCGGGTAATAGGCCCCTGACGAACGGTCTGACATGTTCCCACCCGTACTTACCAAACATTGATGGAGTGATTTCAATTACTAATTTAAACTTTCATCTAGCTGAAATATTATACAAAACACGCAAATTCTCTTTACTTATATCTAAAAAAAGAAAATATCATGATCATAACTTCCCTAAACACAAACATAATCATATAGTATCATAAATATTGCGCAAATAATGATCCATATTATTTAGTTATATCAATAGGTTGTATTCACATCATGAAATTCAATGCTGATTTGATCAGTCTTACGATTACGAGTCCATTATTCTTGTTAACTCACATACCTAGCTAGATGTGGTTATTTAGAGTCGCTACTTCGAAGGTGCTTCAATCAATTATTTTTCATACAAAAGATATCTCTCCTTTCAGTCCCCCGCTAGGATTTACATGGGCAAGTACCATAATTAACCTTATCACAAGCATCTCTCCTTAACTTCAAAGGGTTCTCACTGGGTTCCACTCCTCTAAAATATTAGAGATACCTCCCCCTTATCAGATGTCCAAAAAACTAATTTGAAATCCTATCTTTATTATGTTTAATTTTTTTTCTTATTACATTTCAAAGCAATATTTAACATTTCATAAAAATAAAATCGTCAATCCATAAATATACATACACCATCTCATATCTCAATTTATATTTTTTTGGATCACAAAAGAAAGAATGAGTTCAACCATTTCTTTTTATACTATATTGCAGAGTTTTTTTTAAGGCTCTGCACGTATAGATTTATTTATTTATTTAGATACTTTGCTGGCTGCTCTCTACTTTCTTCGTAGCTTTTTTAGAGCTTTCTAAAGAAAGAAGTAAGCACATTATTATTGCTTCCCGAAAAGGGTAAAGAATTTGGATATTTTAGAAGAAAAAATAAGGGAAGGAAAGGGATTTTAACGAAGGGAGGGGGAGGGGGAGGGGGAGGTGAAACCTTTGTTATTTGGTTCACAAGGGCATAGGAGAAAAGATAAAACTAATTTACTTTCATACCCTTTAGCTTTTATGAGTAATTTTAATTGTTTTATTTTAAACCTCCCTCTTTCCCCTCCAAATCCCCCCACTTTTGGAGGGGAGGCAAAATGCTATCACGAGGGATTTTGGCCCCCTCCCTTCACCTTCCCTACCCTCCTAAAAAAATAAACCAAACAGAATAATCCTTTTAAAGTCCCTTTCCTTTAAATCCCTCAAACCAAACAATATCTTTAAGAAATATCTTTGTTAATTTTCTAGTCCGTTGAAGGGTAAAAAAACCACTTAATTGCAGAAAAAAAAAGTGCTTTCAATTTTTTTTTCATGAATTTTTTTACTTTAGCCGGTGCCTACGGTGCACGAATTAAAAATTTGTGCACTAATACACAAGGATCTTTTATTAGCTATTGTAAGTTTTTCCGGTTTTTTTTTTTTTTGTAACCTTTAATTATTAATTAAATGCCAATGCTTTGGATTATACAGGAACAAAAACTATAATGTCTGACACCCACCTCCTGAGCCAATCTCATTAAGAATTCATTCAAATTAAACAAAAAAAGGTTATCATTACTTACAGCAAAAATACCCAGCACCCAATCTCAGCCAATATTTGATATATTTTCTTATGTGATCGATACAATTGACTCTCAAATTAAAATAAAAAATAATAAAACACAAACAATGTGTACTGATCAAATTGAAAAAGCAAAAGAAAGGCCTTGTTATCAACCCACTCAGAGCCGTTCACAACTTCGTTGCGCACCTCGACGCTCGCGGAGGAAAATACCGGAGAGAAAGAGGAAAGGCCACTGCGGCCTTGATACAGGTCTTTGTCACGCCGTTGTTGAAGAAGAAGGGCCTCAACGGTTTCGCTTTGATAGTTCCCAGCTGTGCCGCGTCCTTGTGCTGGTGAAGGATTTCATGCTGCGACGATGATATGCCTACTCCGTCGCGACGGCGGCGTCTCTCATTGATTGCGCCATATACCGCAAAATCACAAAGAAGAAGAAGGGTGTCGTGCCGCTAACGTAGGGAAGCAAATGCAGACTATTAGTGCGTTTGTTTTAGAATTGATTTTAGAAACCAGATTAAAAATAAGTGTTAACACTTTACAAAGCATGTTGGATGAAAATAATTTAAAATTAATTCTGCAGAATTAATTCTGAATGATTCAAAATTTAAACCAAACGGACACTATGCCTTCCATGGCTACGTTGGCTGGAGAACCATTAACCTTGTGACCGCTTCAACTCTTTTAAAATCTCATCCGTTGAGTATAATAGTCTTACATCCTATGGACCATAATTGTGTATTCATACACAAGTTTTTTACTTTTCTACCTTAGAATCCACCTTAGGTTAAAGCATTGTTATAAAAAGTTGTTAAGTTTTACACTTTGAGGATTATCACCCTCGACTTATGGGAGATACCAAGACAATGATTAAAAACATGTCATTATGCATTACTAATTTGCCACATCATGTAATATATTTGGTATCAAAATTTGGAATTTACTAATTTATTGAATAATAGTGAATTTTTTTTATGTTCATAATATATCAAAATTAAACTTTTACCCGTCTGCTATATTTTAATAATCTATTAAAATATTATCAAGTATATTTCTTTCAAAAAATATTTATCGAATCAAACAAATTATTATTATTAACTAATAAATATTTACCGATAAAAAAACTGAGCAAAAGAAAAGAAAATATATCTACTAATCCAAAATCTAGCGCATTTCGCTGAAATCCCATACTATGGATAAAACAAAACTAGAAAGAAAAAAAAAAAAACACAAACGAACTTTTACTCCATCCAATCAGTATTTGAAAACGCACATGACTCTCGCCACGTGGCTTCATGTGAGTCGTTAGAGTTAATTCAATTGTGGTCTTGTTCGCACCTGATAATTCGCGGTGGCCTATATAAATGGAACTGAGTGAAGCGATTTTTGATTCTAAAAGTCTGTGCTGACTTCGTGTGAGCGCTTTTCCCCCAAAAGAAGCAAACTACTCCTTCCGCCGCGTGCGGTAGTGACCGGTAATCGGAGAACCAAAACGGCGAGATGAAGGTTAACGTGAAGACACTCAAGGGGACTCACTTTGAGATCGAAGTGAACCCACAAGACATGGTAATGCTGCAACTCTCCTAATTATTGGGATAAAATAATTTATCTAGGTTTTATGTGTTCTAATTTTATGGCTGTTTGAGGAGTTTGTTGAAGGTTTGCATCTGTAGAAAATAATGCAATTGAATACTTGAGTTCACATATTTATCTGAAAAATTAATTTGTTTGTTTTTTTGTTAATTTTCTTGTTGATTGTGTTAATATTAGGTTGCTGATGTGAAGAAAAATATAGAAGTAGCGCAAGGTGCTGATGTTTACCCTGCTGCACAACAAATGCTTATTTATCAGGGGAAAGTTCTAAAGGATACTACAACCCTGGAAGAAAACAAAGTTGCTGAGAATAGTTTTATGGTGATCATGTTATCCAAGGTGATGACGTTATTTCTGTGCTTGGATTGTTTATGTCCTCTCGTTTTTTGAGAATGATAGGGGTGGAAAGATACCTTTTATCTGCCTTAATCATTTTAAGCTTTTGAATGTGTTGGGGAAGTTAGAAAGCATGAATACTTCAATAGACACACAGACACCTAACCTAACCTAATCCAACACTGCACTCACTTGCGCGCACATATTGTTTAGATTGGCTCTTCAATTTTCACATGATATGCTCCCAATGTGTGCATGTGTAGAAAGTTATGCCATGTTATGCCACACACCTGCATCTAATTTCATAAAGAAATGCTGTGTCCCCCTTAAATGTTTTGATTTTTGCTTTTTGTGTGGTAGAAGCTGACTAATAATTTTCGATTTGGTTTCCAAATTCCCTAAATTTATGGGTTGGAGAGAAAATGAGCTACACTCAACCTTCATCAACCTTACCTTGTTTCTTTTCTAGTGCCAAGAAAGTGTGAGTCTCATTATGTGACAGTTGTCAATCACCACAGTTTTATCGAGAAAGTGTACCATGTGTGGAGGTGGTTATGGATGCATTGAAAAAGGAAAATATCGCTGTTTTGTCGTATTGTTTTGTTCCCATCGGCTTAGTGTTAATTTTTTGTGCTAATATACCCATTGCAGAATAAGACATCATCAAGTGGAGCCCCAGCTGCTTCATCTGCACCCCCAAACCCGGTGAGTACAAATTTTACATTTAAAAATTTTCTTATTTATTTTTTATTTTTATTGCTTGCCATTTCTTACGTTTAATTTGACTCGTCGAAACTGTCATTTCATTGGATGAAGTTCTTTATAAAACTTAGAGCTCGATGTCTCCACCTGTCCCTGCAGTTGGATGGATATTGCGATGATTTGATTAATGATTTAATTTAAAGTATCACTATTTTGTCAAGCCCTCTGAATGCACGTGTGTTTACATGCCTGTGTTGCCATTTTCATCTAGTCCTATCTTGGATTCTTAATTTTACAATGATTAATTTTATAATCTTTTTGTTGAGTGTTTGTATAGAAGAGTATGTGATATAACGGTTTTTCTAACATGTGCAACCTTGCACATGATAATAAATCAAAAGTGGAAAAGTTTTATTGGAAATTACAACTATCACAACATTCAATGCAAGGTTGTCAGGATCGATATCCTACGCAGGATCAGGAGGGGGTAGCAAGATCGTAGAAACGTAGGATTGTAACAAGGATCGTAAGATCCTAGCAAAATGAAAAATTATACTAAAACACACACACACACACAAATATATATGCATAGAAATTATGAAAAAAAACGTATAAATGACAACATTAAAACACACTTAAAACTGAAATTTCATACTCATAACATAAAAAACATGTCTTAATTAGTAAAATACATAACATAAGGTTTGATAAAGTTCAAAGATAACATAACCAAACACTGAAAACACAGACATTTACAAAATTAAAATTAAGTAGAGATACTAACACTATAGCCCAGAACAGAGGAACAAAAACACAGCAGCAACTCAAAACAGAGGAGCACGCAGCAACAGCTAGGGTGTGCACGGCAGCAGCCCAGCTGGAGAAGACGAGGCAGAAGCTGCAGAACGCGCGCAGAACAGCAGCAGGAAGACGAAGGAGAAGCTGCAGAACGCCGGGAAAATGGAGCAAAATGTGCGCCGTGCAGATGAAGGAGAACACAGATCACGCAGTGAGGATGGGGAGGAAGAGAGGAAAGATTCTGATGGAGAAGAACATAGATCGCGCAGTAGGGTTCCAACATAGAAAACGGCTCAAAGACATTAAAAACCGGGTCGAACCACTTTTTTCGAATCGGGTCGCAAAAATCCTACCCGGATTTTCGAGCAGCTGGGATCGAGAAGATCGTGTGATCTCACAATCTCACGATCTAACTCAGCGATCCCACTACGATCCTACCAATTTGCGATCTTACCTGCGATCTGACTCGGAGAGGCTCAGCAAGATCGTACGATCTAGATCGCTATCTAGATCGCGATCCTGACAACAATGATTCAATGTATTGGTAATATTAAAAATTGTATTTTCCAATAACACCTTTCTATTTTTGATTTATTATACTGTGCGTTTGCACATGTTAGAAAAACCGGTGATATAATATGTTTGATCCAACTAATATTGGATGTGGATTGTCTCTTTTTTGTTGAAAACGTCACATGACATATTAATACTCCATAATTTGTTGATTTTTTTTTTTAATTTATAGTATCTTCAATTAATATTCAATGTTATATGAATATTTAGGTTTTGTTTTGACATCACCTGTTGGCCGCAATAAACTCATTGTTCTTATTTTTTTAATTCATTTTCTTGCTATTTACATGTTTAGGCGGCTCAACCTGCAAGTTCTTTGCCTCCTACTTCATCAACATCTCAACCTCCTTCTTCGACTTTAGGACAGTGAGTTCATATTCATTTTCCCTGCTTTGAAGTTTTAGCATAATGAAATGTTCTTTTCTAGTTCTCATGTAAAATTCTTCTATTTCTCTCACTTCATTTTCAGGGGAGAATCCAATTCTGAGCACAATCCTGTTACAACTCCTGCTGCGTAAGTGTCTAGCATTTTCTCCATCGTGGGTTTTTACAGCATTTTTATTTACTTAAGTATAGTTGATAATTTGTTGCAACCTTGAAGCTGCACCAGCTGCAGGCCTGCAGCCTTTTCTTTTGTAAATAATGTCTTATTGTTATCAGTTATCATTGCATAATTTCTTATTCTTAGCCACTTGTTTCTTTTACACTGAATAATATAATAATTCAAGCTCTCTTTATTGGTGCTATGATATCTATTATCATTGTGTGAATTTTAGTAGTTTTTGTTTATCCTGGTTATTGCAGTACGGTGCCTAGCATATATGGCCAAGCAGCATCAAATCTTATCGCAGGTAGTAATTTAGAATCAACTATTCAGCAGATTCTAGAAATGGGAGGAGGAAGTTGGGATAGGGATACTGTTATCCGTGCTCTTCGTGCTGCATTTAACAATCCTGAAAGAGCTGTTGAATATCTCTATTCTGTAAGTCCCTGCACAGACTGTGGCTACTTTCTCGTGTAAAGTATGGATGTTTCAGCTTTTAATTGGGTAGCTTGTTATCTGTTGGAAGCACTATAGAACTCCACTGCTACCCATTTTGATTGACTTGTAGCACAAATAATTATGCTTACTGTTAGAATATTAGAACAATATATTTAATCTTATAATATCTGTTAAGATAAGGTTTTATCCTATAATATCTCCTAGGATTAGTTTCCATATTTCTAGGTAATTATTAATGTTTGTATGTCAAACACACGTCTTTTCTGTTATGGAAATGAACTGGAGCCATGGACCATGGTTGTTTCTATACGAACAAATCTACTTGTGGGCAGCAAATTATGTTTATAACAATTGTGTGGTTTTTGCATTGGAAATTATATGTTAAAATAACTAATTTATCACATCATAAAGTTGTCACAATTTATCATTGGATGGCCTAAACATAATTTGTGTATCCAGTGTAACCTTAAGTGTTTATGGTTTTTATTATGGATTGAAACAAAATGTGTAATTGTGTGAATAATATAGTTTGTTTACATGGGTCAACATCATTTTTATCTAATGATGCAAAATTTAACTGATAGGGCATTCCTGAACAAGCTGATGTACCGGCAGTTGCCAGGTCCGCCGCAATTGGGCAGGCAGATAACCCTTCAGTCCAGGCTCCACAACCAGCTGTGCCTACTGGTGGGCCTAACACTAACCCACTCAACCTGTTTCCCCAGGTATGTACAGTCCCTGTCTCTCATGCAGTAAACTTTTAACAACATTGGGTGGTAAAAATATAATGCCTGTAATTTTGTTTTTTGAACCAGGGCATTCCCAATTTGGGTACAAATGAAAATGCAGGTGACTTGGATTTCTTGCGAAACAGTCAACAGGTTATTTACTTGTGTTCTCTATATGGGAGCTAGGTCCCATCTTAATTTTATTTATTTAGGCATAAAGTCTTATTCTTTAACATTTCAGTTCCAAGCCTTGAGAGCGATGGTGCAAGCAAACCCTCAAATTTTGCAGGTATTATTGGTACTTATAGATCCTGTTACTATAATTAGCAATTTAGACCTTACCTAATTAAAGGACATTATAAATAATTTTTGTTTCCCATTGCAGCCTATGCTTCAGGAACTGGGAAAACAAAATCCTCACCTAATGCAGCTCATTCAAGAGCATCAAGCTGACTTCTTACGTCTTATAAATGAACCTGAAGGAGAAGGAGAAGGAGAAGGAGAAGAGTAAGATGACTATTTTATGTTTGTTGCATTTTTGTTTTTCATTTTATATTGCATGAACTTTTCAATGAGCTCCAGCTTAACTCCAAACCTTTTTCACTGACATTTAAAGTAATTCGGAATTATACATTTTTTATGAGAGTTTAGAAGAAAACTCTTGAATTGAATAAGTTCAGAAAGAATTCACTACATATAGGCATGCCCACAAACAAATATTAATGCAGCGGAGACATAATATCTGGAATTTTTGGGAATTCATCCTACAAAAGATTATTCATTTGTGTAAGATTGATTTTGACTTCCATGAGTGTCAAAGGATCTTAATCCTATATAGGGAAAGAAAAGGCTTAAAAATATTTTTGGTTTGACACGGGTCTTAAGAAAATTATAATGTTAAGACCCACAGAGAGGGAGGGAGGGGTGGGGAGGAGGATAGTAGGTATGGCTTTATAAGACATTTGGATGCTCAGGCTGTTTTGTTGTAATTGTATGACCAGGAACCTACAGAATCAGTTGGCTTCTTTGGTGCAGATGCCTCAGACCATCACTGTCACCCCTGAAGAGCAGGAGGCCATTCAGCGGGTGAGCTATTGACAGTACTCTCCACTCAGTTGTTTTTACTTTGACTTCCTTATTGGTATTTTTCTGCACTGGCTTGATGATGGCATTCTTGGCATTGTCATCCAGTTGTTGAATTGCCTTACTATTGGGGTTTATGCAAGTTCTAATATTTGAACCTTGCATGTCACTCTCATTATAAATAGTAAAGCAATAGAGAACACATCCAATTGTTGCATGTCATCCTCATTATTATAAATAGTAAAACAATGGAGAAACATCCAATTGAAGCCTCAGGAAGGATTTGTGCTTTGTACCTGATATAGAACCAGGAAGTGATTGGACAGATGCTTCCCTCACGTATTATGCCCTGCTTATGCTTTACTTATGTTTTTAATGTTTTCTACCTTTTCTCCTGTGTTTGACTGTTTATTTCTTTAGTTGGGAGATAAGAAATGAGAAACCAAATCATCTAGATGCATTCATTTTAATATCTACTTTTTCACTAACAAAAACTCTAGGTGAGGCATCCATGATGTTAGAGTAAAAGCCTGACTATTTTTAGTATGACAGTCTTCTCTCCTTTTAAATGTAAAAAAAAAAAAAAAAAACTAATTGTAACATAAAACTGTAGTATATAAGAAAAAATTAAAATAGAAGTCCATTAAAATTAGGATTGGCTATAAGTGGTGGGTCTATGTAATTATTTAGTAAAACCAAAATATTAGACCTTTTATGAAATATAAAAATTATATATTCCCCCCTTGTATAATACATATAATATCCTTTATTTGCTTTCACACCAAACATGTCTACATGTCTGCAAAATAATAAAATTTTTACAGTATAAAGAATTGATTAGGAAGTTAGAGAGAAAATATGGTAAAAGAAGGAAATGTTAAGATATGGAAGATAGAGAGAAAATATGGAATACAGTTATGTTCAACATTTTTATTTTATTTCGTGTAAATTATTCGATTTATGTTTCATGCCTATGTCCCTTATTAATTCATGTAGCAAAATACAAATAAATTCAGGACATTTTGAAATTTTGGGGATGAAAAGGTGAATGAAAAACTATGAGGTGTGTTTTCTTAATAGTAGAGATTTTTTTTTAACATGCTCTTACAGGTTTTGGATCTATATATTTTGAGAAATTATAGATGTACAGCAACCATGTACAACTATGTTATACAACAAAGAGTGAGATAGAAATAGAAGAGAGAAAAGTGTGAGAAGTGATAGGTGATGCGGTGGAGGGAGATAGAAAGAAAATGTGTTGTATGAGATATTGTATGAATAATATAACTCATATTTTTACTGAATTAATTGCCTCCTAGATTTGATTCATCTGGCTTAACCTGCTTGACTTAATTCTGTTTTTGATGGAGGATGTATTGAGCTAGATTTCTTCATGCATCCTTTCTCACCCCAAAGCCAGGCTAATGATTTTTGTACCTTAAATATGTCCTACTTGTGTTTTATCTTTGTTCGTGCCCTCTTCTCTTATAATAATTTCATGAAAGCTACATGGAATATTCTGTCTTGAATGGAATAAATAGCAGCACTATAAGTTGTGAGTAACCGTGACACCCTTCCACAAAAAAATATAATGACAATAATAACTGACTTGGACTTTTTGGCAGCTTGAAGATATGGGATTTGATCGAGATCTGGTGTTGGAGGTGTTCTTTGCCTGCAATAAAAACGAGGATCTGGCAGCCAACTACCTATTGGATCACCAAAATGACTTTGACGACTAGTCAAAATTCTAATTTATCTTCTCCAACTGTGGTCTTTCTTGTGTCTGGCATTTTCATGTGCTGGTTCTTTTCTGTCATTTCTTTGTCTTCTGAACTCTTTGGAGAAGTGCCAATGTCAATATTTTATACCTTTAATTGTCTTCGGGAACTATAGCATCTGTAGATTGTTTGACACCATTGACTAGAAAATAGAATCGTGATGAGAAAGAAGGCCATAGGGGTATTCTTCAGCTCTATATTTTCAGTTTTACAAAGTATATTCACAAGTTACACCTTTGGAATACCATACCGAATTCGAAGTTGCGATTTGCTAATATGCATCTAAAATAAATAAGTGGGATATATTTTTTGGAGGGGGGGGGGGGGGGGGGGGGGGGGGGGGGGGGGGGGGGAGGGGGGGTGGGTTGGTAAAATCTTATTTAATCTATAGAAAAGCGTAGATTGTTGGAACTTTTGTGAATGGTCTCTTCTACAGGGTGAATTGTCATATGTTAAGATGAAACACGCCATCCTCATCCATATCCAATAGAATAAATTACAGAACTAAACCATGCTTTCATTAAAGAGAGCACGGGTATGATTAATTCGGTTAATATGGCATCAATGGCAATGTTTCCAATCAAAGAAAAAACCTTAAGCCTATTACAATTTTTTCCGAGCTTGAATCAATAATGTAACTTTATTTAATTTGTGCAGTAGAGTTTAATGATTGAATTTGTGTTCATATGGCTTCAAAACGTGGAATTCCCATTCCTATATTTGTGTTAAGATGTTTGGTGCATACCATTAGCCAAATAATTTTTCTCTAATATCTTTTAAAGTAGGGCCACGACTATGGTCAATCTCCAGCTCCCTGCATGGGTGATTCATGTCGTGAATCACTTTTTTCAATTGTCCAATTTTTTAAAATGAAATCAACAACTGATGTGTTTAAGGCAATTGGTTATTAAAAGACGGTAAATTTGTCATTAGTTTGATTTACTTTCGGCAATCGATTATTAAAAGACGGTAAATTTGTCATTAGTTTGATTTACTGTCTATACGACCTTGTACTGGTGGTCCTGATGGTAAGTTTCTAAATGTTTTGTTTGGTCATGAAAGTTATAGTTGTCATTAGTTTTGCGCAACATGTACTATATGTAGTTCACTTGTCTTATAGCTTGCATTCGAATGATAGTAATCTAGTTTTCTAATGAGTTAATACGTGAAGTATCATTCATGCCATGTTGATGGTGAATTGGTTTTATATTGAGGACATGGATGATTTTATAAGGTTTTAATTTGTGCACTTTTCAATTACTTAAATGAAAATGGAAATATGACTTGCAAATAAGAAATACATAAGTGGTTAATTATACAAGCCTTTGGTTGTATCTATGAGAGGTTGCTTTATTTATTTAAAACGTGGAGAGACCAACAAGAACTACTCACATACAAAGATCCCGATGTGTTTAATCTTAAGTAACTATTTTTTTTTTTAAAAAAACATATAAAAATGAAAAATCACTTTTGTCCTACTTTGCAATTTTAAAAACAATAAGGATCAAGTAACAAACTATCATTATTTCCAGTAACAATTCAGGAAACCGACTATTTTAGGTCTTCAGGGTGTAGTAAATCATGCATCATCAAAGTAGAAGTACATACGGTTCGGTTGCTCTCATTAGTGTAGTTGCTTTGAGTTGAAAGCTTTCCCCTCTTCATTAATGGTGAGGGAAGGGATTAAACACCGTGGCACAATAAGTGTCCAATCTTGAGATAGGGTTAGAATTTGAAGATATGAAATGAAATATAATTGAAAACTTTTTTGGGTCAAAATTGGGGATTTCTTTTATGTAAAGAGTTTTTCACCTTTTATATCACATAACACATTGTCAATTAAAATTATTATGTCCACCTCGACTACCACACAAGCTATTTAACAGAGAGAACTAACAATGCACTGATAAAGGGACCATATGGAAATGTGTTAAATTTTTTGGGGATCAAACAAATAATTGGAGGGCTTAATGGGGAAATCTGGATATTTTGAAGATTAAAAACATATTTTAGCTTTTTTCTGCTAACACTTGTTTCTGTAGAAACTAACTTTATAGGCAAGAAACAAACTAAGCATTTGTTTCTTCCTCTTTTTATGCTAATATACGAGGATTTAAATTTTAAATTCATAATTACATTTTTTTGGATAAACTATGATACATATTCAATAATCATTTGTATGTAACACACAACCCCAGTGCAGTCTCCTGAGGTAACAACTAACAACGGTTCTAATCATCATGAGGGAGCAAACCCGAGAATTGAAAGCTTATCAGAAGCATATTAAACATCTTTTTCGGTTACTTCTTCATTTATTGCCTGGGTTTTCCAGATTAACTGATTCCATGTTTTGTTGGGAGACAATGAACCAAACAATCTATTTGAATTAAAAAATGTCTGAAATTACACAAGCTAACCAAAGAATTCGCAGTGTTTCTAATCAAAGAAGGGTGTCTGCATCAAATCCAATCACCACTTGCTTGTTCTACCAAGTCACTTCAAAGAAAGCAGCATGGCTTGCACTTCATGCAATTTAGTTAGCACTTCCTTCAAAATTCCAAAGAGTAAACAACGAAAGACTTATTTTCATTCATCATCATGCAACCTCTAAAGACCAGCAGCTAAGCACATATGTGATACTCTGAATGCAAGAACTATTTTTATGAGGCTGCTTTGAACATAGAACCAGATTCTACTAACCAGTACAAATACGGAGCAGCAATGGGGTCAAAGATGTGTTGTAGCAATTACAACATTCAATATTTCCTGCTCAAGATCAGCTTCATCAACCCACATCGAACTTTGCCGACGCAATAATTCTTTCTTCTCTGCCTTCTTCTCACCATGCATCTTGACTTTCATCCTCCAGTTTTCAAGTTTCTCTGCTCTTTCTTTTAACTGATTCACAAAAATGAGAAATCAATCAATGACGTTAAGCCAAATTTAGACTAACATGTGTTTAATTGAAATGTGTGAAACACGCATTGCACCAGCAAAGTGATCAAAATTCCTCTCAAACACAATAACACAAGAAACAAGAAATTGGTTTTCCAATGGCATATCTGATTTGATTTATAGATTTGCAGCATAGACTACAAATGCATCAATAAACAGATAATTGTAGTAAAAAGACCAAAAAAATTATTATCTAGCCTAGGAAATTATATACTAAAATTGTTGCTTAGAATAAGAAGGTTGGTTAACTATAAGGTATAAATACAAGACCTAGCCACTTGATTTAAGATTGCAACACCAGTCTTTTAAAGTTCATTGATTCTCTGTCTGCATATTGTCAATCTGAAATCCACCTTAACTACAAGAATAGATCTATTAAGTGTATGTTTGGTTTAGCGTTGAAAACTGATCAAACTTAAGTTTGGATTCGTCAAGCAACTATTGCCAGTTGCGCTGAAAACGTAAGTTTACCATGTTCCAACACTAAACCAAACATGCTCTAAGTCTTGATTTAACGTTGAAACCGGCCAAACTCAAGTTTGGATTTCCCAACGCAACTATTTCTAGCGTTGAAAATGTGAGTTTAACACGTTTCAACGCTAAACCAAACATGCTTAACCAATGAGACATATTGTAGATTTAAGCTGTATTTACTTTTCCTAGACAAAGGCATATTAAAAGCATTCAGTGGTTAGTCGAAGGGCATGGATATTAACAGAACATTATCTTACAACAAGAGCAGACTTTGAATTTGAACTTTAAAGTTTAAACCAGCATAATTAAAAGCTTTTAAATACCAATATGAACAAATAAATAGATATACCAGTTCATATGACCTTTTGCCTAGCATATAACCATTTACATTTGTGCTAGGAAGTCAACCATAGAGTTAGACTACTCCAAAATCCAAATAGTTCAATATCTTTAATAGCTACATCAACAATAAAACCGGACAAAGTTAAACCTATGCTGGTGAGATGTATATCATCATCAAAGCAACTACTACTTTGGGTTCATGACTCATGATCAAGGTAGTTAAAATCGCGTTTTTTATCGTAAAATCGCACGATTTACGATCTTTCTTGCCTCTACCGATTCGATCCGGCTCTGGATCGCAAAGTTCGTGACTCGTCAAGATCGCCGTTCAAAATCGTAGAATCGGTGGTATCGCGCAATCTATCGCGCCCAGAAGAAAAGCCATTTTTCACTTGACCCGTTTTTCGACCCGGTTCGTGCGACCTGAAACAGCCCTAAAAGCTGCGTTTTTTTTCATCCATTTGATGCGAATCTGGTCATCCCTTATAGTGCGACCTCCTTCCCCATCTCTCGCACTGCTTTCTGGTTGAGTTTCAGTCTCCCTCTCTCACCCTGTTGTTGTAAGCTGCTGCACGAGCGCCCTAGCCCCATACCCCTCTTACTCTGAATCTGAATCTGCTTCTGCTTCTAAATCTCTGTCTTGCGTGTGCCATCTATCTCTCTCTCTGCATCTGGATGTTTCTCTGCTGTTGCTGGCTTAAAATTATATTTTTCTGAGGCACATGTCGTGATACCCAATTATCCAGTTGTTGACAAAGTGTAAACAAAATGAAAAGAAATTATTTTAAATTTTTCACATGTTAATAACTATTCTCTTATTTTATTTTTATTTTATTTTATGTTTGTACATTGAAAAGGAAAAGAACATAACTGCTATTTATTTATGCATTTTAAATTTATGTTTAGTAAAGTGTTTGTAGTGATTTGAAGGATTTTTTTTTATGTATGCTATTATATATGCATATATATGAATTTATATGCATATATATAAACAGTAAGTGGTTTTTGTAGGATCTTACGATCCGTGTTACGATCCCACGATTTACGATCTTTGGACCCCTTGCCGATCTTTAGTAAGATCCCGATTTTAACTACACATAAACAACAGAGATATGCAAACACCCAATAATTCTATACACCTATTTAACACCCCTCATCTTTCTCTATCTTTCTTCTATTTCTATTTCTCTATGGGTGTATATCCAGCACAAATAGGCTGCCCCTATACACTAGTGAGTAGTGACCAGCCAATCTGAGTATCTCTAATCTAACCATATTTACACTATGTAATCAGCTGCACAGCCCACTACTAAATGAACACTTCTACACTAAATTTAATTCAACAAATCTAACACAACAGCAACCAAGACCAATTCCTTCTCCAAACAATAGAATAAAAAAAATAAAAATAATAACTTTACACTTGAAAAACAATTTGGGGAAGAAAAAACATACAAGGGTTTCTCGGAATTGTTGTTGGGCGATGTTACGTTCTTGGGCTCTGAGTTCCGCGGCCTGAGCCTTGATCTTCTTGCGCTCTTCATTGGCGACCCTTAGGGCTTCCCTGCGAGCCTCATCCTTGTGAAGCTTCTCGAGGCGCATCACCTCCATTTCGTTGATGTATTCCTTCCGAAGCTCCTTCACTTGCTTTGTGTAATCCCTACGCAGCATAGCAAGCTTGGCCTCAGCCTCTTTGGGGTTCCTCGGTGACTCCCAGCTACCAACGAAGGAGTTCGGTGAGAGGAACTTGTGGTTCTCGCGGTGGTTGTTGTGGTGACATGAAGATCTCGCACGTGTCGCGAATGAGCGCGCGGATGAACGGAAAAAGGTCGACATTTGCTGCACTCAAACAATGGAAACCCTAATTGTTGATTCACAATAACAACAACAGAACCAAATGTTATAAGTATCTACACAAGCAATATCACCCAATGTTATAAAACTCGGACCGAGTCGCCCGGTGATCGACTCGGTCAGGTCACTGGGTTAATGTGAGCCACTGGTTGAACCGGCCTATATTAAAATTTATAAAAATTCATTATACAAGCTATTATTTCACCTGTTCACACTCCAAATTCAAAACATTACCATCACAAAAGTACCCAATTAAGCAAATAAAAATCAAGATTTGCTTCAAATTTCTAACACAAGGTATAAGTCCAAAACAGAATGAAACATTAAAGGTTCTAATACAACATAATGTCATAAATAAGTCCAAAACATAAATAAACAACCATGGTTTTATTACAACTAAATAAGCTCACAAATGAGTGAAATGACAATCAAAGAAGAAACAAGTGAAACTTAGCCTAATGTGCAATTCAGAAGAAACATGTTAATTTTTAAACCACCAAATTAAGGCTGTAACCCGTGAGGAATTGAGACAGAGCCACAGAGGCACTATTAATTTACCTAATCTCACTTAGCCATTTAGGAATTGAGAGTTGAGACAGAGGCACTATCAAATATCAATTTGGCTATCAAACTTAACCATTTAGGAATTGAGACAGAGCCACAAAGCTATGAAATTTACCAACCTTAGCTGCGGTAGAGAAGTGAGGCCGTGAGGGAAACTTTGTTACCGGAGAGCGATGGTGAGGGCTGGGCTGTCTTCAGCAACGCCGCCGGAGTACGACGGTAAATGAGGCGGAGCGGAACGGCACAAACACGGCGGCTCTGTTCAAATACAAAGGTGCGACTGCGACGACGTGCTTCTTGCGCGGATGCGAGGATCCAGCTGCGAGGTGCGACGGCGTGGACTGGCTCCGGAGAAACAGCAGCTGCAGCGCACGTCGCCGGCGGCTAAGGCAGCAGTGCAGCACAGATGAGAGGGAGGGACAGATGAGATGAGAGGATTTCAATTTTGTTAGGGTTCACTAGTACTCAGTATTGTCTATCACTCCATTGTGACTGAAAATAACAAACAGCAGCGAACGCACGAGACTAAAAATTTTGTTTTGTGAATTTTTTTAATTATTAAGTAAAACGTTGTAAACCCACCTGGCTCAACCCTATTCACACCGGTTCTAACGCACGTCTGATTCACAGAGCGGCTTAGACTTATTATATGACATGTTCTCGGGCCAACCGGTTCGATCGGCCAGTTTAAATCGAGTTTTATATTATTGGGATTACAACGTGATTTGATTAAATAAAATATATATTATTTAGAGACTAATGTAACTAACGGTATATCTTTATAAATTGATTAGTTTGACTATTTCATTAATTAATATTATGGTATAACTTTTTTTTTGTATGCTAATGATATTCAATACGTATGACCGAATTAAAAAAAAAAGTAAAACTCAATCTTAGGATCTAGCCTTGATATTGTCTCACCTATAACTAAATATAATCATATTCCCCATCTTCCTACACCAAGATTTTGGTGAAACATATAGATGATACTCCCTCCGTCCCTATTTATTAGACTCATTTTAGAAGAATTGGATGTCCCTTTATATAAGACCCTTTGTAGATTTTTAGGTAAATTAATTATTTTTTTCATATTTGCCC
Organism: Sesbania bispinosa; assembly: GCA_026901365.1. Taxonomy (NCBI): domain Eukaryota; kingdom Viridiplantae; phylum Streptophyta; class Magnoliopsida; order Fabales; family Fabaceae; genus Sesbania; species Sesbania bispinosa. The sequence continues at coordinate 3,075,190 of QLOH01000003.1, forward strand.
TTCATTAATATTCAACTTTTTTTATTCCCCATATATTGATGAGTGTGAATAATTAATGAAGTTTTACCAATATGCTCAACTATCCCATTGGAAAATGAATTTTGGAGTCTTCTACCATGTCACCATTAATGTTTCTAAAATATAGTGACTTTTAAATAGGGGTTTATTTGGAATAGTATTATTTTTGTTTAGAAGACCAATACATTAATCAACTTTTTTTAAACTGTGTGAAACGGTTGAGAGGGTCTTATAATAAGGGACGGAGGGAGTATCAAATGAAGGAAAATGTGTTTGTCTAGGATTAAAATACAGTTAACGACCTTGTAGGAATTAAAATTCATTTTTTCTAGTCAAGAATGCCAATTTAATTCCTTAAAAAAATGCAATTTCATTTTCTCACTTTTTTTCCTCCTTTTTCTGCTTAAAAAAAGGACCTTTAAAAGCAAGTAAAAGTTTTAATTTCTTAAATTTTATACACTCTTATACTATTTTAATTTCTAAATTTATGCTAGGCTAATTTCATATATAATTGATTATACTTTAACTAATAATTGCTGTACGGGATAACCCATCCATGTAGCTCCCATAAAATCTCATTATATTCACCAAAGATATTGATTCATATTAGAGAAATTTTTGGATAAAGACATAATTATAATCTATATTAACGCTGTGAACTAAACCCTTAATTTATATTTGGTCAATGCAATATGTGGTGAATTAATCCTCCATTAAATTATAACTGGATTCAACTGTTGAGTCTATAACGTGAATATATATGAACCATGTTACATAATTCAAACAACAGTGTAACGGGTAAGATGGAGCTCACAAGAGAGAAGGGACTCACCTCATTCATCACATTGTCCATGCTACAATTTCCAGGTTTTTTCATGAAATATATCCAAGTCCAACCACAATTCCAATGTTCCACCATATTGAATTCAATTTGTTTCATTGCACTGTGCCAAACGCGTCTCTTGGCCAAAATGACCGCGCCACCACTCACCAGGCGCTACCAATGAAGCAACTCATGTGCATGCATGCATCATCCTCATTGCAGCTATCTTATCTTTCAATTCAATTTTCCTTTTTGGTCTTCAAACTGTGTGCATGACTTCGTTCATTCATTCCCTAGTTAGACAGCAGCCACATAAGAAAATACAATTACTAATTTACTACGCGCCTGAATTTTTTTTTAACATATGATATGATATGACATGGCTTACCAAACCAACTCTTTGCTATCCTAATACTTCTTCAACCAAATAGGACAAAATAAAATTATTCATAAAACACAAACGACAACTACATAACGTTTTTGACCTTTCAAACTAATCACAGGAGAAAGGGTCATAACCCACTTGACATCCCTTTGACCTTATCATAGTCCCCATGCCAATAAATTATGGGCCCTTCTGAAAGCTGGCAACTTTGCAAAAGAAATTATCAAAGCTTCTAGTCTTTATGATACAGAAGGAAGCATGTAAGATATATCCAACCTTAGTTAGGCCAATTCAAAAGAAAAGAACTCTCATAGTCATATTTATGGTACTGGGGACGATTTCATTTATAAGAGCCATAGAGGAAAACATTAACACATTGAATCAAGTCAAATTTGAGCTCTTATCTTGCTATAGTGGTTTTCTTATAAAAGAGTCTCCAATCATAAACTTCTTCATTGTCATTGCCCTCTCATTGTGGATACATAACAACACATTTGGTGTTAGCTAATTAACCCCATTAAAAACTTAAGGTCATTTCCAGAATATAGTTGAAGTGGAAACATGGGTCTGCTAAGAAAAAGTTTCACTTCCAACATCAAAACCATCACCACACTTGCTGTTTCTAGGATTGCTATCTTGAAGAATCAAACCAAAGCTCGAGCCTCCTATGCCCGCTCTGATGTTGCTCAACTCTTGAAACTTGGTTACCATGACCATGCTCTACTTCGTGTAAGAACCAACTCTTATGTTCTTACACACACACACACTTCTTTTTCTTTCAAGCAAACATTGAATTTGTCCTTTATTTACTAACAGGTGGATCAATGGATAGCAGAGCAAAACATGTTGGACGTATTTGTTATGATAGAAAATTATTGCAATTTGCTGAGAGAAAGAGCTGAAGTACTTGAAATGAACAAGTTAGTTTTCTTATCTCCTCGTTTCTATGGTAGTTGAGTGAACCTTGGATAAGCACCTAACTAAAGTGGTGATGAATTGTTTAATGACAAGTGCAATTTTACTTTCTTAATTTACTAATTAGATATTTCAAAAAATGTTTACATAGGGAGTGCCCTGATGAGCTCAAGGAAGTTACATCAAGCCTTATCTTTGCATCCTCAAGGTGTGGAAAATTTCCAGAGCTGCACAAGATACAAGAGATTTTGACTTCAACATTTGGGAAGGAATTTGCAGATCATGCTGTTGAGCTACGTAGAAATAATAGAGTGAACTCTAAGGTGCTGATTAGATCTTGTGAGAACTCATTTTAATATAATCATCTCATTATTCTGATAACATTTCTTTGGCTTTCCTAGATGATACAAAAGATTTCACCAAGACGCCTGGCCATGGAAATCAAAATGGAAGCGCTGAAGCAAATTGCTATGGAAATTGGAGTTACTTTGCATTTGGAGCAGGACCCTATAAATGTGGTAAGAAAACCATGTCCCAAAAAGAAATAACAACATGCTCTAATTGAATGGTGACATTTTATATGAAAAAATTCTCTTCTACTATTGCAGGACAAATTGAATGTTGACCGAAGGCAAGATGAACTGGAAGCCAGAAAATGTAGTAATGTTGATGATCTTAAGCATAAAGAAAATACCAAAGATGATCCTCAAAATATAATCCAGGATAAGGATTTATCTGATAGGAACAAGGAAAGGAAAAGGTCCAAGGATACAGCTGCTGCTGCTCTAGAAGCTATGGAATCAAAATCTTTTGGGATTGTAGTCAGTAAACACTCAAATCATAGAGTTTCTCTTGGCAAGGTGCATGTGCATCCCATGGTGAGCTCTAGCTCTAAACAAGAGGATGAAGTCATTTCAAAAGGTAACCACGGCACTGATCTTAAAGAGTTGGAAGGCAGAGAAACCATAAAACAACTTGCAATGGAAAAAGAATCTCATTTGAGTCAAAGTTCAAGAGATGATAAGAGTAAGACAACATCAGGGAATGCAGAGGTAGTTTCCAAGGAACACATGGAGGAAGATACAGATAGACAGGGCAACATGCTTGGTGAGTTGGGATCACACAAGAGCTTTCTGATGGATAATAATGATCACAAAAATCAGCCTGGTGCAGCTACAGCAAATGAACACTTAAGTGAAGAAAGAGCTCACCCTTCTTCCCATGATATTAGATGGAAACCACAGAGGTCTCATGCTGATCCCACAGTATATCCCATGGTTAGAAGACCTGTGAAGGAAACTACAGATCGAACAAATTTTTCAAAGCAGACACATATGCATCATGAACACCTGGACTGGAAGAAGATGTCAGTGAGGACCAGATGAGCACAAAGATAAAAAGAAATTGTACATCCCTTCCTTTCTTATTGTTCTTTCAAATGTGAACAACAGGAAAAAAAATGTAGAAATTTAAGTACAAGAAGTCAAGAATTAGTAAAAACCAATCCAGACCCTAGTGGCAAGATTTGCTATATATGGTTTCCCTCTCGCATAATACAAGTGTAATAATTTAGCTTCCCATAGGCCCTCAAGCTTGTTCATGTTGATAATAGAAGTTGCTAATGGACGAAAAAGTAATGTTCATGGGACAAGCCACTACTCATTTGTCTGACCTTTAAGAGGACAGTCAATGGTAGATTTTGTGTATACCCCAATAATAGTGAAAATCAGGATAATAGTGATCCCAAATAATCACAACCCATGATTATTGATGCTAGCAAAAGGATTAATCAAATTTGAAAATCAAAATAATTATAAACTAATGAACATATCAAAAAATGTTGCCAATGTTTGCTGTAACATTGTTCAGTGCGAGCAACAGACTTGTACAAAATCTGAAGATAAGAATGTGCTTGATCTGAAAATAGGTTATTTAGGTATCAAGGAAAGATGCACAAGATCACTGCTTTACTTCATTACCTGTCAATATGTTATAAACAGTTCTAGATGAAAAGTTGACAATGCATTTAACAAAAATTGCTTAAAAGCTTATCTTCTGCTAATGAATAAAAGAGTTTTTGGATTAGTTAAAGTAAACACATGAATACAGGTGGTAAGTATTGATCGCAATATCTCATGATCCATGTTGTTGGAAAAGAGATAAACCAACAGAATGAACAAATTGGATCAATCAAATTCTGGTGATTTTTCATCTAGCAAAAGTTAACCTCAAGTCTCTGTGAGTAACAAAAATCTTTACAAATAGGTCCTGCATCTCATAAAAATCTTTAGGTTAGCTTATTTTGGGGAAATTATTGCTTTTTTTAAAAACTTCTCAGAGAGCTTATTAAAAAAAATATTTCCCCCGAAAATATACTTTCCCAAACATGTTGAAATAAAGCATTGTGCAGGATGAACAGTGAATATGCTAACTTCCCAATCACAATATGAGACAGTAACTGAACTTCACAACATATTCACTTCTTGAGTCCTGATTGTCCTCTCATAAAGCATTACAAGGTCCAACCCCATTCTTAAGATCAAATGTTTCTAGATATTACAGAATCTGGTTTATTGTATTTGAATGCAACTGATTTCTATACATTTGGATCTTATGGCCCTCAAAGAGAGATCCAAATCTCTAAAGTTATATTTTGAACCAAAAGGTTAATAGTAATATTAAGCCATGACACAATCACCAAGAGGTTTGCAACCAAACTTTCATCATTTCGAAAGTTCAGTGATAAAATTATGATAGACAAAAAAGTAATGATTCATCTAAAGAATTTGACACTTGTCTGGTATACATAGCAAGAGAAAGAGCTCGAGTGCAAATGCAATACAACAGAATAGCCATAACATTAAAAAGAGAACATCCTATTGACACAAAACATTACAAAAAAAATAATAAAGAGTTTGAAATATCCTACATTTGAGCTTACGACAAGTTGCCACCACTCTGCTGCCACAAATTGATGATATCAGTAGCTTGATTGAGAAGAATAATCATTTGTTTTTGAGATATCCAAGGCTTGCTCTCAAGTAACTCTTTGAGCTCTTCCCAAGCATCTTTCCTAGGCCAAAAGTAGTAAGGGCTCAGAGGAATGGTGCCATGCCCTGGTATCATTTGGTCAAGTGCAATACCAATGTTCTTCTCCATCCAAATGAACTTCAACACAAGCCTTGGCTTGTCTGTTGGCTTCACAACCACTCCAAGCTTCTAAATCACAACAATAATAATACCAATTAACAACAACAACAACAAAGAAAAATCAACAAGAGAACATTGTTAAAAAAATGCTTAAATTAAGATTTAAAATGCCACACATAATATAACATACTGACATTTCAGCACCCAATTTGAACATTCTCATTGGAATTACAAGAACATAGATACATACAATCACCTATGTTTGTCTTCAAGTATGTTCATTATCCCTTCAATTAGCATTAAAAGAAAAGAATACTTTAGTTTACTTACTACCCCTTCTTCTTGGATTGAAATTGGAAAGAAGAAAAACACACAAAAAAAAAGTTACTTTCGAATTCGGGAAAAAATGTGCCTTAGCATAAACAAAAAGGAGAAACCGAAAGATAGAAGTGAGAAAGGAAGTGACCTCAGGCTTGGGAGAGAGAGGGGATTCTTCAGAAGAAGTGTCATCTTCAGCTTCAGCAACAGCAGCTTCGGCCGCAGAAGCAGAAGCAGAGAGCCTAACACGTGCGGGCGTAGGAGGAGCAGAGAGATACACGTGTGAGTGTGAGTGTGAGGAGAAGGTGTTTGTGTTGGTGAAGAGTGAGGTTTTGATTTTGATGGATGGAAAAGTTGAAGGCTTGAAAGTGGGAAGAAGATTTGGCTGAATTGCCATCATCGATGATAACATGTTCATCTTCTTCTTCTTCTTCTCAATCTGAAACTCACACACACAAACTCAATTGCACAGAACAGCAACAACAACAATCAAGATAAGGAAGCTCCGGTACCTGCACCCGCCCCGATCCACTTTCAATCGGGTGCCCGATTTATCAATGAGTTCTTTCTTTTGTTGATTTTTTTTTTTCAAAAAATTGAGATCTGAAATATTCCATTCCATTAAAATAAGCTGAATAACGTGATAAAATGTATGTTAGGCTAACAAAATTAAATTTTAAAATAATTTGATTCACTTTCACATACGCTTTAGTGTGATATTGGTATTGAATCAATAATATGTAGTATGTGATATTTACACAATCTATCAGCTCACTTTTTTTTGCTGTGGTATCATATTTTAGTTAGCATATTCCTGAAATTAATTATTTGCCCGTTTGGTTTAAATTTTGGACTATTTTCTGCAGAATTGATTTTAAATCACTTCCGTCCAACGTATTTCGTAAAACGTGCATCATCCATCTCAGTCATTCATTTCTAGAATCAATTCTATTTAACTGTAAACCAAATGGACCCTATGGTGATAAAGAAACAAAATGTATGCACATTCAATTGATATTGTAATTTTCTAGTTTTTCATATATCTTTGATTTTTTCACATTATATCTTCTCATTTTTTTTCATTATATTATTTATCACATTTTTTTTTCTCATTCTGTTTCTTTCCCACCTCTGTTTGAAATATATGAAAATGAATGGAAAGAAAACCGTAAGTGAAAAAATGTGCTAAAAACAATGTTTTCCATGGTTTAACTGATAGTAAAATCTAAGGAGGATAGAAAAACTTTGATGTGGGGCCATGAAAAAGTTTTCTCACTACCATAGATGTGAAAAGTGTCACAATACAAAATTTTGAGGCTAATTTCCAATTTTGTCCTGAGCTTCTAAGATTAGTTTTATCACAATTAATTTTTTAAAAGGTAAAAAAGTAATTAAAAATAAATATATATTAAACATTTTTTCTTCATTTTTATTTTTCTTTCTCTTATTTTTCCTTCACTCTAAACATTAAAAATATTCACTATTTTCTCTACTCTTTCTTATTTCTTTATTTTTTTTACTCATTTTCTTTCTCTATCCAAAGAAATAGTACGCATTACCTTTACTACCCATGAAAAAAATCATTTTCCATATCTAATGTTATTTTGATATGGAGAGCGCCAACCTACCTAAGCAATCTTCGATACAGATCAATTTAATAAGATTATTAACCAGAAGAGAAGAACTCTCTTCAGATGTTTTTACTTTACCCTCAACGTTGAATCTCTATTCTCTAACACTCATTTTTACTTTACCCTCAACATTGATCTCTATTCTCTAACACTGAGTATATTTAGTAAAACACTTCAGTTAGATTAAAGTCGAAATTAGCAGCTGAAATCATTTTATTAATATTTAATAAGGTAGTTTTTTAAGTAGCTACTAGTTTTTTTAAAAAAGTTATTTGAGGTAGCTTTTTTAGAAAACCTCACATTTTCAACTACTAACTGAAAAATTATTACAAGTTTATCCCTCAACCACCCTCATTCATTATTATTTAATAATTAATGATGTTTTTGTATATCATTTTACCATTTTCAGATAAATTTACCAAACAACTTTAACTAAATCAGCTAGCGCTAACTTTTTAGTTTCCATCTATCTTTTCAGCTTTCAGCTAGTTTTACTATACATACACTATATTAGTCTACTATGAGGATTCATTAGCCTTTGTTCTTATAGCCTTACTCATTCTTACCATGATATCGAAAAAATGTAAAGATAGAACTATGTGCAACATCAGCTTTTCTTACATGTAACATGATCCCAGAATTATCAGCGAAATATCTCCAAAAGGTTCAAAAGAATCTCAATTGTAGTTTTCCTACCACTCAGTTATTGTACACGGATCTGGTTCTAACTTATTAATGACTAGATTTAAAATCATTTTTTTATATTCTCATGATAAGAAAAAAAGCCTTGATTCCAAACCAAAACAGTGAATACACACACAAAGCATTGTTTTTGCTCCACAAGCAAATCAGCTTTAGACCTTTGATGGCATGCTTGCATCGCCCTCTTTCTTGCTCTTGTCAGCTTCAAACTTGTCTATTGCCATCTGGAGTTCATCAGTACCTCCGACAGCTCTCATGGTGTAGTAGTATGCCCCAAACACAAAAGCTGTCAAACCTCCAGCAACTACCAAATTCTTTGTCTTGGGTGGAAGGCTCCTATATCCCATAAGTCCAGCCATCCTGGTGAATGGAGAAAGATTAAGAAAAAAAGTCAGCACAATTTCATAATTATGCTCTTCATGATGTATGTAACACCAAATTTATCATGAGTAATTACAAATCCAAATCTGTATGAAAACTTTTTTTTTAACAAAACCACATATATCTTTCACGAGACACAATCCTGTATCTCCTGTTTGAGCCGAGTAGCACCTCTATGGGTGACAAAACTCTAGCTCTGAACATTTAACACAGCTACATACTCAGGGATCGAACTGAGACCACTAGGTAAGATAGAACAATCTCTTACCAGCTTATCCACGTGCTCACTAGTATCTATATCATAAAACTTAAAACTTGGGCCCTCGACATTGTCAATATATATAGGACCAGCTAGAACAACAAACCTAGCTAATATTCTCAATATCATATATCATAATTATTACATTTTATTTTCTAAGAATTCCAATGGAGAAGGTGTGGTGTCTCTGATCATGCACTCCTTCATCTGGGATACAGACCCAAACAAGGACATTTCTTAGCCTACTTCTGCATTTTATTTCTATTTTTGAAAATTTGAAAGACTGAAACCATTAGCAGGTAGGGGGTTGAGTTGAGAAACACATTAAATTAAAAAAAAAAAAAAAAAGTAAGCTGAATGGTTCAAAGCTGTAAATTAATATCATTTTATGAAAATTAATTCCATGATGTGCTCATAATCTCACAGGTTTAGCCAACTAAAACCTATATTTCTAAAAGCAATCAGAATCAAACATTCTTATGGCAACAAAGAAAATCACGTTTCTTCCCATTTAAAACACCCCAACCGTTAAAGCCAAATTCTAGGGGGTTAGGGACCACGAAAATTTGTAGCAAGCTTCCATAATCGAATCCCTAAACACAAAATTTCCATCTTTATACAATTTTTCAGCTAGTCAATAATTTGAGTAGAAAAAAGTTCCCTTCTGGGCAAAATTGTTTCATAGGAATTTCAACAAACACATGGATGGTGTACTGTGTCCACACATTACAGACCATGAAAAAAAAAAAAAAGCATGAAGAGGGGTTCCCAGTGGTCGTTAGGGCTCTGAGGAAGGAGAATCAAGATCAGAAAGTGGCATACAATAACAATTATCGTTACACCTATAACAGTATAACCCATAAAAAAAAAGCTGAATCACAACCCAAAAGCACATGCATGTAAATTTTTTCAGGAACTTAGGATTTTCTGAGCCACAGAGGCACTATTAATTTACCTAATCTCACTTAGCCATTTAGGAATTGAGAGTTGAGACAGAGGCACTGTCAAATATCGATTTAGATATCAAACTTAGCCATTTAGGAATTGAGACAGCCACAAAGCTATGAAATTTACCAACCTTAGCTGCGGTAGAGAAGCGAGGCCGTGAGGGAAACTTTGTTACCGGAGAGCGATGGTGAGGGCTGGGCTGTCTTCAGCAACGCCGCCGGAGTACGACGGTGAATGAGGCAAGCGGAGCGGAACGGCACAAACACGGCGGCTCTGTTCGAATACAAAGGTGTGACTGCGACGACGTGCTTCTTGCGCGGATGCGAGATCCAGCTGTGAGGTGCGACGGCGTGGACTGGCTCCGGCGAAACAGCAATTGCAGCGCACGTCGCTGGCGGCTAAGGCAGCAGTGCAGCACAGATGAGAGGGAGGGACAGATGAGATGAGAGGATTTCAATTTTCTTAGGGTTCATGAGTACGAATTTGGATTCCTGCTTTCACAAATTCACGCATTCATCGCAATCATTAAATTATATCTGTCCGATCTAGATCGGGCAGCTCAAATGTCAAGATGAGTTTTAAATACGCATCTGATATCGGACGACTACCATTTGATGAATGTGTGAATTTGTGAATGCAAGGAATTCATACGAATCACTCTCTAGGAACGTAGGAGACTAAAAAATTTATTTTGTGATTTTTTTTTAATTATTAAGTATAACGACTTCGTATCATTTGTTTTTTTAAAAAAAAAATGGGTGACTCGTCCGTGTCACCAAACCCGGCCGAGTTACCACTTTAGTGCTAAACCCACCCAGTTCACATCGATTCTGATGCACGTCCGATTCACAGAACGGCTCGGACTGGTTATATGATCGGTTCCGGGGCCAACCGGTGCGATCGATCGGTCCGAGCCGAGTTTTATATCATTTTGGAAATAATGAGCATTTTATTGCACATTATCCCAATTATATAGCAACAGTACATTCCCACCAAAAGTTTTATTCTCATTTTATGAGATTATTGATTCATGAAAATCCAAAAATTAATAATTTTGTTATTTTATTTTCAATTTTTGGTCTAGAAATCCTATTATGTATTTTCTTGTTAACCCATTCCAATAAAGTTCCAATTTTCTGTAAATATTTTTTCTGCTCGTAATTTAGGGAGAAAAATCTACCACACATTCATGATTAATAAAGCCTACTTATCTGATTTTAAAAATTTGAGATGTAACACTATTAATAAAATTAAGGTGTATAGTTTTCAATGATTAAAATGTAATTTTGTACTTTTTAAAATTAATGTATCATCAGTATTAAATTTTTGAAGGGCAAAATTTAATATTTAAATAATAACAATCAATGATAATAATTAGCAACTTCTTTCTTAGTTTACTACTGGGGAATAGTGCAAAACTTTTGTTATATTATTATTTAATCGTTTTATTATGCTATTAAAAAGTTTAAACTTAATATTTATTGACAAACAAAACAAAATTGTACAAAAAAATTACATAACATAAGCATGAAAATTTTCGTTAAGAAACCTTGTCAATATTGCACTTTTTTTCTTGTCAATATTGCACTTAGAGTGTGTTTGGTAAAATTAGTTGAAAAACTACCTGAAAGCTGAAAAACTCGCTCTGAAAAACTATTGGATGAGTTTGGTAAAACTAGTTGAAAATGGTAAAATGATATTTAAGGACAATATTAATTATTAAATAATGATAAGTGAGGGTTGTTGAGGGCTAAACTTGTAATTAATTTTCAGCTAGTAGCTGAAAATTAGAGCTTTTTTAAAAAAAATACTCCAAGTAGCTTTTTAAGAAAAGCTTATAGCTAACCCAAAAAGCTACATTCCCAAACACTGCTGAAATGGTTTCAGCTATTATTTTCAACTTTCAACTAGCTGAAATGATAAGTCAAACACACTCTTAAACTAGCTCTCTCCCCCCTATTCATTACGTGTCATTCAATAATTTTGTTAGTTATCAATCTATTTTTGAGTTCTTTTTTGTAATGATAAAATATTAAAAGTAAAGACGGTTTAATAATTTCCAACCATTAGATAATCAATTGTAGCTCGAGAAAATGTATTACTGTATCTTCTTGACAACACTTGGATAAAACTTTCCAACAAAAATCAGGCGTATAAGACTTCTAAGACCAGGCCTCAATATGATATTTACCACGCTTTTCTAATGCCCTAATCCACCTAACTGCATCTTCCCTTGAAACCTCATTTTCTTTAGATATAATTCCTCAAAAGCTGATGTTACATCTGCAGGCATTTTGGTTGAAGAACCAGCTATATAAACAGCAGCCCCCTCAGCTAATAGGTTCCAGATCCTTTGGCTGTGTTCCCTCATCTTATGCTGAACATAAACCTTCTGGGGCTGGTCTCTTGAGAAAGCAACATAGAACCCTCCACCCTTTGCTTCTGAAAGCACACCATTATTCTGTGAATGACTCAACCAAAAGTCTCGGTACAAAAAGTCAGCATCTTCATTCCGACAGCCAAAGAAGAAAATAATTGGAGCAGTAGAATGAGTTTTACTTTGCACCGCTCTTTCCTCCACAAATCCATGAAAAGGTGCACATCCCGTCCCAGGTCCAACAAGTATGAGGGGAAGTGATGGTGATGGTGTAGGAAGAGAACCTTTATAGAACCAGACTGGAACATAGATGGTTGCTAAAAACAAGAATTAATTAAGCATGTAAATAGGTAAGCTGATGGTTACTTCACTAAAATAAACTGCAATAAGTGGCTTATTTTGTGGACATACCATCACGGGGATCTAATGCAGCTAGCCATGAGGAGCATAGTCCTTTCTTTTTCCTCTTGTAAGGTGTTGTCCAGGACACCACATTAACAGTCAAGTGTACTTGATTGGGGTGAGCTAATTGAGAAGAAGATATCGAGAATGCTCTTGTTTTCAGTGGAGGAACCAATTGGACTAGCCACTCAAATGGCATTTGTACAGAAGGAAAATCCTCTAACACCTTCTCCCCTCAAAAAAAGAGAACAGATACATGCATAAGTTTGATTTAATGATACAGACAAGAAAACAAAAGCAGACAATTAATTAAGCTATATCTAAATAATTTTGGGACTGCAACTGTAGGCTAATGATTTCCTTTATCAATAGAATTTAACCTTTTATTAAAATACTTATGTCTTATATCACTAATCTTGGTAGACAATGTTTATGTGTTTGCATCATATGTACTTTTGCAGCATATTTGAGTCGGACTAAGAACATCATCACTTATCAATTATTGTTTCTTCAATTCTTCTACATTCATGGAACAGTTTTAGCTTGAACCTAAACCACAAAACACAGCCCTTTAACCATTGCCTACTTTCTTTCATACCAAACAAATATGAATCTGATATGGATGCCTTTGTGGGACAGAAATATCAGAGAAGAAAGACAGCAGCAATAAATGCAGTCTATGGCAATCTTACTTTATTTCCTTATTATAACAATCTTACTTTATTTCCCTTTTTGTTTTATTTGATTCCGTTATAGGTTAGGTTAATATTTAGTAGAATCCTTATTTGATTAGGTTCCCGTAATTTGGATCTCTTCCCTTGTTAATTGAGATCCTATCATTAATTTCAAATTCTTTCCTTTGTATTAGCGGTCTTTAAAAAGGCTGTCATTATTCAATAAGAGCAATCAAAATTATTCTCTCAAATAGTTAGTCTAAAAGACTCTGTCAAGGACGAGTCTACATTTCTATCCACCATAGGTCATAAGAAGGTATTCTTCCACGTCCAGACCTGTGACTAGGTCCTGCACCCAGGCACATAACAACTTGGATCAGAGCCCGGTTGTCATGGGTGACATGGAGAATTTGGCAGTTAAACTAGAAGCTTTTATGGAACAAATGGCCACACGGCAACGTGCATTAGAGGAACAAATGGCGGAACTCTCCGTTACAGTTCGGAGACCAGAAAAAGGATCCAATGGAGATGGAGGTGGTAATGGAGGCAGCAGCGGGAGTTCGGACGACAGATCTGACCCACAGTCAAAAGGATCCATGGTACCAAGATACTCAAAAATGGAGTTTCCGACGTATGACGGCACTGACGATCCTTTGAGTTGGCTGAAACGATGTGAGAAATTCTTTGCCAATCAAAGAACTGCTGAAGGAGACAAAGTGGGCTTAGCCTCTTTTCATCTCTTGGGTGAGGCACAATTATGGTTCGATCAAATGGAGCAAGAGGAGACGGAGCTGAACTGGGGGCGTTTTAAAGAGTACTGTCACGTGAGATTTGGGCCACCCATGAGTAACAATCCCTTGGGAGAACTCGCGAACCTTAAACAGATGGGTTCTGTCGAAGAATATCAGCGCCAATTCCAATCACTATTATCCAGAACTTCTGATCTTAAACCTCACTAGCAAGTGGACCTCTTTACTGCTGGTTTGGTGGAAGAACTCAGAATTGATATTGAAATGCAGCAACCAGGGAACCTCGGAATTGCCATGAATATGGCTCGTGCATTGGAACGCAAACAAAGAGTTTCTCAAGGAACTCCAATTTCGCGAACCAGCATGAGTTGGCCCTCATCCAAAAACACCAGTAACAGTTCTGTTATATCTGCTAACAGGAACTCTAATGCAAGGGGAGGGGGACAAACAACAAAACCAGTCGGAAGCAGTAGCAGAGTGGGTTCTTCCGCACCATTTGTCAAGAGATTGACACGGGCAGAAATGGCAGAAAGGAGGGCCAAGGGACTATGTTACAACTGTGATGAGTCCTATTCAACAGGACACAAGTGTAACAGGTTATTTTGGATCGAGGTTCCAGATGACGAAAGTGAATCAGAGGAAGACATGGCGATTTCTCTACATGCCATCAGTGGGGTCTGTGAGTCCCATACCATGCAGTTGCGGGCAAAGGCGTCAGGAGTTAATGTGTTAGTGCTAGTAGACTCAGGCAGCACACACAACTTTCTGCGTGAAGGATTAATACCAAGCTTGGGACTAGAAGTGTTGAAAAGATCGGGATTGCAAGTCTATGTGGCAAATGGGGAATGAGTGCCTAGCATGGGCATTTGTAGGTCAGTATCATTTATGGTGGAAAATGACATCTTTCAGGCTGACTTTTATACTATTCCACTAGAAGGATTCGATGTGATTTTAGGAGTTAAATGGTTGTGCACTCTTGGCCCAATTTTATGGGACTTCAGCTACATGACCATGGAGTTTGTAATAAATGGAAAAGAGGTGATGTGGCGAGGACAAGGACCAGAGGTAGCACCACAACTTAGCTTGATGCACGGTCAGAATCCAAACTTGGTTGTCTTGGGTAAACTACTAGTTGAATTTGCAGATCTGTTCATGGAGCCTTCCGGCTTGCCCCCTAACCGCGCGTGTGACCATCACATACATCTCATACCAGGTTCGAGACCGGTTGTGGTAAGACCATACCGATACCCACATTTTCAAAAGGATGAGATCGAAAGACAGTGTGCCCAGATGTTACAACAGGGGATCATCCAGCCCAGTAGATCAGCATTTTCTTCCCCCGTCCTCTTGGTCAAGAAGCATGATGGCTCATGGAGCTTTTGTGTAGATTATCGTGAGCTTAATGCTTGCACTGTTAAGGACAAGTTTCCCATTCCAGTGGTAGATGAGCTATTGGATGAACTACATGGGGCCCAACACTTTACCAAGTTAGATTTACGATCAGGCTACCACCAAATTCAGATGGCACCTGCTGACATTGGAAAGACAGCCTTTCGAACTCACCATGGACACTTTGAATTTCTAGTCATGCCATTCGGACTTACCAACGCCCCTTCGACTTTTCAAAGCTTGATGAATGATGTTTTCCACCCTTATTTGCATAAGTTTGTTCTGGTCTTCTTTGATGACATATTAATTTATAGCAAAACTTGGGTTGAACACATGCATCATGTGAGAATAGTTTTTGAACTCTTGAGAACTAACATGTTCTTCTTAAAGAGGTCCAAGTGTCTTTTTGGTGAGTCACAGGTGACCTATCTTGGGCATGTCATCCATGGTGCGGGAGTGGAAGTTGATGTCACAAAAATTAAGGCCATCACTGATTGGCCTATTCCTCAATCTGCCAAGGCTCTGCGAGGGTTCCTTGGCCTCGCCGGATATTACAGAAAATTCATCAAAGATTATGGACAAGTGGCAGCCCCCTTAACGAGTCTTTTGAAGAAACAAGCTTTCCAATGGAATGAAGAAGCCGACGCCGCTTTCAATAAATTAAAGGTCTCTCTTTCCACAGCCCCCGTACTTAAATTACCCAACTTTGAAGAAGAATTTGTGGTTGAATGTGACACTTCTGGTAGCGGATTTGGAGCTGTCTTACAACAACAGGGACACTCGCTTGCCTTTTTCAGTCGCAAAATCGCAGAGCGGCACCTCAAGTTGGCTGCATATGAAAGAGAACTAATCGGATTGGCCAAGGCAGTTACTCATTGGCGACCTCATCTTTGGGGTAGGCACTTCCTCATACGCACTGATCATTTTAGCCTCAAGTACCTGCTCAAACAGCGTCTCACCACATCTCCACAACAACATTGGATCAGCAAATTGATGGGGTTTGATTTCCGAGTAGAATATAGGGCTGGAAAATTGAATAAAGTTGCCGATGCCTTATCTAGAAGAGATGAGGATTCCCCACTCCTCTTGACAGTTTCTTGCCCTCAAGTTGAAATCATAGATGCCATACGACAAGAAACAGCAGCTTCTCAAGAATTATTACACATGCAGCAGCGCATTGAACAAGGGGAGTTAGGTTCCGATTGGGTGGTGCGTGACGGACTGATTTTCTTCAAAGGGAGGCTATACATGCTACCCACTTCTCCACTTATTCCCACCATTCTTTCAGCCATCCATTATATGGCACATGAAGGGGGACTTAAGACCCTACAACGACTTCGGAAGGATTTTCATTGGAAGGGTATGAAGCTTGCTACACTAGAATTTGTGCAGAATTGTTCAGTCTGCCAGCGCCATAAGTGGCAGAATTTACAGCTTGCTGGATTACTACAACCTCTTCCAGTTCCGCAGCAGATTTGGGCTGATATCTCCATGGATTTTGTGGAAGGGTTGCCCAAGGTGCGAGGCAAATCAGTCCTTATGGTTGTGGTTGACAGACTTTCAAAGTATGCCCATTTTTTACCTCTGGCTCATCCATTTACTGCTATATCTGTTGCGACTGTTTTCTTCACAGAAGTGTTTCGACTCCATGGCCTACCTGAATCAATAGTCTCAGATCGAGACAAGGTTTTCCTTAGTATGTTTTGGAAGGAGTTATTCCGTCTCAGCGGGTCCAAGCTGGCTTTCTCTTCAGCATACCATCCTCAGCGGGTCCCATGGGCTGACTACTGTTACAACACTTCTTATCACACTACTCTTGGCACCACCCCTTTCCAATTGGTGTATGGTCGAGAGCCTCCTCGATTTCTATCATATTCAGCCGGGTCTACACGACTTGAGGCCGTTGATAAAGCCCTCCAAGAGAGAGATGCAGTGCTCCGAGATGCTCGTGATAGACTCATGCAAGCCCAACAAAGGATGAAACTCACTTATGATTCAAACCATAGAGAGTTGACTTTTGCAGTTGGGGATTGGGTATGGTTGCGCCTTCATCCATATCGTCAATTAACAGTAGCTAGACAGAAGCATCACAAACTTCTTCCAAAGTATTTTGGTCCTTTCCAGGTCCTGGCCAAAGTAGGATCTGTGGCTTACAAGCTCGCGCTACCTGTGGGCAGTAGAATTCATGATGTGTTCCATGTGTCTCTCCTTAAAGAATATAAGGGTCCCCAACCAGCTGCTGTAGGAGAATTACCACCAGTGTGTGATGGCAAGGCCTTCCCAACCCCTCAAGTTATTCTTCGCAGTAGACTCAACCGAGGTCACCAGGAGCTGTTAATCCACTGGACAGGCAGTCCTAAAGAAGATGCCACCTGGGAACCAGTTGCCCGATTTCAAGAAGCTTATCCGGAGTTTGAGCTTGAGGACAAGCTCAAAGCCGAGGAGGGTAGTGATGATATGGATGCCTTTGTGGGACAGAAATATCAGAGAAGAAAGAAGCAGCAATAAATGCAGTCTAATGGCAATCTTACTTTATTTCCTTATTATAACAATCTTACTTTATTTCCCTTTTTGTTTTATTTGATTCCGTTATAGGTTAGGTTAATATTTAGTAGAATCCTTATTTGATTAGGTTCCCGTAATTTGGATCTCTTCCCTTGTTAATTGAGATCCTATCATTAATTTCAAATTCTTTCCTTTGTATTAGCGGTCTTTAAAAAGGCTGTCATTATTCAATAAGAGCAATCAGAATTATTCTCTCAAATAGTTAGTCTAAAAGACTCTGTCAAGGACGAGTCTACATTTCTATCCACCATAGGTCATAAGAGGTATTCTTCCACGTCCAGACCTGTGACTAGGTCCTGCACCCAGGCACATAACAGAATCTACTTAACACATCGGGAAGGAAAAAGTCCAAATTCAGTTAGATAAAGATTTCAGTGCATAAAAATAACAATGAAGTGACTCACAAAGCAAAAATCATGTACGGTGTACAATTCATTGACCTTACCTCAAGAACAGTTCTCCTTTCTTTCTGGTTGTATTGGTACAGGTCATCTCTTCCTTCGGGCGAAGCAAAATACTTAAGTCTTTCCCTCTCATGTTCGGCTGTCGCAAAAAAACTCATAACCTGGGACATCAAGTTATCGCTGGGTTGGCTTTTAATGAAGAAGTTACAGGCAATATCTATATGATAATCTTGTCATCAGAAAAATTCTAATCATTATTGTCCAGTTAAAATAAACTTTTATTTAATCATGCTACTGTCATGACTTAAAAAGTAGTCCTTATAATTTGCTCCTAATTTCAATTAATCTCTTCATTGTTATCACCCATCAAAACGGCCTTTACTTTTTCCTATTCCTCCTACAAAGTGTTTTTGGGTCCTATAATTCTTTGTGATAATAAGTTGCAACATTACTCGGCCCATTGTGTGGGTTTCTGTTTGATTCCACAATGCAACCAGCTCAAGCATTTTATTAACTCATCGTATCATCTAATCCAAGGTGAAAATTTCCAAATGAAAAAGAAAGAGAAAAACATAAAATACAATAAATACAGAGAAAAGTTGAATTCAATTACATAATTCTTTTTTAAAATGGCATAATAAAAGGAAAGTCAAAACATACTGCATCTTGCCTCAAAGAAATACCGCCGAGGGGAAGCTGAAGCTACATCCATAGTCAATTCCACAAAAGTTCTTAATTTTACAGGGACTCTAGAGTCATGTGCATTGTGATCATCCACTTCTCTAGGACTAACCTGAAATTTAGGGGATTTCTTATTAGAAAAACTAACATACACACACATCAAAGAAAAATATAAATTCAAAAAAAAAATGTCAATGGGGTTGAAGGCATGTATAAAAGCAGACAACAAGCAGACACCAGCAATTATATGATTCTACTATTCCCAGAAAGAAAATTAATCAGGGAGAGCATGGCTCCTGAAACACCGAAAGCACTAAGTAATGGTAGAAACACCATATGGCTTGTTTCTTATATTTTTAAATCACATTAAGAGTTCATTTTAACTGATTAAATGTGCCAAACAATGCTTGAAGAATGCATTTATCTGTGTTCAAGAGGCAGTATAGTATGAACTCAATGTTGAGGAAGGTAAAAAACTACATTAATAAATATTAACTAATCTTTAAAGGACTCACACTAATGAATGAATCAGGATCCAAATTACAACGTTGTATGAAAGCATCAACTGCAGCTGAATCTTGACCAGGGAGAATTTCAAGGACATCACCAGTGTCATATTCAATAGCCTGCAGAACCCATAAGGCATCTTTTAATTCAAAGGAGGAAAGTGAATGAGTCTAGCTATTTCACCGCAGATGTAAAATAGAATCTGAACCACTGTAATCTGTTCTTAATATGCAAAACAAACCAAACTAAATAAATTCACCAAGTTCAAGTTTAACATAATACATCTATGTGTAGGTACAGCAAGGTTGAAGAAGACATAGGATAGCTTACATGTGAAACAAATTCAAATTCAAAATGACGAACATCTTTTCCACAGTTTGATTTGGTCAAAGGAAGATTTTTCACCTGCACAATCAGAACCAAATAAATTGAGGCATGTAACAGAGACCAGATAGCTTTGTAGTAGAAAATTGATACATTGAATATTGTCAAATATAAAACCATTCATGTGTCTTCACCTAAAAGCTTAACCTTTTGCAAGAGTTCATTTATGACAAATATAGACAAAGTTAGAGCCCCAATAAATATCTGTTGTGCATGTGTAAAGTCATACTGCTGATACATACTTTCCTAGATTGATACAGGGATAACATTCCCTATGTTAAAACAAATGCCTTCTTTACTTCGAAAGAGCATATGAATTGACTTATTCACTAAACAGGTTGGCCAGTGCAATGCATACAAATAGATGGACAAATATGCACAGCACCCTGTTTATTGCTCACTGCTACTGACTACAGACTGTCAGCAGAATGGGCATATTCTAAATATAGTTTACAACTACCAAAGTACCAATGATAGTGTCTTATCCAATACCATCTTAAGAAAGCAGCCAGGCCTACTTTTGTCCGAAGATAATTTTCCAGGATGCATTGAACGAGCACTCTCAATTTGAATATCAAGGCATGTTAAATCTGAAAGAATCATATGTTAATCTAGTCAAATATAAAAGGAGCAACTAAAATTTTCATATCAATAATGAGGGTAAAAATGTGTAACTCAAAATCAAACCATTGAAGGTACAGCTCAACTACAGTGAGCCATGCATAGTAATAGAATAGTATTGGAAACACCAAAGCAAAATTTTTATACCCTGGTTACAGAACTAGAGATTACATCATTATTATAATAATTTATAAAAAGGTGTGAGGCGTTTGCTCAAATACAAGAAGAATTAAGATGCTCTTTGCAGGTCAAGCAACAATAACTTAAAAGAATATACCATATGTAAGACACTATTCACATCCCACAGCAAGAACTTGCCATAGACTCCAGAAAATGGATATGTCTTGAAGTAATGAAAGCAAAAGGTTCTACCAATTTTGTGTTAGCTCATAATTTAATATACAAAGTTACATATAATATGCATCCTATTCAATTCATACAAATGATAAATCATAGACAGGAAAAGCAATGTACATACAAGGACTGCCTGAGGCCACGTCAACAATAGCTAAGGGAACATTGCAAGTCAACCAAGAATTTAACAAGTTTCTGATACCTGAGGCAGTAGAAAAATGTGACTCAATATTTTCAATGTTGTGATATGTAATTTGGACTTTGGGTTGGTCAATCAATACTGTATCTTGAATCACAACATCTGGACCATTTGGTAATAATTCTGGTTTAATCATGTTTAACATTCTCCACAGAGAAGACAACCAAGGATCAAGAGAACCTTCATAGCTGCAAATAATTATACCAACTTTAGTCGCTTAAAAAATATATTTTGTATTACAATATACAAAGAAGAAAATATAAATCTTGATTAAAAAAAATAACTTTATTAGGAAAAAAACAACTACAAAGAATAAGGTATTCATTCAGTAGAACCAAGTTCTTCATAGCAGCTAGTAACAACTAACAAGCTCTAATACAGAAATTTTATATGTAGTTTCATATCTTCCAAAGAACTTTCCTCAAACAACCTATGGTTTTGCCATTGTGACCTTATAAGTTAAAGAATAAAGACAAAAAAATAGCAGTCACAACTCTAGTTCAGAAACAATTAGTCACCTAATCCTGCCATGTAAAGTGGCTCGTGGATACTTTCTTATGAAACAAGTCAGTTGGAGCCCTTGTTGAGCCTTAGGTGCGTCCTCCTACTCTTGAACAATTTCAGCTGGTAAGGTTTAAAGGATGTAGCAAAAGGAGACAAAAACGTTCTGGCATGTGCTTTTTTAGAATTTGGTGCGATTGGTGGGAGTAGAATGCACACAACAATATCCACTAGTAATGTTTATATGATTTAGTGAAACAAGGCGAAAACTTGGTGCATTATTTTGGAGCATAATGCCACACATTTTTAAGAGTGCTTCTTTGCCTCTCAACTTACTTTGGGATAGAGTTGGGTTCATAGTTCTTTATGGGGTTCTGTTGATGGTTGTTTCAAGGGAGTTGCCATTTCAGGCATGCTAAGAGATTGGCAGGTTTGTTATTTTACTTTCTTTTTAGCTGATAAATTGTGTTCTCCAAACTTTGGATGATTTCTTATTGTTCTCTTAGCTATACATTCCCTTGTTACTTTCTATTAAATTTATTATCTCTCTCTCTCGCTACACACGCACACAGACACATATATGGATGCTCCTTAGACACGTGTTTGAAACAATTCTTCATTTCTTTCTATCATAATATATATTCAGGGTGTTCCGTTGCCCGTAAATTTGCTTTTCGATAAGGTTATGTTCACCTCTCTCTAGTGTTCTTTCCAAGGTTATTAAGGTAGCAGACATATCTGGTATGGAAAGGGATCACGAATCCTTTCTGCTTTCATAGCTTCCTTTGTTAACTTGTTCTTTATTTGTTTCTTTCAGCTCTTCAGGATTCCTCATCCAATTTGAACTTACTTCTCTCTTTCAATACTTCCTTTTCTAGTTCAGAAGTTGAAGTAGTGGACTAATAACTAATTTGTTTGAAGATTTGAATATATTCATTTTTTTTTTCACTTTATTTGTGTTAGTGGGAGACACCAGAAACCAAACCCCAAGGTTTTGACATTATAAATAGTATACATATTTCAAACCATTTAATTTATTGATCATATATACATAGATATTAGCATTCTACTCCCGTGTTTAGATAATATGTTTTTTATTAAAAAAGCATTTATCAAAGAACAGAAACAGAAGCATTTCTAAGCTTGAATGAATATCAACTAAAAACAGTACACTCTAGATAAATCAATAATCAATCACGTCAAACCTTTTCATATTTCACAAGCATAAAGGTATATGTTTCAACTAAATCAAGCAAAACTTTATAATTTACAGCAATCTATAACCATACCCTGAAGGGTGCTGATCATCTCCCAAGCCTCTTTCTAGAATAGCTGTTCCTCCAAGGTCCATTAATCTTTTGTCCAGTTTCTTTGCAACAAACTGCAACAGTTTACACATGAGGTTTATCCAAAACATCTAACCAAAGAAAATAAACATATCTGTCCAGACTGCAAAAAACACTTCTATCAACATTGTAGAGTTACTTTAGTCATTTTCAATATCATTCCGTGCCTATTTTGCTCAAAATGATTCAGCATCAAGATGTACAAACAATATAGCACATGAGAGTATTACAATACTTCATCTAACGAAATAAAACACTAATTTTCAAACACAAGTCATAAATCAATAGATACGATTACATTGTACTTTTGATAACCAGAATCACCCAAACCAAAAACAGCATAAAGAACCCCTTTCAGCCAATGCTGGCTTAGGTTTCTCTGAAGAAGATACCTCCAAAAGACCTGCATAGGAAAAAGAAGAATCAGTAAAACAACATATTAAAAACAACCTCAAATAATGCCACAAAAGGCAATAGAGACTAAATAAACAGTATATAAAAGACCCTTATAAGTAACCTTCATGGAATCAGGTGTATCACCCTGGCCTGTGGTAGAAACCACAAAAATCACAACCTCCTCCTGTGGTAACAAACTCTGTGTACAAAGCAAGTAACATTGCTTTCAAAACATTAGCAAGAAAATTCAGCTTTTATTTCAAAATAAGTAAATAACACTTCAGCCACATCCCAACAGTGCAAAACGCCAGGAAAAAAATGAAATCATAGAAAAAGTTACATTTTTTTGGGGGGTGGGGAGCAAAATAAAAAACAAAAGTGGAACATACTGGATCATATTGATCAAGAGAGAGAAGGTTGATGGGGCAGGCTCTTCGTTCGGCTTCACGAGCAAGATGTTCAGCTGCATCCAATGCATTGCCAGTTTGAGTTGCATAGAGTATAAGTAGCTTACTCCGGTGTTCCATGGCTCTCACCTCCAACGATTGAAAAGCTAACAACTTTTCTGTAAGGGAAAAGAAAAACAACAAGCAGCTCAAATAAGAGCTTGTTTGATTTAGTTTGTTTTTCAGATTTTGAAAAAGCTTTTGTAAATGTATTTTGAAAAACTGTTTTTGAAAGTAAAAAAAAAATGGTTATCTCACTATGAGAACCAGAAGTAATTCTGAGTTTAATTCACATGAAAAGCATTTGCACATAATAGAATTCAGTTTATATTCAAACTGAAAAGTTTAATAGGCTAAAGTTCCTCAGTTGAGAAAGCAGTAGACCTGCAATTTCAACAATGTACAAGAGATATAGCTCAATATAGAACAGACATTATTTGCTGAAAGGAAATAGCTGAAGAAAAGCATGCAAGCTTTTAAAAGAGTAGTCTAACCCCAAGAAGGACTACACAAATAAATAACCTACCTACCAAAATTCATAATCAATACTAAACTAGAGGGGAAAATAACTACCCGTCTACACTTACCCACCCAGCTATAAACAATACTAAACTAGAGGGGAGAGTGGGACACTACACAAACCTGATCAATATATGTGAAATTCCACCTAAGCATTAGCTGCAAGATGCTTTTTCTCTATGCAATATAGCTTGCCTAAACTGCTGCAATTGATAATAGAATCAGTATGATAAGGCTATGCTCGCTGCCAGTCAAATTGGTAATATGCTTTTTCTTCACATTCTACAAAAGGACGCTTAAGAGATTGGAAGACCCACTAAATCCAAGGGGTTATAGAATCAGCCTGATAAGGCTATCGTAGCTGCCAATCACATTGACAGAAGTCTCTCATCTTTTCATTTCTACAATTACTCATGCTACAACTCTTCCTAGCCACAAACAAACATCTCTTCAATAGTTTCTCTCCCTCTCCCTCTTTTCTTTTTTTTTTTTTTTGTTGACAAGGAAACCAACGCACAATGCAATCCAACCTAAAAGGGCCAATGAAGAGCCACTATTGACATGGTTTTTAGGCAGCAGATTATAATTAATGTCCATGCTACGTGATGCCTAACAAAGTAACAAAGCAAAATGAAGTAACTGGAAAAACTCAGAACTCAAAACATTCATTATTCAAGATTGGGACCCCAGCCTCTTGTACCATTCCACGTTGGGTTGTGCACTGAATAGTTGTTCCTTTTGCTTCCAGAAGATTTTATTTTCAAACCAGTAATCTCAAGCTTCACTGCAAGTATGTCGTCTCACAGTGTCAAAGCCCCCAATCTCCATACCAAACAGATTTCATCTTCACAACAGAAACTACCACTAGCAGAGGCTCATTGTTTACTAGAACAGAAGAGGAAATCGAAGAACACAATGATCCAACTAGAATTGAAATCGAAGAACAGAAGATGAAAGACAGAGAAACCTGCGATTTAGGGACTAGAGGTTGAAGGAGATGTCGCTGGAGACCGCTGCACGTGATTTCGGCGCGGTGGCTGCCGGCGTTTATTGGGTGGAACGACGTCGATGCGATGATGGGGAAGAAGATGGCTCGGTCTCTTCGCGCAGCAAGTCTTGGTCGCTCGTATATGGTTACTGTTCAAACCCTAATAACAAGTTCACGAAAATTACAAACATTGCCATTAATGAAAGTTGTCGTCCTCCACATTTTCCACGGAAAAAAAAAAATCTCAAAGAAAGACGTGATTAATACCATATAAGTTGGTGGTTAACTGTGTTATTAATCTGGTGAATAATTTGTTTTCAAGTGAAAATGTGATTAATACCATATAAGTTGGTGGTTAATTGTGTTATTAATCTGGTTAATAATTATAACTGAGGAAAAAGTTGTTAATTGTGAGTTATTATGTGGTTAAATAAGTTGCTCAAGTGGTTAATATTGATATCAGTTCAAATAACTTCAAATGACAAACCTTTAACTTTGTTTTCAGGTGAACAGGTGGTTAATACCATATAAGTTAGTGGTTAACTTGAAAACACATTTTCTTTTTTTTTTAACTGTGGACAGTACAACATTTTCTTTTTTTAACTGTGAACAGTACATTTTTTTAAAAATTGTGAATAGTACCTACTTTTTTAAAAAAAGAAATTTACTGGTTAACCAAATTAACAACCTAGTTAACCACCAACTTATATGGTATTAACCACATGCTCACTTGAAAACAAAAATAAAGGTTTGTCATTTTGAACAGTTATCTGAACTGATATCAATATTGACCACTTGAGCAATTTATTTAACCATATACTAACTCACAGTTAACCACCTTTTGCCCCACTTATAATTATTAACCAGATTTATAACATAGTTAACCACCAACTTATATGATATTAACCACATGTTCACTTGAAAACAAAGTTAAAGGTTTGTCATTTGAAGTTATCTGAACTGATATCAATATTAACCACTTGAACAACTTATTTAACCATATAATAACTCACAGTTAACCACTTTTTGCCTCACTTATAATTATTAATCAGATTAATAACACAGTTAACCACCAACTTATATGGTATTAACCACATGTTTACTTGAAAACAAATTATTAACCAGATTAATAA
Organism: Sesbania bispinosa; assembly: GCA_026901365.1. Taxonomy (NCBI): domain Eukaryota; kingdom Viridiplantae; phylum Streptophyta; class Magnoliopsida; order Fabales; family Fabaceae; genus Sesbania; species Sesbania bispinosa. The sequence goes on from QLOH01000003.1 coordinate 3,101,355, forward strand.
CACGGTTAACCACCAACTTATATGGTATTAACCACATGTTCACTTGAAAACAAGGTTCATCTTGAACAGTTATTTGATCATAAGAATTACTACACAAATAATCACTGAGTATGAATTTATGGTTAATGTTATACAATTTACTGGTTAAGTATCTTATCAGTCTGGTTAATTGTAGATTTTTTGAAAGAAAAAAAAACGTTATTGTTCATGAAAACAAAAAAGAAAAAAAGAAGTTACTGTTCATTCAAAAAAGGGGGCAAGTGTACAGTGGGTGTTTACTATTTGGGTGTGGAAAAAATATTATTGTTATATCTTGCCTGGAGTGAAGTGGGGTTCGTTGAGGTGAGTTTTTTATGAGAAGGAAATGGTAAAGATTGGGACTTTAAGGTGGGGAGTGAATTGAAGCATCTGGGTTGTGAAGAGATTTTAGCTGCAAGGGGAAATGCTTGGGCTTTGGAGATATTGGAATACATTGAGATAACAGAAGAACTAACAAGTCTACGAAATTTAAGCACGGAGAGAAATCTCAAACCTTGATACAATGGATTACAGAAGGATCAAGCATGTGATGTGAGCTGCTACTATGCGAGCTTCAGAGCTAACATGAAAATATCTTAGGGGAATGCAATTAGGGTTCAACAAATTCCCCTTTAAATTTAAAACCAGATTTAATTTATTTTTATTTTTAATTTTTCCATTGACTATTTGACCAATAAAACGACAATGTTTTGAGCCCAACTGGAGTCCTACATGTCACTTAAAGTGACATGTCACCTCTCTGTTAACGGCGTTTGGGGTTTTGGACTAAACTGACTGACGGTGATAAAAGTCAGGGACTAACGTGTTGATTTATAAAAGTCAGGGACTAAACTGCCCGACCAGGAAAAAGTCAGGGGCTAAAGTGAGGATTTACTACTTCCAAGAGTGGCGTTGATTTAACCCTCAGGCTAGGCAGTCGGGGTGGTGATTAGGTAAAGTCCTCCCAAAAGTGGCGACTCCAAGATCCAAACCTCTGACCTTGCAGGTAAAGTCCGTCTGGGGTTACAATCCACTTCCACTGTGACTGACCACTGTTTTGTAGGAATTTAACATTTTGAGTTATAAGACATCGTTAAAATTTTTCAAAAAAATCAAAAATTATAAATTCACAACCACTTTATATGAAGTTTAATTTAAATTTTATTTTATATATTTTGAAAATGTTCAAAATAGGTTTTACTTTATAGTTTTGAATGGTAAAATTTTGATTTAAATTTTTAAAAAACCAAAAATCAAAAACTCACACTCACTCCTAGAGCCAGCAAAATGAACTAGCCCGACCGGGCCGGCCCGCAAAAGCCGTAAAAATATAAGGCTCAGACACCTATTTTAGAAGCCTGAATAACTCCTGGCCTTTTTAGCCCAACCCGTTAAAGCTCGTTACCCACAAAAAACCTACAAAAAGGTCGGACTGCCTGCAAAAAAGGTTGGGCTCAGCTTGATGCAGGTAGTGGGCTTTATCGGGCTAGGCTAAAAAGCCCAGAAGTGGACCGTGACCACAAGCAGACTTTACCCACAAGGTGAGGGGTTCAGATCCCGAATTGACAACTCTACTCACTCCAAACGAAGCCGAAAAACAATTCAAAATCGTTTCTCATAACATTGGCCATACATGATGTTTATGCTTCAAAATATGAGATTCTAGTTGTGTATATACTTGACTGACGAAATTCCCTTTAGCTATGGCGGGATGTGGAATAACAGGGAAGGTATCTAGACAGACACTCAAGTTATGGCGAAATTCCCTTTAACATGACTAGATACCTACACAGACACTTAAGTTAGTATGTTCTAGTAAAGTGATAATATAGCTAAAGAGAATGTCGACTTGTGAGATGAATGGAGTTCTCTATTTATAGAGGGAAAGTGTGCTTGAATGATTGCGCAAGGTATTATAGTAGGATGTCAGATCAGATAGGGGTAGGTAGTTTGAACTAGATGGATGATGGATATAGGTTGTCAAGGCCTGAATCTCGACATCTAACTCGTGAACAATAATGTTATATGTACCGCGAACAGTAATATCGCATTTACCTTGCACACGATTTTTTCTTTTTTGCACCCCCATTTTTCTTTTCACACCCCCTTTTAAATTCTTTTACTCTTAAAAACTGTTTTTTACCTTTTTCTTTTATTTAAAAAATATTTTTTTATAATTTTATTTTATTATTATTTTAATTTTTATTTATTTATCTCATCAGATAAAAACATAGATCAAGAAAATACAATTAAATGATCATATAAAAATTATGTTAATTAATATGAGGTTAATTATGTGTCCCAAAACGGTGAATATATTAAAAAATGAGGTTAATAGTGTTCCCGTTTGTGGTTAACAGAGTAGGATTTTTGGTTCATTACAACTTCTGTTAACACGGGGTTAATTATATAGCCAGAAATGGTGAATATATTTGTAAATGAGGTTAATGGTGTATACATTAGTGGTGAACAGAGTGAGATATTTGATTAATTGAATTTGTGAGGTTAATTATGTGCACAGAAACGGTGAATGCAGTAGTAGTATATTTGGTTAACAAATTAAAAAATAAATAAAAACTATTTTAAAAAGTGAGGTTAATGGTGTTTCCGTTTGTGGTTAATAGAATATGATTTTTGGTTAATTGCAACTCACGTATAACACGGGGTTAATTTTGTGTAGGTTAATGATGTATACGTTGACGGTTAACAGAATGAGATATTTGGTTAATTGAATTTGTGAGGTTAAATGTGTGCACAGAAACGGTGAATATATTTGTAAATGGGGTTAATGGTGTATACATTAATGGTTAAAAGAGTGGGATATTTGGTTAACAGAGTGAGATATTTGATTAATTGAATTTGTGAGGCTAATTGTGTGCACAGAAACGGTGAATATATTTGTAAATGAGGTTAATTGTGTATACATTGGTGGTCAACAGAGTGGAATATTTGGTTAACAAAGTGAGATATTTGGTTAATTAAATTTGTGAGGTTAATTGTGTGCACAGAAACGGTGAATATATTTGTAAATGAGGTTAATGGTGTATGCATTGGTGGTTAACAGAGTGAGATATTTGGTTAATTGAATTTGTGAGGTTAATTGTGTGCACAGAAATGGTGAATATATTTGTAAATAAAGTTAATGGTGTATACATTGGTGATTAACAGAGTGAGATATTTGGTTAACAAAGTGGGATATTTGGTTAACAGAGTGGGATATTTGGTTAATTTAACAGAAACGGTGAATATATTTGTAAATGAAGTTAATTAACGTAATTTTTATATGATCATTTAATTGTATTTTCTTAATCTATATTTTTATTCGATGAGATAAATAAATAAAATAAAATAAATATAATAATAAAATAAAAATATAAAAATTATTTTTTTAATAAAAACATAAATAACTGTTTCACAAAAAATTAGAAAGGAGGTGCGAAAGCAGGGGTACTGTACGCGGTGCTGATATCGCGATTGAACTCGTGAATTATGAGGAGTTGTAGAATAGGTCATGTAGTGCATGTGTCAAGAATGATGGAGATTAGACACAGGATCAAGAGGGTCCAAGTTGCTTAGGGCCGAAGCGGAACACACAACAACTTTAGGGGAGTTGCTTTTGGGACCCCCTTTTTGCTATTCGCACCCTCATAATATTCCCAACAACCCCCACTCCCACCACCCCTCCCCTTTCCCCACTCTCTGGGCCTGTTCCGGTCCCTTCCCCTCTCCCATTTATTTTTTTTTCAATGTTTTGTGTTTAGAGACGGAAAAATTCCGTCTCTATTCACAAAACAGTGAAAAAAAAAGGTTCTTTTACGGAATCTTCCGGAAATTAAGTTCCAGATGTCAACTTTGTTAACGAAATTTCCGGAACCTTCCGGACATTAATTTCCGGAACAATTGTGCAGCAGCAGGGGTGAAAAAACAAGGATAATAAATGAGAAGAAACTTATTATTAGTGGAATAACAAGACACGTTTTTTCTTGCATTTTTCTCTTCTTTTCACTTTAGAAATGACAAATTAGTTTAATATTTTAAAAAAATATTAATGAACAATTCAAATTAAGTAAAAATAAATTATATAGATTAGTGATGACAAATTTTCTTGTTATTTTGCGATCTTCAAACGATTTGCCCCTTTTAGGGGCCCTAGGTTTAGGGATTTTTTCCTTTGACAATGGAAATGAGGATAAAAAATCACTCGAAACATATTTAGGGATGGGGATAAGGAATATATCCCCTGCCTTGCAGAGTCCTTGGCTCTTATATGATTAAAGCAATAAAATTACCCTTGGTTATATTCATGCTCAAACATAAATGACTTTTAGTCTTTTCCTTAATTAATAATTAAATATTTTAAATTTAAAAATTAAACCTGAAACAATTTTTACTACATCCTTGATTTCCTATTTAATATTATCTCAATAATGACTCTTGAGATATTGAGATTAGAATAAAATGAAAAAATAAATTGTGTTAGGGATAAAGGATGATGACATAGAGACAAGGATGAGGACTGAGGAGTAGAGAGGTACTCCCTGTAACCTCCCCCACCCCTATCCTTTATGGGGGTGTCATCCCTAATGGAGACTAATTCTTAGTGAAGAAATAAACTCCAAGTTAATAAAAAGACTATTGTAATAGTAGTAGGAAAATAGGATTTTAAGAATAGTAGAGTTGAAAAGAAATTTAAAGATGTTTAATTATTAAAGGTATAAAATATAGAGCGACTATACTTTTTCCTAAATCGATTTAGGAAATAATTTGAAATCAAATAAAGGTAGAGAAGACTCTTCTTCCATTAAGTACAATTGATGCCCGTAAAAATTATTGATAATAAATAGGATAATTGTCTATTAAATATATACAGGTTTAAACACAATTATTCAACATAAATTACAAAAATGATGTAAATATAGAAAATATAATATACAACTCAACCTTTTACCCACACTTTACCAAAATATTATATATTTTAGATGGAAAGATATAAATGATATTAATCATTCTTCCTCGAGTCATGTTATTAATATTTAATTTAATACAATAAATTCATACACCCCATACATCATATTTTTCTTTTATTTCTTTGCATTACACCACTTATTATATTTTATGCTTCTCTCTTTTATTTTTTTCTATCTTTTCTCTCCTAGAGTTTTGATTGTACAAAATAAATGTAAAATTATAATTTCTCTTCTCCGTTGCTACTTCTCACCACCAGTTGGCAATTGAAAGAGTGCAAATGAATAACGTGATGATTTAAATATTAAGAGTAACCTAGTAAATTGGTGCATGACTTTTTTAGGGTAATGCAATTTAGTCCATAAGAAATAAAAAATCCCAATATAGTCCCTGATTTTTTACTTTTTCTTTCATTATAGTCCAACTGTGTGTTTTCCGTTAATTTTTTTTCGACGTGTCACGTTTAGTGACACTCTATCACACTGTATGTCATCGGGGCACAAAAATAACGCCATTGAGGTTGAGACATTCCAATGAAATAATGGGAGAAGAGAGAAAAGCGGAGAATATGGAAGCAAACGACTGTTGAAATTGAAGTCTTTCAAGCTACAAATTTGACAAAACCACATCATTTTTGTGTCACGGTGGACACAATAGTGACAAACAGTGTGACAGAGTGTCACTAAACATGACACGTCGTAAAACAAATTAATGGGAAACACACAGTTTGACTATAGTGACAGAAAAAGTAAAAAGTCGGGGATTATATTGGGGTTTTCAATTTCTCAGGAACTAAATTGCATGACCGTAAAAAAGTCATAGACCGATTTACTAGTTTACTCTAAATATTAATATTTAATACAATAAATTCATACACCTCATATCATACATCAATTTTTTTCTTTTATTTCTTTGTATCACATCTACCTATACTATTACATAGGAGGATATTTTTTAACACTATTCATTTAAGGAAAGTTTTTGTTTGTCACTTATTGGCCTTAAGGGTTTGCATTATTGGCCCAAAATTTGGAGATTAATATTAGATAAGAGTAGTTTTTTATTTACTATTCATTAGAAACTTTATTTTTTTGTTGGGTCAAAGTCAACTGTGAGTCATTGACATTTTTAATATTGAGCTTTTTTTATCGGGTTGTACATTTACGTTGGATCGATTCATATACGTTGTAGATAATGACTTTATGAATCAATATGTACCCTTTACGGGAGACAATCCTGTTAACATGTGCCCTTTACAAGTACCCATTTGTATTTTTTCAAAATTTTTTATTCTCTTTTATGTAAAGTTATTTTTTTATGAACCACATTTATCCTTCACGGGAGACAGTCTCGCTCCTATTGTTTTCTTTTTTCTTTTTTTAATTTCCTTTTGTTTCTTTTTACAGTTTCATTTTTTACTGTTATTATATTAAAACATTTTCTCTCATTATTCGTTCATATTATTACGTTTCATTATAAAAGTGATATTTTTATAAATCATGAGTATCCTCCACTTGAAGCAATTTTGATCCTGCATTTTTCTCTTTTTTTCATACTTTAATTTTTCTTTTTATTATTATATTAAAATAATTTCTCTCATTATTTATTCATGTTTATCTGTTTCATTATATAAAAATGCACATTAAGGAATACAATAATTGTGTTAATTTATATTACTTTTAACATAATATTTCAATATATCAATCATCTTTCAATTTTATTCATTAATGTTTTCATTTATTATCCCACTCATCTATTCTATTTATCTATTTAATTTATATTAAAATTCCTATTTATCTCACTTTTAATTTTCTATATTTTGTTATTATATTAATATATTTTCTCTCATTATTTGATCATATTAATATGTTTCATTATAAAGTGTTTTTTTTATAAATCACGGGTATCATTTACGGGAGACATTCCTGCTCATACTATTTTCCTTTCCCTCCCTTTTTTATCACACTTTAATTTTTTGTTATTATATTTATAGTAGTTTATCTCATTATTCATTCATATCTATTTTCATTTTAATATAGTAAATTTTTTATAAACCATAGGAAGCAGACCAACTTTTGTTTTTTTTTCTTTTTCTTTTTAATCACACTTTAATTTTTTTTTATAATTATTATATTGAAACATGTTTTCTCACTATCCATTTATGTTTATCTATTTCATTACATAAAAACTCACATAAAGAAATACGATATGAGTTTATTTACGTCAATCTTAATGTATTTTTTCAATATATTATTTATCTCTCTATTTTATTCATTAATGTTTCACTTATTATCTCTCTTATTTATTTTATCTTTCAATTTACTTTCATGCACTCTGTATTAAAATTATTTTAACAGTACACGTGTTATTTTTTTAATTTGCGTTTTCCCAAGTTTTTTATTCTCTTTTTCTGTAAAGTGATATTTTATTAATCACATTCATCTTTCATGGCAGACAGTTTTGCTTATGTTGTTTTTTTCTTTTTCTTTTTATTATTTTCACAAATTAATTTTTTTAATGTTATTATATTAAAACATTTCCTTTCATCATCCGTTTATACCAATTTGTTTCATTATAAAAGTGATATTTTGATAACCATGGGTATCAACTATCCTCTATGTGAAACAATTTTCCTCCTACATCTTTTTCCTTTTTACTTTAATTTTCTTTATTATTATTATTATTATTATTATTATTATTATCTTAAAATAATTTCTCTTATTATTTATTCATATTTATCTGTTTCGTTACATGAAAACTCACATTAGGCAATAGAATAAATGTTTTCATTTATTATCTCACTTATCTATTTTATTTATCTATTTATTCTATATAAAATTGCTCATCCATAACATGTGTCATGTTTTCTCACTTGTATTTCTTTAATTTTTTTTATTAGCAATACAGTAAAATGATTTTTTACGAACCATACAACTATCTTCCATATGAGGCAATCATTTTCCAGCCGTTTTCTTCTATTTTTTTTTATCACATTTTTATTTTCTTTTTTATTATGTTAATATAATTATCTCTCTATTTTATTTATTATTGTTTTCACTTATTATCTCTCTTATTTATTCAATCTAATCTATATTAAATTTTTTTCTCTCAGTACATATGTCACATTTTCTCACATTGTTATTTATATTTTTTAAATTTTTTTATTCTTACTTCAATAAAGTGAATTTTATAACCCCAAGGTACTCTCCACATGAGATAGTCATGTTCCTTCAATGAACATCCATATAATGGTGGGACTAACTCTTCCAACAACGGTTTTGTCAATACACTTTATATAGGTTTAGGTGACTATGATGAGAAATCTCAAATACCAATATAGTTTAAATTTATAATTACTTTATGATGTCTTAATTATAATTTTTTTGACAAAATTTTAAATTAGAATTATAAAATTTATAATTATTTTATTTTCTTTTACTTGAATAAAATTATTATATTATATTTTGATTTATTATATATTTAATATAGTACGTTTAAAAGTTAAGCAAAATTTTTAATTATAGGTTTAAAGTGATTTTTTAATAAACTACAAATACCCTCCATCATAGTCAGTCTTGCTCTAGTCATGAATATCGATATCATAGTGAAGTTAACTCTCCCAATAATGGTTTTTTCCATACACTTTTATACAGTTTTGAAATGATTGCATTGTGAGATCTCAAATGTGAATATATTTTAATTTTATTATATTAATGATGTATTTGTTATTATTTTCTATAAACATGATAACAATGTGATATTCACATTCTAATAATTGATGTATATGACTATATCATAAATTAATTTTATTATAAAAATTTATAATATATGTAAAAATGAGTATAACCCATAACCCAATGTTAGGCACTATGAATTTATGATTATAATGTTTTAAAAGTATAAGGATATAAAATAAAAGGTTGTAAAAGTTAAGGACAAAGTCTAAAGTTAACCGAAAAACATGAATGAAAAATATAACTTACCTAATATTAAAAAACATAATATTTTCTAAGATAGAAATATATTTAATTTTAATTTATTTTTCTTATAATTTTATTATTTTATAAAAATAATTACTGTAATATTTAAATTATATATGAAAATTAAAAAATCATGTTACCCGTGCAACAAATGTCAATAGATCTATTTGTTGATATAATGTTAAAAATAATATTTGAGTTAATATTTGTAGATCGTGTAACAACATTCTATTTTTTATTTTTCTTCTTTTTATAATATTTTATGATTTTTCTTTTCAGTATTTCTTTCTTCTAATGACATATTTTTGTTTTGTAATTAATAAATGTCGTACAAGCTTTAACTTGAAATGAATGAGTTGGATTTAGTGTCAAACATTTACAATTGTAATCACAATTAAAGATCATTTATATACATATCAAGTAAGAAACATGTTCGATGATAAATTAACAAAAAGATTACTTCCCAATTATTTTTATCAAGAGTTTAATTACTACACATTGTCAGTGTACGTAAAGAAATTTTACATTGTCATCCAATAATATTTTGCTACATCAATTAATGAATAGGACACCTCATATTATTATACTCATTAAAAGATGTATCAACATATCATTGGATGATTGTGTGAAATTAATTTACACTAACAGTGTATATTTATTAAATCCTTTTATCAATTTATTTATTATTAAAATATTTTTTTTTATTCTTTTAGACATCGTATTAAACTCTAAATACCATAAATGGATGAATATCACATTTTTATATTAAAATATAATTTTAAAATGTGATAGATGAAATAAACTTTTTATTTTACATGTATATATATAGTATTAAATTTATATTGAACGAGATTACATGTGATATTAATATTAATATGAATTATTGATAATCAAACTAATATTGAAACACTATAGGCTTTACTGATAAAGTCTATAGGTAATACAACGAGATATAATTTCCTTTGTTTATCCTAATTTGCTATCGAATTTTGAAAACATAGAATTGTTTTAAGATAAAGCAATTATTGCTCCTACACTGGATGTTGTTTACTCCGTCAATGAATATGTCATGACATTATTTATAGGAGAAGAAATGATGTATGGAAGGTGGATGAGGAAGTCGGTATTGAAGCTGATTAGTTGACAACTGAATTCTTAAATGATATTAGGTGTTTTGGGCTCATGATCATAAGTTAGTGTTAAAGATTGAAGTGATTGTTATGCTAATGACGAATCTTGATATATCCGTTGGACTTTGCAATGGAACTAGATTAATAGTTGATTAATTAGGTTGTAATGTCATTGGAGAAACCGTTATTACGAGAATACATTTGGGAACAAAGGTATTCATTTATCAAATGAATTTAATTGCATCTAAAAATCACACCCCTTTAAAATTTCAACGAAGACAGTTTCTATTTTTCTTTGATTTGCTACGACCATTAATAAAAGTCAAGACTGTCACATGTTGGTGTGTATTTACCAATGCATGTTTTATCTCATGGTTAATTATATGTTGTTGTATCTCGATTAGGGGTGTTCACGGGTCGGTTTGGTTCGGTTTAAGAGGAAAAACGAATCCAAACCAAGCAATAGTGTTCGATTCGGATTTCGTTATTTTTTGCTGCATTGACCCAAACCCAACCGAACCGAACCGAACCAATTAAATACGAGTTGGTTCGGTTCGGTTCAATCGGATCAGAAACCCAGAGAAATGCCATTTTTTACCAGTTCGGGAAAAAAAGAAAAAATGCATGATTTTGCCTAAAATAATACATATAAATATAAAAAAGACACAAGACTATTTTGTTGTTTCAAATTTGCACCAACCATTCAAGTTTCAACCAAGTATCAGTGGTAACATAACCAAATTTGTAAATTTAGACAACTCCACTTTTTAGTTGATTGATTTGCTTATACGAAAGCATAATTCATTACGTATTATCTAAGCAAGTGAAATCAAAATTAAATAACAGTTGTTGAAAGGAAAAGTGGATAAAATAATGGGATTAAAAGCCATACCACACTATTATGTAGTTGTAGCAAAATATCTTCTATCAATTCAGCTTTTTTTTTTTTAAAAAGGAAAAAATCATCTGATGAATCCCAAGAAGAATAAAGAAACGGTGACAGTGTAAACCGAGCCTATAAGGGAAATATACAGTAAGAACTCATAACAACATCATATCTATTGGAAGGCCGGAGGGAGGCCGGAGAGCGGAACAGAGAGGGAGGCCGGAGGTGCAACAGAGACTCAGAGACAGAGAGGGAGGCCGAAGGCCGAAGAGCAGAGGGAGGCCGGAGGTTTGAGAGTTTGAGAATTTGAGAGAAAGAGGGAAGGGAGGCGCCGCACAAGAATGAGGGGAGTCTGGTAGGATAGGGTAAGTGGTTAACGCTAACCCTAAAAAAAAACACGTTTATATATATATATATATATATATATATATATATATGAGTTTGGTTCGGTTCAGGTTTGGATTACCCAACCCGTTACCCGAACCAATAGTCCTCGGTTCTATTCGATTCGGCTCGGACCTGAATGAGAAAAAAAAATTGAATCAATTTGAATGGTTCGGTTTGGTTCGTTGGGTTCATCAGATCGATCCGAACCAATGAACACCCCTAAGGTTAGGTCTCAATAAAGACTTAAGATTCTTATATGTGATGACAACTTTAAGCGTTGTAATGTTACAAAAAATATTGTCTACAAGAGAGTGTTTCAAAAAATTTAAATAAAGTAATATTGGTAATAGTGTTCATTTGTAATTATTAGATGTGACTATTTCATGTTTCCAAATCAATTTTACTTTGTTAGTTAGTTACTTAATCTACTAAAAAATATTAAATTAAATATTAAAATTTAATTAATCTTATGATTTAATATTTATATATATTAAATAGGTTAAATTAGTTATAATACCTTTGGCTGCTATCTTTTATTTTTCTCTATCATTTCGCTTCTAGAATCCTAGTTGTACAAAATAAATGTAAAACTATCATTTCTCTTCTGTGTCGCTACTTCTCAGCACATGGCAATTAAAAGAGTGAAAATGAATAACGTGGTCATTTGAATATGGTCTTCTTTGCAACATCACAGAACCTTTACTAGTTTTTCCAATGATTATGATCCTGCCGAAACAAAAAAAAAAAATTACGATCTACCAGGTTTGGTTATTTCAAGTTAACTAAACTAGCTGTTCGAAAATTCCATCTTAAGTGAACCGCATTATAAATTCAACTGAACCAACCCATAGTTATCCAAACCGTTGAACTAAAATTAAATATTTTGAACCGATTTTTTTAAAACAATTCTAATCTGATCCGATTCTAAATCCAGATCAAATAACCAAAATCCAAAACCAAACTCACTTATCAATCACCCTCATCTCCTTCAACACTAAGTGGCCGTTTGGAGTGGTTTTTTTTTAGCTTTACTTCTCCTTAAAAAAAAAAAGTTGTACCAAATAACATTTTTAAAAAGCTCTAAAATGTAAAAGCAGCTTTTTTATATCTTTATAATAATAAAAGGAATGAAGTCTGTAGCTCATTTTTCCCGCCTAAAATGAGGGTAAAAAGATAAAATGATATTTTAGACAATTTTTTTTAATGTAAAAAAAATTTCAAAATTTAAAATACAAGTGAGTGGGTTTGGAATTCTAAATATAATTAAAACATTGAGGAAGTAATGATAGCACCATTTTCCCATGTCAACATATTTTTGTTTTTGTTGATGCTTGGTAGTATTTTGACTATTTTCCCATATTCTCATACATTCAAATAGAAGTCTTTATAATAATAAAAGGAAGGAAGTCTTGGACTATCTTTTCCCACCCAAATTAAGGGTATTTCTGTCATTAATATTTAACCTTTTGTTTTCCTCACATTTTTGAAACACTTTTGAAAAACTAAGTAGTATTAATGAGATTTCCATTTCCCAATGTTGCAATTGGTTGGTAGCAATAAAGAAACGCACAGAACCCATAGTTTTTTCTTTTAAATTTCAAATTTCAAATTTAAATTTTTTAACGTTAAAATCATTCCCTTTTTTTTTTCTCATCCCTTTCCTCCTTTCTTTTCTCCCTTTATTCTGCTAAATACCTCCATTTATTTCTCTATCTCCTGAAATCTTTTCTCTGGGATGTATTTTTTATTTTCAAATTTGTGCTAAAAAACCATCTTTCTCTTTCATCACCCTGATTTCATCTTCTCACTTCTTCCTTTTCTTCGCTCCTCTTCCCTGCGGCTGTGGAACAAGTCGAAAATTTTTTGTTTATTGAGACATAGATCAGAGCTTGTGGATCGAGAGTGCAGGTATGTAGCCGACAATGGAATTGCGGTGAATGGCGGCAACATAAGCTGCACGGGACCAGCTGGGTCTCTCTTCTCCTTCTGCTCTATTTCGTTCCTTTCTTTTCGTTTTTTCCTCTAAATCTCACTTACTTTCTTTGCAAGGTGCTCTCGCTTCCGGGTTTGGCCTCAACTGGTGGGTTTCTCTTCTCCCCCTATCTCTGTTTCTATTCTCTCTTTCCTTAATATGATGATTGTTGTTACAAATTTTTTTGAGGTCACATTTTTTCAAATTTTTATCCGTTTAATTAGTTTCAAATTCAATCAACTTTTGCTGCTATTCAAAGGTAAGGAAGCTGAAGGTATGTTCTTAATTTTTTTTGGATTTTTTATCTGAGACTTTTTTTAATATCTGCCCTAATTTGTTCTCCCCTTTTCAATTCAATGCATGTTCTCTCCTGTAAATGAGAATATATGACGCAGAGTTCACAACAGTTATTACGTACCCTAATTTTATTTCTTAAATCCATTTTCCTTGATTTTTTAATATAATTTCTGCCCTTTTTTCATGTGTACTGATTCGTGGTTTATCAGTAGAGCCTTCATTGCCGGTAAGGGTGTTTCTTTTTTTCTCTGTTCTCAGTTGCATTTTTCCCTTCTTGCGAAACATTATTTTGTGTTACCCCTTTCTATTATAGTTCGTCTATTAGTTTGTGTTTTATTTACATGAAATAAACAATTTAGATTAATTTGGTAATCTTTTTCGTTTTATGCTTGCAAGTACTAATACATGACTTCTCACAAGAGCTTCACTTCTGGTATGCTTTTCTCCTTCTCTTTTTTTATTGCATTTTCTTTTTTTTTCTTTTAAAACATTGTATCTTGTTACCCTTTTTGTTCATATTCTTCTATGTTGCCCATTTGTTTATTATCAACATTGATTTAAATTTAAATATTTAAATTTTATCCTTTTTTATGAAAAGGAAATCTTAGTTTCCATATTTGTTCTTTTTTAAAAAAAATTGTCCTAAATAAATGTCTTAGATTAATTTTGTAATCTTTTTATGTTTGCATGTACGAATATATAGGACTTAACATAATAGTCTCACACTCTCACTCTCACTTCAGGTAAGCATTTTCCCCTTCTTCTTTGGAAAGCTGTGAATAGTGAGGTAGTTGAGGGGATAGTGAGATGTATCAAATTTTTGCAATGAAAAGAATGACATAATTTATTGTAATCTTTAAAATAAAATTTGGTTGTCATTGTGGTATGAAGAAGGCATTAGATTTTTTTTGTTCACTGCGCATTGTTGTAAGAAGCTTTTTAGACTTTTTTTTTTTGTTTTCAATCTGTGCAATGTCAAAGCTTTTGTTATTTCTTTGGCACCTTATGTAGGTGTTGGAAAGTGTGAGAATTTCGGTTTATTTTAATGAACATTGAGTCAGGATGTGATAATATTATAAATTAGGAATACATGAATGTTGTGTATATCTTTTGTTAATTAGTCTGGCTGGATTGATAATTTTGAGCTTTTTATTAGGAACTCTTTTATTTTAGTTTGTGTATCGATCATGAGCTTTATAGTATACATTAAGGGTGATGAACACTGATATTGAGAAAACTGTTTCGGAAGCACAAAATCAATAGGTACATCCAATTGAAATTTGTGAAGTTCTGAGTAATTACAAGAAGTTTTGATTTGCTCCAGAACCTGCACATATCCCTAACTAAGTATGATTCTATTCTACCAAAGATAACAATAATCTTAAGTTTTTGAATAGCTTCCTTTTCCTTTATTTGGAGAAAAGGATTTAATTTTTTTTTTTGTTTATTCTTTCTTTATTTCGATGATGAAAGGATGGATAAGTTTTGGATTTTTTTGTCTATCTGCAAGATCAATATCATATAGGGACTGACAATAATATTTTCACAGTTGTGCCCAATGACTAGTTGCAAGATAGTCATCCTCAGGTTTTATCATGTTTTCACTTGACATTGGGTGGTTCACTTTTCCTATTTGGTCGGAAGGTGTTGAGATACTGTAAAAAAGGATGATCATATTTGGAGGAAAAAAAGATGGAAAAATGGTGAGTGAAGCTCACGAAGACTAAAAATGTATGTATATATTATATATAAGGTTATAATCTTTAGTGTTGTTACAACTTACATCTTAATTGACACTAAAATGAAAAACAAAGGTGATGTAAGCTTTATAATTTGTCATTAAAATGATTTTGCTTTTGGAAGTAGGCTGTATTGAGATATATTTGAGAGCATTAATATTTTTCTTCTTTTACATTGTAAACTACTGCATTGGATGAGGGATAATGTTCTTAGGCTGGAAGTGTGGATGTGTTGCACTGCTACTTTGCCCGTGGTGAAGAAAATGAAAAATTTTAGAGACACACTTACTGGATACTTAAGGAGTGAGTTTTTCTATTTAATATTTTCAAATCTCACTGTAGAATAATGTTCTCCTTTTATTTAATGTTTTTTCTTTGTTTTCTTGAGTCTTCTCTCTGTCTACCTTCCTTGTCCTGCCAAATTTATGCTTCCCCTGACCTTTTCTCACACATTCCAGATAATCTTGTTCATTTTTTGCTGTAACTACCACATCATAAGGTATTCTTTGGCTCTTTCATTTTTCCAGAAAATTGCAATAAAATTTTGTCCATGAATGCCGGGAGATTATATTTTTTTAATGTTATTTATACTCTAAAGAGTTCTAACTTTGCACCTTAAAGTGTTTTAAAGGTTAGAATTTATAATCTTTATACAATCTAACATTGGGATGTCTTCTATATATTTCCATTTTTAAATATGCATTTTTCCTTCTAATTTTTTAGTGGTGTAAAGTAACTTATACTTCTATGATGGTTTCAATGCACTGATTCTTGAAAATATTCTGCCACATTTGAGGAGTATTTCCCATTGATGTGGCTTCATTGGTAAGTGCTACTTTGACCTTTGGTGTTATTTGATTGAACTCCACATGAAAGCTCTCCATATGAAAACACATCTTACACTCTAGTGGAACTGCCCCATGAGTACAAAGAGAGGGAAAGGGGATCAATAATGGCAGGGGAAATGTCATAAGTGGTAGCAAGGACAAGTTTTCTTTCTTTCTTTCTGTTTTTTTTTTGTTTTTACCTTTAGAACTAATTAATGATTCATGTGTCCATCTTTCATGTTGCTTCCTTTCGAGCCCCAGAGATTATGGGACAAACTTGCCCATGTGAGAATTTTTAAAGTGCACTGAGTTGAGAGTAAATATTGATATTGATTCTCCCCGATTAAAATTTTTATGTAACATTAATGCATTTTCTATTTTTTTATTAGAATGATCTATATATTTTTATGTTTGGATAACACTAAATAAAAGTTTGAATCGATCAATTATAGACTTAATTTTGAACATTTACCGTTTAAAATTCAATGTAGAATAACGTAATACAACAACTTAAGTGTAAAAATATATCACTTTGGAATTATTATTCTACATTTAAGTAATGGTATTCAATTTATAATAATTCAAATGAGTTATTCTATACGAAATATCCCAAGATCATCATTAATTCCATATGTTAAAATGATAATTTTTAAATTTTAATGTAAATTAATTATTTATTTTGTTGCTTCATTGAGTTTTTCAATATTTATATATAAATTAACTGGGTGAAAATTACACTTTAATTATTAATGTTAAATGATTCAATCGTGGTCGAACTGATATTAATTAAATATATATTTTAATTAATAAAATAACACGAAATTATAAGAAATTAAGATATATGAAATTATAAATTTGTTTAAATAACCTTATTATAAGGTTTATAAAACAAAAAATATAAAAAATTAATAAAATAATAAATATCTATGTGTAATTCTCAAACATATGTTTTTATTTATCATAAAAGTATTTTAAATTAAATAAAAAAATAAAAGAATTGAATTTTTTTTAAAAAACCGGCTCAGCTGGTTTTGATCGGTTTTACCAGTTTCTGACCAATTTATCGGGTTTTTGACCGGGTTTTTGGAGCACCAGTTCTCAGGTTTGTTTGAACCGGACACAGGACCGATTTACCGGTTGGACTGGTTTAATCCCGTTTTCAGAACACAACTTTTTTCTTTGTCATTTAGACCCTTTTAAGAGATATAAATTCCTTTAAAGCTGAGACATAATACAATTACGTATTACTAATACTTAATATCAACATATTTTAATTTGTTTTATATTGTTATTTTATTGGTAAATTAAGACATTTTTCGTGATTAGTCACTGAATTCACTAAATTATCACATGTTTATATAATTATTTGTTAATATATATTTTATTTACTAGACAGGTCTAGTATAAGAAAAATGAGCTAATTAAAAAGCTAAATTTTTTAACTTGTACGGAGCTTATTTTAAAGGATCCACTTTCGATTCTCACATATCTATATTTGTAAACTTTTTTTTTTTCATCAGGATTTTTTATCTCCGATTTGCACACACCGCTTGACAGCATTCCTTCCCCACAATCCATTAACCATTGCCTTGCGATACCACCACTGCACATTGCCATTTGCGTTGTGTTGTTGTGCCGTCCCGCAACCATTCACGTTGTCTATAAGTTCTTCATATTAATTTCTTTGGAAAAGAGTTTTGTTTTCATTATGAGAAAAAATTGTACCTATTTTTTAATTTAGTTTCTTTAGAACTTGCCGACCCAAAAATATGGAAGGCACATGGATGATGGCATGATTATTTTTATTTTATTTATAAATTATTTATTAAAGTTTATAATATTTTATAATATTTTTTTTTGTTAATATTTTTTAATTAATTATTTAATTAACACTATTTAGAATTTTATAATTTGATAGTCTTTATATAAATTTTAAAAGGTAAAATATTTTTTATTAAAGTTTTTTATCAAACAGTTTTAGGTTAAAATTAACTTTTAAATTTTAAAAATATTTAAATCATCAAATAACTTTTATTTTATTTTTAGGGTTTACTCATCTCAAATCTGAAGTCTCAACCTCGTCTCCTTCTAACATTTCCAAACCCTAAATCCTTCAACCTCCAAACCCTAAATCACGCAGATTGGCTAGATTCACTGATCTGAGATTTCTCATCTCTCAAGTCTCAACTCTCATCTCCTGCAGCCTGCATGCAATCGCATCGATTCGGAGAAATTGGAAGTGGATCGCATCGTTGATTGCTGTGAGAAATTGAATCATTAAGGTTCAACTCTCGTTGATCGCATCGTTGATCCTTTAATCCACCAATCGCATCGTTGATCGCTTCGTAGAGATCGTCCTCAACTCTCGTCTCTCGTCCTCAAGTACACTATCAGTTGAGTAACTTATCTGGTTTACATTCTCTTCCATGAAAGTAGCTTCTCTGGTTTCTTTGAGCTGTTTATTTTATTTAGTCTTTGTGGGTGAGAACAGAGAAATTGTGGAGATTGTGAACAATGCTATGTGATGTGATCTTCTTTTTCTTTGCCAAAAAAATTCACTTTGTTTTGGTGTGACTTGATTGGTGGCATCTGGTATTGTTGAAGGCTGCTGGGTCGGTCTCTGTGAAGTTTTCTGTGTTGGGACTGACTCTGATTTTGCTCCAATGGAGATGAAAGTATAACAACGAACAGTTCAAACTGGGCCTTTTTGTGAATACCCTTTGATGTTTTTGTTCTTACTTTTGTATTGATTAGAGAGTTGAATGATTAGAAACAGGAACTAAGGTTGATGTATGCTGTTAGGATTGTAGAGCCAAACATGCCTTAGAAGGCTGAAAAAGTTGTATGGAGAATGGACTGAATCACTGTAATAACAATTTGACATGATATTTGAGTGATAAATTATTAATGAGAATCTAAATCTAAATTATATCAAGTTGAAATTGTCTGCTATACCATTCTGCCAAGTGTATGTGCTTCTAATTGTTAAGAAAGAGTACCACTTAGTATCATGCTCAATGGGGTCATCTTAATTCACACTTCTAGTGCTGCTGTGAGCTGTTATTATTATGTGGGAAAAGGTTACCTGAATTTCATTGGTGGAATCTAAATAGAAAGCTGGCACTTCTTGTATTATTCTCTTCCATGAACTAAATGGGGACATGCATGTTTCTTCTTCTTGTATTCCTTCTTTTTTTTATCATTTTTAAAGGGTTGCTTATTTCTTTAATTGGGATGAGAAGTACTATGACAATTAGGATAAGACCCTCCATTTATATACCTCACGATTACATAAAAAAGAGAGCTTTTGATGATTAACCACTGCCACTGCTACTGTAAAATACTAATAAAAAAGACCTGCCCCTTAAGCTCATCTTCCTCAACTTTGAGAAATTAATAATCATTGTTTTGCCTTTTTTTTTTCAGTTTTTAAGTCACAAAATATGCAACTTTTGTGATAAATCATAACAGTTTGAGCTTGCAACTAACATTGCCAACTCTTACCTGGGGTGTTTTTCTCTTATCTTATTGCATTGTCCTTTATTACACCTTGAAAGAAGTGCATAAGATCTTTAATAAGGGGCTCCTCTTGTTTTTGGTCAAGGCCCCGAAATCTAGCTGGGGTCATCTACTCATTTCTTTTTTGCCTTGTAATATTAAATTAAATCCTAAACTAAAAACAAGCCATATGGGTCTTGCACTGTGGATTATTATTAACGTTAGGCGTATTGTCTAGGTTCTTAGGGAGAGAGAGAAAGAAATGAATGAACATGAAAAGAAGATACATTGTCTGTGGCATCTTATTGTGATAATTAACTTCCCCTTCTTATGTATCTTACTGTGATAATTAACTTCCCCATCTTATGGAAAACCACTCTATGAGGTTAGTTTTGCAAATGATATATAGTGTCATTTGTTAACTTATATCTTTGCATAGTTCCAGCTACATACTTGCTTAGTATTGCTTATAGCTTAAGATGAGGATAGAAATTGGCCCTTATAGAAATCCACAAACTGAAGAATAATCTTGGCTGATCTTTTTTGGCATCTGCTGGTTGTATTTGTTGGTTGTTAGTTGTTGTGGGTCTGTTGGTATTATTTTCCCTGTTGTTGGGGCTATGGTTTTGTTGGTTTTTTTCCCTTGTGGGTCTGGTATTTGTTTATATTTGCTGTTTTGATGTTATAAATGGCTTTTTTTATGTGCCTGGTACTGCTATGGATACTGGTTGCTGTTCTCATTATATGGCTAATTTCTTTATCAATTGGAAGGTCAAGTCTGTGCCTCTCATGTTAAGACTTAAGATTGCAATTGGATTTTTCACTTTTTGGTTCTGTTTGGTGGCTTTATCAATTGGCTTTATTCTATGACCTTGTAACACAGCCAAGCATGTATAGCTCTTCTCAATCCCTCACCATTATTTATCTCACTGCCTTTATTTTTCTCCCACACTAAAATTGACCTGTCACAGGGCATTCACAGCTAATTTATGCTGTGAATTGTTGTACTTTTCTGTCCCTCCATTGCAGCCAAGTAAATATATCTTAATTGTGAAAGAGGTAAAACTAACCCCTAAAACATTTGTAACATTATTTTGTAAGCAAATGTTAGTGCAAATCCATGAGGAATTAATATATTAAACTATATGCAGCTTATATACGTTTTCTTCCTCTAGAAATATCATCACTTTTTATGCAGAATGTGGATTGAGTTGTGATTAGAATTACTTACCAATTAACATACTCTCTGTAATGTATGATCAACCATGTAATGAATAATTTCTGAAAAATATGCACGAGGAAAATCCTCATCCCTTTTAATAGGAATCCTGTTTCTTCCTATACAAGTTAAGTGATAATCCACAAGTTTTTATGTGTTCCTAAATTTAGTTTTTCTTAAGAATTATTGTGGTTTCAGCTCCAGTACGCACACACGCACACACAAAAGATGAACTTCACTACATTTTTTTATTATATACAAGTCTACCATTCGATTTCATTTACCCTATTTTTAAAGTTACAGCAAATTGACCTTTAAAATATAGACAGTAATGACAAACTTCACCACAAATAGGTGGTCTTACTTTCAATTGACTTAGATTTGATATTTGGGTTTTCTGTATTAAAATTTGATATCAAAACTTCATTATTTCATTGGCAATTACATTGGTTGGAGCCTCCTCATGACAGTTGCTTATTATTTCATCTGGCTTACATAAGGAATGTGATATGGAATCTTCGATCTCTACATGATAAATATATCTCTAATTCATTTCTGAATCTGTTTGTTTGTTAATTTGATTCATTACAAGTGCATTTCTGAAAGCTGATTATGCATTTTGCAGATTCTAGTTCGCTTGATATCTCCTCTGGCACCACTGCTTTAACTGCTCTTGTATTTGGAAGGTAGTGAGCTTTAATTATGATTATATAATATTCCATGATCCAATCTCTGCTTCATTAATTTTAGCAAGTTTTAGTTGTCTTCCCAACATATTGGTTGTCAACATGCATTTTACTGTCCCTTGTTGCATGATTTATTATTAGCTATCTCTCACAAGTTATGAAATTTTCATCACTGACAGGACCATGATAATTGCCAATGCTGGGGATTGTCGAGCTGTACTGGGGAGGTGATGTAGAGCAATTGAGATGTCAAAAGACCAGAAACCAAATTGCATTTCAGAAATTTAATTAGCTTTACATAGTACTATTTTTATATAGCTTTATATAAAATCCATTCTCCTTTATATAAAAATAGTACTATATATAGCTTTATATAGTACTATCCGTTTAAAATCCATTCTTTGTCTCTACCTATCTATCTGGTGTGTTGCAATCTCCTTTGTTGCACTGCAATAGAGAGTGTGTGTGTGTGGCGATGAGTGTGGCATCTCCACCTCCTTCTGCGGCGGAAATCCTGTCGCTGTTCCGTTCGCTTCTACGTGTGGCTCGTCAGTTTCCAGATTACAACATCAGGGAATACACCAAACGACGCACCATCGATGCCTTTCGTCAAAACGCAGCACTTTCCGACCCTCCTTCCATTTCCCACGCCTTCTCCCACGGCAACTCCCAGCTCCAACTCGCTAAACGACAGGCCGTTGTTTACTCTCTCTATGCCCCTCAACTTCCCAGCGTCATGGACATTCATAAACCCCAACATAGACCCTCTTAATCACGGTTCGATTTCTCTCCCTTTTTCTTCACAAGATTAAATTTGTGCTTTTTTTCTATGGGTTTTCAGTTTTGTAGCTAATAATTGGGTCTAACAGAATTTGCAACTCAGTGTTATCTTTCTCAAGCCCTCCGTTTTAGGGCTTGTTTGGATTAACGAGAATAAAGTTGCTTTATTTTATTTAATTTTAAATAGTGTCATATAATGTTCATAAAGTGAATAATCTATATGGGTGGTCGTAATTATTTATTCTATTGATGCATTTTGTTGCCTCTGAATTGGAACGCTGGATGGTAAGCCAATGTATAATTTCTTTTTGAATTGCTCTTCGGTGGTATGCATAACATTTTGATGCATGTGTATGCGTGGACTGTGTGTTTAATCATGATTGCTATTTGCTATAGAATATCAAACCTGTCTAGACTTAATTTTCTGCCCCTTGTAGTATTGACAAACAATCTTGTATCTTAAGTTGCACATTATTTGAAATTTAATCCACCATGGCTTATGTGGGGAAAACTCCTCTGAACTGAACTTTGCTTCTATAAAGTGCACAAGTAAGGTTTTGGTAACCCCTTAGTGCCTTAGTTGGTTATTAGAATAATTAGTCAGCTAGTTGGGTTAGGATAGTTGCAGGAAATAAGCCATGTTGCCTATAAATAAAAGGAAGGTTGAGAAGGTTGAGAGGGAAAGGTGTCTTGTCATTTGAGAGATCTAGGGCCTTTAGGCATTGGGAGCTGCATACCCTCAAAGTTCTGTAAATTTGTAGCTATATTCAGAGGAATTCTCCCCTATTCTTTCTAATGATAGACCAGTTTCTTACATAAGGGTGTGTTCACCCTTGAATTTTAATGGGTTTAGATCATGAATTCATGATGTACTTTACTCTTACTGTACATAAGCTCACATTGGAGGAGCCTTATCCATTGTTGATAACCTTATGTTGGCTTTAGAGGAGTCTGAAATAGTTGTCAAAACTTCTATAATCATATCAATACGCCTTAATATATTTGCAACAGAATTAATAGCCTTATCACAGGTGACAATGCCCTCACTAGTAATAATATGCTAATTATCACAGTGCATAATTTGCTTATCATCTTTATAATTTTATCATATTCAGGAGATTGCTCGAAAGAGATTAAAAACAGGTTAAGTGGGGCTGGTTTTCTGATCTGTAAAACCATGGGAATGTAAGGAAACATTTTAAAATGATTAGAGTTAGATCCATTTTTATAGGACAGAACTCTCTTGAAAGAAAAAAAATGGTACCTTAATTCTAAAAAGAAAGATGTAAGGTACTGTTGGTATAGCATGAAAATTGAATTAAGGTTCATTTTATTAAATTGGTTCTCCATCACATTTGCTTTTCAATTTGATAGCAGGAGGCTGTATTCACTCCTTCATTATTGCTATTACTGCAGGATCTGAATATGATCTTATGTTCTGCTGAGGAGAGGACATATCAGCAATGTGTGTTTCCTTACTCTGCATTTATCTGTTATGGAATTGGCGATGAAGTGAAAATCTTGAGGCCTCAACTTTCTCTGGAAAAGGAAAACTTGCTCTTCAATATCTAACACACATTTATGGAGGACAAGTTTGTGTATGCATTTTTTTAAAGTTGAGTGGCACTCCCTAATAATAAATGCAAAACCATTTTAAGTTGTTAGAATGAGTAAATTTGTTGGTCTGACTGTAAAATTGACAATTTTATATAATTTTTTATATGATGATTTTCTCCGTCACCATAACAATTTGTTGATGCACCACAAAGTTGATTCATTTGTACTATTGTTATGGTGATTATGCTGGTTGTCTTTTACATTGGACAAGCAATAACACCGAAAAAGTTCCACATTCCATATTTCAATTCAACTTGAATGAAACAAGTAAGCACTACAAAAATCTAAGGGAGAATTAGTGGACCCTGTGTTTCACTGTATTCTCTCTGCCAGCCTTGCAACTACAAAAAGAACAAGGGTTTGCCGGGAAGAATAAGCTCCATGTGGATAAAACATGCAGATCACCTGCAAACAAAGGGAGGGGATCTATCCTTTTGAACATTGGTGAGTTGTACATGTGACCAAAATCCTTAGCTCCTTTAGGGTATGATGGAGTTAGAAAATGAAGGGGAAGGTTTATATAGGAAACCTTCCTCCCTTTGTGTACATGAGTGTAGTTAAATTAAAAAGCTCTATCCCCCATTCCTCCCCTCCTATCCCTTAATCTTCCTTTACCTTTTCCTCCAAACTCACAAATACATCTTCAGGCTATGTTTGGGAGGGTTGTAGGAAGGAACCTCCATGTGTTTGGGAATGTTCAATATTTACACAATCTCCCCCTTTCTCTTCTCCCTCCATTTCCCCTCACCCTCCCCTCTCCTCTATATTTCCAAACATATCCTTAGTCTCAATTTACATTATTTTGCATCAGGTGGTCTGCCATTGTTGTCAAGATCGCGTAAAAACTCATAAGGTTGCATGATTGACGATCAATTGTGAAAAATTCAATACTTTTGACCTAATGTTAGACCTTGTTTGGATTGTGTTCCGCAACAATGAAGGAGTGAAGGAGTGAATACATTCTCCTGCTATCAAATTGAAAAGCAAACGTGATGGAGAACCAATTTAATAAAATGAACCTTAATTCAATTTTCATGCTACAGTACCTTACATCTTCTTTCTTTATAGAATTAAGGCACCATTTTTTTTTTCTTTCAAGAGAGTTCTGTCCTATAAAAATGGATCTAACTCTAATCATTTTAAAATGTTTCCTTACATTCCCATGGTTTTACAGATCAGAAAACCAACCCCACTTAACCTGTTTTTAATATCTTTCGAGCAATCTCCTGAATATGATAAAATTATAAAGATGATAAGCAAATTATGCACTGTGATAATTAGCATATTATTACTAGTGAGGGCATTGTCACCTGCGATAAGGCTATTAATTCTGTTGCAAATATATTAAGGCGTATTGATATGATTATAGAAGTTTTGACAACTATTTCAGACTCCTCTAAAGCCAACATAAGGTTATCAACAATGGATAAGGCTCCTCCAATGTGAGCTTATGTACAGTAAGAGTAAAGTACATAAGCCATGGTGGATTAAATTTCAAATAATGTGCAACTTAAGATACAAGATTGTTTGTCAATACTACAAGGGGCAGAAAATTAAGTCTAGACAGGTTTGATATTCTATAGCAAATAGCAATTATGATTAAACACACAGTCCACGCATACACATGCATCAAAATGTTATGCATACCACCGAAGAGCAATTCAAAAAGAAATTACACATTGGCTTACCATCCAGCGTTCCAATTCAGAGGCAACAAAATGCATCAATAGAATAAATAATTACGACCACCCATATAGATTATTCACTTTATGAACATTATATGACACTATTTAAAATTAAATAAAATAAAGCAACTTTATTCTCGTTAATCCAAACAAACCCTAAAACGGAGGGCTTGAGAAAGATAACACTGAGTTGCAAATTCTGTTAGACCTAATTATTAGCTACAAAACCAAAAACCCATGGAAAAAAAGCACAAATTTAATCTTGTGAAGAAAAAGGGAGAGAAATCGAACCGTGATTAAGAGGGTCTATGTTGGGGTTTATGAATGTCCATGACGCTGGGAAGTTGAAGGGCATAGAGAGAGTAAACAACGGCCTGTCGTTTAGCGAGTTGGAGCTGGGAGTTGCCGTGGGAGAAGGCGTGGGAAATGGAAGGAGGGTCGGAAAGTGCTGCGTTTTGACGAAAGGCATCGATGGTGCGTCGTTTGGTGTATTTCCTGATGTTGTAATCTGGAAACTGACGAGCCACCCGTAGAAGCGAACGAAACAGCGACAGGATTTCCGCCGCAGAAGGAGGTGGAGATGCCACCCTCATCGCCACACACACACTCTCTCTATTGCAGTGCAACAAAGGAGATTGCAGCACACCGGAATGATAGGTAGAGACAAAGAATGAATTTAAACGGATAGTACTATATAAAGCTATATATAATACTATTTTTATATAAAGGAGAACGGATTTTATATAAAAGCACACCAGATATATAGTACTATTTTTATATAGCTTTATATTAACAGTTTAAAAAAATGGATCAAAAACCATTTTTTTAAAAAATGGATCAAAAACCATTTTTTTTATAAATGGATCAAAAACCGTTTTTAAAATTGGTTCAAAAACCAATTTTTGCACTTAAAACCAATTTAGGTCCAAGATCCAGATTAAAACCGGTTTAGATCCATGAACCAGTTCAAAACCGGTTTGGTTAAATCTAAACAGGTTTGGTCATGAGAAAAGTGGATCAGTTTTTTTAAACTTATCCATACATTTGGTTGGGGTTTGGTTTTGGTTCAATTTTAGAAATATTTGATCCATGCACAGCACTAGAAAAATTGAAACCAGTTCAGTTATAAGAACAAATTTGAATAAAACTGGTTTGTTATGGTACAGTGCAGTTTGATACACAGTCCAAGTCGGAGTCGGTTCTACGTAGGCAGCTTCCTGCTCAACCCGAATACAAAGAGAGGAGATTGTACTAATCGCCCACTATTTTGTACAATACTGCTGAATGACAAATTTTTGCCTAAGAAATAAGAATTATTCATATTCACAACTGATAAGAATTCATCATTTATATTCTGTAATAAATTACGAAAATGAGTTGACTATCATAGAATTATAGCAATGGGAATTTGAAACCCGAGATAAGAACATAACAAGTAACCTGACCAACGAGTTGACGCTATAAATATAGTAGACGCAGAAAATCATAGAATTGGTTGGAATGGGGAAAATGGCTCTTAATGGAAGATGCATCTTTACACGCTTCAAACTAAAATATTTTGACGCAGTTTACATGCAATGGGAGTAATAAATGCAATTGACAATACCCTATACTTGACAGTCTTCAGCAGATGGTTCTAATTTTGAATTATTATGTTCACTTTCTACTGGACTTTCAGACATTCCTTGCTGCGGGTCTGGACTCTCGTTTTCATTTAAACTGTCTTTCTTAGCATCCTCATCACATCTGTTACACTGTTCATTATTATCTGATTCACAAAAACCCTGTTGAAGTGCCAGAGAATCTGATACTACTTGTTCAGGCATATGCTTTCTTTGCATATTTTCTGCTAAATCCTCTTCAATTGATCCTTCAGCTTCTACCTCAGGCTTCTGATCACAAGGAACTAGTTCATTTCCTGGGGTTGATGTCGCATCTTCTTGAGGCCCAGAGCTTTGCAATTCTTCCTCCATCTCTTGATGCTCATTATCATGTGGCTCGTTAGCACTAGGATTAGTTTGATCAAGTTTCTCTTGCACGGCCTCCAGACATTCATTACCTTTCAGTTCCTTTTCACTGTTGATGGATTTTGAAATAGAATATTCCTGAAACTCAACACCTCTAATAGAATCTTCCATATCAGATGAGCTTTCAACCAGGCTAGGATCTTTGCCTTCAGCAGCATACTCTGTTTTTGATTCATCTCCATCTTCATTTTTAGAGACAGGAAAAGATTGAAAAGCATCCCAATCATCTTCACTGACTTCATCTTCTTCCTTGTTATTTTCATCTGTTTGCATCACAGCAGCTGATGGAGCAGAATGCTCCTCTTCACTTCCTCCCGATTTCTTCGGAATTTTTATGTCCAAAACAGGAACTTTCAGTTCTGTTTGATTTTTATCATTTGTTACAGAAGCTCGGATTATCCCCTGCATGTGGTGGCAGTGGCACAACAGCAGTAAGCAATAGAAGATTATATCAAAAATTATAATGGAAGATCATTATTTCTATGGACAGAAAAAGGAATTTTCCATTTACAAAAATATAATCTCCATCATGGTCTTTCAGGAGGTCAATTAGTAATTGTAGAAAATCATAAAAGAATATGCTCATTGAACCAATTAAATGTTAACAATCAGTCCACATATATACATACTAGAAACACAAAGTACCTGAAGTTGCTGGCGGTGAAGAGGAGGCATTGATAGTAAAACATCCTTGAAATGAACAGCTGATGAAGGAATTTGAGCAAGGCGAGAAACAAGCTTAATGGCTGTGTTTCTTAAATCACTGACTTCCTGTCATTTGTTTGTATGATCAAAAGAGCGTATAACAAAATTAAGAAGAGCTGATTTGAGCAATAGAAAATCTCAGTTATATTACCTGCGAGAACCCATCTCCTGTTGACAAGAAAATCATGACAATGGCCTCCAGAAGTAGGTTCATAAAACTTCTCTGGCAGTCATTATCTTTAGATAGAGTTTGTAACAGCACCATGAGACTCAAGCATTCACTAGCAATGTTCACCGATTCTCTTGTTATAGTATTCTGCTATCAATTGAAATATAGAACCCTTTAACTACACATTGGATTACAAAAAATTCAAAGAGAAAATAATATGAACTAATGATACTAATAATAATTACACCATTGGCAAAACAAATGCAAATGTTGCCTATACCTTTAGCATTTTGTGGATCAAAGTGAAAATGTCAGTAATTAGCTCCCCAACAAGAAACATTAAGAAAGAGTAATCTTCTGTATTTATGCTTCTTTGTATCCTGGCTTTAAGAAATTGCAAACCTATTGCTTGAACCTGTCAATAGGAAACTTCGGTTATTTGTATTTCTTGCTGGGTAAAAGCCATGGTGTCATATTTCCTACATATTCATTTACCTGCCTATTTGAATCACTAAGTAAAGTTTGGATACATCGAATGCAATATCTCAGTGCACTAACACGGATGGATTCACTTGCTTCGGAATTTTCCACACATTTACTTTCAAGAGTCAGTTTGGCAATTAATATGATTTGTTCAAGAGAAAATGCAAGCTTTGCATTTATTAGTTTCCGTTGGCTGGATTTTTTAACCTCCTGCAAATGGAATTCCTCAATGCAATCCTTAGTCAGAGCAGCAATCACACTCAGACAAGTTTCAAACATTTCTCTTAGAGGGAGGATGCTATAATCAAGCTCAGCCTCATCTACAAAACAAAATTGAGTAAAGCCCCATCAGTTGGGTTGAATGAATTAAATTTGATTCTTTGCTCCTATATTGGTAGCTTGATGCTGAGTTCCAACACAAATATCTTGAACAGTGTGGGAGTCGAGTTGTTATCCCAACAAAAATATTGTAACATCACAGCTATTAAATTAAAACTGGCAAAAATATAAGAGCTTGTTCGATTCAGTTTTATTTTTTAGTTTTTGAAAATGGTTTTACAAAACTGTTTTTAAAAATTGTTTTTATAAATGAAATGGTTTATTTACAGAATTTCCAACGGAAAAACTAAAAAACAGTTTTCCAAAACACCTAATAGTAGTTTCATAATTTTAGTTTTTAAAAACAGTCACACTTTTGAAAACTGTTTTAAAAAACTGTCAGTCAAACAAGTTTTTCAATTTTCTGTTTTTAAAAAATGTAAACAAGCAGGCTCTAAGTATTCAAACTAGCAATTCACAAGGAGGCACGAAGGGATATGGATCAAACTAGTTCTGACTAAAAAGGCTTACCATCAATAATTCCCTTCAACAAAGGACTTGTACAGCTGACTATGTCAATGGCTTCTGATAAGTATGCCTCAGTTGAAGCCTCCCTAATGCACTTGTAGCCAATTAAAACTAATGCCAGAACCACCGATTTTGAATGCTTATGCATCTTACGTAATCATAATAAGAACAGATCAGCAATGACGATCATTTTTGAGAAAGAATATGACAAAAGACAAATTTAAGATAAAAATATTGCAAAAAGACTTCTGTGAATATAAAGTTATAAGTGTTGACAAAAAGACACACCTTCATCTCAATACGGTTAATAACTGCCTTTGCTGTGCTACATAGTGTATGTATCACATTTACTTCAGAGTTTGGAAAAGACACAGCAATTTTGTCAGAACTGGATAACAGAAATACAGGAACTATTTAGCAGAGTATATAAAACCTATACAAAATTTCCATCAAATAATTGAAACTACATTAAATTATCAGTCAGATGAAATCAATTACCTCCGAAACACTTTAAAAAGGTAATGCAAACAAAGTTCCATTGTCATCAAAGCAAAATTTTCACTATTGAAAATTTCTTGTGGGCAATTCTGTGCAACCTGTAGGGAAAACAATTGAAACTTGAACTTCGCATGTCTCAAAAAAATTGGCCAAAGCAGCAAACACTTTACTTGATTAACATGCCACTCAAGAACAAATCCTGCCTTATCAGGAAAAGAGTGCTTTACATGTTTTCATAAGTTTACCCAACAAGGACATAAAATATAATGCTGAGTTACAATCCTGAAGTCAATTTGTGTAATGTCTACCTGTG
Source organism: Sesbania bispinosa (assembly GCA_026901365.1). Taxonomy (NCBI): domain Eukaryota; kingdom Viridiplantae; phylum Streptophyta; class Magnoliopsida; order Fabales; family Fabaceae; genus Sesbania; species Sesbania bispinosa. The sequence continues at coordinate 3,132,082 of QLOH01000003.1, forward strand.
ATAAAACGGATATCGCAAGACTATTCCAAGAATTATCCATGTATGTGGAATATGAAAGAATCTGCATCCATTAAACATAATAAGAAATATAAGAATACTCTTTATGACGATTCCATATAATATGCGTTTAACCATGAGCAAAAGAATTATCATGAATGAAAACAAGCAGGACTCTTTAACACTCCAATCTTAGCAGTGATATATTGACATAAATACAGTTAAGTCGTCAATCCTTTCTTCCTTTAAACAGTCAAACATTCTATTCTGAACCAGTAAAGATCCACAAAAAAGGAAAAAAAATATCAATCATTTATGTCAGACTATCAGTAGATTTAAGAAGCTCCAGGTCCTCCAAATTCGATACTATCCATGTGTCTCTAAAAAAAATATTGCAGTTCCAAACATGTATTGATTGTACACTAGGAAGAAAACTGAATAAGCTAATATGTCACTAGACTAAATTACAATTAATTTATAAATAGAACTGAATATCTAATGTGCATGTCAAGCACATTTGCGCATTCTGTGTCAAGGACCATCTCTCCAAAATCTTAGGTGGTAGGACCATCTCTCCAAAATCTTAGGTGGTTAGGTAGAGGACATTAGTGTTTTTACAATCCTTCACATAAGAGCCCTTAAACATCGACAATGCATAGATCTAGTTTACCTAATATAAAGTGCAAAGGATCAAGCTATTGACCACTTGGTCATAGAGGTTTTGATACCATATGAAGGACCAAATCTTACAAAAGCTTGAGCTATTAGGTGGAGGCACATGGATGGTTTTATGTCTCACACTTCCCATACAAATTCATGAATCAACTATCTCAAAAGAATAAGCTATTAGGTGAGGTCACATGGATGATTTATATTAAATTTCTAACATGCCTCCTTGGGCGAAAAGCCTTTTGGGCTAGAAGTGTGGACATTGCATAAGCCTACCTTACTTGTACGGAAATCCAACATTGTAATTAGAAGAATAGAAGCGCAAGGATTAAACTCTAGACCATTTGATCATAGAGGCTCAGATACCATATCATGAACCAACTATTCCAAAAAGCTTAATCTATTAGGTGATTATATTTCTAACAATAATATTAGTTAATTCACTTAGAGGCTCAAATGATCTCCGCTATATGAAATTGATGAATTTATTAAATGAGAAATATGCAGTTATATGTCCGAATGAAATTAAACAGATAACTAGAAGGAAATGTCATTTAAGGTAAAAATTTTCTATCTTAATAGGACATGATTGAGAAGACTGCATCCACTACAAACTTTAAAATATTGCCTTGGAGCTGTATGTCAAAGAATCCCACAAGAAATAATACCCACCTGCAGCAGTTCTTTGCAAATATCGATAGTAAGTAATCCCGCTCCAAAAAATCTTTCAGTGGAAAGAAATTGAAACATAGGTAGTACAATCTCATATAATTTCAAGCCTTTCGCTTCATTACTTGGCAAGTTCCCACCATGCTTAGCATCAACAAAAGCTAGCTGTATAATTGGTCTGTCTACAATAGGATGTTGTGACTGAAACAGACCAAGAAGAGAAAAGCCCCATAGGAACTTAAAATCTTCAAACTTCAATTCAACCATGCTATATTGACATGTAGCAGCACTATGTTTTTGGGTGTTTTCTACTGAGGCTTTGGGGCAATCACTTCCTTCAGAATTCACAGGAACTGCATCAAGTGCAAGTGCTTGCAAAATTACAGGCCAAGATTCATCTAAGCATGGACGCAACTTTGAAGAAAAAATAGGTGATTGCAGTCCATCAAGGAACAGATTCCACTGCAAGAAAGGTGCGACTAGAATGAGAAGGCAACCATTAAGATATTATGGATCCAGGTTTAATCCCCAAGTATGCACTCATGAATATCTGGTAAGTACAAATTCAGGGTTACCTTCTTCTTTGGGTTCAGGCACAAGCATATATAACTATAATCCTTCAATGTATGGATCCAGTATTTCCCTAGAATACTTGAGCTCTTTTGGAACAACGGTAATAATGCCAGGTACTCATCTGGAACGCCATCTTGGTGCTTCCTCATGGATGCATATATATAACACTTGAGAGAAGCATGAGCAGCCAGAAGTCTTATTTTGATCTAAAATATGAATCATACATAAGACAAAGAAGCTAGGTATAAAAATATCAGAAAAATTAACAAGAACATCTAACTATTAGAGTCACATGCCTTGCTTGTGACCCATTCTGCAAACGAAGGATAATAAATGTCATCAAAGTCATTCAGTGGGCGTGAAATTAACGAGAATATGCGCCTGACCACCACTTGATCTCCACTGATTATTCCACTTGTCAGTATCTGAAATTTGTATATATTACTGAGTTAAATTGTGTTTAATTAATTACATATTTGAGGAACTTCCCAAAAATATTTCCAACTTCCAAAGAATTAACTTGAGATATGTTTGGAGGCAAAGCCCACAATTGGATTTATAGAAGTAATATTGGGGGATATCCAAACAAATAAATAAATCAATTCCAAAGATAAAAAAAGAAATGAAGAGAAGGATGAAGCCTGAAACCTTGGTGGCCAAGTGCAAGCCTGCCTCCAATAAGCTAGGACTAGAAGATGTGTCCAAGGTGGTACGAACTGCAGATACTAGCTGGGCCTATATTTAGAACAATTTCAGATTCCAAGTAAATCACAAAACTCAGAATCTAAATAACCATAAAAAGGTCTATAGGGCCTTTCAACACATAGGCATGCGCATAAATTAAATGATCCTTAAAAGTTAAAAGAAACAAAAAAAAATCCTTAGTTGACATAAAATAATTGAGATGATGTCATGGAAACAATTTGGGGGGCAAGGTGTTGAAACACATCTTGTCAAATACCTGATACTGTTCCAGTAGAAGATGCCCAGGAAGCTCAGGGTCAGCTACTTTTTCAAACTGTTTATCCAAAATCACATACAAGAACAAATTAACAAAACTTGATCAGTAGGGAGATCATAAGATACACCATGCAGTACATATAGCATAAAATTCAGGAGAAAAATAACTGATTCGTATATTCTCACAAGAACTCCAGATAATTAATAAAAATAAAGTGATTAAGTTATTCAACATTCAGTTAAACATTATATTTGTTTAAAAAGTGAATAATGATCAAATTAGCCCCCATTGTTTAGACAGATAAAAATATGTATGTGTATTGTGTGTGAATAAAAGAAGAAATACTCTTAGAGAAAAGATAAAGATTACAAAGAAAATAGGAAGCTACAATATCATCATAGGCAAAGCTACAATATCAAAGCTACAAACATAGAAAGACAATAAATCCTCGATGCTATATGGCAGCTCTCCAATGGCCTTATTGTAAATCTGTTACGTAGGCTCACTTAAAGATACCATGGACTGAACACCAAATGGATGCCATAACCTGACTCTGCCCTATATCAGATCTAAGAAGTGAGAAGAATTCATAAAGAAACAAGAATCTCACTCATGCCAAATAGTCAAATATACAAAGACAAGCATTGTTAGCAAACTCCACCCTAAAGCCTCTCTCTTAGTTCTACAACAACCCCTTAACATAATAACTAGACATTGACATAGAAAATAAAAAATAAAAAGAAGGAAAAGGAAAAGGAAAAACAATTAGCTCCAAGAAAATACTATCTCAGTGCCGTAAAATATTTTGCATTGAAGTAATAAAAAAAGAAGAGAAGGGGGACATAGAATTCGCACAGCCGTCACATTTCATAGAGAAAATATTACCTTGTCCACAATAGTGCCAAGAAGACCCACGCCTACGGGCTGCATGTTCTCAAATTGAATCGTGCTTATCTGATATGGGACAAAAAGTAAGATGGAGGGGAGTGATTGATTTTTAATATATCTTTAACATTTCACATGTGCAAGAGGTTAATCATTCATTGCTAATATATTTTAATATGTGAGCGGCACCTGATAAGCAAGTGATATTAACTCTTGCAAGTGGAGAACTAGCCAATCACTAGTGGCCTGCCCACTTGCATGTTCTTTCCTTGCCAAAAAGAGGTCAAAATGAGCAGGATTTCTTCCTACAGCATCTGGTAGATGGCTCAAACATCTGCAATGGAATTAATCACTCAAATAACAAACAATAGTAAAGAAAGATCAAAACCAGATTCTTAAATTGGAAAAGAAAAAAGATCAGCCTGAAAATATAAATCATGACAATTTTTAAATTAATTCTTTATTGAATGATGGTGATATTTTTAACATTAGATACATTAACATCGCATGTCAGAAGCTTCTTTTTATACAAATTTGAAATAGGGAAAATTTTTCATTGTTTAGAAACATGTAGGAAGTTATCCAAGTTCAATATATTTACAGCAAAACTTAAATTACACAACTGAGAAACACATACTCTGCAGCAAAAAGTCTGGTCCTATATCTGAGGTATTTCTCTCTATTAGAAGAAATGATGGAAGCTTGAAACTTGGAATACTGCACATTGTTGGAGCCAGACACCATATTTTCTTCATCCCCAAGGTTCAACCGTGAGTCACCATCTGAGTTATCATTTGCTGCAATATTATTATTTTCAATGTTCCTCATTGACGTTGCAAGTACCTGTGATAATCCCATTAAGAAGAGTGCAGTAAACTGTTAATGAAAGTACTATGGATTCAGTTAGTATTGACCCAACAGTCAAGGGTGATAAATTTGCAATTGATTTTAGGTGACTGATTGGCATTTGATTAAGGAATGGTTGATCGACAGTATATGCTTGAAATATTCCTCTAACATGACTCATTTAAGCTCACTTCCCTTTTCTTTAATTGCTGTTAGTCATTTTCTTTTTGCTGCATCAAAGATTGGGAAATGCCGTTGTCATTAGAGAGAGGTTTGGTTAGAGGCAATTTTGGATGTGATATGGTGATACATGGTATTTGTCATGATTTGATAAGGTGGATTGTCAAGCCTGATATTGTATGACAGAGGGGAGGTTGACTTGAACAATTCTGGCTATGAACCAAAGAACCTATGGCTTGCCACTGCTGGATCAGACAGGTCAAATAACAGTGTGGATGTCTATGCTGAGAAATTGCAAATTGCAACTGAAGATTTTCGCATTAGCAAGTGAATTGTGTTTGTTGCTGGGTGACGTGAGAACCAAGAAAGACCATCAAGGAGAATATTGAGGGGGTCACAGAGAAAAAAGATTGAAGAATTCAGGAAGCTGTGCCATGTGTATTTGTAGATGAACGCTGAGAATCTGTGAGAAGGTTGAAAGGGCCATTTAGTAGGAGAGAGATCTAAGAATTCTAGTTGCTATCTTCAAAGGACATTATAAATTTAAAATTAAAAATGCCACTCCATGAATTCAAAATTAAAATGCCTTTGTTCACAGTGAGCTTCAGGAACAAAAATCTTATCAAGGTGCATTGCCTCTATGCTGATGCATATTATTAAGGACAAAGGACAAACTAACGGGGTTGACTATGCTACTACATATTAGTCATAATCTCCTAACAGGCACTCAAAGTCAAAGTACCAGATTCTCACTAAGCTATGGCCCTCGCAATGCATTAGCTTATATGGTTAAAGCAGTTGTTTTGGAAACTGAAGTTTCCATAAGTAATTTGCATGAGAGGACAAAACATATAAAAGTTTATTGTCATTTCATGCCTGATAAGATCTTGTCATAGTGCATCACTACTAACGTTTTTGCAAAGTCTCTCAGGGCCCCTCCTATTAGCTACATTTGTAACAAGCTCGATACATATTTATGTCATCTGGCTAGATGAAATAGTACACATGTTAGCAACACCTACAATGCAGGTTGTGCAAAGTCCATGTTCTCACTATAAATAAGACACAATTGTATGGGGGTGAATCACTTGTGATCTTATGCATTCACATGATAAGGTTCTCGATTCTTCTTCTCTTTCTTTCTTTGATTTATATGCCAAATCCCTGCATCTATCACATATTCATATATTTCTATGCTGAACAAATCCTTGGAGAGAACCCTCCCAACCAAAAAAAAAATCCTTAGATGGTTGTGTCTATATGTCTGGTATGGATTCCAAGGCGACTTTTTTGCTTTTGGATGATCTGCATCTCTAACAATTTCGTGTGAAAAAACAAACATTCAAATTTTCTATATGAATTTAGCACAACTTCCCTAAAATTATTAGTTTTCATGTCTTATTGTAGCCCAGCTTTTAAACATTGTGAAGCATATAGAAAATCCTGCATTTTGAAATAGAAAGCTTACCACTTTGCGACATACTGATATCCAATGTGAAGGACATGAAGGACACGATGCATAGAGTAATCGCATAATTGTGGTTCGCACTAAGTTACCAATTCTGCACAAATGAAAGGAGTAAGAACTAAGGAGTCTAAAAGCCAAATGCCAATAACTATGGTTGGCCATGACTCATCTGTTAATAAATAAAAATGATAACTATGGTTGAAGTTGTAAAACCTGAGAGAGAACCAAGAAAATTTTACCCTAAAACAAGGCTAACTATAAATGATTTCCTTTGAAACGATCAAAGCAATTGAGACCAACCAAGCAGAAAAGCAAGAATAATTATCAACAAAGATTTTTTCTCCATCACTTAGTGTGTGTTTATTTCAAGGTTTGTGAAATCAAACTTGGGAAAGTGATCTTGGGAATAGACATTCACATGTTTGGTACAAGCTTTAAAAAAATATTCCAGAAAGTAACATGTCCATGTTTTGCTTGCTTTTCATTCCCATGCTAAGATGTGGGTGTGTTATTTTCCTGTGGAATAGAAGTTATCTTGAAACCCACCCAACCATAAACATCCTAATGCAGAACGGTAAGTCAGTAACCCCAAAGGTACTCCCTTGAATAACCTAGAGTGCTCCTCTAGGACGGGTACTCCCTGATTCAAATCTCAAATACTCTGAGTATAGTAATAGAATTCAATAATCATCAAAAGCTATCAAGTGTTTACAAAGGAAGCCTCAAAATAAATCCTAATCTAAATGAGCCCAAAACAATAAAGCCCAACAATAAAAACATAAAAGAATCCAACAAAAATTAAATTAAATTCCTATTAAAAAAATATCCCAAATAGTAAAATAATCCCAAATCAAAACCCTAATGATAAAATCCTTAATAATAAACCCAAATCAAAACCATACCCAATCCACATCACTTCCACTCCCACTTCCTTTTACCATTTTCTTTTCCCCATCTTTTGAGTTCTCTTTTGAACTAAACAAATTTTGAAAACATTTCTAAAAATATTAAATTCTGACCAAACATTTATTTGAATTCACTCGAGAATAACATTTGTGACCAGTGTTCCAAGGAATATCATTTTTAGGGATGCAATCATATGCCTTGAAACAAATACCTCCATATGTTTTCAGAGAGTTTTGCTCTTGGTTTTATTTCACATTGTATTTGAGATTTTCTAAGGGGCCATCCATGTCAGAGATTGAAGAGTGCTGAATGACTTCAGTGTTTTTAACTAGTATTGTCTTCTGTTGACTTGTCTAGGAGAATGACATATACCTTGTCTGTATTCCTTTTGACATCTCTCTGGCTCTCTACTATAAATTCTTATTTGTTAAAAGAAAGAAATGAGAAAAATACCCAAAAAAATGCATAGGCAATTACCTAAAAGATTTCATGAAAATAACAATAACAAAAATGGGTTTCGGCTTAACCCAACAACTAATCAGCAAGTAAGAGTAAGAAAGCTCTTTTTCCTTTTTTTTTTTTTTATTTACATACTCTGAATCAGTTTCCTCATCCAACATAAAGAATAAGTTATCCTCAATCTGCTCAACAATAACGGAAGCCTGTAAAGATTAAAATCAGCTCTCAGCACAAAAATATGATATTCTAATATTTCTATATTGAAAATCCTAGCAAGATTAGGAACTAACCGGATCTTTCTCAATTAGATGTCTTAGAGTAGACACAGCAAGATGGCGTAAATTTGGCTGCATCAATAAAAACAGTAAGTGGAGATGAAGAGTGAATAACATTATCATCAATAACGAAAAATACACAGGAAAGAAACCTGTCTTGATGACAAAGTAGAGAGAAGAGTCTGCACATGGGAGTGCACAGAAACAGCTTGGGGTGCAAAAAGAACAAGTTGTTGTGTGAAACGTGCACTCCTGCAATAAACAAGTAAAAACTCTCAATCATCAACAAAGGCAATGCTTTGACTGAACAAAAAAAAAAAAAAAAACTATTCCAAAAGCCAAAGGCTAGATGGTCATGAGAAAATGTTAATTATCTAATAACAGGTTGAACTGAGGAACATACTCAAGCATTGTCGAAGTTTCTTGCCAGCAGCTTATCTCGGCAATGGTAGACTGGAAAGGAAAAACACTGTGTGAGGTATACATTGGAAAATACAAATAGCAGAAAGCCCTAGGTAATGTGAACAATTTTTTATGATTAGCATTAATATAATGGTTTTGGTAAAAGTAAAGAGGCTAGGTTTTGTAGTAATGTGCAATCTATGCCCCACTTTGGGGTATGGTTGGAGTACAAGGTTAGGCATTTGGCTTCTATTTGGTCCAAAGCCAATGGTCTCTTTAAGGGCGCTTCTCAAACAGATATTCTGAGGAATTGGGTGGCTTCACTTCATTTAATGTTTTATTTTATTTTTCAATATTTGCCATTTGCGTTTTCCTTTTACATTAAGGAGGATACCTTATCCTTCAAAATTCTTTATAATCATCTTCTATTTCTTCTTAATGAGTTTCTTCTTTTATTAAAACTTTTCTAAAAAAATTCACCTTGGAGCGTGAGAAGAAGATGCTTCCAGGGACAAGCTCAGGACCAAGAACAGTAACTATAGCATTTATAAGGCGGCCAACTCCTTGCTGAACGTCTACTAAACCATTCTCATCAGATAAAAGAATGTCCATAGCAAGAGAAAGGGTTGCCTGTGAAGAAAATTCGAGAGAAACATGCAATCTTAAGAAAGATAATATTACACAATAAAATGAGGCACATCTGTCTGATTAATAAATAAAAGCAGCAAGCAGTTTCCTCATTTTCATTCATTTTTTCTCTTTGTTTTTTGGTTGCAAAATGATAGATCACTTGGAAGCTGATACAAGAAGGGTTTAGGGGATATGCCTTAGCAATAAAACATAGAGCTATAACTCTCAATTTACTTAATTGGTAAAGCATTGGCATCATTTTTCTCAGCCGTGTCCTTGTAAATGTATGCATCATAAAAGAGTTCTCCGTTGTGGAGAAAAACGATTATTGTAATACTTAATAAAAAAAAAGAATGACTGAAATCACTGAATGGATCAGATAAATCAGTTAGTGACATTTCATAGCACTAGAGTAAAATCAGAAATAGATTGATCACCAGATGCTGAAATTTGAAATGGGATACCTGGACATGGGAAACAAAGGACAAGCCTGCAGCTTCAATAGTTAAAAGAAGACCATGCATAGACCAGATCTGCAGATTAGCTACCAAACTTTTAGCCAGTGAGGAGATAGAGCTCACTGTTGCAGGCACTAAAGTTGACAATGCAATCCCTCCTGCACTGCAGCAAGATATAAAAGATGAAAACTGTCAAAAGTTATATAGAGTAAAGATAACATTGTAGACTTGGAACAGAGCACGTGGTTTATGAAAATAAATTGACTCTGTAATCTATAGCAATAGGAAAAGGAAGTAAAATAAACAATCTGTCATATAAGTTTGGAATAGTCATCATATCTTCTAAGTCAAATATCTAAGTTAAGATTAAAAATATACAAGAATAATGCAACAAAAAGGGTTCAACCACCATGTAAACCCACCACTGGAACCAATATTGCCTTGTAGTCTAATCGTACAATTAATTAAATCATCTCATGAACTGGAGCACATATTTTGTAAAGAAATTACTGTAAAAGTGTAAACTTTCTTATTTCCACTATTATTGTTCATATTAACCACCCTTTCCTTTTATTACATCTCAATCAGAAATCAAGTGTGTTATCAATTTACACAATTCTTTTATCCACAATATTTGTAGTGTTCAAGAATCTATCCACAATTTCCACTAAAGTAACTTAAAATGATAGGGAATTTTCTGAATTTGAGTCCCTCTTGGGTATCCTTGACTCAACTCATTTGTCTTCTAAACTAGATAAAGGTTTAGGTCCCTTGATCTAGAGCCTTTCTGGGAAAACCTTGTTTCCAATCCTCCTTCATTCTTTGAATATGGCAACTTTTCTTCTTGATAAAACCTTTGGAAATCCAAAGTTCCCTCTAAGATCAAGTTATTTCTTTGGACAACTGTGCTTAATAGAATTAATACTAATGACATGTTATAGGTTTGTTGGCCATATAAGGCTCAATTTATTGTTTTTAATTAACTTAAAAAAAATATCAACTTATAATAATAATAATAATAATCATTATCATCATCATCATCTAAAACCTGAGAAATGTAAAGAATGGTCTCCAGCATACTTTGTTTGGGAACATTGTCACTCCTTCCTTTATTCGTCTTTGTAACCTTACTTGTGTATAATATAGGGGGCATATCAAGTGAGAACATGAGATGAAAGGAGCTAATCTTGACCATACAACCATGCATGAATGATGAATGACTAAGATTAGATTTAATTAATGTTGACCATACATGTAAGACTAAATGCTCAAGATTAGCTCCTCTCATTCTCTCACACACACAACTAACATGCTTCACACACACAAACACATGGTATGCCCCCGTGTATGACGCTGTTCTTGTGTCCGATGTCTCTGTCTATGTTTCATAGGTTGTGTCTTTGGTCTCATTGTAATTTTATCTTTCCTTTTGTTCTTGGGAGGATTTCTTATCCTCCTCTCTTTGTATCTCTTCTTTCTTACTAAAATTTGTATTTTAATTAAAAAATCCCAATTAATCACCCTTGGTTTTAGGCTCAATGTATAAACTCAGCATAATAAATTATATCCTCATAAACTAGTCAAATGTTGATTATCTATACTATAAAGAAGAATTTGTGCTAAAGCATAGACAAACACAGTTCACACAAATTAAAACCCGTCAGTGATTAAGAATTCTTAAATTTTTGGACCGGGCCTAACCCAACCCCAAAATCCAGCTTATAAGGTGAGGATAGCCCAAAGCTTATATACTATAAAATGGCCTTATCTCTATGCAATGTGGGATTCTAACACACCCCTCTTGCGCTCAGGGCTGGATATCTGCAGCGTGGGCATCTATACGGGTGGCGGCCCAATAACAACAGATCATCTAGGATAGACTCTGATACCATGTTAAATTTTTGGACTGGGCCTAACTCAACCCCAAAAGCTAGCTTATAAGGTGGGGATTGCCCAATGCTTATATACTATAAAATGGCCCTATCTCTAGGAAGTATGGGACTCTGACAAGAATGAAAGGAAGATATCTTTTTTCTGGGGGGTGGGTTTAAAAATTTGATAAAATAAACATGCAAACTATTGACCAGCATTATAATAAATGACCTGCGATGAATGCAGCCAAGCGCCAAAGCAATTGATCCAGTGTAGTATGAATCCGTTGCTCCATTTAGGTCACCAAGAAGTGATCTAGTCTGCTTGCCACCATCATTGGTGAAAAAGGACAATCAGAAATTTTAAAAAAATAAAAACAAATAGCAGGGACAGAATCTATATATATATATATATATATATATATATATATATATATCTAGATATGTATAGCAGGAAGAGGAGATTTCTTATAATCAAATCACAGTTTAGTGAGGAATAATATGTAACTTTTTCTTTTGCTTTTCATGCCACATGTAACCAAAAAAAAATATGTAACTTGAAGAGAAGACTGAAAACTTGCCATTCTAGCAGTGAAGATATCATTTCCAAATCGGGCTAAATATCCAAGACCTTCTGACGATGCTCTACGCTGTGATGCACAAATGTCTCCCTCCGCCAAAATACTCTTCCATTCAAAAGTCGACAAACACAAAGTAACAAGTAGTGTTACCAAATAATTGAATTGAAAAAAAAAAAAACTACATACCTGTATTAAAAGATTTTTTACCTGAAAAATAGATTGTAGCAAACCCAAAATCTCTTGTCCTAATGTCTGTGGTCGAAAAGAAAGCAAAGTCTGGAAAAGATAACGAAATCATTTATTAGGTGAGGTCCACACAAGATACTAAGATAATACCAATAAAAGGATGAGCAGAACCTTAAATCCTGCTAGTAAGCCCGCACAAATATTGGTGATACTAGCTGCGCGCCAGTGTTGTTTTTTCCCAGCTTTCAAACACTGCTCAATAATGCCCAGAAGGGAGGGCATACCACCACTATCCTGTGATACAAAACACTAACTGATGTCAACAACACTAACAGCCACTCTCTGAATTCTTCAACAATATAATGAGGTTATGTGATTAACTACCTGAGAAGCAAATATGATCCCAAAAGAAAGAAGCATCTGGTTCACCAAAGTCTTGCTTATTGTCTCCGGCTTCATAGTTAAATTTAAGTTGTTACTGAAGTGGAAACCAATCTACTAATGATAATAAAAATAACAATAATAACAACTAAAACAAAACCGCATGGAAAGGCAATATGAATGAGTTGGAAGAACAACTCAAAATTTATTTATGAAACTGGAGAAATTCTAACTTAAATTGTACAATCACAACAAAATCCTTTTCCCACTAAGTGAGATCAGCTACATTCAAATGACATCATTGTCTTCTGTTAAATACCAAGATTTCGCTGAAGGCAATTTTGATCAAGGACTTTTAAAATACTTTCTCCTATAGTTTTCCACTATCTTCCTCCACCTTTATTTATAAGGCCATCCTCCATCTAATCAATTCTTCTTACTAGAGCCTCTATTCGTCTTCTCATAGGGCCAAACCATCTTAGGTGAGAATCTGGCATTTAGTCCTTAAACTCTCAAGAAACCTTCTTGAAAATAAGGAATCATTCGGGAGAAGAAAAGAGGTCAAGATCCTTTGGAACTGTCTGTAATTGGTATGCTCTTGTGCATCTGGTTGGAGGAATGCTTGGGTTTTTAAAGTTGTTTCAATGTCTTCAGAAATTTGGTAAATAATTTTTGGCTTCTCTTTGGTGCTCTGCTCACAGTCATTGTTCTTTCAGATTTGCACAGAAATTGGGTTGCAGTTATGCACTGTTATTCTTGAGTTTGGTTTGCTGGTATTACCCTCCTATGTTTTTGTATCTCTTTTTCTTAATAAATTTCTTCTATATATATAAAAGAAAAAGAAAAAGAAAACACTTGAAGCATTTCTCCATTTCATCCATCCAGCCAGTGATATACCCAAATTGTGTAACTTGTGGTACAGTATTATCCTCAATTTTCTACTCCAAGCCAGTGCTGGTGTGGTTCTTGTTGAACTTGCATCCTGTATACTTCTATTTAATAGAAAACTATGTGGTTCCAAAGCTGATGTCCAACACTCTAGATTACCATTTATTCCATCTCTCAATTCTCCCACTAGGACTATATCATTGGCAACAAGCGTGCATTGAGGCATCAGGCACTAGCTTGTGGATATAATCAATAAGAATGTCTAATACCAAGGTTAAACAATAAGGGCTCAAAGTCATGTACTGAATAAAAAGTTTTATACGATAACAGTTAACAAAAATCAACCAGGGCAGTTCCCAGCAACGCTAGGCATAGTCGAAGGAAACCACAATGTTAACTTATGAAAGAAAAAATAAGGTTCAATTAAAAAGACTTAGATAGACCAAAGGATTTCTGAATTTCTTGAGGAAATCTTCAACATGACTAAATATATATACATGATTTACATTCTCTAATATTAGGAAAGTAGGAAGATGAGGAAACTGGGAAAACAATCCAAGTCAAGTCATAATTATTTACAGAAAATATACAGTCAAATATACAGCCCCTAAATAGAAGATATTTTACCTATATAGGACATAGTTTCCAACAAAAAGTAACAAGTGAGAAATGCATTTTAGGAATTCCAAGCAAAAATATTTCCAATCTTAAAATAGTTAAAAAGAACAAATGATTAGTTAGGTCAATACTACCTCCGTTCCAAAACTCTTGTTATGCGCACAGACCAAGGAATTGATTGGTGTGTCTTGATATAATAGCATCTTTACTAAAATACCCTCATTTAATAGTGGATGCAAAGTGCTAAAGAGATGGTTAGTTAGTGGGTAAATGGTTGCAAGCTCATTAAGTCATTAAAATGCCTTGAAAATATAGTGTTTGTATAATAAAGACTTGTGTAGTTAAGAGAGAAAAAATAAGAGTAGTTGTTAGTTGATGTAAGTAATTAAATAAGGGTATAATTGGAAAAAATTATTAACTTTTCTTGGACATCTAATACAACAAGAGTTTTGAAATTTAGGAGTATGCTAAAACAACAAGAATATTGGAACGGAGGTAGTATATAGTTAAACCACGAAATAATATTTGGATATCGTTAACTACACATGTAGTTGATTGTTCCTAAACTGGAAATAGTTTATTCCTGGACTTACTAAATTGTAATCATCCAAAGTAATAATACCTGAGGAAAGATAGAAATTTCGTTCTCCCATACACAAGGCATAATGCCATCTTTTCCACCTTGAAAAGCTCGAAGCTCATCTTCAAACCAATCCCTTTTTTCACATAAATATACAGGCAAGACAAGTATGTTAGAAACAGAGAAGGAAAAGAGAGAGGAACCTAAAAGAGACCCTCCACTTGTTTTCAAAATAATACTGACCCATCCTTAACATTCTATACAAGTATATAATATCTGTATTACCTATATTAAATGTCTATAAATAGATGAAAGAAGTATTAATATATTGATGACATCATTACATTCTGTTCCCATATTTGGCGCTAGGTTTTAATGACTATCAGTTTCTGCTGCAAAAGAATAAAATTTTCATACATAGAAATTCTATTGAATACACAACCCTGTATTTTGATACATTTGCACATTGTTAACAGACAGAAGAAGTGAGAAATCCAGGAATACAGATCTTCTTTTTATGTCAGAGGTGACCAAGGACAATAATGCTTCAAGATGCAGTCAGTAAAAGAGGAAGAAGAAGAGGAGTGCGAGAGGAGAGAAATACAGAAGGGGGAAAGATAGAGTAACAGATTTATAAAAGTTATTTTTATATTTTTGGATAAAAATAAATTATTAAGAGAAAGAAGGGAAATGCATTAAAGTAGCAGAAAAATTCCACTAAAACCTAGAATAAAAGAAAAGAGAGTACCAAAAGGCTTCACATGTCAGAAGCGTGTGATGTGACATTTAAGATAATATAAGTTCAAGCTGCTCTGGAGTTACAGGTTTAAGTTCAAAAGTAATACTAACAAGTTTTCAAGGAACTATCAGTATAACACATGATTTATCATTTTGATATGAAAAGGGCTCCAAAACTTAAAAAAGATGGAAAGGGAAAAAATTGAGAAAATTTAAGTGAATAAATTCATGAATAAGCCATCTCTGGCAAAGAGTGGTTGGCAGTCTTAAGATGGAGAGGAAGATTTTCTGAATTGCTTGAGATATCCTCTCAGAACTTAATCTTATATAAGAAAAACATATTACAATTTGAATACAACTCAAATACTTAAACCCCCTAACTAATTCCTAACTAATCTAGAACTTTATCCCAATTGTCATGGGATATTAGATATTAACAAACTATCTATATTATATATTAACAAACTCTACCTTCATCAACACTTTCCAACAGGCAGTTTGGTAAAACACAAATTAACAGCCTCACAAACAACTACATCAAGCGGACACTACTTGACTCTGGTTTCTCTGTTTATCAAGAGTATGGTACTGGTCAATTGCAATCAACCATTATCCACACCAAATTTGAAAGTTGCACTAAATCACTAGAACAGATTTTATTCCAGAAAATCAAAGCAAACTCCTTAGAAAGCCACTAATGGAGATAGAAAGAAGAAGAGAGAAAGGTGGAGTACAGGCAAGAACAGCCAACACATTTAGTCTACCTCGAACAGCTTCAAAATAATCCAAAAGAGTGAATTGGTAGAATTTAATGTGACACAGTATACTGTTCTTGAAATTTAAGACGGTTTTGTTAGTCTGCCTCAAACAGCTTCAAAATAATCTACAAGAGTGAATTGGTAGAATCTAATGTGAAAGAGTATACTGTCCATGCAATTCAAGAGAGGACTTTGTTATTTAGCAAAAAAGATAGGAGATCTTTGTAATTTCATCTGACATCAAAAGTTCATCGCAATTTACTCTAATAAATAAGAAAAGATACTACAAAGCATAATTGCAAAACAGACAGATAGAGACCTTCCAGGAATCCATGGACCCAACCACGCATCTCTCTTGTCTAACAGCACCCTCAAGCACGAACTTTCTTCACATTCTGAAGCATGTCTTATCCAAACAAGAAATAACAAATACTCAGATCAATCAATGATTATTTAATAGTTACTCAATTGTCAAATAAGTGAAGTAAATGCAAGAAAACGGTTTAACATTTATGTAGAACCAGCTTTCATTAAAGCATAATAATAAGATGTCACAATTTAGCAGGACTTCTTTGATTTCAAGAAATTTTTTAATAGACTAGGGGTTAGCACGATATTCACTTTTCACACAGTCCAAGTTCCTTCTGCAATAAACCTTCTAAAAGAAAATTTTCTTTAAGTATTTTTTTTATCAAATTAGGGAAGATTTAACATCTCATTATTGTGGATCAATTCACGTGGTCTAGGAATAGAACACTGATGTGATGGGCTAGAAAGCAATTGAATCAATGAAGAAAAGAAAAACATTTACAATGTGTATTTTGTTTCTGCTTTATCTGGTAGGAGCAAGAAGCCTAACTTCAAGGGCTCTTTACTGCATTTACATATGTTCTGTGCATCATTTCTTCAAAGGAGTGTACATTTCTGATATACAGAGAAATGGGAAAAAAATTTACATTCTTTATCCTTCAGGTGCTTATTGTTTTCCTTTAGTTTCTATGTTAAGTAAAAAACTTATTTTCCTCCCATGTAGTATTTTATCCTTTTTTTTATCAGATGAAAATTCTGCATTCATTAATGATACAAAACAAAAGAGCATAAATTTATTATGTTAGAAATTTGGAAGTTATAAGTCTTCTTCGGTAGCTATACCAATTTCAAATATGTTGAATGAATGGAAATAAAAAAAAAGGTTCATACTTTGCATGTGTTTTCAACTAAAACTCACAATGATAAAAGGAGTATCAAGAATGGATTCCAAGAAAGAAAGTGAGGGGTGTTAGAGTCCCACATTGCCTAAAGATATGGCCATATTGTGGTATATAAACCTTGGACAATCCTCACCTTACAAGCTAGCTTTTGGGGTTGAGTTAATCCCAGGTCCAAAATCTAATATGGTATCATCAGAGCCTATCTTAGATGATCCGTTGTTATTGGGCCGCCACCCGTATAGTCGTCCACGCTCCAGATATCCAGCCCTGGGCGTGAGGGGGTGTGTTAGAGTCCCACATTGCCTAAAGATATGGCCATATTGTGGTATATAAGCCTTGGGCAATCCTCACCTTACAGGCTAGCTTTTGGGGTTGAGTTAAGCCCAGGTCCAAAATCTAATAAGGGGAAATAAAGGATTGAGAGTTGAGGAGAAACTGTTGAGTTACAGAGCAAAGTGAGTTTTCTGTTCTGTTTTAATCTTCAAGTAGCTATGATATTTATATGCAAACTTTACAACAGTTGATGAAACTTGTTAGAAAAACTAGGGTTCATAGAATTTGATAGAAGAGAAATTCAGAGAGAAATTTGAAACTGGTTTTTCAGATTTTCATTGAATGAATGATAGGATACACAGAGAAGCTATTTATACAGAAGGGTTCTGGGCAAGCTAACCAGAACTGATTCAGTTAGGTGCTAACCACACCTAACTGAATAACTAACTAAGAAATGCTAAAGCTAACAGTACTCAGCTGTACTGATGAAACTAAGATACATTAACAGAAGGCAATACTCACAAGAAGCAGTAGCAGCAACTTAAGTCTATATCACTAACAACGCTGCTATAACTCACAGGAGAAGACTCTGTTACAAGTTACTTAGCTAACTGAAAACATGTGAGCTAAGCTAGCTGGGCTAACTAACAAGAATGGCTTTTATTTTATGGAAAAATTAAGTTTATTTGATAGAGAAGAGGAAAAGTACAATTAGGGGGAGAATAAAATACCCTCCAAAGTGCTTAATAGAATTATTATTAATGACTTGTAGGTTCATATGGCACAAAAGACTATTCCCCTTGTATGTATTACATGCGGTGCTAGTTCTGAATCAGTTCCTTAACTCTTCTTGCATTGTCCTGCTGCTGCTTCTCCTTGGAAGTCATTATTGGCATTTATAGTGGATGTTGTGTATGTCATAGGTAAAGGAGTGGTTTTTGATAATTAGCGTTTGTTAGAATGTTAGAATAATATATTTAATATCTTAAGAATATCCATTAAGATTAGGTTTAATTCTATAATATCTCCTAGGATTAGTTTTCATATTTCTAGATAATTATTATGATTTGTTTCCTAATTACTAGTTTATATTGGTCAGTAAAAATAAGTGTAAGTGTAAAGTCTTTTGTAATCAATTATCCATCATCAATCAATCTATTATCAATTATCTATTATGAATCATTCTTCACCTCTCTTCTTCCTTTTTATATCCAAAACCCTATAACTTCACCATGGTATCAGAGCGGTACCATCCACCATGACCTGTCCCGGCCCTATTCCGTTGCTAGGTTCCAAAGTTTGGAACTTTTATTTGTTCGTCTCTCTCACTCTATATTCATGCCCTTCTTTTATTTTCAGCCTCCCTGCCATGTATCTTTCCGGTATGCTTTTAAAACATCCATCGTGCATTTACCGATGTGCTCTGTCTTCATCTCCTTCTTTCTGTGCTTTTTCCGACTGTTTTTTCTCGTTTTCCGCCGCCGTCAGCGACTCCGATCGGCAACCACACCACCGGACTCGCATTGTTCAGGCGAGTCTACTGCCCGAAAGCACCTCAATCAGAGTTGCGATGCTCCCTCACGCGCCTGTTCTTTTCCGGCACGTTTCCTTTTCTGTCAGTCGCCGTCCTCCGCGTGTGGTGGCGCGTCAGGCCGCCGTTCAGGCAAATCTCCTTGCTGCCGAACTCGCCTTGCCGTGATCTATCCAGATCTGGTCTTGTTTCGACGTTTCTGGGATTAGTACTTGATGGTCCTCCCTGTTTGGCTTGTTTCTCTCTCCTCTGATGGTTGTTTTCTCACTCTTGCCTGCTGTGGTTCTAGACCCATGACTTTTCAAAACTTATAGATGTATCTTGCAACTACCTAGAGCAATCTACTTGTCCCTGAGGCTTTCCCAAAGCAATCTACCTGGCCCCGTGGCTTTCCCAGTGTAATCTACCTGGCCCTGTGGCTTTTCCAGTGCAATCTACCTGGCACCACGACTTTCCCAGTGTACTCTACCTGCCCCCACGGCTTTCCCATTGTTCTCTACCTGGCCCCACGGCTTTCCCAGTGCAATCTATCTAGGCTCGCGATTTATTATATTCAATTTTGTTAATATGAGTATATTTGTAACAAACTTAAAGCTCAGTAAGCTTTAGCTTGAGGGGGAATGTTAGAATATTAGAATATTAGAATAATATATTTAATATCTTAAGAATATCCGTTAAGATTAGGTTTAATCCTATAATGTCTCCTAGGATTAGTTTCCATATTTCTAGATAATTATTATGATTTGTTTCCTAATTACTAGTTTATATTGGTCAGTATAAATAATTGTCAATGTATAGTCTTTTGTAATCAATTATCCATCATCAATCAATCTATTATCAGTTATCTATTATGAATCATTCTTCACCTCTCTTCTTCCTTTTTATATCCAAGACCCTATAACTTTACCAGCGTTAATGGTTTTTGTAGGAGTAAAGAGGCTAAAGTCTTATGGCAATGTGCAATCTACACAGTAATTTGGTGTGTATGGTTAGATCATAACTCTCATATCTTTAAAGAGGTTTCTATGGCACAAAATTCGATTTGGGGTAAGAGTAGGCATTTGGCTTTTGTTTGGGGTAAGAACATAGAATTTTTAAGGTTTCCCTAATAAAGATGATGAGGGATTGGGCATTTTTCCTTTTTTCAGTTAGTTGTTTTGTGTTCTTCCCTTTGGAAAGGATGATTCCTCACACCTCTAGTTCATCTTCATTTCTTTAATTCCTTATGAAACTGCTTTTTCTATTAAAAAAAACTCCAAAACACAATGTTCTTGAAAATGAAATGAAATAGCAACAGTAGAAAGAGAGAAGACATTGTTATAGCATTTTTTACATTATTTCTCACAATACAAAAACATGATTTATATGACATTTAAAAGGACCATTACTTAACAGACAACAGAAAGTTAGAGCACCTATTTTTACATATTATTAAATGATGCTCAATTCCAAGTCAAGATATTAAATGAAGGATAAATACAATGTACACACTACCTGAAAGGAAATGTACACAGTTGAATAATCTGAGGATGGTCATTTTTAAATGACATTGGATCAGGAAGAGATTGATAAGCTATTAAAGTTTTGATAATGAAGATGTCCACTGCAGGTTTTGTATAGGGCAGTTCCTTGGCTCTTAATGCCAATATGTATGATAATGCACTGCTTTCAACATAGGTTAGGTATTACTATCAATTGTCAAATGAAGTTACAGCCATAAATGAAACAGAGCAAATATACAATAAGTTATACCTATTAAGATATACAAGAACTGGTTGAAGTAGAACTCCATTGTTCACAACATTAGGAGATATAAAGCATTTTATAAATGCTGTGAGTGCATGAACAGCTGCAGACCATACACTACAAAATACAAGAGGAGAACATGAATGACAAATGCACACTCAGAAGTACTTCTTGATTATTATTCAAGACGGAATGCATCTAACAAAATAAAGTATCCTATGCAAATTTTAACGATTAAACTTTAATAAAAATATAAAATCTACTTGATAAGAAACCTTTGGATCTTGGATACCTTCTCAGTTATCTTGACTCTGTTCAATTAACAGCAATAGTAAATATTTCTGGATCTTTTTTTTTTTTTTTTGCTTTTTAGTAATCCAATGATATATCAAGATAGGAAAAAAAGGTAAAAAGAAGGATGATTAGATGAAGAAACTAAATCGGAAAGTCCTCAACCTAAAACCAACGCAGAAGGTAGAGAAACAAGGCTATCTGACAAAAAGAAGAACAGAGCATGTATGGCAAAATATTCAGGCGTTCTGCTCCAATAAAATGTAACCTACACTTCTGCAACATGATCAAAACACCATATTGACCTATCCTCCATTCTACTCCTAGAACATTTGTAACAAAGGAAAAGAGGACCTTTAAGGTAAGACAGTCATATTCATCAACCCAAACAGTCAACTGCAAATTTCAAGCTACTAATGTTCATGATTTTGAAACTCACGAGTTTAATTCATTAGAAAATGAGTTTATGATTATAGGTATCAAATATGTGCTAACTTTCTTCCTAATTCACAATGCATTCAAAGTTGCATGAATTGCTTTGACTACGTGGTCTTTGAATCTGCAGCATATCATTAGTGTTAACCTAATTGAGAACCACAATCCAAATGAGATATTTCAAATTGGAAGCGCTTAGGATTCCAGAGTGGGTTATCACAAAGAAAACACCCACCATACAAAGTGTCATGAACCAACTATCCCAAAAGCTTAAGCTATTGGGTGGAGAAAACATGAATGACTTTATATGATATATTTCTAACATACCCCCTCACGTAAGAGCCCTTTGGGTTTGAAGGGTGGACAATGCACAAGCCCCCTTACCTTGTGCAGAAATTTTTTTTGTTGGAATAATAGGGCCACTAAGGATCGAACTCTTGACCACTTGGTCTAGAGGCTCTAGTACCATGTCAAGAACCAACTACCAAAAAAGCTTAAGCTATTGGGTGGAGGAAACATGAATGACTATATAATATATTTCTAACACAAAGAGTAGTGGTATAGAAAGTGGCACAGCTTCTAACGAGAAAGTCAAGGCCATGAGCTCCACAAATATTTTTAAATGAACTATACAAAAACAATAATTACAACCAAACCTTAACCACTTGATAAGTCAATATCTAAATAAAATTAATAAACGACACTAGGCTCAATCAAAAATCAAATTTCCAGTAAAATAATTTAGGGCAAGGACCTTTTAATGGTCCAGCTCTAAGACTTTCAGATTTTCCTCTACCAAATGTGGGGCAAGGCTTATATATTCATAAACTACCAGACTCTAGTAGGGTTTCAGTAAGGTGGTACAAGTAGTATAATTAAAGGACTGAAAGACCCTCCAGCAATTCTAACTTAACACACCCACCTTGATAACTAACTAATATAACCAATAGTTAGAACTACCACTTGTGGCCCCTTGAGATTTTAGGTCAAGATCTGCGACTACACTAGGGAAGGAAAATGAAAAATAATTTCCAATAATGTTTACCAGGTGGATGAAGGGTTCAATTAATACGGAAAAAAAGAAAAAGATAATCTAAAACAATATGACCAGAGAAAGCATACAGGATCATGAATCATGATAAGCATTGCATGACCAATAAACATTAATAATACTTAAGATGTACTTACTATATCCGTGCCGTTAAATCTTCAGTTTTTGTAATTTCATTTTCTGGATTCCCAGTAAAGAGGGTAGCCCATAAAGCAAGAATATCAAAGACATCCTCTTCAAGCTCCTGCAGACAAGGACAAACCCCATGACATGTGAACTTTGCTTAAAAGTTAAAAAACTATAGGGTATAGGCATATAGCACAGATTCCAGATCTAATAATAATTTCAAGTTTACTATTAACAAATCTTATGAAACCCCGGAGGAATTTCCTGTAATTATTTTTCAAGAGAATAAATATCTACAGAAGATGGACAAGGGACTGAAAAGAATTGAAAATAGCAAGGCTTATTTTGGAGCCACTAAAACTGACTCCCTTGAACGCTTAATTCAACCAAAGCTTGATTTATGCAATTCTGATGTCAAATATTTTCTCACTTTTTTCTTCAACATTCATTTTTTTGGTTTCATGAAAAAATTATAGCTTAAGAAAAACCCTTACTATAAAAAACTTTCTACCTCCTTTGGTAAAGAAGCCAATAATGATGACAAAAGCAACCATCCAGCTTCTTTTTCAACTGTGGCTGCCACAGGATTGCGACTATGTTCTGTCAGCATTTTCTTTGAAACATCAAACACTAATCTGGGAAGCCTGCTTATACCACATTATTACTTATTAGTTTAGCAAATCAAGCAAACATTAAACTTCATAAATGACAATTCTTCTGATGTCATTCCATCTCAAAATATGGATTAAAATCATGATACAAGCAAAAGGATTGAGCATTTTCAAGTCCAAGGCTTAGTCACAAAATATATATACCCGGGGTGGAAATTATCACTTTGGTGAAAAATAACGTAATTTATCCATATATAAAATAAAACTAAATAGATAAAATATAAAACAAAAAACAAATGAGGGAGAAGGGAAAAAAGGTTACCTTGCTGGGTAACCAAGAGGTAATTTTGGTGAAATGGAGACTAAAGCTGCCAAGACAGTAGCCTGCCCGTGCAAAGAATCAAGGTCAAACTGTAAATTGCTTCCCTGCAGACAATGTATTAAACATATACTTTAATATCTCCTTTTACATGATAGTGTACACCTAATACAAGAATAACCAAGTAGAAGCAGATAGTTTTGTTAACTAAAAACGCACTAAAGTAGAAGCAGATAGTTGAGCTATCTGCATTTACTACAATTATCTTGCATAGTGTCAAAGTATATTGTGTTAATTACTGCTGCACTAATTAACACTTACTAACTGCCAGCGGTCATAACAGCTGCCAGCCGTACACAACTGCTCTACTATACTAATTAAAGCATAGGTTGAGAAATCATGCCAAGTTTGGGGACAGGGGGGGATTACTCCAATATATTTTAACCCCACACCCCAAATATACTGCATCAAATAAACATAACATAGCTGCAAAAATTTCATGCTTTTTTTCCTTGGCTACAAATCTCTAAATATCATACAGCCAGAAAGACTGCATCTTTCAACATTGAAATAAAAATTTAATGATTAACAAATGCAACAGAAGGCCAGAAGCGATATCTTGAAAAAAAAAATAGTAATGATTATAGAAAAAGAATGTATGAAGATGAAGGTAACAGGTATAGGTGATAGCTAGAAAAGAAACTCTTAAGATTTTGGGTATGGGTCTAACTCAACCCCCAAAAGCTACCTCAAGAGGTAAGGATTGCGCAATCTTTATACGAATTGGATCTCAATTCTCAACAGAAACAAAGACCATATTAAGCATCTAGAAGAAATCAAATCCAAAGGAAAAGGGCTGAAATCTAAAAACAAAATTTTGGGTGACTCAGGATTTAACTACATAATCTATATTATTAAAACAAAATCCTATATAATTGAAGCATATCAAGCTGAAAATATGGGGATTTTTCCTTACCCAGCACATGTTCTTTTCAACGGGGTGGCCCTAGAAGATATGTAAAGGGGTTGGATTGGAGAGCTATATTCTTTTAACATGTGTGGAAAAATGTACTAATGAGCTAGCTACAGCTAAGAGGGTAGAGGTAGCCTGCCAATCTCAGTTAATATTCAGTCAATATATAACAGCCATTGTCCCAAAGGCCAAAACAGCTAACAGACAGCTGATGTAAAGGAGGGGGAACCTACTCCTTCACCATGAATTCCTACTTCTCTAACTTGGCTAAAGAAAACGTGGAGGCCAAACAGAAAAGTAGACAATAATCTGCATAATAAAATGATGGGAACTGGATTTTTATCAATCAGTAACAGACTCCATTCAGCTGTTTGACTAAATTTAGTTATCAACACGTGTTTGTTTATCTTCCTTATGTATGTCCTTTGTACCTCAACTATGGAGGATTTCTCATGCTCCTCTTCTGTTGCACTCTTTTCAAATTACCTTTAATAAAACTTCTTTTACCAATGACAATAAAGGATGCAGTAAAATAAAGACTATCATAAAATTTGAAGAATTTTACCTTTTCAAAAGAAACACTCTCTCTTAAAGCAGTAAGATTGGTCACCCCATATGAAGTTAAACCACCAACACAAGTTGGATCAACTTCAGCCAATGCACGTAATGCCAAAGCAGCCTCAATCCGAACCTAAAAATATACATATTTCAAACAGATATAACAAAGAGACAAGAAATAAAAGCCTGTATATAAGAAGTATGCTGTGATTCCATGCTCTGCACAAATATGAATTCAAGCAAAAGATTTTCAAATTGGATAAAGGCAGACAAAAATTAAAACCAATTGTTTTTCAAAAATCCAAAATGCTTCTAGAATCAATACACTCAATAATTGAGTGTGTGGAAACTCAAAACCCCCAACCATTGGATTAATATCAACTTTCAAGGATCTAGTCATCTCAATATGTTTTCATTATGTAGGGTTAAAATCCACCATTGGGTGTAAATTTTATTTATATCTCTAGTTAAAAGGTATCGGACCAGAGAGGAAATAGAAGACTTTACAGAGTTTTTACTATCTCAGAATTTCATTGTATGTATATTGTATATCAAAAGCAATCCATAAAAGGTATCGGACCAGAGAGGAAATAGAAAAAGCAATCCCAAAATCTGCTAGAGATTAAAGCATACAAAAAGCAAAGACCATCATCACTACCTAAAGCTTAAATTTGATTAATTTATAAAAAGGATGAAAGCAATTAAAATCGAACTCTAATTGGTAAAAGAAGCTCCAATACCATGTGTAGGGCCAAGAGTATTTTTTTATATCACTAACACAACCCGACCATCATCCTAATAAAATTACATGCACAAGCACCCCTTCCAATTTTTCTTAATTCCTTCTCTGTAAAAAATTTTACAATTTGTACTGTCATCATGCAACATCACATGTTCCTAACATCAGTATATAACTCAAATTTCATTTTGAATAATTAAGGAAAAGAATCCCTTAATTTGGCATAAGAAGCACGATTAAATCTCAAAGAACCTCAAAAAGAAAGGAATTTTCATTTCTTTTCCACAAACTGCCACCCTAATTGGATTTCATCCATCTTGTTTCCCTTCACATTTTCCATGAAGAAACTATCAACTAGGTCATATTACCTTTACTTTTTATTTTATTCATCCTACCCCAGAGAATAGGGATGATAATGTGTTAAACCAAAACAACAATAAAATCCAAAATGAATATACATATATATAGGGATAGGATCAATTGACACCAGGTGTCAAACTTCTACACTTACACCATTTAATAACTTTATGTAGAAAGCCAAATTAACAAATCCATTTGTTGAATCTTGCCATGTTATCCTAATGATCATGTATAACAAATTTTATGTAGTTTGGACATTTATGGCCATGTAATATACTAGTGGACATTTATTTATAATTTAAATAACATAGTACATGTTAAAATAAAGTGGTGCGATGAATTGCCAATTAGTTTTTTATTTATATAAAATTTTGTAGACTTGATCTACTTTATAAAAACTTTTAATTCAATAGTTGGATTGATTAATTTCGCATTCTACAAAAAGTTATTAAATGGTGCAGTATAGAAGTTCGACACTTGGTATCAATTGATCCTGTCTCAAATATATATGTATTGCTATTATGAGCTCACTAGCTTTGAAGAATGTGACACCGCTGCAACTACAGTGTTGTCAAGAACTTCCTTAAATTCAGATGGAACCTGCAAATGGACAAATCGAAATAAGCACATTTTAAAATATACCAGCCATACTTCATTCTTTATTAATAGCAACCACATCTAATTACCTCTCCCAGTGTTTTCAGAGTATAAGACAGAGTACGTAAGGCTGCCACCTTCATGGAAGGACCAGCTTCAGGTGACTGGACCTATAACTTGCCAAAAAGCGGGAAAAGAAAAGGACAGGAAAAGGAGTAAATGATTCAATACAAATCATTAAGATGACTTCAAAGCTGAATACACAAACCTTGAAAAACTTATAGTAAAATTGCACCTGCTTTCCAAGAAAAACCAAGAAGTTTCTTTGAGTAGGTTCAGTCATCTGATCTGTTACACCAACACGAAGGACATAAAGAACGCATGCCTGCAGCAAGAAACAAGACACTCTTGTAAATAGTTTACTATGCTAAAAATCTTAAAGGAAACCGCTGGCTGAAAATTCTAGCAGTTTGCTCTAACAAAATGTACAATGGCTGCAAAAAAGATGACAAATGCACCAATATTGCCCTTTTCGTGTCCCAAAAACTGAATAATAGTCAGAGAACCTTCCAAGTCCATGGAAATACATTTCTCAAGAACAATCCGATTCAATCACACACCAGGTTGGAAATAGTTCAAATATTCAAATCTAGAATGTCTTGTGACTAGCAGAAGCCATTATTTTATTGTGTTTACTGGAATTCCTTTCAAGTTTCGTTTTTGCAACATCCAATCATTTCTAATGTTTGAATCCAAATGGCTTCCAAATTTCTGCAAATTTTTAATTCCACAAGAATTTGAATGACAAGCAAAATTTCCAATTTGTTTTTCCTTAAAAATCTCTTACATCTGCTAAGTACATATATGTTTCCCTGAGGCTGAATCCACCTTCATTCTCTTTTCAAACTTATTTTATTATTATTCTAAAAAACAAATAAAGAGGGGATTCATCAAAGACATTTGACTGGATCTCTAATCTACTTCACCCCTTTAAATGGCAAGTTTAACATTATTTTATCCAGGTCAATAGACTTTATTCTTTTTCAAATCTGTTCCAGAATCCAGCTTTGATGAAATCAGAATAATTGAGAATTTAGATTTGAAGTATTTTAAAATCCGCCAAAAATCTTAATTATTTCACCTTTAGATTTTATCTTTTTGTCACTTTATGCATTGGCAAACCTGGACTGTAGTTTGACAACATCTGTCAGCCACTCTTTAAATCAGATATTCATCTTAACAGTTTTTTAGTTGTTCAATATTTCTCAAAAGTTATTAAATTGTTCCATGAGTCAGATATATTTATTTTTGGAATTTTTAGGATAAAAAGTGAAGGCAAAAACACCTTCCTTGTTCGCTTTTTTTTTACAGAAAACATTAAAATGAACAAACTCATTAGTTGGAGGTGGCTTAGCTTATTTAGTTCATGTGTTGTGTTTTGGAAAATTTTCCCCTATTTTGGTACAGACAAGGGTGAACCTCTCGGTGCAATGGTGAGTTAATTCTTAATGAATTTCCAATAACTTAAGCAAATTTCAATTGTTCCATATTCATCTTAAGTCTTAACAGTTTTTGAATTGTTGCATATAGATTAAACATACTAAAAAAGCTATAAGGTTACAAAACAAAGCCCCATTTGTATAAGCAGCTTAAGAGCCACTCGATTGGAGCAACTTACTCAAGTTGCTTAACTTTTATTTTAATAATTTTTAGGTGGGTCCCACGTATACACACCACTTCTTTCTTATTTTATTTTTTGCAATTTAAGCAACTCTTCACTCCAATGGAGCAACTCTAGAAGAACTCTTAAATGGATCTAACAAACTACGCCACTTTCATTATTTTAAATTTTATTTCAACTTAAAATATTATTTGGCCCCCAATTGCCATAAGATCCAGTTGACTCAATCCTTAAATTTAAGCAACTTACTTCCATGTCATCTCTCTCCTGGGTTCTTAATTGAGTTCGTAATTTTAAGAACTCAACTAGCATCTCCCTTTGGAGATGGTCTAATAATTAAGTACTTATTCAAGTATAACTTGTTAAATTAACACTCCTGTCATAAGTGCAATCTAAAATAAGCTGAATAACCTTTGGATAGACATTTAATGAAGTGCTTATGCAGAAATGAAATTATGACAAGTTATCATGGTTAATTAGGCAGGAACTTGTTATAAAAGCAATTATCACCAAGGACAGTTTAGCTTCTGCAACGGTTTATTTTCAAAAACTTCAGTTTCTAGCTTATATTGGCTTCAAAAGCTGTTTGGATAAGTTCATCCAAATATGAACAAAATGCTCCATAAGTGCTTATTGCAATAGATAAGCCCAAATTAATTTAAAATAAATTCTTCCACACCGGACCCAATTGCCTAAATACAAAATAAACAAAATAAAATTGACTTAAAAAATGGCACTATTTTCTTTCTCCACTCCTTTCTCCAGCATTTTATCTCAATAAATGCACATCTTAAAACAGATTGAAAGCAAAAAGTCAAATAAAAAGAACATATTATTGAAAAAATACCAATGCATGGGCATCAACAGAAGTTTCAGCACGGAGCATTTCCATAACTTGCAATGCAAAATTTTGAAGCTCACTATCTGGATGCAGATATTTTATTCGAATGGCCTGCAAGAAAGAAGTTACCATAAAATAGAAATCACAATCTGAACAAGCACGTGCATTTCAATTTTCTAGTGATCAATAACTGGTTTAGAAGCTACAAAACTACTAAAAGGAGCAATCTGCAAATATATAAATCAAAGATCCAAATGCATTAAATCAGAAGACCTTTTCACAGCCATAATGACAACCATATCCCATAAAATCTTAAGTTTAAGGGGGGAAATCTCTGGCTAAATTATATATGTTTCTACTCCAGCTAAATAACACCAAACCCCAGCAAAACAAGAAAAAATCCATAAAGCCTCAATCCATATTCCATATCCCTTCAAACCTTAAGAATGAGTAAAAAAAGTGGACTGAAGTGTCTGGACAAAACCACTTCTCATTATCAACATGAAAAATCATTTTAAA
Organism: Sesbania bispinosa; assembly: GCA_026901365.1. NCBI lineage: Eukaryota > Viridiplantae > Streptophyta > Magnoliopsida > Fabales > Fabaceae > Sesbania > Sesbania bispinosa. The sequence continues at coordinate 3,161,923 of QLOH01000003.1, forward strand.
ATGTATCTAGCATAGTAGCATCTATAGTATAGAAAAGAATGAACAGCAGTCTTTTCAAAATAATAATATTAATGAAGTAACAAACCAAAATTAAGAAATAAAGACAAAGTAAAATAACTATTTTTTTAATAGCTTATAGCAAATGAATTCAATAATGGATGGACACAAACAGAAGGATTAGGACAAGTATCTTTCTTAATAAAATAAAGAACAATACAGGCTTCAAACAGAATTTAGACCGGACATAATTCAAACCCAAAAGGTAGCTTGTAAGGTGAGGATTTCCCTATTCCTATATGCACTAATTTGGTCATACCTCTAGTTAATGTAGGACTCTAACACTAACAAAATGAAAAAATCAATACTATCCAATCTACAAATATCCACAAGGAAAATGCCTCTAAACAAACTGTATGCTGAACACCTGTCAAAGGAATGTCAAGATTCACCTGTAAGAAGAATACCCAAGCCAGTGTTAAGCCAACCCGAACATCCCTTGACCGTACTCCACTTGCTGAAATGGAAGTAATCCAAGTCAGTGCATGCCCGAAAAGAATGTACAAGATCAATGGAAGTCTTAACAATAAAATGAGACAATTGAAATTTGTAATTTTTTTATATATAGGGATGTTTCTATTAGTCTTATTCATTTGGCTCTGTGTCTTTAGCTTTCTGTGTGATGGTTTTATATTATTTTGTACACCTGCAAAAGCCTGTAAAACAAGCTCTCTTTACTAAGTAAAATTCAAAGCATAATGTAAAAAGACACAAACTCCATTCTTTACCATTCTGGTTTATCAATTCTTATTGATAGTAATGAATCGCAATCAAAAGCCAACTAAGTTTTTTTTTTTCTTTTTTCCATAGAGATGTAAACAGGTAATAAATTTAATCAGCAAAGAAAAGGAAAAAGCATACTGAACTAAAATACAGATGATGTATGAAAATAAAAATAAAACAATCAGTAGCCCACTTGAAAGAAATTTGAGTTCCATATTGAAAAAAAAAATCATATGAATGAACATTAAAAGCAATATCCATTCACCACTCCATGCAGACAAGCCCTCATGACTATCAAAAGGAGCAAGGCCCCATTGGCTGGGCATAATCCATTTTTTGCACTACCTGGATGTCAAGTTCTAAATTTTGCCACCTGCCATTCTAGAACTCACTTGTAATCAATCATTTGATCTTCAATGATCAAATAGAAACACCAGCAATCGAGTGGCATTTTATTAAATACACTCACATAAGTAACAGGCTAACAGCTATACATTGGATTCTATGAAAGCTCTCTCTAGAACTAGAGAAGCTCATTTGTATCATATTCAGATTTTCAGATAATGAAATTCTCAGATTCTCTCTCAGTATTTTCGCTCTCTTTCCCTTACTTTCTCTCATTTTCTCACCTTATGAATTTCAACACCACTAGTAATCCAAACAAAAGCATTATACCTTTTGTGAATGCCAATATCAAATGCTTCTGCAATCCACCTTCTAGTTTTTTCGCATGAGGTAAAGGACCCTTTCCCCTTGGTTGAACCTAGTAAGATTTAGGAACAATTAAGAAGGATGCAAGAATCAAGGAAAACCAGAGAACACAAATATATAGAAACCTGTGCCTCAGGATTCATTCCAAGAGCAAGCAAGGAACCCAAGGTTTCAGCAAAGGCATCCCGAACAGATGAAACAGGATCTTCAAGGGCCTATCAGAAGTAGCAGCGGCAAAGACAAAGACAAGTAAAGAGTACCATGATTTTGCACCAAACAATTGGCATATTTATAAGTGAAAAATGTGAAATTAAGATAAAAATACCTGCCTTGACACAATAAGATGCTGAATTGTCAAGTTCTGCCACACTTAAGCCTGGACCTCCAATGCTAGCAAACGCCTTTAAACATCTTGCAGCAGCTATTCTCACAGCAAACGACTTATCCCCAGTGGCAGATCTCATTATAAGACGGAAGGCCTCTGAATACGCTGTTGAAGCAGCACTACCACCAGAGCCTTCTAAAGCATTCCGAAGCATATATAGCGCTTCATGTCTTACAAACTCCTAAAGTTTGAGAAACATCAAATTTTAACTTATTAAAAGAGAGCATAGCTACCTCAAATTTATTAATGAAATAGGTGCCTTCATAAAGTGACAATTCACAAATGATGCAGAAATGACAAATGCAAGAAATGAGAAAAGGAAACAAATAAAGGCACAATGCCAATTTACAAATCCTCCCAGAAACAAACAGAACATTGAGCTACCTCAAATTTAGGAAAGTGGGTAGTAAAGGATAAATTAGACTTTCCTCTTGTTGGCCAATACAATGATTCTTATTAAATAGTTTGATTTTCCTCAAATTGTCATTTTTAAGGATTGAATAATTAACATCAAAATTGAACAGTGGAGAAGTACAGAAGCAAAAGATATCCTCCTAAAAGAAACAAGAAAATGCAACTTATAATGTAATCTCCTAAAAATAAAAACAGAAAGACAACTCAAATAAGAAAGCTCAAATTCAACTTATAATGTATTGACAGTTTTTGTTTAATGAAATTGACTAATCTATTCAGACTAAAAAAGTACATTCTTGAATTGTAGCATACAGAAAATATTTGCAAGCAATAGGAACTGAATTCTCTACACTTGTTTGTCATTATTCTTTCCTAAAGCACATACCAACTTTAACCATTCTCTTTTGCACTTTCTATTTCTAAGATGTGATCAACCTCTTTGTTCAATACTCTGTGCGAACATCTATGCAAGATATCAATGGAGTTTTTTTTTTAATTTTTTTTCTCCTTTCATTTTCTTAATCTTAGTCAATGCTTCTTGTTCAATATCATATACAGGTGACCTTACTTTCAACTAGATTGATAAAATACTATAGTGATGTTAAACATACATTCTCTGCAAGCCAGTGCCAAAATTTTTAATGAATATTACTGTCCAACTAAAAAGTCTATCTTTTTTTTCACTCAAAAGTTAGTTCACAGATTTCTTAATATATTAAAAAGAATCAAATAATGAAACTTTCAACTTAAACAGAGAATGGAAAAACAACCAACAGAAAAACTTATTAAAAGGTAGGATTACAAATATATAATTCTTGGGCAAGAGAAAACATGTATGGATGCACAAACCAACAACACCAACCAAGGGAACTTTTACTTGCCTTTTGCATGTGGCCCTTCACTTACTGTGCATTGGTAATTTAAACATAAACATGCAAGCAGAAAGGAAATACCTCATTGAATCTCATAAGTTTAGTTGCTATGATCGTAGTTTCAAGTAAACCTGAAGTGATTCTTCTGCCAAAATGCTTATACAATTCTCCCAAGCATTGCGCAGCACCTATACATTACAAAGTCATATTCAGAAAAAATAGTGAAGAAAAAACCAAAGGAAAATGGCATAATCGGAATAATTAAACACAAGCAACAATGAGAAACCCAATATGCTCTAGAAAAAGCACATTCAAAAATATATTTTAGGTAATTATAATTTTCAGTTTTTTACTTAACTTTGAATTCTTATCAATTTTTGTTTAAAGATCAAATATTTTATTAAAAAATTAAAAAATAGTATAATGTTAAAAACCCCAAAAAATAGTATAATGATTAAAACAATTTATCTTTATTCCTTTATTCTTATTTTTGCTCATGAGAGAGAGTGTTTAAGGATTATAAAAAAGAATTTCCAAGGATTTTTTTTCTGAACTAAAGGGGCAGGCCAGGAATTTTATTAAATTAATAAGGGAAAAAAGGGGGAAACAATGAGCTATGAACTATAAGCTCATACACTACTTGAAGTAGCTTATAAAAATGCTCTAAGCTAGAGAGATAAGCGTATTCACCAAGTACCTCTATTTTGGTCAAACAAATTTATAGCTACTCAAATAAGTGATAAGTTAGCCTAAAAGGTTAGAAAACACACTCAAAATCAAAGTGGTAACTAGTTGTGTTAAGAGACTTGATTCAGTCCATAAATTCCTATCATTTGACTTGCTTTGTGATAGGATTCTTGATTTGAGGCATTTCACTTGGTTTATTTGAGGGAATTAGACATGCAAAAAGATCTGTTAAGATATATAGAGATATTATGTATATTCTGTTAGATATAACAGTTTATTCTCCCTTGATTTCTTGTATAGTTTCCTTATTTAGGTTGATCCTAATCCCAAAACTCTAGGGATTTGATTCTGTCATAGCATGTATATATATGTGTGTTGTATCTGTTATTCCATATCAATAAAGTATACACTTTAAGTTGGTACCAGAGCTCTTCTGGTCCAGGGAACCCTGTTTTAACCCCGTTGTCTACCTGGGTCACCGTCTTTTGTCAGCAACCGCCTGTGTGGACGCCGCCAAAGTGTTCAGAGGTCACCGATCTGCTTCCCCACCGCGCGCCGCCTTTCTCTGGTTCGCTCGCCGGCGCGTGGGGTCCACGTGCCGCCCTCCCGACCTCCGTTAGCGACGCCATTTGTTCGGTTCTGCTCGTCGGCGCTTCCTCTTTCCATTTTGAACCCTTTCAGGTTGTGGGTCACTCTTTTTGGTGGTTGTTCGGTCATTCTTGTTGCTGTTTGGTGGTTTCGGTCGCTGCAAGATCGCCTTTTGATTGCTGTTTGGTGTTTCCGTTTCTGCAAGGCAGTTTTCTGGTGTTCTTGTTGCTGTTTGGTTGTTTTTTTGTTGCTGCCAGACTGTTTTTGGTGGCTGTTTGGTTGTTCTCGTTGCTGTCTATTGTTTTTGGTGGCTGTTTGGTCGTTTCTGTTGCTTTCTGTTGGTCTTTTGTGGTGTTTTTTGGTTGTTCAGTTGCTGTTCTCATGGCGGATGTTCCCAAGGTTGTTATATCTGCCGATGATTATAAAAAGTACCTTCAACTGAAAGCAGCTCAACAGCCTTCTTCCTCAGTCACTGTTGCTCACACTGGTAATTCTACAATCTGTCTCTCACACTCTACGCCTACTGGATCTTGGGTTTTGGATTCCGGTGCTTCTGATCACCTAACTGGTAATGTCTCCATTTTCTCTAATTTATCATCACCCAAAACTCCACATCATATCACCCTTGCAGATGGGTCAAAAGTCCAAGCCACTGGTATTGGGCAAGTTTCACCTCTTTCCTCGTTATCATTGAAATCAGTTTTACTAGTTCCCGGATGTCCCTTCAATTTAATTTCTATAAGCAAGTTGACTCGATCACTAAACTGTTCCATAACCTTCACTTCTGATTCATTCATGATACAGGACCGGAGTACGGGACGGACGATTGGAACCGGATCTGAATCACATGGCCTCTACTACCTTCAGCCTTCTACTTCTACCATATGTGCATCCATTGAGTCTCCTGGTTTACTCCATCGTCGTCTTGGTCATCCCAGCTTGAATAAATTAAAGAAAATGGTACCTCATCTCTCAAGATTGGAGTCCTTCGAGTGTGAGTCGTGTCAATTAGGTAAGCATGTTAGAGCTTCTTTTCCTAGTAGTGTTAATAGTCGAGTTGTCTCTCCTTTTGATGTCATTCATTCTGATGTTTAGGGTCCTAGTCGTGTTCCCTCTATTTTAGGAAATAGGTATTATGTCACCTTTATTGATGATTTTTCTAGATGCACTTGGATATTTTTAATGAAAAATCGTTCAGAGTTATTCAATATTTTTCAAAGTTTCTATTCAGAAATAAAAACTCAGTTTGGCAAAGGAATTCGTATTCTACAAAGTGACAATGCTAAAGAATATTTCTCTGATTGCTTCAATTCATTTATGATTTCCCATGGCATTCAACATCAATCTAGTTGTCCTCATACACCTCAACAAAATGGTGTAGCCGAGCGAAAACATAGACATATTGTGGACACTGCTCGCACTCTTTTATTGAATGCCAATGCACCTCCAAAGTTGTGAGGGCCTGCTGTCCTTATTGCAGGATACTTAATAAATAGGATGTCATCCTCTGTTTTGAATGATCAGTTTCCTCATTCCCTATTATACCCGTCGGACCCTCTTTTCTCTGTTCCCCCTCGTGTTTTTGGTTGTACTTGTTTTGTCCATGATCTTTCTCCAGGACGTGACAAGTTGTCTGCTCGTGCTATCAAATGTGTGTTCTTGGGATACTCTCGTGTCCAAAAGGGGTACCATTGTTACTCTCCCACTACACATCGATTCTACACCAGTGCAGATGTCACTTTCTTTGAGGACACACCATATTTCACTGCCTCAGAGGTCTCTCCAGTTGACTTAGACCTCTATTCTCAGGTATTGCCTATTCCCCATCTTAATTCTGTTAAGCCTACACATGCTACTTTAGAGGCACCTGAGCCTTCTCCAGAGAGTCCTCCACCACTGCCTTCTCCAGAGAGTCCTCCACCTCTCCCAGGGTCTAACCGTCCCCCACACCGATTTAGGGTAACTTATGAGCGTCGGTCACATACTCTTGTTCCTCCTACTAGTGCACCGTGTGATTCCGCTTCGGCTCCAGTCTCTTCACCTACTCCGGCTCCACCTGTCTCAGTTGACTTGCCCATTGCTCTTCGTAAAGGTAAACGTTCTACTTCTAATCCTCATCCCATTTATAACTCTCTCTCATATCATCATTTGTCTCCTACCTATTATGCTTTTGTCTCTGTTCTTTCCTCTATTACCATTCCCAAGACAGTACAGGAAGCCTTAACCCATCCAGGATGGCGACAAGCTATGATTGATGAGATGACAGCTTTAGAATTTAACCATACTTGGGCTCTTGTCCCACCTCCGTCTGGAAAATCCGTTGTTGGATGTCGGTGGGTCTTTAATGTTAAAGTAGGTCCTGATGGACAGGTGGATCGATTGAAAGCTCGTCTTGTGGCTAAGGGATACACACAGGTATATGGTTTGGATTACAGTGACACTTTCTCTCCAGTTGCGAAGATGGCCTCAGTTCCCCTCTTCTTGGCCATGGCTGCTGTGAGACATTGGCCCTTATTTCAATTGGATATCAAAAATGCTTTCTTACATGGTGACTTGGAGGAGGAGATCTATATGGAGCAACCCCCCGGGTTTGTTGCTCAGGGGGAGTCTGGCCTTGTGTGTAAATTACGGAAGTCCTTGTATGGCCTTAAACAATCACCTCGAGCTTGGTTTGGTCGGTTTAGCAAAATCATACAGGAGTTTGGAATGATCCGCTGCGAGGCAGACCACTCTGTTTTCTTTAAACGCTCACTGACACATAAATTTATTTATCTTGTGGTTTATGTGGATGATATTGTAATTACAGGTGATGATCAGGAGAGCATCAAGGCTCTAAAGCAACACTTGTTTGAGAACTTTCAAACTAAGGATTTAGGTCCTCTGCGCTATTTCCTTGGGATTGAGGTTGCTCAGTCAAAGTCCGGTGTTGCTATTTCTCAAAGAAAATATGCTCTTGACATTCTGGAGGAGACAGGACTCACAGATTGTAAGCCAGTTGACACCCCAATGGATCCCAATGTGAAGCTTCTACCTAACCAGGGGGAGCCCTATTCTGACCCGGGGAGGTATCGAAGACTAGTGGGCAAGTTGAATTATCTCACCATGACCAGACCTGATATATCCTTTCTTGTCAGTGTTGTAAGTCAGTTCCTTAACTCCCCTTGTGAGAGTCATTGGCATGCAGTTGTGCGGATCCTCAGATATATCAAAGGATCACCTGGAAAGGGCATTGTTTACAGTAATAGAGGACATACAGATATTGTTGGGTATTCTGATGCAGATTGGGCAGGTGATGCAAGTGATAGACGGTCAACAACAGGTTATTGTGTTTTCTTGGGAGGTAATCTTGTTTCATGGAAGAGTAAAAAGCAAAGTGTTGTTGCCAGATCGAGCACAGAAGCAGAGTATCGTGCAATGGCTCACACCACATGTGAGCTTTTGTGGCTAAAGTCTTTAATTCAAGAGTTGCAGTTTTGCAAGGTTGGTCCTATAGAACTAATGTGTGATAACCAGTCAGCCTTATACCTCTCCTCTAATCCGGTTTTTCATGAGAGGACAAAGTATATAGAGATTGATTGTCATTTTATCAGAGAAAAGATCCTCTCCGGCGTCATCAAGACTTCCTCAGTTTGCTCCAAGGATCAACTTGCAGATATCTTTACTAAATCTTTGCGGGGTCCTAGGATAACCTATATATGTGACAAGCTGGATGCCTATGATATGTATGCTCCAGCTTGAGGGGGAGTGTTAAGATATGTAGAGATATTCTGTATATTCTGTTAGATATAACAGTTTATTCTCCCTTGATTTCTTGTATAGTTTCCTTATTTAGGTTGATCCTAATCCGAAAACTCTAGGGATTTGATTCTGTCATAGCATGTATATATATGTGTGTTGTATCTGTTATTCCGTATCAATAAAGTATACACTTTAAGTAGATCAAAAGTTTATTTTTATACGTGGAGCAAATGCAAGGTTCTGGGATTTTTTAAAATTACATTTAAGTCCCCTCCACTCATGGGGTATGGCTGCTAACATTTAACCCTATCCAGAACCATCAATTGTGGGATCCTCATGCACCAGACCACCTTGGTTTGGTTTTAAGTATTGTTTTCTCTAAGGAAGATAGTTATCATTTTTCTTGTATTTATTTCACTCAAAAATAATTTTCTTTTGTCTAAAAAGAACATATTTAAAGTAGTCCTCCCATATAACAATCCAGATTTGACAAGATCCAGCATAAAACAAGGAGTTTCCATTTTTGTTATGCTGATAGACTGGACAGACTTACTACGTTTCATCTTCTTTCTTTTATTTATATATATTACAAAAGAGGTCTTAAGACCAAGTGAAGGGTATGGAGAAAGATGAATAAGTGTGAGCATTCTTACTTCTGTCTTACACCTCGTTCTTCATTATTTTATCTTTTGGAAACAGTTTATCATGGCTTGTTGCAAAGCTTTTTGTGATATTATGAACCAGTTAATCCAAAAGCTTAAGCTATTAGGCAAAGACACATAATTGTTTTTTATATTGTATCTCTAACGTGCTCCCTCACATAAGAGTCCTTTGGACTTGAAGCATAGACAATGCATTGGCTTATCTACCTAGTGTTGTAATCAATATTTTTATTAGAAGAATGGGGGCAAGTCGGGCGACAAAGATCCAACATTAGACCAATTGGTCATAGAGTTCTGCTACCATGTCATGAACCAAATATTCCAAAAGCTTAGGTTGTTGTGAAGACACATGAATGGTTTTTATATTATATATCTATAGGTAACAACAAGGAGGGTCATTCTCTTCGTCTCAACAAATTTTTCTTTAATAAATAAAAAAGGCCAAAATTGCATGGAAGTGCATTTGGTTGGGTGTCTCTTTGCACCTACATTTGCTTTAGGATAGGATTGTATTTATGGCTTCTCCCTAAACTCTATTCATTGCTCCTCTAAGAAAAGGAAACCTGTGCTTGAACTATAAGGAGGCTACTTTCCTTTGGGACAACCTTTTCAGGGTTCCTAGGGAGCACTAGAGTCCTTGTACTTTAGAGCTGGTTTTACATGGGTTGTTATAAAGGTCGTAGTAAAAATGGCACAATAAATTTTGAGGCAGTGTACAATGTATAGAGTCCATTGGTTTGTATGGTTGAAGTGGAATGCTTGCATCCTTAAGTGTGTGTCTTTGCCCCTAAGCTTCGTATGGAATAGAATTGTGTTTATGGTTTCTCTTTGGTGTAGTGCCCATGGCTACTTCAAAGGACACGATGTAAGTACACAAAATTTATAGTTTGATCATGCTTCTTTGGAATCAGGGAGAGAAAAAATATCACAAAAGAAACAAAATCAATAGCCGTGGAAAGAATCAATCATAAACATTGCAACAATTTAATACCCATCTAAAAGTTTATGAAATCTTTAATTTCAACAAACCAGCAATTTTCTGAGGTTCACTCCTCTTCCCATCAGAAAGAAATCCCTGAAGGCTGCTCGCTCTAGAGTAAATTGATATTGCATCTCCCTTAGATATAATTTTTGCCATCGCTACTGATGCCAAGTGACGCACAGGCCGTCGTGCACCAATAACAAGTAGTGAATATAACGCATCTTCACATCTCCTTTGCCACAACAAGATATTCTCCTGGAAATTATATTTTTTAATATCAGATGTCCAGAATCAACGCTGTTAGAGTTTCTACAAAAGAATACAATTGAACCTAAACATTGAGCCTCCTGCTTATTATGGAGCTTCAGATCAGATTATTTACAAGATCCCATTCTTAAAATCCAGCAAGAGCTTCATGTTAATCTTATGTTACCAATTCAAAATTTGAGAGTGTTCTATTCTGCATATATTGAGTTTGAAACGATAGTTTAGCTAATCACAGAATGATAAGAACAAAACAAGAAAGGTTTATCCGAAATGATGCAACCAAATGTACATTATTCTCAATCTCAAACTGAATCTACTATAAAGAAAGCTCCAAGAAAATGCAACCGCGAATGAATCCAAACAAGATGAGGAACAAAGAGGAACACATCGGATCAGCGGAACTCCAAACCAAATCTCAAACAATCGAAAAAATGCGGGAAACGAACAAGAGAACGAGACCAGAAATTCAGATGAGAGAGAGTGGGAGAATCACCTTGATGTCCTCATCGATGGCGGAGATGAGATCAGAGAGGAGATCGAAGCAGAGGAGTGGCTCTGGAGATTTGTGAACTGCAGAGGCCACTATGGATTCCAGTTGCGCCACCAATACGCCGAACCGCGACAGCGGCGCTGCCGCCGTATAATTCTTCGCCATGTGAATCCAACTTCACTTCGCTGCTCTGCACTCAATATCTATCGCACCAATGTTTTGCTGATCGGTGTGTAGTAAGGAAGAAGAACTTGCCACGATCGCAAAACGGTGTGAAAGTGTAAATTGAAAATTACCTGTTTTAAAGTTTTAACCCCCGCTTCTACCAAAAAAAAAAAAAGTTTTAACCCCCGCGAGCGATTTTCATTTACAAATTATTACCATTAAAATTAAAGTTTAATACATGTACATAGACATAGAATAGTGTGTTTGACCCAAAAAAAAAGAAATACGTGTAGTTACATCATTCATTAAATTTAATAATACATGAGATATCACATTCATTGAATTTGAAGTGGCACGTCATTAAATGTCAATATAAAAATTTTTTTAGACTGACAGTGTATATTAATTAAATCCTTAAAATTATAGAGTGAGTTGATTTCAAAAAAAAAAAATTATAAAGTAAGTTATATGTATTAAGTATTAACCATTCAATAATTAAATTTGTATCCTGGTGACAAATAGTGTGACATAGTGTCACGAAAACGTAACACGTCATGAAAAATTAGTGGGAAACACACAATTATACTATAGTGGCAGAAAAACAAGAAGACTAAAATGCATGACCCTAAAAAATTCATAGACCGATTTGCTAGTTTAATCGAAGTTCTAAATTATTATGGCTATGCATCCCCGGCTAGTAACAGAAAATAAATATACGGGGAATATTAAACATTTGTATTAGATCACTCTTACAACAAAGATAACAATGCCAATTCATAATCAATTAAAAGCAATTTCTTTTTACTATAATTTCTTCTCAATGCAGGTATCTCCTCTTTTAAAGGCCATTTGAAGAAAATCTGCTAGCTTGGCTTTGTAAACATTGCCAAAGCTCGCAACACCCATCTTGTTATACACCGAGAAGTTTGTGCAACCAATTAAAAAAATGAGAATGACGTGAGTATGCAGAAAAATTGAATCTCATTTTATAAGTTTGGCCCTATGTATGAAAAAATGATGACATATATACCTCATAACAACCCCTATATATATACTCTTTAGAGTCTAAGTTAGTTCAAACGTTTGATATTTCCATTGTATCTGAATGTGAACTATTACCATAATCGCCATGTAATAATAATATAATTTAAATCAAATATACAGAAGCAATCCCAACAAAGAGCATAATGGTGCTCTAAAAGCAAGGTTACTGAAAAAGCAAGCACAAAGACTGAAGCCATATAAACTCACATATCTAGAATGAGACTCATAAATTCTTCAGCAATAGCTTTTCTCGGAACAGTTAAGGGCCTAATTTATTTCTGCACATTTTCAGCATTTCTTACAACAGGAGAAACCAATGTATCCTGGTTTAGTAATTAAGTTCTTAAAATTCTTCAACTTAATATGAGTCTAAAGAGAATAACTTTTGCCATGAGCATTAGTTTGTAGATACAATTAATATTAGAGTATTAGAAAAGTATATTGGCAGTTCGTAAAAACTTTTTACATTGTGTAAATAATTTAACATAGAAGTTATCTTATGCAATTTAAATCAGCTATAGATCTTTTCTAGTTGTGTTGATTATTCAACAAAATTAGCTATGGAATAGGCAGAAAATATCTACTAACATTAGCTACAGATTATTTTCATAGCTATTTCTAATCTATTTTGACAGTCTTGGGAAAGCTACCATATTCCAAGGCAGGGAAAACTACCTCGCCTCAGGGGACGGGTGGGGTTTCATCCGGCGACTGTCAAATACAAGAGCCTGTTTTATTGCACTCGACCGATTCCTTGAGGTTATAATCAATTCTACCTAAATTTAAACTAAAGGAATACTTAGTGATTATACAGTAACCACCTAGCTATGATGTCATTATTGGTAAAATTAAAACAGAAGTGCCAACAGCTATGCTATGATTCCCATAATGCTCCCATAGTGGTCCTATGCCACCATCACATACTTCTTGTGAAGCATATTTCCCTTTAAAGAAGTCCTCTGACTCATATTCCTATCTGTAAAAAAAACCCAGTTCAGTAGAGGCCACTTTCAGGACTCACACTAGAATATGGTTGGTTAAAGACAATTTCTAAAGAAAGAATAAAGATAATCAGAAACACGGACCACCTCCTTTATCAATGCATGTATTCTATCTGTTTCCCTTTCATTGTTGTTTGCAATTTCATTTGTAATTTTTTTTTCCCATTATTAATGAAAACTTGCACGTGGAGTCGTTGATGTAGCTTAGAGCTAGACTATTCAGAATTCAACTGTTTAGGTATAATGGAATATGGTACAAAAAGGAATAACAACCCCTATCTATCTGAGTTTCTGAACTTATAAAATGATCATGAGAGTGGCTAATATTTCTTGTATCTTGAGATGAATTTAATTTCCTATTACAAGGAACAGACTGCATCAATTACAAAATGCCTATCAACTCCATATTTGAGTTTTACAAATATTCCAAACTACTGAAAATATTTGTACAGATAATAGGTTGAAAACTATATAGGTACCACCATCACTACCATTCTAACAAATTTTATATCATCTTCTATAGCACTATAAAATTGTAAACAAAAAATGTTCAGAACAGAAACCAACACATCAGAATCAGATATATATGGCTATGCAGCGTAGGGGTTACTGGTTCAGGAAGTTCCTAATATGATATATCATTTCTTGGGTCCGAGGATGGGAAAGTTGATAATTATGCAACACTTGGAATGCATGGCCTACTCCTTTGTAGACAAATGTTTCGACCCTTTTCCCTGCTTTAGCCAAAGTATTTGAGAACTCCAAGTTTCTGTCTTTGAGTATATCCATTTCTGAAACACATACCATAATGGATGGAAGCCTTAAATCTCTCAACTTGGCCATGCTTGCAAGAGGGTTACAATATGGGTGGTCACGAGTAGCACCAAGAGGAAGTGCTAAGCGCCAATAAGTGTCAGAAACTGATAAAGTTAGAGCTGAATTGGGTGGCTGATGGGAATGCTTCTCAGAGCAAGTTCGTTCCTCTCCTCCAAAGAAAGGTTGGATCAAGATGACACCTTTGAGAGACAATGGATTGAGAATGGTTGATCCAAGGCGTGTGGTCACATTGTAAGCTATGTTGGCTCCTGCACTGTCACCAGCTAGAAACATGCAAGAAAAGTTGCAATGACTCATCCACCAATTTTGCACACTTGAACAGCCATTTAGAGCTTCTCTTTTCAGCCACATGAGAACATTGAAACCATCATCATATGCAGAAGGAAGACGGTTCTCAGGTGCTAAATGGTAGTCCACAGAGACAATGACACAATTTGCTTTGGAAGCAAGATTGGTCAAGAACTCATGGTAACAGCTCCAAGAAGCAGAGCCAACACAGAATCCACCACCGTGGAAGTAAACAAGCAAAGGAACCTTGCTTTGACAGCTTAATGGGACATAAATACGTGCCCATAAATTGGTCTCTCTATTGATTATAACATCTCTGGCAGTGACACCACGTTCTGATGCCACTTTGCATGAGACATTAGGCACAATTGGTGGCCTCTCAACATGTCCATTTTTGTGAACTCTTATGAGTCCTTGAATTTCTTCACTGATGACTCCTCTTTGTTGAGTAGTGGTGTTCACTTGTGGGTTGTGCCTAAGTGAAATGGTAGCCATGATAGCTATTGACAAAAACTGAAAAGGAGTGAAAAATTAAATGAGAATGCTCTCTCTTAATTTGTGATGGCATAATGGTGTTCTGGTTTAGTCCTTTTTATAGAGAAACTAGAGAAAGAAAAGAGAACAAGAGTCAAGGCCAGTGAGAAAAGAAAACTTCAAGTTGGAAAAAAAAGAAGCTTGAGAAGCTTCCCATGTTCTTATGTATTTTTTTAGTGCAAGACCACATATCCTGTAACGGAGGCAATCCTGTCAACAGGGTGGGACCTCTATGTGCAGCACAGCTACATATTCAGAATTTCAGAGCTCGAACTCGATACCACTAGTTAAACTAGAACAACCCCTTACCAATTGATCAAGGTGTTCGGTGGTGGATGTTATTCTGTATAGCAAAGTGGCAAAGCTCAAATCTCATTTACTGTGTGCCGTCATGAAGATTCTCGTGTGAAGTTGGGAAATTTTAATGTTTTGACTTTTTGGTAGTTTCAATTCTTTTCCTGAAACGTAACTGTTATGCCAAATCCTTTGTTACTTAAGGTCACAAAAGAAATCCAATCTAGTATGAAATTAAAACAAGGCGAATCTATTTGAATGAGGGAATGTCCAGGATAAATATTCTTATCCGATGGAGGTGAAGAATGCAGCATTTCATGCGTTACTTTTGCAATAATAAACATGAGTAACAACAACTTGCATCGCTATTATGACATTTAAATTCTGTGACTTTTGTTCTGTATACAAGGATGAAAATATACACATGGCCTAATTGCTTCAGATTTTGATACCCAATCCATAAAGAAAAGTGAAATTAATAGGACACTTGTTATAGTCCACAAATAAGAGTATTTTGGTGGTCTTCTATAATTGATTATCTATACTACTATAAACTTTAATGAGAGTTATTCGCTTATGATATGCTTATGCTATAACAGTATAACTTATATAACCTTCCATCTTCTTGAAACTTATTCAGTGAATAAATCAATCAATGCCAACTGACCAAGTTGAGTTTTTGGCTTAATTAGTACACAGTTATATTATTTTCCACCTTCGGAAGAATTAGTAAAATCATATATAAAGACCTAAATAATTACTAAATAATAATGATGAGTGATAATTGTTGATGGATTCAATTATAATAAATTTCTAGATAGTAGTTGAGAATATGAGTTTTTATTTTTTTAAATTATCTCAAATAGTTTCTAAAAAAATCAGTTGCTACTAAAAAAGGTTATCTTATCCAACACAACTAAAATGATATAAACTACTAGTTTCAGCTTTCAGTTAGCTGAAATGTCTGACCAAACATGTTGTATCCCACACACTTAACAAATATGCCTCTTATAATTCGCTTCGATATAATTTTCTAATATTCTTGTTTTTAATCATTTCTCATGTCTTTAAAAATTGGTCTTTAAAAATTGGAAAGGAAAAAAACAACTTATTATTATATATTAATAGAAATTTAATTCATGACACTTTCATTGACATTGAAATACTCCAAGAGTTTCTATTTATTATGATGGATTAGATTTTATGCAATGATAAAATAATTATTAAAGTGATTAATTACCAAGTATGTTGGGTATTATATGAATTTTTTAGGTAATGATTTTAAGAAATATCAATTAAAAGAAAAATGTTTAAGGGAATTTAAAATTCTTATATGATATAAATTAAAGTAAAACTATTTAAAATTATAAAAATATGCATAATTAATTTAAAATGTTTTAAATTTAAAAACTAAAAAAAATAATTTGTGATGCTAATATTTGAAAAACTAAATTAATATTTAAAAAAATTTAAAATAAGAAATCGAAATTTACTCATAAAATAATAACATAATTAGAAGATTGATTTTGTTGTACTAAATAAATAACAAGATAAATAACACAAATTAAACATGCGTATATGACCTGTAGGGTCCAGTCCAGTGGTTTTAAATTTTATTCTTTGTACTTGTATAAGAATATTTACCTTCATCAATCTTTCAAGTTTCAACAATTCATTATATATCTTTTTGTTTTTTTTTTTTCTCTTTTTTCATGTATAATAGAATAATTAAGGAAAGTACCGTGAAACAATCAACCAGGCAAAAAAATGTTCTTATTCTCCTTCCCTTTCATTTCAATGACTAGACACGAAAGAGTGGTATGGTTTTGCAGCTTTTGGTTGTGCGAACTGCGTACCCCATTTGGAAAACAGCCACGGTTAGCCAGTTTGGTTTCTCGTTCGAATATTACAAAATCATAATATTATGAAATTTTAAATCACTTTTGTGTAATTTACTAACAGATGAATATTGATTTTAAATCAACTTCCTTTATTATTATCATGATATTGGAATTGATTTTAAATCACTTTCATTCATTTCAATTGTCAATTTTTAAAATTAATTCTACTCAACTGTAAATTAAATAGATACTATATTACATAATAAAATTCAAAAAGGATTTAAAAAAACTCTTGATAAAAATATATCAATATCAGAAAATAGTTTTTTTATCTGTTTAAATTAATATATTCTCCACACTTAATCAAATGACAACTAATCTTTTTAATTTATTTCCATATATCGACTCAGATACATACATATATATTATATTATTTTCATGATCATGTTATATCAAATTTAATATTATTTGGACATTCATAGATATGTTATTTAATAGTGGACTTTTATTTATATTTTAAAAACATATTATACGTTAAAATAAATTAATTTGATGAAGTATCAATTAGTTTACGATTTTTATGAAATTTTATAAACTTGATTTATTTTATAAAAACTTTCAATTCAACGGTTGGATTGGTCAAATTCACATTTTACAAAAAGTTATTAAAAAGTGTAATTCTTTAAGTTTCACACCTGGTGTCAACGGATCTGACTCATATATATATATATATATATATATATGAGCCTGTTTGGGTGGAACTTCTACATAAGTACTTTTAAATGAAAAAAATAGCATAAATCAAATAGGTCAAATGCATTTAACTTCTCCATAAGTTAAAATTAGTCTTTGTAGACCATTTACTCCAAAAGCCCTCACATTTAACTTCTTCAAAAGTAACTAATTTTAACTTATGGAGAAGTTAAATGCATTTGATCTCTTTGGTTCATACTATTTTTTCACCTAGAAGTACTTCTGCATAAACTCCACCCATTCTCATTTGAAGACTTTCTGAAGGGAATAATCTAAAAAACAATAAATGAAGTTAGTGTGTGTTTGTTTATATGTTTGAAAACTACATTTGCACATTCCAAGATTGAAAAACACATTTCAAGATAAGATTTTAGAATCAATTATTTGTTGTATCCAATTTCGATGTACATTTGCAAAGTGCTTTTTGCAAATGGTTTTCCAAAGATACCATTAATATCATTTAAAGGGTGAAGGGATATAAAGTTTATAAGAAAACATCAAAATACCTTTTTTTTCATTTTTATATATAATTAACTTTTTATCACAATATATTAAATTATTAAATATAAATTAATAAATTAAAGCGTAAGAGGTCTACTTAGTTAATAAAAGGTGAAAATGTACAATTAAAAAGTCATTTTAAATTTGCTTGTATGATATGAGACGTGTAAATTAAATATAAATTATTTTAACTTTCAGATATAAGGAACAAAACCTCTCATGTTGTCATTGTGAATATATTTATATGAATCTAAACACAAATTTTGACGTGATTTTTATGAAATTTTTAAATCCTCTTTGCATTATAACTTTTTTCAACTTACTTTTGTTGTGCTTTTCATTTTCACCTTTTGATGTTCTAATTAATTCAGCCAATTGATAAATACGTAACTAATTAATAGGAAATATGTCATCCGTAAACCAAGCAAAAATAAAAATCTCACACACTCTTTTACTCATCAAATTAATATATTTGTAATTAAAGAGATGTGGTTTAGTTGGCAATCCAGGCTGATATAAGATATAAGTGTTTTTGGGTATGTTCTAGGGATATATGTGATTATATATATATATATGTATATATATATATATATATATTATATTTGTTTTTCCTATAAAAAAAGAATAAACTTCTCTGTCTACTTTAAGGAAAATTTTCATATGTTCTGTACATATAATTTTTAATACCGAAGTAATTAATTATTCCATTCATGCATTACCGCACACCCAGTATCTCTAATCAAATTATACGATGTGCTGTAATTCACCAATTCCTTAATTAACTTTGCCGTCTTAACCGAAAGCAATATATATATTTTAATTAATAATGTTTACCTTTTACTTGAACAGAGATATATAGCCATTCCTGCAAGTATCTGGTATAGAGTGATTACAACCAAAGTGTGCTTAGATCAAAATTGGTCCGAAAAGGTTTTCAATTCAGCAGAGTAGGTCCAAACTGGAAGATTTTATTCCAAGAATCTAAATCTCATGCAATTACTTAACGTCGTGGAGGTTCATGATCCACTGAACTTATAGAGAGAAGTACCTGAAAACAATTCCAATCTCTACATAAGATTCTGTAGTGGAACCCACGTACAGAGCAATGGGGTCATATTAACCTTACATAAGTTTCATGGTGGTAAGAGTCAAGATTCTTGCCATCTATACAAATCCATATGAGCCTGTCAAGTTTTAGAGCCCATATTGAAAGGGTTGCATTGCATTGCATTGCCCCCTTATCTTTATTCTTTAGGTTAATTATTCCCTTCTTTCTTCTTCTCCTTTTTGACCGTCTCCATCCACAATTCCACATCAAGGATAAACCACCCACTCAGATAGTGAAATTAAAGGATCAAGCTTCGCTTTCACCTAAAGTATTGGTGTTATTACGTACTCTTTTAATTTCTACCATTGTAATGCTCTAGAGCTCTATTCATTAGGACAGAGTTGAAAATTTTATCTTAAGATGGTATCCTTTTCTCCAAAGCACAACATTTGTCAACCAGTGATTCCATCCAGCCCCCAAAGAAATAATGTGCACTAAAATATATATCCTAATTAAGGAACCATAAACGGAATACACAATTATCCACTGAATTGCAGAAAGGGCAAAGAACTGAAAACAGTAAAAATAATGGCATATATATGTAATATGTGACAATAGAAAGAATTGAAATTCATTAGATATAGAAACTCACATTGTTGATACATTAAGGCACGTACAATAATTTCCCCAAAGCCAGACCCTTGCCAACAATAATTCTAGAGTACTTTTACCACTATTTTAATTATTTAATATTAAGAATATTTTTTGAATAAAATTTAGTCATGACATTATTAATTACAATTAATCTAGGTCAAATGACAATAGTTAAGGCTTATCATTCAAATCATCACGTAAAGGATGTCATATAATTCAAAAACTAAGCATACTTCGTATCATTATGGAATTCAAAATCATAAAAGGAGAGAGATCGGTGGAAAATGGAGTAGGAAAAGGATAAAACACGAAAAAATGTTTATAGTGTGTGAGTTATACTCACCTCTAACGTTATCTTTGGGTACCAACAATGCATGAAACCACTTTCTTTATTGAGAAACTAAATCCTAGTCCTTTCTTCATTTCTTTCTCTCTCCTAAGCACAACTGGAATCTAAAAAACTCAGCCTATAAATTAGGTTTAGGTATTTATATGGGATACTAGGGCATCCTAATTTTTTGCCATAAGCGGCGCCAACGCTGGAGAGAATTGGCGCTCAAGCGTTATGCCTTGAGCACTTGAGCGTTAAAGTGCAATTTATTACTACTCTGGACTCGAATATAAGAAAAAAAACTAACTCACGCTAATTAAGAATGTTAGTTAACCTCTTTAAATTTTCTTGATGTCATCTAAAAATGAATTGTATTCTCTAAATTGCCCTTCATAAAAGGCTTCAATTTTATTGAAACTTGTTCAAAGTGGAAATACTCTCTCTACATGGCTCATTAAATATGGTCATTGAAAAATAAAATATGAATTTAAATTAGGTGATTGATGTGATCCCGTACGTCAATAATTAGTGGGTATCGGTCCAACCATTATAGTTGTCCCAATCAAAATGTACCACATGGAATCCACTAAAGCTAACATTTACAGTAAGCTCCATGTTTATAATTAATTGAATTTATAAATTTGCCTCATTTGTTTCTTTTTTTTATTCACTTAAATTATATTTCATCTTAGACCTTTTGTTTTCCTCTGTTTAAAATTATATACAAAACAGAAAATTCTAGAACATGTTATATTCAATAAGAGGGGCAACCAGAGACAGGGGAAATGAAAGAGGCACCGGAGACAAAGGAAAATGAGTGAGGCAACCGGAGACATGGAAGGAGGGAGTGGCCATGGAAGGAGGGAGATGTGCGGCTGCAAAAGGGTGAAGCATAGGAGCGGCGGTGCGCAGCAAGCGGCGATGACAAGTGGCAGCGGCGGCGGTAGCCGCAGAGGGATGGCACACATCTGCAATTAGTAAAGGTTTGGAGACCGAAAATCTCTTTGTTACAGAACCTTTCCACCATATCCAGAGCTGTGACCTCCACGAAGCTCGTCCCTTCCACCATGCCACCGTCTGTAACATCCTAAAATTTGTAGGACAAATAAAATAAAATAAAATAAAAGGAAGAAATAATAGTATTATTATTATCTTTAGTTATTATTAATCAGAAATTATTTTAATTAATTAATTAATAAAAGGGATGGGTGGGTTGGAGTAGGCCCAACCCAATTAGATGTTTAAATAGGGGAAGGGTTATCTATTTCACCCCATTAGTTTTCAAACGTCAGATAACCAAACCCTAGAGGAGGAGAGAAGCGACTCCACAAAGAGAAGGTGTTGCAAGGTAGATCATCAAGGGAGGTCAGCCATTCATTGTCGATCGTCGTCTCTAAGGTACGGGGGGAAGGGTGTTGCTTATGCATGTATGTTGGAGTGCTTGGGTAGTGAGGGCAACCATAAGACCCTCTAAGACTTTTAAATTTGAATTTGTTATGTCTATCATGTGTTGTATGATGAAAATCTGTTTGCTTTGATGTTTAAACGTGATAACCTTGATGAATCTTGATGAATTGGGTGATGGTAGCGAGAATAGCGAAAAGGAATAAATAAGGGTTGATTGATGAGGAACCATAATGGATTAGATGTGTTAATTTGTAGTAAAAATTGATGTTTTCATTGAATTTGTTCGGTAAAAACGTGTTGGATTGAAGTATTAACAATGAGGATTGATTAGGGGTTGAAAAAAGGGTTTAAAAGGGGTAAAAATCGCAAGAACAACGTTCTCGAGTCGCCGGTAATCGATTACAGCAGTCCGTAATCGATTACAGGGTTTTCTGGGCAGAGTTGAGTGAGTTTGGGTTGCTGGTAATCGATTACAAGGGGTATGTAATCGATTACCAGAGAGTTGAGTTGCTGGTAATCGATTATAGTTGTGTGGTAATCGATTACCAGTTTTTTACAGCTTTCTCGCCTGGAAAAGAATGTGTCGATTAAGGGTGCAAATGAGCTCGGAATACTATCATACAACATATCAAACTGAAGCCCCAGATCTTAACTTTCTAATAGAAGTGGAATTATCTTAATTGGACACCTAAAACTCTAGATATTTCCAAATTAGTGCACCAAGGTCATTAAGCTTAAAACTTGAAGATTCCAAAATTGAGTAACGATCTCTGGTAATCGATTACAGCTGTGTGGTAATCGATTACTAGGCCAAAAATGAGTATGAGAGTGTTGTTTAAGTGGTGTTGTGATCCATTAATTATTTGTTGATAATTATGTGAATTATTTGTGGAATTGATAGATTAATTAGATGTTTAGAGTGTATTGATTGTGGTATGAGTATGATGATATGAATATCTCATGTGATGTTAGATGTTTATAATATTGTGATGTATGATGATGATGTAATGAGCATATGAGGTATGAGATGTATGATGATGATGTATTGAGCATATGAGGTGTGATATGATGATGATGCATTGAGCATATGAGGTGTGATATGTATGATGGTGATGCATTGAGCATATGAGGTGTGATATGTACGATGATGATGCATTGAGCATATGAGGTGTGGTAACTGAGATGCACAGGCCCATAGAGGGGGTGCAGAGACCATGATGGGGGACATTCGATGCACGAGCCCAAGAGAGGGGTGTTGTGCAACCTATCGGTCAAGATAGGGCATTTAACGGTACGGCCATCATTGCGGGGCGGATGTCTCTGCACGAGCCCAAGAGAGGGGTGCTGTGCAACCTATCGGCCAAGAGAGGACATTTAACGGTAGGGCCATCATTGGTAACAACTAGGGAGATTGATGAGGTCGCCCATTGTGCGGAGTTTCAAGTCATGATCCTTATGAAGAGTTTTGGTGTGCATGAGCATAGAGTGAGCATACATTGCATTTTATGATGGTGTTGAAATGTGAATTCATGTTATGAGTGTTTTATGTTGAGTGTGGAAAGTGTGTCCTTGATGATTTGTGAAGTGTGACTTATATAATTGTGATGAGTTAATATGTTGAATAATAAAGTGTGAGATGAAATGATTGATGATGATTATGTGATGAAATTAATGGATATGACTATGTGTTGGGTGGGGATAGGGTAGCCTTCTGCGTGCATGTATGAGTTGGTGTTCTTTTCCTCACCGTACTCTCTGTGGTTATTTTATTGGTGATGAAGATGACACTCAATGTGCCGAGTATTGAAATGGCGGGTCTCACTCCGATACTTGTGACATTCAGGGCTTAGTATTAAGAGTTTACTTTTATTCATGTTATTGAGTAGAGATAGATGAAAACTATTTTAAGTGCCTTGCATGACCAAGTGAGATTTTTAAGATGTTGATATTTTGATGTTTAGCTTTTGAAAGCCGTTGACTTTACTTTCTATTTAAATCGAGTTGTCTTTGAGTTAAATGGCGTTTTAAAAGAGAGAAATGTGAACCTTTTTACCTGATGTGGGTTACAACTTTTCTTTATATTTCGATTTATTGATTGTATTAGAGATTGGGGTAGAAGGGTGTCACACCGTCCACTATATTCAGATCTGCCACCTCCATGAAGATGGTTATGTTGCAGGTCACTTAAAGTGCAATTCTGTTACTGTGGTTATGTTACAGGTCACTTGAAGTCAAACCAGTTCGTCTTCCTCATAAAAACACTTTCAATTTCAAAATGGTTTTTCTTGACTAAGAATCTCATAATCTGATATGAACTAAATTAGGAAGCTGATGGAAACAATAAAAGATTGGGGTTTTAATTTTGAAAAATAAAATAAAATTTGTGGGTTAATCTATGATTTGAAATTATAAAGGTGATGTGTCATTCATTAAAACGCGTGGCTCAATCAGAAATGGACACCTCATGACTGAACAACAACCCATAATTTTAAAATTGGATCATAGAATCTTCCTTTAAATAAAGAGTATTTTGGTACGAGGTCATGAAATATGGTAAAATTAGTTGATATTTGTTTATATTTTAGACCACCATATGTGGATCTTTTATTGCTTATATTCGAGTCCGAATGGTATATTGTTTTGTTTCTTTCCCCCTCTATATCCCGCCTCATTCTAATAAAACTCCTTTTATTTAATTTCATCTAATTCTATTTAATGCCAATTATATTTTTTATTTAAGTCCAATATTTTATATCTATTTTATTTATTTAATTATATTTATCCCTACCATAGTAACTCTCTATAAACTTCTAATTTTATTTAAATCCACAATTTCTTTTTTATCATAAATTATAAATTTCTTTTTTTTTTTGGATATTACAATTCTTCCCTTTTTGTAAAATTATTTTTCTCAAAATTTGTAATATAAAATTATTTTTCTCAAAATTTGTAATATAATTTCAGGTTGGACATCACTTGTCTATCTTTTTTATTCCTAAAGATCTTTGCCAGCTTATAGATATGTGATCTTAACTCTTAAGGTCTTGTACTCCCTTGTTTGGTTTATTGATTCTTTAACTTAGTTCTCTACTCCATTTGAGGAATCTACACATTCATATATCCTCGAAAGAAAATGAAGTCTAAAATATGGATGACTATGTATCATTAGGGATGATTTTAAAGAATCATGAATATTCCAACTTATCATGCTTAATATATGTAGATTTGAGATAACAGAGTTCTATCATGAAAAGAGATTATAGTTTAACCTTAATTACTTATTGGATGTCTAACCACTATTGATTTTTTTCCTTTCATAAGAATAATAAATAAAAGAAATCCTAAGATAGATATCCTTGATAATTAGACCGCCAAGGTCAACACGAATTGGAAACCGTTCCCCGGAAATGGCGTCAAACATACTTGATGGGTTTCTGGCAAGCAAACCAAAAATCCAGTAATATAATAGTAAGAAAGATATTGTATCCACAGGGAATGGTCAATTCACGTATACTCGTGATCTAATTATTAATGTAAATAACGGTTTTGAGAGTATTGTTGCGGAAATTGTAAATAGCAAATTAATAATCAATTGAATTAGAAAGGAAGAGTTAGAGACACTTTACTTGGATTAGGATTGAACTTCATATCATCACATCCTTTGTGCATGTAAAAACTATCTATTATTTTAGGTTTACTCTATAATACTGTAGACAAACTATATTGCTTATGACCCCGAGTTACCAAGCGCCACTCACACTCAAAGATAATCCATGCGGGCTCTCCCAAGCGACAGACTTATCCTCGGCTTATTTTGTTCTCTTTATTCCGTTTGTAAAAGAACTAATTGATAAACGAGGCATAATCCTGTAGACGCACCTTCATTAGAGTACTCACACCACCCATTACTCATCAGGATACATCCATGTGTCGGTCCTGGATTGACAATCAACTAATCCTTTGCTATCGATACTAAGGCCTAATCCTGTAAACGCACTTCGCTAGAGTACTGTCACTACCCATCGCTCATTAGTAACACTCATGTGTCGGTCACAGAGTACCGAGTCCTCTTATTCAATCAAAGTTTGGGTTTCTTATGTCTAGGCTCCCCCATCTTCAATCCTAGTCGAAACTAGCCTGTAATTCCGGCGCAAGCGCGGAAGTCAGGGATTAAGCACAGAATAAGATTACCAATATTATAGATAGAGAGCTCAGGAAATAATAATATAGAGTTTACATACACTTGGGGATAGAATCAATTACATTCAATCCTAATGGAGAGTTAACTACACAAGGTAGTCATACAAACCACCAAAGATGGTGTCACCATCTTCAATCCTTGTGAAGCGTTCCTCCTCTCCTACTCTAAAATTAGAACTGGTGCATTATCACTGGAATATAACTGAATTACAATAATCGTGCACACTTGATCTGGTGTAAGAGGTTCCTATTTATAAGCTAAGGAAAGACAAAGAAAACTGGGGAGAAATCTATCTAAAAACAGCAACAGGGTAAGAATCAGCGTGATCTGCGCTTCACCCTGCGCTACAGCACAGGTTGAAGCGCGCAACGCGTCCTGCAGCTTCAATCTTTCTCTTTTTAACTTGATCTCTCCCCGAGACTGGTTTTAGTTGATTTGTCTTTCCTTGTTTCCCTTTTCTTGATGAAATCTTGCATTTATTGAGCATCTTGGATTTAATTGGGAAGGTTGTCTGCAGAATCCTTGTTTAATTGGCAATGATATCTTCATTAATTGCTCTCAAATAATCTTCAAATCTTCATTATTGCTCACAAATAATCTTCCAATCTTCATTAATTGTCTTCAATTAAACTTCAAATCTTGCAGATATCTCCCTTATTTAATGCTATCTTTCCTTCAAATCAAATCCTTGCAATATTCTGCAAAAATCAACAATATTTCTATCAAAATAGCATCAAATTCAAATCTAAGATTAATAAATACAATTTATCTATTATTTAATATAAAGGGATTAAACTGGGGCAAAAATATCATTTTATCCTTGATAAGTGAACTAAAAAGTGCTCTTATTTATCATATAATTTTCACTTATCAAAATACCCCCAACTTAACTTATTGCTTGTCCTCATGCAAGAGACCTCTTTGCAATCAAAACATCAATTCTAACCCCTGTGTAATTCAAACAATTCAAAAACAAATTCAAGGAACTCTTCATCATCTCCTTGTTAAGCAACAGTCACTTTCCAAACATAAGAAAAAATCATGATTAAGAGATGTTACCAATCCTCAATCAGAATATAACACAAACATCAGTCAAATTTCTCAAAAATAGCAATTAAAGCATTAAGTGATAAACCAAGGAAATCTCTCATTCTCACGGGTAAGTGTTTCCCTTAATCTTTTTCACCACCGTTGAACAACTAGAATTGATAGTCGTTTCCAACATCTGAACCTGCAAGTAGTTAATATGGATCAAAAGGTCTTTTCTTTGGTTGTAATGAGGCTGGGCTATCAAGAAATCATGGTTTTTCTAGATATGCAAAGAACACTTTGAATAGAGAGCATCTTGTAATTGTCCTTGGGACTTCTCTCCATCTACCATGTCATTCTTGAATTGTCACCTTTTTCAGCTTGCCTCTTTGTTTGAAGAAGTACTCCCCCCAACTTATTCAATTTCCACACCTTTGTGCATATTTTTTTTGTAGCTATAAACAATAACATAGAGAATTTATTTATGAGGGAGTACTCTTCTTTTTGATTCCTTGTGTCTGCTCTTTGAATCTCTTTGACCTTTCAATTCACCAACCTCTTGTCCCATTTTGTTGTGTTGCACCTTGCTCTCTATCCCAAGTGTTAAGGGACAGGATCTAATCATTGAGTATGACTAGGGTGCATTCAAAAAGAAATATTAAAGGCTCAACTGGGCAAGCAATAAATGGAAACATTTAATCAAGGTTGGCTATTTGGCACTGAGCAAAATATTATAATCACAAAATATGCCTTTGTCACTTCCATATCTTCCACTAGCAAGACAAAATTCAGAAACTCAAGCAAAAACAGTTGACAAGCAGCGGTGAAAAGCTCTCAATTTCAATGTTTGGGCTCATCTCACCGGTTATTGGCTAAAATTTCCTTGATAAAGCACTTGATGGTTTTAATTAACTATCCTGATAGGTTTTCCTGAGCAATATCTAATTCTAACTGATTATGGAATTAATCACAAAACCCTATCATCTTTCCTAGTCTGGTTAGTTAAGCTACTTAATTACAGAGAATTTTGAAAAAATTACCTTAAATACTAATTCCTAAGGTTCCTAAAAATTTTAAAAATTCTAAAAATTAAAAAAATGAAATAAAAAACAAAAAATCTAATTAACTAAAAATAAAATTCTATAAAAAAATAAAAAATAAAAGAAAAACTAAAAGAAAGAAAACACCAATGTCAATCTTCATCCTCTGTATCTTATAAGTCCTTGTCCTGCTGCTGCTCCACCTCCCCCTGGATGAATAGGCCTGTCCCGAGGCCACTGCAAGAATATCCGGAACTCTTCAAGCAGCATGCTTGGGTATGGGTCTAGTACTCCTAATTGGTTTGAGGTCAACTGGTCTTTATATTTTGCAGCAATTTGTGCACTTTTGATTCTCATGGGATCATATTCTTTTATCCTCTTCACAATGCCTTCTCCTCGTGAGCTAACGTCACGGGAAAGACCAACAATTTAATCCTGACATCTGAAAAGTCAAATAACAAAACATTTAATTCAATGATGTCTTATTGCGAATATCAATTTATGAAGAACATGGAAGCCTATCATTAACCAATTCGCATGCATAATTCAAAGAATTAATATTTTCACAACAAAAGTTCAGTGCATTTGGTAATGACTTCCTAAAAACAGAATATACTCATTTGTTTTGCAAGCATTCAATCCATGGAAAGTGAAAGTTCAAGATTTTTGAAAGAAATAGAGCATAACACTTTCAAATTCAATAACTCACAAAACAAAGGGCATTCCAATCAAGCAAATTGTTCTTCATGTTCCACATAGTCATAATCATATTTAAGATAGCAATTATCAACAATATTCATAATCCTAAGGTTACTACCCTAAAGTTCAAATCATAGAGTAAATGAAGATTTCAATTGGTAAAAATTAAACTTGAAAGTTTCAAAATTGATGGAGATTTGTGAGTGGAAGAAGTGAAAAAAATAGGTTAGGAATTAGAGAAACAGTACATGAGAAAATAGAGGATTTTAAAAAATTCGTACTGTTGCACTTCACCCTGCGCTACAGCACATGTGAAGCGCAGAAGACAGTGACTAAAATTGCATTTATGCGCTTTACCTGCGCTACGGCGCAGGTGAAGCGCAGAAAACAGAATGTAATTTTGAAATTTTCAGTCACGTTTTCTGCTACTTCCTATTATTTAAAATTTTTATTTTCCACAAACTTATTCCAATCAATTTTGAAAATTTCCTAAATCCTAAAAAAATGAAAAGTCTTAACAAAAACAAAATAAATAAAACAAAACTAAAATTAATTAAAACTTTAAAAATCTCTGGGTTGCCTCCCAGAAAGCGCTTGTTTAACGTCTTTTAGCTCGACGCCTGGTTAATCAACCCTTTTATAGTGGCCTCGAGTGGAGGATGATGTCTGGCTCCATTCCAGTTCTTCCTTTAAGATCCCATCCTCCATGCCAATTCTTGATTCTTCCATCACTGTCACTGTCTTCCTCAGTATCAGATGTTAATCATTTCCTTCTCTTGAATTTGAATTCCCATATTGACTCTGGCTTCTTTACCCTCATCCTAGGCTTCCTCAGAAATTCGGAGCCTGACAGCTTTGTTTGATTTTTGAAAATGACATCAGTTTGTTGTAATTTGGGAATACCTCTATCAATATGAAACACAATACTTTCATCTTTTGAGCTCAGTTCATATTTTCCTCTATCAACATCAATAATCATCTTAGCAGCTTTCATGAAAGGTCTTCCTAAAATTAGGGGGACATCAGTATCCTCCTCCTCTGTCTCTGCAGTGTAGAAGTCTACAACATATGCAAGTTTATCCACTTTGATTTGAATATCTTCTATTATCCCATAAGGGCATTGAGCGGATTTATCTGCAAGAAGCAACTTCACCCTTGCAGGCTTGACCTTCACATTACTCAACTTGTTAAAATACGATAGCGACATCAAATTGATGCTCGCTCCAAGATCTAATAAAGCTTGAGTAGGAGGTAGATTAATAATAGAGACAGGTATAGTAAACTTACCTGGGTCAAGTGACTTACTTGTTATATAGACCTTTTCTTCATGATATTCTTCCTCTTGTGATGCTTTTTCTTCATCTTGCTGAACAATCTTCTTGGATGTGTCGTCCTGGGGCAGTTGTTCTTCATAGATGATTGCACTACATCCTGCTTCCAGTTCTACAGTCTCTTCAGGGATCTTCCTCTTCTTGGTCAGCACTTCTTTCATGAATTTTGCATAAGTTGGCATTTGTTCCATGGCTTCCAGTAGAGGGATATTGATTTGCAGTTTCTTCATGACATCCAGAAAGCTGAAAAATTCCCTGTCACGACTCTTTTTGGTGGGAATCTTAGGGTAAGGTAGCTCTCGGTGATGAGGCTCTGGTGAAGGTTCTTTTTCTTTATTTCTTGATTTAACCTGGTGCTCTGGTTCATCTCTCTCTTTTTCAACCTCTTGTTCCTTTCTTTCTAGGACCTCATTTTCTGTTGTCAAGTTGTCACCAATACCCTTTCCTATTTCTTTGCCGCTTCTAGTAGATATTGATTTGCAGACTGCTTGTTGTTCATCGAACTCCCTTCTGATCTTCTCCACTCCACTTGTTTTGCTAGATGCACGAATGGTTCTTGTATTGCTTTCTGATTGGCTATCATATCTTGTATGAGCCTGTTGAGCTTTTCTTCAATCCTGTAATTGATATCAGGCACTGTGGTGCTGCTCCCTTGATTCTGATTTTGGTCACGGCTCCTTATGCTGTCTAAGAAACAAACTTGTTCCATCCGGGATTCGGGGTAAGCACAATGTCCACTGGAGTGATTTTCTTTACAAAAGTTGCATACCAAGCTTAAAGTCATTTCTGCGGCAGTTTGCATCACTTGCTATTGTTGGAGGATCATTTGCACTTGTTGGCTTAATTTCTTCATTTGTTGCTCAAGGATTTTGACATTATCTTGAAGATGCTCTTCTTTTTAATATCCTGTCCCCAACATAGATCCTGTTGACTGCGCAGAGCACAATTGTCAAAGACTGTAAGTGCCTTTTCTACATTTATTGATAGAATTGTTCCTCCTGCTGCGGCATCTATGAAGGATTTGTACTTTGGCTTGAGTCCATTGCAAAAAATGTTGATTTGTATAGCATCATCAAAGCCATGATTAGGGCACTTATGCAGAAAGGATTTGTATCTCTCCAAAGCTTCATATAAGGGTTCGTTTGCTTCTTGCTTGAATGAGGAGATGTTGGTTTGGGCTTGAAAGTAACGTGGTAGGGGAAAGAATTTTCCCAACAATTTCTCTTCTACTATGTCCCAATTATTCAGACCTTGACTAGGTTGTGACTTCAACCACTCCTTAGCTTTCCCTGCAAGAGAAAAGGAAAATAAACATAAGTGAGGAACCTCTTTGTCCTTTTCCTCGAAACCCATAGTTTCAACTAAATCAAAAAATGTAGACAAGTGGTCATTTGGATCTTCGTGTTCTAATCCTGCAAACTGATGAGCTTGAACAAGCTGGATATGCGATGCTTTTAATTCCAAGGAATTTGGGTAAGTTGGGAGGACAATATGTAGCCCTTGATGCCTCATGTAGTCCCCCAAGACTCTTTTTGGTTGAGTGTCCTCCATATTTTTCATTTACTTCACTTAGGATAGTTGAACAGAAAGTGTTGAGATTGTCTCCTTAAGTTTATCCTTGCCCCTTTTTCTGTTACCTGTCCTCTCAAGGATCTCAAACAAATGTTAGCTCAGAAGAGTGGAACAAAAATTATTATCTTTTTTTTAAAAGAAAATAATAAAATAAAATAATAAAGTATTAAAAATAAAAATAAGGTATAAATTTCCTAAATAATAAAAATTTCCTAAAATAATAAGAATAATAAATAAAAGAAATCCTAAGATAGATATCCTTGATAATTAGACCGCCAATGTCTACACGAATTGGAAACCGTTCCCCGACAACGGCGCCAAAAATACTTGATGGGTTTCTGGCAAACGAACTAAAAATCCAGTAGTATAATAGTAAGAAAGATATCGTATCCACAGGGAACGGTCAATTCACGTATACTCGTGATCTAATTATCAAGGTAAATAACGGTTTTGAGAGTATTGTTGCGGAAATTGTAAATAGCAAATTAATAATCAATTGAATTAGAAAGGAAGAGTTAGAGACACTTTACTTGGATTAGGATTGAACTTCATATCATCACACCCTTTGTGCGTGTAAAAACTATCTATTATTTTAGGTTTACTCTATAATACTATAGACAAACTATATTGCTTATGACCCCGAGTTACTGGGTGCCACTCACACTCAAAGATAATCCATGCGGGCTCTCCCAAGCGACAGACTTACCCTCGACTTATTTGTTCTCTTTATTCCGTTTGTAAAAGAACTAATTGATAAACGAGGCCTAATCCTGTAGACGCACCTTCATTAGAGTACTCACACTACCCATTACTCATCAGGATACATCCATGTGTCGGTCCTGGATTGATAATAAACTAATCCTTTGCTATCGATACTAAGGCCTAATCATGTAAATGCCCTTCGCTAGAGTACTGTCACTACCCATCGCTCATTAGTAACGCTCATGTGTCGGTCACAGAGTACCGAGTCCTCTTCTTCAATCAGAGTTTGGGTTTCTTATGTCTAGGCTCCCCCATCCTCAATCCTAGTCGAAACTAGCCTATAACTCCGGCGCAAGCGCGGAAGTCAGGGATTAAGCACAGAATAAGATTACCAATATTATAGACAGAGAGCTCAGGAAATAATAATATAGAGTTTACATACACTTGGGGATAGAATCAATTACATTCAATCCTAATGGAGAGTTAACTACACAAGGTAGCCATACAAACCACCGAAGATGCTGTCACCATCTTCAATCCTTGTGAAACGCTCCTCCTCTCCTACTCTAAAATTAGAACTGGTGCATTATCACTGGAATATAACTGAATTACAATAATCGTGCACACTTGATCTGGTGCAAGAGGTTCCTATTTATAGGCTAAGGAAAGACAAAGAAAATTGGGGAGAAATCTATCTAAAAACGGCAAGAGGGCAAGAATCAGCGTGATCTGCGCTTCACGGAACCAGAGGGCTGCGCTTCACCCAGCGCTACAACGCAGGTTAAAGCGCGCAACGCGTCCCGCAGCTTCAATCTTTCTCTTTTTAACTTGATCTCTCCCCGAGACTGGTTTTGGTTGATTTGTCTTTCCTTGTTTCCCTTTTCTTGATGAAATCTTGCATTTATTGAGCATCTTGGATTTAATTGAGAAGGTTGTCTGCAGAATCCTTGTTTAATTGGCAGTGATATCTTCATTAATTGCTCTCAAATAATCTTCAAATCTTCATTATTGCTCACAAATAATCTTCCAATCTTCATTAATTGTCTTCAATTAAACTTTAAATCTTGCAGATATCTCCCTTATTTAATGCTATCTTTCCTTCAAATCAAATCCTTGCAATATTCTGCAAAAATCAGCAATATTTCTATCAAAATAGCATCAAATTCAAATATAAGATTAATAAATATAATTTATCTAATATTTAATAAAAAGGGATTAAACTGGGGCAAAAATACCATTTTATCCTTGATAAGTGAACTAAAAAGTGCTCTTATTTATCATATTTATTTCACTTATCACCCACCCCCACCCCCACTGTCCCTCCGGCAGCAAGGAAACAAAGGAAAAAGAGTCAAAGCACAAAATATAAGCCCCTGATAATTAAACCGTTGGTGGTGTTGTGGCTATGGCCTCCTCCATGTGATTGAAAATGGAAAGAAGTGGTGGTGTTCCTGTCTCTAGGGTTTGAAGAAGAAGAAAGAGAAGAGAATGAAGGAGCGTTGGTGGAGGATGATAGAGGGGATATGTACGGGCGCAATGAGCGTGGCTACAGCATTTTGGGGATTGACACCGCTCAACTTCAACACTCCAACAAGTAAATCAAGGAAGCGAAGATGAAGAAGCTGCCTCCTAATGCTATTTCCTCAGTCCTCATTGCAATCATGGCGACGAGCATACTCATCAACGGCAATCATGGCGGTGGCGCCCTGCGAGTGTCGGTGAGGAACCATTCCGGAGCGAAGCAAGAAGGAAGAAGAAAGAGGAAGAGAACGGGAAGGAGTGAAATAAAGAGGGGAAAAAGAGAGGGGGAGAGTATAAGGTAATAGCAAAGCATACAGACACAGTTGTCCGTAAGTCACTTTTAAAAAAAAATATAACTTCCGGACACAGTTGTCCGAGAATGGTCCCCGGACAGCCTTGTCCGGAAGTTATATTTTTTTTGAAAAAAATGGCTACCGGACAGCCTTGTCCGGTAATGGTTTCGGACATCCGGGAATTTTTCCCGGACATCTTTGTCCGTAAGCCAATTAACTGAAGGGTAGATTTGGGTTTTACAAATTTTCAAAAAAGTATGGGGGTGGGAATAGCAAAAAAATAGTGCGAAAAGTAAAGACCTTTTTATCACGCCTGTTTGGCTGTCCAAAACTGAGATGAGATTTGACCAAAAAAACACAAAACTGAGATGAGAGACATCCTTTAAACGACAAGGCGTATGTGTAAGTCGAGTATAAACGACAATTGCGAAGCATCTAACTATCGTTCAGACTTCAGAGTGAGTGAGTTCCAGCGGCAGAAACTGAAACCCCTAAAAAACCCGCTTCTCTTCTCTTTACTTTCTCTCAAACTCTCACTCCTCCTCCTCACAAAGTTCCACACACTCGTAGCTCCTCTCAAGTTAAAAGATGTCTCTGCGAGTGCTGAACCCTAACGCCGAAGTGCTGAACAAATCGGCGGCACTGCACATGAACATCAATGCCGCAAAGGGATTGCAGGATGTCCTCAAGTCTAACCTCGGTCCCAAAGGCACCATCAAAATGTACCTTAGCATCCACTTTTTCCATTTCATTTCTTTTCAACTTCCTTTCCCCTCACTCTCCTATTCCTTCTCTGAATCAGGCTCGTTGGTGGCGCTGGTGATATAAAACTCACCAAGGATGGCAACACTCTTTTGAAAGAGATGGTCAGTTTTTTGTTTCGCTCCTCTTTTGTTTTACTGTGATCTATGAATGTGTGTACTTGAAAACCGTTAGTAATATGCTCTTTGTGCGATTTCTATTTTCTGCCTTTTGATTTTTCTCGAATGTTGATCTTGTTGCGTTTGTTGTTGCTACAGCAAATCCAGAACCCGACGGCTATTATGATTGCTAGGACGGCCGTGGCACAGGATGACATTAGTGGAGATGGCACCACTTCTACTGTTATCTTCATTGGCGAACTTATGAAACAATCTGAGCGTTACATTGATGAAGGTTAATGAGCTTGTCATTGTGTTGCTTATACATTTTTTGAATGCTAAGTGGCTATCAAGATATTCATTGCATTGCACCACTTGTATCCATTGTGTGTTTGCACCACTTGATCCAGCTTTCCTGGTTGTTTTATTACTTCCCTTGCCCCTCTGAAAGATATGAATCACAATTAGAATTTTCCGGCCTTTCGTGATTAATAGATGGTTTTTTATAGTTAAGTTAGTAGGGAGAGATTTATAGAAGAGGAAAAATGCAACTGGGGTGATGATAAGAAATCCTCCAAAACAGATAAAAAAACTATGTATCTAAAACATGTAAGAACTCAAGAATGTAACAGGCTTGCACAATCTCTTTGCATGTAAGAGGAAACCCTGTGAAACAATCATGATCTTTATGCCAAAGAGAGGCAATAAATGTACTCGAATCCCGAAATAGGTTCAGGGGCAAAGAGTCATCCCTAAAATGCGAGTGGATGAACATTATTGTTTCATGTCTTTTTCGTGATCTCTTTGCCTTAAATGTTAGGGTGATTTATGAATATTCTAGGTATGCATCCACGTGTATTGGTTGATGGTTTTGATATTGCAAAAAGAGCAACTCTGCAATTTCTTGAAAAGTTTAAGACTCCTGTTGTGATGGGTGATGAGCCTGACAAAGAGATTCTCAAGATGGTAGCAAGAACAACCCTGAGGACAAAGGTAAATCTTATTTGATTTTATCTTTGTTTTAGATAACATTTGATCATACTTTAGTATGACTGACAGAATGAACAAATATCTTGTCAACATAATTTTTCATTAAGCTTTATATTCTTATTATTTTCTATTTCCTTCTTGTTTGCAGCTGTATGAGGCACTTGCAGATCAATTGACTGATATCATTGTTAATGCGGTGAGTGCACAATGAGGTGTTAGCATTTATTTTGAATCCTAGTACATATGAAATTTTAGTTTACGTGTTCTGTTTGGTCATTTGAATAAGTAGATTATGATTTTTGCTGAACCTTTTACAACTAAGTGTTTAGTGAATTGTGGTTTTTCTATGACAGGTTTTATGTGTTCGAAAGCCTGAAGAAGCAATTGATCTATTTATGGTGGAGATTATGCACATGCGGCACAAGTTTGATGTTGACACACGCTTGGTATGATTTATAACTATAGCCACTCTTTTGACTCTTCTCATGACTTGGTTTAGTTAGTTGTATATTATTTTGATATTTTTATAATTTCCCTAAGTTTCATATCACATGTATAGATCTAAGAATGTTATTGCATTTCCACTCATTATTCTTGCTAAAGAATTGAAATTCTGAACTTAATTGAAGTAAATGTTGAGTTCCTGTTTCATTATAGTAACCGTTTAATACTTGGGCTTTGCTTGGCTAAAATCATTGTCCTTGTCCGCATTTGTTGAAAACCAGTCAGGACAGACTTAGGCTAAATACTGAATTGAAATCCAGTGAATGTGTAGTAGTTTCATAATGGAAGGCACAGTGGCTTACTTGTTGTGATCAAAAGCAGTCTACCATGTCCTGAAAGCACTTTACAAATACTTTGTTGTTATTGTTGTTTTTATTGCTAAATTTTGGTGGTCTCAGGTCTTATGAAACATGGAAAAGCCTTAACTACTTGTTCTAGACTTCTAATCTAACTTATAGTGTGATTGGTGGTCTCACTCTCAGGTATTATGAAATATGGAAAGGCCTTAACTACTGGTCCTAGACTTCTAATCTAACTTATAGTGCGATCAGTATAGTGGTTAAACACTCTTTAATCTTTGTTGGTCACCAAACTGAGTGAACACTGCTCAAACATAAAAACAATAAGTACTGTAATATTGCATTTAAGCATAGAATATTTTTATCTTTTAGAAAAGGCTTATATAAAACTGACCTTTTTGAGATCTCATTCTCATCCAAACCAGCCAAAGAAGGTAGTTATGCTTTTTATTCTTGTCCACATTCACTCCTGGCAAGCAATGATGAAATAATTTTCAATCTCATTTTCCCTCTCCTCTACCAAATTTGAACAATTGATAAGTCTATCTCTTTGGCTCAGATAAGCCTAGTAACTCTTGCTCTATGTGCTGCCATAAGTGATATGGATCGATTTTGACTCTGATTACCAAATTGATGTTGGATCAGAGGTCTAGGGTTTAATCTGAAGCTCTCAAGAGAAATAGCAAGTGGAAGAATTGTGAGGATATCTAAGGCGTAGCCAAAATGGATTATCTTCTGACTGGAAACCAAGGAAAAAAGAAGAAAATATTCTTTTATTGATATATCAGAACTCGTGACATAGAGTATAAAGTATAAATTAACAAATCTACAATACCTGTGCTACTGTATAGCATAAACAGTATTCATCATCTACAATACACAGATATCAACCCATATTTAACTATAATTGATCCCATTTTATCTTCACTTTTAATTATATTGCACTTTATGTACTGGGTAGGCGATGGAGGGAGTGTAGTAACCGACTACATGCTTATTTAGTTAGGTATGTAACCCGGTTGCTACATAGTCGAATCTCGTTTATCTGTTTACCTAAGCAGTTTATTGAATTACTCTCTTGCAATCAATCAGTTCATCCTTGGATATTTTTTTCTAGGTTGAGGGTCTTGTCCTTGATCATGGTTCTAGGCACCCTGACATGAAGCGACATGCTGAGAATTGCTATATCTTGACATGCAATGTATCTTTGGAGTACGAGAAGAGGTAATCAAGCTGACTTTTCTAAATATGTGTGTCTGTATGTGTCACAGTTAAAATGCCAGTCATTTTTTTTCACCTGTTATTAACACATGTAAGTCCATTGAAAGAGTTAAGACACTAACATACTTTCTACTTAATGCATGGACATAAACAAGGCTGTTCTGGAACAGTGGATAATGTTGAAATAAACAAGTATCAGAAAACTATGAATTTGAAATATTTTTCTTCTGGTGGCTTCCATGTGTTGCTAGCTTTACTCAACTGGTCTCTATTTTTGTGATTGTGTGGTTTCTTTTTCTTCATACAATATTTAATGAGTATGCTTTCATGAAAGGCTTTGTTAACTCAAAGTTTACTCTGCCTTACAAAGAAAGGTTTTGTTAACCTGAAACAAATCAATCATTTGTACTAAATGGGAAAATTGGGACTCATTTAAAAAATGCCTTTCCCATTAAAATGAAATGTTTACACTCTTTCCCAAAAAACTGTGAAGTTATAGGGTTTTAGAGATAAGGAAGGAGAGGAGAGAAATAGCAGACTTTGAATTATGAATATGGTTTGTGTTGGTGTGATCTTATATTCTAACAAACTATTTTAACCTAAAACAAATCAAGTCTAAATGGTATTACGAGGGAAATCTGTTATCTATTTCATCGTAAATTTAATAATTTCTACTTCACAAACATTGTTTGGTCAACAGTTATATATCACTTCAGTCAATGCTGTATCCATTATATGGTTTTTCAGTGTCAGATGCCCGACCTTATGAACCTATTAGTTCTCTTGGATTGTTTGATATAGTCAGCAAGGCTAACTAAGTCAATATTTTCTTAGTGAAATAAATTCAGGCTTTTTCTACTCCAATGCGGAACAGAGAGAGGCCATGGTTGCAGCTGAAAGGCGTCAGGTTGATGAAAGAGTTAAAAAAATCATTGAATTGAAAAAAAAGGTAGAAAATATTTGCTCTTCTATGTGCGTGCATATGCAATAATAGTAATTTTATCTCACTGCTCTTTTCTAATTGCCTCCATATGTGCGTGCATATGCAGGTTTGTTCTGGTAATGATAGCAATTTTATTGTCATCAACCAAAAAGGAATTGATCCCCCATCGTTGGACCTGCTTGCAAGGGAAGGAGTAAGTAACATACCATTATGTTCAATAGGTTTTTTAAAATTTTAATATTGTGAAGATGGCTACTTTATGTGTAAAAATTCATTGGAATTTGATCATGTGCTATGCATTCCATGTATGGATGTAAGGCTTTTAGAAAATGTTTTTAGGGAGTTTAATTGTGATTTCCTTTCATTTTTTTAATGTTGAATGTGTATTTGTGTATCTGAAAATGACAATTACACCTAATGTGTTATAAGCTCATAAGCTGACATCTGTTACATTTTCCTTATCCTGTATTTCATCTGCTAATCTTTTTGTCCTTGTGTTTTAGATAATTGCCCTGCGGAGAGCAAAGAGGAGAAACATGGAAAGATTGGTTTTGGCCTGTGGAGGAGAGGCGGTAAACTCTGTAGATGATTTGACTCCTGAATGTCTGGGTTGGGCAGGATTGGTATATGAGCACGTGCTTGGTGAAGAGAAATACACATTTGTGGAAAATGTTAAGAATCCATTTTCTTGCACAATCTTGATTAAAGGTACATTGTCCTCAAACCTATAGTTTGTCGAGCAGATCCTATTCCTTCTGTGTTATTTTGCATGTTTGCTGTATTCTTTGGAGCAAATTGTGTCATTTTGTTGCCACTGTTGGATTTAAGATGAGATAATCTGCAATGCTGTCATAATGGTACAGGTCCTAATGACCACACAATAGCTCAGATTAAAGACGCCGTCCGTGATGGTTTGAGGGCAGTAAAGAATACCATTGAGGATGAATCTGTTGTTTTGGTAAGACTTATTTTGTTTAGTCAATCTGTTATTTTAATACCTGTATTGTGGGGCTGCAAAGTGCAGTGACAGATAACAGAGAGGCCGACAGGTTTTGATCAGTGATGACAGATAACTGAAGTTTTCATTAGGGCAGATGGATGTGATGGAAAAGGAGGCTAATGGGTTGGGTGAAGGAAGAAGGATGAAACTAGGTCAAATGAAGACAGTTAAGGCTTATGAGTTAGGTTGTGCAACCTGACCCCTTCTTCTCATGGGTTTAAAACTCGGAGAAGCTCTCCAATTTCATGAGTTTATACCCTGCTATGCCACCCAATCCAGCAATTTTCTGATTTGAGGTGGAAACAGGACTGGATGAAGACGCAAAGCTCGTAGGATCAAAGCAGGATCCTATGGGTGTACTGTACCTTGTTCTTGACAACAATGATCCTGCTTTATTGCAATATGGTTCTCATTACTGTCCTCTCTCATATACTTGAGTGGATGGATGGATCAAATTGGGAGAAAAAAATGTGCTTTACTCATGTTTAGAGTGAAATAACTTTGATTTGTTATGAATTACGATAGTTGATTGAATCATTTTTAGAGTTATATCTACTCCCACAAATATTTGAGCTTCAAATTGAATCCACTTGTTTCAAGTACTAAATAGTGGGAAAGGAAGCAGTACAGCTACAAGGATGATGGATACACACTATGATGCTGCTAGCTTTTATAATAGTATTTTATAGAATTTAATTTATATATCTTCCAATACAGAGCTTTGGTTTGAACAATTTTTTAAGGTGATTGTGATAGACTTGTGCATTTCCTTGCCATTCAGGGGGCTGGAGCATTTGAAGTTGCTGCTAGACAATATCTGATGAATGAAGTTAAGAAAACAGTTCAAGGGGTAATATGAATGTCTCAAGACGTTGATGTTTTTATTATTCTTTAGTTGTCAATTACATATTTCAACACTGATGTTTATAACCTTGAAACAGCGTGCACAACTTGGTGTTGAGGCTTTTGCTGATGCACTTCTTGTGGTGCCTAAGACACTTGCTGAAAACTCTGGACTTGACACTCAAGATGTGATTATTGCCCTTACGGTATGCTTCCATTAAATTTATTGTACTTCTCCTCACACCCCTATTGGGATTGTATAGATATGTATAAAGTAGAAGACAGGTTGACATTATTATTATACTTGCTGAATGCTGTTTCAGGGAGAGCATGACAGAGGGAATATTGTGGGATTGAGCCAAAACACTGGAGAACCTATAGACCCTCAAATGGAGGGTATTTTTGACAACTACTCTGTGAAACGTCAAATCATAAACTCAGGGTATGTTTTTTTTGGGTGAATAACTCAGGGTGTGCTTGAACCTTGACTATTCAACACCATCAATTTGCTTCCCTTACCCCTTTCTAAACCCCCATTTTCCTTATTTGGTTTTGGAACTAGGACCATGAAAATGCTAGTAGTCCTAGTACCATGTCATTGCTAAGGGTGGGCATGGGTTGGATGGGATTTTTGAGTTTACTATTTTTTTGTTTACCTGACCTCATTATAGCAGTGGGTTTGGATTTTTTTGTCTTCAACCCAAATTAACTTGATTTAGTACCTATATACATTACTAACATGAATTTAACATACATAAAAAAAGTCATGCAAAAATAAAATAAAAAATCATTATGCACAGCATAACAAAGCCTCAAATGAAATAAATATCACATGTCTTAAATGAAATCAACATAAGTCTTAATTGAAATAAGCATAACAAGTGGAACTTTGCATGGTGGTGCCACCTCTCATCCAACCATCCAAATCACACACCATTGATGTAATTAATGCTTAGGACACAAAACCTCAAACCTCATCTTCAGCCACTGACACATACACAGAAAGCATGAAGCATTATTAAGCCAGACAAATTGAATGGCCATTATCTTATATAGCACATTGCTTTCAATTTTCTTAATTTCACACTTCTTTGCATAGCATGTAGATCAAACGGATTCTTCAGGAGTCTTTAACCAGTTCTGGGTACAAATGAATGCCCTATAATGGTGGCTGGTGGGTTGTCAAGAACTATGATAAAGGAAGTGTAGAAACAGGAATTAATAAAATATCCTTAGCAATGCATAAAAGAACATAATACTCGTCTTCTGTTTGCATCATTTGTTACATGTGGGTTGGGTGTGGGTTAGGTCAGGTTTGTGTTGATTGGGAAGGTATTAACTTGTAAGCTAGTCCATGCATTGCAGGTTGGGTCAAAAAACTCACCGTGAGTTTGCTGGTTTGCCCAACCGGTTGCCCACCATTTGTCATTTGTCATTACATTTAGTTAAAAATTTGAAGGACGTTTAAGAATATCATCAATGTTCTCCTGCATCAAGTTTTGTTATTAATTTTTATGGTAAGGGATTTATGACACCTAAGTATGCTTTATCTCAAACTTCATCAGGATGTGTAACTATTTTAAAATCTCCATATATTATAAAGGTTCATATGCGTTGGTTTGGTTACAATTTCGTAGTTATGTATTTTACTGCCCATTCCATACAGGCCAGTTATAGCATCTCAGTTGCTATTGGTGGATGAAGTAATTCGTGCTGGACGTAACATGCGGAAGCCAAATTAGATGTTCTTTCTTACCTGAAGATTCTCTTTTGAATCGGGTTTTCCATAACTTTAATTTCTGAGGTGTCAGCAGTATTCATTGGGGTTGTTGCTATGACTCGCTTCTTTCAAACTGCTCTGGAGCTTAACTTGAAAATGAACCATTGTTTTTGTTCTTTATTTTTTTGCCAGTTTTTTTTTTTTCTCAAGGATTTTGTAATATAAGTTTACTACGATTGAATTTTGGGCATATGTTGTAGATCTAGTTGAAAGTTTGCCTTACCTTCGAAAGTTGCTTTTGTTACAACTCATGAGGAGCAAGATTAACTTTCATCCCTTTCTCTGGTTTTTCTTAACCAACAACCCCGGAATACAAAAATACCAAGATGGGAAAAACCACGCCCCAGGGATAGAGTTGGCGCAGCAAAATTAACATTTGTAGAAACGGTGTCTTGGTGCAACGGTCAGGTTATAATTATTGTGTGATTAGGTTATGAACTATTGAACTTGAGTCATAGAATCAGCCTGACAAATACAGGATAAGGGGGTTTGCAATAAATTCATAATGGGTTTGACCCATCATGGTGAGGGCTTTATAGTACCAGGTTGTTCTTTTGATACTTTTTAAGAAATGTAAGTAGTGATGAATTAGAATTGCTTGAAAGGAAATTTTTCATTTTTGGTAGCCGAGTCTATAAAACAGCAATGAAAAAACTTTTTTTTTAATCCAAGTTATATTTAATTTAATCCAATCCAATTTTCATTTGATCTGTTTGCAAATAGCTAACTCAAGTTGATGACTGATGTTCTAACTGTTTTAAAATGAGAAACAAACTTTAAAAAATAAAATTCAAATTATGATCATTAGTCAAATAAATTTTAATAACTTTATTTTATGTATGTATTATTATTGGCCCCCTTGTTTTAAATTTACACAGTAC
This sequence comes from Sesbania bispinosa, assembly GCA_026901365.1. Lineage (NCBI taxonomy): Eukaryota > Viridiplantae > Streptophyta > Magnoliopsida > Fabales > Fabaceae > Sesbania > Sesbania bispinosa. The sequence continues at coordinate 3,204,906 of QLOH01000003.1, forward strand.
AAAACAATGGTTTTGCAGAATTGATTTTAAATCACTTTCATCCAACATATTTCGTAAAACGTGTATCATTCATCTCAACCATTCATTTCTAGAATCAATGAAATGAATCAATTTTACTCAACTGTCAAAACCCCATAACTTTAACTGTTAATAATAATGATAATTTTGTATTTTACCTTATAACTTCAATCTCAATGTGTAAGGAAAGAATTTGAGTTATCTAAAGTGATACTTTAAAAGGAAAAAAATCATTTTAATTATCAATAAAAAACTAATGCTTAATATTAATTGTACATTATTACTGAACAAATGAAATGATGAACAATCCCTTCATCCCTTGTCCGTTCAAAGTGAAGAGCGAAGCCATCAGTAACAGTTAACTCACTCACACGTGTGGTGGGTGTTAGGTGAACGTAAAGGTGGAAGTGGCTTGTAGGCACGTGCGTCTACTCCCATTGCCATTTGGAATTTGCCAGTTTGTTGTTTCCCCTGCCCCACTACTGGTCTACTGGAGGCTGGAGGGGAGGAGGTTAGGTGCATTAGATCGTGTAAAAGTAAAAGTAGACGTCTGTCCAGCTCTGCTCTGCATTCCTCACATGCTTACATATAATTTTCACTCTCTTGCTGCTTCTGCTTCAACTGAATGAATTAGCTTAGTAGTAACACTACTTCTCTTCTCTTCTCTTGTTATTGAGCATTGGCAATTTGATCTCATGGCAGAAGAAGTGGAAAACAAGCAGGTCATATTCAAAGGCTACATAGATGGAATTCCCAAAGAGACTGATATGGAACTCAAGCTTTCCAAAATTCACCTCACCCTTCCCTCTCAACCCTCAGGAGCTCTTCTCGTCAAGAATCTCTATCTCTCTTGCGACCCTTACATGCGCGGTCGCATGCGTGATTTCCATGGATCTTATATTCCCCCTTTCGTTCCTTCTCAGGTCGGTAACTGCTTCTAACTACCCTATCATCATTTCAATTCCTTTCCTCTCTTTTTTTTTCACTAATTTATAATCGTATAGTACAATAATTCCTCAAAGCACATATGTTCCTATTTTGATTTGATGAAGGAAGGCTCTTGAAGGATTTGGTGTTTCTAAAGTGATACTCTCTGATAATCCAAATTTCAAGCCCGGTGATTTCATTTCCGGCTTCACTGGCTGGGAGGAATATAGCGTCATTCGTAAAACAGAGCAGTTGAGAAAAATTGAGTTAGATGATCACATTCCCCTCTCCTTCCATCTCGGTCTTCTTGGTATGCAGCCACTCCTCTTTATTTATTCATATCAACTTCTTATTTAGGCGTATCTTGTACGAGTTGTGATCCACTAAACCAATGATACTATGATAGTTTAGTTTGCTTTTAAATTCAATGATGTTACTTTTCAAATAATGAATAATTTGCGGTGATCAACTTCAGATTTTAAGTTTGCTCAAAGTGCTGACGGTTTCTTTCAATCGAGTTATTAGCTGAGCTTGAACGTTTTAGTATCGGTTTGATTTCCAATTGAGTAGAATTGATTCTAGAATAAATGAGTGATACATACTTTACGAAAGCACGTTGGACGGAAGTGATTTAATAATTCTGTGGAATTGATTTTGCAATGTTGCACTGTTATTAAGTGGTAACCAAATGGACTATTAGCCACTCGTTCATAAACAGGACAATAGTTTTTATTTTCACATTCAAGGTTGGTATTGGGGGGATATAATTTTAAACTTCCTTTGATTTTCTTTTCTTTCTTAAAAAAAACTGAAGAATACAGGTGGATTGAAGTTTCTTCTGTGTGAAATTATCTAGTTTTTGTCAGAATTGTTAATACCTTGAATATCTTCTTCCCATGCTTGATTTATGTTTTTGCACTTCTGATTTATGTATGAAACTGAATCCATTTTCCACTCTTATAATTGTGATCTAGTTCCATTGACACATTTTGAGAAATACTTAACCCTTCATTTCTCCTTTTGATTTGTAGGAATGCCAGGTTTTACTGCTTATGCAGGATTCTATGAGGTCTGCTCCCCAAGCAAAGGAGAATATGTTTTTGTATCTGCTGCATCAGGAGCTGTGGGTCAGCTTGTAGGTCAACTTGCTAGGCTGCATGGGTGTTATGTAGTTGGAAGTGCTGGCTCAAAGGAAAAGGTTAATTTCACATATATCATTTCTTGCGTAATAGCCAAAAAATTATTGCTTGATTTACTTTTTTCTTTCGTGTATAAAATAAATGAAGTATAGACAATTAGATACACATGGATGCACACACAATACTTTGACCCAGTATTGAGTTGAGTTTGCTCATTAAGCCTGTTATATTAGGTTGACCTTCTAAAGAATAAGCTTGGATTTGACGAAGCTTTTAACTACAAGGAAGAATCGGACTTAGATGCAGCTTTAAAGAGGTATGTACCAGGCTCGAGAATAGTATATAGTTTTGAATTGTTAGCAATTGTTTGTGGAAATGAAAATGATTGAAGAAGAAGTTTGTTTGAGAAATAAGGTTCCCTATACAAGCATTTCATCACTCAGCTATCCTTCATGACCACCACAATCAAACCTTTAACATAATTTTTCCTGACTCACCTGACAGGTACTTTCCACAAGGCATTGACATCTACTTCGATAATGTGGGTGGAGGCATGCTTGATGCTGCACTCCTTAACATGAGGATTCATGGTAGAATTGCAGTTTGTGGGATGGTGTCTCAGAATAGCTTTTCTAATCCCACAGGGATTTACAACTTATTCAGCCTCATTTCAAAGCGCATCAGAATGCAGGGATTTTTGCAAAGTGATTACTTGCACTTATACCCAAGATTTTTGGAAGATATTACAAATTACTACAAACAGGGAAAGATTGTGTATATTGAAGACATGAATGAAGGCTTGGAAAGTGCTCCATCTGCTTTTGTTGGGCTTTTCCTTGGCAAGAACGTTGGTAAGCAAGTCATTCGCGTTGCACATGAATGATTTTCTTTTCTTTTCCCCTAGCAGAAGCTCCCTATGATGTAGACTTATTCCGGTTAATTTTTTTGGGACGGACTTGAACTGTGGCATGGCCTTGCCTTTTGCCCTTTATTCAACGTAGAAATTGTTGATTTTGTCAATATGCATAAATTATCCCGAAGATAGTAGCTGCATATAGTTTGGTTAAATCAGACCTACGAAGAAGATATATGAAACTATGAAACTAAATAAGAAATAGAAGAGAGATATAGAGCGATCATTTTCTAAGTTTCCTCTGCATGTGCACTAGTTGAGTTTCATGATCAGTTGAAGTTAGATTATATCACCATAACACACAAACAAGGTAAAGAAATATTAAATGTAGTCGCAGGCTCGCAGCCACGATAATTCCTGGCCATCTCAGATGACCCTCATTATCCAATGCTTGTAAACATGACTTGCACAACTGACATAGGACGAAATTGACATGAATTTAATCGCGATAAAAATGGGTAAGTGCCTCAATAAAAAGGCATATATAAATCCAAATAGTGGTCATCGACTCATGGATTTATAGTGTGTTTGGAATAGAGTTTGAAAACCACACTTGAAGAGAGTTAGGGGAAGAGAAATGGTGGAGAGAGAGATAGGAGACCAACCTTATTTGGTTGAAGAGAGAAACAGGGAGGAGAGAAACAAAAAGGAGTTGGTCCCATATTTTTTATAGTCTCTCCTAATGTGTGGAGAAATGGGAGAGAAAGTGTGGATGAAAGAAATTATTACAATGCCCTTATTAAACAATCATATCATTTTTTCAAATATTTTATAAGGGCATTATTGTTAATTTAGGAAAAACTTATTTTCTCTCTTCCTACTTTCCATTCAAACAAAGGGAGAGAGAGTTACACTAACTATCTCTTTTATTTCTCTCCCTCTTCAACAAACAACCTATAAATCTACTTTATTTCTCATCACTCTCTCTCTCTTCTCTATTTCTCTCTTTCCTAATTCTCTCGCTCCATTTCTCTCATCCAACCAAACATAGAGTAAAAGACACAGAAACTAAGAGGACGTAGTGTTTGCTGAAACACGCGTATTGGGTTCCAGACGCTACCCCAAACATATGCTTAATTTCTAAATTACACTTTGAGTATGGTATATAATCAAGTTTCATAACCCGGTTGCTTTAACATGCAACTTCAATGGATTATGACCAGATGAATTGTAAGCATGTTGATTTAGTTTAAATAGTCATTAAAATAAATTTTCTTAACTTCTGTAGAATTTTTTAAAAAATATTTGTTACTAATTGAGTGATGGTTAGTACAATGTAAATAGTCAATATATTTAAAACATTTAATAGTTGGCATTTGAATATTTCTGTTTGTTTTAAGTAGTGTATATTAGAGATGTTTATTAATCTATTCAATAAAAATTGAAAATCAAATAATTGATACTTTTAATGGATTGGATTGATTTATCCTATGTTTGAAAATCGATTTATGTTTAATCTATGCTTTTATCGGTTAAATTATTCCTTAACCTATGTTTTTTATTGGTTAATTTAATTCTCCACTAGAGAATAATGTAATTGATAGTAAAATAGGTTGAAAACATTCGTAGTTATTTAGTATAGAGTAGAGCTGGTAAAATGGGTTGATCCAAATATATCCTATGAAATGTATGATTTGAATTTTAAGTTTAGAGCCTATGTTAAATTTAGGCTTTCTTTAAACTAGCCCATTGTATAAAAGTATCGGGTTTAGTCCACAAAACCCGTTAAGATGGTAAAAAAAATCATATATAACTGAGTTTAGGTATCATTCTATAAACTTAAATTGAAGAAGGTTTTTTTTTGTTCGACTCATTATAACATGTGGCTTGCATTTACCGACCCGGTATTTGCCAACTCTAGTTTAAAGATTAACATGACAAATTGACAATGCTTATCAAGATTAGAAATGAAAATAAGGATTTATTATCATAATTTTATTTGTGTAAAGTTAATATTGACATGATATACTGGATGAATATATAAAAGTGACTTAAGAAAAAGCTTCATAGAAGCAATATTTCCCGTTCTTGACCATTATCACTAGATCACATTACTGTTATCCTATCACTAAACCGTTTTAGAAAAAAAATTAATAATTCCAAAACTTTGCTAAATTTCACACAAAGCATTACTTGTATTGGATGCCTACACATCAGTGAGAGGGTCACACAAAAATATGATAAAAGACAAGGATGGTAGGGAGAAGAGAGTGTTACTTGTATAATAAATTGTACAATAACTAGTGTATAACCCGTGCAATGCACGGGGATCAGTTAAGAAATTGATTTTGATAGAATGGTGAGATTATTGGTTTTTTTTTTTAAATTGAATTTTGTGTATATGCGAATGGTGCGATAGTAGAAACACAATCTAACTAAATGATATAGGTTATAGGGAACTCAGGTGGTAAACATAGGATCTAGTGAATGTTTTGTAGTAAAATTGTGTATATCTACCTCGGTTTGCTTTAGTCGATGTGACACTGGTAAGACTTTAAAAGGATATCATCATTATATCACATTATAAGGCTAAATGCAGGAATCCGAGTTACAGAGTATGTATTGTTTTGTTATTTCATTTTGGTTTATATATTGATATATAAAGATAAAGTATCAGAACACTCTAACATATTAACAATCATTGTTCCATGTAGCAAACCCTAAACCCTAAATAATATCTCAATAAATAAATTTGTACTCATGTGTATGTTGATGATTAATCTCTCATCTCTTCCAATTTTTTTTTATTTTAGTACAATTTTTTTAATTAGGGTGGTTTGGTTTGGTTCGGGTAACAGATCCATTATCTTTAATCCGTTACGTACCAGAACCAATCATTGACGGGTTTGATTGGTTCGGTTCGGATCCAACCTGATTTAGATAAAAAAAATCCAAACCAATCAGATTGGTTCGGTAGGATTTAGGGTTTATCTAATTTTTTGGATTGAACCAAACCAATGAACACCCTAAATAATATATTAGGAAAATACATAATAAATTTGATGTAAATCAACACATTTTATCATATTACCACATCCAAACTTTAGTATCAATCTTAGCAAATATATTTGTACTCATGTGTATCAATATCTACAAATTAAACAATTTTAATGTAAATAAAATATTAGGAAAATACACAATAAAGTTGATGTAAATCAACACATTTTATTATATTACCATATCCAAACTTTAGTATCAATCTCAACAAATATATTTACACTCATGTGTATCAGTATCTATAAATTAAATAATTTTAGTTTGAATAAAAGATATTACACGACTTTTGATAATAGAAAAGTAGTAAAATAGGCTTAAATAACTTTTTGGTCCTTGTAAAATATTCGGTTTTTTCTTTTGGTCCTTATAAAAATATTTTTATTCTTTTGGTCTTCATAAAATTTGAAAATTTTGAAAATGGTCCTTATTATCATTTTTTGATGATATGTCATGTATCTAAACATGCCACATCAAATGTCACCTCAACATGATTACTTATGTGGCATGGTTGGATGTATGACAAGTGGCAATAAGAACATTTTTCAAAGTTTCTGAATTTTATGAGGACCAAAAGAATAAAAATAATTTTATAAGGACCAAAAGCAAAAACCATATATTTTACAGGGACTAAAAATTTATTTAAGTCTTGTAATAAATTGAATGAATAGTGAAAATAATTAAAATACCTATATGACTGTATAATTATAGATAGATTATAGATAGATGTAAAATAACATATTTTGTTATAATACCACATCCAAACTTCGATATTAATCTCAACAAATTTATCTGTGCTTATCAGTATCAATGTATGCATCTTAAACAATTTTACTTTAAATAAAAAAGATGACACGACTTTTGATAATAAAAAGTAGTAACAATAATAAAAAAACAACTAATAAAATATTGTAATAAATTGAATGAATAGTGAAAAAATATTAAAATATCTAGATGTAATATTAAAAAATAATTATAGATAGATTATATATAGATGTAAATCAACATATTTTGTTATAATACCACATCCAAACTTCGATATTAATCTCAACAAATTTATCTGTGCTTATCTGTATCAATGTTTGTATCTTAAACAATTTTACTTTAAAAAAAAAGATGGTACGACTTTGGATAACAAAAAGTAGTAACAATAATAAAAAAAACTAATAAAATATTATAATAAATTGAATGAATAGTGAAAAAATAGTAAAATACCTATAGGATTGTATAATTATAGATAGATTATAGATAGATGTAAATCAACATATTTTGTTATAATACCACATCCAAACTTCGATATTAGTCTCAACAAAGTTATCTGTGCTTATATGTATCAATGTCTGCATTTTAAACAATTTTATTTTAAATAAAAAAGATGGCACAGACTTTGGATACCAAAAAGTATTAACAATAATAAAAAAACCAATAAAATATTCTAATAAATTGAATGAAGAGTGAAAAAAATATTAAAATACCTATAGGATTGTATAATAATATATTATAGATAGATGTAAATTAACATATTTTATTATAATACCACATCCAAACTTCGATATTAATCTCAACAAATTTATCTGTGCTTATCTGTATCAATGTCTACATCTTAAATAATTTTACTTTAAATAAAAAAGATGACACGACTTTTGATAACAAAAAGTAGTAACAATAATAAAAAAATAACTAATAAAATATTATAATAAATTGAATGAATAGTGAAAAAATATTAAAATATCTATAGGATTGTATAATTTTAAATTATAGATAGATGTAAATCAACATATTTTGTTATAATACCACATCCAAACTTCGAAATTAATCTCAATAAATTTATCTGTGCTTATCTGTATAAATCTATGCATCTTAAACAATTTTACTTTAAATAAAAAAGATAACACGACTTTAGATAATAAAAAGTAGTAACAATAATAAAAAAAGCTAATAAAAGATTATAATAAATTGAATGAATATTGAAAAAAAAATACTAAAATACCTATAGGATTGTATTTCATAATTATAGATTATAAATAGATGTAAATCAACATATTTTATTATAATACCACACCGAAACTTCGATATTAATCTCAACAAATTTATCTGTGTTTATCTATATCAATGTCTGCATTTTAAATAATTTTATTTTAAATAAAAAAAGATGACACGACTTTTGATAACAAAAAGTAGTAATAATAAAAAAAAACTAATAAAATATTCAAATAAATTGAATGAATAGTAAAAAATATTAAAATACCTATAGGATTGTATAATTGTAGATTATAGATAGATGTAAATCAACATATTTTGTTATAATACCACATCCAAACTTCGATATTAATCTCAACAAATTTATCTGCGCTTATCTGTATCAATGTCTGCATCTTAAACAATTTTACTTTAAATAAAAAAGATGGCACGACTTTGGATAACAAAAGATAATAATAATAATAAAAAATAACTAATAAAATATTGTAATAAATTGAATGAATAGTGAAAAAAATATTAAAATACCTATAGGATTGTATAATTATATATATATATATATATATATATATATATATATATATAACAATGAGAGAGAGAAGAGAGCAAAGTGTAAGGTGTGATAAAGAGTTAGAGAGAAAAAGTATTGTATGAATAAAGGGACTTCAGAAATAAACTATAACTCGAGTACTCATTTGAATATCCTATCTTCTCAATTAAAATCAATTGATCCCGATCCGTCTTTTATCCGAAGTTCAATGCTTTTATTTGGTACAAAGTCATAACTCCAATGTTGTTTTACATTTTATTTGCTAGGTGTGAAATAGAGATAAAATGTGAAAAGGAAAAAAGGTAGAGGAGAAAGTGTCTTTCCTTTATTTGGTAAACCATAGAAATATGGTAGGGATAAATAATTATGGGTTTCACAAGTGTGCATCTCTTTGCTAGTTGACGAGAAACGAATAAGAAATGTGCTGGAGCAGTAGGACAATCAATTATGTTGTACTAATAATTGATTTTCACAAATTTATTCATAAGAGCAATTAGACATCAGAGAAAAAAAAATTATAATTTCTCTTATATCACTTTCTATTTAACCAAACAACTACCCATAATTAATTTTCTTTTATTTCACTTATTTATCTCATCCTAAACAATTAACAAATCATCTCCATATCAATTTTTTTTTAATTTCTATTTCTTTGTTCAAACTTCAAACCAAACAAAATATTAAAACAGGGTTAAATCCGACCCGAAATAATCAGGGTGGGCTGAGTTCGGGGCCCAATGATGCCTAACCTAGTTTTTTGCCTTGCATTCCCTTCTCGCCCATGTCACAACGAAACACCCGTCAGAATACAGAATTCTCCTTCTCCCTCCTTATTTGGTTTTCGTTTTTTGGAGTTGAAGTGCTTATTTATCATTTATCATATACTAAAGGCAAAATGGAAGGCAATAATAGAGAAGAGATTGTGGATGTTGGATCAGTTGTAGAAGCTGTTTCTGCTGACGACGGTGACGCCCCTCTTTACAACCTCGAAAGCCTCTGCATGCGTTGTGGTCAAAACGTATTCTCCCACTCTTCTTTGTTTTTGACAAAATAAATTCAAATTTATAGTAAACTATAAAGTTCTTACAATTTTAAACATTCAATGGTTATAATTCCACACTTTACTCTCCGAACCGTATCTCTCGCTTTAGAGGTTCCAAATCTTTGGAACTGTTGTAAAGCTTTGTTTTGTAGTTTCATCCAATGTTACTATTATTTATTTTTATGATAATCTGAAACTTACTATCTGACTTGGAATTCTGTCATGTCTGTCAGGGGATTACAAGATTTTTATTGACTTTAATTCCTCACTTTAGGAAGGTATATGTCTTGTTTATTGCTCCTTTTCCTCTCATTAGTGGCATTGTTTTCTTCAATTCATCAGTAGGCAGTGGGATATATGTTTTTCAACTCTCATCTTTTTTATCTGTTACTCCTTGTGTTGATGGCTTCATTAATTTTTTTTCTTTTAAATTATTGTTACATGGGATAGTATAGGAATGAATGCAACGGAGAGAAAGCTGGGATAGCACCTATTATGGGAAAAATGGTAGAAATCTCATGTTAGGCGCTTGGCATATGTAGAGAAAACCTGTAGAAGCCCCAATATGGAGAGTAGATCAGATGGAAGGTAGTCCAATAATTAGAAGTAGAAAGAGACAAAGAAAAACTATATGTCAAATTATTAAGAAAGATTTAGATTTAATGATTTGTAAGTAGACATGAATCATGATTCACTGTAGGACATTATGGCATTTTGGATTTTTGCATCTTTGTTAGACACATAAATGAAATGAATTAGCATTATCAATCCACGAAGTAGATGATGGATCTTATCAAATATTGTTGTTTTTATCTGCTGTTTGTTTTCTTATGCCTGTCCATCAGTTTTCTAGGAATATAATTTATTTCGACATTTGCCTTTTTTGCAGATTTTGTTGTCAGCTTTTGAATGTTCTCACTGTGGTGAGAGGTAAGCTGCTCTCAATCCATGCCCTCCTCTGAAGTTGTGTGCATTTAATATAATTGCTCCAATTGATCGTCCTTATCCTTAAAAGCGAATATTTATTTTATGTGTTTGTTCATCTGTTAGAAACAATGAAGTACAGTTTGCTGGTGAAATTCAACCACGTGGTTGTTGTTACTCTCTGGAGATCCCATCAGGTGAACAAAAGGTTGTGTTGATTTGAACTTCACTCCCCCTGATTTTTTTTATTAATTTAAGCAAACTTATAGAGCAATTGGATGAATTAAAACATGGTCTGTAATAATCAAGGTGTATACAAAGCTAACATGATTGGAGATGATCCAGCGCCTTCCTAGTGTCTATGTGTTAGAGTATGTGCTATATAGCTTCTGGTTAATTGTAATTGTATTCTGACATGTGCTAGTTAGCTTCTATTTAGTAAACAGAATCAGTTAAAAGTTAGATCTCCAACTGTCAAGTGTAACAGCTTATAACTAACTTGAGTTAGTTACTAGCTGATATCTTAGCTTCTCTTGTAAGTTTCTCTAGCTTCTCTTAGAAACCTGCGCTCATTATATATAGTGTTGCTGGTTACTTCAATTGTACACAATTACATTCAATACAAAAACAGTTCTCAGATTGTAATATCAGATTTTCTCTCTGCACTTTCTCTCCTTTTATTGCCTTTTCTCATTCAAACACTAGGAATGGTTTTATAAGCCAGGTGCTGCTTAGTGAGTGTCCATGTTGAGGTGCTAGAACACCAATGACCAGCTGTAGTATGCTGGGGGAATTTTTCATACTTCTGCTGATTTGTCTGTGTTTTAAGCTGTCCATGTTTAGCCAAGTGACATCTGTCTTAAAGGGTTAAATGATATAGAAGTGTTAGAAGTAAAATGAAAAACAGAGGCATGGAGAAACTTAATCATGAGAGACTTCATAAAAGTTGCAATTTTAGGGCAGAACAGAGCATGCATAATGGTGCTGTGGTCTTCAATCTCCATCAACCCTGGCAGAAAAAGACATATATCTTAGGATAGTGATATTTAAAATGAATTTTCAAGGAAGCCAATATAATATAATTTTTCCCTTTTAAAATGGCCGCCTCACTTCGCTCAGACAATGAACCGTCCTCCATCTTTACTGCTTGTGAGTTGTCACATTCAGTTGTCTTAGCATCTTATATTGCTTTTTACAATTTACAACACTGAAACTGATATGGCCGAGTTTTGTGTCCCATTTATCTAATCAAGTATGCCAAGCATCTCATTGGTGGAGAAAATGTAATCATCCTATTTCACCTTTATTGCATTCTTTTTCTCCCTCTTTTTCTTGCCACTTTTGGAATCGAAATAGTAAAGCAGGGATTATAAATGTAATTTGGAACTTGGAAGTTAGTCGGAATTTCAGGAAAACAAATGATATACATGTTTATCCTTCAAAATAGGGAAATATGGATATTAACAACACATGGGTGAAATATTGATGCATACTTTGAGCAAACTAAGAAGATCGCCTGGAAACTAAATTCAACATGCTAACATTTGCATTGATGTTATTATATGAAATAGAACTCCAGGAAGTAGCCTTGTCAAACATCAGTCTAGTACATGTATTATTGATGTATGCTTACATGAGATTCTCATGTTTCTTATTTTGATTTACAAGAGTGCTTTTTGTAAACTATTCTTTTAAATTGTTTGAATGAGTGCCTCACTGACAAGTTTAATGGATGCAGATGCTCAATCGACAAGTGGTTAAATCAGAATCTGCTACCATTAAGGTAAATCTATCTTATTTAAATTTATATACATTGTTTGAACTTAATAGCTTTTATCCTTTTTCCTTTTTTATTGTAATGACCTGGTTAATAAAAATCCTTTGTTTCATTTCATTAACACTTATTTTGTCTCGAGTCTGTGGCTTTGTTGTCTTTGCTGAGCTGAGACCTCTCTCTCCCTCTCTTTCTCTATACAGGACACACACCCACACACATCTCCTTTAGTGTAATACATTTATTTAAAGGGCACCTTGCTTATAAGTATGATTATGCAGATACCTGAACTGGATTTTGAGATTCCACCAGAGGCTCAGCGTGGTAGTCTGTCAACGGTACTTCTGATACATATTTCAATTTACTTGTTCTTTTCCCACTCCTATCATTAATGGATCTAATTGTTCTCCCTTTTTTTGGCTTTTATTTCATTTGTCAGTGACTATCTTAACACTGACCTTTTTGTCATGCATATCAAACAATTGAATAGTTGATTTTGCCTAAAGTCACCCTCTGGTGAATAAACATGTTATCCTTATATTTTTATATATTTTTATAATATGCATCAGAGATAAGAATTTTGGGTAGGTTCACAAATTAGGCAGTTTCCATTTGTCACTGTCGCTTATTATTTGGCAGCAAGAATAATGTCCATACATTTATATTAGAAATGGAAATTGTGGGTACCAGAGCTCTAACAATAAATATTTATTGAATATTCAGGTTAAACTATTGATTAGTTGAATATTTGCTGTCATGATTTGATAGTATTATTTCTGGTTTCATTATAGGTGGAAGGGATACTAATGCGGGCTGCTGATGAACTTCAGGCCCTTCAAGAAGAACGCAGAGTACAACTTCTTTCTTCCGTATATTATTATTTGATTCAAGTTTCTCTATTAATAATTTAATGTAATGTTTCTTACCTACAAGAAAGTGGCTCCAGAGACTGCTGAAGCAATTGATCAGTTCTTGGTCAAATTGCGAGCCTGTGCAACAGGGGAATCGTCCTTCATGTTTATTCTTGATGATCCCGCAGGAAACAGCTTCATTGAAAACCAGTAAGAGATTATTTCCTGGTTGAAGTCCCCCCTCCCCTTTTATGTGTAAAGGTAGTTTTATTGGAGATGAGGAGATTACAAATGTAGAGTCTAAGATATCCTTATATAAGTAAACAACAAAAAAAAAGGAGAAAGCTCTTCATCTTAGTAGAGCTCATAAACTTCTTTGCATATCCATCAAAGGCACTACTTCATAGTTACCATTATCTGACCACCAAAAGACGCTTAGACAGCTACACTTTAACTCATATAAGACGCCAGTGCAGGAAATATCCTTGAATATTCTAGCATTCCTCTAAAACCAGAAACACAGCATAACAGCAAACATCTTAGCTCTCCAGCAAAGGGCCTTGCACTACTTAGTCCAAACCTCTAAATTGACATAAGAGAAATTGCTCCAAACTCTGGACAAAGTTAATATTCACTGAAAAAAAGCACTAAAAAGCTTACACCATAACTGTCAAGCAGTTGGGCAGTGCCAAAATAAATGCATGCTAGTCTCTATTTGAGAGGAATACATTATACAATCATTACTCATTAGGGGATATAGAACATTCAGCTTTGTCAGGTCCGCCTACCTGTAACAGTTCATTACTAAAGTACCAAGACCTGAAGCTCCCACCTCCTTAGGCTTTCAAAAAACTCCCAATTAACAAGATAATCCTTCTAGGTAACCCCAATTCCTGACCAAAGAAAGTCTCATAATTTTCTCCTTTTTTTCCACAACTTGACAAGAGAGTGAAGAGACAAGTAATGGAAGGGGATACTATATGAAAGATATTTGAGTAGGAGTAATGTGCCCTTCTTAAGAGAAGAAACCCTAGTTTCATACTACATCATAAAAGATTAAGAAACTTGATTGTTTCAAAATTATGGTCTTAAAGTGGATTTTAGTGGCTTGATGAACTGTTATATTGGATTGGTGCTCTACAAAATCCAAATCATTGCATCATCTTATAATCTTCTATTGTAAATCAGTTTAGACAAAAACCTGTATTTGTTGGTGAGGCAGTTTGTACCTGTATTATGTTCTTTTTAACATTGCCGAACCTGTTAGCTGCTTCTATTTTATTTAAATGAAGGAAATAACTATGTGAACAGGTTCGCACCGTCATCTGATCCATACCTGACTATCAAGTTTTATGAGCGAACTCCTGAGCAGCAAACATCATTGGGATATCTTGTTGATTCTACACAAATTGAAGGAACTACTGATGAAGTACCAGAAGGGGGAGAAGCTGTGGCTGCTAATCAAATGAGGGGAGAACCACATGGGTCAGTAGGGGCAGCAGCTGGTCATCAAGCCATTGCACAGAGTAATAGTGCAGAAATTGCAGAAGCCTTGTTTCGATATACTGCACCAGAAGAGGTATGTAATGCTAAACTGTATAGTACTGAGTACTAAGGTTTTGTATTTTTTGTTGTTTGTCCATTCAGTTTCATATTGTTGCTTGTCTTGACAGGTGATGACTTTCCCATCAACTTGTGGTGGTTGTGCCAGTCCGTGCGAAACTCGAATGTTCGTCACCAGTATCTTTTTACCATTTTGCATATTGCCATTTAAATATGCTTTGCCTGTGTTTGTTACATTTATTTACGATTATCTATCATTTTAGCATCAATGGCAATTATAATTTAAATTGATTGGCTTAAAGGATTCATATTTTGTATATGGAACATAGTACAAGGCTTTGTAAGGGAAAAATGAAATCATTTAAGGCTGGTTTTGTTTTAGCAGTTATTTTGTTCCAATCTCTTTTTTGAATCTTTGTTTGATGTATTTTCAGTTGAAATTTGAAGCTTTAGCCATCCCTTTGGTATGTCAGATATAAAATCCCTGAAAATAATCTCCATTTTCTAATTTCACAACCTAGGCTGTAGAAGGTACTCAAGATTGATGTTGGATGTTTGAGATTAAAATGAAAACAGCTGTCTACATGGTTAACTTGTACGGTGATTGCTGACTGTAGATAATATTTATTTACTTGCTTTGGGATATGGCTCCTCTGAAGTGAGGGGTGTACTTTAAAGGATAAAATGTAGATATATAACCATTGATTAGAATATTGGTGGTTGAGACTATGATAAAATACTTGTACATGTTTGCCAAATTATGAATCCAATAAAGGGTCATAACTCTGCAATTTATTCTCTAAAGTGCACCCTTTATTTTTGAGGAGCAAAATCCCTTGCATTGATAACAGAGCTTAACTTTTTAAAATTTTGCAATTTGTCAATTATGTATTATTATTGGCAGAGCCTGCATGAGTAATGTGTCTTGTTAGTTCATCTATACACTAAATTAAGCTTAACAATGTACATATATTCCATACTTCCAAGAAGTAATCGTTATGGCATCCACTTGTGATGCTTGTGGTTACCGTAACTCTGAGGTATAAGCTAATTTCTTGAGCATAGTTTTCTATTTTGAGGAATGGCATAATTATTGCTCTTCATCATGCAGTTGAAACCTGGTGGACGAATTCCTGAAAAAGGAAAAAGGATTACTCTAAGTGTGAAAAATGTTAATGACTTGAGTCGTGATGTAATAAAGGTTTGTATTCTTTATCCAGATCTTGACAAATCTCAACCTATACAGTCCATTCGTTTATATGTGTTGACTTGAGTGATTAAATATTGGATCATGTAGTTAATCCTTTGCAGTTTGCATTTAATGGACTGTCATTTTTCTTATTTCTAATGTGGAATTACAACAAACTGGGAATAAAAAGAGAATACTTGTAAGAAAAGAAGGTACTTTGGTTGTTAACATTTTGTTGCTTGAAATTGTATGGCAGCCATAAGCTGATAAGCATCAGAACCTCTCGTATAAAGTGTGATCATTTGGAAAGAACCAAGGGGGAAAAAACTATTCATGTGTACTCTTCCAAAGTGCCACTTTAAAATTGTAATTTTTGCTCTATTCTTTAAATTTGTTTGTCACTACACTTAACTATACCATCTTTAAACAGTCAGATTCTCATTTTGTGGATATCATAAGTCTGAAATTTTTGGTTTCATCAAGAGCTTTGTGCCAAATTATGGCTGTCATGATAACTATATATTTTGTTTTCGTCAAGTTGTTGGTTGCATCATCCTTTTTGCTCCCCTGCCCACTGTTGATTTTCTGTTTGTGTCACTATTTTTCTATGATTTGAGACCAACAAATATGATTTACATCTCTCCATACTTGTTTTGTCAATATATATTGACAAAACAAAGCTTTGTTGGGAGATCTGTTTCGAAGGATTTTCTGATTGTTTGATTTGATTAGTCTGATACTGCGAGTGTAAAAGTTCCTGAACTTGACTTGGAGCTGGCAAGCGGTACCCTGGGAGGAATTGTTACAACTGTTGAAGGTTTAATTACAAAAATTAGTGAAAGTAAGCTCACTTTCTCTCTTTCCATCTATCTCACGTAGACTAACTCTCACATTAACATCAAAGTGATGTATCCTATGGAGACAGGATAATTAGGAGGGATAACCTTGTGGAATTGAAAATGAAAATGAAAATGAAAATTGTAGTATCCATACATTTTATTGTGCTCTACTTGAACAAAGTAATCAATCAAAACTTTTACTTTTTGATTATAGATATTTCAAGTTTCATCCACCTGAACATCATTATTTCTTTCAGTCCAAATAATCTACATCAAATATTTTGGAACAACTTTCTAAAATGCTTATCCATTTACGAAAGATGAATTTTAATTTGTTCTCCTTTGCTTTCATCCATGTGTTTATGTTTTTCCTGATCCTGTTGTGTGATTTATTTTATTATAATCTATATATCTTTGCTTGAATGTAGAATATTATTTGATGTGATTTGCAAATACAGGCCTTGAGAGGGTCCATGGGTTTACTTTTGGAGATAGTCTTGATGAACATAGAAGAAGCAAGTGGCTAGACTTCAAAGCAAGCCTAAAGAAGGTAGCACATGACTATATATAAGTGTTGGCTTAAATTTTTCTTCTTATGTGTATCTCACCTTTGGGCTGAGTAATTGTTGCTCGCATTATAATTCTATATAGATTAGATTTCTATATAGATTAGATTACCATCAGATTCTTTCCACTGTATCTCTTGCAGAGCACTAGACAGGAGGGGGGAGTAAATGAGTAATAAATAACTGTAGGCATTATAGGCTGATTTCTGCTTCAAATTCAATAATTAGCTTCTATTGTAATTTTTGTCTCTTTTAGGAGGATATCTTATCCTGCTCGTGTACATGTTTCTCTCATGTGGCTGATAAATTTCCTTATGTATTTAAAAAAGAATAAAAGAAAAAATGAAAAGTCCAAGGAATCTTAACCAAATACCTTCTCACAAGGGGAGGGACACAAAACCTTGGGCTACAACAGCCAGCGGTCATATTCTATGCTACCTTTTGGGCTACATCACTTGTCAGATGCTTTCTCTAAAATCAATGAATAATAGCAAGGTCTTCGACCTCATTTCTTTCATCTGCATCTTTTCAATTTGTGCAGCTTCTTAGCCTGGAAGAAGCTTGGACTCTAACTCTTGATGATGCATTAGCCAATTCTTTTGTAGCACCTGCAACTGATGATCTCAAAGACGACAATCAATTAACATGTAAGTTTTTCTCCTACATTCTCAGCAATTGTACTTAATGCAGATTGCATTTTCCAGGTTTGAAGGTGAAAGTGTGAATATTTGTTTTGTTCTTGGGCCTTGGCCCCTTTGGGCACAAGGTATTCTGCATTGGCAGTTCAAGTTTGTTATTGAGATGATAGCTTTCTATGTTTTTTGAATAAACTGGACTGAAATAAAAAACATAAAATTGATTTCATGTCTTTGGTTTTATGCTGTTTGCTTGCATAGTGTAGTTTTAACTTTCAACTTCCTATGCTTGATCATATAACAATTGATCATGTCATTCCTAGCGTCCTCATTCTTGGCAAAATACCTTTTTTCTATGTTGTGGTAAAATAGATCTTGTCATATTTTGAACTGAAGACATCTTATTCAATTTAACCATGAGTTACTTATGAATCCAGTTTAATACCATGAAAACAAACAAACAGGATTTCTAGAGCATGCCAGTGATAATTTATTTGCATTTGACATTCCCTTGTTAGGGGCAATGGTTTGAACCGTTTGCATTACTCTGCCCTTGTCAACGTGCATAATTGGAATCATGTAATAAGTGGGCTTGATGAGTTGTGTATAAAATATAATTGATTGTTTAGTATTATTGTCATGTCATCTACCCTTGGGTGCATAGTTCTTCATTTAACATTCATGTGTTACGGTTTTCTGTTTTGACAATTTTGTCAACATGGTATCTGTCCAGTTGAGGAATATGAGAGGTCATGGGAGCAAAATGAAGAATTAGGTCTGAATGATATGGATACCTCTTGTGCCGATGCTGCTTATGAATCAACAAATACTACTAAAATTGAGTGAAACGTTATGTAAAACCTTTTTTTACTTTCCTCTCCACCACCCCCACCCAAAACAAATGGAGGGAAGAAACTTATATTAGAGGAGGAGTTTTTGTGCCATTTTGATTTCAAGGAAACATAGAAAGGATGTCAAAGTCAGTTGTCTTGACCCTCATATGTAATGGTTGATTGATTTGCTAGTCAATGTAAGCAAGCCCAATAACTTATATCATCCTTCTGAAATATTTCTGTCATGAATAGGTAATTTCTTATGAAGTGGCAATTTAATTCCTTATTTCTAGTTTTTGTGACCATTTAACACTTTCTTCAACATAATTTTCTTTTTTGAAATTTTTGTCTTTCTCCTATTCGAAAAAAGGATAAAGAATAAGAGGGGAAGGGAGCGGTGCTGACTGCTGATTACTATAAGGGGTAAAAGTCGGTTGATATTGCATATTTTAGTGTTAGATTGGTCCTACTTCAATCTCTGAGTTTGGAGAAATTGAAAATTAAGAAATAAAAATCAATAATGAACTTAAAGCTTTGAAATTTTAAAATCATGAATATTTTCAATTTAAGGCTATTGGTAATAGCCAGTAATATGAGTGACACGGTCGGATATTTTAAAGGTGAAGTTAGTTTTTAATTAATTTATATAAGAATACTTGTGTCAGTGATGATATAAATGATGGAGGGGTTGGTATAGAGATAGTGATGTGAGTGATCACATTCTATACGTGTTCAAAGTCAACCAAAAACACGGGGCGAGACATGTTATTTTAAAAAATCAAGTTTTCATTTTAATTTATCCATTACAAATTAGCAAGCAATATTAACATGAGTTGACTCACCTAACAACCAAAATTTACCAAATGTTAGATAGAGTGGAGATAAGATTATGAGTGTGTTTGATTCTTTTATAGAATATTTTGTAAGAATTATTTTTTATAAATAAAATGATTTATTTATAGCATTGCTATCATAAAATAGGAAAAATTAAAACAATTTTTCAAACCATTCTCGGGTAGTTTTAGAATTTTAGGCTCCGTTTGGAATGAATGTCAATTTATAGTTTTCGGTTTTTTAGAAAAAATGAAAATTTAGGCCTCATTTCGGGTTATTTATGAGTTTACAGTTTTGTTTTAAATTTCAATAAAATTTTTATAACTCAAAACTAGATATCACAAAAAGAGATTTTTAGTTTTTAATTTTGAATTGTAAAAACTTGATTTTTTTTAATTAAAAAATTGAAAACTTACAACCACTCTAAACGGGGCTTGAGTTTTTATAACTCAATTAAAAATCAAAAACCTTTTTCTGTAATTTTGAGCAAAAGATGGAAAAAAAATTGAAAATAGTTAAAAAAACCCATCTTACAATTCTTTTATCTAAACATATTTTATTTTGAAAATGGAATTTGAAATCCAAAAATTAAAAACAGACAACCACCCAATAATTTTTAAAAACAAAAAATAGTTATACCTTCCAAAATTGTCTTTTAAAAAATATTTGTCAAACATGTTTTTTCAGATTTTTATTTTTAAAAATTAAACTGTTTTAAAAACCTTAAACAAAAAAGGCCTTATATTTCCCTTTCATCATGTTTGATATGAGAGAAATATATATATGAAATAGATAGTAAAGAAATTAGATTATTATTTGTAAAGACTAAAATGCCCTAAAGTAAATTGACTTGTACAATTTATGAATGTATATTTCATCCCTGAGAAATGTTGCATTATTTGAATCGTTTAAAATAAAATGAAATGAAATGGAATATGATAGGGTGAAATCCAATCCATACCATCTAATATTTCATTTTTTTTCTTCCCCTCTAACCTAAGAAAAAATGGGATGAAGAAGTTTTGTTCTCCATTTTATTATTAAAATATCCAAATAACTTAATGATTACTTATTTTGTAACATCCCAAATTTCATAAATTATTTTCATAAACTAAATATGATTAGAAATGTGTTTTTATAAAAAGGAACTAGGAAAAAAAGGGTAAAAATTGGGATGGAAATTCAGAATTTCCATTCTAAGCATTCTCGCTCAAGCAAGGGCTAGGATAGCCTCGCTTGAGCGAGTCTATCAGTAAAAAGTTGGGTAAAAGTTTATGGTTTTTTCACTCAAGCGAGGAGTCTCTCATTTGAGCGCAATTGGGGGTAAATTTAGGGATTCCTCTCTGGAATTGTATCGCTCAAGCGAGACTCAGCTCGCTCGAGCGCAATATTGTCCCCTAAATCCATAGTTGCTCTCTGGAATTGTCTCGCTTAAGCGAGTAGTCTCTCGTTTGAGCGAGAACGCGTGCTCAGCAGGATTTAATTTTCCTCGCTCAAACGAGAATGCTCTCGCTCGAGCGAGAATGCACAAACCCAGTTTTTAAAAACAAAACAAGTTAGGGCTTGGCCTTCATTTATTGCACATTCTTGGCTTTTTAGAGAGAGGAAGTAGAGAGAGAAGCTCGTCTCATCTTGAAGAAGGAGAAGGAAGTTCACTCACCCACACCTCTCACATTTTGGATTCTCTTCCTCTTTGTGCTATTTTTAGGTGAGTATAGCTCACACGCTTTCACCCATTCTTACTTGAGTCTTCCAAATGAACCCTACCGTTTTATTCCCTCTTCTCTTATGTTTTATGTGGTTGTTTGGTTGTCGCTTTCTATTATTCTCATTTGTATGATTGGTTGGTTAGAAGCATGAGTTAGGATTATTGTAAGACTTAGGGTTTTACCCAAACCCTTGTATACACATTTATTGTTTATGCTTTCATTGTGAATAGCCTTGTTAATGTTAAATACTTTTGGGTTTAACCCTAGTTGTCTTGAAAAAAAATTTGGCCTTGGCCCAACAAACCCTAAGTTAATTAAGGTTGACTTCGGTCCAGAATAAGATGAAAATGAGTTTGGCTTCGACCCAGAATGTGAGCAATGACTTCAGTTTAGCTAACTTATGTTAAAACTTGACTTCGGTCTAGAATAAGTAGCGGGTGTTAGTCCCCAAGGGAGACGTTCCTTGTAGTCTGAGCTCACGTCTAGCCTTAGAACTAGTGAAAAGACCCCGTCTGTCGGGCAATGCAGGTCATGCATATCATGTTGTTATTGAATGAGTTATAGCCTGAGTATGGATGATGTACCTGTTTCTCTTGTTGCATTACATTTGCTTAATTCCCTACATTGCCTGCTGCATGTTATGCTTACTGAGACTCTAGTTTCACCACATGTTTTGTAGCTATTATTTAGATGCACATGTACCTCCCTGAGTTGGACAGTAAGAGTGCTGGAGTTGAGGAGTATAGTTTCATTTTGATGTAGTTAGTACTTATGTGTGGATACTTTTATGACTGAGTTGTTATTATTTTGTGGGATATATTCATACATGCGTAGCCTTAGGGCCTTCTACTTTGCCTAAAGCGCATGTATGGTGGTATCCCAATTATGGTTATGTATAACTGATGTTATGGTGAGCCACTGATGGCAATGGTGTATACACACACACACACATATTCAGTTCATGTAAATGTCTCCAACGAACATTATTCTACGGAATTAGGATGTTACATATTTCATTATATTGTACTCTATTTCATCTTATTTCATTATGCTTCGCTCTCCATTCACCTTATATAGTAAATGTTCATAAAGCCACATCATTCTATCTTTTGGTGAAATCACGCGTCTCTCTCATATTATAACATATAAAAGATATATATATCATTCATTTTCATATTAAATGAAATGAACTAAACGGTGGTTGGTCGCAGTGGAAGTGGATTGCGACCCTAGGACGACTTTACCTGCAAGATCAAATGTTCGAATCCTGGAGTCGTCACTCTTGGGAGGGCTTTACCTAATCACCACCCCGACCCAAGGGTTAAACTCACAACTATGTCTGTAGGGGATTCCCGGTGAAAGACCAAAAAATATTAAATGAAATGAATTAATATTAATTTTTCTTAATTAATTTATCAATTGAGAGAAATATTTACTTTTCCTAATTTTTTCAATCAAAATTAAATATAATAAATATTTATAAAACATTATTGGAATAAGTTTTTATTAGTTAAATTATACTTTGTAATTTTTTAAAAACAAAATTTTAGTCACATATATTTTTATTGTTGTTAAAATTAAAATATTTTTCATCAATTAAAATGAATTTTTAAAATATTTTTTATTTTATTTTTTCATACTTTTTATAAGAATGTCGGTGGATGAGATACTGCTTTACACTATGTCACGTGGAGTGAAATAGAGTGGAGAGAAATAAGGAAGAGGGAAATATGGTTAAGAAAAATAGGTGAGAAATACAGAAGAAATAAAGTTGTTTGGTATGAGAGAAATAAGATAGAGAGAAATAAGTCTATAATTGATAAAGACTAAAATGTCCTTGATTAAATATTTTTAAATAGTTTTTAAATATTTGGCCATTATAAATAATATTATAACTAATTTATATAAAATCTTAAAATTTAATATTTAATGAGTATAATTAATTAAAAATATTAAAAGTAATAGATTTATCGTACACGCAACTGTTCAATATTTAAAAGCTTGCTTATTATTGAGATACACTCTACTGATTCACTTGCCGCATTGCGTAAAAAGTGAGGCATGGTGGTCCAAATTTTTTTAGCATTTTCTCTCATAACTGTATAATACATCTTTGCTATTTCTCCGCATTCCAGCAAAGAAAATCTAAGTCATGGATCCCACGTCTGTTTAATTCTCTATTCCCTTTTAGTTTACCAAAACTGATAAACACACTTCTATTCCCCTGCATTTCTTCTCCCTCCCTCTCAATTTCTACTACCAAACCACTCCTTATTGTCTATTTATTATTTTACAATTTAGTAAACTTATATAATAAGTTGTTGAAAATAAATGATACAAAATTTTTAAAATGAATTTTATAAATTGATTATGCATTGCCCAACATCTAAACCAAAGAAGAGGACATCATGTTGACCAAAATGACACAATTACCGTAGGAGAGGGGACATCCATTTTATGAGCCGTAACTCATTTTCATGCGGGTCCGGTGAAAACGCACCCAAAGCAGACAAAGTAAACACCGTCAGACGTGAACTGTAAGGCGAGGGCGGGCCCCACAGACCAACACCAACACCAAACTCACTCTTCACTCACACAATCTAACCTTGATTCCGGCCGCATTGACGGAGCGGTCAACCCTACCCCCTTCCCACGGAATCTCTGCCATCCACCACGTGTCTCCTTCCAATTGGACCACCCTTTCTCTCTCACCTTCTCCTCTTTCCTTTTATGTGCTCTCCCCTCCTTTCTTATTTAAGATTCATTTTCATAATTTCACTCTCTCTCTTCTCTCCTCTCCTCTCCTCCGAGTTCCAACTCACACAGGTTTGAGGTTTGTTCTCTTCTCTCCTTCTCTCTCATCATCATCATAGCATTTTCATCTCTTTTTTAGGGTTTCAATTACTCTCCTTTTTTCCAGATCTGGATATTCTACTCTAGGTTTTTTATTTTGCTACTCACTTTGCTTTTTACTTTTTTTTTTTGTGCTTCTGATTTCATCCGCCAGATTTATGTGTTTCGCATCTTGATTTGACTAATTGGCTGTGTTTTCTTGCGCTATCCAATTCCTTACTGGTTTGCTTCCCTGGATAACTTGAGAAATGGATCTGGAAATTATGAATTGTGGAAAATTGCGACCATTAGGCAATGAGTTTATTTATTTATTTATTTTTTGAATTTTAGTTTGCAGGATTAAGCAGTGAGATTCGTGAGGCAAAAAATGGCAGCAGCACCAGATTCTACTCGCGAGGAGAATGTTTACATGGCGAAGTTGGCGGAGCAGGCTGAGCGGTACGAGGAGATGGTTGAGTTCATGGAGAAGGTTGCCAAGACAGTGGATGTTGAGGAGTTGACCGTGGAGGAGAGGAATCTCCTCTCTGTGGCTTACAAGAATGTGATTGGTGCTAGGAGGGCTTCCTGGAGGATCATTTCCTCCATTGAACAGAAGGAGGAGAGTAGAGGCAATGAGGACCATGTGGCTATAATAAAGGATTACAGGGGAAAGATTGAGACTGAGCTCAGCAAGATCTGTGATGGGATTTTGAGCCTCCTTGAGTCCAATCTTATCCCATCTGCTGCATCCCCTGAGTCTAAAGTGTTTTACCTTAAAATGAAGGGTGACTACCACAGGTACCTTGCTGAGTTTAAGACCGGGGCAGAGAGAAAAGAAGCTGCCGAGAGTACCTTGTTAGCTTACAAGTCGGCTCAGGTATACATATTACTGCAGATGTGTATACATCCTATCCTAATGTTCCTACATTTTTTCCAGATACAATATTTTTAGTTTCCTTTAATGCTTTTATGGAACAGTAGTACTTATTCGCTTACTGTCTACTGAACTTAAAATTTGTGTTTACTTGATCCAGGATATTGCACTTGCTGACCTGGCCCCCACCCACCCTATAAGGCTGGGTCTTGCACTCAACTTTCTGTGTTCTATTATGAAATCCTTAACTCACCAGATCGTGCTTGTAATCTCGCGAAGCAGGTATCCTTCCTTGCTATATGATATAAAGGTTGAATATTTCATCTTGCTGGTTTATCACCATTGAAGAAAGTGTGTTTGATGACAGTTAGTATAAACTGATTTTTTTATCAGCTGGTGAGGCTCAAGATCTTCTGTATCATGCTTCATATCCATCCACTTTACTTTGCATTGAAAACTCTGTTTTTGAACAGAACTATGAATTTCAAAACCCCAATAAGTATAATTCATAGACTAATCTTTTATATCAAATGCAGTCATATAATTTTATTACTTTTTGTTGAAGAAAATTTTAGGAATTGAATTTGATTTTAAGAGATTGAACTTATCACTGGTACTGTTTTCAATATTGTTTATTCCATAGTGAATGTACTCTTATATAACATAATATGTACTTTACTTAGCACGTCCAATGTCATGTTATGATGGATCTAAGAATTCTATGGTGTTTTATTTTTTTTTTCCCATTTCCATGCTCTCCTTTCTCTGTAGTGATTTATGAAAAATGCTCAACTATGGCAGGCATTTGATGAGGCAATATCCGAGCTTGACACGTTGGGTGAAGAGTCATACAAGGACAGTACATTGATCATGCAGCTTCTCCGAGACAATCTGACTTTGTGGACATCTGACATCACGGTTTGTTTCACTCTCTATCTATCTAACATTATATACACACACAATACTTCTAGCATGTTTGTATTGGCGTCAGAAACGTAAAAATGCGTTCATCCAAAAGCAACAAAGGGTTGTTGTGCCGTGGATTTCCGTTTAAAAGTTTACAACATTACCCCTAACACACTAGAACTTGATTTGTGTACTAGAACTTTATTTGTGTTTAACTGTAGAACTTCGGGTGTAGATTATTGGGTGCAAATTGTGTAATTATTTAACTTTGCCATCTATTCTTGATGGCTGAAGAAAATTGAATTCTTGAGAAATAAGCCAGTTTTAATAGTTCATCTATTAACTTTTTTTTTTTTGCAAGAGCCAAGCTTGTTCCACGGAAGAAAGTTTGAAATAAATTTAAACTTGTTTAATTGTACAAAAATTTTGTTGTGTAAGCACTAAGTATCTTTCTATTTCGAGCATCATTTTTGTCTCTGTTGTCACCCTGTAGGCTGTAGTAGTCTAGGTGTTAGGCTTTGAGCTTTTCTCAGCGGGACAAATAAAATTTTATCATCATACTTGCTTAAACGATGGCACAAACAACTAAACTAATAGTGTGTTTTATTTACTTCAAAATCATGTTGCAAACGTGGATCCGGGCCAACGCTACTCTCACTAGCGTTGGATTGGATCTACGTTTGTAACATGGTTTAAGGGTAAACTAAACACACTATAACATATATCATATATTCCTGCTGAAGGTCGCATTACATGCCTATGCTCTCTATATCACCCTATGCTCTGTATATCACCAATGGCAGCTTTTAGACATATGGAGTATTTAGGATTTGGCTGTTTTCCAATATTCTCTTTCACTTCCCATTGGTTTGAGATATTTATTTTTCTTAGTTTTTTTATTTAAATTACCTCTTAAAATTTCAGGATGATGCTGGAGATGAGATCAAAGAAACATCTAAGCAACAATCAGGCGATGGGCAGCAGTGATGTGGTAGACTGGTAGTTGATGGGATGTATATTACCCTTAATATAGATTCCATGTGGGTTGTCAAAGTAGGGTTGTAGTAATGGATTTAATTAATGATTTCAAGTGCGGGTTGCGCTTGGGATTTACAGTGTTTCAATGGATTGTTTTATGTTTTATTTATTGATGAGAAGAATGTGGCTTGGTGGTTTAGTGATTTACAATTTTTTTTATTGTTGCTAGTATACGAGTGCATAGTTCTTGCGATATCCTTTTTGCATAGAATGCCGTTTATGCTTCTGAACCACTTGCAGAGCACTACTGAGTCCAATAAGATTATTTCTTACTGAAGTTGTCATAATCTGACTCCTGAAACCTGTGGTTACTGGTTGGTCAAACTTTGAGATTCCTTCTCGACCAAAAAAGAAAAACTGATATTCATTTTGCACACCATTGAGTGGTACCTTTCATGTTATTAGCGTGGTCTTATGTATTGTTGATTGGCGACGTTTTAGGAACTTAAATTTCATTTTTCCATTGATGAAAATGCTTTTCAGGTCATTTCCCCACACTTTTCTATAGTTTTTTTTTTGTTATAGCATTGTATATACATTGGTCAACCAATCGAATTTCCCGCAAACTTCCTTCCTCAGAATCTCTGGCAGTGCAAGTGAGGGACACTGGGCAGCTACAGTTCGTTAGTTGTTGTGAATGTGAAACTTTGCTTTTAGTGGAAAGAAGCGTAGATAAATCTAAAGAGTGACTCAGAAGTAGTTTGGAAACTGTAAACTAGATGATTATAATGTCTGGTTGGAAACAGTTTATTGGTGTTTGATTTCTTGTGTTTGTGTCCCGGTATAATAATTTCTTTGTATAGTAAGTGTACCTTTGACTTGAAGCATTGTCCATCAATATGATGTTTTTCCTTTTTAGATATATTGATAGCAGCATGTTAATTTTTTAAAAATTAGATAAAAAATTCATTTTTCTTTTAAAAATAAGTAAGCTTTTAAGTTTAGTTACTTTAATCATAAAATAAATTAATTCAGACACAATTAGACATAGATTAATTCATAAAAGAAAAAGGCATTTGTTAAAAAACTAAAAATAGAAAGTTTTTATTGGAGTGTGTAGCATTTAATGTTACAAATGCAATTAACATCATGATTTTCAATAAAAACCTTTTATATATGAATCTTTTACCAATGTTCTTAGGACACTAATTAGTAGGACCCATTCATAAATTAAGTAATGCCTTTTAGATTGGTGTTTGCTGCAATTGTCTGCTAACTATTATAGTTCACGAATGAAAATTTAACAACTCTTAAACTATGAGTAGGATTTGAGCAAAAATAAAAATCAAAGCTTGGGTATATAGATAGACAAGAAGTGAATCCTTCCTAATGATGCTCATAGTGTTATCACCACACAATTTCCTCTGTCATTAAGATGAGACTCTGCTCATAGTTACGACACATTTTCCTCGGAAGTAAAGTGAATGGAAAATGGATTATATTTCCTCAAAGAGATACTTGACTGACACAGTTTGACACAACAATCATCAGGCGGCTATGTGTCATATCTTCTAGCAGAAGCTTGGTAATACCTCAATTGTCATTTCTTTTGTAAAAAAAAGGAATTTGGCATGGTTAAATTGGAGGCAAATTTAGAGTGTAAAAGATACAATTTTATTGAAGTGTCATTCAGTAGCTTACATAAAATATATGAATTATTTGTGATGATAAAGTCTACATGCTACACAAGTAGTATCTTGCAAAATGGAACAACACATTTTAGAAGTACTTTAGGAAGGGAAATAGCGCGGGAGATAAATCTACTTTTGACAACTACACAGCCTAATGAAAATTGGAGATACAGAAGGAAGGGTAATGATATTCACACCACCATTTTTTCCATTTTACACTAAAATACTCATGCTCTTTGCTAGTATTTTACTTTTCGGAAACTAAATTTTCGGACATAATTTGATTTGTGTACTGGAAATTCAGTTTCTAATACACAATTCTAAAATTGTATATCAAGAAATTAAATTTTCGGTACACAATTCAAATTGTGTAATTTCTGATATAGTTTAAGAGAAAAAAAAACAGAAGTAGTGAATGTGATGGGGGCATGGGGGCACATCAATGGTGTTGCAACAAGGATAGAGAAAGCGAGGGTGGAAGAGGAGGCGGCAGTGGCACATGACGTACACATAGGCAAAAACCACTAATGTCGCGATAGGAGAATTATTGAGATTCACCAAAGGATGAACCGTCCAATCAGGTTTGGGTTATGGAACACCATTTTCTAGCGCTAGTATGAGTTCAAGTACCGAAGGTGGAGATCCCCACCGATTATGAAGTTGAACTAAGTCAACTTTAGAATCATACTAAGAACCGTTTAGTTTTCCATTGAGCCAGGATTGCTTCCTTGAGAGAAATGACGACTGTCAGCATAACGAATTTGAAGAAGCATTGGCATTGGCGGTGACAAGGAAGGGGAATGGGTAGTTTAGGAATAGTAAAAGAAAAATAGGGAAAAGTGGTCTATAGAATAAATAAGGTGGTGTAAATAGCAAAACTTGTGACCCACCACAAATAGGCCCAGGCCCACGCCACACAAAACGCGTCAATTCCAATCGGGAGTTGCTTTTGGAACCCCCCTTTTGCTATTTGCACCCCCAATAATATATCCCCTTCCCAAACTACCCCCTACCCTCACCCACCCCCACCCCATCCCCCACCGCCAGCCACCCCCAACCCACTCCCCCTCCCCCTCCCCCTCCCCCTCCCCCCTCCCCTCAGTGGGTTGCCGAGGTCCCATCATCAGCCGATATGTGACCTCGAAAATGTTATGTTGTGGCCGATCAATCCGAGGTCTCTGCTCACATATTTCAGTATGCTGACGTATCGACCCTCGGACCACATCGGTCCTTGGTATGGGATGTCGGCTCCATAGATTGGGTTAGCCGGGTCCGGATCAGTTTCCCCCCAGCACGATGGTAGACTCTAGGTTAACCATTGTGGTGGACACACGTCGGCCGAATTCGGAATACACGTCGGCTTACTTCGTGCTGCTTTGGTCAGGTCTTGATCAGTTGCCCCCCAGCACGATGGTAGACTCTAGGTTAACCATTGTGGTGGTACATGTCGGCTGATTTTAGGCCATTCCTTAATTTGCCTGCTTCCTTGCCCGATATATCCGACGTGTCGATACCTGTTGTGCTGTCCTTACTCGAGATATCCGATGTCCGATATCCGTTGTGTTGTCCTTTCATCTGCAACCGTCTTTTCGTTGCAGCTTTTCTTCGAACCGTTCAATCAGTTCACGGGGCACGTGGCCTTCTCTGATTGGCTTGCAGTCCCGGGGATGCGGGGCGATCAATGCCCATTTATTTCTGAGATCGTGCGTTGCGCACGTTCGTGGGCCTTTCCAGCTTTGCCCCGTCTGTGATCACGCGGAATCTCCGTTGGGCCTTTCCAGCTTTGCCCCGTCTGTGATCACGCGGAATCTCCGTTTTGCCCCCGTAAGTGGTTTTATCTCTGTTGTGCCCTTGCGAGGAAAGACAACAGTGCGCCTTGTTTTTGCCGCGTCTCTTCTTGTTCCTTATGGGTGGAAGATTTTGCCCTTGTTTTTTTAATTAAGGGAGTGGGGGGAGACAACCGTCTCCTTTCACCCATTTTATCCCAAAGTTCCAGAAACTAGAAGCTCCTTCTCTTCCCATTTTGCTCTCTGTTCGCCGCTACCGGAGAGCCATCGCTCCCTGTCGTTCCAAGCTTCACATCGTTCTTCTGTTCCGGTTAAAGCTATCTTCGTGGCTTCCCCTTTGCGTTGGTGGTTAAGTTTCTTCTGCGAGAAGTCCTGAGGCCCTCTGTTGGAGGTTGAACATCTTCACTGTCGCGGCTTCCATCGTCAAGCACAACAGAGCCTAAAGGTACTGTACTGTTCCTCCCTTTTTCTCCGTTTTCTGTTTGTTTTGGCAATGGTTGTCCTCCGTGAGAAGGGGGTTGGGGAGGAGAGTGGTGACTCTCTGGAGGTGTTGGCTGCTCCTCCCCCGTCTTGGCTAACATTAAGGTCCAGGGATGGTTCGGGATCTTCTCGTCCACTGACCATCCCTGCCATGGTGCGTCGCTATAATGACGCAGTGGCCTTGGCCCGCGAGGGGATTCGTAGACTCTCGTCGGCCTAAGTGTCGGTCTTAGTGAGAGAGTTTTGCGTGTCCTCCTCGGATTCCGACTTTGATTCGGGCATGGAGGATGTTGAAAGTTCTGACTCACTCTTTTCTTACGCAGAACCCGGTCCTTGGAGGGTCATGGATACTGCAAGCACAAGTGGTCCTGAAGTCACTAGCCGTGAGATTGCGGCTCAGGACCGATATTTTTGGGTTGATGCCGAGGTCTTGGGTACGCCTTCGCGTTATACCCCTGGTTCTGAGCTCGTTATACAAGGGAATTTGCAAGTTTTTGAGCCGGGATTCGAGGAGTTGTATACTGTCGTTGCTCCGGAGGTCGGTGGTCGGGTTTGCGAGATCGGGGAGACTAGGGCTGGTTTTATGTACATGTATGCCTTTCTAGTTTCGCGGTTGAAAGTTCACGTGCCGCTTTCGTCGTTCGAGAAGTCCGTGTTGTTGCATTTACAAGTCGCGCCGAACCAACCGCACCCCAACGCGTGGGCTTTTGTTAAAGCGTTTCGGATTTTTTGTAGTCTGTTGTCGGTAACCCCTACTGTGAAACTCTTCTTTTATTTTTTTGCCGTTTTACCCCGGAATTCACCGGGAAAGACGTGGGTTAGTCTCCGAGGTCGCCAGGGATGATCTCTTCTTCGGCTCTATATTGAGTCGGAAAAGACGTCTGGGGTTTCTTTCAAGCAAGATTACTTCAAGATTGTTCCAAAACCCGAGGTTCTGCCCTTCTGGAAGCTTTCTTTGGCCGAGGATGAGCCGACGTTCAACATCTACTGATGTAGTCGTCATTACGACCGTGCACCGAAGTCTTATAACTACGAGTCGCAAAATTTTTCTAAGTCGGAGCGGGATGATCTCTCCATTTTGCAAGAGGCAGTTAATAACCGGCACAACCAGCGTTTTTCTTCTCGGGTGCTGATAGACACCCCGGTTAACCAGCTTGCTGCGGTTCTTGGTACCTGTGGCATGATGATGCCCTCTAGGTTTATTATTCGTTCAATCTGGTTATAACCTTTTCATTTCTTTTTGCAGAAACCGAGAGGATGAATATCGCCGACCTGTTGAAACAAGCTGCTGACGCCGGTCTCGATGTCCCCGGGCAGGAGGGTAAAAAGAGGAAAGGCTCCGGTCGGGATGGTTCCGCATCTTCTCATGCCAACAGCCAGAGCTAAGTGTCAGCCAAAGTTCCTCCTACTGTGGATTTGACCAAGACCTCGGACCCTCCGGCAGAAGACGACGTTCCCAAAGCTGGTAAAGAGGCACTGGTACATAAGAAACAGCGAAAGGAGAAAGGGAAAAACGCTGAAGGTAAGAACGCCGGTGGGACGTCTGCGACTGATGGGCCTCTTCTTGGTGCTCTTCCTTTGTTTGATGCTAACTTCAATCCCGATGCTCCGGAGTTGAATGCCTCTTTCTTCTCTCCCGGGGTTTGTGAGTGGTTCGAGAAAGGGAAAGAACAGCTTTCGGCAATCATCCGAGATGCCCAAGTTACTGCTTTTCAGCAAGTTGCCTTTTTGAAGTACCTGGATAAGGAAATTTTGCTTGCTGCTGAGCGAGCTAAGGAAGGCTATGACAAGGCTTTGAAGGCATCCAAGGTGGCTTCCGAGGAAAGGGATAATTTGGTTGCTCAACTTGGGGCTACGGGTAAAGCGCAGCAAGATGCAGAGACTAAGGCAACAAATCTCGGGAAGGAGCTGGAAGATGCCAAGGCCGAGGTGGAGGTCTTGAAGTCGGATCATAAGAAGGAGATGGAGAGGCTCAAGTCTGACCATGAAGCTGAGGTTGAAGACTTGAAGAAAAAGTTGGAAGTTGAGAGAGAAGGGAGGAAAAAGCTGATAGGCGACACCTTGGGTCTTCTTGAAAGAACTTTTGATCTCGCCATTGAACAAGTCAAAATCCGTAACCCGGCCTACAACCTCGACACCCGCAACATTTCTTATGTTGCGGTCAGGGTGGTAAGGTGGAGGTGTCCCCGGACGTCGGCCCTTCTCCCTCGGAAGCTGTTACTAAGACTGATGCTTAGACATTTTTTGTGTTTTTGTAATGTTCTCGGCCTATGGTGTCGAGATTGACTATGTTTTGAACAGTTTGTTTAATTTGCACTATTTCTGTCAAGTTTTCCTTGCTTCGGTTTTTGTTGTTTCTTTGATTATACGTTCGATTTGCTGATGGTGTTTGGCTTCGTCCGACGCTTGGTTACTCGTGTTTTTATTCGTTTGATTGTGTTATCTCGTTTTTACGCTTTTCCTTGCAATTTAGCGTTGATGTTGTGCTCCTGTTTTATAAAATTGATACTTTGCTGGGATCGATTTTCACGCCGATATATTTTTCATGTCAAAGCGAATTTTGTTCGACAATTTTGCCTGCTGGAGGCATTTCATTGGTACTTTAAGCAAAGCTTACAAATGTCAGTCTACATTTCAGCTGAAGTATTTCCTTAGGTTGTGGATGTTCCAATGGCGAGGGATCTCGCTTCCTCCGAGGGTTTCCAGCCGATATGCCCCCTTTCCAGTCGAGGTGATGACACGGTATGGTCCTTCCCAGTTGGGTGCCAGTTTCCCTTGCTGTGTGTTTCTACCTCCTATGTCGGCCCTTCTGAGGACGAGGTCTCTTACTTCGAATTTTCTACCCACCACCTTCTTGTTGTGTCTTGCTGCAGCTCTTAGTTTTGTGGCTTCTTCTCGGACGTGGGCTATCGCCCGGCGTTCTTCGAGGAAGTCTAACTCTTCCCAAATGAGGCTGTCATTATTGCCTTCGTCGTTGGTGTCAGTCCACCAGCTGGGTTCTCCTATTTCGACAGGAATGATGGCCTTAGCTCCATAAGTCAGCTGAACTGGCGTTTCTCCTGTTGATGAGTGTGGTGTCATTCGATATGCCCAATGAACGTGGTCTAATTGTTCCGCCCATTTTCCCTTGGCTTCGTTCAATCGTCGCTTCAGACCATGTAAGATAACTCGGTTTGCAGCTTCAGCCTGCCCATTCGTTTGAGGATGTTCTACCGAGGTGAAGTATTGTTTAATTTGTAGCCCCTCTAGCAATTTTCTGAAGCCTTTGTCGGTGAATTGGGTGTCGTTGTCTGAGATAACAGCCTTAGGGATGCCATATCGTCTTATAATGCTTCGGTAAAAAAACCTTTGAATCCTGGCGGAGGTGATGGTTGTCTACGCCTCGGCTTCGATCCACTTAGTGAAGTGGTCGATTGGCACTATCAAGAACTTCATCTGCCCCGGGGTTGGAGGAAATGGGCCGAGAATGTCTATTCCCCACCTGAAGAAAGGCCATGGGACCGAAGTGGTGGACATTTCTTCTGTTGGGGCATTGTGAAGATCTGCATGTTTTTGACACGGGTCGCACTTCTGAACATACTCCGCAGCATCCTTTTCCATTGTGGGCCAATAATAGCCAGCCCTGAGGGCCTTCTTGGCCAGTGCTTGTTCGCTGAGGTGTTGACCGCAACTGCCTTCATGAATCTCGGCTAAGACATATGAGGCTTCTGCTGGGGATAAGCACTTAAGCATTGGGCAGGAGAACCCCTTTTTGTACAAACGTCCATTGACTAATGCGTACCAAGCCGAGGTGCGCTCTACTTTCTTTGCTTCCTTCCGTCCTTCTGGTAGTGTCCCATTTTGTAGGTAGGCCATGATCGGGGTCATCCAACATGGGCTCTGTTCGATATCCGCGACCTGTTCCTTCTCACTGATGCTTGGCTGTGTCAGTGTCTCCTGGATCACGAACCTATTGTTTCCTGGCTTCTTGGTGCTCTCTAGTCGTGAGAGGATGTCGGCCCTGTTATTTTGTTCCCTTGGGACATGACGGAACTCTATTGATTTGAACTCAACCGAGATCTCTTTCACTTTATTCAACTATTGTTGTAATATCGGCTCGCGGGCCTGATACTCTCCTTTGACTTGGGAGACCATGAGTTGGGAGTCGCTACACAGGGTTACCGCTTCTGTGCCGAGGTCCTTAGCTAAGGCCAAACCCGCTAAACAGGCCTCGTATTCGGCCTGGTTGTTTGACGTCTTGAACTCGAACTTCAACGATTGTTCAATGGTGACCCCGGTGCTGTCTTCTAACACTACTCCAGCTCCTGCCCCCTTGGTGTTCGATGATCCGTCTACATATATGGTCCAGGCGTTGGCCGCACTTTCTTGTCGTGGTTCTGACATTTCAAGGATGAAGTCGGCCAGGATCTGTGCTTTGATGGCGGTCCGTGGCTCATAGGATATGTCGTGCTCTGAGAGTTCAACTGCCCAAGAGATCATTTGTCCGGCTAGATCAGGCTTGTGGAGAACTGACCTGATGGGGAGGTCGGTTCTGATGGTGACAGGGTGAGCCTGAAAATAGGGTCTTAGCCGTCTGGCAGCCGAGATGATGGCGAAGGCTGCCTTTTCAAGCTTCTGGTACCTCTGCTTTGGGCCTTGCAAGGATTTGCTTGTGAAGTATACCGGGCTCTGACTTCCTCCTTTCTCTTTAACTAGCACGGAGCTGACCGCTTCTTCTCCCACCGAGAGGTATAAGTATAACCTTTCCCCGGGGTCTGGCTTCACCAAGATTGGTGGTTTGGTTAGTGAATCTTTGAAACTTTGAAAAGCTTCCTCACATTCTTTACTCCATTCGAACTGTCGTCCTTTGCGCAAGAGTTGGTATAGGGGAAGGGATTTATGGGCCGATCGGGCTAGAAAGCGGGTTAGGGCCGCTATCCTTCCTGTCAGCTGGTGTACCTCCTTGACAGATGTTGGGCTTTTCACCTCCAGGATTACTTTGCACTTTTCTGGGTTGGCTTCTATTCCTCTGCTGGTCAGCATGTAGCTGAGGAAATGGTCGACTGGTACACCGAAGGTGCACTTGAGAGGGTTCAACCTCATGTTATGTTTCCTTAATCGGCTGAAGACTTTCTCAAGGTCGGCTACTGGGTCTCCTCCGTCTGGGGTCTTCACGATGATGTCGTCCACGTATACTTCTACAACCTCTCCTGTTAGTCCTTCAAACACCTTCGTCATCATCCTTTGATAGGTTGCTCCGGCATTTTTTAGGCCGAATGGCATCATTGTATAGCAGAAGGTGCCTCCGTCCGTGAAAAAAGCAGTTTTTTCCTCGTCCTCAGCATACATGGGTATTTGGTTATAACCGGAGTAGGCATCCATGAATGAAAGGAAACGATATCCAGAAGAGTTGTCAACTAACTTGTCAATGTTTGGCAAAGGAAAGGGGTCCTTTGGGCATGCTTTGTTGAGGTCGGTGTAGTCGACGCACATTCTCCATTTTCTACTGGATTTCTTGACCAAGACGACGTTGGCTAACCACGTTGCATATCAGATTTCTCTGATAAATCCGGCTTTCAACAGCTCGACTGTCTGTTCCTTGATCGCCTGCTGTCTTTCTGGGCCCATTTTCCTCTTCTTTTGTGCTACTGGCTTCAGCCGGGGATCGACGGATAGCTTGTGGCAGCAAAAGTCAGGATCTATTCCAGGCATGTCGGCCACCGTCCAGGCGAACAAGTCTGCGTTGTCCATTAGCAGTTTCTCCATCTTGCTTTTAAACTCTGGTGGGAGGTGGGTTCCAACCTTCGTGTCCTGCCCTGCGTTTTGGCCGACGTTCACCAGAAAGGTTTCTCCATCAGGGGTGATCCTTTCTTGTGCTCAGCCCTCTTCTCCGGCGTCTACCCTTGGATCAAGGTCGACTAGGGAGACATTGTGCCTGGTGCGAGGTGCCGAGGTTCGTACGCTTGGTGGTGGATTCTTCTTCAAGCTTAGGTTGTAGCAACTTCTTGCTACCTGTTGGTCTCCTCTCACTGTGGCCACTCTTCCTTCCCTTGTTGGGAACTTCATTGTCAGGTGAAGGGTGGATACCACGGCTCCGATGGCATTTAGACTGGGCCTCCCCATGATTGCGTTATACGAGCTTTTGCATGGGACTATAAGGAACTTGGTCTTCACTGTTTTGCTTCCTCCTTGCCCTGCTAAGGTAACTAGGGCTTCCATGTAGCCGAGAGGTTGAATCCTGTCCCCTGAAAAGCTGACGAGGTCGCTGTCATATAGCAGGAGGTCACTCCGGTTGACACCCATCTGTTCGAAGCAGTTTTTGTAGATAATGTCAGCCGAGCTGCCTTGGTCGATCAGTACTCGCTTCACTTCCGTGTTTGCTATTACCGCTGTTATTACCATTGGGTCATCATGGCCGAGCATGGTTCCCAAGAAATCGCTGTTGTCGAAAGTGATGGACGAGGTAGGTGGTGGCATGTCTCGCCGACGTGATCTGCCTTTATCATCATCTACGCTCATTACATCCCTTAGAGCCCTCTTCCTGGAGTTGGCCGAACTCCCTCCACCTCCGAACCCTCCTGCTATCATGTTGATAGTGATCCTTGGTTGCTGATCTCGGTTTTTCCTGGGGGATGTCTCTCTGGGCTTCTTGTCCGCCGAACTCCTGTGTCTTGGTGAGCGAGATCGGTGTCGCCTTCTTTCTGACTTTGGGGGGAATGATGGTCCCGCCGTCGATGATCCCGGTTGTGGCTTCCCCACTCAGGCTTATCCCTTTTTACATATCTACCGAGACTTCCATCTCGGATTAGCTGTTCGATGGCATCCTTGAGCTGGTAACAGTCATCAGTATCGTTTCCATGGCCCTTGTGGAAGGCACAATATCG
Source organism: Sesbania bispinosa (assembly GCA_026901365.1). NCBI lineage: Eukaryota > Viridiplantae > Streptophyta > Magnoliopsida > Fabales > Fabaceae > Sesbania > Sesbania bispinosa. Next base: position 3,242,594 of record QLOH01000003.1, read on the forward strand.
GTTCTTGTCTCCTTGGGAGGACTTGATGGGTGGTGGCCTTTTGACCTCGGTCAGCTCGACGTTATGTACCTCCTGCCAAATCCTGGAGGGGGTGCTGTTGAGGGGGGTATAGCTTCCCTCATACATCCCCCTGAACTTCTTCTTTTCTTCCCTCCTTTCTTTCCTGCTTTTTTCCTCCTTCTCTTGTGTAGGGGTTTCCTTCGCAACCGATGCTATACTAGTTCCTTCAAGGTGTAACTCATTTATGAACTGGGCTGCGCGTTCTCTGAGGGCTGTCATGTTGTTAACCCGGATCCTTCTGAGCGGGATGTCCAGGGGCGTTCCTTTACATAGCGCTTCGACCGCACAGTGCAGCTGGGCCTCGTTCGCGACGTTAGGGGTGAGGGCCACCTCTTTGTAGAATCGGGCCAAAAAATCTCGGAGGGTCTCGGTCTCCCCTTGTCTAACCTTGGTGAAGATGTGGGAATCTCGGGGGATCTAATTGGCCATGCTGAATCTCTTAGCGAAGGCTGCTGCGAGGTCGTCCCATTTGTCGACCGAGTTCTGCGGAAGTGTGCGAAACCAAGTTAGGGCTTCTTCGTCCAGCGTACGGGAGAAGCTGCGGCACATAACGTCCTCTTGGGCTCCGAGAAATAGCATCTCGTTGAAGAAGCGGTCGAGGTGCCGACCGGGGTCTGTCTCCCCTGTGTAGAGGCTGATGGTACTGAAGGGTCTAAGGAATCGATCCGGGATCTCGACCTGAGCGAGCCTTGCCGTGAAGGGGTGTGTGAAGGGCCGATGTAGCGTAATAAGATTTGGGACTCCAGGGGTGGCGGTTACTGGTGCGGCCGGGGTAACGGCCGTGGTGGTGGCTACCGCAGCTTGTGCGGCGAGCAATGGGGTTATTTGCGCTGTGACCGGGGTGACCACCGGGGTCGTCTGTGTCGCAGTCGTGGCGGCCTGTTCACTAGCTGGGGTTTCCTGATCTTTTATGATGGGAGTAGCGCCCCCGGTTTCTGGCTTCGGCGTTTCATCTCGCTCGCCCCTACCCGAGGTGCCGCGGATTTCTGCTCGAGCGGAGGGAGTCCTACGACGGCTCTTCCCACGCGTGCGGCTCATCCGCTCGGTGTGGTATTCCGACGAAGAAACCTCGTCGGAAGAAGACCCTTCGGTTGAGGCGAAGCTCGGCTCTTTGGACGGCAGGTCCCTGGTGTGAGACGTCTTTCTGGAGGTAGCGCTCCTCCTGCCGTTTTCCTTTCGGCGGGATCTCCTCCGTGGGGCCGCCGGGAGTAGTGATTCAAGATACCTGATTCTTTTTTCTAATTCCCTCACAGTGCCGCTTTTCTTCTTCCTTTTCTGTGGGGGAGGGGTTATCTCCTCCTCACTGTTGGAGGTGGTTTCCTCTCGTTTCTTGGTCTTGGTGGAGGATCTCCTTCTCCTGGTGATGCTCCTCGGGGGTTTCTGGCGGTACTCTTCTGACAAAGATTCGGTGGTGTGTACTGATGGGGGTGCCTCCTGGGGGTGGTTCTCAAGGATTGACGGGGATCTGTCTTACCTTCTGGTTTCTCCACCAAAGCGGCTCCGGCGGGCAGTGGTTGTTGGGTGTTGTCTCCTTGTTCCATCTCCAATCTCCTCCGTGTTATGCAGGTCCTAGTCTCAGCGAAGGGGTAGAGAAGGTGGGGTTTTCTTTACATAATACCCACAGACGGCGCCAAATGATTGTGTCGAGATCACAGGGGGTGGTCCGAGGTGTTTGGGATTAGCGAGAGGATGCTCTGGTGGTGGTTCCGGTGCGGAGGCGCGCGGCGTGGGTACCTGCAAAGGCACTGCGACGCTCAAGTCAGGGGAGGAGAGTGAGATGGTTGAATAGTGGTGAGAATGTGTACCTGTGTTTGTGGGAGGTGTTCTTCTTATATAGCCTCTCCTTGTCATGTCAGGGGGAGGCATGGGTAAGTGGTGCCGGCACGCCTGCGCCGTAATCCCTCTGTTCCGCCTGTAAATCATGGTTGCGTGTGTCAGTAGTAGCACCTTTATCAGAGACGCTGTGGGGCGCATTAAATGCGATGAGACCTGGTAGGTAGCCTAGGCCTGAAGTCTAGTGTCAGTGGGTTGCCGAGGTCCCATTGACCTCGAAAAGGTTATGTTGTGGCCGATCAATCCGAGGTCTCTGGTCACATATTTCAGTATGCTGACGTATCGACCCTCGGACCACATCGGTCCTTGGTATGAGATGTCGGCTCCATAGAGTGGGTTAGCCGGTTCCGGATCACCTAGTTTCTATTTGAACTTGGTCTCTTGGTCTTGGTGGAATTGGCTTTAATTTGGTTCTGTATGTGTAGATATCTCCCCGCCAAGGCCTTCTCAAAGTCCGTGAATTCACGCTGGCAAAAATTGAGCATTTTGTTGATCCTGAAGATAAGTCTCATCCAAAGTACCCAGAAGTTGTTGACTTGGAGTTTTTGATGTTCCCGAGGGAGCAACAAATGTCTGGTCAGTCTACAAAGAAAATTCGTCTCGGTGATGCTGTTTCAAAGGTCAGTTTGAAGTTTGAACTATAATCCCCCTCCCGCCAATATAATGCTCCATTCTTTACTTTACAATATGTCATGATTCTTTTCGTTTTTTTTTTCACCAGGGAACTGTCAATAATGAGACACTCGGTCATTTCATTGGGAGAGTATATCTTTTCTTGACACGTCTTGGTATAGACAAAGACCGCTTAAGATTTAGGCAACATCTTGCCAATGAGATGGCCCATTATGCTGCTGACTGTTGGGATGCTGAGATTGAGTGTTCCTATGGTTGGATTGAGTGTGTTGGCATTGCCGATAGATCTGCATATGATTTGCGTGCTCACTCGGTAATGACTCTTATTAACTATGATCTGTTTGATAACTTACGATTCTAATGGATAAATTGCTTGGTTAGTATAATTCATATTGGTTTCCTTACATCAGGACTCAGGATCATTTATGTAAATACTATTCCGTAATACCTGCATTCAGTTGTTGATGTTCTTATATTTAATAGGGTAAAATACATCTCCTTGATGATAGTCTTTTCTCAACGTACTGTCCTCAACTTTTCTTTGTGTGATTGTGTCACTTCACCCCGTTGATGATTGATTTTGAGTGAAAATGTTATTTTTTCCAGTTAAATCAAACAAAATATAAGGCAAGTGCACAACAAGTGGCCTTACCATTACTAAAAGTTTTTTTATTATCAATTAATCCCCCTGGAGTTTTGTTAATTTATTTACCACTTGACCTGCTTGAAATTTGGTTTTTAACTGTGTGGAGTTTAACTGAAAAAATTAGTATCTTTACTTACATTAGATGGCCAATGAGATGGCTATACTTCAACGGGGTAAATTGTAATTTGTATAATACCATAAGCAACTAAGGAAATTCCAATCTTGTAATGTGAGGTGCCCCTCATTCTCATAATGCTTTTGTATTTGATACCTCAGGAGAAAATTGGTGTTTTGCTAGTGGCTCATGAAAAATTTTCAGAACCTAAGGAAGTGGAGGTATTGTTTAATACTGATGTGTTGATTAATTGATGGATATACATGACTGTCTCTTCAACTTCATGTACAACCATCAAAAGTTCTATTTCATCATTGATTGACTTGGTACCTGAATTGTTTCAGAAATTGGTTATAATTCCTGTAAAGAAAGAGTTGGGTCTGGCATTCAAGGGTAGTTAGAAGAATGTGGTTGAAGCACTTGAGGTTATCATCGGTGTAATGACTTTGGTGTTTGGTTCCATGACCCTTTATAAAGAGGTTCTTGCATTACTTTTGAGATATGAGTTGGAGTATTCTGTGGCAGGCAATGCATGAAAAAGAAGCACTGGATATAAAGGCTGCTCTGGAATCAAAATGAGAGGTGGAGTTTGAGGTGTGTACTCTTGGAAAAACTGTGACTATTAATAAGAATATGGTGTCCATTCACAAGGAGAAAAAGAAGGAGCATCAGCGAGTTTTTACACCATCTGTGATTTAACCATCCTTTGGAATCGGAAGGATAATTTATTGCCTCTTTGAGCACACTTTCTACTTGAGATCCAGTAAAGCTGGGGATGAACAGTTAAATGTATTTCGATTCCCTGCTCTTGTGGCTCCTATTAAGTGCACGGTGTTCCCTCTGGTTCAAAATCAGAAGTATGAAGAGGTTGCTAAATTAATTTCCAAGTCATTGACACAAAGGCAGTACTCTCTGTTTTGGAATTGTCTGTTGGCTATATTTCTTGTCAACATCTTTTGGTTTTTAAAACTGTTACTTACCTACAGTTATGCCTCTCCTAAAAAGTGAATAATCTAATAACTAAATAGATTCCCTCTTGTTGGACTAATGTCATAGTTACTTCGGAAAATACTATTGTTGGAATGTTTGGCACCTCACATTTTATACTCCTTGAGCATTGATTTCAATTACATGGAAATACTTGTTGTCTTTTTAAGCTATTTCAAAAGTTTGCTTATTTCCAAGTCCCACATTGCTTGGTGAGGGAGCCTTATAAGGGTTTATATATTAACTTGTGATATTGGTTGTTAAACAAGCTAGTGAGAGGATGGGCTCGCGCGCACAAGGATGGGCCTAGCTAGTGCAAATTCTCCGATTTGCCCCCCCCCCCATGCGCGCGAGCTAACGGTGCCTCACCAGCTTTTTACTCCCACTTTATTTAAATTATTTTTTTTTAAATTGAAAGACTAAACCTTATCTCAGAAAACGGTTTTATTTAGATTTTAATTTTGACTTGGTCTTACTCGGATTTTATGGGATTACCCTATCCGCACTAACAGAGTAGTGGTTCCTATTTTCACTCCACTTCTATCTGTCAGTTACTTTTTAAAAACAAAAAAACCGCACAGATAGATGTTAATCCTATCTGTTTTTCAAAAACGGTATCCTCCTCCTCGGTTCTGCTCTTCTGATCCTACTGATCGTTCTTTCCAGTTCAGTGCCACCTCGTACTTGCTCACGGCGGTTCGGGACGAACCTGTTGTATCCTGGGGGAGCATCACATCCGGTCGATGAATCCTTAAGGACAGCGTGCCCCTCACGCGCCTCAGGTTTTCTTTATTTTACAGGCTGCAGAACTCATCAACATCAACAATACTCACCTTATAAATCTTTGAAAATAAATGCTTCGACTAGAACAATTTTCTTGTAACATATACTTCTTTGGAGGCCAGATGTGGTTTGCGCACCTGTTCTCCAGAGAGGATTATTTTTCCCCTATTAAGTAGGCTTTGCTTTTTGGGGTAGGTGCAAGCTTGGTCATTTGACCCTTATATTCAAGTGTTTTATTCTTAATGATATTAATTAAACGAGTTAAACTCTATTCTAAGGTGGTTGATATGTTTTGTATCCATAATTTAGTATCAGGGATGGATTTATCCCAGTTTTGTTGTGATAATACCTAAAGACTGACGTTACATTTTGGTTATATCTTTTTAAAATGTTTCTAGGTACATCAATAGGAAAACGGTATGCGAGAACAAATGAACTTGGTGTGCCCTTCGCTATCACTGTGGATTCAACATCATCAGTAACTATTAGGGAGAGGGACAGCAAGGATCAAGTGCGTGTTGATGTGGAAAAGGCTGCCTCTGTTGTTAGGGAGGTAGCTGAAGGCCAGAGGACATAGGCAAATGTGTGGTCAACTTTTCCCCACCATTCCTCTACAACTGCAGAAGACTGAATTTTAATCAAGTCACGACTTGGTTGACCTATACTATGTTTTTCTGTTGCAAAATTTTGTGATGTTATTTGGACAATGAATCGAACTACAGGGATATTACGATTACATCTAGATACCCATTTTTTGTTTAAATTGAGTTTATGCTACATTTGGGCTGACTGACCCGCTTATTTTGTAGTTGTTGAAGATAGTAGCCATAGAGATATGTTATTTTGACTAGTTTGTGGTGTGCCAACTGCTTCATGAGGATTTGTCATGGGGTTGGAACTTAGAACTGCCTATCCTAGCTGTGGATTAGTGTGGTGTTTTCATCAATGAATCAAAAGGTTAATAACCCAAGGGGTTGGTTGAGTGGAGCAATATAAAGGTCTTGCATCTAAAAGGTAATAAATTCAAATTCTCATTCGTTCCCTTGAGGTGAGGTAAATATAACTATCTACAAGTGCTTTTTGAATTCGGAGGGTTTACCTGCTTTGGACTGTGACTTCATTCTTTCACCCTAAATTTTAAATTATTGAAAAAAATATCAGAAGATAAGCTTTTCGTGTTTGGTTTTATTGCTGCGGATTTTCAGGCCGAGCAACCATTGATTTCAATCCAAAGTTAATGAATGACAAAAAACCCTATGTTAATGGAATTTCTTTTAGCTATTTGGTAGAAAGTAGATCTGGATGAGCTCTCATTAAAATGATTTGAGTAAACTAGTAAATTCATTCTTTTTTGGGGTGATGCAGTTTAGTTTCTAAGAAATAGAAAAAAACGCAATATAATTTTTGACTTTTTGTTTTTTCTGTCAACATAGTCTAATTATATATTTTTCGTTAATTTTTTTATGACGTCATGTATAGTGATACTGTGTCACATTATTTGTCATTGGAACGCAAATAACGTCATTGGGGTTGGGATCTTCCCATTAAAGAAAGGGGAGAAGACAGGAAAGGGGAGAAAAATAGGGAAGCACATTATTGTTGGAGTTGAAGTATTTCAAGTTATAAATTTGATAAAACTACGTCATTTTTGTGCCACAGACACTATAATGACAAATAATGTGATATAGTTTCACTACACAACACAAAAATTAATGGGAAATAGTTGGACTATAATGACAAAAAAAAACAAAAAGTCGGAAATTATATTAAAATTTTTATTATTTAAAAATTAAATTGCATGACCCTGAAAAAGTTAGAGTGATTTTGTAAATGATATTACTAATATCGTTTTTGACTAAATATAAGAGTAAGAATACCAAGAAACATTTTACATAAAAAAAAAAAATCCGATCCTTTTCAATGGTGGTGCTTCATATAGGCTCCTCAAAATCGTTGGATATAATGTAAATTACTTCAAATTTTGCGTGACAGTGGAAAGTCATCCTTTGGCATCATGCACAGAGATGTTAATCAGATACGTCTTTATGCTCTTTTCTATCCTTTCGTTAGGATTGGGATTTAGGGTATATTGGCCAACCACTTAAAATAACTTTGAACCACAAGAAAGCCCATAAGGATTCAACAGTTGTCACCCACTTAAAAACATTTTTTATCCACGCGATAGCCCATAATGATTTATTTCCCAAATCGTAAAAGAAAACCCAATATTTCAACCAAAATATTAAAAAAAAAAAAAAAAGCGATGTGGTTATAGAGGGATCCGGATTTTCTTTTTTGAACTGCAGCTGTCAAATAATTAGCTACTTAGTAGATAGGAAATAGCTACGATATATTTCGGCAGCTAATGTAGCTGGAGCGACCGACAAGCCTTACACGGTTTTAGAGACCTTATGTTCCTAATATTCACATTTGATTTATCATTTGAAATGGAATGGACTACTTGAATTCTTTTTTTTATTGATAAGGAATAGGATGCAGTTTCTATTTGAAGGAAAACTGGCGAATATTTTATGGGGACTTTGTTAATGCAACAAAAAGAATTAGAATTAGATCTTCTGGTTGGTTAATGCAACTAATAATCAAAAGAAATGAAGCAGCTAGTCGACTGAGGATTCTGGTTTGTTAATGAACGGTTTCTGATAAATGAATGGCTAGTACACGTTTTGTAGCAAATGGCAATGCCACGTGCTATTCTAATCTTAATCCTTATTCTTTAATATATAATATTTTCCTTCTTGTCCAATGAGTCAGATCCTAAATCCTTATTTTTTGACCTATCCAAACTTACAAAGTCTTCATTAATTGACCTTTTCGTGATTTTAGATATTTAATGCTTAGAAATATTTGCAAAATAAATTGCCTTCTCATGACCAATCTTACAAAGCTCATCTTAATGGGTTAATGCATTCACATCACCTCTTATTCAACCCGTCTTTCTTCAAATTTCTAGCAAAAATCGAGTTATAAAGAGTCCTGAAGTTGCTTTTGCTTCTTTTGGTGATCATTTGTCCAGATCAGGTACTGATTTTCTTCTATTACGGCATTTAAAAATCGCCTTACGTTGACGTATGATTAAAGAAAGTTAGTTAGATCCATTAGAGTCAACCTGCCGACAAATGGAAAGAAAATGGCATATGTAGGCTACTAGTAATAATAAATATAAAACTAAATTGTACATTGATACCGTGTCCAATGCTTACTTCCCTTGAAATCTATCATCATTTCAAGGATACAACGTACACAATATATATCGCAGTCATACTATAAACAAAAGCTGCTCTATATATGTAATGTAAAAAGTTATGACATCTAAATATATCCATCCATCACCCATGCAGGTGACGCCATCAAGAGATTAGAGGAACATGATTCACGTTCTTGAACAAAAAGACTGCCTCCAAAACTCTCTTATAAAACCCAACGAACATCCCATAGCTGCCGTTACTTTAGGACATACTGCAACAGAAGATGTCTCAACATCTAACTGTATATATAATCTTATCCACCACCATATCATATCTTCCTTCCTTCAACTGCCAACTCCAATTAACTTGAGCTGTGATACGAAATTGAAATCAGATTACACTATCAGCACGTGAATAATATAGAATTGCAAGTAATAGACAATTATGATTAACACAGTCAGATTTACAGTAAAATAAATGAATTGCTGCAACATGAAAGGATGGGACATAGAAATTACAATGTTATTATGAGGATTTCCCCAATAAAATCCTTGGAGGAAAATGGGGAAAACGTTGCAAGCCGCAAGGATATAAATCATTAATGCATGCATGCCCATCCATTCCATAACCATAGTCATGCGACTATATCCACATACATCAACCTGCAAGGAGGAAATAAAGAGTCAGAAAAAAAAGGAATTGATCCAGAAGATAACTTATGCGATATGATGAGAAACCTAAAAGAGTTTAAAGCAAGAAATTAAATATCTAACCATCAAGTATATTCCGACAAAGAGGATGCCCGCAGCACCAGCAGTGACGCACATGTAACTCAAAGAGTAGAGAACTTTATTTACATGCATTCCTACAAGAAGAAACAACGTTAATATTTAACATAGAAATAGAATAGAAAAGTCAGAGGCACAATGGTCACATGTAAGAAGTAGGTAAAGAGAATGCTTACCAAATAAGTCCAAGGTAAGGCCAAAAGCTACAAGACAAGAGGTTGGGATCATCCAGTATATGATTCTAACTCTGTGGTCCTGCACGCAGTAATAAGTTAACAGGTGTTGATACTTAACCAAAAGACCAAAAGACGACAACAATTATAAAAAGAAAAATGTTAGAATTACCTTAAAATGGACAATAATATGTCCGTAGTGCAAGCCAACCAAGCAGGTAACAATAGCCATCACTGAACTATAATTCCACAGCAGACACAAAATTAGGGACAAAAAGGAAATGCAGCCATGTTTTGTAAGTTTCACCAAAGATGAAATGTAGGAAAAAAAATTCTAGAAACTCAAGTTATAAAAAATAGCCCTTCCATGACTGGGAGGTCAGGTCAAAACGCTAATTATTGCCATTCCAAATCTCAAAATAAAATCATCATTTTAATCATTCCCATTATATAATTTTGAAGAGAAAAATTGACACAAAGTCACAAACAACTCAGTGCATGAGTTCGGGATCCCTTGCAAAAAAAATCCGTGTCCTCTTTGATAATGACCTTGTCATATTTCTGAGTGAGAGGAGATGATTTTAACACAAGATTTCAGCAGGCATATGCTCTGCATTTCAAGCTCAAGAAGCTTTTGCATGAGGATGTATGTTGGGGATGAAGAAAAAAAAGAAACCACTCTTTTAGGCTTGTACTAAACAATTTAAACTTCAGGTTGAAATAAAATCAAATAATATTTTTCAATATTGACGGTTGTAGTAATAGACTAGAATCACTAGATGCTAAGAATTGAGCTTGTTGTAAAATGGACATAGTTCCCTTATAAATCTATAAGAATATTTATAATATCTAATTCTGTAACCAAACAGCAGATGTGGGGAAAAATTTTAGGCTTAATTGCATTTTTGGTCCCCCTATTATCATCAACCCGCGATTTGGTCCCCCTACGTTTTTTTTCGCGATTTTGGTCCCCCTATTATTCCAAATTCGCGATTTTGGTCCTTCTAACACATAGATTTTGAAAATAGGGGGACCGAGATTTTGAACTAAATCGCGAATTTGGAATAATAGAGAGACCAAAATCGCGAAAAAATAAGTAGGGAGACCAAAATCGCGGATTGATGATAATAGGGAGACCAAAAGTGCAATTAAGTCAAAATTTTATGAAAAAATAAACAGCTTCTGAGTCTATGTATTAAAGATGATATCTTATTATGGAGACACACCAAAATAGGAATCTTTGCCCCCCATAAATAAAAGAAGTAACATGTTCAAATCAAGGACAAAATTTCACAATCAAATGTCAATCAATTTCTTCCTCTTTTCCCCCTTATAGAGAATGACACACCTTAACAGTCCTTCAGGATCAAAAGGGGCCTGACACCAAGCTGGAGCATCAGGGGGCAATGGTCCATAATCAGGGGAATTAATACTGCATTCCTATTGATAATGATAAAAGGAAAAAACGTAACATATTTATAACAATGAAAAGCAACAAGAACTACCAAACTAGGTCAGAAAATCTTAGAATAGAGAGGATCTTACAGGCATCCGTGCATATATTGCTCTCCTGTACAGATGTTGTATACCCAATATCTTACGATCAATCATTCCAACAGCATTGCAAGCTGGTCCAGTGTCACCCCTTACTCCACATTTAACCTAGCAGATGTGTAAATAGATACATAAAAAACCCTTTTTCAACCAATATCAAGGTTAAATTCTTCCCAAAAAAACCTTAAACAGATGAGAGAAAAAAATGAGACAAACACTCACCGAAAATGTCTTTGGCACTGAAGAAGATTCTGTTGGAATTTGATACTCCCAATCAGGAACATACAACCCATATAGCAAGCAAAGATAAAGGCCAGAGAGACACAAAGCCACAGCCCTGTTACAGTTCAACAGATTAACAAGGCATGGCCATGGTGAAAGAAAACCCCACTCAGAAAAACCTTGATTTGAGATAGAGGTTAAAAGGAAAAGCAACATCACAGCACTTAACATGAACACCAGAAATTACATTGCCAACAAGAATATCAGTAAGATACACTGGAAAACAAGACATGGCTATGGTGAACAGACGTGTATACATATGCAGAAAAACCATGACTTGAGATACAGGGTTAAGGAGAAGCAACAATGCATGTGCCATGACATGAATGCCACAATTACAGCGTATTGTTGGGTAAAACAGAAAAGCAAGGTATGAAATGCACTAAAATTTTCTTTTATAAAAGAAATTGAGATACAGCCTATAACTATAATCTAAAACCTCTAAGAATATGGGACTGTATGATTTTAGTTCCAAGATCCTGTCAACTATGTTAGATGTGTTAGAAACAACTTAAGCTGTTCACTTAACCAAAACTCAGGGTTAAAGAAGGCTTTACTTGCTCCGGGTATCCTGGCATTTAAAAGGATGTAGCTTCATCAAACCTCAATAAAGAAACTAAAGTCTACAGGAAAATTATGCTTACCACTGGTATCGATACTTCCTTAATAGGGATGGTCCTGAATTAACAGTATCATCACGCTTGAGCCAAATTTCACACAGTGCTGTAATCAAATATGCCACCGCAATTCTCTGACATCCAATAAAGAAAATAAGGAATGATCATTATTATACAGGAAAAATATAGACATATTTTTTATCATGGATCTTCAACTAAATGGTCAGTTGTATAAAGCATAAACATAAAAATTACCATAGCTGGAAAACCAATATTTCATAAAGAAAAAAATTAGATGGTTAACAGTTAATTTTTGTTTTTAACTTGTGTTCAAAGGTCAAACTACTTGAGGACACAAAAAACTTCATATGTCACTTTGCCCTTCATTGTTTTTCCTTTATATATAATATATAATATAACTTGTCACAAGGAGAAGTATAAAAAACCTGCTAGAAAAAGCATACCTGCAGTATTCCCATCCATCTTATCTGTTTCATATCGACTCCATATGTCAAATCATTCAGGCGATGGAAATAACCTCCTGCAGTGGGTCAATTTTAGATATTCAAAAGAGAAATATATAACAAAATGCAAGTTCTCGACATTTAGTTTTAGTATACATATTATACACACACATGGTTATCATAAATTACCAACACTATCCTGTCCTGTGTTCAACGTTCAAACTTTTCAACTTGATATTCATTAACAAGAACAAATGATAGCAAAGCTTTAAATTTAGCCAAGAACATGCCACAATAAAAGCCAAAGGTTTAGCTGATCACCTTGAAGAAAAAGGCCTAGTGCAAGAAGTTTAAGAGCCCGTAAAAATGCTTTTCTAGATGCAACAACTCCACAAGACAGCTTCTGTTGATGTAAAAGATTAGTTAGGTTAAATGGACCATTTATCAAGAAGCTTCCATAACGAATTCTAGTCCAATTCAAATGATATAAAACAATCTAGATACCTTGTACGTCATCACATGCTTTTATCATTTATTTATTTATTTATTTTTTACTTATACAATAGTTTCAAGTAAATACCTTGTATGTCAGTGCTAGCGAAACACCAACAATAAAAAGGAAAAATGGCATGACAAAATCTGCTATTGTTAAACCATTCCATGGGGAATGATTGAGCGCCGGAACTATTCCACCAGCATCATCCACCAGTATCATCAGCTGCATCAAAATTGATAAACTCAGTAAGAAAAAAGTATTAGAGGAAAAAAATTAAAGATAATTTTTGTTTATATGAGATGTAAAGAGCCCAAAAACTCATATCCTGAGTTTGTAATACACACATGTCATATATTATTTGCCTAAAAAACGAAATACCAAAGCTCCAGGGAGTGTCCAATTCTTTGATATTGGGATTACACCAGGCCAATGTTTGAAAGTGGCCACTTTTTGCAAACCATTTTTTGTGTTGCTCCTAAAAAAACTAGGGTCACCTTTTTTTAACTTGCCACACTCAGTAAACATGTACGACACAAAATTGTGAGAGTTATGGAATGACTAAGCATACACCAAATAAAATTATGACTAGAAAGTAGAAACTAGACTGAAAATGGAGAAAAGAACAAGGTAATGTGAATTACACATAAGACAACTATTTCTCAAGCAACTTTGTCGTTTTCATCCTATACCACATGTCTTTTAACTCGAATTGGAAATATAAACATTATTGGATTATGTTAATATGTGCCATGTGAATAGTTGAAGAAAGAAAAAGTCAAGTGGTCTGGTCACTAACAGTGAATAGTCTAACTTTATTTATGAACTTTAACAATCCCATGTGCGCTCCAAACATTACATAGGGCTAAATTGGACACAATATCATATCCAGTTAAATTTTATTAGGCGCACCAAACAAGGTCTATATCTAAAAGAATTCCACATAGAAAATTATGATTACTTTACAATCTAACAAGTTGCATACAGATGACAGGTTACAACAATTGTTTATTTAATAACCATGTTACACTTCTTATTCAATGATGCATATTTGCCAACAGAATACGATATGCATGTAACTTCTGATATGGTAAAATAATCCAATGAAGTTTAGTAAAGCGAATGGCAAGCATTGCGTTTCTTTGTCATCTCCCATTGATAAAGTAAGCAAGTTATAGTGGTGAAGAGTCGATTAGCCACATTACATCTAACCAACTGCACGTCATGCCACCGTTAGTAAACTTAATATATAAACTTGATTGTTAATTTATTAAGATAGACAATCATTAGGGAATTTCTTATTAACCTAACCCACTTAGAATAGTTTTTGTTTGTGGCTTTGTTAAAACTACCTAATCTTGCTTGGAATAGAATTGATATTGCAAAAACTGAAGCTGTTTATTGACTTAACGGTTTGGAGGGTGGCTAAAAGTGCCCAGTAACTATTATCATTATGAGTGATGATATAATATATGTTTAAGATGATTATGATTTTTTTTGTTTTGTTTTGTTAATTATAATTGAAGAGTAAAAGGAAGTTGTCAGCTAAAAGAAAGGAAGCGCCCGACTTATTCGGCTTATAAACGTGTATATAATCAATTTTTAATTAAATATATATTTTCGTATTTTGAATACAATGCAAATCAAAGTTATTTATTCAGAAAGAAAACCAATTAGCCAAATAATAATATAAGATACGGTTCAGATCAGAAGACACGAAAGTACTTTATTGCTTAGGAGTTGGGATATATCCCCTTCTTCATATAGATTAAACATATCAATAATTGCGAAAACTATTATTTTTCTCAATGTACTTGGAGGGGGGGGGGGGGATCATATGAAATTAGAAATATTCTTTTAATTTGAAACGTTAAAAAACTTAATTCAATACATGATGATAAACAGAAGAATAGCTACACCAGTAAATAAAGAATGTGGTGAATAAAAGGAGGTAATATGGTTCAAATTCATGATAATTTTTTTTTAAAAAAAAAAACAGAAATACTCAATTTTTTTTTAAAAAAAAACAGAAATACTCAATTTTTTTTAAAAAAAAAAAACAGAAATACTCAATTTTTTTTTTCAAAAGTAGAGATATGTTATAATCAGAGAATATTGTGAAATCTTATCGAAAGGGCACGTAACTATAATTCTCTTTTAATGGACGGCTTTCCGAATAACTAAAGAGATAGGTAAACAAACTCTCTGAAAAGGGGGAGTTGAAAAAAAAAATCTTATAAATGTAATTAAAAATTCAATTTTATACACGAAAATAGGTTTTTGTCAAATAAAAATATAAAAAAAATACTAGGAAATACATTTATTTTTCTATAAAAGTGGAGAGGTATTATAATGAAGGAATATTATGGAATATTATGGGGATGGACAAGTAGCCGTAATGCTGTATAAATGGACGGCTTTCCGAATGAGAAAGAGATAAGTAACAAATAATCTCTAAAAAAGGGGAAGAAAGTAACTAAAGAAAGAAACAATGGATGTGGATGGTAACACCAAACGCAATTCTTTTCTTCAAAGTAAAGGGAACACAACTTTAACACGTGCAAACTCCTCCGAGATTGGATTCTCTCAATAACACAAATCAATCGGGAATGGCAAATCAAAGCCAGAACCCCTAAAAAATATAAATCCCAAGAATCTCTCTCCCCTTTAGCTCTTGATAGACCCTAGTCAATACAATCAATCATCTTCCACTAATTATTTAATTGACCACTAAACAACAACCACCGGTGAGTCACGAGTCATGACTCATGACTCATCACTGAGTGAGTGGTGCACAATAAGTAACATAAAGCAAAGCACCTCTTTATTATGGTCCCTAACCTTCGTTACTAGTTGTTATTGTATTTTTGGACTACCACCCAATCCAAAATCCAAGGAAGGAAAGAAGAAAGAAACTGAAAACGCAAGGACATACGACGTCGTTTGGTTCTTCCCAAAATTGTAAGGAGGAGATAGTCATTACTATTAATAACAAATCCTAATCCTAATTAACATAACGTATTAGTAACAGCAAACAAAATAAGTATCCATTACCTTTATTAGACAAAATAATTAAAAAAAAGAAATAACAAAAAATAATGAACACAGAAAGAGAAGGAGAGAGAGAGAGAGAGAGATTACCGCAACGGTGAGGCCACGAAAAACGTCGAGTGAAACCAAACGCTTAGATTGAGGCTGAGATTGGTGCCTGGAACTGGAAATGGTGGTTGAGCGTTGTTCCTCAATCTTGTTGTTGTTGTGAATGTTAAGCTTTGCAGTTTCGCCATTGGTGAAAACAGTGGCGGAACTTGAATCAGAGATCTGGTGGAGCGCCATCTCCACATCATCATCATCCAAGTTCTTAATAGGCTCGTAACTCTGCATCTTTCAAATCAATGTATTTTGCTCCCTCTTGCTACCATCTACTTGTTCATATTCCCATCAAACAACAATAATAATAGCAATGAATCTCTTTCTCTTTCTTTCTAAGGAAATAGGAACTCTTCTTACTTGAAGAAGCAATGCAATGGTAGGCACTGGTAGATGGCAGTGCTCAAAAACTAGAAGATCCCTTCTTCTCCTTCTCCTTCTTCTTCCTTCTTTTCCTTTTTCCTTCTACTGTTTCTTGAGTTTTTGTTATTTGGCTTCTTTCCCCTTGTTCCCACTTTTATAGGCGATTTGGAGAAGAGAGGCACACAAACAATTTTTGATATTTTTTTTTGCGCGTCCTTGCTCTTTATTGTCCCCACAAAAAATTAAAAAAAATAAAAAAAATAAAAGGATTCCTTGGATAAGATTATATAATTCCTTTTTTTTAAAAGGAAAAATAAAAGAGTGTAACAAAATTCATTAATCAAACTTAAATAAATAACTTGCTTCTGTTTTTATTTTGAAAAATAGAATAATAATATAATTGATATTTATGATATCGTCGATTGATGTGCGTGCCATTAGCGAGGATCGTTCTTCCCATACGTTACCACACTCTTTGTTTCCTCCCTCATCAACACCAAAGCCAGTCATTATCCCAAAATATAAATAGTTAACTATTAATAATTTGAAAATCCTCCTGATTTACATTTTAATGATTTTTAACTATTAATAAAAATATCTAAAAAAATTATGTTTACAAAATAGTGATTCAATTTATTAGCATTTCCATTATATTAAATATAGGAAGGTTGTTAAACATGTTTAAGGTGAATTTAACGAATCTCTTAATCAATTTATGAGACTATAGGTTTTCCTTTTATCGGCCATTGAGATTTTTTAATCTTGATTCGTTACCGTGTAAAATCAGAAGTAAAATAAAGATGTTCTTTTTAAATTTAAGGCGTTTCTTAAAAACAAATGATATTTAATTTATCTTCTAAACATGAGAAATTTTATAAAAATATAATTAAAATAGATACAAAAACTTGAAATAAATAAATAAGGATTTAATGTAGATGGACTAATAGTGTAAGAAAGTTTTACATTGTCATCCAATGATGTGTTGTCACATCATTGGATGACAGTGTAAAACTTTTTTATATTGTCAGTGTATACTAATTAAACTCAATAAATAAATAGAACAAGATTAATTAACTCTAATATATTCAAAAGTTAATAATGACAATAGGCCGTATTAATAATAAATTATTAATGATTATTTTGAATTTATTGACATTATATATTATTGAATTTTGGCATTTAAATATTAAAGTTTATATATAGACAAAATTAAAATCATAAATATTAAATTAAAATTACTGAGATATGTGATATTAAACCATAGATAATTAGAGATAAGTCATGTCACGGGCGTAGAGATAACTTACCTTATTCCATTTTATTTTATTTTGGTCAATTACCTTATTCGATTTGATCTGCAGTAATTAAGTTAGGCTAATTTTGAGCTGGGCCAAAATTGTTCTGGGCTAAACATTTATTAACCGACATGGTCTTAAAGGTTGCCATATGATTGGGGGGTGGTGCGGGGTCAGGTGTTTTTTTTATAATATTGTTTCTAATACTTTCAACACTTGTTTCACTTTTATGCTTGATCATCACTATTTTTTTATGTAACTTAAAATTAGTAAGTATTACGTGATCTTAAGCGTTTACTTTAAACTTAGGTAAAAATTTAAAAATATAAATTAACACAATTATTTTTTTAAAATATTTAAAATTATAAAAAAAGTATATAATTTATTTTTAGGTAAAATTTTTACACTTATTTAAAGAAAAAATCAAAATCATAAAATATATACACGATCAATTTTAAAGAATTTAAAATTAAAATAAAAAATAAAATTTATATATAAGTGATTTCGTTTCATTTTAAGATATAACAAAATAAATGCTAATGCCCCAAAATTCACTTCAATTATCCAATGAGAGTGGGTAAATTACGTATGTAAATTCTCTGCATATGTACATATATATATATATATATTAATATATAATAATTTATATATGTAGTAATGTATCAGTAAATAATTTTATGATACATTTTTTATTGGAAAAGAAAAACATTATTAAAAGAATATAAGGAGTATTCTAATCAATTTCACAAATAAGAGTCTGACTTCAATAATCTTAACATGACAATTTCAAACCTTATAAAGGATAGATTTACCAATTTGAAAACAGATATGTTATAAATTTAGGATTTAATTATGTAAACAGATATGCATGTTATATCAGTTATCACATAAATAAATTTCAAAATGAATGCAATTATAAAAACAAAATTTGATTTTTTCCCCATATGACATAACGGCAGAAAGAGGACAATATTATTACTTATTATGATTACCTTTCACCAACTCTTTTAGCCACTAATAAACTAGCAGTTGGAATCTGCAATAGACCCTGGACTGGTAATGGCACTGGACGTTGCTTTAGATTTCCGCTGCTTGGTTGTGTTATAGCTAGTACGAGTAATACGAGTAATATATATAAAAGTATATCATCATCTTAATAGTTGGTTGTGACTACTGTTCGTTTAACTTTTTATTTATTTTTTGTTTTACAACATCATTTGAAATAAAAACTAATAATTCTAAGGCCTATATAATTCAGCCATAATTGTTTAAATTTTGAGATAATTAACATATTATTAATGCAATTAATGTTGATGTTAGAGGCTTGATTTTTCAATTTTTTTATTTTTCACTTTTAAGGTGTATTTTATTAAGTATACCGATCCAAATTCAGTATAATATTAAAATAAAATGAAGTGAAGCAGTTTAATAATAAGGGAATAGCTACAACAACTACGTACGTACCTTAATGAACGATCATTGGTTTAGGCCTGTCAGGTTTGATATTCTGGGTTGATCTGTGGACATCACTAAGCACATGGAAAAGGAAATTAAAAGGTGAATATTATTGAAGGGGAGTTGCACTTGCACTTGCACTTGCACTGCGTTGTTCATGCCATTTCATTTGGAGTCTGTATAGGCAATGGGCGGTGCAACTTTTGTCATGCTTAGTGCTTATCTAGAACCTAGCAGAATATGCCACTCATCTTATCTTGTGGTCGTGGCCCTTAAATTTCCTGTTTTTTATTCTCCATGCACGTCTACCTCATATACTTTTAAAATATATGCACTATTACGTATTTTAATAGAAAATAATATTTTCTAAAATAATTCAAAAAAATTTAATACCTCTACAATTGTCTTCAGAGTTTTGTTATTATGTACATTTAAATGTTATTAAAAGTTCTGTTCATTATTTTGTTTTCTTAATTTTCTTTGTTATTAACTTCATTAATTTTTTTTATAATAGCATATAGATGGAAATTACAAACCTTGGAGAATTTTATTGATACAAAGAAATATAAACCTATATATATATATATATATATATATATCAGAATAAATGAAGTTTTACGAAAAATAAATCTGGTCAGAGAAGAGGACATCATACCCTAAATATAAGAGAAGGTTAAAATGACAATAAAAAAATCATGGATAAACTCCTACAATGTAAAAAAATCATCATGATATGCCCGTCAAATTATATAATACAAACATAGCATTTGTTTGGTTTTGCATTTGAACGGTGCAAAATCATGATTTCGTAAACTTTGTTTTAAATTACTTCGGCCCAACATGCTTCGTAAAATATATATCATTCATCTCAACCATTAATTTGTAGAATCAATTCTACTTAATTGTAAATCAAACGGACACATACTTTTAAACTGGATTTGGTTTGAGTTTTTTCAGATTTATAAAGGTAAAGGTAGGATAAATTTAGGGATACAAGTGTTTTTGCGTCTTTCACTCTCTTTTTTTGGTCAAAAGTACGAACCTTTCATAAATAACAAACCCTAGAAATTGTGCCAAAGGCAGGGTAGCGGCCCAATACAGAGAATAAGTTGTATTAGCCAAAGACAGCAAGTACAATACATAGATACGCTCTCTGAACAATATCTAGTAACTATTGGCCTAGATTTGCGCCGCTGAGATAACTAAGCTCATAAGAAAGGAAAGACAACAATGAAGACAAAAAGGAAAGTAAGAAAAACAGAAGCTATTGTGGTGGATCTTCTAAGAGGTTGGAGCGATGATCGATGGCTAATATATATAGCATCTTGAGAGAGGAGACAGCGCAGCTCCGGTGGAAGGAAGAATCGCCAATTTGGGGGCATTGATTGGGCTGAGGCCATTGAAGCTAACTGGTGAGCTACTCTATTCCATGATCTAACAACCCATATGAACCCACAGTAGGTAAAGGACGATTGAGCTTCGTTTATGTCTTGAATCAGACTAGTTATTTCCCCATTCTAAGTCTCTCCTTTGCAGGCTTGGATGAGCAGCAGTGAGTCACTTTCCAGGACCACACAGGTTCCAAGGTTGTACGCCGTGGCGAGGCCATCACAAAGAGTAAGAGCTTCAGCCATTAATGGAGAGGAGGCTACTATATATTCTGCAGGTACCACCAAACTCTACCTCTCATTTGTAGTTCCTAGCTATGAAAGCAATACTCCTACCATTAATTGTTGTAAAGGCTAGTTGCATCTGTATTGATCTTGATAAATCTCTCTCTAGGTGCTTTCCATATCTGTTTGATTTTTGCTCCCCTGTTTAGGTTAGGGATGTGGGTAGTGGTGTTAAATGTATAGCAACATTCACTATGAAGTGAATTTGCTTTAATTAGGGTCCCCATTTGATTAGGAGGTTCCCTTTGAAAGATCACAGAATTCCGATCTTTCCATATTATCCACAAATAACATGCTAGTAATGAATTGGTGAAAACTCCTTTCCTCCCATTCTTTGAATTTAGTGAATTTCTGCATTAACCAATTAGGAAAAGCAGGAATTATGTTCATGTCTGGTAGGCCTTGTATCTGGTTTCCAAACAAAACAGACCTTGTCCATTTGTAGAATAGTAGTACATGCTCAATTGTTTCGTTCTCTTCCTCACAGATGGAGCATAAAGGGCTAGGGGTTAACCTCTCCCAAAATAAGTTTTCCCTAACTGATACTATGTTAAGTGTCACCTTCCAAAAAAACATTTTGATCTTCTGTGGCACCTGGAGGTTCCATATTATCTTCAAAATCTCTAGGGGAAGATTGTTAGATGTAGAGGGAGCTAGCATTAGAGTTTCCTCTCATAGTTCTCTTGAAGACATGGTAACCTGTTTTAACCGAGTATTGCCTTGACTGGGCATGAGGCCAAATTAAGAGATTATCTCTAGTAGGTTTCCCTGTAGAAGTTTGCATGACTTTTTCAAGGTGGCAGGGGGCTATATTCTCCCTCACCTTATTCAAGTTCCACCCCCTGACACAGGGTCAATTAGTTCTTTAACTTTAGAGATCTGGCCATTTTCTTTGACGAGAACCTTAACACCTGCAGCCAGCCAAATACCATCCTGAACATCAATTGATTCTCCTGAATTTACCAACCACCTACCATTCTTCTTTAGAGCACTTACTCCATACATCAAGCTAACCCAAATCAAAGAATCCCCTCCCTTTCTTTTGGCATGAAGAAAATCTAATGTAGGGCAATAGATACCTTTCATAACTCTGACCCATAATGCCTCTGGTTGCTTCTATGCCTCCATGCCTGTTTGGCCAGCGGGGCTATATTCATAGTACTGAAATTTTTAAAGCCCATACCCCCAGATTTCTTGCTAGATGAGATAAAATTCCAGTTCTTCGAGTGTATTCCTCTATATTTGCCCTTATTAGTCCACCAAAATCTAGCTATATGTGAACATAATTTGTAACAGAATTTCTTCAGGAATTTAAGAATTGACATGGCATAAGAGGGAATTTCCTGTGACATTGCCTTAATCAGTACCTCCTTACCAACTTGGTTGAGGAAGGACTCCTTCCAGCCTTCAATCTTTTGAATAACTCTTTCTTGTAACCAACTCAGTCTGTTTCGTGTGTGGGTGGGAACTCTTTTGCCAAAAATAATGCCTGATTTGGTGAGGTTGATCTGTTGTCCAGACAATTGGGAGAAAGAATGGAGAATCCTAGATAGTTGATAAATCTCCTCCAAGCATGCTTGTGAGAACAATACAGAATCATCTGCAAAAAAAAATGTGTCAGTGTAGGGGAAGAGGGAGCTAGCATTATACCAGCAAGAACCTTATTCTCCTTAGAAACTGAAATCACATTTGAGAGAATATCTATAGAGAATAAGAACAGATAGGGGGACAATGGGTTTCCCTGTCTTAAGCCTCTTTTTGGAATAACCTTTTTGGTCTCCACTCCATTGATTTTATAGGTATAAGTTACTTTGGTAACCAAGGCCATAATTCTCCCCACCCAGTTTTGGTTAAACCCATAGGCTAATAAGGTTTTTTCTAAGAAGTTCCACTCTAACCTATCATAGGCTTTGGCTAAGTCTAATTTTACTACTGCACCATTGTTGGCACTTCTATCCTTCTTCTTTAGCCAATGGAAAATCTCCTGGGCTATTGCCAAGTTGTCCTGGATTTGACGCCCCCTATGAAGGCACTTTGATTCTCTAAATGAGCTGGCTCATAAATGGTTTGAGTATTTTCACAATGATCTTATATATTACTTTGTATATGTAATTGCAGCAGCTGATGGGACAAAGCTATTGGATGCTATTAGGACGTGTTGTTTTGGGAACCAGAGCCACATTTGTATTTATTTATGGGTTAATTGTCCCGGTGTGAAAGAAATCCATAACTAGATTCATCACTTCTTGTTTTACTACTGGCCAATGCTTCTAGTAAAAAAGGCCATTCAATCCATCTGGACCTGGGGCTTTCATGGCCCCTAGGGAAAAACAACATCCTCAATCTCCTTTTTGTGATTGGAAGTGATAAAGCATCATTCATTTCAGTAGTAGCACGTGGCTCCAAATCTACAAAACACTTAGGGGAAGGGCTATTTTGGTTTGTAAAGTTCCTGAAAAAAATAGAGTGATTACCTTTCTCAATATCGTCCTGACCTTCCACCCAATTCCCTTGACCGTCCTTGATTCCATACAACTTTTTTCTACCCCTTCTTTGAACCGTGGTGGCGTGAAAGAACCCAATGTTTCTGTCCCATGATTCAATCACTTTAGCCTAGATCTCTGGGCCCAGTACAGTTCTTCCTGTTTCCAGAATCTGTCAATTTTAGTTTTGAGATCTTTAATCCTATTCCAAGTAGTCAATCTCGGATCTGAGTTCTGAAGTTCCTCCAATTCCTTTTTAAGGGAAACAATTACTACAAGAAATGAGCGATTTTAGATGCGAAAATGTAGCGACGACCATTAAATGTCGCTACGTCGTCGCCACATCGTTAAATGCGAAGTTCAACGCATAACTGTGCCATTAATAAGTTGTGACAGCTAGGTCGTCGCTATAGTTAAAATTTCATTTTTTTCTGGAAAATTAAAAAATAGCGTTAAATAAACTTAGCAACGGCTTGGCCGTCGCTACGTTTTAATTAAAAATTTAAAATTTGCGCCTCTGCGTCACATAAGTGACGGCCCGACCGTCGCTACATTGGTTTTTAAACTGTGCGACAGCTGTAGCGAAGACCATGGTTGTCGCTGAGTTAAAAACATGTGCGCAATAAAACCCTTCCCCTCCCTTCTTCTCCTCCGGCTCCCCTCTCCCTCTGTTCCCTTCTCCCCCCGCCTTCATTCCCTCTGTTCCCTCTCCCCTCATGGTAGGCTCATCATCCGACCTTATGGAAGAGGGTGAGTTTCTACAATTTTTTATTTCTTTAGTATTTTGAATTTTTATAAGTGTTTAGTGTTAACATTGAATTTTTTTATTTTGAAGTTGGGCGCCTAACAACCCCTCATCGCAGTCATTGGTCATGCGATCCGATCACAATCCCAAGGTCCTCACTATAGGTCACCCTGAAGGATGTGAGGGACAAGTTGTGGGAGGAGTTTACAGTAAAAGCCTTCATTTTGCTTTATTTTTTCATAAGTTATGCCTTTATTTTCAAATGACATTTTCAAGTGGTGGGACAAATTGTGGGCCTCTTCCCAGCCTTCCGGGCCTTGTTCATCATATCTCGAAGGTGATGAGCAACCCTCTGCTCGTACACCTTCTTGATTTGGGCCTCATGAGAAGGGTCCCAAGTAACTTGCCTCAGTAAAATAAAAATAGGGTAACTTATGACAAATTGACATAACTTAAGGAAATTTTTTTAAAGTGTTTAGGGTTTATAATTACCGTGAACTCTTCCAACCACCCGTCCCTTACATCCTTCGGGGTGACCACCCACAGGTAGTGAGGACCCCAGAATTGAGAATGTATCGCATGACCAATGGATGCGATATGTGGGTTGTTAGGCACCCAACTGCAAAATAAAATATTCAATATTAACAGTTAAAACAATTACAGATTCAATATTAATATCAATTCTAAAGAAAAAAACAAACTCACCCCTTGCCAAATGGTCGGATAATAACCTGACCTTGAGTGTCTACCTCCTGAGGTCAGCTTGAGCTGGCACCCTGGAACCGAACTGGCTCCGCATCAGACTCATGGTCAGCGTCCCCATCAATATGATCCTGAGCATCCTCAGCGTCCAACTCGGGCACAACGTCCTCAACCACTGTAGGCATCTAACCTAATCCCGGTGTTGGGATGAACCTCATTCCATCGAATTCTGGAGCAGAAGGTGGAGGGGAGGAAGAAGAAGAAGAAGAACTCGATGGCTGCCGCCGAAGTAGATGGATGCTCTGGCAGTTGATCAGAGTAAGAGAGGTTGACCCTCTCCCGCATTGTGCGAGCTGTCTGTGCACGTAGCTCGCCCGGAGGGATGGACCTCCCTTTACTCGGTAGGATCTTCTCTCCACATCTACCACGCGTACAAGACATTTTTTCCTATAAACTATAAACATTATATAAATTAAATAATTACTATTTACAAATTAGTAATTATATAAATACTATTTACAAATTACTAAATTAAATTAATTAATTACTCTTTATAATTAAATACTATTTTATTTACTAATTACTTCTAATAATTATTTACTATTTACTAATTACTAATTACTATAAAACTAGTAAACTAATAAAACTAATAATTACTAATAAACTAATAAAACTAATAAACAACATACCTACTAAAGCAATGTTTAAAACTAATAACATAATACCTATATCACATTAATAAACTAATAAAATAAATAAACTATTAATTATAAATAAATAAATTAAAACTATAAAACTTACTAGTTGCGACGCCAGAGAAGGAATGAAGAGAGAAGGAGCTGTAAAGTCACCTACAAGCAACTATTTTGAATTTTGATCGGTTCAAAACGAACTTGTGAAGGAGGGGAAGTTTTTAATCGGTAAGTTTTTGAGAATGAAAGAGAGAGAGATAGAAATAAAGGGGCGGCCGGAGGAGAGGAAAAGAGAGGAAGGAGGAGGAGGATGAAAATAGAGGAAGAGGGGAGGGGAAAGGGTTTTACGCCTACCAGCATTAATTGGTCGTCGCTGTGTTTAAAATTCGTTAGCACGCGCCAAATTTGAATTTTATTTTTAACGTAGTGACAGTCATATCGTCGTTAAGGCCGTTGCTACGCTTAATTTTAATATTTTCAGAAAAAAAAGTTAAGTATAGCGACGGGCGACGGCCAAACCGTCGCTATGTACGTAGCGACGACTAGGCTGTCACTAAGTATTAATTGCACTGAACAGTGCATTTAATGTTTGTAGCGACACCTTGGCCATCGCTACGAGCTACAAGGCCGTCGCTAAATAACGAATTTCTTGTAGTGAACTACCAAACCTGACCTGGCAACGAGTTTTACTCACAGTATATGTGGGTGAAGTTTTTTTTTTTTTTTTGCCACGTGCACCCCTAGTTCTATATTTAAATTATGTGGCATATAATGCCACTTAATTTTAAATACACCACTTTTGTCACAACATAGAATGATAACCATTTTATTATGAGATTTAACGGTTCCTCTGCCTATTCATTAACACTAACCTAACTGGTAACTTAATAAAAGCCCTCGTTTATATATATATATATATATGCATGGTTTTGAAAGTTTTGATTTTCGTTTTCAACTTTATGTGATATTCTGTTTTACCATGATGTAACACGTACGAATATTAATTCCTTTTTGTAACATGCTTGGTGTTTGGTGCTGTCGTGAAGTATAAACTAATGAATAAGTACTGAACAAATTAGGTATTCTACAAAATTAGGTATTTCACCAAAAAGTTAGCAATTACAAATGGTGAAGCGGTTGTCCTAATTAATTAGGGCTTTGTATATCTGATTCATGATGATGCATATATAGTTATATACCCCTGCCGCTATGGGTGATAGGCATGCCAAAATGCGACTTAAAAGAAGTATCAAATTGCTATATAATAACACATTGCGGTTATTATCACAGTTTAAATTGAATAATTATAATATTGGTTGCATTAAATTTAATTTAAGGGGAACAATACCTTCACTGAATAAACTGGACTTTCTAAATTAAGAAGATGGGATAAAATATTGAAACACCGCATGCCTACCTCCCCTGTCTTACGTAGAGATGAAAGTGATGAGCAAATCTAAACCCAGTTCAGGTACATCTTGATAAGAATAGGTTTTATTTTTTTTAAAGAAAATGAAGTATATTTTTTTCACTCAAACTTATCCTACTTTTATTTAACGAGTACGTCAAGTAAGTAGTGAAATTCATATATCATACACTTCATAATTTTTTTTAAACATCTCAATTATTATTTTTTTTCTAAGTTTTTTTGGTAAGTATTTTTTTTTCTAAGTTTGAGTGTTTTCATTTGTATATTGATTATTTTCTCCCGTAATCTATTTAATTTTAACTAATGTGAACCACTCAAATCAAATTCGATAGAAGAGAGATGGATAAATAAACATCTCATACATGTGTCAAGTGAGTAAGAAGGGGAAAAATTCAAGAATAATGTTAACATCTCTATTTTCATTCAAGTGTTATCTTTTTTAAAAGCAGCTGTTTACTTTAAATCACGGCTTAACAAAATTTACAATCATACACATCATACATTATATAGGGATGAAAACAGGTCAGACCGCTCGCCATGGACCTACAGTTTGACCTACATGAAGCCTAGGTCAGACTATGTCAATTTATTAAATAGATCATATCAAGACTTTTTCAAAAGCCTATATAGCAAAACAGGCTAGACCAGACCATTGAAAAAGTCTTTTAAGCCAATCAGACCGACCTATTTAACTAAATATAAATAAAATACTAATATTTTTTATATTATTATTATTATTATAAAGATTTTTATTATATTGCCTCATAATTATATATTTATTAGCTTGTATAAATATATAAGCAGGGAGTAAGGAGGGGGGCAACCATGGCCCCCCAAAATTTTTCCAAAAATAAAATTTATATATAAACATATCTATACAATTAATTAAAAAAATATTTCTACA
The DNA here is from genome assembly GCA_026901365.1 of Sesbania bispinosa. Lineage (NCBI taxonomy): Eukaryota > Viridiplantae > Streptophyta > Magnoliopsida > Fabales > Fabaceae > Sesbania > Sesbania bispinosa. The sequence goes on from QLOH01000003.1 coordinate 3,270,119, forward strand.
TATTAAAATCTTGTGCTGGCTCCCCAAACTTTTTGATCAAGATTCGTCATTGTATATAAGTATATTGTCTTACATAAAAAAACTTGGGACTATAAGTCTATTTAAGTATATGCTCATGATATATTCAAGTATCTTACTATAAAAACATGTTTTTAACTAGACTTTCAGGCCATGTCAAGCTCAGGTCATAGGTGCAGGCCAGATTCAGGCTTTAGAAAGCCTATCTCGGCTTTATTTCCATATCCTTGTGTACGTGCATGGATCTTTTTAACAAGCATACATATTTATTAAGTACTCTCTCTGGTCTTATTATTTATAAGACAACATTTGAAACTTTTCCAAAGTCCTATTTATAAGAAAAAGTACACAAATCTAGAAGCATTTATTATTATTTTTCTCATATTTATCCTTATTGACCATTAAAAGTTTCAAGGTTATACAACTACCATTAGGGTGGAAACAGGCCAGGCAGGCCAGGCCAGGCTTTGGCAGGCCTGAGCCTGGCCTGACTCATAATTCTTAAGCCTGAGCCTGACCTGTTACCTGTTACAGGCCTTTTTGTAAGGCCTGGCCTGACCTGCGAAAAAGCCTGACCTGGCCTGTAAGCCTATTTAGAAGCCTGTTTTATAACAAGGCCTACCAACCGGCCAACAGGTCTATAAGCCTATGTAGGCCAACATGCCTTTTTAAGCAGGCTTTTTTATATAATTAATTTAATATATTCTAATTTTTACTATATTATAATTTTTTAATTATATTATAGTTATTTATATAATTAATTTAATATATTATATATTATTATATTAAATAGACCGACCTGTTAAGCCTAATAGGCTTTTTCACAGGCCTGACGCCTGACCTATTTAACTAAACAGGCATTTTAAGAAGCCTTAGCCTGACCTTTTTAATAAACAGGCCAGGCCGCAGGCCCCTGACAGGCCGGCGGGCCTATTCCCACCCCTAACTACCATGATAGTGAAGTTTAATTTTAAATAAGGATAAATTTATAATCTTGTACAATAATTTCTTAAAAATCAATATATTAAATACCTTTTTTAATATGTGTGTTTTTATCTAAATTGTCTTATAAATACGACTGGAAAGAGTATCAATTTGTGTAATAGATACTCTATCAAACACGCACTTAGATACTCTATCAAACACGCAGTTCTAGGTTTGATTTTAAGAGGTAGAAAGCAGACATTTCAAGAGAGATTTTCAGTTTAGTGCTTAATGTATAATGTATTCACCTACTAAGTGAGGAAACTCTCCAAAATAAAAAGTAAGTTGTCTAATTTTATTACTTTAAACCTCACCATTTTATGATGACTTTGGCTGCATCAGTTTAATTATTCAATTCTTTGGGATTCTGATTAATTCAATTCCTTTTTCGTCCGTAACATGTGCATGTCAAGTTAAGAAATTTTTATTAGATAGGGAGAGACAAGATATTGGTTTTTCTTTTTTGACTAGTTAATGAATCCCAGTCATTGAAATTACATATATTTTAGTTTTTTTTTAAAAATATTTGGAGAAATGTTAAAGGAAATTTTGAGCTAGGCTATGTTTTTAATCCAAAAGAGAAAGTAAAGAAGTGAAAATTGAAAAGAAAAAAAATTAGAAATAAATATTTTTTATTTTTAAAATAAAAATATAAATAAAAAGAAGAAAGAATATAAATATTTCTTGGTTGAAAAATTGAGAAGAAAATAAATGTATTTATGTTAAATAACTTTTTATCATTTAATGTATTAGATTATATATATATATATGTTATTTTAATAATGATTTTTTATCTCTGATATTTTTTCTAATATGACAAAATGTTTTTTTTATGACCTCCATCATTTTTTATTTTATGCTAATTTTTTAAAATTAAATCAGGAGTGTTAAATATCATTAAGATAAATCATGTAAATAAAGCTCTAAATGAAATAAAATATAAAAAATACTACAAACCAACAAAGGAAAATTACCACTAGAAAATAGATCGTTATCTTATGATATATTCATAAAAAATAAAAGTACATATATAATTTTTATTTTGCAAAATTAGTTTAATTTATTTAAAAACAAATTCTTAGATAATATAAAAATATTTATTTTATATTTAATAAAAAACGAAATAAAAATATAAAGTTTTTTTTGGGTGAATAACACAATATAAAGATTTTAAAATTTATTAGCGCTAGGTATTCTATTGATAACTATCTGACTTTGATTCAAAAATTAGTCTGCTTTAGAGTGAGAAATATTGAAAATAATTTTTTTATATCCGACGCATAATATTATTTAGAAAATAAAAATACTCAATTGTTTCTTTTTGTTGTTTTTTTTTCTCCTTCGACACTCTTTGTCTATTTTTTTTTCTCTCTCTCTAAATTGAAATTACTTATATTTTAAATTAATAATAACAATTAACAAATGACAAAAAAAAAAAGTGATGCCGTTACTGACCGACTCCATCAAACTTATACTTAAAATGGAAAAAACTGATGAGTTACAACTAGTACTAGTATTTAATATTTAATTTAAAATATAATTTATAATCCAATCACATTCTTAAGTCAATCAGGACGGTGTTGTTGCTGCAGGTTGGGTGAACAGTACTAAGGGGAAAGAAATGGGGCGGTGGGTGGTGGAAGGTTGCGGTGTTGGTGGGTTTAGTGGCGTTGTTGGGAGGTTACTGGCAAGGTGGACTCAGTATTGGATTTGAGAAGGAAACAGCTCTCAAATGGATGAGTGATTGGTCAGATAGATTAGGGATTTGGGCCATCCCTCTCTATATCTCTATCCACACTCTCTCCATCGCTCTCTGTTTGCCTTCCGCTATTTTCCTCGAAACCGGCGCTTCTATCCTCTTCGGTTTCTTCCCTTCCGTTCTCTGCGTCTTCTCTGCCAAGATCCTCGCCGCCTCTCTCTCCTTCTCGATCGGCAGGTTCTTCTCCCTTCTTCTTCTTATTCTTTCATTTCACATAACACGAGATCTAATCTAACATAAAATCCATAACATTCCAACTCTAGTGATTATGCCTATAGCTTGTTCATTGTCACTTTGCCATACAGGAACAATTAATTGATGATTGATTGATTTTGGCATAGGAACACTAGATTTAGAGGATTTGAACCTCCGAATTTCGGCTTCTTTTGTTCGAACTGAAACTGAAGCTCATATCAGGGTTTTCTATTTTTTTAATTCTGTTACTGTAGTTATTCATCTCAATTTCAATGTTATTTATTCATCTCAATTTCTGTAATCAAATTGATTGGTGAGAATAACAATGTGGAGATGACATCTTACTTGATTTCTCCTGTATTTGAGGAAGCAGAGGGAATAAGGGATTCTCTTCTGTGCTGTGACTTGTGAGTCACCAATCGTGTTTATCAAGCTAACTGAGACAGACAGAATTGGAATTTTAGTTTCCTATTGTCTTTGAAAAAGGAATACCAGGAACTTTAGGATATCATAGTTTATTTGGCTTTTTGTTTGTGTTTGGCTTTGGGCCTTTTCTAGGGCATCTCTTATGCAAAAAAATATTCTGAGGTATTGGAGGGTGCTCGTCTGCTGACTTTGTGCTTGCTTTTATTCTTGTTTTGTTTACAGAGGTTATATTCCTGTCTTTGATCTTTCTTATTATTTTTCATTTGTCATTTCAAAATACTTTTCTGATACTATAATGAGTCAGATGATTATTGGCATTTAACCCACTAGGCCGACTGGTTAGGGGATTGGATAGTTTAGCATGGGGTTCTGATTCAAACCTCATTGTATTTCTTGTACACAAAAAAAAAGATGATTATTGGCATTTGTTAACTTTCGCCCTCTCGTGTTAAGGAATAACTGCTCCTTTGTTTTGCATCCATTGATGTTTATTAAATATCCAATGCTGACTTTTGTATTTAGTTCAATATTGTTTTTTGAAATTTGGATTTAATTTGCCTTAAAACTTTGTACTGTTAGAAGTGACTAGGAGTTGGCTAGTGTTTGAAGTTTGATTAGTTGGTAGGGGGTCATATGTTCATACCCCTGTGATGTCATTGTATTTGTACCAAAATTATTGTGTATTTTCCTGAAACCGTGTCCATTTAAGTTTCCTTAACCGTGTGTGCTTTATGCACACTTAGGTGGACCTAATTTATATCCATGGGAATGGGAATAATTATAGATCATCTGATTCAGGCTGGCATCAAAACATGTTGAGTCCAATTCATTTATAGCTTCATTAGGATAGAGATTCAAGAAAGCCATTACAATTGTTAGTTATTACTTCTTTGACTTTACTACTCAGTAAATATCCAAGTTTTAAATTGCTTTTGCGATCACATTGTAGTCATGGTCGCGTTGCATCTGTTGCGGATTGATGTGAACAAATTGCGGCCAATGCTGTCCACAACTGCACTCTGATGCACCACAACTGAGATGTTGTGGCCATATCAGATAATACAGCCCGCAATTTAAAACCCTAGTGTACACAGTACTATAAAATGGTAATTTATAGGATGAGTGAATGAGACCCTTGTAGGAAGACTATTCTAATTATCTAGTAACAAGGGTGTCCATGTGTCAATAATGTGTTGTCAATTACGTGTGCTATATGTAATTCCTGGTTTGTTTATCTCTCCTTGTTTGCGCTGAGTTTAATTACTTTGTCTTCGTTCAGATTGATATTCAGGAATTCAAGCTCAGCAATGGATTGGGCCCGAGGAAACAGATACTTTCATCTCCTTTCTAAAGGAGTTGAGCAAGATGGTTGGAGATTTGTTCTTCTTGCCCGCTTCTCACCTGTGCCCTCTTATATTATTAACTATACCTTAGCTGCTACTGAAGTTGGGTTCTTTTTGGATTTTCTTCTTCCCACCGTCATTGGATGTGTCCCCATGATCCTGCAGAATACATCTATTGGAAGCCTTGCGGGTGCTGCTGTTGCTACAGCATCTGGCAATAAGAAATCTCAAATTTGGTCTTACTTTTTTCCTATAGTTGGTATTTTATCTAGTGTACTTATTTCTTGGAGAATTAAAAAGTATTCAACCCAAGTTTCAGTATCAGAAATATCTACCAGCAAAAATAAAACCGATGATTCATAACAAACCTTATCCGGTAGTGTTAGTGAAGAGACGGAGCATCTTCTTATAGGTGTCATTTTTTGTCTTGTTAGGATTAACACCATATATGTCTTTGTTCCTATGAATGTTTCGTTATGACTTGATCTTCATTTACTCTGGTAGCAGTTGCACTTCAGTCATGTAGATTTTGGTTGGGATTTTTATGTTTTATCACATTTGAATCCTTTCATTAGATAGAATAGTGGAACGTGCACAATAATTCTTCCCCAAAGTGCACACGAACTGAGCTGGGGTGTTAGGTAAGTCTAGGTGATCTGTGGTCCTTCGCGAACCTCTTTCTTTTCTACAACTAAAACTCAGATCCAAGAGGCAGTGGGACAATTACGCCGGAAGGGATGTGTTTCTTTACGCTGTTTAGCATTATAAAAGCTATGACTTTTATTACAAATAATGCTATGTTACACACACATTTCCTGCATTCACAACTATAAGTTGCTTCGTTTGTGGGCCTACTGGCACAAAGCGGTGAATGCGAGATCATTTAGTTTCATTTTGATTCGACCAAAACAAAGTTCCATTTTGATTCAATTTTCTTTCGCTATAGTGCTTATTTTTTAAATTATTAGAAGAGTTTGGGTTTCTAAGCAGTTTTTAACATGAATTGGACAGAATAATGTTGTATTTTTTTATTATTTAAAAAGTATTACACTTTAAAATTTGAAGATATTTATTCAATTCAGTTCTTTTAATTATTGACATTACAAAATTAAGTAGTTACGCGTACAATGTTTAATTGAGTGAATTGTACAATGCCACCCGGCGCCAAGATAGTTATCAATATTAATGGGGGCGATAATGACATCTCTGCAACTGTCGTATAGTGTAGATGTACATAACAAGTGGTTGCATGCCTGCATTTGCATTTAAGAAGAGTTACGCGTCTGTCTCAAACTCGATATGTGAAGTCCAAAAAAAGCAGTAACGTAATGCTTCCGCGATGACTCCGAGAGAAAGAAATGCGTGATTTTACTTCTACGCGGAAAAATGCTACTACTATCGATCATTGAGGAAAACTGTAGATGCAGCTAGCTGTAATTGTCTTTTATATTAATCCACCTCACGGCTCACACTCTTTGTTGATTGTTGCCAACAAAAAGTGGCCTTGGTGGAATACACGAACAAATAAGCACTGAGTAGGTGTACCACGCGAACGAAACACATAATCACATATCTTTGGATGGAGAGTACCCGCGCCCGCGTCTGTCCCTATGAAAAAATGCTGGCTATTGTCCGTACCCGCGCCCATACCCGCTTTGCGGGTTTTTACCCTGCCCATTGCGGGTAATTTTTGCGGGTACCCATAGGGCTTGGGCTCAATTGCCATCCCTATATATTGGTGAAAAATTCACAATATCTATATCTTCTAACTTTTTATTGGAGGTCGAATATATATAGATATTACTAGAGTTGCTTTTAGCACCATTTTTGCTATTCACACCCTCCTTCCCTTTTGAAAAAAATTCCCACATCCCCATCTCTCTTTATATTGAAAATTTTCATCTCTAAAAGGTGAATTTTTTTACAAGAAAGTTTTACACTTTTGAAAATTAATTTTCAAGAAGTATTTTTTTTAAATATGGTTCCGAAAATTAATGTCCAAAAGTAATTTTTAGCTTTTGGAAGAGAAGGGTTAGAGGAAAAAGAGAGGGGAAGAAGGGGAGGAAAATACTTTGTAATATACTCAAACTCAAACATAAAGGGAGAACAAACTTCCATAAATCATTCTCTCCCTTCTCTTTTCCTCCAAAATTCAACTTACAAACATACCCTTAAGAAGTTAATTTTCGAAAGTGGATGAAGAATATTTTTAAAAAAAGGAATTTAAAAGAAAAAGTAAGGGGTGTGAAAAGCAAAACCCAGATACTACTAGTCTTGCCATTCAGTAAGAAAGCATTGTCCAAGTAGCACCAGAAGCATAACAATAAACCACATTGTAATTGTAGGCTTTTTTTTGGTCGAAATTGTTATTGTGGGCTCTCTCTCACTTCAAACCCACAAGGCCTCGTTTTCTGTCTTCGAAGACTCTTCGGAATATCAAGGCCCACTGAATCGACAATAACACAAGTTACACAACCAAGCAAAGCAAGCCCCTAGAAAATCCAAAACAAAGATTAGTTTATTATAGAAGGAAAGAAAATGAAACATTGACTTAAAAAAAAGGAAAAATGGAAACAAAATCAAAACGACCCTCAGAGTTGACGTTGCAGTGAGGACTGAGGAAATAGCATTAGGATTTAGGAGGCAGCTTGTTCATCCTCGCTTCCTTGATTTACTTGTTGGAGTGTTGAAGTTGAGCGGTGTCAACCCCCAAAATGCTGCAGCCCCGCTCATTGCGCCCTTACATATCCCCTCTATCATCCTCCACCAGCGCCCCTTCCTTCTCTTCTCCTTCTTCTTCTTCTTCTTCAAACCCTAGAGACAGGAACACCACCACTTCTTTCCATTTTCAATCACATGGAGGAGGCCATGGCAACAACACCACCAACGACTTCCCTTCCTCCTCTTCCAGATCCCTCAAAAACCCCTCCGCTTTCATCCACAACTACCGGATCGCCCTCGCCCTTGTCCCCTCCGCCGCCTTCCTCCTCGACCTCGGCGGCACCACCGTCATCGCCCCCCTCGTCGTTGGCCTCATGATCTCCTACATCCTCGACTCTCTCAACTTCAAACCCGGCGCCTTCTTTGCCCTCTGGTTCTCCCTCATCTTCGCCCAATTGGCTTTCTTCTTAACCTCTTCCTCTTCCCTCTTCACCTCCTTCAACTCCTCCCTCTCCGTCACCATCCTCGCTTCCTTCCTCTGCGCCCACACCACCTTCCTTGTCGGCGTATGGTCCTCCCTTCAATTCAAGTGGCTCCTCCTCGAAAACCCCTCCGTTGTGGTTGCCTTGGAACGTCTCCTCTTCGCTTGCCTCCCTATCTCTGCCTCCTCCCTCTTCACCTGGGCCGCCGTCGCCGCTGTCGGAATTAACAATGCCGCCTACTACCTCATGGCCTTCAATTGCGTCTTCTATTGGCTCTACTCCATCCCTAGACTCTCCTCTTTCAAGACCAATCACCAAGCTAAGTTTCATGGTGGAGAGATTCCTCAAGATAGCTTCATCCTTGGTCCACTTGAGAGCTGTGTTCACACTCTCAATTTGCTCTTTATCCCTCTCATGTTTCACCTTGCTTCCCATTACAACGTTGCTTTCTCTTCCCCTGCTGCATTCTGTGACTTGGTTTTACTCTTCTTTATCCCTTTCCTCTTTCAGCTTTACGCTTCCACCAGGGGTGCGCTCTGGTGGGTCTCCAACAACCCTACCCACCTTCACAAAATTCGAATCGTTAATGGTGCCGTTGCCTTGGTTTTTGTTGTCATTGCCTTGGAGATCAGGGTGGTTTTCCATGCGTTTGGGAGGTATATTCAGGTGCCGCCGCCTCTGAATTATGTACTTGTCAGTATCACTATGCTTGGAGGGGCTGCTGCTTCCGGTGCTTATGCAATGGGCATGGTTTCAGACGCCCTCAGTTCCGTGGCTTTTACTACTTCCGCTATAGTGGTCAGTACCGCCGGAGCAGTTGTTGTGGGGTTTCCCATACTGGTAAGCAGTTTCAGACTTATTTTAGTGTTTTTCGTGATCACTGATTCACTGTAACCATTGCTTGAGTGTGGATTCATTAATCATTACTTTCGACTTTGGTTAACCCTTCCTGAACTGGAAATGTGTTCCACCATGATTTCTGTTCCTAATTCTTGTAGAATGAATGAGGTATATAGTAGGGCTATTTAAATAGTAATGATTAAGTTGTGATTTGATAGATGATTGTATAATATATATGACTCGTTGGAGGCTTTTACTTAGGAATAGGATAGAAGGGGAATTCATTGAAATATGACAAAGTGGATCATGAATCCTCTAAAAGCTATGAAAATGAAGAATTGAAAGAATGTGTTAAAGAAAAGGGAAATGCAGTCACTTTGCAAGTCTTTCCTAAAACACCCTTAAGAAGGCCATGAGCTGAAGCCTGTAAAGAAAAGAAGCTTGGAAGACAAACCTGTCCCACAAATTTTGCTGACAAAGATAATTGTTACTGAAAATTCCGGTTCATTGAGTTGCAGAAAACACCATCGTCAAATGCACTATGCCAGAGTGTTTGTTTTCCTTCCTTTGTACTCTCAAAACCAAGGTAGTCAAAATCGAGATTTTACCTTAAATCGGAAAGGGGGTGAAAATCGTAAACCGTGGAATGGTAACATGAATCGTAAGATTTTACCATATTTATATAATATGCATATAAATTCATATATATGTATATAAAATAGCATAAATAAGAAAATAAAACATTTAAGTCACTAAAACAAAGTAAGTAACAACTCCAAAACAGTAAACATCAAGTTTTTGGCGAGGGTACTAGGCATACCACCAAAATAAAGTATGTAACTAACACTAAAACTAAATAGTAATATTATAATTCTAGAATCTAGATGCCTAATCTAACAGAACTAGAACCACACCCATGACCAGTAGCCATGTTCGCAGAACAGAGAAGGCAAAGTCCCAGAACAGAACAGCGGAAGAGGAAAGAGGTGGAGTGACGTTTAGGATACCCAGAACAGAGCAGAAGGAGGAGGAAGAAGAATAGTTTCTGTTCGCAGAAGGTTTTAAAACCATTTAAAGGGTCGCTTGATTTCGGATCGGGTTATGGGCCGCCCAAAAAACCCAGCGAGAAAGCAACTCGGGCAATGCGGTTTCACCGTTTCCACCGCTTCTGGTTGTGATTCCGCTTCGATTTGACTGGTTTGCATTTCAGTCTACGTTCTGCATCGCCCAGGGTGCCCTGAATCGTAAAATCGGGATCAACCGATTCGGGATCAACCGATTTTACGTGTTGAATCGCGATTTTGACCACCATGCTCAAAACCTTTATTTAGGGCTGGGGTGGGAAGAAGTTCCCAACTTATGTGGCAAATCCAACTTCCTCTGAACACTCTGAAGTTTTCATTCCATTGCACATACTGCAAGCACTTAGGGATTTGGATGTTTTCATTTTTCTTGCTAACATGAGAGAGTAATGTGATGAGAGAGAAAGATACAAATTTTATTATAGTAGTACCTACCATTATTTATGTGGGGTCCATAAACAACCGAGGAGTAGCCTTATCAAGTCTGCATTTTTTGAGCAAATAATGTTTTATTATTCTCTTAGTCACCTTTGTCCAAACAAAACCCTTCACATTACACAAGACTGACAAGAGCTTTGGCCTTCATGATTTAGTTAAGGTTGAGCTTTGTGGAGAATGATAGTCAAAACCATGATGTAGATCGTAGAATTGTTTTATTTAATGTGTTCCTCTGCCCCCTGTGGTCTGCTTCTTACTCATGAGCACATTTTGGTAGGATTGTTTGTAAATTGTACATTAGCACATAAAATCACCATGAATGTGCATTTCCAGCAAATTGCAAGCTTCTGCTGAAATGTGGTTGATGAGTTAACCAGATGCCAAACTAAACCCGTCCAGTTTAAAATTTACTTGTTCACCCAGTTAAACAATGGCATTACATTTCACATTCACCCACCCTAAAATTAACCTGCTTTGATCCTGCTCAGCTTCTCTGTTTGACCTAATGTTGTGGTGGTGTGACCTCGTTTGTGTGATCTCATCAGTGCTGTGGCTAGGCTACACAACTTAAGTTGTATCACCGCGTCTGTGCTTGTGCAACTTGAGCTTGGGCTATTTCTGGTGGGGTTTACAACTTTCCCTCTCTGGTTAGTGCATGCAGGATTCTCTTGGCTTTTGTTCTCTGCTTTGGACTGGTTTGAGCCATGTGAAATCTGGGTAGAATGTAGTTGATCATTTGCTGGCTTTGGTTATTGCTTCTTCTTGTTGGGTGTTGGGAAAATGTCATCTAGTGTACCTGCTGGTTCTGGTGCTCCTAGGTTCTCGTGTACCTGCTATGCTAGTGCTAGTGCTTCTACTGGTTCTGGCAGGGCAAAAATGCTAAGGAAGTATATATTGTAATTGTATTTGTAATTATGCCTTATTTGTGTATTTTATATGTATGTATATTTGTATTACTTTATATGCATGTGTGTGTGCGTCAATGTATATTATATTCTTGAATATAGCTTTACATGATAGCTGGGCTCTTCTATCTTGTGTTAAAAGTTACAACATTTTACGTTTCTACCACTGTTGTCTGATTCAAGGTAGGATTTATGATTTTGAAAACCTTGCTATTAGAGAATGATTAGACATTAAAACTGAAAACAAGATTTACAGGTGTCATTGGATATCAAATGGACAGTGGAATGAATTAGATTGAAATATTTTAATGATGGAATGGAAAAAAAGACCTGTTCCATCTCATACCTCCTAAATTGGAGGGGAAGGAAAAGAAGCGTGGTATTAGATGGAATGAAAAGGAATGCATTGTATCATGTTCCATTCAATTCGGCCTTTAGACCTAGTAGAGAAACTAGATCGAAGCTTCACGGTCACTAGTTAAGGTTTTAGGGGGGAAAAAGAATTTCCATGAACGAGACCTATTGAAAGAAAAGAATTTTGCTGGCCAGAATTGTGATAAAGTAAAGGTGGGCGAATAGATCCAAGCAATTGGATTATAAAATCAAACAAGCAAAGAGGAAAGAATAGGGGTATACCTCTTGAAATGAATTACCCAAATGGCTATACTGCTATATTGTTTTTGAGGATGGCTGCTCCTTTTTGTGATCTGCAGTTAACTTCATTGGTCTTCATAGTAAATTTGGAAACTGGAGAATACCCTGTTTGGTGTGCTAAATTCATTCTTAAAATATTCAATTCTTGGTGTGTTGGCTTCTTTGGTGGATGATAATCATATTGCTTATTTTGGTTGTTAAATATTTATTTTCTTTCTCTATTGTTGAGTTTTTATGTATCTTTAATTTGCAGTTCCTTCCTCTGCCTTCAGTTGCTGGCTTTTATTTGGCTCGATTTTTCGAAAAGAAGAGTCTAGCTTCATACTTTGCTTTTGTTGTTCTTGGGAGCTTGATGGTTACATGGTTTGTGCTGCACAATTTCTGGGATTTAAATATTTGGCTGGCAGGCATGTCCCTTAAATCTTTTTGTAAACTAATAGTTGCAAATGCTGTGCTGGCTATGGCTATTCCTGGTTTAACTCTTCTACCTCCAAAGTTAAACTTTATATCTGAGATCGGTTTGATAAGCCATGCATTGCTCTTATGCTACATTGAGAACCGATTTTTCAATTACTCCAGTATTTACTATTATGGATTTGAGGATGAGGTGATGTATCCTAGCTACATGGTTGTGATGACAACTTTATTGGGTCTGGCTTTGGTGAGAAGGCTATCCGTGGATCATCGAATTGGTGGAAAAGCAGTTTGGATTTTGACTTGCCTCTTTTCTTCAAAGCTGGCCATGTTGTTTATTGCATCAAAGTCTGTTGTATGGGTTTCAGCTGTTCTCTTATTGGCTGTTTCTCCTCCATTGCTTCTTTACAGGTGATTGTTGTAACAATCTCTGGATTTTGTCAGTTTGGAGGGATTCTAACGTATATTATGCTTCTAGACTTTCTTGTCAACCTTATTATACTTCACTGTTTTTGGATTTTGTAGGGATAGATCAAAAACAGCTTCGAAGATGAAACCATGGCAAGGTTATGCACATGCCTGTGTAGTTGCCATATCTGTATGGTTTTGCCGTGAAACAATTTTTGAAGCCCTCCAGTGGTGGAATGGAAGGTCTCCTTCAGATGGTTTGATTTTGGGCTTCTGTATACTGTTGACTGGATTGGCTTGTATTCCAATTGTTGCTATTCATTTCTCTCATGTTTTGGTATGTATAACTATCCGATCCAGTGTTTTTTATTATTTAGTTTGGGAGTGTGGACTATTTGGTATCCATTGCAAGCTTTTGGGTGGGCCCATGCTTCATAACCAATTAGAAATTATGGTTGACTGAGCAATCAATCCTGTCTTCCTAATTCATGCATTATATTAAAGACTGATTATAAGCTTTTTGTTTTCCCTGCAGTCTGCCAAAAGATGTCTCGTGCTGGTAGTGGCAACTGGTCTACTTTTTATTTTGATGCAGCCACCTCTTCCTTTATCATTGACTTACCAGTCAGACCTTATCAAAACTGCCCGTCACTCTGCTGATGATATCTCAATTTATGGCTATATAGCCGGGAAGCCTACCTGGCCTTCTTGGCTGCTTATTATTGCAATTTTGCTGACTCTAGCATCTGTTACATCTATCATACCCATTAAATACATTGTTGAATTAAGGACATTCTACTCCATTGCCATGGGGGTTGCCCTTGGTATCTACATTTCTGCTGAATACTTTCTCTGGGCAGGAGTTCTGCATGTTCTCATTGTTGTCACTATGGTCTGTGCCTCTGTTTTTGTTGTCTTTACTCATCTGCCCTCTGCTTCAAGCACAAAGCTTTTACCCTGGGTATTTGCTTTACTTGTGGCTCTCTTTCCAGTTACTTATCTTTTGGAGGGCCAACTGAGAATAAAAAATATTCTTGAAGATAGTGAGATAGGAAATTTGGGTGAAGAGGAGAAGAAGCTTACAACATTGCTAGCTATTGAGGGTGCCAGGACATCTCTTCTTGGTTTGTATGCAGCAATCTTCATGCTTATAGCCTTGGAGATAAAATATAAACTTGCTTCAATAATGCGGGAAAAGGTTATTGATTCAGGTGGAATTAGACATAGTCATTCTGGTCAAAGTGTATCTGCTAGTTTCCTGCCAAGAATGAGATTCATGCAGCAGCGTCGGGCTTCTACTGTTCCCTCCTTTACAATTAAGAGGATGGCTTCTGATGGAGCCTGGATGCCTGCTGTTGGGAATGTTGCCACAATAATGTGCTTTGCCATATGCCTAGTCCTGAATATTAACCTTACAGGTGGCTCTAACCGAGCTATATTTTTCCTGGCTCCTATCCTGCTTCTCCTTAACCAGGATTCAGATTTTGTTGCTGGTTTTGGGGACCGGCACAGATATTTTCCTGTGACTGTTGTCATCTCAGCCTACTTCGGTTTAACTGCCCTCTACAGCATATGGGAAGATGTTTGGCAAGGTAATGCTGGATGGGGTCTTCAAATCGGTGGGCCAGACTGGATTTTCATGGTGAAGAATTTGGCCCTCCTCATTCTTACGTTTCCCAGTCATATACTTTTCAACAGGTATGTATGGAGCTATACAAAGCAGAGTGACTCACCCCCATGGATAACCTTGCCTCTTAATCTGCTTCCTATTGCATGTACAGATGTTCTCAAGATTAGGATCTTGGGTATCTTAGGAGTTATATATTCCTTGACCCAGTATCTAATTACTAGGCAACAATATATCTCTGGTCTAAAGTACATTTAAACGAGCATATACTCTGTACGATATGTTTTGTCAATTTAGGTATAGATGCTGGTGCTTGTCTTGCCTAAATTTGTATGAGGAATATGGTGAAATGCATTTTTGTTATTGCTGATAGTCATTTATCTCATCTTGAAAAATATGAATCAGTCTTGATGAATTAATGGTTTGATTATTCCTTGCTTAGTGTTTGATGCATTTTGTCACGTGTTTGAAGTTTCTGCGCGACATCAACAGAATTGATATCCAATAACTAATAAATTACAACATACCATGTTCTTGATATCGCATTTGAAATTCGTGAATCCTTTTTTCTTTTTTTTTTATTTATTTTTTTATTTTTTTATAAGTTTGAAGCCGTTTACGTTCGATTGAACAACCTAAACTTATGGTTATATGTATGTGTGTGTATGTGGAGCATATCTAGTGAGAGGACATTTTTTATGTGAGTGGGAGGGGTAAATCATGGCCTTATAACCATCCATGGATGATTGTGATTAAAAGGTTTTCTCAATTGATATATTCACCAAACAATAGTTCTTGATTCGCCTGGATTGACGTGAAAAATGAAGCATTTTATTATAGTTATTTTATATCTTCACATGATACTCCAACATCGATTTTTATTGGCCAAATGACATGTTATAGTAAGTGGAAGATCCAAGGATTGTCACAATAGGGAACGAATCCAGGTAAATGAGTCTTTAAATCCAGTAACATCAAAATATTGGAAGAGAAGATTATGTGGGGGAGCCTTGTATCCCAGAAATCTTATCATTCCCCAGCACTAGCAGCTTTTGTTACAGTTTTAGAGGGAGACCATTTTTTTTTTTTCCATTAAACATATGATGACCATTTCTATCAATCCAATCCAAAGTGTTCTTAGGGTACAGGCTACAAGTTATGCATATCCATCTGGCGCATTCCTACTTAGCAGCAAGCGAAGAGTACGGCCGATAAAAGAAGCAGCAAGTGAAGAGAGCCAATAGTAGGATGCGGGAGAGAAGTGAAATTCTGCGTTAGAGGATACAGGTTCCAATTAGCTTGGGGCCGGTTATGGACATTTGTTAAGTAGGTGATTTCAGTTTCCAAATCCATGTTGCAAATTATACCTTCACCATTTAAGCCATTCATGCCTCCACTCTGAATTTTGACAACCTAGCTTTCATCGAGAAATCACAATCTTTGGAGTTACCTGCAATTTCCATATTGATCTCCATGCAATTGTGGCTAGGAGAAGTTTGTGGTTTTGTGCCGTTTCTGCTTCATATAGCAGTTTGGTTGCGAGTTGCAACTTCAGAAATTTGTTTTGACAGTGAAAATATTCGCCTTCTGTTAATTGCCTAATAGCCCGTTTATAAAACATGCATGATTTATTTGTAACATTAATTTTAAAATTAATTATATTTAACTGTATGGACCCTACGCAAGTTTATAATTTTCTAGAGCAATGTGAGGTGTAAAACTACGGGCTATTATCATCTATTCAGAGTTTAGTAATAGGACAAATAAGTTCTTGCATTGTACTACTCTGATCTTGAATATAAGCAAAAATTAACTAATTCATACTAATTAAGAATATTAGTTGAGCTCATTAAATTTTCTCAAACTCACATAAAAAGTGAACATTTACTAAACTACCCTTCTTGATATTTATTGCAAAGTGGACCATTGGAAAGAAAATGTAAATTAAATAAGGGTATCATGAAGATACTAGCATTTAATAGGGTGAAGTTAGTTAGATTTTACTTATATTTGAGACTAACAAAATTAAATTTTAAGTTGCTTATATTTGAGACTGGAGTGGTACTGAACTATCTATAAACATCACATGCTGAAAGGTTTTTTTTTCTTGGTCAACACATGCTGAAAGCTTGAAAGGTGATCCCCCCTAAAAAAACCAAGGGTCTCCTTTCCTTCAACATTTCAATCTTAGCTTTTCTAGTAAAAATATGCTCCTCGAAGCCCAAGATGGGTTTGTACCTCTAGTTGCATTAATAAAGGATATTAGAGGAAGTATTTTTTTTTTGTCTAGACCAAAGTAATACTCGAGTCGGAACATTCACATCATAATAGAGTTAGCTCTTGGAGTTTTTTTTTCCTATACACAAGACTCGAATAAAAATGTTCGAAATTTAGTAATTAGACAATGCGAAAATGTTTTTGGTGATGTAATACAAGGATAGAGAGTACTCCATTACCTTCAAAATTCTTGTTATTTTAGTATAAATCTAATTAACAATCATAATTATATTTCACATTTTCTGTATTTGAAGATAGTACATTCATTTTTTATTATACACTAGTTTTATATTTTCAATACTTTTCAATGAAATAGGTGGAATATAAATGAGGGTATTTTAGTTAAGATTATATAAATTTTAAATACAATTAAAAATTTTCTTAATCTTTGTGCATAGATTTTGTAACACCCCAAATTTTATAAAGTAATTTCATAATTCAAATAGAGTTAGAAAGGTATTTTTGTAAAAAGGAATTAGGAAAATAGGGTAAGAATTGGTAAGAATGGTTGGGAATGGAAATCTGAAATTTCCATTATGCAGCAATTTCGCTTAAGCGAGATTACCCTTGCTTGGGCGAATATATCAATAAAAATGGGAAAAATGAGTTCTGGTTTTTTTCGCTTAAGCGAGGACAGACTCGCTCAAGCGAGAACAACCTCGTTCAAGCGAGCAAATAGCAGCATCATGGGATCCTCTCTTAAGTAATTTTCGCCCAAGCGAAATTGCTCCAATTTTTGGAGTTGCTCTTTGACTTTGTTTCGCTCAAGCGAGCATGTCCTCGCTTGAGCGAGAATGTGAAAACAGAAGGCACTTAGTGTTCTTGCTCAATCCTCGCTTGAGCGAGAATGCACAGATTCAGTTTTTTAAAACAAAACGTTTAGGGCTTTGCTCACATTTAATACCTCATTTACTCATATTAAAGAGAGAAGTTAGAGAGAAAGACGTGAAGCTTGAGGAAGAAGAAGAAGAAGGGAGCTTGCTCATCCATACCCCTAATCACGTCATTTCACCTTCATTCTTGAGCTACCTTAGGTGAGTATAACTTACACACTCTCACCCATTCTTGGTTGATTCTTCCAGGTGAACCCTATCCTATTTTTCTCTCTCTTCTTTTGGGTTGGATGTGGTTGTTTGATTGTTGTTCTCTATTATGCTCATTGTTTGGTTGTATTGGTTAAAGAAATAAGTTAGGGTTGTTGTGAATTTAGGGTTTCTACCCAAATCCTTATTTATGCATTTATTACTTATGATTTCAATTCCAATAGCCTTGATAGTATTAAACGCTTTTGGGTTCAAATCTATTTACCTTGAAAAATGAACTTGGCCTCGACCCAGAAAATCCCAAGTTAATCAAACTCAACTTCGGTCTAGAATAAAATGAAAATGAGTTAAGCTTCAGCCTAGATTATTTGGTTTCGACCCAGTTAATCTTGTATTAAAACTTGACTTCAGTCCATAATAATGGCGGTGTTTATTACCTAAGGAAGACGTTCCTTGTAGTCTGAGCTGAGGTCTAGCCTTAGAAATAGTGAAAAGACCCCGTCTGCTAGACAATGCAGGTCATGCATATCATGAATTGTCATTGAATGAGATTTTAAATGGTTATGTATGTTATATATATCTCTTGTTACATAGCATCTGCTTGCCTCCCCACACTGCTTGTTGCATGGTTATGCTCACTGAGACACTAGTCTCACCACATGTTTTGTGGCTATTATTTAGACCACATGGTCCTCCTCGAGCTGGACAGTGAGAGCGCTGAAGCTTGGGAGTTTAGATTTCATTTTGATGTATTTAGCACTTATATATTGAGATACTTATTACTTGAATTGTTATTCTTTTTTTGGATATAGCTCTACATGTGTAGCCTTCGGGCCCTTCTATTTTCTTGAGAACACATGTATTGTGGTATCTTAGTCATAATGATGTATCTCTGACATTAATATTATTTTGAGCCACCGATGGCAATTATATATATAGACTCAATTCATGTATATTTGTAAGCTTAAGTAACATTGGGTTTCCTAAGTGCTGTTTGTATTATGTATGTTACGATATCGATAATGGCGCAAAATAATTTCATAAACTTAGGAATATGTCTCCAACGGACACTATTTCTAGGTTCACGAAATTAGGATGCTACATTATGGTATCTGATAAGTTCAATCCAATTGGACTGTGGATTAGAGTAGTTCTTGAAGTTAGCTATTATCTTTTATGTATTATTATGAAATTGAGAGACTAATCACCTCTATGTTTTATTAATGATGTGCAGAGGACTATGGCTAGCGGTAGGAGAGGTCGACCCCGGGTTAACCCACCACCACCTCCACCATCGGGTCACCCTTAGGATCCCGTGGCGGTGGCTCTTTAGATGCTCACTCAAATGATATGGGAGTAGGTGGCGACTAACCGGGAGCAAGTGGAGGCCAACTGCCAACAGGTTGCGGCGGCGCGTGAGCAGGCTGCTGCGAACGCTGCTGTGCTGTAGGAACTAAGCCAAAGACCTACGAGGACACCAAGGTTTGGCTGAGTTTTAGAAACATAACCCTCCACAGTTCAATGGGGCGTATGATCCGGAGGTGGCTTCCAACTGGCTCCGCGACCTCAATAAAATTTTTGAAGTGATGAGTTGCACAAATGACTCAAAGGTGGGTTATGCGGTGTACATGTTGAGGGGAGAGGCATATGATTAGTGGAAAGTGACGAGTGTTCAGATTAATGCTCTGGGAACCCCACTCACTTAGGTGGGTCTTCCAGACTATATTCCTAGAGAAGTATTTCCTAGATTCAGTCTGGAGGCAGAAAAAGGAGGACTTCTTACAGCTAAAGCAGGGGAGCTTGATTGTTGGCCAATATGTGGGCAAATTTGAGGAGTTAGCCAAGTACTCCAAATATCTGCAGACGGTCCCAGATGAAGAATGGAGGTGCACCCAGTTTGAGGGAGGTTTGAGGCCGGACATCCCAGACCGAATTAAAACACTTGAGATCAGGGACTTCCCAACTTTGGTTAACAAGTGTCACATCGCTGAAAAGAACCTGGGTACAACAAGGGCAAGAGGAAGCTAGAGGAGCCTAGTCAGGGCAAGGACTCAAGGCCCAAGTCGCGGGGCACCACCGCTTTGGCCACTCGTCCAGCTCAACGCTAAGTGGGGGCGCCCAAGTACACCAATTGCGGGAAGAACCACTGGGGGGTGCTTGTTGGGGTGGAAGGTATGTTACCTGTGTCAGGTTCCCGGCCACCAGAAGAACGAGTTCCAGAAGAGGAAAGAGGCTCCAAAACCCTGACTACCGGGAGAGTCTTCACCCTCAGTGGTGAAGTGGCAGCTTCAACCGATAACTTGATGCACAATACGTGTGCTTTACGAGGTAGTACCTTAATTGTATTGTATGATTCAAAGGTAACCCACTCGTTTGTTGCATACGATTGTGTGAAGAAATTAGAGTTTCATGTTACCCCCTTTACCTTACAACCTAAATGTGATAACCCTAAACAAAGAAGCAATTCTTACTTCCCTTGTGTGTTCTATATGCCCAATTTCTATACAAGGGAGGGCTTTTAAGGTTGATTTGATTTGTTTTCCATTGAGGGACATTGATGTGATCCTTGGCATGAACTGGTTATCTTAGAACTGGGTCATGCTCGATTGTTTCAATAAGGAAGTTGTTTTTCCAACTCTCCATCCTCCCCCGAGGGAAAAGCCACCTGTGTTGTTGTCCAGTGTTACTCAAATCTCTGAATGCTTGTCTGATCGGAGTAGTTGTTTTATTTTAATGTTTTCCTCTACTCTAGGTACTAGTCTTGACCTGAACAGTGAAGCCAGTTAGGGAGTTTCAGGATGTCTTCCTTGGTGAGGTGACCACCTTACCTCTGAACCAGGAGATTGAGTTTACCATATACTTGGTACTGGGCACTGGGCCCTGGGCCCATATCCAAGGCACCTTATAGGATGTCCCTACTAGAGCTTAATGGACTTAAATCCCAGTTAGAGGACCTCATAGTTAAGAAATTCGTTACGTCTATTGTGTCACCCTAGTGAGTGCCTATGCTCTTGGTGAAGAAAAAGAATGAGAGTATAAGGTTGTTTGTAGACTATAGGCAACTGAACAAAATCACCATTAAGAATAGGTATCCTTTACCTAGGATAGATAACCTTCTAGATCAGCTTAGAGGAGCTTCAATTTTCTCTAAGATAGATTTGAGGTCTAGTTATCACCAGATTAAGATTGAGGGTGAGGATATACCTAAGACTGCCTTTAGGACTAGATACGGGCATTATGAGTAGTTGGTAATGCCATTTGGCTTAACCAATGCTCCAGCTATTTTCATGGACTACATGAACATAAATTTTCGGCCCTATCTAGATAAGTTTATTATTGTGTTCATCGATGACATCCTTATCTACTCCCAGACCATAGAAGAGCAAGAGCGACACCTTAGGGTTGTCCTGGGGATTTTGAGAGAGAAGAAGTTGTTTGCTAACCCTGAGAAGTGTGAGTTTTGGATGGACAGGGTCCATTTCGTAGGCCATGTGATTTCCAAGGAGGGTGTGTCAGTTGACCCTAGTAAAATAGAAGTCGTCTTTGAGTGGGAGATACCTAAGACCATAACTGAGATTAGGAGTTTCCTAGGATTGGCGGGTTACTATCGGAGGTTCATTAAGGGATTCTCCCAGCTATTCTTGCCCCTCACTAGATTGACTCGGAATGGCCAAGCCTTTATGTGGGACGAGAAGTATGAGAGGAGTTTCTTGGAACTCAAGGAGAGGCTGACCACCGCCTCGGTACCCGTGTTGTCGGACTTGTCTAAGATCTTTGAGGTGTATAATGATGCTTCTAGCAAGAGGTTAGGTTGTGTGCTGATGCAAGAGAAGAGAGTAGTGTGGCCTATGCCTGTAGGCAACTAAGCTGTATGGAGTGAGGTTTGAGGTCTTTAGTGATCATTAGAGCCTTAAGTACCTCTTTGATCAGAAAGAGCTTAACATGAGGCAGGGGGTGGATGGAGTTCCTAAAGGATTATGATTTTGAGTTGAGATACCACCCGGGCAAGGCCAATGTAGTGGTCGATGCCCTCAGTAGGAAGTCCCTGCATGTGTCATCCGTTATGGTGCATGAGATGTGTTTGTTGGAGGAGTTTAGAAACCTAAGCTTGAATGTAGAGGTTGGAGAGAGTAGTTTGAGACTCCATAGGTTAGAAGTGACCAGTAAGCTTAGATCTCAGATTAGAGAGGCACAAGGTTCAGACCTAGACCTCCAAGCTAGGAAGGGGCAGTCGAGTTTCTTGGAGTCGGGGGTTGAGATGATTCTCTTCTAGGGAAGAGTCTGAGTCCTTAAGGGGGATAGCTTTAGGCAACAAATATTAGAGGAGGCCCACAGGGGCAAGTTCTCGGTACATCTTGGCACTACCAAGATGTATAAGGATTTGAAGAGAATGTTTTGGTGGGATGGTATGAAAGGTGAGGTAGTAGAGTATGTTTCTAGGTGGCTAGTGTGTCAGCAAGTCAAGATAGAACACCAGAAACCTTCAGGAGCCCTTAAACCTTTGGAGATCCCAGAGTGGAAGTGGGAGAGCACAACCATGGACTTTGTGATGGGACTACCTAGGGTTCCAGCAGGGTATGACGCCATCTGGGGTCATTGTGGACCGACTGACGAAGTCTGCCCACTTCTTACCTATTAGGGCTACCTAGTCGCTGAGTTGGTTATCAGACCTTTATGTCAAGGAGATTGTCAAGCTCCATAGCATACCCTTTATCATAGTTTCAGATATAGACCCTATGTTCACCTCTAGGTTTTGGAATGCACTTCATCAGGCTTTTGAGACTAAAGTGAGGTTTATACCACTTACCATCCTCAGACTAACGGTCAGTCTGAGAGGAACATCCATATCCCAGAGGACATGCTTAAGGCTTGTGTTAGAGGAGCAGGGTAGTTGGGATAGGTACCTACCCCTCATAGAATTTTCCTACAACAACAGTTTCTATAGCAGTATAGGCATGACATCCTATTATGCGTTTTATGATAGGAAGTGTAGTTCCCCACTCTGTTGGTATGAGGTGGGTGAGATGAACCTTTTAGGTCAGGAGTTGGTGCAAGAAACCATTGTTAAGATCAGGATCATTAGGGAGAAACTTGTTACTGCTCAGAGCCGGGAGAAGAGCTATGCTGATAAGAGAAGGAAGGAAATTGAGTTTGAAGAAGGAGATCATGTATTTTTAAAAGTAACTCCCATCACAGGTATTGGAAGAGCCATCAAAGCCAGAAAACTAAACCTCAGGTTCATTGGTTTATTCTTGATCTTGCAGACGATTGGTCCTCTGGCCTACAGGATAGCCATATCACCCCATTTGTCTCGAGTCCATGATGTTTTCCATGTCTCCCAGCTCAAAAAGTACGTTCATGAAACCTTCATACACCATTAGCTCCAAATTGGTACAATTAAGGGAAGACTTCACGGTTCCCACTAGGCCTGCACAGATTATTGACCGGAGTGTCAAAACCTTGAGGAACAAGACAATCCCGTTGGTGAAGGTGTTTTGGGAGGGCCAGCTGCTTGAGGAGGTCGCTTGGGAAAAGGAGGATGATATCCACTCTCAGTTTCTAGAGTTGTTTCCTTGAGGTAATTTTAGTTTCTTTGCATAACCAATTTTGAGGACAAAATCATTTTAAGGGGGTAGAATTGTAACATCCCAAATTTTATAAAGTAATTTCATAATTCAAATAGGGTTAGAAAGGTATTTTTGTAAAAAGGAATTAGGAAAAGAGGGTAAGAATTAGTAAGAATGACTAGGAATGGAAATTTGAAATTTTCATTCTGCAACAATTTCGCTCAAGCGAGAATACCCTCGCTCGAGCGAATATATTAGTAAAAATGGGAAAACTGAGTTCTGTTTTTTTTTTTTTGCTTAAGCGAGGACAACCTCGCTCGAGCGAGAATGACCTTTAACAGAGTTCAAGGAATCCATGAAAATCGAAAAATAGAGAAAGGTAGAAGAAGAGGAAGAAATAGAGAGAGAGAAAGCGAGAAATTTAGAGGGAAAATTATCTCTGAATTTTTTTGTATTTGATTCAATTCAACTAATTTGTTATAATTTCTGTATTTATAGAGGGAGATAACTTCTAGAGGAAGTTTTACATTCTGTTGTATTATAACAGAATTCTGTTGCTAGCTGGCAACAGAATCTCTATCCTAACTGACTTAGATAAATGGGCCTGGGACTAACAAGCTTAGAATACAGCGCATAACCAAGGGTGTTGAGCTAGTTACAATTAAACAATACAATCAAATAGAACGGGCCTAATTAATTCATTGGGCTGACTTATTTCCTAATACCCCCCTCAAACTCAGGGGAGCTTGAGAACCTGTCAAGAACCCTGAGTTTGGGTCTAAAAGACAAAAACTTGAGCTTAGGCAGAGGCTTTATCAGTGTGTCTGCAATCTGATCTTCTGCTGGAATGTGAGAGACAACAAGATGCTTGGCTAGGACTTTCTCACGCACAAAGAATAAGGCTAACTCCATATGCTTTGTTCTGCTATGAAGAACAGGATTATGAGACAAATTTACTATGTTGAGATTATCACAATAGATTATAGGAGTAGAGAGGGGAACATTTAACTCAGTAAGGAGAGTTTGAATCCACAAAACTTCTGCAGTGGTATTAGCAAGACTGAGGTACTCAGCTTCGGTACTTGACCTTGCAATAAGAGGTTGCTTTTTGGACCACCAAGACACCAAGTTTGGATCAAGATATATACAAGAACCTGAAGTTGAACGCCTGTCATCAAGGTCAGCCCCCCAATCAGCATCACACAAAGCTGTTAAATGGAGAGGAGAAGAAGGTTGAGCAGGCTGAAGAACCAAGCCATAAGAGGCAGTAGCTTTGAGATATCTGAGGATTCGTTTTACAGCCTTCCAATGAGAAACAAGGGGATTTGACATAAATTGACACACTTTATTTACTGAGAAGCTAAGATCAGGTCTTGTAATTGTAGCATATTTCAAGGAACCAACAGTGGAGCGATAAATATAAAGGTCTTCAAAGTAATCACTGCTATATTTAGACAACTTTAATGAGCTGGACATGGGAGTAGGCATGCCTTTGGCAGATTCCATATTGGTTTTACTCAAGAGACCACAAACATATTTAGCTTGGGAAAGAAGGAGAGAGCCATTGGGTAAAGAAACAACTTCAATTCCCAGAAAACAGTCCAAGTTCCCTAGTAATTTAAGAGCAAAAGTTGCATTTAACTGCTGTATAAGACCTTGAACAACAGTAGTGGAAGAACCAGTAACTATTATGTCATCAACATAGACTAAAACATAAGTTTGATGTGTGGAAGTTGATTTAATAAACTATGAGGAATCACACTTGCTTGCTACAAAGCCAAGAGTAAGAAGAGTTTATGAAAGCTTGTCAAACCAAGCACGAGGTGCTTGTTTAAGGCCATATAAAGCCTTGTTAAGCTTACAGACAAGTGCAGAATCTGAAACTTCAAAACCTTGTGG
Organism: Sesbania bispinosa; assembly: GCA_026901365.1. NCBI lineage: Eukaryota > Viridiplantae > Streptophyta > Magnoliopsida > Fabales > Fabaceae > Sesbania > Sesbania bispinosa. The sequence continues at coordinate 3,295,141 of QLOH01000003.1, forward strand.
TTGAGTCATATGAACCTCTTCACCCAAATTCCCATTAAGGAATATATTGTTAACATCAAGTTGTTGTCAGGTCCAACCATGAGTAAGAGCCAAGGAGAGCAGAATCCAAACAATTACTGGTTTAATGACAGGGGAGAACGTTTCTGTGTAGTCAAAACCAGGTTGTTGATGAAAGCCTTTGGCAACCAACGTAGCTTTATATCGATTAACAGTGCCATCTGGGTTTTCTTTAATTATGAAGACCCATTTACAACCAATTGGGAGGTAAGGGAACAAGGGTCCAAGTGTTATTAGCAATAAGAGTTTCATATTCAGCTTGCATTACTGCAAGCCATTGAGGATGAGAGAGAGCCTGCTTGGTTGACTTTGGTTCCATATGAGTGAGAAGAGTTGGTTGAATTCTTGGTTTAAAAATTCCAGATTTGGATCTTGTTTGCATAGGATGAACTGATGGAGGATGAGTTTGTGTATGATTCTGAGTTGTGGTTGGGTGAATATGAGTAGTAGAAGGTTCTTGAGCATTAGATGACTGAGTGTGTGAAGGCAAGGAAGAAGTTGTTGGCTAGTCAATATGTGAAGAAGATGGAGATGATGCTGCAGCTAAGGATACTCTTGATGAAGGAGAAGCTTGAGAGGACTCCAACCTTGAAGTTGAGGAAGAGGAAGGTGAGACATCCTTGACAGAACATAGAGGAATCTGAAGTGATGTTAATGGTGGTGAAATGGCAGCAAGTGAATGGGAGACAAAGGGAGTTGCTGCAGTAGAAGATAGGGGAAATCTAAATTCATTAAACAACACATCCTTGGAAACATAAATTTTGCCTTTAGGAGAAAGACATTTGTAACCTTTATGCATTGGGGAATGCCCTAAAAAGGTGCACTTAGTGGATCTGAACTGGAACTTGTGCTGATTATAAGGTCTTAAAGAAGGGAAGCAAGCACAGCCAAAGACTTTAAGAGTCTTGTAGTCTGGTTGAACCTTATAAAGTTTTGTGTATGGTACCCTCAAAATTTAAAGAAGTAGAAGGTAGGCGATTGATTAGATGAACTGCAATGAGAAAAGCATGATCCCAAAATGTCAAGGACATATATGCATGTGCAAGTAAAGTTAATCCCATATCAACAATATGGCGATGCTTTCTTTCAACAGTGCCATTTTGATGATGAGTGTGTGGACAGATTAATCTATAGACAATACCAAAATCCTGTAAAGATTTAGTGAAAGGATAAAATTCTCCACCCCAATCTGACTGGACAGCTTTGATCTTGAGAGTAAACTGATTTTCAACCATTTTCTTATAGTGTAAAAATGTAGACAATGCTTCTGACTTATTGTGCAGAAGATAAATCCATGTGTATCTTGTGTGTGCATCAAAAAAGGTAATGTAGTAACGAAAACCACCATGAGAATTCACAGGTGCTAGACCCCACAAATCAGTGTATATCAGGTCGTGCATTATAAACTGAGTTTGAAGAACTTGCTGGTAGCCTATGAACTTTGCCAAGACAGCAAGCTATACAGAAGTCTTCAAGACTTTTATTTACAAAGGAAATATTACAGGACCCTAAAACCTTTTTAACTACAGAGGAATTTGCATGACCAAGTCTAAAATGCCACAAAGAGTAAGATGAAACTAGGGGTCCCGTACTGTTATTAACTGTACTACATCCTACTACATTATTTGTTGCATTGAGACATGATGATTGATTGCTAGAAGCTGCATTCACAAAGTGCAGATTGGAGAACTTGTATAGGCCATCAGTGCCTATGCTGCCTTGAAGAAGAACCTCATTAGTCTCCTATAATTTCACAAAGCAATGAGTTGGGTGAAACTCAAAATAGACTGAATTATCCTTTGCAAATTGGCTAACACTCATTAAGTTTCTTGTGATGTGTGGAACATGAAGAATATTTTGAAGAACTAATTTAGTGTGTGATTGTAGAGGTCAAGTGAAGTGTGTTGTGCCAACATATTTAATAGGTACAGCTTGTCCATTACCCATGTAAATCGAGTGCATGCCTTCAAGGTCAACTCTATTATCCACCAGCTGTGAATGATGAGTGATATGGTGTGATGATCCTGAATCAGGGAACCAATCTTGATTTGGAGCCTGTTAAGGTCGAGAAACATGAGTAGTATGAGTGCAACAATTGTTTAAACAGGGATCTGCAGCTGTTCCAAAATGATCTTGAGGAGGAATGTAGAATTGTGGTCTTGGATTAGACATTTCAGCATTTACAGCAGAGGAATTATAGTGATGAACAAGTTGAGGTATATAGGGTGAACCAGTAGCAAGATTAACTCCACCAGATGCATAGTGATGTGCAGGTTGACTTTGTTCACCAAAATGTGAGCCAGGAATAGGATGATGCTGATTGTTAGAAGTACTAGGAAGGTGACTAGCAATATTTGCATTATTTGTTCCAGAGTAATTTGCAGTATAATTTCCTAGATTCTTGAAACTGAACCGGTAATAGCAATATTGTGCATCATGTCTAGATCTGTTGTATATTACACAATAGAGATATGATCTATACTTTGACCTACCTCCTCCTCCTCTAAATCTGCCTCCTCTTCATCTGCCTCTATAAGGGGGACGAAAATTCCAATGATGAGCATTAAACTGATTTGAATAGGCTGGATTCACTGACTGGACAGGGTTGCTGTCTGAGGACTGAATAGGTTGGGACTAAGGAGTTTGATTATTAGGAACAAAACCAGGAGGTTTTTTATGAGCTATGTTTGCAGAAATAGAGTCCGGTACACTCTTCTTCAATTGTTGAAGTCTGGCTTCATGAGTTAGGCTCATTGACTCAACATCATCAATAGTGTAGGGTGTTAAGTCTCAAAATATTATTAAATGATTAATAATGTTAAAGTCTCACAAATCCTAAGTTTTAATGAGTAACAAATTTGGTTAAAGTATGCTGATAAATGAACATATTCTCTTAAGGGTATTTCATGTGTTTCAGCAAGTCTCTGAAGGAGTGACCCTCTGAAGTGGTGCAACCTTCTGAAGGACAAGAACCTGCTGAATGTTATCAACCCTCTGAAAGAAATGTGTTATCTGAATGAAGAAGATCTGCTGAAGATGTTTCACGTTGGATTTGACAAAAGTCAAAAGGCTTTTTGCTAAAGACTTTAAAGCATCATATACATCTCCTGCAAGTTTGATTCATTTAAGGAATGTTATAAAGACCCTTTTTGAAGCATTTCAAATTATTTTACCAGAAAGGGAAACTGCTGTACCTGGTACCTGCTAGTGTCAGAACTGTGTCAATTCTGCACACCTGCAACACACAAAGTCAAAAGCTTTTTAGAAGACTGTATCACATCGGTCTTAACAGCATTTAATGCTATTTCAAAATGGTGATTTCAATCAATCTTCAACGGACTCAAGCTGAACTCCTATATAAAGCTTCATGAAGAACGACAAAAAATGAAAGAGAGAAAAATGCTCATCAAGCCAATACGCTGCAAAAATCCTACCACTACTCTATGATATTTTGTACATATAAATTTCATTTGTATCCTGAGTTATACTCAGTTATCCTTTGTACAAGAATATTTTTATTTAAGTTTCTCAGGAACTTAAACCAACATTCACTGTAAACACTTTCAAGTGTCTGAGAGCCTGGAGAGGCTTGGTGGAAAAAAGAATACTTGTCTTTGACCCTGGAGAGGCTTGTCTGTAAAAAGAATACTTGGGTTTTAGCCTGGAGAAGCTGTGTGTTCAAATAATACTTGGGTTTTAGCCTGAAGAGGCTGAGTGTTCAAAGAATACTTGTAACTATTATCAGTTAGTAAAAAATCCTTTGCTGGTTTTGGCATTGGGACTGGATGTAGCTCACGGTGGATGTGATTGAACCAGGATAAATATCTTGGCTAAGTTTTCTCAACCCTTATCTCATTATATTGGTTATTTAAACTAACTGGAGGGTTTTGAATAATCTGTTTTATAAGCTTGAACTGAAAACATATTTAAACACTCTTTAAAAACAAGTTTCCAAAACTATTTTCTGGACCTGATGAAGTCACTTCAACAAGTACCTTAAACGCCCAGTTTTAGCAAGTTGCTAAAAATCTTTGAGAAAAGTTGAGCCTGTGAAAAGGTTTTCATAAAATATGTTTGAACATATAAAACACTATTCAACCCCCCTTCTAGTGTTTCCTATGGTTTCTATAGTTGGTATCAGAGCTCAACCTCGGGTTGAGTATCTAACAAGTGCTGAGGAAAGAAGATCCAAGATGGAAACCTCAACAAGCTTTGGTCCCTACATCTCTGAAGGAGAATGTGTAACCAGACCTCTAGTTTTCAATAGAAAAGATTATCTTTACTGGAAAAAACACATGAAACTGTTTGTGGAAAGCCACAATCTTGATCTCTGGGATATAATTACTGATGGTGATTATGTTCCCATGAGAAATGGAGTACCTATCCCCAAAGCTGAGTGGTCCTATGAGCAAAAGATTAAAGTTCAACTTAATGCTCAAGCCAAACTCTACTTGATTTGTTCCCTGAACAAAATTGAGTATGAGAAGGTTCAAGGATGCAACTCTGCTAAGGAAATATGGGACATGCTTGCCTCATAAATCTATGAAGAGATTGAAGATGATGAAACCATCTCAGAAGATTCCACTTCAGAAATAGAAGAAGATTCATCTGATGAAGAAAATCTGTGCTTAATGGCAAATCAACCATCTTCAGAAGATCTTGAATCTAAGGTAACATCATTAACTTTTCTAGATGAATATGATGATCTAGTTGGTAGCTCCAAGGAACTTTTCAGAAAGTATAAGAAACTTTCAAATGCATATACTGCTATATGCAATAAAAACAAGGATCTTGAAAAAGAAAATCTTATACCTAAAGAAGAGTTTCAGGAGAAAGAGAATAGTAATTCCACAAATTTACTTGAAGAAAAATAGAAACTTCAAGGACAGATTAAGGAACTTACTAAAGTCCTAACCAAGTTTACTGAAGGAACTAATAATCTTAACAGATTATTGGAAACTTAGAAAAAGTTAAAAGATAAAAGAGGCTTAGGTTTATCTGAAAAACCATCTTCCAAATCATCAGATTCTAAGTTGTTTAAAAAGGCTAAGAAAAAGGTTGATGGGTGTCCTCACTGTGATAAACATAGACTTTTTAAGTCTGAGTGTAAACAGAAAAAGAAACTCTTACCTGAAACTGACCCAGGTGGACCCAAGAAAATATGGGTACCAAAAGCCTTAATTGTTTCTCTTGCAGATGTCCTAAACAAATCAAAGAAAACTCCGAGGATCACTGCTGAAGCATGGATGAGAGGAACTCTTGATGAAAAGAAAGTGTATGTTCCAAGAACCTTCAACATGAGTTGCTGAAAACATTCTTTTCATCTCAGAAAGCAATGTTGAGTCTCAGCAAATACAGTTCATCTCTCAAACTTTTGACTATTCAAGCTGGTAACATAGTTTATTACTACAATCATAATATCTGTGTTTGTATGATTTGTTTGAAAATTTTGTGAAAATTACTGTGTGCATGACTTTCTGAAATGCATGAACTTTCTGAAATATATGTGTCTGCTGAAGTGTATACTTGCTGAAAATACTTGAACTTGCTGAACACATATACTTTCTGAAATTGTCACTTGATGACATGGCATCTTGAGACAGTTGGCTTTTCACCTATCCTCTGAAGTCTGCACGACGCACGACTCCCTACGTCTGCGCAGCCTGTAACTTCCATCATTAATGCTTTGTCTGGAGTCTATTTATAGAGCGCGTGAGAAGCTTCTCCGGTTACACTTCCTTTGCATTCCTACTATCTGCAATCAGAAACTCCCAGTGTACTCAAGTTTCAAATTTCTCTCAAAACCCTACCTTCTACACTTTTCTCTCTGAACTGCAATGGCTCCCAAGAAGATTGATGGTGCTTCTTCTAAGGCTGGTGGGAAGATCGTCCCATCCAGGTGTGTCAACTTCAATAACTTGGCTGAGCTTGGATATGATCTCTCTGATTAATTCAGATATGCTGGTTGGTTTACCTTCTTTGAGGTCATCAACTGTGGATGGCACGAGGAGAGTGTGTATGAGTTCTGGAGGAACATCAGGGTGGTAGAACATGAAAATAGAGTCTACCTTGGAGCTACTGTGTTAGGCATAAACTTTACTGTCAAGACTTCTACTCTTGAAGAAGTAATTTGTGTGAAAGCTGAAGGTGCCTCGTTTTGCCCAGAATGGGAGGTACATCATGAAGGTATAACCAAATGCTATTTGGTTTAGAGCATCCCAAAAACATGAAAGGAACTGGGTTGCTGCCAATTCCTAGATTGCTGTTTGCGATTCTTGGTTGTTACATTATCCCCAAGGGTGGAGGAAAGGACCACATTTCTGAAATGCAGAGGTTCTGTTTAATTCATTAATGCAGAATAAGAAGATTAACCTTCCCCGGATCATTCTCTTTGGTATGATCAAGAGGGTTAGAGACTCTACTGCAAATCTTCCCCACAACACCCTCATCATGAAGATTCTAATGCATTACAAGCTTCCAGTGGAGGGGATGTTTGATCAAAAGCCTCCAAGCTTCTTTACAGCAACTACAGTGAAGTAGATGGGGATTTCCCTAAAGAAACCTACTGATGTTGCCGAGTCATCTCAAAAGGCTCATGTTGCTGATTTGCAGAAGTCTATGCTGCAGATTCTGGAAGAAGAACTTCATGGGGATATCAGAAAGGAGGAATTTCAACCTGCTGAGAAGACCTCTGAGAAGAAAGTTGTACAGAAGAAAAGGACCAAGTCTGGTCAGGTAACTTTCAATCCTACTGATTTGGAAAGAGTAAGGGAGGTGGAAGCATCATTCCAAAAAGCAACACAATCAGAAAAGGTGGTTGAGGTAACCCCACAGAAAGCTTCTGAACCTGTTCAGAAGGTTCAAAATGAACCCACTGAAATTGTGGGTCAGAATGCAGATGTGTATGGTCCAGAATGCAGATGTGCAAGTTATTGAAACCACTAAGCCTACCATACTGGGACAGGCTGTGGTGGGTGATGCTGCAAGTGGTAGTTCTTCTGAGAAGCCACTTAGGGTGATGCCCCTTGCTACCAGTAATCCAGACCCAGAGCTACAAGAGATTGATGCCTTAGCAAATGCTCTAGAGGAAGAGGAGTTTAGGAAAGTGAAGGAACAAGAAGAAAATGATAGAGCCTTGGCAGAAGCTGCTCAAAAGGCAATGATTGAAGATGGTAAATTGGAAAGATTTACTGTGACCAAGAGAAAGAGGCCTTCAAAGGCAGTAAGGACCAAACTATAAAAGATTATTATCTCCTATTAGAGAAGAAGCTCCTCCTCAAATGATCACAAGGAGCAAATCAATCCCAAAGGATGATGATGGGATCTTTAAGGAGGCACTACATCAAGTTGGGTCTCAGAAGGTGCTGGACCTGAAGAAGGAGAGAATTGTTAAGAAAAATGTCAAGCCACCTGCTCCTTTTATTCTCTATTATCTCACCAAGACGAAGTTGTACAAGAGAAAGATGCAAGAAGTCAGCAAAACACCTATTCCCGAGGCTGAAACCTACAAGAAAATCAAGGCACACTTTGATAACCTTGATCCTGCTGATCTGGAGGATGAAGTTAGTCCTTCCAAGGTTCCAATTAAGGGTCCTATTTTTGGGCATCTGTATGTGCTGATAAGTCCTCAGAACAACTCCCTGCTGAAGAAACAATTCAACCTGCTGTTGATGAAAAGATTGAAGATGTTGGACCTACTGATAACACCAAAGGTCAACCTGCTGAAATCCTACCCACTAAAGGGCTATTTACTGTTAAGGTTCTTGTATCTGTTGATGATGAAAAGGTTGTAGAACTTTCTGTTGCTGATCCCATGACTATAGAACCAGTTGTTGTTGCTATGAAACCTATCCCTGCTGTATCCATTAGATCTGAACCTGCTAAGGTTGCCGATCCATCTGCACCCATTGCTCAACTTCCTTCACCATTTGAAGTAGACCCTAAGGCTGAAAGGATGCCTACACAACTTGCTCTTATACCTGCTGAATCCAGTGCAATTGACTGGGGATGTAAGGGAAGTTATGTAAGCATTGGAAATGGTAAATTTGTTTGGGAAGGCAACTTGACTCGAAGGGAGAGAATGCTGAAGCCAAAGTCAAGAGATCTCTCAAGAAAGCCATCCTTTGAGCACATAGCAAGTATCATGTCTTTCAAGGATGTGCTGAAAGCTGCTTAGGTACCACATAAGTTCTATTCAAATCTCTCAAATCAGAATAGAAGATTGCCTCTGTGTCCAAATCTGTATGAAGAGTTGTTGTACTTCAAGGATCATTTGCCTCTGCAGAAGCACATTGGTATTCACTTGGACTTTATTGAAGCTGGTAGACAGAAAAGATTAGCAAAGGCTTTAGGGGGAGTGTCTGGATTTGACCAGCTGGAAAAGACCAGACAAAGAGTGCAACCACCCAAGAACTACTGGAAAAGAATTGATGTTGATTCTCCTGACCAAGTAAGGATACCTATTGAAGATTGGATTCTGATCAGGCATCTGAACCTGGAAGCTGAATTATACTCAAGGTATATTGCTTCAAATGCTGGGTGTAGAAACTTCAAGCCTTCGAAACCCCTCACCATGAAACCTTCTACCAAAATCTATTGGCAACCTGACAGAATTGTGCCAAGGTTACCATTTGCTGAAGGCCCTGAAGATAAGAAGAAGAAACCAAAGTTCTACTCTACCTACATGGAAGAACCAATGCCTATGACCAAAGAAGAATGGGAGAGACTCCCTGAAGACTTAGAAGCTTATGGTGGATTTGATCATACCTATAGGGAAAGGCTATGGGATTCTTATTGGTATGAGAAAGAAAAGGAAGGTTCATGCTCTGGAACTAAGTTTGACTTTGCTGATTCTATTACCAAGAGCACCCTTTCTGTTCAAGAATTTAGAACTTGGTTTCCTGGAACATTTCCTGGATCCAAGCAAGAGCTGCATGAAGATTGGGTTGTGCAAAAATGGACTCCTGCCATTTACACTTGTCTTGTGGTTAAGCATGCTGATCATGACTTCCCAAATGGTTTTGGGGTGATTATCTTTACCAAGAAGCATGTGTCAATAATTTTCAGAGAAGTTGATCTATCTGAGGCTCTTGAAATAAGAGAAAATGAAATCAGAAGGCTGGGGAACAAAAACCGTAGACTTCAAAACTTAGTGAGGCAATTTTATGCTGCTCCTGTTCATCCACTATGCCAAAAAAGACATATAAGGGCGTTTCCGTGTTAATTTTGAGGGCGCTTATGAACGCCCTCATATCATGTGTCCTTGTAGGTACCAAGATACAAGGGCGTTTACAAAACGCCCTAAACATAAATCAGTGAGGGTGCTTTCTGGGACGGAAGCGCCCTTCCCTTTATTTTTTTTTTCAAAATATGCTCCCAGTAAGGGCGCTTAGCAGGAAGTAAGCGCCCTTACTGAAGCTAATAAGGGAGCTTACTTCCTGCTAAGCGCCCTCACTGGGAATTTTTTTAAAATGTAACTTATCACTTACTGGCGGTCTAAAGCCGCCACAAAACATATATATTTGTAAAATGTACAATTCTGGCGGTCCAAAGCCGCCGGAAAATGCATGTATTTATAAAATGATATATTATTGGCAACCTGAAGCCGCCACAAAATGCATTTATTTGTGGAAAAATAATAGAATTAGGCAAACCATATCCAGAGCCTAAAAATATAAATAAATAAATAAAAATGCCAAGAAATTGCTATACCACATAAACCTTCCTTTTTAGAAATGCCCCTCCCCATTCTAATGTAACCTGTTCTCCCCATTCTGATCCCCATGAGTTCTTCACAATCCAATATTTTGTAATAAAAGTGTAAGGTAAGCAATAAACACAGAAGATGTGAACAAGTAGGAATCTGCATACCATTTATGTCATAAACAACATCAAATTCTTCTACTGAGAGATTGGATTTTACAAAGTTAAAGTACTAAAATGACTAATTATAAGATAATAATAGAACCTGACCTCATTTTCTGTAGTACATCCTTCTGCCCCATCAGATTCCATATTAAAAGATAATAATAGAATTTAAAGATAGAAAACCGAGAAAGAACTAAGTACTAAAATGTGAAAATAGCTTTGATACACTTTGTGACAATTGCCCGAGATAGAGTTAGCTATGTCTACCCAAATGTGAATGTTGCAGGTGCAAGATTGCTTTTATCTGATACATTCACACCTGATAGTCTAAACCTTTCAGATGGAGGATATCACATGTGAATTTATTATAGTACAAACACAAATGATTTAGACTTATATTGGGTAGATTTTCATGATTTTTTTCTTTAAGCAACTAATTTAAATTTCGAATCTATATTAATTTCAAAGTAAACATATGATTTAGTCCTTAAAAACTACAAGCAAGGTCACTTTACATATTAAAATATCTCTGTTATTAATTTTAGTTTCAATGTTATCATTTTAGCTTCCGTTATATTTGGAATGGAAAAAATTAAGCTAATCTAACAATCAATGCCCTAGATTTTACTATAAAGCATTACAAATTAAGTTAATCTAACCGCACAAATTAAATTTATGTCTCACAAGTTGTTTTGCTGGACTGGTTTAATACTCTTCAAGTACATAAAAATTTTCCAATTTTGGGTTCCCATAAACTCCATTCTATCAGGCAAGATACCACCAATGAGAAAATAGATGCTTTTATCACTAAAAAGTAAGAACCAATCCACTACAGCCTACTCAAAGTCTCTCAAAAACAACCTAAATTTGACATACATACTGCCTATTTATTTCCCTTCAATATATAAAATAAATTTGTTAAAACTTAAATCAACTAAACTAAAAACAAATGGAGACATATATCAAAGAAAGGATATCAAACGTGTAAAGCAAGCAACCATCCATCAAAAACCATAGTAGAGTAAAAAAAAATTCATTTAATAAAAGTTAACAAGCAAGAAAACATGTTTGAAGTTATGATTGGATACTTATTTTACCTGACAGAGAGTCATTCCAGATTCAATCCCTTCAGAACCCCATTTGCAAGCTATTTGTGTGCTCTCTTTCGCTAACTACATGATTCCAAAAAAAGCACATCCAATGTCAAAAATCTTAACATTAACAGCGAGAGGCAAATAGATTGAGGGAATTGAATGTGTTGTAAGATAATTATGAATCCTCCATGACATAAGTCATCTAACAATAATTACCTTGAAATAAGAATTATAGAATAATCTTCCAAAGCCAGCACACCAGGACATACCAAATTCTACCTCACTGTGTCCATCTATAAAACAAGACAAAAAAACCATAATGTCAGTCCAATTTTCCATAAAAAACTGTATGACTATTGTAGCAAGAGGTCTCCATGTAACAATCATGGTTCTACTACCACATTGTCAAACAGGGGTCTCATGCTCACCAGTCTCTATCCTGTTGAACAAGTCAATCAAATATAAATTTTAGTGTCATATTGGAAAGTTTAGTACATTCAAAACATTATTAAACTAAGTAGTTATACAATAAATATGCCAATACTTACAAAGAATAAAAATTGTGATGAGTAAAGATTTCAGTTGGATTCTATCAAAATACAAAAATTTCAGTAACCAAGCTTACAACAATAACCAAGTTGTTATCTCACTAGGTAGGTCAGAAAAAAGGAACAAACATCGCAGTTGGACTCTATCAAAAAGAAAAAAATTCAGTAAATCCATTTACAAGGCAAAGGTCATACAATTCGTACAAAGTATGAAGAGGATATTTCGATTTGGAACGTGATTGGGGGATATGTGAATGCTTAGGTTGGAGAATCAGAATCACTTCAAGCTTATGACTCATTGACTCATTCAAATCTATTGTTGCTGAGAGCCAATACAGAAATTGTTTGAATTATATCAAACTTCAGTAAGACATATTATGATAAGTAGTAACCTGTAAAGCATAATTGATTTCTGGATTTGTCAAATCATCCAATAATTTCTGAATAAAGCCACTAATTAATTCAATTCAAATTCATGTAGCATAACTGATGTCAAAGGAAAAAAAATCCCTGACTCACAGATCAAGAATAAAGTCATACAATAATATCTTTAATGTGAATTTACAATTCCAGGCTGTCCAACTTTGGACAATTTAAGAACAAATTGTATATTATGTCAATCATAATATACAATGTGTTCTTAAACAGGAAACTAAGGTAAATTTATGCATATGCAAGATGACCTAAAAATAAACTTAGAACTAAAAGAATTATTGGAAAAAAGAAGCATACCTGACCAATAAAACTCACTTGCAAGCTGGCACACAAATCAAGCTAGATCGGTACTCAAATCTGTTACAAAAAAATAAATGAAGGAAAAGTAAATTTAAAAAATAAAAGAAAGAGGTTAATAATAATAATAATAAAATTGAACATCTTTACTGCAACATTATTACACTTCAATTTAAAAAACTATGATCAATACCTTATACCAACAGAGTTAGAATCTCATCCGCAATCATTGCCTAATTTAACTTACAAAAACTAACGCAATCAAATAAACTTAACTAACAAGTATCATAAAGCTTAAGTTAAGAGATATATAATTCACTTTTTATTATTTAAGAAATTAGTATCAAATGATCTTAACTCACCGTGCCACGTCCAACAAAGGTTATATTCAACAAAGTAAATTTAAAAAATAAAAGAAAGAGGATAATGACTAGTCCAACAAAGGTTATATTCAAGTTACACCAATCATTTCAACTCAAGTTACACCAATCATTCCATAATGTTTTTGTTTGTGTGTAGTGTGTACACAAATATTTATAGGCTTTTTAAATAACTATACCTTTTCATTTGGAAACTATCAATCAACCATTCATCATACAAACTCAGATTTTGAACCAAGATAACGAGTTTATAAAAGTGAGTTATACAAACTCAGATTGATGATTAGCTCCAAACGTTATTAGAAGATTGAATCTTGGATGCAGAAGCCAAGTTTAATATTAATTTTATTGCTGGAACATATGACACTTGGGAAGCAAGAAACGAGTTTCTCTTTGAAAACCAAACACATAATGTAATGTCTATGGTGACAAAAATAAGACTTAAATATTTGAACAAGCAAAAGCATATGAGGAATCAAAGCATGTAGTAATACCTGCAAGCCAACAAGCAACTTGGAAAACACTTCACCAAATCTGAATTTGATTTCTAGATCTCAGCCCTCTTGCTTACCATTCAGTTCCAAAGTCCAAATGAAATTCAAACAAGTGAATGATTTACCAGTCTGTTCTAATCATGGGATTTCTAAAAGTTGCAGGTATGACTGTATCTTTATTTTCTTTTTTTTTTGTTGTTGTGGTCTAGATATGATCGAAAAGATTCAGAAGTGACCATGAAATCTAATCACATTATGATTAATAGACTATAAAAAGTGAGGGGCATTAAACAATTAGAAAATGCCAAAACTTGGACTCTTGACTTATTAACAACCACCAGGAAATCAGGCGTTTGCATTAAAGAAGGACTATTCATGACTATGAAAGAAGGTACGGATTGAGATGGCAACACATTAGAATAAGATTAGAAAGATAATAAGCTCATAATGCATATAATCAATCCAAGTTAGAATATGGATTTGACCAGGTCAAATTCAACTATTTGAGCAAGTAAACAAACAGACACATTTCCTCTTAGTAAGATAGCAAGAAGCAAGTTTTTACAGACACAAGGAACCTTTCCCCTTTACCTTCTTTTTACAGACACAATTGTGATTTCTTTATTGATTGCATAAATTGTGATATAGTGTGTTGGTTAACTTAAATTATTCTGCCTAAATCGTTCTATCTGGTTAGATTTTATCTTTAGGTGCTGTCATGCAGGAATCTAATTCTTACAAGTTGTTGCAATTGAATTTGGACAGTTTTAGTTTATTTATTTTGCTTTAGGGAGCTTATTTTCAATTCTTTGTTTAACTCATCTAAACATAGGTGACTACAGTAACCTAATATGTAGGTAATTTGGGGACCTTTTTTAATAATTTGGGACACCAAAAAAAGAATAAGGAAGGAGAAGAAAAAGGGAAAAAAGGGTAAAAAGAACAAGGAGCATTTGATGGTCACCTAGGCCAGGAGTATTCAAAGAGTGCCCCTATTCTATCGCGGTTCAATCATCAATGGGACAACTAATCCTTTTTCAGATCAAAGGCAAGGAAAAGAAAGCAACATGCTTACAAAAGCACAAATGAAGCTATTACTACAAAATAATCCCTTTTAAGTTCCCTTCTCTCTCTTTTTTTTCCACCCACAATATGCTTTTATAATGATCAGATAAGTTTTACTTTGTCTTTTTTACATTGTATTTCAAAATATATATAATTCAAAATTATCATAACAGTAAATTAAATGACTTATTTGCAGAGTTCTTGCTATTACAAAATTATCTAATTGCATATCATGCAGAAGAGGAAGACCCCTAAGGCACTTTTTAGCTAATCATCAGTAGAGGCACAAACACAAAGAAGTCCTAAGATTTTCAAAATTCAAAGTGCAGAAACAATCATATCAGACACAAATTATGATGGCATTGACACCAAATAGAGTTTGTGAAATGTCTGCAACTCAGACTAGAGCTACTACTAACCATTGGAAGTTCAAAAGTAGACTATTATTTTACAATTCAGAAGCTGAAACCATCTTTGTGGTGTTACCATTTTTCCACTTTTAAACGTCTAAATGTACGTGTCAACCCATCTTAGAACAAGCTATTCCTTGGCCAATTCTCAAAGTGTTTCAGTCAACTACAGATTGAGTTGTGACTACTTTGATCAGTCACATGACTCACATGATGAATCTTGATAAGTTAACAGTTAGGGATACGACAGAGAGACAAGTCCAAAATCAATCCAAAACTGCACATAGATGATCGAAACAAAAGAGCAAGCAGAATAGAGGAAAGGATGCAAAACGCAAGGTCATAACCTCAATACAAGAATTGATCGATTTGGTCTTGTAATTCCTAATATATCACACTAAAAGAAAGAAAGAACATCATGTGCATTTTGTAAACCCTAACCTCTTCACGACACGGTAGTGGACCGACGCGGTGGGGGAAAGTTTCACGGAGACAGCGACCAACAACAGAAGAGCTTCACGGCTCGATGGCGACAAAACCAACGAACAGCGCGGGCGAGGGCAAGGGCGACGACGATGTTCCTTCTGCGAGAACAACAACTGTGTTTTCTCCTTCCGCAACAGCGTCGACGGTGAGAACAACAACTAACAGTGGATCCTCCTCGCGTGATGGCGACATTCCTTTGGCTGTGGACGGTGGACGACGACGTTCCTTAGTGCAGGCGACATCACAGTGAGTTTTGGGTCTTGGTGGAGTGAGAAAGAGAGTGGAGGGTGGGAGGGAGGTTTAGAGGGTTTTGGGTTTCTGAAGGGGACGAAGCTAGAGAGGTTTTGGGTCTCAAAAAGTATTGAGTAAAAAAAAAAGAATTAAGTTATTTTTATATTTTGTCAGGGCGTTTTATTTGTTCCCAACGCCCTAACCAGCCATCAATTAAAAAGAATATTTAGTGAGGGCGCTGACTTTGTCAAAAGCGCCCTTAGTTTTCAATTTTTTTCTTAAAAAAAAATTATTGTACTATAAGGGCGCTTCTATAAATATGAACACGGAAGCGCCCTCATATTACGCCCTTATTTCCACAAATTGGCATAGTGATCCTCAACATGAAGAATCCAAGCCCAAGCTTAAGAGGAATAACAGTTTCTAGCTTGCCATATTTCAGAAAGTCTATGTGTTCATGTTTATATTAAAATTTCTATGTTACTGAACCTTCTGAAAATTCAATATGATTATGTTGATTATTCTCTGATTTAACCACGTGACATTATTACTTGTTCTCGCATTTACTATGCTACATATTCTATGATTGGAAATGATTGCAATTAACTGTGGTTTCTGACACAACTATGTTTCTAATACAATAACTGTATACCTACCCTGCGTTTATTACTCTGTTATGCATTTAATGCTTCAATTTCTTTTACCAACCCTTTTGACTGATGACAAAAGGGGGAGATATAAACTAACAAAATATCTGAAGTTTAAATGTTTTCAGAAAAAGAAATTCACAGGTTCAGGGGGAGTAAAACATTCTGATTAAGTATCTGAAATATGGGAGAAATTTCTTAACTCAATACTTTTTATTTCCCTTCAGATATTTAGATAGTTTAAACAAATTTGTCATCACTAAAAAGGGGGAGAATGTTGAGTCTAAAAATATTATTAAATGATTAATAATGTTTAAGTCTCACAAATCCTAAGTTTTAATAAGTAACAAATTTGGTTAAAGTATGCTGATAAAAGTACATATTCTCTTGAGGGTATTTCATGTGTTTTAGCAAATCTCTGAAAGAGTGATCCTCTGAAGTGGTGCAACCTTCTGAAGGACAAGAACCTGCTGAACGTTATCAACCCTCTGAAAGAGATGTGTTATCTAAATCAAGAAGCTTTGCTGAAGATGTTTCACGTTGGATTTGAGCAAAGTCAAAAGGCTTTTTGCTCAAGACTTTAAAGCATCATATATGTCTCCTGCAAGTTCGATTCATTTAAGGAATGTTACAGAGACCCTTTTTGAACATTTCAAATCATTTTACCAGAAAGGGAAACTGTTGTACCTGGTTACCTGCTAGTGTCAGAACTGTGTCAAGTCTGCACACCTGCAACACACAAAGTCAAAAGCTTTTTAGAAGATTGTATCACAACGGTCTTAACAACATTTAATGCTATTTCACAACAGTGATTTCAATCAATCTTCAACGGACTCAAGCTGAAATCCTATATAAAGCTTCATTTTGATGTATTTAGCACCTCTGTATTGAGATAAGTATTACTTGAATTGTTATTCTTTTGTGGGATATAGTTGTACATAAGTAGCTTTCGGGCCATTCTATTTTGCTGAGAGCACATGTGTGGTGATATCCTAATAATGATGATGTATCTCTGACATTGTTATTTTGAGCCACTGATGGCAATTATATATATAGACTCAGTTCATGTATATTTGTAAGCTTAAGTAACGTTGGATTGCCTAAGCGTTGTTTGCGTACTCTCCTTTTTTGGTATCAATCACAAGTATCCTCCATGGAGACAATTTTGCTTGAGCCGGGAACTTCCACATCATGGTTGGGTAACTTAGGTTAGCTCTCCTGACAGAGTTTCTTTCATACACAAACTCGAATAAAATATTTTACTTAAGAGAAATCAATATGTATTACTTGAACCAACCACCCGATGGTTATCTATCATACTCCCTCCAATCAAAAACTCTTGTTATTTTTTATGCAAGATCATATGTATCCTTCACGGGAAACAATCTTGCTTGAGCTGGGTAGAATCTCTATGGGCGATATAGCTCCTTTTTCAGCTACTAGCTAAAGTTCGTTTACAATTGTATCCCCCAATAACTCTCATCTACAATTATCTGTCATTATCTACCATTTTATAATTTTTAATTAATTTTACGAAATAATTTCAAGAAATTAGTTAGCTTTTCTGCTAGTTTTACTAAACACAATCACACTATAAGTTTACAAACTCTTATCCAAACATGTACCTAATCCAATAGATCTAATAATCCTTGTGAGTTCTTATACGTACTCAATAAAAGTACTATTTTTTTTGTCTTTTATATGTTGTATATGATTTTATTATACCACGCCAATTTGTTATGTATGAATGATTAACTTCTATTGATATAAACCCAGCCATTTCTTCTTTTGTTGGAAGATGATTTAAGCTTCATATGGTTTTGGAATCTACTGAGACATCTACTACTGATAAAAAAATTGTTGAAAAATAAAATAAGATATTTCTTTCTTTTTTCCGAGCGATCTGGAAATAAAAAAATAAAGAATATATTCAAAATAATTATGTATGCTATAAATACCGCTTCGATTTATCTTAATACAATAAATAAAAAGATACTATGTGGTATGTGCATGTTTGTTTACATTTTTTATGACAAAAATGACCTAAAAGGTGGAACAAAAAAACAAAAAAGACTACCCTACTCTCTCAAACAGAGTTTCAGCAGAATCAAAGACAAAAGGAACTAGGGCAAGAGAAGGAAGATTATCAAAGACACGGTACACAGAGGAAAGGCCATTTGTCACAAAGATGTCTATTCCAGCATTCGCTTAACAGAAGGTATGGTTCCAGTGGATCTCTTCAAAGAATCAAGCAGCTTCTCTAATCTAAGATACAAGCCCAGAGCTAGGGTGAGCAGGTAAGCACCCCTCTGTTACCAATTTAATCGCATTCAAAGAATCAGATTCCACAATCAAACGCCTAAACCCTTTCTTTTTTGCAATGAGGGTTCCACGGAGATTGCCCCAAAGTTCTGCCTCGAGGACTGAGCAGGACCCAACATTCGCAGAGAAGCCAACAATGAAGGTACCTCTATTGTCTTGCATAAAGCAACAATTGAATGTGATAAGGACCGAGCACCATCAATATTGCATTTAACCCAGTTTACAGGGGGATAATTCCATCTAAAAAGGTGAGAATTCGAGTACTGATGAAGGTTATCCCAAGCTGCAATTGTACTCCGAGCTTGTATCATTGAGTTAACTTGCTCATTAATATGATGAAATAGCATCTTAGTAGATTGTCTTACATTGTTGAATATAATATTGTTTCTGTGTCTCCATAAAGCTTCTGGAGTAAAACTGAATATAAACATGTCCTTCACTGATTGAGAATTAGATTTTTCCTGCTTCAAATTTTCCATCTTCCATTTATGAAGAGAGTTAGATCTAAAGAATTTATGATGATTTGCAGGATGAATCATCCTACACCATAGAGAAGCAGCTTCTGGACAATCACGAAGGAGATGGAAAGATGATTCTGCCTCTAGATTACACAAGGTACAAAGGTCAGAACTGGATATAGGTGTCTTTGTTTCCTCTGTACATTAGTTAGAATTGCATATGATGCAATTTTCCATAACAGTAGACGAATTCTCTAGGGGCCCTTCCAGGACCAAATTATATTCATTAGTAGATTATTTGATACTATGCTTGATTTTGTTAATAACTCATAAGCTGATTTCAGGGTAAACTAGTCGTCTGAAGACTTCTCCTAAGCAATGACATCACTGCCCTTGGTTGAGACAGGAGGAGCAATGAGGAGAATTTTTTTTTACAAATTTCATATGGAAGTATCTTCTGGAATCTAGGTAAGTCCCAATCACCATAAACAGTAATAAATTGATCAATGTGTAAATTCCTTTCTGCTTCTTCAATATCTAAGACTGCATAATTAGAAAGACTATCAATGCCTTGAACCCATTTGTCTTCCCAGAATCTAGCTGTATCTCCATTTTGAATCCTCCAAATATACATTTATGGATTAAGGTGTCCCAGTTTTCACAAACACCCCTCCACATATTAGAGTCACCAACCTTTCTCTTGATAATAGGAATCAAGTCATCACCACACTCATATTTTGATCTCAAAACCTTAACACATAGGTCATTAGGTTGGGTGATTAAAGCCCAACCAATTTTCATCATATAGGCTTTATTAACCTCCTTAATTAGTCTTCCTAAAGCCTAATCCACCAATTAATTTAGGACTGCAGATCTTATCCCAATAAACCAAATGAATTTTCTTTCTATCCTCCAAGTCCCCTAGAGGAATCCTCTGCACTTCTTGTCCAAATCCTCACAAGTAGAAGTTGGCAGGAGAGTTGTTTGTATAACATAGGAAGGTAATGCATTCAGAACAGATTTAGAAAGAGTTAACCTTCCTGCAAAGGATAATGTCTTGGATTTCCATAAGGACAACTTCTGTTTTGTTCTATCCACAATATATTTATAGGAATTCCTTGATGATCTATGGTGTTGAATAGGCACACCAAGATATTTGCCAAAATTTTCAGTTCTCTGAAACCCCAATGTAGAAGATATCTCCTCACGAACCTACAAATAGACATTAGGAGATAGATAAATCCTAGTTTTATCTAAACTTACCTTCTGACCAGAGCTATTGTAGAAAAGCTCTAGAATAGTGGAAATGATCTCTACTTGATCCATACTAGCTTCAACAAATATTGTGACACCCCTAGTTACCACTAAGAATGCCACATGTGTTACACGTGACCAACGAAATTATTATACAATCGGTAAAAATGCGAATTTTTTTTGAAAGTAAATTAGTAGCCATTAACCTACTACATCTCTAGTTCCATTTTAAGTGTTATAAAAAATTCTTTCCTTACTTGTGAAACTTGTTCTCGAAAAGCGTCAAAGGTGATTACCACGTCGCATACATATACATACATTTAACATAATATCACAAATAAAGTAAACAATACATTTAATTACAAACATAAACCAGTGTACGCCTCGAGCTTACAAACAATAATATGAAAATATGAGTTCTAGAAGTGAAATGAATAATCAAGGTAACCTCAAACGAAATACAAAAGAGAGGTCACAAACTCAGAGCTGTCACTACTAGACTCAAACATAACTACTCTACTCATCGACGCTGGACTAGGAGGGATCCTCCTCTGGCTCCTCCTCCTTTGACGAGTCTTCAATGATAATTATCTCCAACTCATCCAAGAGAGAACGATCTTGCGACGCGAACGACGGAAGGTAGTATAGCGCACCAAGTTAGGTGGCGTTTGAAACTCGAACGTCACAGGTACGACAAAGTCCACTTCAGGTAACAGAGGGAGGTCGGGGTGAATGATAATGACTCGGACCTCTCCGGTGAAGACACACCATCTAGGTATGTCGGTCACCGTACAGGAACCCCTGGGCATCCAACGCAGCACCACCTTCATCGACGTCATGTTGTAGATCTCCAATACCGGCTATCGACGTAGCAAAAAGGACACAACCAACCAACAAACAAAAGGAGGGTGAGAACACATTGCATGAACTCACATGATATAGGATATAGTGTATAGAGTACACACACAAGAAAGTTCACACAGTTCAATCAAACAGCAAACACACACACATTGTCATTATGATGCACCCAACCTATTGCATACTTGCAATCATGTCACTACATATAATGCATGAGGGCCCGAGGAAAATCACCACCATAGTGCACACAGCAACTGGCCGACCTATATGTACAACGTATCAGGAGTTAGAGTCTGTACTAGTACCGGTACAAAGAGCCTTGCTCATATTTTCTTTTGGCCAAATTCTTTTATACACCTTCCAGACAATCTCAACTGACCCCGAAACCTTGAGAGCGACAGGATAGTCAAGCTTGTACCCCTTTGAACTCAACGGTAGGGAGCTAGCCTACGTCTCCTGATGTTCTTTCTGGAACTCAACTATCCTCAGGGTTGGCGTCCCATTTAAGGACCCGCTGGAGTTCTTTGCAAACCCCAGTGCACCCTTCCCAACCAGTTTCACACTGTACCAAAGTGTCACTGCCATATTAGGTCATAAGGTTTTCAACCTTGAATATCATCAATGCTTTATGATGCATGTCACACATCCAATGCTTCTCAGCATACACATCCTTACAGGCAAAGCCCATTGAATCCTTCCACGTAATCACTCCCCGCGGCACGACTCCGATTCAATGTCTTTCATTCACAAGGAGAACCAAACCCCATCTCGGGTTAATCCGCACTCTCTCACTAAGTTTCTCAAGTCTTATGCAAGAAGAGTGTGTTTGTTATAAGTTTTTAAGGTAATTGTACTCATATGTTTTCTCAAAACCAATTATCACTTTCACTTAAGTCCTATGGCTTACTAAGGCTTATGGTTGTGTCTTATGAATAGTGCTACATATCTTAATTTACCTTGTATGTGTAATTAAGGTTAAGTTTAATCCTTAATCATGATTAATCTTCCTTAATTAGACTATAGTTAAGCCTAATCTTTCTTAATTAAGTCTTAATCTTTACTTAAGGTCATAATTAACTCCTAATTACCCTTTAATCTCTTCCTTAATCTTGGATTAATCTTTTAATTATACTTGATTAAGGTTAACCATAATTAATTAGTTCTTAATCACCATTAAGTCTTAATCACATTATTAATACCTCATTAGTGATTAATGATCAAGATTAAGATTAATTTTCATTAGGATTAATTAAAATTAATCTTAATTAATTTTCATTACCTAATTAACTTAAGTGAATTGACTTAGTCAACTTAAGTGAGTTGGATTAAAAAGCCCACTAATTAAATTTTGGGTCTTGATCTTGATGGGTAGGATTAGAGTTGGGGCCCAACACCAATCCAAACCCAATGTGCATTCACTATTTTTTTGTTTGGCCTTAAGGTGAGTTTTATGGATTTTTTTGGAGGCATTGGGCCTAAACTAGAGGCCCAATGGTTAGGTAACACATAAGGGTCCATTTTCTCACATTACCATAAAGTTTTATGAAATTTAAAGTGACTTTTAGATGGATTTATTTTTGTACCCGAATTTAACTTAGATATTTTACCCAAAAATTGTTTTCTTTTATTTTTACTTATCACTTTAAATGGTTACTCTTTTTAACTTATTGGGCCACTAAGGCCCATAAACACCTTAACACTTTCCCCACCATCATCTCAAGATCAAACAAATTCTTTTCATGAGTTTCTCATGAATATGAACAAGAACATCAAGAACATGATAAACACTATGAATGTCATCAAGAACATCAAAAATCCAATAAATTCCAAAAATTACCAAACTCAAGTATAATCATCTACAAGAATTCTAAGCCAACAATTTCATGCTAATTCATCCAAACATGCCAAACATCATCATAAAGTTCATATTTTTAAATAAGTCCAAAAAGTGTCACTTTCATGATCCAATCACACCAATAAATTTCATAATTTCAAACAACTATTTGTATGTGATTAGATTCATCATATAAACATATTTCAATCATCAAATAAATTTTTAAAGACATGCAGCCCCACAAAATGGTTTTGGCCGAACCAATTTAGAGGAAAAAGGAGAAAAATTTCAATCATCAACCATAGCTTGCATGCACTCAAAATCATCACATAAACACATTTTAACCAACAAATAAAATTTTAGAACATGCATACACATCCAACCACATATATCCGAACCATTTCCTCAAGGAAATAGGTTCCAACAATTCATTTTTGAAAAGGAAAAAGGGTGAGGGACAGGGATCAAGGGTAATCCTTTTACTCCAGTCACCAATCCTACTATAGTTCAAGGTTCTCCCCCCCTTTACCTAAGGAAAAATCACTTGAAAAAGGTGCAGCAACTTCCAAGTATTTTCCCCTCTTTGTGCTCCTCTTGATCACCCAAGCAAGTTTCTTCAAAGGATGTAGGCTAGATTTTGAAGTTTAAGGTTCAAAAATGGAACCTTTAACTTAGAAAGTGAAGGAGAAAAATGGAGAATGGAGAGAAAGGGAAGAGAGCTTCACGGTTTGGAGAGGAAAAAAATGGAGAAGGAAAACTAATTTTGCATGTAGGTTAGAATAAGGTGGACAAGTGTTTAGTGAGGTTATGACACCACAAGCCTTTTCCTTTACTTTTTTTGACTTTTAGGAAGTGTGTGAAGCCAACATGTGTCCCACATGCACACACACGGTTTTGAGAGAGTAAAAGAGAGGGGTTTTGCTAAAATGTTGCAGATTTTTCTGGTCCAGATCAAGGGTATTTGGCCCTGGTTCCAAAAATAGTAGGGGTAAAATGGTAATTTTGCACCAAAATTCCAAAATTTACCAAAAGTTCTAGAAAAATAGGAAATTCATTCCTAATCTTATTTAAACCAATTTTGATGATTAAAAATATTTAATCACTCAAAATTCACTAAATCACACAATAGAAAAGCATACAAGCAAAAATGTGGGTGTTACAAATATGATTAAATCATCTTCAAAGGCTAGATGAGAGATCTCAGGGCCTTTTCTTCCAAGTTTGATTGGCCTCCAAAATTTATGAGAAATTACAGTGTTTATTAAGTGAAACAAACGTTCTATACACATGACAAATAAATAAGGAGAAATTAGGTCCTCTTGTATAATTCCTCTAAAGGGAAGAAATTGATCTAAAGCCTTACCATTAAAAAGAACACGCATATTAGCAGAAGATATACAATGCCAAATAATAGAAACCAATTGATTAGGAAAACCTATATCAATAAGGGTATCTTTAAAAAATTCCTAGTTAAGCCTATCATAAGCTTTCTCTAGGTCTATTTAATGGCCATCCAACCTCTTTTTCCTTTCTTTCTTTTCGTACTATTAATCACTTCTTGGGTAATAATTATATTATCTCTACTTTGTCTACCTGGGATAAAACTACTCTGATTTGGACCAATATTATGATTCATTAAAGGCCTAATCCTATGAGATATAAGTTTAGTAATGATTTTGTATGACACATTACATAAACTAATCGGTCTATACTGCTTAAGATTAGATGCGGTATCTATTTTAGGAATTAAAGTAATAAGAGTATCATTAAGAGAAACAATAGATTGAGGGTTAAGCCAAACCTTTCTGAGTAAATCACAAATATCTTTACCAACAGAATCCCAGTGATGTTGATAAAAAACAACATTAATACTATCCAGCCCAGAAGCTTTAAATCCTCCCATAGAAAAAAATGTTTTCCTAACCTCCTCATCAGAAATCACTCTATTTAGAGATTCAGAGTGCTCAGATAGAAGGGGAGGGAAACAACCTTTAAGAAAGAATTCTGAACAAGAACCTTCATCTTGAAAGAGAGTTTTATAAAAATTTGTGCATGAATTTTCCAGATCCTGAGCTTCAGAGATCCAAACACCCTCCTCATTTTGTAAACTATCAATTCTGTTCCTCTTTCTTCTAGAAATTGTAGTTCCATGAAAGTATTTTGTGTTACGATCCCCATAAATAAGCCATTTAAATCTTGCTTTTTGAAATGATAATAGTTCTTCTTGAGAAGCAACCTCCTCATATTATTTCCACAATTTCCTATAAAGATGAGGCAAGTCAGGGTCATGAGATGTACTAATTTTCCTAGTAATTCCCTCTATTTTTCTGATTAATCTCCTTTTCCTATTGAATATATTACCAAAAACAGACTTATTCCACTCTTGAAGCTTATCTTTAAATTGAGCCATAGTAGAACACCAATCTGTCCCTGCTGACCAATTTGATGAAACAAAGTTTTGAAAATCTAGGTGAGTAAGCCAAGAAGCTATAAACCGAAAGGGTCTCATGTGTCTATTAGGTGTAATATGTTGATCAAACTGAACCATTATTGGGCAATGATCAAATTTGAAATATGGAAGATGAGACACAGAAGCATTAGGAAAATGAATTTTGCAATCCATATTCATTAGCACTCCGTCTAGTCTCTCAAATAAAGTACCCATTTTCCAGGTAAAAGGACAACCAATACATCCCCCATCCAATAAGCTACAATTAGCAATCATACTATTAAAATATGAAACACCTATCATATTAGGATGCTGGCTGCCTCCCTTCCTTTCATTAATATTGGAAATAGTATTGAAATCCCCCTAAATACACCAAGGATCAACAATATTAGATGATAAATTTCTCAAATCATTCCATAATAAGGTCCTGTTAATTGGTTGGGGACTAGCATATACAGATGTGACAAGCCAAGGCTCCCCTCTACCAAAAGTAACTTTCATATGAATGAATTGAGTAGAACTAGAAATAATATCCACAGACCAAACCGAACTATCCCATAACACAATAATACCACCAACTTGCCCATTAGAATCCATGATGTGAAAAGGAGTCAAAATCCATTCTCTTCACTTGTTTAGAGCCTTCTCACCATTGGCATGAATTTCTAATAGAAACATAAGATTGACCTTGTATATATTACGCATGTCCTTAATCAGACGAACAAAACTTTTTGAGAAAATACCTCTACAACTTCAGGCTAAATAATTCATTAATGCTTAGAAGTTGTAGGGTTTTCCTGAACACCCTTAAGGCTGACTTGTAGAGAACCACAATCATTCATAGTTGAGTCTTGAACACTATCACCTGAAACATTAGTACAATCCATCATATCAGAATCTAAGCACTTACCTCCTGATTTGGAGTTATTGGTGATATTAATATCAAGTGGTTTGGGCTCTATTGATGAACTAACCAAAGAACCAAGTAAGCTCTTTGGACATCAAAAGAACTTCCATTTTCTGCTGCCATCTTTTCCATAAGATGCATTAGAAGAAGATGATCCAATTCTTTCTGCCTTTGGTTCTGTTTCTCATCATGTTGAGGCTGACTTGATGAAATTGTTGTGACTGGGATTTCCATAGCTGGTGAAACATTATGATCATTTGATTGAATTATTGAAATCTTCCCTGTTTTAGAAATCATGGCTTTAGAAGGCCCCACAACATCTTTTTTTGATGGTTGCCTTTTTGTTTGATCTTTCTGAGAATTTTTCCCAGCATCAGGGTCCCTAATACGAGTAGGCTTAGGAACAGAGGACTCGGGTTGTGAGGGAGCATTTTCTTTAATATTTCTTCCTCGGAAAAACATGCTCCAGCATTGCATAACGCGATCCAGAATCTTGCTTAGGCAAGTCTGAATTTGATCTTTTGGGAAATTATCATTCTTCCTTTGTGTTTACATTTTTTAAAGATACTAAGGAATATATTTAAAATAGTTTTTTGTGGTTTTTAAGACGTTTATTTTGAAAATCACAAAAAGTACGTAGTTTTACTTTTTAATTTTTAGTTGTAAAAACGTGATTAAATTTTTTTTAAAATAAAAAACTGATAACTTACCACCACCTCAAACCTTTTTAACTGAATGTTTTTTAAAAACAATTTTAAAAAGTGTAATGATTTTCCTGCTTTTAAAAACTGAAATTCTAAAACTTGCGTGAGATATTTTCAAAACCTCTTTTTTAATTTTTCTATTTCTATGATAAAAATGTGTTAAATAAATTAGTTAATTTGTGTAAAACTGTTTTTAAAAACTATTTTGTAAAACAAAACAGTTTTTAAAAACTGAACTAAATCAAACACGTACACCATATATTTTTTTAATTTTTGGTAAAACAGAAGATACTATATCCAAGGAGGGGAAAAATATACCAACATGACTTTGCGCATGAACATTATATTGTTCCCATGCAATGAGCAAAATATTCTTTGATAATGAATTAGGTCCAGCCCATTTTGGTGCAAAACAAAAAAGAGAAAGGAAGATGAGGCAATAAATTAACTTCCTCAGGCTGGTGAGTGGCTTCTTGTGATCAATGCTTAGCCAAACAGGCAAAACTGTAAAGGAAAAGGGACTGTGAAACAATATTATATTCTTCTAAATTCATGCGAGCCTTTCATTTTAAATAGAGACGTTTTAATTCAAAACACCGAAAGAGGAGAGGGAGATTCTTTGGTTAACAAATTAAAGATGAGCAGTATCAATATATATTATATAACTAACTATATATTAGTGTCTTAATATATATTACACCATTTTTTAAGTGCTCGATCGATGACGTGAAAAAATTGCTTTAAGTCTAATTAATGAGCTTAATTTGTCTGAAAGGTGTGAGTGTGAGGTAATTGAAGGTGGGAAGTGAATATAAAAATCCTAGTTTGAAAGATGAGGTTAACTTATTACTGATGCTAATATTCACCTTTGATTTCCAAATTTTGAAACCTTCCAATTGAAATCAATATACTTATTAGATATTTTTGTAAGATGAAAGAAATTATAAAAGCAACATATATATAGTGACAAGAAATCTATAGAATTAAATACTCAAAGTCGTTTTCATCTTTCTATTATATCTATGCTTTTCCAGGTTTTGCTCACCAACATGATTCCATGGACCAATCTAAGCTACCACACATATATACCACGAATACTCATAGGATATATGTGGCCCAGTTTCTGATTTCCAAACCCCTATTGGAAGATGAGGATATTCGAAATATATATTGTGTTGTTTCACTATCTTCATCTAATTTCTAATAAAGATCGGTGTTTAGTTTACCCTGTAACACTATTAAAATTATTAAAAGTAACGTAGACCCAGATTCACATTTCAATTTTCAAACAAGATTTTAGTGGAAACAAAACATACACAAAGTACTCCTTCAAAGACAAATAAACATATTGTTAAGTTAAAATGAATAGATTAAAAGAAAAAAACAGAAACAGAATGTAGTAATGAATAAGAAAGAAAATAATAAAAAATTCTTTTATATTATAACCAAATATAAAATAACTTTTATTTCACATAAAATAAGAATTATTTCAGTAGAATTTTTAAATTTAAACAAACATCAATTGAGATTGAGCCCGTTTGTTTAAAATTATTTTTTAAAAGAATCACTTCTTTTTTAAAAAAAATCACTTATATGAATTTTGAAAATATTTGTTTAAACTTTTTTTAAGAAGCAGAATTAGAAAATAATCAGTTTTTCTGCTTTTTTTAGGAAGCTACTTAGAGTTGCTTCTTGAAAAAAACAGTTAAAATAGAAGAGAGAGAAAACTGTTTAACAATGTAAATGCATTTATTAAACAATGTGAAAACATTTATTATAGTAAATAAAGTGTTTTTTATAATTGTAGCCAAACGAACATTTATTTCTGATTATACAATAATCTTTAAAATAAAATTAATTTTTTTAAGCAATTTAAAAAAGTACTTTTTTTAAGCACAAACAAATTTAAGTTCATGAAAAAGGGATAACAGTTCACAAGAGAACCAATTAATTGAACATTTTATGTAAATTTAGGTTCATGACTTAAAATAACTAATAGTACATGTTGGGGAGGCTCGATGGAGAGTTACATCGAAATGAAATAGTTTTCCTATATATCTTTCAAAATTTGTATGTCATAAAAAATATACATAAATCTCTCTTACACATAGGAAACATTACTACACAAATAATAATGAATGATTAAGTTAAATTTAAGTAAAATAATCTTGATCATTAATTTACACATGCTTGTATGATTAAGATAAACTAATAATTGATTTACACACACACATAAAATTAATCCCCAAAAGTTATTCCGACACTTAAATTAGTTACGGGACACCATAGACGAAAAGATATCATATACCTGTATAAGATGACAAGTCTATATATATAATATATATTAGTGCTTGACCTAAACCCTAAACCACGTCACTTAAATTAGTATGAGAGCTAGCTAGAACAATGGTACGTACCATAGACAAAAGATATCATATATGTACAAGACAAAAGTTATAGGAGTTTGATTAGTGGAAGGATATGGATGGTACAAAATTTTAGGATATACCCAAGCATTGATTGGTTTGGAGGATATGAACAAGAGTACATATAACCTCTTTTCTTTATTGGATGATATTGATTGAGGATATTTCCTTTAAAACTTAATCGGTTGGACTGTTCTTTGGGGGCTGGGGCTTTAGTTGTTTAAGAACTATCTAATCTCTCAGTTGTTTCTATCCTGGTATATTATATATTTTGTGATGTACTCAACAAGAAAAAGAAAAGTTACTTTTCATGCAAAGGCCGAATAAGCCCTTACAATATACACACAACGGTAATCCATAATCCATTAACCAAAGAAACCAAGAAACATGAATATACGGTTTTACTCAAAAGTTAAACAAATGGAAATGGTTGCCTTATATAACAAGTCTAAAACGTAAGTCCTTTTTAATGTCTTTGATTTACACTCGGATCCGGTCCAATACTACAGTTAGTCTCATCAACGTTTAAAACGTGATTTTATGAATAAAACACTTTATAATCATATATATCAGTTGTTTCTGTGAATAAAACCAAATTTAGCTGCGCATTAATTGAACCAAAAACTCAGATAATTAATGAAATGAGTTCTTTCACAAAATGATCATCGATGATGGAAGAATATAAAAATTCTAATGTCAATGTCATTTTTAAAGAGCTAGATTTCGGTTGCAAGGTGTAGCTAGTGAGAGAATCCAAACTCCTTATTGTGGTGAGCACTTTATTTTTCAATGTTGATTATTATTTTTTCATATATCTCCCACTCTTTCATCTATGTTTTTTCACCTTTTTTTTTCTTTTATCTCCTTCTCTCACATTACATCACTTAAGACATTGAGAATTGTTATTTATAAAACAAACAACAATACAATATAAAGATAAATAATTAAAGAGAAAAAAGAGAGAAAAAAGAAAAATACAAGATGTAATGTGTGAGATAAAAAGAAGTGTGTTGTATGTTTTAATTGTATGACTTTATATCTCTAACATATTTTTCACTTTTTATTTATTGGGAAAATATGTTTTTTGTCTCTGTAGTTTCGGTCAACTTTGGTCTTTGTTCCTGTACTTTAAATCCTTTATTTTTTGTCCCTGAACTTTCTAAACCCCCAACCTATTGTCCCTGACCGTTAATGAGATCTGTTAATCTGATGAGTTGGGTAACAAAAGTTACATGTTAGCCTTAATAGTGGTCCCAAATAGCTGTCTCATCTAATTAATCTTTTTTTATTAATTTTTTAATTATTAAAATAACCATAATTATAAAATTAGGTTTTTTATCGGGTAAAATTGCTTAGGTGAAAACCCTAATTTAGCAATTAGGATTATTTTAATAATTAAAAATTAATAAAAAAAGTTAATTAGATGATCAGTCAGTTATTTGGGACTCACTACTAAGGTTGATATGTAACTTTTGTTAGCTAGTTCATCAGGTTAACATATCTCTCACTGACGGGCAATGACCACAGTTTGGGGGTTTAGAAAGTTTAGGGATAAAAAGCACAGAATTTAAAATACAGGGATGAAGACTAAAGTTGACCGAAACTATAGAGACGAAAAACATATTTTTCCAGTTTATTTATTCTTTCTTTTTTCCCTTGTCACCTCTCAACCTCATTTTTTATTCTTCAAATATTTTAGATCATCACCTCTTTCCTTTATCTAGTAGTGCTCACGTAAGAGAGAAGATATAGCTGGCTAACGAGGAAAGACCAAGAGTAATAATGGTCTTCCTCTTAATTAGACTTAGTTAACTTGGGGCAAACACTAGTCTAGAAGTTTTTTTTTTTTTTTTATATTTACCACACTTATAATTTATAAGAGACAATCATGTTAGAGAAAAGGATTTTTTACAAGGTGAGGGATAGAGAGAAAGGAGGGAAATGTGAAATTTGATAGGTGATGAGATGAGTGATATGATAGAAAGATGTAGAGAGAAAAAATATGTTGTATGGATTGTTGTATAAATGTTTGTATGAATATTATAACTCATCATATGTTATGGTTGGCTACACTACTATGGATTGACAATCTCTTCAACGACTATTTAATGCAGCTGTAAAATAACCAATCTAAAAGTTTGAAATTGCAGGTATGCACACAATATTAGTGACCTTAATTATAGTTTAATTTTTGGCAATTCATGCAAATGCGTGCATTTTACATTTAATTTAATGTAAGTTAACTTGTGTGTTCTGTCCTTATTTAATTTTCACGACTATCACAAGTGTAATTTAATTTAACTGCTATACAACCAGCACTGCAATTTCAATCATAAGGCATTGCATTAATTAATCAAAGAATTTTCAGAATGTCTGTCCTTATAATAATAACTTTCCAAGAGATGCTAGGCTAGCTCCTTTTCACGTTCATTCCTTTCTTTCTTTTCTTTCCTCTAAAATATGCATGGCACAAACATAAAGAAAATAAAAATGGAAACCGGAAAGGGAAATGGTGAGAGAGGGTTTTGGTACCTTCTTTGATTATTTAGTGAATTTTTCTCAACTTTTTTAAATGATCTTAGTATTTTTATACTTATAGGACAATATTTAACTATTAGAATTTGTATTTTTAATTTTTGAAAAGACTTTTTGATCCCCTGTAA
Source organism: Sesbania bispinosa (assembly GCA_026901365.1). Taxonomy (NCBI): domain Eukaryota; kingdom Viridiplantae; phylum Streptophyta; class Magnoliopsida; order Fabales; family Fabaceae; genus Sesbania; species Sesbania bispinosa. The sequence goes on from QLOH01000003.1 coordinate 3,327,027, forward strand.
CCATTATCATGTATTTTTTATTGTATTTCCTAATTTTTTCGCATTCTCATTTGCAATACACATGTGTCTCATTTAAAATCTACTTTATTTCTTCGAAATAATTTAGGACGGAATACATAACTTGTTTCTATGAAGTTTTGGCCTATTCAATAAAAAAGTGACAAGAAGGTACCAAAACCTTCTCTGACCGGAGGGGTACCAAATTCCTACTTATAAAAGTAAGCCAGATCGAATCTATTGATGCCACATCATCATTTCATTAAAGTCAACTCCAAAGCATATATAAAAGGCAGAGGCATTCCCACCATTTCTAACAAGACTAGACCCAATAATAATATATTCAAGGTGTTTGTGTTGTGTGTTTATCATCACCAGTTTTCCTTCATTCATTCATCCATCATGCCTAGTAAAACAACAAACCCTCTTGTTGTTGGACGTGTAATAGGTGATGTTTTGGAGCCTTTTACAAGTTCTGTGTCTATGAGGATTGTCTATACCAATAACAAAGAAGTCATCAACAGTGGTGAGCTCAAACCTTCTCAAATAGTCCACCAACCAAGAGTTGATATTGGTGGAGATGACTTCAGGACTCTATACACTCTGGTATATAACCATGATATATATATCTTTAAGTAAACTATTTATTATTTTGTAACCTTAATTCTTCACTACTCTGTTCTGTAGCTGTAGCTTAATTAATTTCTAGGGTGTTGAGTTTTATTTTTTGGTCAATAGGGTGTTGAGTTTATGACATTGAATTTGCAGGTCATGGTGGACCCTGATGCACCAAGCCCAAGTGACCCAAATATGAGGGAATATCTGTACTGGTAAGTGGGAATGAAATTGCCCCACACACACACATATCAACATATATATTCAGCTTCTGCTTAATGCTTTTGAAGTTATGAAAAGACTAGATCAGCATAGAGAAGAGAAACAACTGGCCCAAGCAAGAATCATATATATATATATATCTTTACATCTTCCCAAGTCACTTTCAACAAAAGTAACAAACTTTGTACTTGTACTTGGAACATTCTTTATTCTTATCTCCTCTGACCCAAGATGAATGTCACCAATCCATTTAAGTAGGCCTTTTTATCTTAAGCTAAAACATTATATTTAGTTGACACTGTTCAGCTAGCCTTTTACGACTTAATGCACATGCTTGGTCATATTAAATATAAATTTACATAATTAATTATTGTATTTTGATTATCCTAATTAAACAGTTTTAGATTCACTTTTGCTGTGCATGAATTACAATAACAATTCAAAATATATGTGTAATTCCAATTTAGTTTTTATGAGTAATTGCAGACTCACAAACAGATATATGAATTGTGCCTTCAATTTGTAATTTCACTAATTTGTGTTTTTCTTCAATGATTAGGATGGTAACCAATATCCCAGCGACTACAGGGACAGGGTTCGGTACGTGTTATTTTGATTTCTTTTCTTTTCTTTTGTTTGTTGTTGAATGTTGAGGTGTATCATGCATGTATGTTATATAATATTTGAATTGATAGGACAAGAGATTGTGAGCTATGAAAGTCCTCGACCAACATCAGGGATTCATCGACTTGTGTTTGTGTTGTTTCGGCAACCATGTAGACAGACTGTACTTGCTCCTGGTTGGCGCCAAAATTTCATTACCAGAGATTTTGCTGAAGTTTACAATCTTGGTTTGCCTGTTGCTGCTCTCTACTTCAATTGTCAACGTGAAAGTGGTTCTGGCGGAAGAAGGCTCATCCTTCCATAACCTATATATATATAGCTTGCTTCTTCAAATAATTAAGTATGCATACCATAGCATGCTGTCTGTCTGTGTAAAAATTAAGGTTCATTATTCCAAGTTGTACTTGGTATGTATGTGTCATAAATGATCATCATGATTTGATGAGATGAATAATAAAAAAGTGATATCATTATACTGCTGCAGTCTGCACAAATTAATTGTGTTTATATATATTTATGTACATACAGATAGAATAATTAAATTAGCAGATCAGATCAATTTATGAACTGATTGATCAATTTCAAGTTCAATCAACATCCCCAGAGCAGAACAGAATATATATTTAAAATAACTATGTATATATATGTAATACCGCTCCAATTCATCTTATTTAATCATCTAAGGAGGGGAAATATATACCAACATGACTTTACGCATGAACATTAATTATATTGTTCGATCCCATGCAAATGCAATGTAATATTCTTTGAAAATGATCGATGTAGGTCTGGTCCAGCCCATTTTGGTGCAAAACAAAAAAGAGAAAGGAAAAACTGTAATAAAGGAAAAGGGAGACTCTGAAACAATATGATTCTTCTAAATTCATGCGAGCCTTTCATTTTAAATAGAGACGTTTTCATTCAAAACACCGAAAGAAAGGAGATCATATTCTTGATTTGGTTAACAAATTCAAGATGATCGAACAGTATCATTATAACTCTATATTAATTAATGTCTTAATATTAATTACAACCATTTTTTAATTAGCTTGTCTGAAAGGTGTGAGGTAATTGCAGGTTGGGAAGTGAATATAAAAATCCTAGTTTGAAAGATGAAGTTACACTACTGATACTAATATTCACCTTTGGTTTTCCAAATTTTGAAATCAATATAGTTATTATATATTTTTGTAAGATAAACGAGGCACATATGGTGACAACAAATCTAAAGAATTAAATATTGAATATCGTTTTTTATCTTTATTGCAGGTTTGTTTACGGTTTTTAAACAGAAAATTAAAAAACTAGATAATTTTTAAAAATAATTTTAAAAAGTGTGACTGTTTTTAATTTTAAAAAATTATAATTCTAAAACTACTTTTAAATGTTTAATTTTAGAAAATTGTATTTTAATTTTTCTATTTTTATGTTAGAAATGCGGTAAATAAATAAATTTTTAAAATTATTTTACAAAATAATTTTTAAAAATTTAAAAAAACCGAATCAAATGACACATAATATCTATGCTTTTCCAGCTTTTAGCCTTTTACTAACCAAAATGATTCCGTGGACCAATCTAAGCTACCACACACAGTTCTTCGTGGTCCACTTCTGATTTCCAAACCCTTATTGGCAGATGAAGATTCGAAAAATATTGTCTCTATCTTCAATTAATTCTTCATCTTAGCTAATAAAGTTTTTTTTTTCCCTCAAAGACCACATTTAAGATGTATTCTCCAGGAAGATAATCATATTCAAATCGGTAACCTTTATGTACAACAAAACTCTTCTGAGTATTAAAACAATTTCATATCAACTAATCCGCATACTCAGTAGTGCTATATATAGAGCATATTGTTAAAATAAAATGAATAGGTTAAAGAAAAAAATAGAAATGAATAAGAGAGGAAATAATAACAAATTCTTTTTATAATTACAACCAATACATAAAATAAGAACTATTTTCTACAGAATTTAAAATTTAAACAAACATAAATTGAGGTTATTATCTTATTACTAGAAATAAAAAGAGCTTAATTATAATTTAGTTTATGATTATTATTATAAGTCATTTAATTATTAAAATTTAAGAAGTAATATAATTTTAAGTTTTAATCTTGATTATATATTCATAATCTAATTGTATGTGGTACATGCTTGATTCCCCTTAAGTAAGGTCTCGGGTTCGAGTCTTGTGGATGGAAAAAATCCCCGCTGGGAGAGCTAGCCCCACCATATGTGGATGTTCCCGGCTCGAACATGATTGCTTCCCATGAAGGATACATGTGGTTAAACCAAAAAAATAATCTAATTGTATGTGTTCGCTTCTCTCATTTTCTTAAGAAGATATTCTTTTCAATTATATATACATGATATCAAATATTAAACTTTATATATAATTATATCAGATCCTATTCATAGATTTTTAACTGTTAAATTGATTTATCTATTATCTATTATCATATATTAAAATTGAATCATGGAATATGGCTTTGCCATTTATATACTATTATTGCCAACTCATGATTAATTTTAGGCTGTCACACCATTTCAATCACCATTTATATCTTCTCAATCTTTTTTTTTACAATATCATATGTATTCTCCACGAGAGACAATCATGTTCGAGGTGGGTATGACCTCTATAGGCGGCAAAGGTCTTCCTCCGAGTATTTAACACAACTGCATATTGTTATACGTTAAATTTAAAGTGATGAAGTTCGAAAAGGAAAACAGGAAAAGCCAAAGAAAGGATAACTTTATTGATTGAAATCTTAAGTACAATAAGTCTATTCCTAAGTGGAGTTTCGCTATTCGAACTTCATGTCTATGCCCTAATCTATTTTGGAAGGTATTTACCTCGAAGTGAGAGAAGGAGTCCATTTCGAGCCCGATGTTGGTGTCATGTCTTCGAAAGGGGAAGCCCAAAGAGATTGAATGCTGAAAAGGAAAGGATCGAAGCATTGGATCTTCCAAATAATCCAAGTGCTTCGATCCTTCATCTTCATCATTCTCCTCTTTTCTCTTTTTCTTCCTATGCACCTTCCTCTTGTTTTTCTTCTTCTACTCCTCAGGATCAAAAGACTGGGTACAGAGCAAGCATGTGATTTCCTGCTTTACACCTCAAAACAGAACCAGGGAGGTGGGAGTAATACCAGACCTTGCATGGAGCTAAGGCCTGATAATTTGGCTGTACTGTTCGACCTGAAGTTTTGGTCCTCATTGAAGTGACCACTAATGTTGGACACTCTGACGACCTAAAATCCAAAGGGAATGGAGGCATCAGGTCGTACAGAGCAGCCAATGTAAGGGGCCTCTCCATGGAACAAAGGAAGACGATAATACAAACAACATAACACCATCCTTTATAAAGAAGAAGCATATTGAAGGCGTTAAGAGTGCCATCCTTGTAAGCCAATGAGAAGCAGTCTTGTGTGCATTGACCAAGATGGACGGTAGTCAAACAAATCAAAATGGTCGGCAGATAAGGTATTTTGGAAAAGGGATCAAGCTCGAAAGGAATCTTGAATATCAAGGAAGTCTTATACTCATTGTCGAAATGGTTCGAAGAAAACCTTAGCTCGAAGAGGCTGATAGCCTAAAGGGTTCGAAGCTAAAGATAACTTCAGCTCGAAGGGGATGATAGCCTAAAGAATTCGAAGCCTCTCTTGGATCGAAAAGGGGGGATTGTTCTGCAAGCCAGATTCGAAGGATCAGTTACTCCTTATCAACTTTAATCATCAGAAGCTTGTGGCCACGTCACTTTGAGCAGTTACTGAGGAGATCCAAGAACGTTCATGCAGAGAACGTGGGTTGATGGAAGTTAGAAAAGGAGTTGAGGGAAGTTATTCTTTGGGGCTGAGGACGGTTACTATGGAGGCTATAAATAAGGGAAGAAGAGAAGGAACAAAGGTCCGCAACCTGAACACTCTAAAGCACCCTGAAAAAAGTCGTAGCATCCACCACCGCGTTCAAGGCAAACCAACAAGCTTAGAGAGAGTAGGGACTCTACAGACCAACTTTTATTTTTCACTTCGTCTTCTTCCTTTTCTTTTCTCTGTGTTTTCTTTCTTTATGCTTGCTTTTATTTTCCGTTCTCTGAGCGTAGATGCATAATGTATCCTTACGTTTCTTATAGAGTAGGAACCATGAAAACTGTAACTGATTCTCTTGGTTACGTTTGCTTGTAAATTACCATTTTTGTTTAATGAAAGTAAAGGCCCGTTCAGGGGCCATCACCTCTTGTGCCTGTTTTGATAGCGTAGCAATCTCTATGTTCCTCTACTATTTCTAGGATTTCACACTTAAGGTAGAATCCACGTTAAATAAAAAAGGATTCGTATCTCGTCCTAGACTACCCAGAGATACATTTGTTTGTGCAAAATTCAAGGACAAACAAATTGGCACGCCCGTTGGGACCCTTTTTACTTGAAATAGTGTTGTATGAATCTTAGGAGTGGTAAGAGAAACATGACGACTAAGAACAAGAGTGGTTCTGGAAATTCCTCAGGGAGTTCCTCAACCAACGAACCTCCACATGACAGCTACAATGGCAGTCAACGTCCTCAGAGGGGTAGTGGGGGATATAGAAATGATGAAATACCTATTGGTACTCTTCCACAACCTGAAGAACCTGTAGTAAGCCAAGTGATAGCGTACCAGTCTCTTAGGGCCGAAGGATCACCTCCTGGTTTTCAAGCCCAGAACATCATGGCAACCTTAGGTATGCCTCAAAGTTTTTATACCAACCCTTTGGCAGTACATGTTCTTCCCAGGAATACTAGAAATTCACTAGAATTGTGGTCGAATCAACCAGGGCCAACACCCTTTACTAACATGGCTTTGCAGTCTGTAAGACAACAAATGGACGAAAGCAACCATGACATGGTTAACATGCTAACCCATCAAATGGCCACGGTGATAACACCCTTAGTTGCCACTATAACCAAAATTATCAATTATTGGCTAGGCAGATGGGTAGGTTAGCAGATATTTTTGGCACTGGGTCAGAAGCAGATGGCTCTGAGAGACAAGAAGCCATTAGGAGAGAACCCCAGGTCGAACTTGAAATGAACGAGCAGGTAGAGCACGTCCAGTGATCGTGGTTCGAAACCAAGATCCTGACTTAGTAGCTGAGAGGGTGAGGCAAATGAATATTGGGGGGCAACATAATGTTACCAATGTGGTCGAACAAGTGTTGAATAGGCATGACTTTAACGTAGGTTATGCAAACCAACCCTATTTTGTTTCAGCCTTCCCTTAGGATGTATTAAGGGCAGAGTTGCCCAGGGGTCTTAAGGTCCCAAAATTCTCCAAATTTGCAAGAGAAATAGGAGAATCCACATTGGAACATGTGGCAAGGTACCAGATAGAATGTGGAGACCTAGCCAATGACGAACTTTTGAAAATGAAATATTTTCCCAGTTCGTTGACCAAGAATGCCTTTACTTGGTTTACCACCCTTACCCCCAATTCCATCCAGAATTGGATCCAGTTGGAAAGAGCCTTTCATGAGCAATTCTTTAGAGGCGAGAGTAAGGTTAGCCTAATGGACCTGATGGGTATCAAGAGATCACCCAATGAAACTATAGAAGACTATCTGAATAGGTTCAGACAGTCTAAGGCTAGGTGTTTCACCCCAATTCCTGAACATGAATTAGTTCAGATAGCTACTGGAGGGCTTATATTAGAAAGAAGCTCATTAACCTCCCAGTTCGAGACATGGCCCAATTAGCAGATAGAGTCAGGAAAATAGAACAGATAAAAGCTGAGAAGGCCAAATATAAGAAGTTCGAAAGAATATGCAAAAAGGATAAAATAGCCTATATAGAGGCTTATAAGAATGAGAGCGATTCGAACAGTGACAGTGAGGAAAATGAAGTTAATGTGGCTGAGTTGAAACCTGGGCCATTTTATGTTTGCCCTTCACTTAGACCAGCAAAAGATGTTTCTGGTTCTTCTGTGAATGATAAGTCTAAGAAACCATCATATGGTTTCGACGTATCTAAAGCCGACCAAATATTTGATATCTTGCTAAAAGATAAACAAATCATCTTAAATGATGAGCATAAAATCCCTACTCTTGAACATAGAAAGGGAAGAAAATACTGCAAATATCATAATGTGTATGGTCATTTAACTAACCATTGTGTCCATTTCAGGGATTTGATCCAGAAGGCAATATCTGAAGGAAGATTGAAGTTCGAAGAGAAAATGAAGGGCACAATGAAGATCGATGCAGACCCATTTGACAACAACGTTCACTATGTAGAGCCATTTGAGATCAACATGGTTGAGGTCGAACCAGTGAACGCAAGGGCCACTGACATGGCATTGACGAGTTCGAAAAGGAGGTGAAAGACATCTACCCTTCAGCAGATGAAACTATACTGGAATATTTGACCAGAAAGCAAAATGGGGATAGGAACATTATGCTTTGACCCAGGTGCAGTGCAGTGTTCGACTCAGACTCTGCCAAGACATTTGAGGAAGCTTCGAACAAGAAGCGTCAGTTGAAGCAAAGACTGGGACCTCAGAAGTATGAAGAAGGTCAAAAGATGTACAAAGCAATGAAGGGAGTAGGCAGGGGCATGCCTATTCGGGAAAACACTTTCATTCCTCCACCAAAGGCACTCTCGAATCAATGGGGAAGACAAATCCCAACTAAGCCAAAGATTCAGACGAAATGGCAACTAGTGGCACAACAGGCAGGGGCTTCCAACTCCTCAAAAGGAAAATAAATAATGATCAAACCATCAAAGGAGGTTCAAGCACCTAATGAGAGTTGGTATCATTTCAGTCAATACTCAAAGGCCAAGGGTTCAATGACAAGAACTCAATGGCGTAGGGCCCAGGGGCTGTATAGGGCCCGAATGGAGCAGATAGAAGCTGAGTGTAAAAAGACTCCTTAAAGACTTAAAAGGATATTTGAGGCCTCGTCATCAAAGGCTCAGCGTGATTTGCGTGAGCAAATCAATGCTGCAAAGGTAAAAGACATGGAGGAAGACGATCTTCTAACTGAAGAATTCGAATTAGGGTTCCCTGATTCGATCCAAGAGATTTGTGGTATCATTTCGATCTTACCAGCTGAATTTGCTCAGCAGGTGCAAAGGTTGGAAAATGAAGAAGATTTTGAAGATGACAGTCTCCAAAGTGTTGTTATGTTGAATCAGACAGAGGAAGAAACCAAGAAAGAAGTGGTCAGCATAACAAAACCTGCTCCAGGGGACATGGCTCATATGAAGCCACTATATATTAAAGCAATGGTCGAAGGGAGCCCTATCAATAGGGTGATTATTGATGGAGGAGCAGCCATCAATCTTCTGCCAAAGACAACCTTCGACAAGCTAGGTAAAACTAACAAAAATCTTCTTCCTCACAACATTGTAATTACAGATTTTGCAGGAAAGTCATCTAACTCAGCAGGAGATTTCTTGATTTCAGTCAACACTCCCCTTATCTCCTTGTCAAGGTCGTCACTTAGAACTTCAATTAAGTCTTGAGAAAATACTAAGTGTTGGAGTCTACTCACCAACCCTTGGATACGATGATGAGTACTTGATTATGAAGTTTTGGCACTTCGGCTTGCAACAACTTTTGGAAGGGATCCTGAAAGTAATTTGTTGATGATAAAGAAAGGGTCATCTTCGAGCTGTTTGCTCAAATTCTCTAGGTCGACTGAAGGAGAAGTTGGTGGTGTTGGAGCTCGAGTTTCTTGCTGAACTGGGGTTGAGAGAGTAGCAGTTGGTGGAATCTGAGTCTCCTTCGAAGATAATTGCACAAGGGTGTCATCTGGTGGTGTTTGATCATTACCCTCATAATCACCTCTGGTGCTGTAAAAGAAGGAGTGGAAGGAAGACCACCCTGAGAGGCTTGAGTGGTTTCGAGTTCAGAGGCATGACCTTAAGGCAAAGTGGCAGTACCTCGACCCTCCTGATCGTTTTGCACATTTGGAGGTTCATCAGTTTGATTGCCTTGAGCCTTGTTAGAATCAACAATGGTAGGATCAGCCTTTTCAGATTGCATAATGCCCTTTTCAGGAGCAGCCCCGTGCTCAGAAGAGGTTACAATGATAACAGTTTCTTTAACATGTTGATTTTCGGGACTGGCATCACTAAGGGCTTGCTCAAACTTATCTTTATTTGATTCTTCTTCTTCTTGTTGTTGACCTTCAGAACGAATAGGGGAATTGACTTCAGGTTCTTCATTCCTGGTGTGATCCCTTGCATCTTGAAACCTTATAATTCTGTTCGAACCAGGATATTGAATGGCAAGAGGAAGATAGTTTAAGAAAGAATCTAAACCTGAAGAACTCGAACCTGTGGTGCTCTCTTGATTCGTGGAGTCTGAAATCACCCGAGAAGAAAAGAGGTTCAAAGTCAAGAGCAAGCTGGTGAAAACAAAGAGGAATAACAAGTCAAAGTGTTATCTTACCACTTTGTTGGCTTTCCAGGAATGTCTAATGCCTGAGGCCACATGTTTGATCCTCTTCTTCTTCAGACTCGAGCCCTGAAAATCAACTATGAGTGACAAGTTCAAAACAAATGAAGAAAGAAAAGCCAAGCAAGTACAAACCTCAATGGTTTGAATAGTAGGCTCATTAGCTTCTTCATTAACAGATTTCTCTGCAGTAGAAGGATTATCCTCAGGATTAGAAACAGTGACTTGATCGCTTGTCTACTTGGAGCCCGAAGGCTCTTTACTCTGAGCCTTATTCGAAACATTTTGAGACTGGGTGCTTTGAGTCTCTTTTTCCTTTGGAGTAGTTGTGGGAGATTTCCTCTTCCTAGAGGTAGTAGCAGCCTTCGAAACAGGTGGCTTCGACACTGTTTTCTTTGTGACCGGAGCTTTCTGAAAATTCGAAGTAATACAAGGATCAAGGATGGCATAAATCAAAAGAAAAACTTGAGTTTGTAAGTGTTATTCTTACTCTATGCTTCTTTGCAGTTTCTTTTGGTTGGGAACCTTCCCCATCCTCAGTAGTGGGAGTTTCTTTCTTCTTTCTTCGTGTCTTCTGTTTTGGTGGTTTTGATGAATCACCAACATCTTTAGAAGCTGTAAGGACATGAAGAGCTATTAAAAGATTTGAAGGTAAAGAAAATAAAAGAAGAGTAGGGTTGCTTCGAAGTACCTTTTCTTTTTCTACCTTCAGCCTCTTCGTATTCCATAGTGATGATAATTCGAGAAAAGCAAACTTCTTTCAAACATGCTAGCTCTTTGTAAAAGCTACGCCACTACCGATCGAAAGCAGCGGTGCAAAAGTTTGAAGGGGTGTAATCGGTAGGTACGAAGACAGACTTATTGGAATCGAACTCCTTTATTATCTGAATCACCTCATCCATAGAAGTACAAGGGGCAACATCTTGGCCTTTAAAAAATGGGATCGGTATATGATGTGAACATCAGTCAAGCAGTCAAAAGGCTAGGTGGACCCATGACAAGGGAGTAAGCTAGGAAAGCTAAGGAGGCAATACAACTTGTCATCAAAGAAGTCAAACTTCAAAACATTAAGTGCATTAATGAAAATGACCAGTTCATTAATTGCATTCAAGTTGTAAAAGGAGGAACCATTGATGAAGTGTTAGTTGCCTCTAATGCAACTACCAGTTGAAGAGCCATCATCTATCATGGAGGAGGGCTATGTGGGGCGGCCAACATAGTCCCTGAATTGCTGATTTATTTTGATTTATGTTGATTCAATAAACTTGTGGCAGTTGTAAGACACAAGGGTTTAATTTCTGGTGGTTACTAAACAAGGTTATAATTGCATTAAAACCTTGTCTACTAGTCGTTAGGAAGGCTTGTTTCTGGTACATGAACCTGGTCCAATTTGAAGCCAGATGAAGGCCTTCCAACAAGCAAAAGGTGGGCGGCTACATGTGCATGGAAGGGTGAGTTATATTCCTTCAATGTTGCAGCCAACAATTGAGTAAATGGCTGAGTTATATGCCTTTATATTATGCGGCCAACATATGCAATTCAAGGCTGATTTATGTGTCATCAAATAGGGTTTATGGTGGTTGTAAATGGCTGAATGAATGGTCAATCAAGTGGGCGACCAACAATGAAAAGGGAGTTACAAAATTGATGGATTCTTGAAGAATTGTGGGTTGTTTTGTGCGGCCACTTATTGGCTGAATCAAGATCCATTTTAATCCATGTTTTGTGGTTACATTTCATGTAATAATGCAGCCACATGTGCCAAGGAATCTGCGTGAGAATTGCGGCCAAATAAGCTAGTTAGGGTTGAGTTTTATTAGCTTAATTTATTTAATTCCTAGTAGTTAAATTAGGGTTGCATGGGAAGTGTGTAAGGGGTATTTTTGGGAGTTTTTGGGCGTGAATATGCAGCTGATTGCATGGCCCTAATTCACTTTGTAAACTCTATAAATACATGCTTCATGCATGCAAGAAAGGTTAGATGAAATATACCAAGTTTTTGCTTATACTTGAGAGTGATTTTCTCTAAGTTTCTTGCTAGTCAAGAGTGAAGATTATCAAAGGTTTCTTACCTTTGTGTGTGTATCTTCAAGGGCTTATCTTTCAAGTCTTGAAAGTGTGACGCCTACCTTCTATCTCTTCTAATTTTCCTACTTCTTCTATTTAGTTCAAAAACCTATTTTTCTCTACGTACTACTTGAAATATATGTGACTTATTTTCAAGTATTCCAAAGTTGAATATCATTTTTGTCAAGAATAGAATTTGTTATCTTTCTATCTTATTTTACTCTATATTCAAATTCCAAAGAAAAATAGAAAAAGAAAAGAAAATAGCGAAAAGAAAAGAAAAGAAAAGAATTGAAAAGAGTAGAAAGTTGTCTATCAAGAAAAGTGATACTTTACTCAGAAATTTCTAAGGTCCATACAAAATTAGAACCTTAAGGTTCATATCATTTGGTCATCAGAGCTCCGGTTATTAGAAATTTTTTCTGAATTCTTTCTTTCTAACAAATGCTATTTCTTCTTAGCTTTTCTTGTTTTAATTTTTCTTGACTACACGCAGGTTGGTGACTATTTGATTTTTTTCTCCTCATTGATTTGGTAAGAAATCCAAGAGAAATAGAGTGGAAAAAGGCAAGAGAGTTACGTCATAGAAAAAGCCAAGTATTGTGTGCAAACACGAGAGTGGTGAGGTTTCTAAATAGTTAACATTGTCTTTCTCTGTTACATTTTTCTTGTTCCTTATCATGGCAGAAAGAGTGGTAGAAAATCGTGATCTTCAAGCACAAATTGCTGCTCTCTATTCAGAATTAGAGAGACTGATGAAGCAACAGTATGATGAGTTGCATGCAAGGTTGGACCAACTGGAGGTCAAACCAATACCTGACGCAGAAGAAGAAAGACCACCAAGAGATGAAGGAAAAATAAAAGGAGTCAAGTTGACTATACCATCTTTCAAAGGTCGCAGTGATCCAGAAGCTTACCCAGAGTGGGAACTCAAAATTGAGCACATTTTTGCTTGTAACACCTATACAGAAGCGCAAAAGGTAAAGCTTGCTACTACTGAATTTTCTGACTATGCACTTATTTGGTGGAATAAGTTATAGAAAGAGAGAGTCAGAAATGAAGAACCAATGGTGGAAACTTGGGCTGAGATGAAGAGGATTATGAGGAAACAGTATGTTCCCTCTAGTTTCCAACGTGACTTGAAGCTGAAATTACAGAAACTGACTCAAGGAAGTAAAGGAGTGGAGAAGTACTATAAGGAGATGGAGATGCTGCAAATTCAAGCCAACATAGAAGAAGATCCTGAAATCACTATGGTACGTTTTCTAAATAGCTTGAACAATGACATTAGAGACATTGTTGAGTTACAGGAGTATGTGGAAATGGAGGACCTATTGCATAAGGCTCTTCAAGTGGAGCAACAATTAAAAAGAAAAGGAGCTGCCCGGAGGAGTTCTACTAATTTGCCTGCAAATTGGAATGACAGAATTAAGAAGGAGGTGGTTGAATCCTCAAGCCATGCAGTGCCTAGTCCTCAAGGTAAAACCACTAACAAAAATGTTGAACAGGTTGAAAAGAAATGAAGGGATGTGAAGTTTTTCAGGTGTCAAGGCATGGGACATTACGCCTATGAGTGTCTTACCAAAAAGACCATTCTTCTTAAGGACAATGGTGAGTACACAAGTGAATCAGAAGATGAGAGGGAGCCCAGTGATGATGACACAGGTACTGATGTGGGAGAAGTCTACATGATTAGAAGACTTTTGGGAAGCCAAACCGTGGGCAAGGAGGAGAGCCAAAGGGAGAACATCTTTCACACTCGATGTTCAATCAATGGTAAGATTTGCTTGGTGATTATTGATTGTGGTAGCTGCACTAATGTGGTTAGTTCCAGATTGGTGAACAAGATGAACTTGGATACACATCCACACCTTAAGCCATACAAGCTTCAATGGCTTAGTGAGGGAGATGAAGTGCACGTAAAAAGACAAGCAGAAATTCCTTTTTCCATAGGAAAATATCAAGACAAGGTGCTTTGTGATGTGGTACCTATGGAGGCCAACCACATTCTTCTCGGGAGGCCATGGCAGTTTGACACTAAAGTTATCCACAATGGCTTTACCAATAAAATCTCTTTCATGTACCAAGATAAAAAAATTGTTTTGAGACCATTGACACCTAGAGCAGTTAGTGAGGATCAAAATAAGTTGAGAGAAAAGATTACTCAAGAGAGGTTGAGTGAAACACTTGAAAAAGAAGAAAGCCAAAAGAAAAAGAGTGAAATACAAGATGGTAAACAACTTTGTTTAGCAAAGGAAAAAGAAGTGAGGAGAGTGTTATGTACAAGACAACATTTTTTTATTGTTTGATACAAACTTTCTTTTAACTGCTAACCAATTTGACAAATTTGAGTTGCCTTCTGTAGTTAAATCTTTGCAGGAATATAAGGATGTCTTTCCAGAAAATGTTCCTGATGGCTTACCACCCTCGAGAGGAATTGAGCACCACATAGACCTCATTCCTGGAGCTTCATTTCCAAATCGACCAGCTTATAGGAGTAATCCTCAAGAGACCAAAGAGATCTAAAGGCAAGTGAATGAGCTCATTAGCAAAGGATGGGTGATGGATAACATGAGTCCATGCGCAGTACCAGTCATCTTGGTACCAAAAAAAGATGGGACTTGGAGAATGTGCTCAGATTGTAGGACAATCAACAACATCACTATCAAGTATCGTCATCCTATTCCCAGGTTAGATGATTTACTTGATGAACTTCATGGTGTAAGCATTTTTTCTAAAATTGATCTTAAAAGTGGTTATAATCAAATACGTATAAGGGAGGGAGATGAGTGGAAAACAACCTTTAAAATTAAATATGGGTTGTATGAATGGATGGTTATGTCATTTGGGTTAACTAATGCTCCTAGTACCTTTATGAGATTGATGAACCATGTCTTAAGAGAATTTATTGGAAAATTTGTGGTTGTGTATTTTGATGACATTCTTATCTATAACACTTCTTTGGACATGCATGTTGAACATTTAAAATTTGTTTTGGATGTGCTTAGAAAAGAAAATTTGTATGTCAATCTTGAAAAATGCATATTTTGTACCAACCATGTTGTTTTCTTGGGATTTGTTGTGAGCTATAAAGGAGTTCAAGTGGATGAGGAAAAGGTGAAGGCTATTCAAGAATGGCCAACGCCTAAAAATGTGAGTGAGGTGAGAAGTTTTCATGGCTTAGCAAGTTCTTATAGAAGATTTGTTAAGGATTTTAGCACCTTGGCTGCACCCCTAAATGATATTGTTAAAAAGAATGTGGGATATAAGTGGGGGGGGGGGGGGAAACAAGAGGCGGCCTTTGCTGCCCTCAAAGATAGGATCACTCATGCGCCTATTTTAGCCTTACCAAATTTTGTAAAATCTTTTGAATTTGAATGTGATGCTTCTAATGTTGGTATTGGTGCTATTTTGTTGCAAGAGGGGCATCCAATTGCTTATTTTAGTGAAAAATTAAGTGGACCAACACTTAATTATTCTACTTATGATAAGGAATTATATGCTTTGGTAAGGGCTCTTAAGACTTGGCAACATTATTTACTTTTCAAAGAATTTGTAATTCATAGTGATCATGAATCTTTGAAGTATTTAAAAAGCCAAGGAAAATTAAATAAGAGGCATGCTAAACGGGTTGAATTTTTAGAACAATTTCCATACGTCATAAAGCATAAAAAAGGAAAAGGAAATATTGTTGTTGATGCTCTTTCTAGGAGACATGTCTTACTTGCTATGCTTGAAACTAAATTGTATGGACTTGAACCTTTGAAAAGCATGTATTATGATGATGTGGATTTTGCTGAATTGTATGTGGCATGTGAAAAAAATCAGAAAATGGATTTTTAAGGCATAATGATTTTTTGTTTAAAGGAAATAAATTATGTGTGCCTAAAAGTTCAATAAGGGAAATGCTTGTGAGGTAGTCACATGAAGGAGCACTAATGGGACATTTTGGAGTACAAAAGACTTTAGAAATTTTGCAAGATAATTTTTATTGGCCTAATATGAAACGTGATGTTCATAAAATGTGTGACCAATGTATTGTTTGCAAAAAGGCTAAGTCTAAGGTTAAACCTCATGGTTTATATACTCCTTTACCTGTTCCTGAATTTCCTTGGACTGATATTTCCATGGACTTTGTCTTGGGACTTCCAAGAACAAAGAATGGAAAAGACTTTGTTTTTGTTGTGGTTGACAGGTTTTCAAAAATGGCTCACTTCATACCTTGCAAGAAAGTGGATGATGCTTGCCATGTAGCAGATTTATTTTTCAAAGAAATAGTCAGGTTGTATGGAATGCCAAGGAGCATAGTGAGTGATAGAGACTCGAAATTTTGAGTCATTTTTGGAGGACTTTGTGGGAAAAGCTTGGAACCAAGTTATTATTTTCTACTACTTGCCATCCTCAAACTGATGGACAAACAGAAGTAGTTAATAGGACACTAGGTACTTTGCTTAGGACAATTTAGAACAAAAACATTAATTCTTAGGAGGATTGTTTGCCTCATGTTGAATTTGCTTATAATAGGGCTGTTCATAGTACTACCAATTCTTCACCTTTTGAGGTAGTTTATGGATTTAACCCTTTAACCCCTCTTGATATATTACCTTTGCCTAACATTTCTATATGTTTAAGCATAAGGAAGCGCAGGCTAAGGCTGATTTTGTCAAGAAGATGCATGAGAAAGTCAAGGCTCAAATTGAAAAGAAAAATGAGAGCTATGCTAAGCAAGCAAACATAGGGAGGAAGAAAGTAGTGTTCCAACCAGGAGATTGGGTATGGATACACATGAGAAAAGAAAGGTTCCCAGAACAAAGAAAGTCAAAGCTTCAACCGAGGGGAGATTGACTTTTCCAAGTGCTTGAAAGGATCAATGATAACGCCTACAAGATAGACTTGCCTGGTAAGTATAATGTTAGTGCAACCTTTAATGTTTCTGACTTAACTCTTTTTGATGCAGGAGAGGACCCTTCAAATTTGAGGACAAATCCTTTTCAAGAAGGGGGGCGTGATGTGGACATCAGTCAAGCAGTCAAAGGGCTAGGTGGACCCATGACAAGGGCGCAAGCTAGGAAAGCTAAGGAGGCAATACAACTTGTCATCAAAGAAGTCCAACTTCAAAACATTAAGAGCATTAATGAAAGTGACCAGTTCATTAATTGCATTCAAGTTGAAGAAGGAGGAACAATTGATGAAGTGTCAGTTGCCTTTAATTCAACTACTAGTTGAAGAGCCAACATCTATCATGGAGGAGGGCCATGTGGGGCGGCCAACATAGTCCCTAAATTGCTGATTTATTTTGATTTATGTTGATTCAATAAACTTGTGGCAGTTACAAGACACAAGGGTTTAATTTCTTGTGGTTACGTTTCCTATTCTGGTGGTTACAAAACAAGGTTATAATTGCATTAAAACCTTGTCTACTAGCCGTTAGGAAGGCTTGTTTCTGGTACATGAACCGGGTCCAATTTGAAGCCACATGAAGGCCTTCCAACAAGCAAAAGGTGGGCAGCTACATGTGCATGGAAGGGTGAGTTATATTCCTTCAATGTTGCGGCCAAAAATTGAGTAAATGACTGAGTTATATGCCTTTATATTGTGCGGCCAACATGTGCAATTCAAGGCTGATTTATGTGTCATCAAATAGGGTTTATGGTGGTTGTAAATGGCTGAATGAATGGGAAATCAAGTGGGCAGCCAACAATGAAAAGGGAGTTACAAAATTGATGGATTCTTGAAGAATTGTGGGTTGTTTTGTGCGGCCACTTATTGGCTGAATCAAGAGCCATTTTAATCCATGTTTTGTGGTTACATTTCATGTAATAATGCAGCCACACGTGCCAAGGAATCTGCATGGGAATTGCGGCCAAATAAGCTAGTTAGGGTTGAGTTTTATTAGCTTAATTTATTTAATTCCTAGTAGTTAAATTAGGGTTGCATGGGAAGTGTGTAAGGGGTATTTTTGGGAGTTTTTGGGCGTGAATATGCAGCTGATTGCATGGCCCTAATTCACTTTGTAAACTCTATAAATACATGCTTCATGCATGCAAGAAAGGTTAGATGAAATATACCAAGTTTTTGCTTATACTTGAGAGTGATTTTCTCTAAGTTTCTTGCTAGTCAAGAGTGAAAATTATCAAAGGTTCCTTACCTTTGTGTGTGTGTGTCTTCAAGGGTTTATCTTTCAAGTCTTGAAAGTGTGACGCCTACCTTCTATCTCTTCTAATTTTCCTACTTCTTCTATTTAGTTCAAAAACCTATTTTTCTCTACGTACTACTTGAAATATATGTGACTTATTTTCAAGTATTCCAAGGTTGAATATCGTTTTTATCAAGAATAGAATTTGTTATCTTTCTATCTTATTTTACTCTGTATTCGAATTCCAAAGAAAAATAGAAAAAGAAAAAAAAAGAATTGAAAAGAATAGAAAGTTGTCTATCAAGAAAAGTGATACTTTACTCAGAAATTTCTAAGGTCCATACAAAATTAGAACCTTAAGGTTCATATCAGTATATCTTGGCAATGTCCAAATTGCCTAGCCACTAATGTTGGCTGATAATGCATGAGGCAGAGAATTGTTTGATCATAGTGAGTAAAGATAAGCTGGTTCTGAAGGATCTCGCTCCACCTCTGGTTCTGAATGGTTTGCTCATTGGGAATTAGGCTTATTATGGGTTGATGAATCCATTTGGGACCATAGTTTCTTTTCGAATAAGGGGCGAAACTTTCATCATATTTGTGCTGGTCAAAGAAATAAGACATGAAACTTTGAACATTCCAAGCAACAACATCCTTCATATATGGGGCACAGATTAAGGCTTTTGGTAGTGGACTCGAAGGCATTGGCCACCTCTTTCGTTATTCTGGAATCCCTAGGAAATGTGGTTCGAAGCCAAAAAAGGCCACAGAAGCCACCTATAGGCTGAGAGATTTTGTAGTTATTCCAAGCATCAGACATGCTCATGTAAAGGTGACCAAGAAGGAGTTTAGCTAGGTTGATTTTTCTGCCTTCATGGAGGCACACAACCAAGGGGTAAAGTCCTTGAGGGACTTGAAGGGAACACACACAAAAAACAAAATTTGACAATCATAACCAAAGAAAGGCAATGTGTTCTTTCTCAGAAACATCAGTAGATGTTTGGTCATGGTTATTCCCTATGAAAGCTAGGAAAGTCATTTTACTGGTGTTGACATTGTAATCAGTGTTAGAAGGTTTGGTGGTGGGAAGATAAGTTTCCCCACAAGGGTCAAGACCGGTAATCACACTAACATCTAGCAAAGTTAGGGTAATCATCCCACAGGGAAGGAAGAAAGTGCATGTACCTTGATCCCAGAAGTTCATAGCAGCAAGGATGAGGTCATTGTTGTAATGGACATGCTCCATTGATAGCTAAATCAAATCATAGATGCCCATTCGCTTCCAAAATTTCCCTTTCTGAGATTCAACCTTGTTAAGCCAATTGAGGTAAGTCTTCGTTTGCGTCATGGGGGTGGCCCTGAAGATGTTCTTCTCAATCGGGTGGAAATCAGCCCGAACTGGATTGTCAAAGGCAAGGAGCTTCACAGAGGGGTACAATGCTTGAAAATCGTTAAATTGAGCAGTTCTAGGAGGGAACTCATAAGGGCCAAGGAAACCCATACGTAACCCATCAATGTTGGCAGGAATGATGACACTATTAGCCCATACTTGAAGATTTTCATCCATAGCTTTAGGTTCAGGGATGAAAACATTGTCATCTCAGACAATGGTCTTTCCATTTTTAGCTGCCAAGGGGGTAGGGCAAACAACATGGTATTTATTACTCTTAAATACCAAATCGGAGGACGCCATGGAAAAAGGTAGGAGAAAATGGAAAGAAAATGGAGAGTAAGGCGAGAAATGTGAAGTATTTGCTCAGCGTGACAGAGCTGGAAGCTGAGAGACGTGAAGAGAAAGGTAAGGGGCTGAGAAAGAAGGTGAATGGTTTCTTAAACCCCTGTTACAAAGTAAAGGAGGGAAACCAAAGGTCATTGGCGGTTACAAAGCCCAACTGACTATGAGTGGAAGCCCAAAAGTTCTCGAATCATGAGATCGTGGGAGAGAAGGAGAGAAAACATTAAAAGACCCCAAGGAAACAGATGGTTGCCACGTGTAAAAAACGCACAACTTCTAAAAATGGCTCGAAGCTATGCACTTTTGGGGGGCATTTGTTATACGTTAAATTTAAAGTGATGAAGTTCGAAAAGGAAAACAGGAAAAGCCAAAGAAAGGATAACTTTATTGATTGAAATCTTAAGTACAATAAGTCTATTCCTAAGTGGAGTTTTGCTATTCGAACTTCATGTTTATGCCCTAATCTATTTTGGCAGGTATTTGCCTCGAACTGAGAGGAGGAGTCCATTTCGAGCCCGGTGTTAGTGTCATGTCTTCGGAAGGGGAAGCCCAAAGAGATTGAATGCTGAAAAGGAAAGGATCGAAGCATTGGATCTTCCAAATAATCCAAGTGCTTCAATCCTTCATCTTCATCATTCTCCTCTTTTCTCTTTTTCTTCCTCTGCACCTTCCTCTTGTTCTTCTTCTTCTACTCCTCAGGATCAGAAGACTGGGTGCAGAGCAAGCATGTGATTTCCTGATTTATACCTCAAAACAGAACCAGGGAGGTGGGAGTAATACCAAACCTTGCATGGATCTAAGGCCTGATAATTTGGCTATACTGTTCGACCTGAAGTTTTGGTCCTCATTGAAGTGACCACTAATGTTGGACACTCTGACGACCTGAAATCCAAAGGGAATGGAGGCATCAGGTCGTACAGAGCAGCCAATGTAAGGGGCCTCTCCATGGAACAAAGGAAGACGATGATACAAACAACATAACACCATCCTTTATAAAGAAGAAGCATATTGAAGGCATTAAGAGTGCCATCCTTGTAAGCCAATGAGAAGCAGTCTTGTGTGCATTGACCAGGATGGACGATAGTCAAACAAATCAAAATGGTCGGAAGATAAGGTACTTTGGAAAAGGGATCAAGCTCGAAAGGAATCGTGAATATCAAGGAAGTCTTATACTCATTGCCGAAATGGTTTGAAGAAAACCTTAGCTCGAAGAGGCTGATAGCCTAAAGGGTTCGAAGCTAAAGATAACTTCAACTCGAAGGGGATGATAGCCTAAAGAATTCGAAGCCTCTCTTGGATCGAAAAGGGGGGATTGTTCTGTAAGCCAGATTCGAAGGATCATTTATTCCTTATCAACTTTAATCATCAGAAGCTTATGGCCACGTCACCTTGAGCAGTTACTGAGGAGATCCAACAACGTTCATGCAGAGAACGTGGGTTGATGGAAGTTGGAAAAGGAGTTGAGGGAAGTTATTCTTTGGGGCTGAGGACGGTTACTATGGAGGCTATAAATAAGGGAAGAAGAGAAGGAACAAAGGTCCGTAACCTGAACACTCTAAAGCACCCTGAAAAAAGTCGTAGCATCCACCACCGCGATCAAGGCAAACCAACAAGCTTAGAGAGAGTAGGGACTCTGCAGACCAACTTGTATTTTTCACTTCGTCTTCTTCCTTTTCTTTTCTCTGTGTTTTCTTTCTTTATGCTTGCTTTTATTTTCCGTTCTCTGAGCGTAGATGCATAATGTATCCTTACGTTTCTTATAGAGTAGGAACCATGAAAATTGTAACTGATTCTCTTGGTTACGTTTGCTTGTAAATTACCATTTTTGTTTAATGAAAGTAAAGGCCCGTTCAGGGGCCATCACCTCTTGTGCCTGTTTTGATAGCGTAGCAATCTCTATGTTCCTCTACTATTTCTAGGATTTCACACTTAAGGTAGAATCCACGTTAAATAAAAAAGGATTCGTATCTCGTCCTAGACTACCCAGAGATACATTTGTTTGTGCAAAATTCAAGGACAAACAAATATGACTCGAACTCAAAATCACTGGTTAAATTGAAATTGATCCACGTGCTCGATGATCTCAATCTTATTACTTATTAATTCGTACTCTTCCCTTATAGTAATTAAAATTAATATTATTTATCATTTTCTTTATCACAGGGGAAATTATTTTTTACGTGCTCATCATACTATTTATTAATCTTATTTGTTACCTGCTTGAAATTGTACACGTAAACAAATTCAGGTTCACGAAAATGGGATAATAGTTCACAAAAGAACTAAATTGGACATTTTATGTGACTAATTAGAATAACTAATATCACATGTTGTTTAAGATCCGTTACGAGAATTTATTCTATCAAATATAAATTTTTGTTCAATTTTTTTTGGCTAAATAAAAATAATTAAATTAATGTGAGTAAATGAGGTATTCCAACCCATCTCATAATGTAAATTTTTGTTCAATTTAATATTAAAACATATATAAAACTATATTATTATTATAATTGTTAATTTTGTTTATTCCACATGTCCAAATCCAATTTAGAGGATTTGGGGAGGCTCGTTGGAGTTACAACGGAATGATATAGTTTTCCTATCTTCCAAAATTTGTGTCATAATAGAAAATATACGACATAAATCACTGATCTCACACAAAGGAAATATTTTTAAATGAGAGTGTGCTCTCATAAGAGGAATTTATATATCTTGACTACATAAATAATATTAAATGATCAAGATAAATTTAAGTAAAATAATCTTGACTATAAATTTGCTACGTATGATTGTATGATTAAGATAAACTAATAATTGATTTACACACACATATAAAATCAATCCCTATAAGTTGTTTTGACACTTTTTTTGAAATCCAAATGGAATTAATAACGAAGAGAAATGTCTGAAGCCACAGCTGAGTGTACGCATGATGGGGCTTCAGTCCACCAAACATTATTTGACAAAACATTTGCTGAGGCAGCTAGCTAGAGTGTGAGCTACTACATTAGTTGTTCTATAATTAAATGAAATAATACAAGAAAATTGAGCTTTAAAAAATAAACAATCACACTTGAACTAAAAGTAACCATAAATAAAAGAATATCATACATGTAGGACTGCTTGATGACCTAAACCCTAAACCGCGACACTTCAATTTGTATGAGAGCTAAAACGATTGTACCATGCTGATAAAAAAGAACGATTACCATAGGCAAAAAAATATCATATGATTTGTACCATACAAAAGTTCTATATAGTATAATAAGAGTGCTTGCCTTGATTAGTGGAAGGATATGGATGGTACAATTTTAGGATATACTCAAGCATATATTAATTGGTTTGAAGGATGTGAACAATATATAACCTCTTTTCTTTATTGGATGATATTTCTTAATTGATCCAACGGTCCTTATTAAAGAGAATAAAATAATTGTGTATTGTATTTCAAAATTCTCAATTTATTACATTTAGGTATGACTATATATATACAGGATAACAATTCAAAATTTGAAAGATAAGGTTAACAATTTAAATTTGAAAGATAAGGTTTATGGCAAGGTAATCCTAGGATAGGATTCCAAGATAAGGTTAACAATTTAAATTTGAAAGGTAAGGTTAATTTGTTACAAGGTAATCCTAGGATAGGATTCCAATACGCCCCCGCAAGATGGTAGAGGACGGGTTTACACCAATCTTGGTCTTGAGAAAGGAGTGACGTGCCACGGAAAGAGGCTTTGTGAGAAGATCTGCAAGTTGATGACTAGAAGGTAGATGAGAAACCTGGAGTTGTTTAGAGGCCACAAGATCTTGAACAAAGTGAAAATCAATGGCCATATGCTTCATTCGAGAGTGAAAAGCTGGATTAGCACACACATAAGTGGCGCCAATGTTGTCAGAGAGAATGGTCGGTGGAGTTGAGAGAGAGACTCCAAGTTCTAGAAGAAGATGTTTTAGCCATAGAATTTCAGCAGCTGTTGAGGCAATGGTCCGATATTCGGCCTCTGTGGATGAGCGAGCAACTGTAGATTGCTTTTTACAAGACCACGAAATAGCATTGGCACCAAGATAAATGAAATAAGCAGCAGTGGATTTGCGATCAGAGGTGTCACATGCCCAGTCAACATCACAAAAGCCAGTAAGACACATGGATGGGTCAGAAATAAGATGAAGTCCATGGTCAATAGTTCCTTTGAGATATCAGAGTAATCTCTTGAGCGCCTGCATATGTAAGTTGGAGGGAGCCTGCATGTGCTGAGCCAATTTGTTAACCGTACATCCGGCCTTGTGAGAGAGATATTGAAGGGACCCAACAAGCTGACGAAAAACTGTGACATCACAGGTGGGGTCATCACTCGAGGAAGCGAGAGAGCAACTTGTAAACATAGGCGTGGAGATAAGCTTAGCATCTGACATGTGAGCCTTTTCTAGAATTCCCCATATGTAGTGGTGTTGAGTAAGAAACAAGCCTTTATATGTGGGAATGATCTCAACGCTAAGAAAGTGATGTGGTATGCCAAGGTCTTTAAGAGAAAATGTAGCTGCAAGTGATTGTTGAAATTCCTTAAGGAATTTGGTGTCATTGCCCGTTAATAGGAGATCATCTACATACACAAAAAAATAAGCAGTTACAGAACCACTATGATAAATGAATAATGAGGCATCAGACTTTGAGTTTGAGAAACCATAGCTTAATAAAAACTCCTTCAATGCATTGTACCATGCACTTGGTGCTTGTTTCAAACCGTAAAGAGCTTTATGAAGCTTGCAAACATGGTTCGAAAAGTTTGGATGAATAAAGCCTTTGGGTTGATCCATGTAAACAACTTTAGTGAGGGTGCCATTCAGAAAGGTATTGTTGACATCCATTTGGCTGATAGGCCAGCCACGAGATAAAGCAATGCACATAACAAGCTTGATAGTTTGAGGTTTTATGACAGGACTAAAAGTTTCCTGAAAGTCAACCACAGGCCTTTGATGAAAACCTTTTGCCACTAGACGAGCCTTGTATCGAGAGATGGAGCCATCAGGATTTCTCTTAAGTCTGAAAACCCATTTATTGCCAACAACATTGTAGTGAGACTCACGTGGGACTAGAGTCCACGTGCTGTTCCGCATGAGAGCTGTGAACTCATCTGTATAGCTTGCCTTCACTCAAGAATTTTGAGAGCCTGTGTAACATCCCAATATTTTTAAAATAAAATAAAATAAAATAAGATGAAGAAATAATAGTTCTATTGATAATATCTTTTATTATGAATAATGTTATTTTAATAAAAAGAGGGATGGGTGGGTTGGAGTAGGCCCAGCCCAGTTGGTTATTTAAATAGGGAGGGGTTATCTATTTTACCCGATCCTTGTTTTTTCGAACGTCAGATAACGAAACCTTAGGGAGGGGAGAAACGACTCCACAAGGAGAAGGTGCCGCCGAGTAAATCATCAAGGGAGTTCTACCATTCGCTTTTGATCGTCATCTCTAAGGTACGGGGGGGAAGGGGTGCGACTATAAGTGTATACTGGAGTGCTTGGGTAGTGAGGGCAACCATAAGTCCCTCTAGAATTTCTAATTCTGAAATCTGATCTGTGAATCATGTGCTGTATGTTTGGAATTTGTTTGGTTTGATGTATATCATTATGTTTTAGATGAATTTGAGAGTTGTGAGCGAGATTGTCGAAAAGGAGTCAAATTAGGATTTGGGGGTGAGATTTCATAAGTGATCGATTGTCGATTTAATGGTAATCCGTAGGAATAATTGATGATTTCAGTGATTTTAATCGGTAAAAACGAGTCTAAACAAGTTAGGAACTTAACGAATTGAGTAGGGATTGAAGAAGAGGGTTGAAAAGGGGCAAAAACGCAGGAGCAGTCGCGTTCTGCGACACTTACGCCCCACCTGCGCTGAGCGTAGGGTGGAACGTAGCTCTCTAGAATCTGCGCTTAACTTGCGCTGAGCGCAGAGTGAAGCGCAGCACGCGGATAAGCTTTTAAATACAATTTCAACATATTCCTTCCAAATTTCAGATAGCTTTCCTTAAAAACGTGAAAATAAGATGGATGTTTATTTGATATATGATTATTTCGTCAAATTGACGACATTAAATTGGATGTATAGAGTGCATTAACTGTCTTAGGAAGTATTGTTTATGTGATGTGGTGATCATTTACTTATATGATGGTATTTATTTAAAGTGTGAATCGTTTGTGGAATTGATTGATTGAATCGGGTGTACAATGTGCCTTAATTGTGGCATGATATATTATTGAGTGATTATTCCATGTGAATATTCTATGTTTAAAATATTCGTGATGTGATTTGGAGTGATTAGAGTAGAGGAGATTGCATGAGAAATATGTGAAATGACGTCGATGCATTAAGCATGAGCATATGATGTATGAGACACATGAGATACATGAGTAGCCAGACGTGGCTAAAAATACCCTAGCCCAAAGAGGGGGCGACGAGTAGGGTGGAGACCATGATGGGAGACATTCGATGCATGACTCCAAGAAGGAGTGTTTTACAATGCGACTCACCAAGCCCATAAGAGGTGGGTGACGGTGGGAGGGAGCGGGTGTCTTTGCACGGGCCCATAGAGGGGGTGCAACCTATCAACCAAGAGGGCATTTAACGGTAGGGCCATCATTGGTAACAACTAAGGGAATTGATGAGGTGCGTCCATTGTGCGGAGTTCCAAATCATGACTCTTAGGAAGAGGTATTGTGCATGAACATAGAGTGAGCATACTCATCATTTATGATTGTGTGAGAAGTGTGAAACTATAATTGTGTGAACCTAATGTGTGGAATGTAAATAGTGTGGATTGAGATAAATGATGTTGTGTATGGTGATGGGTGGGAATAAGGGTAGCCTTTTGTACTGCATGTATATGTTTGTATTCCATTCCTCACCGTACACTCTATGGTTTTCTTATGTGATGAAGAGGGCACTCAAAGTGCTGAATTTTGAAGGGACAGGGTCTCGCTCTGATACGTGTGACATCGGGGCTTAGTAATTAGGAGTTTATTTCCTTTTATTTGTTGTTCAAAGATTTGGAAAATTATTTCTAAGGGTCTTACATGGCCAAGTTATGTCTTTACTATGTTGAAAATTTAGTTTCTTGAAAACCTTAGTTTTATTCTTTTATGAAGACAACTTTGAACTTGGAAAGAGTATTTATTTAAAAGATGATTTGTGAACCTTTTTACCTCGGTGTTGACTATAATTTTCCCGATAATTTAACTTGATAATTGTATTATTATTTGGGGTAGAAAGGTGTCACATCCTGAGAAACACATGTGGGTTCTACCGAGATAAGGAGAGGGTATTTAGTAACATTGAAGGAAGCTTTAGGTTTGAAGATGCCATTCTTGGCACGGGTGATCATGGGGTGTGATGAGATGAGAGGTGGTTGTGAGGGTGGAGATGCTGCTGCAGGATCCTGAGATGAAGAAGCCGTGTACAAGGATGAGTCATCTGGAGAAGATTGTTGTGTAGGGTGTGGAGAGGCGTTGGTTGGATTGGATGTGGGAAGTGCTACTGGGTGAGGTTGGCACGATTGAAGAGTTGAAGGAGATTTTAAATGGGAGGAGGGATAAGATTGGATGAAGATTGTTGGTGATGGGTCGAGATTTGTGGGAGGTGAGTTGTGGATTGGTTGGACACGGGTTGATTGGATGGAAGGTGGGGGACAAGGATCAAGGGGTGAAGGAATGATGGAATTAGTTGGATAATTTGTGGATAGGTTAGTTGGTTGAGGTGGGCGAGATATATGGTGAGGTGGGGTCGATTGAATTGCTGAAGGATGAGGGATAGTTTTGGTAGAGGAATGGATGAGAGATAATGGTGGGAAATTTGTTATGGGTTTAAGATGAGGGGAGAAGGATATTTCGGGTGAGTTGGAGTGAGCATGGTTTCTGAAATTTGAAGAGAATGGAAACACATCTTCAACAAACTGGACATGACGGGAAATGTGGAGTTTGTTAGTCTTAGGATCTAGACATAGATATGCACTTTGACATGAACTGTAGCCAAGAAAGACACAAGGATGTGACTGAGACTCAAATTTGTTGGACACATAAGGTTTAAGCCAAGGAAAACATAGACGACCAAACACTTTTAATTTTTTGATAATTGGGTTCACAATTGAAGAGTTTGGTATAGGGAGAGTGAAGATTGAGGATAGGGGTGGGATGAAGATTGATTATAAACGCTGCTATTTGAATAGCATAACTCCAATATTGGAAAGGGAGGGACGCATGGTGAAGTAAACAACGAGCAGTTTCAACAAGATGTCTATGTTTCCGTTCAGATATACCATTATGCTCTGGGGTATGAGGTTGTGTTTTTAGGTGAGAGAAGCCATGTGTTTGAAGAAATGAACGTAGTTTAATAAACTCACCACCATTATCGGAATAAAGTGACTTGATTTTGCCATCAATTGAAGTAATTGGAGCAGGGCCCCAAACATCAGATTACACAATATCCAAGGGATGATGACTGACTAAACTAGATTTTGAAATTGGAAGCTTGTGACTTTTATTTGAAAAACAGTCATGACACTTATTGCTAGAAGTGGAGAAAGGGATGTTATTAGTCTTGAGGGTATGGCTGAGTGTGCATGAGGCAGGATGTCCAAGTCGATGGTGCCAAAGGGAAAGTGATGGTGGAGAGTGAACATGGTATAGTTGAGGAGGGTGGGTTCTGACTGGAGTCTTGTACACGTTATCTTCATTCGGACCATGCAGTAGCACCGCCGCCGTGCTCAAGGACTTCACCTCAAAATGCCATGGAAATAATTCAATGGAAACATTGTTAGTTTGACAAAGTTGAGAAATAGAGACTAGATTTTGGGTAACAGAGGGTACACACAAAATATTTGAGAGATGCAAGGATTTAGAAGGAGTGGAAAGAGTGGTAGAACCCAAATGTGTTATGGGAAGGCGCTTACCATTGGAAACCATGAGATGATCAGGACCATTGTAGTCATCTTTCACTTGTAATTTAGACAGATCATTAATGATGTGGTGTGAAGCACCAGAGTCCAGAAGCCAAGCAGGTTCATGGGGTGTATGTGTTTGATCCAGGTTCACAGTGGGCATTGACGGCTTGGGAGAATTTCCAGGTATTTTGTAGCATGTCTTAGTCGTGTAACCTTTCTTCCCACAAAATTGACACACGGGTGGTGGAAAAGAGTTGCCTTGGCGCCTATGATTGTTGAAGCGAGGTCGCCCACGATTTGTAGAGGAGTGATGGACATGGTTGGCAATGACCGGAAACACAGCAGAAGCACGATCTTCATGAAGAAGGTATAATTCAAAGTCCACTAATTTGTCAAAAAGATCATCAAAGCGAATGGGAGTATCACGAGTTCGAATTGAAGTATTAAATTCTCGGAAAGAGGGTCCCAAGCCTTTGAGGGTATAGATCACGAGATCAAAATCATCTAATAGGTGCCCAATAGGGGTGGGAACAGGCTAGGCCGCTCGTCAGGGGCCTACTACCCGGCCTACATCAGGCCCAGGCCAGGACAGACCAATTTATTAAATAGAACAGGCCAAGGCTTTTTCAAAAGCCTATATAGCAAAACAGGCCAGGCTTCAGGCCATCGAAAAAGCCTTTTGAGCCTATCAGGCCGGTCTATTTAACTAAATATAAATAAAATACTAATATTTTTTATGTTTCTATTATTATTATAAAGATTTTTTATTACTTTTCCATATAATTATATATTTATTAGCTTGTATAAACATTTAAGTAAGTTAAAAACTTGAGCCTATAAGTCTATTCATATATGCTTATTCAAGTACCTTACTATAAAACGAGCTTTTAAACAAGCTTTCAGGCCTTGTCAGGCTTTAAATAGGCCAGGCTCAGCCATAAAATAAAGCTTATGTCAGGTAAACAGGTCAGGCTCAAGCCATGGATTTAAGGTGCAGGCCAGACTCAGGCCTTGGAAAGCCTAGCTTGGCTCGGCCTATTCCCACCCCTAAGTGCCCAATTAATGCAAGTTCATCAGCAATGCTTCGAATTGATCTAAGATATTCAGAGACAGAGGCAGAGGCCTTGGATAGGGTGCTAAGGCGCTCTCGGAGAGACATAACACGCGAGCGAGAACGATTTGCATAGGCACGTTGCAACTTGATCCAAGCATCTGCAGATGTGTCTGCAGAGGACATAATAGTCTGTGCTTCTGAGTCACAGGAACCAAGAAGAGCAAGATAAAGAAATTTGTCTTGGAGAATCCAATGAGTGTAGTCCGAGTTGGGACGAGTCTCAACACCTTGGCCAATGGTAGAGGGGGGACAGGTTGTGGCACCAGTGACATAGCCTTCATAAAGATTAATGGGTAATTGAGTGACAATGTTAAATTCAATGAGGTCGGTGGAGGGAGATGTCATTGTGGGAGAAGTAATGGCAGCAGTGGTGTTGTTAGATGATTCAGAAGCCATTGGAGGATCGAAAAAAAAAGGCTAGTTAAGCTTGAGAAGCTCTTGATACCATAAAGAGGATAAAATAATTGTGTATTGTATTTCAAAATTCTCAATTTGTTACATCTAGGTATGACTATATATACAAGATAACAATTTAAATTTGAAAGATAAGGTTTGTTATAAGGTAATCCTAGGATAGGATTCCAAGATAAGGTTAACAATTTAAATTTGAAAGATAAGGTTTGTTACAAGGTAATCCTAAAATAAGATTCTAATAATTATTACAAGGTTGTAAGTTACAACCTAAAAGTAGGGATGTATAGATACCGCGAATGGAAATGGTTGCCTTAGATATATAAGAAGCCGTTTAAAATACTAGCTACACAAGTCCTTTTTGTAATCATATATTAGTTGTTTCTTCAAATAAACCAAATTTAGCTGCGCATGCTTTAATT
This sequence comes from Sesbania bispinosa, assembly GCA_026901365.1. Taxonomy (NCBI): domain Eukaryota; kingdom Viridiplantae; phylum Streptophyta; class Magnoliopsida; order Fabales; family Fabaceae; genus Sesbania; species Sesbania bispinosa. The sequence continues at coordinate 3,357,749 of QLOH01000003.1, forward strand.
GAACCAAAAACTCAGATAATTAATGAAATTAGTTCTTTCACAAAATGATCCTCGATGATGGAAGAATATAAAAATTCTAAGGTCAATGTCATTTAAAGAGTTAGATTTCGGTTGCAAGGTGTAGCTAGTGAGAGAATCCAAACTCTTTATTGTGGTGAGCACTTTATTTTTCAATGCTTATTATTTTTTCATATATCTCTTTTTTAGATCTCTATTTTTTTTTTTCCTTTTAATTATCTCTTTCTCTCACGTTACACCACTTAACTATTGAGAATTATTATTTATACAATAAATAATAATATAATAAAGAGAGAAAATTAATAGAAGAACAAAGTAGAAATATAAAAGGTGATAAGTGATGTGATAAAGAGAAATATAAAAAAAAAAGTATGTTATAATTCTTATATATTTAGATTATATGAATTTATTATCTCGAACACATTTTTCACTTTTTATTTGTTTATTCTCTTTCTTTTTTCCCAATATATCTATGTCACCTCTCAACCTCATTTTTTTATTCTACAAATATGTTAGGTCATCACCTCTTTTCTTTGTCTAGTAAATGCCCACGTAAGAGAGAAAATATAGGTAGCTATAACGAGCAAAGACCAAGAGTAATTATGATCTTCCTCTTACTTACACTTTGGAGTTATGATTGAGCTACATCAAACAGTGGTTACATAATATGTACCACTGCTTGCCGTGAACTGTGAAATCAATAAAAAAAATAAAAAAACACAAAGTAAAAACGTATTTTAAGGGTTAACCACAAATAGTGTACAGATGATGTACTACTATTTGTGGTATCATCATGCATGTAAGTTATATAATTCGATCTGATGCATATATATGGTATTTGAATTGATAGGACAAGAGATTGTGAGCTATGAAAGTCCTCGACCAACATCAGGGATTCATCGACTTGTGTTTGTGTTGTTTCGGCAACCATGTAGACAGACTGTACTTGCTCCTGGTTGGCGCCAAAATTTCATTACCAGAGATTTTGCTGAAGTTTACAATCTTGGTTTGCCTGTTGCTGCTCTCTACTTCAATTGTCAACGTGAAAGTGGTTCTGGCGGAAGAAGGCTCATCCTTCCATAACCTATATATATATAGCTTGCTTCTTCAAATAATTAAGTATGCATACCATAGCATGCTGTCTGTCTGTGTAAAAATTAAGGTTCATTATTCCAAGTTGTACTTGGTATGTATGTGTCACAAATGATCATCATGATTTGATGAGATGAATAATAAAAAAGTGATATCATTATACTGCTGCAGTCTGCACAAATTAATTGTGTTTATATATATTTATGTACATACAGATAGAATAATTAAATTAGCAGATCAGATCAATTTATGAACTGATTGATCAATTTCAAGTTCAATCAACATCCCCAGAGCAGAACAGAATATACAAGTGTGCCTAAAATCATCCAATTCTGTTATATATATATATATATATATATATATATATATATATATGAATCTACAAATCTAATTATATATATAAGATGATGACTAATTAATTCATTCCAAAGTTTGACAACCAACATGTTTGGTTTAGTATTGAAACGTGATAAACTCACGTTTTCAACATTGTAAAATACAAACTTAAATTTAACCATTTTAACAAGTCAAACCAAACACACACAACATATATATTCAACAATATAGAGAGACAAGTGGCTGGCTGTTTGATGGATACATTGGGTATATTTCCAACAACAACAGCCAAGTATTTTCTATTACAACACAGAATTGATTTGCAGCGGTGCAAGTTCGATGAATGCATATATAGCTTTTTTGAAAAGTTTTGGATCAACATTATTCCTAGCTAGCTATATAGGAAGATTCTGGCTTTTTCTTCTCAAATGTTATTGGATAGGCCTAACAAACTTAATTAATCTGAAGAAGAGAAATGTGATTCATGATATATATGTGAATGATTCCTTACTGAATGGTCTATTTGGCTCTAAAGAAATGAGGTAATATTTAGAAATGAAATGTGAAAGTTGATTTGATTGACCGGTATTTTGAATCTCATAAAAATTAGATGGATGTATTCAGAGGTCATTTTTCTGATGAGAACCATTATTTATACAATAAATTCATACAACAATTCATACAACATATTTTTTATCTCTTTCTCTCTCTATCATATCAACTATCACATCTCACACTTCTCTCTCTTCTATTCCTATCCATCTCATGGTTGTATGAGATTCTTGTACCATATTGTTGTACAAAAACAATTTCTCTTTTCTGATTATCAATGTATTATTAATTAAGAAGTATCACACGGTTGATTTATCCTAAAATCACGTTTTAAATGTGAATACAGATAAACACTACTCTCTGTAGCGGCTAAGATTCATGTTTGAAACGTGATTTTGAGATAAACCAATAATGCACTAATAGGTTATCAATTGTTGCTTTATACATGGGCTGGATTACATGCCCTTTATACTCTTTTAATATTATTATATTGTCTGATAAAAAGAAAGTTTGAAAATTACAATAATCTACTACGTACTCTGATAAATAAAATCTATTGGGAGTTAAAAATCCATATTACAAGAAAATTTCCAAATGAAAAATCCCTCAGCTTTCAAAATAATATGATTAGTATTGTGATAGGGAAATTGCCTTGATTCGAGGTCAAGGAGCCTCCTAAAGAAAAGGGAACAGAGAAATTATGGAAACTTTTTCTTGCCTCATTCATTCATTACTAACGAATATATAACAAAGAAGTGGAAATAACAAACTCTCAACAAACCCACTAAAATACTGACAACTCATACACAAATATTCCCTCACCAAAACACCCACACTCTTCATAGCTTATAATCAGCTAAATATTTTGGCAGCCTACGAAGTCTTGCTTCATATTTGGGTCAGACTTCTCATTGGACCTGATGGTAGTGTTGGAGTCTTCCTGTGGATCTGAATTGCTATCATCACTGCTCCCTGGGAAAAGCACCTTGTCCTCAAGGTGATAGGTCGTGCGCAACCCATTCCAATCTTCCCAAGTGGTGTCCTCCGGAGCGAACCCCATCCATTGCACCAGAACCAATTCAGTAGGAGGAGATGTGGAATTGTCCCATTTGGAGTCCAGTATAGCCATAGGAAGGATCATCGGACTGTTACCATGCGTGGCTGTAGGTAGATCACCCTGTTGAGCAGGGAGGGGGCCTTGATGAGCCTTGAGCACAGAGCAATGAAAAACCGGATGGACTTTGGAAGTTGAAGGCAGCTCTAGTCGGTATGCAACGGGTCCAATTCGCTCCAGTATGCGAAAAGGGCCGTAGAAGCGCTTACCCAGTTTTTGATAAGCGATACCCCTGACAGAATTTTGCCGGTAGGGTCGAAGGCGAACATACACCCAATCATCAACCTAGTATTCCACCAAACGTCGCTTGCTATCTGCGACTGTTTTCATCTGAACCTGCGCCTTTTGAAGCTTCTTTCGAAGGACAGTTAGCCTGTCTTGGCGAGTTAACAATAAGGAATCAACTGCCTCAACAGAAGAGGTGCCTCCCAAGTAATGCGGAATGGAGGGAGGTTCCTTCCCATATGTGACCTGAAAAGGAGACATCCCTGTGGCGGAATGAAAAGTAGTATTGTAACACCACTCTGCTACCCCCAAGTACTTTCCCCAATCTATTGGTTTATTGTGCACCATGGAGCGAAGGTACTGCTCTAGAATCCTGTTAAGAACTTTTGTCTGTCCGTCGGTTTCCGGGTGGAAGGAAGTACTCATGCGAAGTTTCGTGCCACATAATCGGAATAATTCTCGCCAGAATTTGCTAATGAAAACCGGATCACGATCCGAAACCAGGCTGCGGGGAAAACCATGGTGTTTATACAAACCATGTCCAAGAAGAGTTGTGCAACCTTGAATGAAGTGAATTGAGTGGGTAATAATCCAAAGTGAGCACCCTTGGAGAAACGATCAACCACCACTAAAATGACTGTATTTCCTTGAAAGAGAGGTAAACCTGTAATGAAATCCAGGGACAGGTCAACCCACGGCTCTAAGGGAATAGATAAAGGCTGGAGCAGACCTGCGGGTCTTTTGGTTTCATACTTTGTTTGTAAACAGGTTGCACATTGAGCAACAAACTTCTGAACATCCTCACACATACCCGGCCAATAAAAGTTCTGTTGGAGTCGGGATAAAGTTTTTGAAATTCCTGTATGACCACTCAATGTCGTTGTGTGAAATTCCTCCAACAAAAATTGAATGAAAGGGTTGTCCCGATTGAGCCAGATCTTTTCTTTATACAACAAAAGTTCCAGCTGGTGGATGCTATAGTTCTCATAGGCATCGGGCTTATTCTGTACAGCCGTGAATAATTGAAATTCAGAACTAGTGTGCAAAGCCTTGCGGAGTTCCTCTAGAAACAAAAAACGAGGCTTGGATAGAATTAAGAGCTGGCCATCACCAAATTCATGGGGTCTTGAGAGAGCATCAGCCACGACATTTGTTTTCCCTGCTTTATACTGAATGGAATAATCAAATCCTAGCAACTTTGATAAATAAACCTGTTGCTCAGGAGTCTGAATAATCTGCAACATTAACTCCTTGAGGCTGCGATGATCCATGAGGATCGTGAAAGAGTGTCCAAGGAGATATTGCCGCCACTTCTTGACAGAAGAAGTGATGGCATGAAGTTCACGCACATATGTAGATGAATTCATGAGTTTTGGACAAAATGGCTTACTGTGGAATGCTATAGGATGTCCCTCATGCATAAGGACTACCCCCATGGCCATACCTGATGCGTCAGTCTCCAAAAAAAATGGCAAATCGAAATTTGGAAGAGCTAAAACCGGTGCCTCTGTCATAGCCTTCTTCAAAGTGTCAAAGGCAGTTTGAGCCTCCATGGACCACACAAACGCATCTTTCTTGAGGAGAGTCGTAAGGGGAGAGGCGATGAAGGCATATCCCTTGATGAATCGCCTATAGAACCCAGTTAATCCCAAAAAACCGCGAAGAGCTTTAATAGTGGTAGGTGGTGGCCAATCCACCATTGCCTGGATTTTGGAATGCTCAGGTGCAACACCCGCAGAGGAGACCACATGCCCTAGATACTCCAATTGTTGTTGAGCAAACAAGCATTTCGAGCCCCTTAGAAAGAACTCTCCTTGTAACAGTTGCTGGAATGTTTGCTCTAAGTGGTGGAGGTGCTCTACCAACGAACGGCTATAAACCAAGATATCGTCAAAAAAGACGATCACAAATTTACACATAAACGGTTTCAGCAGTTCATTCATTGTGGCTTGAAAGGTAGAGGGAGCATTGCAAAGCCCAAATGGCATGACCTTGTACTCATAGTGACCATGATGAGTACGAAATACGGTTTTTGGAATGTCTGCAGCATTCATGCGGATCTGATGATAGCCTTGGCGTAAATCCAATTTCGAGAACCAAGAAGCTCCCCCCAATTCATCCAAGAGCTCATCAATCGTTGGAATTGGAAATTTGTCCTTGATGGTAATAGCATTAAGGGCACGAAAATTGACACAAAACCGCCAACTACCATCTTTCTTTTTCACAAGCAATACCGGAGAGGAAAAAGGACTGTGGCTTGGCTGAATCATACCATCAGTCAACATCTCTTCTACCTGTTTCTCAATTTTAGCCTTTTGAAAATGAGGGTACCGATAGGGCCGCACCGTGACAGGGGTGGAATTAGGGAGGAGGTGGATTTTGTGATCAGTGTGGCGCGATGGAGGAAGTGATGGGGGTTTTTGGAAAAGCTTCTAGTATTTGTGTAAGAGGGAAGAGATTTTAGGAAGAGGATGAGTAGGGACAATGTGTATGTTTGGCTGAGTTTGTGAAGGTGGAGTAGGGAGTATTCGGATGTGGAAGAACCCAGCGGCCCCATGGGTTTGGAGAAGGTGTTTGACTTGGTGGGCTGAAATGTCACTGGGCTTAGGAGGTGCGTCGGCTTTGAATTCCACAATTTTCCCATCCTTGATAAATTTCATAGTGAGGTCAGAATAATCTGTGACAATTGGACCTAATTTCTTAAGCCACTGAATGCCAAGGACAACATCAGCACCATTGATAGGAAGAACATGAAGGTCCACTGCAAACGTATGGCCCTGAATCGTCAATTTGACCTCTGGACAAATACTTTGACATTCAATCTCACTGCCTGTGCCCACCATGACCCTCAATGTGTTAGTGGATTGGGCTTCCAGATTCAAGAATTTAGCCACTCTATCTTGGATAAAGTTATGAGTACTCCCCCCATCTACTAAAATAGTGATGGGCTGTTTTGCAATGTGGCCCACGATCCTGAGAGCTTCTGGAGCTGGTAAACCAGCTAAGGCATTAAAGCTGATTTGGGCCTCATTGCGGGGCATATCTATTCCTTCCAAAAGAAGAGTACTGGGGTCCTCCTCAAGAGGTTGTGACTCAACTCGCATGTCATCATTCTCATCAACTGCAACCGGTAAAAAGAAACGACCCTTGCACGTGTGCCCAGGACTGAATTTGTCGTCACAATTGTAACACAATCCCTTCTCGCGACGGGCCAACATCTCCTCGTGAGTCAACTTCTTATAATGAGTTTTGGGCGGGGTGGACAGTGTTGCCGACGGCCGCGACGGCGGAGTCGGCAACAATGGAGGACCGGAAGATGACATAAAGGGGGGACGCTGACGAAAGTTTCGGCGTTGGTCATTGAGTTTATCTTCCTGTAATCTGGCCAAAGTCGCTGCCTGTGTCAACGACTGTGGTTGCAATGCTTGGACCTCATGGCGAATATCCGAATTTAACCCGGAAATAAAATTACTGAGCAAAAAAGTGGCAGGGAGACCAACAATGCGATTAGCAAGTCGTTCAAATTCATGTAAGTAATCTTGAACTGTACCTTTTTGAGTTAATTTGAAAAGAGATCCGCGTGGGTCGTCATAATAAGAAGGAGCAAAGCGAACCTCCAAGGCTTGCAGAAATTCGTGCCATGAAGGAAGCATGTTGTTCCTGTGCAACCACTGAAACCAGCTGAAGGCTGGACCATCCATGTAAAAGGAGGCTATTCGGAGTCGATCATCCTCCGATGTGTGCTGATAATCGAAGAACTGCGAGATCTTAAAGATCTAGCCCATTTGATCTGTCCCATCAAACCGAGGAACGTCCAATTTCAGGTGAGGAGAGCCGCTGGGAGGAGAACGACGGTCGTCGGGAGTTGGAAGGGGTGGGTCTCGTGCGTTAAGTTGAGAAGCAATGGAATCCAAACGGGTGGTGATTTCATTTTGGTTGACAGTGAGCTTCAGGATGGCATCTTCCAAATTGGTGATGGATTTGGAACAGGTATTGTGGTTAGTCATGGTGGTGAAGTAAAGGGGAAGCGGAAGGGATATGAGAGGAGCCACGAGAGCACCAAAAATGATAGGGAAATTGCCTTGATTCGAGGTCAAGCAGCCTCCTAAAGAAAAGGGAACAGAGAAATGATGGAAACTTTTTCTTGCCTCATTCATTCATTACTTACGAATATATAACAGAGATGTGGAAATAACAAACTCTCAACAAACCCACTAAAATACTGACAGCTCATACACAAATATTCCCTCACCAAAACACCCCCACTCTTCATAGCTTATAATCAACTAAATATTTTGGCAGCCTATGAAGTCTTGCTGTCATATTTGGGTCAGACTTCTCATTGGACCTGATGGTAGTGTTGGAGTCTTCCTGTGGATCTGAATTGCTATCATCTTGTCAACGACTTCAAGTGGAAATTTACATTTATACTAGGAAAAAATAATTTTTGAGTTGACCATGTAGGTTATAGCATAAAAATCATTTCACTTTCTTCATTCTAAATTTTGTTAAGGGTATGTATGTGAGTTGAATTTTGGAGGGGAATGGTGAAGGAAATGGTTTATTGGAAGCCCTTCCCCTTTGTATTTGTGAGTTTGAGTATTTTACAAATTAAGTCTTCCTCTCCCTTCTCCCTCCAATCCTTTCATTTCCCTCCTCTCTAAATTTACAAACACATCCTAAGAAATTTATTCTAGTATGAATAATTAAATATACATTTCAAAATTTCCTTCAAATTCAATGGGAATCTATCTCTTAGCCATATGAATAACAATTTTAATAATTTTATCCTTAGCCATTAGATATATCTAGGGTCGGGCCAATTAATATATTTGGAGCCCTAAAGTAATTTAGAAAAGAAAGGACCTATTTTAAAAAGATAAAGTGATAAGAGGTTTATTTTCTAAGAAATGATATATGTATTTTTTTTAAAAAAATAAGGAGTCCATTTTTAAAATAAAGAATTATATTAAATTGAGGAGCTTATTTTTTATACGGAAAAAACTTTTCTTTTAGTTACCTTCTATCAACTAATTAATAATAAATATTTCAATAAATAATTTAAGAAAAAATAATATAATTAATAATATTATCAATTAGAAAATTTAAGAGCTTCGAGTTGGGGAGCCCTCCCTTAGGTCAACTCTGGATATACTTATGTATTGTACCGATACCAAATATTAAATTAATTATGTGAAATCAATAAAAAAGAATATTAATTAAAATATAACTATAACTAATTGATTTTTTTAAAAAAATATTATTCAAATCTATTTAATTTTCTGTACCATACTCTAAAACATGAAATAAAATGAAAATAATAGTTGATATTATTTATAATTAAAACTCAAAAATAGAAAATAAAAATAGAAAATATTTTGTTTTGAAAGTATACCACCATTCAAAACATGTTTTGTTCTTGAAAACTTTTTATATATAAGAAACTTCTTATAAATATAACAAATTAATTTCCATTGTTTTTAACATTTGAAGGTTTAACCAATCAATATTGCATATAACAATTGTCTTAACATTTGCAGGTGGGATGTGAATATATAGAAACGTACTCAACTCCACTCGCACTCCTTTTCAAATTTGAAACTTTCTCTTGAGAACAGTATTTTTTTTTTTTTGGAATTTGTTTAAGACGAGATTATAAATGGCAATGGCAGCATATATGCTGCCAAGAGAAACCTAAAATTAGATACTATTCCTTCCTTCGTTCAGATCATATTTAATTCAAATATGCATTTTAAGAAAATATATTTTAATGTATTATTTTTTAAATTTTTTTTAATTTCTAAATTTATCCCTTCTACCATCTATCAACTGTGGTTCGTAGAAACCGCAACAGAATTGAAGCTCTCTTGGATTCAACGGGCACTCTCATCACTAATCAGACTGATCTCAAAGAGCTGGTTGTCTCCTATTTTGTTGAATTATTTTCGTTCTCTGATAATCTGTTGCATTGGCCTCTTCGAAATTGCTTTCCCATGCTATCTCCTCATGCTCTTGCCAGTCTGGGAGCTCCTTTTCGTCCTTGGAAATTAAGGATGTTGTTTTTGCTATGGGTGCTTTCAAAGCACCGGGTCCTGATGGTCTTCACCCCATTTTCTTTTAGACTTATTGGATTGAGGTTGGTGAGTCTGTTGTTAATTTTATCCATGAGGTGTTTGTTAATCCAGAGAAAATTAAAGAGGTTAATGGCACACTAATCTCTTTAATTCCTAAGGTTGAGGCTCCTGAGAATATTCGCTAATACCGTCCTATAAGTCTTTGTAATGTGAGTTATAAGGTTGTTACTAAGATGATTGCTTCTCGTTTACGATGTCACATGAATTTTCTTGTGAATGAGAATCAATGTAGTTTCATTCCTGGTCGGCATGGTTCTAATAACATTATTATTGCTCAGGAAATTTTTCATTCCATGAGAACAATCAAATCTAGGAAAGGGTATATGGCTATTAAGGTTGACCTGGAGAAAGCCTATGATCTTATTCGGTGGGAATTTATTGAGGACACTCTTCGTGACATTGGTCTTGATACTCATATGTGCAATTTGATTATGACTTGCATTTCTTCTTCTACCATGCAAGTTCTTTTTAATGGGGAGAAAACTAGAGAATTCTGCCCAGCTAGAGGTATTCGTTAGGGAGATCCTCTATCCCCCTACATCTTTGTTCTCTGTGTGGAGCGTCTTGGTCATCTTATTGATAGTAAGGTTTGGGACTCATCTTGGAGGCCTTTTCGAGTTGGGAAGTCTAGTGTGACTGTTTCCCACCTCTTTTTTGCAGATGATCTTTTGCTCTTTGCTGAGGCTTCCCTTGGGCAAGCTGAGATTATTATGGAGTGCCTGAATCTGTTTTGTGGTGCGGCGGGTCAACGTGTTAATTTTGCAAAAACCAAGCTTCTGGTTTCAAAAAATGTTCAGCCTGCTATTGCTAACTCTATAAGTTCCTTCACAGGTTTTTCGTTAACTTCTGATTTGGGGCGCTATCTTGGAGTTCCACTCATCCATAGTAAAATTACTAGAGATACATACTCTTATTTAGTAGACCAAGCTCATAAGAGGCTTGCATCCTGGAAAGCGGAATCTCTTTCATTTGCTGGTAGGATTACTCTTGTTAAGGCTGTCCTTGAGGCTCTCCCAACTTACACCATGCAGACGGTCCTGCTTCCTAAATATATTTGTAGGGAGTTGGAGCAGATTTGTCGCAATTTTGTTTGGGGGGCTAACCGTGGTAACCGTAAATATCAGTCCCTGGCTTGGTCTCATTTTCGCCTACCCAAAGATTTGGGTGGTATGGGATTCAAGGATTTGCACTCTTTTAATAGAGCTTTCATTATGAAATTGGGTTGGAGTCTTGTGGATAATCCAAATTCCCTCTGGGTGCGGCTGCTGCGTGCTAAGTATAAGGCAGGGAATAATTCAATCCCTGTTATGAATAGATTTAATAATGAGTCGATGATTTGGAAGAGTATTTGCAACTCTTGGGAGTTTGTTCTTAAGGGCATTTGTTCTAGAGTGGGTGATGGAGCTTCTACTAGATTTTGGACCGACTGTTGGCTTCGTCCTGGGGTTGTTCTCTGTGACTTAGCTTCTGTGGACCTGGCTGATTCTAGACTGAATGATTCCATAAATGATGTTTCTAAGGCTGATGGTTGCTGGCGCTATGAGCTCTTTTCCCCTTGGCTTCCAGGTAATATGGTGAATGAGATTGCTTCTCATATGGCGGGTCATGAAGATGTTGGTCATGATCGTATCATTTGGAAGTTTTCCCATGATGGCACTTTCAACACTAAATCGGCGTATGATTGTGTCCGTGAGTTCCCCAGGGTGTCTAATGATGTTAAGTGGAAAAATCTTTGGCTTTGGAATGGTCCTACTCGTGCTAAATACTTTCTTTGGTTAGTTATCAAAGGTGGGTTGAAGACTAACTGCCTTCGTTGGGAGCATGGCATGGCTACATCTACCTCATGTCCTCTTTGTCATATTCACGATGAAACTGACAAGCATATTCTTTGGGAGTGTGAGAAAGTGCAGGCTGTTTGGAATTCTATTATGGGGAATTAGCTACATGCTATTGATCATACCTCTTCCCTTGCTTCGTCGATTTTCCATAATGTTTCTTCCAAGAAGGATCATTGGTCTGGTTTGCCGTGGAGTCTTCTCTTTGGAATCACGACCTGGCTTATTTGGAATGCTCGCAATGAAGTTATCTTCCAACAGACTTCATGGAACCCCCATAGTATTGTTCACCGTATTTTCACTCTGGCCCGTGAGTTTTCTGTGTGTTCGGGGATGCGTTTTGTTCAGTATCATCGCTCCTCCCGGCACGTGACTGCAACTGTTTCTTGGTCTCCCCCTCATGAGGGTTGGTTGAAGTGGAATCTTGATGGCTCTGTCCGTGCTCAGTCAGGTGCTGCTAGTGGTGGGGTCTTGAGGGATGCTTCAGGGAGTTGGATTTCTGGTTTTACTCGGAATGTTGGGTGTGCTTCTGTCACTATAGCAGAATTATGGGCATTCAAAGATGCCATTCATATCTCTTCTTTGAGAGGAGACTCCTCTATTTGGCTGGAAAGTGACTCTTCTACGACGGTGAATTTTATTTTGAAAGGAGTTCCTAACCATCACCCCTGTTTTGGCCTTGTTTCTTCTATTAGGAGTAATCTCAGTATGTTTCAGAGACATTTTTTCAGTCTCATCCACCGTGAAGGGAACTCTGTTGCTGATGCTCTAGCCAATTTTGGTCACAGCTACCCTTTAGACTTGCATGTTTTGCTTACTTTTCCTAACTCTGTTTCTATTTTGCTCCTTGCTGATTGTTCTGGTGTTGGCTTCCCTAGAAGCTTTTCTGTGTAGTGGGGCTTAGTCCCCTCCCTTTCACAAAAAAAAAAAAAATTAATAAATTCTTCTACAACTTTATGAAGAGTCTTATAAAAAAGACCAAAATAAATTTCTCAAAAGTGTCATATATAAAAAGGACAAGAGGGTACTAATGATGTCTACTTCTTTCTCCTCATGTGGTTTTGCTTGTTAACTATGAGCATATAGTGTTGAAACGTAATAAACTCACATTTTCAATGCTAGAAATAATTGCATTGGGAAATCTAAATTTAAGTTTGGCCAGTTTGAACGTGAAACCAAACACACATTACAAGAATTCCTTGGACAATATATCATTAACATTGAAAAGTTAAAAGTTCAAACATACACAATGAGGTTTTACGACAACAATGAAAAGGTTTTCTGATTTTAGTTTTTTTATAAGCACGTAATTTTATTAAAAAGATACTTGCTCCATCCACATTTGTTTTTTATGATCTTTACACATAAATTAAGAAATGCAGTTTATTTTCTTATTTTTATAAATTTTTTAATTGATTTCCTACTATATCTCTTATCACTCATTAACTAAAATTTTCCCCATATATAATTCTTTTCTTTGAAATCAATTGATCACTCCCGAATCAATTAAGTAGTTGCATTGAAATTAGCAACCGAACTAGAAATGTTGAAACAAATGAATCTCTCCCTTTGTACAAAGCAACTTTAAAAGCCAAGTTTTTTTTATAAAAAAACATGAATATTAATTATGGATTATGAATTCCATCACAAAAAATTCGTAACAAATCAACAACAAAATTTGTAGGAATAATATACAATAAGGACTAGATTGATATATTTTCAATTTCTGGAAGAACAAAAATATATTTAACCCAAACACTTACCCCCACCGGTCATATTTATAAGAACCTTTTTTAGGGTGGGTCTGGTCCTTTTTATAATAAGAACCTTTTTAGATTGTCTCATGCATTACTTAACAAAAATATCCCATTAGTGGAGATTGGTGGGTAATTAATTAGTAAAGAGAGTGTGACACAATGAAGTAATTAAATAGAAAGAGAAAGATAATGAGTCTCAATAAATTCAAGGGTAATTTAGGAAATATGATATATATTTATGACAAATTTATTGTAACCAACTAAATTAATTAACCAACTTTTTTAATCCGTGTGAAGTAGTTAAAATGTTCATATAATTAATTAGGAGCGGAGGTAGTATTATCTTCTCCTATTATTTTGCTAACTACAAATAGAATCATCTCGTGGACAACAAAGTTATTACTCACTGCGGTCATAAGACCCTCTTTGACTTAAACACACATATTAAGAAAAACATGTTTTAATGCATTAATTTAAAAAAAAAAACTCTAACTACCAAATTTACCCCTATTTAAAATTAAATTTACTCAATTCCCCACATTAACCAACTTTTGAAAACTATAAATGTTCATTAATTATGAAAGATAAAGATAGTAAAAACTAATAAATGCTTCTAAAATTTTATAATAAATGGGTTTATAAAAATAACTAAAACAAAATTCCTAAGAAGGTTATAAAAAAAGACGCGAGAGAATATTAATTAATTGAATTTAATGGATATGTATATTGTTCAAAGTTATTATAATAACTTTTTTCTTTTGTTCATAGTAATTTAATAATGCATTGTCACATATATTATTAAATTTAATATAATGATGTGGTAACATATACAATATTTTATTTTTTACATTCTTAGTGGATATTCATGAAAAAAAAATTATTAATTAATTAACACTCATAGCTAGGGAATATTACTCTAGCATAACTTTAGGATCTGTACTTCTGAAGTCTAAATCTCTCTTTGGAACCAGGATATTCTCTTGTTATCTTCACAAAGCATCTTTGCAAGACCACAAAATGAGAGGATGAAACACCATATTCTGATTCCTCTGTTTTCAATACTCTTGGCGATAGAGGAGCAAGGGTCCAAAATAAGAAAGTATATGACCCATGGAGGAAATGGAGGAAAGTTCGGCGACGTTTTCAAATTTGTTGCTCACATATATTCCTCCACCATGAAAGAAAAAAAAAAAAAACCCACCTTTCTTCTTTACATATTAAATTAAATATTAATAAGAGAGAAAACCATATTCACTTTAGATAAGCATTCAAGATTTTTTTTAATTCAATTTTTTTAACAAGTAACCTTGACTTGTTTCAAATTAATATATAGTATGGTAATAAAAATCATTAATTATTAAAGGGTCAGAACTAACAACGACACTGATGAATGACTTAGAAGATTTTTATTAAAAATTATAATATTATTTTTATTTTTTAACATATTAAATGTTATAGACTCTAATAAAAAAATTTTGTTTTTTAATTATTAATATATAAATGCTCTAAGTCACTCATTAACATATATATATATATATATATGGGTGGGGATCAACTTACTCCAGGAGTAACTCTGGCAAAGTTACTCCGCTTAATAACTCTTTGTGAACATTGAATTTCATCAATCCAACCGTTGAATATTGTTATATTAACATGATGACCACACCAAATTTTAGATCAATTGGACATTCATAATTTTGTGATCTTAGAGTTGATATTTACATATATTTTTAAAAGTATATTGTACGTTAAATTAAAACGATTTGATAAAACATCAAATAATTTTTAAATTTTATGAAATTTTATAGGTTTGATCTACTTAATGAAAACTTTTAATATGACGGTTAGATTGATAAAATTCAATGTTCACAAAGAGTTATTAAGCGGGAGTAACTTTGCCAAGAGTTACTCTTGAGTAAGTTGATCCCCACCCATATATATATATATATGACAAAAGTTCGATACCAACATGATAATAGTAGTGGTAATTGTAATTATAGGACTTCTAATAGTGATGATCGATTAAAATCACATGCAATTGTGACGATTTATTTTTCAATTATTTATAAATATTAGTGACAATATTTTCATCATAATTAAATACTTATATTAGTGATGTTCAAAAGTATCATGACCAATTCAGTAGTGATTCTTAAAAGTATTGGTGACGATTGATGACGACATAAAATGTTGTCATAGAATTCTCCTAGTTACCAATTTTTGTACTTTGGAAGATATATGACTATTGTCATTATGCAAAAAGTAAATTTTCTTGTAGTGCTACTTCTCACCCTCACTGTCGTTGTTATAACCTGATGAACACCTTCCACTAAATAAAACACTAATTAGGTGAGTGGACGGAGCTTCCCTAACTTTACAATTCAATATTTTTGCTGCTTCTCCCTCCACATTTTATATCTATCACTTGCAATGTTATTTGACTCGGTCAGGGTACTGAGTTAATGGATTACAGGTTGAACCGGTTAAACCGGTATATATATAAAAAATCAATAAAAATAATATAATGTATTTTTTATAAGCAAAATTCTTGATTGATAAAGAGTACAAAGGATACTCCAACCCATACAAAATAAAATCCAACGAAATTACAAGGGAAAGGGAATAAAATAAAGTGAAGTAAAATAACCAAAAAGCCATAATGACACCAATAACCTGCACCCTAACAATATGAGTTAAAAAAAATATAAGTAATTATTTTAAGTATATAGATATTTTAAATTTGAGTCAGGTCTTGATCGGTTTGACTACATAAGCGGTTCGTATGGCTGATCGGACCAGCCATAGGTTCGATTCTCGGTTGAACTGGTTGGATCGGCCGGTCTGGTCTGGTCCGAGTTTAATATCACTGATCACTTATCTTTTATAAAATTTTACTTAAGACCCGAAACATGCTCCAACAATTGCAATGATGACTTTATTTCCTATTATATTATTATAAGAGATAACATATTCATACACCAAAGCATATATAACAATTTATACAACAAACATTTTCTCTTTATATCTCTCCATCACATTCCACATTTTTCTCTCTTTTATCTCTACATCTGTCTTTGATGTAAATCACGTTGTATAAACAACATTTCTCTTATTATAATATTAGCTTCACCCACACCAACCTTTTTTTTTACGTAACACCCCACACCAACCTTGTGTTTGGGTATATAGAGTAATTTGAAATTATTAGATTTCATATGTTAAACTAGTATAAGAAGAAAATTTCAAATGATAAATAAAGGATTTTAATGACAAATAGAAGGAATTTCAAATGACACTTATTGATAAAAATTTTCAGTATACATATTTATATTTAACTTTATAGATTATCATTTACAATTCCTCTCATTATACTTATAATTCACTTAATATTTCTTATCGCAATTTTGACAATTCTAAAATGCTTCATCCAAACACACGCTTAGAGTATCATAAACAAATTGCAATATGATATTTCAAAGTCCTTTGCTCCAATTTTATAACTATTAAGGGTATACTTGGGAATATGAAGGGGGAGGGGTTGGTTAGGGGGAAATGGAGGGGGAGGAGTAAGGGGGAGACTTTATAAATATTGGACATTCCCAAATACATAGAGGGTAAGGGGTTCTTACAAGCTCCCCCTTCTCTCTCCTTCCCCTCTAATTCCCCTCCCCAATTAAAGCCTAAAAAACTTCATATATGCACAAATTTATAAATTATAATACTAACCATTTTGACACTACATTAAGAATGAAAAAATATTAATTGTATCACCCCAAATTTCATAAATCATTTTCATAAGTTAAACAGAGTTAGAAAGGTATTTTTGTAAAAGGGAACTAGGAAAAGAGGGTAAAAAGTGATGAAAAAGGCTTGGGATGGAAATCTGGAATTTCCATTCTGCAGCAATTTCGCTCGAGCGAGGATACCTATGCTCAAGCGACGAACCATTTCGCTCAAGCAAGAATGCCCTCACTTGAGCAAATATATCAGTAAAATTTGGGAAACTGATCAGTTTTGGTTTTTTCGTCCAAGCGAGAACAAGCCTCGCTCAAGCGAAGAGCCAGCTGGTTTAAGCGAGAACTTGCTCTCTGAAGCAAAATTACTCCAATTTTTTAGAGTTGCTCTTTAACTTTGTCTCACTCAAGCGAGAAGATCCTCGCTTGAGCGAGAGTGCGAAATCAGAAAGGGCTTTAGTATTCTCGCTCAAGTGAGAAATCCTCGCTTGAACGAGAGTGCGCAGATTCATTTCTTTAAAACAGAATGTTTAGGGCATTGCCTTTATTTAATACCTCATCTACTCATTTTAGAGAGAGAATTTAGAGAGAGAGAGACATGAAGCTTGAGGAATGAGAAGAACAAGGGAGCTTGCTCATCCACAACCCTCATCACTTGTTTCACCTTCACACACTCCCACCCATTTTAATAGTGGACTTACATGCCCAGTTTCTTCTCAATCTTGATCCTTGAAACCTCAGAGATATTTTTTCCCCCAGAACTTGTACCACAAGAGAATTCTACCAAGGTCTGCACCATATAGAATACTCTTCTTTAGAGATTGGAACGCGTGGGTAAAGATCAAGAGTTTTAAATTCATCTTTCTGGAATAATTCTTTCTCTTCCTCTGAATCTTCATGAGGAAAGATAATGTTATCAACCTCAAAGATTGGTTCTTGTTGAAAGTCGATTTGTTGAAATAAATATTCTTTGTAAGATATAGAACTTGAACCTGACTGTTCCTATTGAATACTAGAGTCCTCAATTGGTTACTGAATTGTACCATCAGGTATTGAATTCTCTCCATTGGTAACTTTAATCTTCTTCATACTTCTATTAGTCAAATCCAATTCCTGAGTTGACAGGTTTGGGATTTCCATTGACGATGGATTGTTTGAGGCGAAGGGCGGAAAGAACTCTTGGAGAATTCTTGGAGCTTCAGAGTTTTTAATTACAATTCTAAAACAGTCAAGATGTTTATTTTAAAAATCACAAAAAGTAGTTTTTAATTTTTAATTTTTAGTTATAAAAACGTGATTAAAATTTTTTTAAAATAAAAAACTGAAAATTTACAACTACCTCAAAACCTTTTTGATTGACTGTTTTTAAAACAGTTTTAAAAAGTATAACTGTTTTTGTATTTTTAAAACCTGAAATTCTAAAACTTGCTTGAGCGAGAATACTCCAAAGAACACCCCTCCCTCTCTAGATGATTCTCGCTTGAGCGAGACCCTTCTCGCTCAAGCGAAAATCTTGCAGAGAGTACTACCTTTCTCCCATGTTTCTCTCTTGAGCGAGAAAACCAGATTACAAATTCTTTCATTTTTACTGATATGCTTGCTCAAGTTAGCCCTTCTCGCTTGAGCGAGAGCATTAGGGCTTAAAATCTCGATTCTCACTTTTAACCGCTTCTATCTTAGTTCCCTCTTTTTCCTAATTCCTTTTATAAAAACATCTTCCATTACTAATTTGATCCATGAAAATAGTTAGAATTTGGGATGTTACAATTCTACCCCCTTAAAAATAATTTTGTCCTCAAAATTAGCTATGAAAAGAAGGAAAAATGGGCTTACCTCAAGAAATTAACTCTGGGAACTGAGAACGGATCGGACATCATCCTCCTTCTCCCACGTCGCATCCTTAGGTGTCTGACCCTCCCCGAACACCTTCACCAAGGGGATTGTCTTATTCCTCAAGGTTTTTACACTCTGGTCGATAATCCGTGCAGGTCTAGTGGGAACTGTGAGGTCCTCCCTTAATTGTACCAATTCAGAGCTAATGATGTATGAAGGGCCATGCACATATTTTGTCAGCTGGGAGACATGGAATACATCATGATCTCAAGACAAATGAGGGGGTAAGGCTATCCTGTAAGCCAGAGGGCCAACCCTCTACAGGATCTGGAATGAGCCAATGAATCTAGGGTTAAGCTTTCGGGCTTTGATGAGTCGTCCAATGCCTATCACATGAGAAACTTTAAAAAATACATGGTCTCCTTCCTCAAATTCTAGGTCCTTTCATCTCTTGTCAACATAGCTCTTCTGCCGGCTTTGGGAAGTAACAAGCTTTTCCCTAATGACGCTAATCTTTTCAGTGGTCTCCTGCACCAACTTCAGACCTAACAGGGTTCTCTCACCCACCTCACACCAATAGAGCAGGGACCTACACTTCCTACCATACAACGCCTCATAGGGTGTCATGCCTATACTGCTATAGAAACTGTTATTGTAGGCAAACTCTATGAGGGGTAGGTACCTATCCCAACTACCTTGCTCCTCTAACACACACACCCTAAGCATATCCTCTAGGGTCTGGATGGTTCTCTCGGACTCACCGTCAGTCTGAGGATGGTAAGCGGTGCTAAACCTAAGTTTAGTCTGAAAGGCCTGGTGAAGTGCATTCCAAAACCTAGAGGTGAACCTAGGCATGGCAACGGGGCGGGTCGGGGGTGGGGTGGGTTTTGCTCTTCCCATCCCTGCCCCCGTAAAAGTTGGGGTGGGTTCGAGTTCAGGTTTAAAGAGAGCAGGTATGATATCATGAAACCCAACCCCATCCCCGCGGGTCCCCGTCAAGTTTGGGGATACCCGCAGGGATTTCACCTTCTCTATTTTTCATTTTTTCTTTATTTTTTATAACTTAAATATATGTTTTTAAATAAATTATATATATCTAATATACTCTAATTCAAATAAAACGTAAATATAAACATTGATAATCCTAAAAAAATAAGAAACTTAAGAACTATATTATATTTTAAGGAAAATATATCAATTTACCTTTATTATTTAACTATTAGTATATGATAAGTGCTTAGGTTTAGTAGCTTTTAGTTACTCCCTCCGGTCCTATTTATAAGAACCTTTTTTAAGGTGGGTCTTGGTCCTTTTATAAGAACTTTTTCAGATTGTCTCATGCATTAATTATTCTTTGACAAAAATACCCCATTAGTGGAGGTAGGTGAGTAATTAATTAGTAGAGAGAGTGTGACACAATTGAGTAGTTAAATAAAAAGAAAAAGAAAATGAGTCACAATAAATTCAAGGGTAGTTTAGGAAATATGATACATAATCATGACAAATTTATTGTAATAAACTAAATTAATCAATTTCCTTAATCCGTGTGAAGTAGTTAAAAGGTTCTTATAAATAGGACCGGAGGGAGTATAATTTAAGCACTTTGAGATATTAATTGCTTGAATTTATGCCCCCAATTGCCCTTTTATTAATTAAATCTTAGTTGTCTTTAATTTTTGTTTCACCTTGGAGTTTAATGCTACTTTGATGAAGAATTATGAATTTTGCAGGTTAAAGATGTGGAAGACTTTTGAAAGCAGATAATTGGATCAGGAGAGAAGAAAAGAAGCCCCCTGTTACACTGCGCGCTTGAGCGAGCAGCAAGCGCGCTCAAGCACACACTTCCAGATCAACATCATTATGCGCGCTTGAGCGCGCAAGCTTTTTCCAACTTGCTGAGCGTGCTAAAGAAAAGAAAGAGAGAGGCCGAAAAAAAAATTACAAACCTTTTTCTGTTCTTCTTCTCCAAGCAGCTAGGCTCTCCTAGGGCAAGGGTTTTCTTCCTCCATTCCTTCCATTTCATCTCTTTTGGGTTGCTATCTACCATGAGTGGCTAGTCCGTTCATTCGGGATTGAATGTAATCTTCGAACTCCGATCTATTCTGTTTAGTTTCTTGTATTTTTACTTTCATTGAACATTGGTATTTTCGTTTTGTACTTAACACTTGATTCTATTTAATCAATAGTTTCTTGTTTTCAAACCTTAGTTTTGACTAGGAAACATTACTTTGGTTTCGATCTAAACGTTTCTACTCGATAGATTTTTATTCTAGGAATAGATATCTATTTATCGATTGCTCTTGAATACCTGTTCATAATGCTGGGATATTTATTTGATATACGAGGAATCAATATCTAAATATATTATTCTTAGGGTCCCTAGGTGCGAGGAATCGACCTAGGCGATTTTAGCGCATTGCATCAATGTCAACGAAACAGTGTTATACAGGAAATTAAAGGAATACTGAGTAGGGAGAATGATGAAGTTCAATCCTATTTCATCAATCTGCTTATAAACCGCATTTTTACTGTCTCTACTTTAATTTTACCAATTTTATTTGTCGAACTTTCATCCAAACATCAACATGACAAATCAAATGCTTTTATGTAAATATTTAGTGAACTGAATTGTTGTTGTTGGTCCAGAGGGAATCTAGAAGGGGGTTGAATAGATTCACAAAAACTTTGGTCCTTTTTACAAATTCAGAAGATAAATTTTCAAAGTTTAAAACCAAAAGTGCAACGGATCAATAAGTTACAGAAGGTAATTGATTACCAAGATTGATTACTCAAATTTTGTAATTCAATTTTCAATATTCAGTTTACTATTGCAGCAAAAATCAATTTACAATTTACAATTAACCTGCATATCAAGATTCAAATTTACAACCCAAGAAACTTAAATCAAATAGAGTAGGGATAGAGAAAATGACATTTGTTGTTTATACTGGTTTAGCCACAAAAGGGACCTACATCCAGTTTAGATTTAGCACACCGCTAAACCAACTTTCACTATAGAATTGATTACAAACACCATGCACATACAATCCTAAAGAAAGACTTACTAACAACAAACAAAGGTTTAACTCTTGCACCCCATAAGAGCACGTTATTCAATGACACCCCGTACAGTCTCATCCTAACCAGTCCCCACAATTGACTTGTGATTTTTGTGGAGGTTACCATCCTAACGGTCATTGTTCTTATCAAGATATTCACGAAGAGCAAGTTAACTATATGGGAAATCAAGGAAGGCCAGACAATTTCTCCAACAACAACCAGTTTTCAATTTCTCACAAGGTTGGAGAAATAATCAGAACAACAATTCTGGGTGGAGACAAGATGCATGGACTTCCAATAAGCAAACTCCCTATCAGCAGCAACAACAACAAATCTATACTCCAGTACATGACGGGCTATCAAAACTGGATGAGAAAATGGATGCTCTTATGCAGTCTCTTGAAACCTATAAGAAGAATACAGACGCAACCCTCAGAAATGTAGAGACACAAGTTGGCCAGTTAGCAAAGGATATAGCAGAGATTAACAAAGGAAAGTTCACAGCTAACACCCAAACCAATCCCAAGGAGCAATGTAATGCAATCATCACAGGTAATGATTTATCAGTAGGGATTGATATGGGGGACAATTTATCAGCTGAGGAGCACGCGCTAACAAATCATGAGGAAGACAAAGGGATGAAAGAGACTGAGAAGAAAGCAGAAGGCTCAGTGCAGAAGGAGTATTCAGAAAAGGAGTCACCTCATCCACTTGACCCATTCCATAAGGACAAAGACAAGATGTTTGATCAGTTCATGAGAATGTCCAAAGGATTACAAAATCGGTATTCCTTTTCTGGAGGCATTGGAGGATACGCCCGACTATGCAGAGCTCATTAAAGAATTTCTGATTAAGAAAGAAAAGATGCTTAATGAAGAGAAAGTACAGTTAGAGGATGGATATAATGGTGTTCTTCAGAAGTCACTACCACAGAAAACACAATATCCTGGAAGTTTCACAATCCCAGTCACTATTGGAAACTTAATAGTGAAAAAGGAAATGCTAGATCTTGCAGCTAGCATAAATATGATTCCTTTATCCATGCTCAAGAAGATTGGCGACGTGAAGGTGCAACCTAAAAGAGTAAGTCTACAGCTAGCAGACAGATCCATCAATCACTCATATGGGATAGCTAAAGACGTCTTGGTAAGGGTGGACAAGTTTGTGTTTACGGTAGACTTCACCATCATGGATATGAAAGAAGATATTGATGTCCCATTGATTTTTGGTCGACCGTTCATGAAAATGGCAAAGGTTGTAGTTGATGTTGATAGAGGTAAATTCACAGTCAGCATGCAGGATGATAAGGAGACATTCAATGTGTTCAGGACAAGCTCTCAACAGGAAGAACCGCCTTATTGCCTACAGATAGACTCTACTGAAGGAGTCTCATTTTCCAACATTGAACCACCATTGCAAGGAGTCAAGAGAAAGGAAGCTGATTGTCAAGGCATTCATAAGCTGTGGAAGAAAAAGATTAAAGTCCTTAATAAGAAGTTGAAAAGAAGAAGAAAGCGACCAATGAAATCACTAGTGGGATCCAGATTCAGAAAAAGGAAACAAGAACCAGTCTCAATTGCTGATAGAGATGCCAGTGGAACAAATGAAGTATGGAGAAATCTGTTAAGGGAATTCAGTGGTGCATCAATAAGGTTCACCACAAAACTCCATCTTCAAGAACCTTAAAAGGAACAAGCGTCAAGCTATATAACGTTAAACGAGCGCTTCCTAGGAGGCAACCTAGTGTTTTAGTTATTCATTTTACAGTTTTTGATTTTGAATTTTTGTGTGATTTGTATATATTGTGTGTAGTTAGACTTTTATACTTGTTTAGCTTAGGAAATGTTAGGAAGTGGTTAAGTAAATTTGTGAAAAAGAAATACAGACATGTTGAAGTAGGAAGTAGCAGAAAAATTGACTAAGTGTTGAAAAATTGCATTCGGTTTTCTATGCTTCACCTGCGCTCAGCGCAGGTAAAGCACAGAAATGCAATTTTTTATTCTATTTTCTGTGCTTAGCACAGGTGAAGCGCAGCGGCTCGGGAAACTGAAACTGACACCTGCGCTCCACTTGCGCTGAGCACAGGTACGCGCTTCAGCATATATTTGAATGAAAAACAGGGGGAGAGTCATTTTCTCTTCTCCCCTGTTTTTCCTCTAGAGCTCTTGTGCCAATCCTCTGCATTTCCTTGCTCTTTTCTTTACTTTTTCACTCACAAACCTACTCCTCTTCTACTTCCTCTGCTATTCAAGGTATGTTTTTTAGTTTTTGAGTAAGTTTTACCGATTGAAATCTTCTTGTCCTCTGTTTTTGTGGATTAAACCTTAGGCTAGCAAACTTAGGCTTCTAGAGGTATATGTTTTTATGATTATTTATCAATGTAGCCTTTGGTTGATTTTCTGGCTGTTGGTGGATTTGTTTCTTGATGATTGTTGGATGCTCAGGGCTTTTGCATGTTTGACATGGTTAGATGGGTGATACTTTGTTTCTGTTTGAGATATTGCATTAACCATTCTGAATAAGTTTATGATAAATTTTCCGTTAATGCATGAAGCAATTCTGTTTGGTTGAGCCTGAATAATATTTGTCATGATGATGCTATGTCTTCAGTTTTGTTGGTTCCATTGAGGAACATGCTTTTAATTGATTACTCATGCATGGAAAATTGGTTATTGATATTACTTGATGCCTAACTGATTTTTAACAAGTTTAATGATTATGTTTCATGCACCACTGCTGATAATCGGACTGTGACATTGAAACTTAATTCTATGTCTTGATAATTGTTAATTGCTCAATTTTTTTTGCAGATGGCTCGTACTAAGATCACCGACAATGCTGGCACCTCCACCTCTAGAAGAGGCAAGGGAGGAAAGAGGGCTCGCGATGAGCCCAACTATGATCCAATGAAGTTCAAGAGTTCCAAAGCTGCTGAGGCACACAGTTCTCTTCTGAACTGTAACTTCATTCTGGAGAGGCCTATATCACTCCAACCTGGGGAGTTCGACGAATTCAACAATGAGATCACCGGGAGGAATTGGAGGAGGGTGGCTGAGCCCGACAAGCATTATGACCCGGAGCTGGTCCGGGAGTTCTACACCAACGCTACAGGCGAGCCTAGAGGTGGTGCTGAGAGGAGGTCCTATGTGAGAGGCCGTTGGGTGACTTACGATCGCGATGCGATCAATGATTTTCTAGGCCGCCCTAGCCCTATGATGAGGAGCACATGATCTGCCAATATCACCAGCTGTTATGTGATATTGGCATATATAGTAATGGGGATCTCGATAGGATTGGAATAAAACACCTTAACTAGATCAGGGTAATATTTTCCTTTCAGTTGAACAAATTTACTAAGACACTGAGACTCCAAATCATCATGAAAGGTAAAGCCATTCTTAGAAAGCCATGAAAAAGAAAAAAACCTTAGGTGAGATTATTTCCTTTCCCGCGAAGAAACTGAAATAGGCAATGGCTTGTTGTTCAGTAGAGAACCATGGGTGAATGTAGTTCAAAGCCCTTGGTGGTGATTCTTCAGCAGGGTGTTTGGAGGATCCAGGTTTCCTTACTGGAGTAAGCTTGGGAGGATGAAACTCCTTTCCACTTGCATTGTGCTTCACTCGTTTGCCCTTGTTCCTGCTTGATTCCGCCATTGTTGATTGAGGAAGTGGTTGAGAGGAAGTGGTTGATTAAGGATTTGATGAGAATGTGAAGAATTTTAGAGGAGGATTTTCACTTAGGGTTTCAAAAAATGAGTTTGAAGTGAAGAGGGAAGGTCTAAATCTCATCATTGATGTCTCTAAAGGTGAGTGGGATGTTTCAATGTCGCAGGTAATCGATTACAAGAAGGTGGTAATCGATTAACACAACAATATATGCTAGATGGTCATTGCTCCAGCAAGGTAATCGATTAACTTATAAGGGTAATCGATTAACACAGTGAGTTTGTATTTCTGCTGAAACATAGACTTACTGGTTTAGTCGATTACTTATGCAGGTAATCGATTATCCTCTTCCTAATATGCTTGAAAAATGAATTTTAATGCATTTTAATGAAAACTTTTCATGATGTTATGCTTCTAATGAATGAAATACACAATCATACACACAATTTCACACAAATTTAAATTAGTAAACAGAGAATTATAGATTAGTTAAGATCATACTCACTAAGTATACCAAGTTCCCTTCTTAGCTTGTAGAATCTTTCTCTTGGCAATGGTTTAGTGAATATATTTGCTAGCTGAGATTCTATATCAACAAATTGAATAACACAATCTCCTTTCTCAACATGATCTCTTATGAAGTGATGACGAATTTCAATATGCTTGGTTCTTGAGTGAAAGATTAGATTCTTTGTCAAGTTGATTGTACTTTGTTGTCACAATTTAATGGTATGTTGTCCATCTTTACTCCAAAGTCATATAATTGTTGTTCGAGCCATAATGATTGAGCACAACAACTTCCAGCTGCAGTGTATTATGCCTCAGCTGTTGAGAGTGCCACACATGCTTGTTTCTTACTGTGCCATGATACTAGACTATTTCCAAACAAATGACATGTGCCAATTTTACTTTTTCTGTCTAATTTGCAACCTGCAAAATCAGAATCAGAATAACCAACAAGTGTATGATTTGTACCTTTAGGACACCAAAGACCAACGTCTAGAGTTTCCTTGAGATATTTAAAAATTCTATTGACAATATTCATGTGTGATTCCTTTGGTGCTGCTTGATACCTAGCACACAAACACACACTAAACATGATGTCAGGTGTAACATCCCGGAAATTGGAACTTAGAAGGTACAAGGGAAGCCTTAGGTTGTAAACCTAGCCAAGAGAAGGAGGTTAGGAGTAGGATGAGAATTTGGAGGTTGAGTTGGGTTTCAGGCCAGAATTAGGTAAATAAGCCAAGAGTCTCGAGTTTTAAGGGGTTTTGGAAGTATAACCAAACGTTAAGTAAGATAACTGTGGGCGGAACTTAGAAGAAATCACACTATGGGTTAAAGAGGAATATAATGATACTAGAATGAGGAGAAGAAGTTAGGTTAAGATGAACGAAGTGGAAAGGCATGTTATCAGGAGAAGTTAGGGAGAAATGTGACATCCCCAAGCCTTAGTCATTGGGTGTGATTAAAATGGTAATGGAATAGGTGTTGGGAACAAAGGAATTGTTTTGGGAGTGTTTGGAAGTTAGGGGAGTGAATTAGATAACAAACTAGGCAAGTCTACTTTGGTCTGGGCACTCAAACGCCCAGACGCGTGCTCAAACACGCAAGAGGAAGAAATTAAGGGCCCTGGCAGAGAGTTTGGGCGTTCAAACACCCAGGTAGGGGTTTAAACACCCAGGTGGAGGTTTAAACGCCCAAGCCTGATGTTTTTGTATTTCTGGCAGAGAGTTTGGGCGCTCAAACGCCCAGGTGGAGGTTTGAGCGCCCGAGCACGTCTTTCTCTCATATATTTCGCTGTAGCTCTTCCTCTTCTTCATTCTTCTTCATTTCTTCTTCCTTCTAGGGTTTCTAGTGAGAGAGAGAGAGAAGGATTTTAGAGAGAGAAAGTGAGAGGGAGAAGGGCACAACTAGATTGAAGGTCTTCCCCCACCATTCCAAGGCTTGGAATCATCTTCACCTCCCCCTTTATCTCCATTTTCTTTCATTAAGGTGAGTGTGGTTCTCACTACTTGGATTCTTGCTTGTTATTCTATTGTATGCTCCCTATTCTTTCTCTCCTTGCTATTATTGTTGATTATAGTTGATTTAGACATACATAGGGTGGATTATTGTATTGATTGGTCATATGAGCTTGTATTCCAAACCCTAGGATAGTGGATTTGGGTATTTTTGCACTACTGAGCTATTGATTATATTCATGAGCATTCATGGGCCTTTGGCCATCATTGAGCATATTGTAAGGGTCATTGGACCATCATGGAACCTTCAGGCTATCATAGAGCCTTCGGACTATCATAGAGCTTTCGGGCTATCACAGGGTCTTTTGACCATCACAGGGTCTTCGGACCATCACAGGCCTTCGGGCACTCATGTTTAAGAAAGACGAGGTGATCTCATCGACCTCCCGGCCAAGGGGAAGATGGGGGATCCTCACCCCAAAAATGAATCAAGTCATGATCCGTGTATGTTTAATAAAACTTAATCATAGGTGGCCCTGGACGACGGTCCTTGGTCAATGGTCGAGCGCTCAATCACAGTCACAATCAGCGAAAAGACCCCGCGTGTAGGGTAAAAACATGTCACAGCCATGCTTGCATCATTTCATAGACATTATATGTATTGGAATTTCGTATTATCTTTACTTACCCTCATGTCTGTATATTCTGAATGGAATTATGGAAGTTATCTATTTGTATGTGTGTTGTGTACCATTTTTCTTATTTTTCCCCATACTGCACACACTGTTATCACACTCATTGGGATGTAGTCTCATCCCACGACATGGGAAATTACATTCAGTTGTGCAGGAATGACTGATCGACAGTGGATGAAGAGTTGAAGTTCCTTTGGTGGATCCTCCCACCCCTCAGCTGTCAGATTGACCTCTAAGACACTTAATTGTAATTAAATTTGTGTAATGTTGTATTGATTAGAACTTTATATCTAGGATTGATTTCAATTGAGGGTCACCGAGTAACAAGTGTACTATATGAATTATGTTGCGCATTTGATGTATTTAGATTAAGTAAACGTTGGATTGCCTAAGCAGTTATGTGATTGTATGATGATATTCAAAATGGCACGAAATAATTTCAGAATTTAAGAATTTTGTCTCCAACGGGCATTATTCTTGAATTAAGAAATTAGGACGTTACATTTAGTATACTTGCAGTTAAGTACAAAAGTGAGCTTATCATCCCTCTGTTTTTGGTAATGTCTACAGATTTTCCTTGAGCATCTGCATCTAAGTAGAAATTTGATCCCATAGGTGTATTTGAGCTTTTGCAATTTTCCATTTCAAATTTCTTAATGAGCTCTTTAGTATATTTTGATTGGTGTAGGAAAATTCCTTTCTCCATTTTCTTAACTTGCAGTCCAAGAAAGAAACTTAATTCACCCATCATTGACATATCAAACTCCCCCTGCATTTTTTAGACAAAGTCCTCACAAAGGGAGTGGTTAGATGAACCAAAGATTATGTCATCCACATACACTTGTACAAGAAGTATATGATTGGAAGTTTTCTTAATGAATAAAGTTTTGTCTACCTTTCCTCTTTCAAAATTTTGAGATAAAAGAAACTTACTCAATCTTTCATACCATTGTCTAGGAGCTTACTTAAGTTATAAAGGGCTTTCTTTTGCTTGTAGACATGATTAGGAAATCTATGATTCACAAAACCAGGTGGTTGAGAAACAAATACTTCTTCATCAATGAAACCATTCAAAAAGGCACTTTTCACATCCATTTGGTATAGCTTAAAATTATTCACACAAGCAAATGCAAGAAGGAGCCTAATAGCTTCTAATCTAGCAACAGGAGTATATGTTTCACCAAAGTCTATACCCTCTTGTTGATTATGGCCCTTAGCTACTAATCTAGCCTTATTTCTAGTTATTGATCCGGTTTCATCAAGTTTTTTCCTAAACACCCATTTTGTACCTATGACATTCATATTTGATTTATAAGGCACTAGTTCCCAAACATAATTTCTTTCAAATTGATTTAGTTCATCATGCATGACCATCATCCAATATTCATCATTCAAAGCATCATCCACACAAGATGGTTCAATTTGAGATACAAATGCAATATTTTCACAGAAGAGATTAAGAGAATGTCTAGGAGTTACTCCCTTTTCTATATCACCAAGAATGTTGTCCAAGGAGAGATCCCTAGGCTTCCTCCATTCTTTGGGTAATGATTGTACTTCTTTTGGAACTTCAGTTTACTTAATTTTGATGTTGTCTTCATAATGAATTGATGGTATATTTAATGTACCTGCATCTTCTTCATCACGTAGAGAGTTTTCCTTCTTGTGGGGGTTATATTCATCAAAAACAACATGAATAAATTCTTCTACTGTCAAAGATTTCTTATTAAAGACTCGATATGCCTTACTTGATGTAGAATATCCTAAAAACACTCCTTCATCAGCTTTAGCATCAAATTTGTCAATGTTGTCTTTGTTATTATTCAGTATGAAACATTTTCATCCAAAAACTTTCAAATGAGAGATATTTGGTTTCTTACCCTTGAAAAGCTTATATGGAGTCACTTTAAGAAAAGAACGAATCAAAATTCTGTTTAGAACATAGGAAACAATACTCACGACATCAACCCAAAAATATTTAGGTAAATCATTTTCATTAAGCATTGTCCTTGCTAGTTAAATGAGTGATTTATTTGTCCTTTCCATAACTCCATTTTGTTGAGGAGTTCTTGGAGCAGAAAAATTATGATCAATGCCATTTTCATCACAAAACTTTTTAAATTCATCATTTTTAAATTCTCCTCCATGATCACTTCTCAAAGATTTAATTTTCAAATCTTTCTCATTTTGAATTCTTTTGGCAATTTTGATGAAAGCCTTAAAAGCATTGTTTTTAACAGATAAAAATGCATTCCAAGTAAATCTAGAATAATCATCAACTATTACCAAGGCATATACACTACCACCTATGCTTATAGTTCCAGAAGGACCAAAGAGATCCATATGCAAAAGTTCACGAGGTCTAGAGGTAGAAACAATTTTTATTGATTTAAAAGAAGCTCTAGACTGCTCTCCCTTTTGACACACATCACATATTCCTTCTTTAGAGAACTTAAGATTAGGTAGACCTTTAACAAGTTTCTTTGATGCAAGCCTATTCAATTGTTCAAGGTTAATGTGTGCAATGCGCCTATGCCAAAGCCAAGACAAATCATCTCTTGATGTTAAACATGCAATGTTTGATGAGGAATGATCAATGTCAAGCACATAGATGTTATTCATTCTCCTACCAACAAACATTATATTTTCAGATGCATCACATATTGTACAACATTCATGATTAAAGGAAATCTTATAATTTTTATCACACAGTTGACTAATGCTCAACAAATTAAACTTTAGATCATCAACAAACAAAACATCATCAATTATAATTGAAGAATTGTTACCGATACTTCCAATACCAAGAATGCGACCTCTATTATTGTCACCATAAGTCACATAGCCTTCTTCTCTTGCTTGTAGAGAGACAAATTTGCTCTTGTCTCCTGTCATGTGCCTAGAGCATCCACTATCCAAATACCATAGGGACTGCCTTATCTTTAGGCACACCTACAAAACAAACAATGATTTATTTTGGTACCCAAATGGATTTGGGTCCATTTGGATTAGTAACACCACTTGTTCCTTTAGGAATCTACAAGTATTTCCCACTAGGAACTCCAAATTTCTTAATCATGCAACTATAGGAAGTATGACCTTTGTAAGAACAATAATTGTAAGTAATAAAGGGTGTATTAGAAGCTTTTCTAAAATTGAAGAAAATTTTAAGAGACTTTTGCTTCTTATCACAACTACAACAAATTCCAGCTTTATCAATCATGCATTTTTGTTTACCTAAAAGAGCATCAAGGTTAGCTCTTCCCATTGTGAATCTAGATAATGCTTTAGTAAGGTAAGCAATTTTAGATTCAAGCATCATACAAGTTTCACAATTGGAAGTGAAAGCTATATTACGAGAGGAATTTTTTTTCAAATTTTCATTTTCACTTTTCAAATCATCCATTTCCTTTTGTAAATCATTTACTCTAGCTTCTAACCACTTGATTTTCTTTTTGTAAACATTATTGAAGAAACTCAATTTCTTAGTTTCTTCATGCAATTCAATAAAAGCATCTTGTAATTGATCATAATTGGTATCTATTGAACAGTCAAAATCACTTACTCACTTTCGGAATCATTCTTTGTCATAAGGCAAATGTTTGCTTCTTGATCACTTTCACTTTCACTTGATGTGGTTGAGGCATTGTCTTCCCATCTAATGTAAGCCTTTTTCCTTCTGTTTCTGAATTTTACTCATCATTGCCTTGCTTTCGTGCTAAGGTAGGATTATCCGCCTTTATATGACCGGTTTTACCACATTCAAAACAAGTGAATTTAAGTGAGGAGGATTCAACTTTCTTTGACTGTTTCCTTCCTTGGAATTGCTTGCTCTTTCCATTTTTCTTCTTCAAAATTTTTTTGAACTTCCTTACCATTAAATTAATATTTTCTGGTTCAGAGGCTTCATTACCAGTGTTTTCATCAGTACTTGACTACTCATTAGTTTTTAGAGCTAATCCTTTTACTTTCTTATCTTTTGTTCTTCTTCCATCATCCTATTCATATCCATCTCATACTCTCAATTTCCCAAATAATTCTGCACTTGTCATGACTGCCACTTTCTGTTTAGACAATTGAGGATTTTCACATTCAGCTCCTCTTCATAAAAAATGTTTCCAAGACCCTTAAGATGATTGACAATGTGTGTTAATCTTTTCTAGACATCCATAATGGTTTCTCCTTGTGCCATTTGGAACATTTCATACTCTTGAATCAGTGTATTCTTTCTTGATCTTCTAACTTCAGGTGTTCCTTCATGTGTGACTTGAATTAGATCCCATGCTTCTTTGGTTGTTTTGCATGCAGAAATCCTGAAAAATTCATCACTATTTAAAGCAGAATGTATGATATTTAAAGCTTTAGAATCATTTTCAACATGCTTAATTTCATCTTGATTCCATAGTTCAAAAGGTTTTTCTGAATCATTTATCATTTGAGTAGGAACCTTGTAATTAGTTACCACAGCTTGCCAAATGCCTATACTAACAGACGCCATAAAAATTTTCATTCTAACTTTCCAAAATGGATAGTTATCTCCACAAAATAGAGGTGGTATGTTAATTGAAGCACCTTCAACAAAAGACAATTGATTAACTGTCATTTTTGCAAACAATTTGCTAAAATCTTGAATAACCATCAAGATTCCAGCTCTAATGCCAATTGTTGGTCCAAGGGGGAATCTAGAAGGGGGTTTGAATAGATTCAAAAAAACTTGGTCCTTTTTACAAATTTAGAAATTGTTTTACCCCTTTCTATTTGTCTTCAAGATTATTTCAAATTGAGTTTTCAAAAGATAAATTTTCAGAGTTTAAAACCAAAAGTGCAGCAGATCAATAAGTTGTAGAGGGTAATTGATTACCAAGATTGATTACTCAAATTTTGTAATTCAATTTTCAATATTTAGTTTACTATTGTAGCAAAAATCAATTTACAATTTACAATTTACAATTAACATGCAGATCAAGATTCAAATTTACAACCCAAGAAACTCAAATCAAATAGAGTAGGGATAGAGAAAATGACACTGTTGTTTATACTGGTTCAGACACAAAAGGGGCCTACATCTAGTTTTGATTTAGCATACCACTAAACATGTTTTCACTATAGAATTGATTACAAATACCATGCACATAGAATCCTAAAGAAAGACTTACTAACAACAAACAAAGGTTTAACTCTTGCACCCCGCAAGAGCATGTTCTTCAATGACACCTCGTCACAAGATTTCAAACAATCTCTATGAGCACCTTATTCAAGAGAGTTCACAATACAGAAAAATTAGAAAGATTAAGGGTTTAGAACAATAACACCTTGACTGTGTAGATTAACCCAATGAATAAGATCAAACACTTTCTTCCATTTGTCTAATCTTCTTGAGTTAAGAGTTCTTGGAGCTGCAGAATTTCTGAGTTTTTCTAAGGTAATTTCCTGGAGATATTTTCTAAAGATATTCTTGCATTCTATTTGAAAATTAAACTCTTCTCTTTTTGATTTCGAAAATCATAGATATAAATCAGTTTTAGTTAGTTAGAAACAGAAAAAATATGTTAAAAATCAGTTACAAACAATTTTGAAAACATCCAGAATTATGCAAACTTCTGAGGTAATTGATTGCTAGCTTTGGTAATCGATTAAACCAGAGCGAATCAACAAAGAACTCTTATCAAGTTATGCGGGTAATCGATTAACCATATCAGGTAATCAATTAAATCGATCCTGAACTTGAATTCAAGCAGTTTTTAGCTTTGGGCCAATTTGGGGTCCATTACCAACTGTAGTAATTGATTAAACTAGAGGCAAATCATTACTAAATTGAGTAATTTAGCTACCAAGCTATCCAAAATTGAAAACTTAATCAAGAACTCAATTTGCATAATGAAAGATCAATCAAGGAAGAATTAATCAAACACACATATTGCCTAATTCTAAAAATAATCAATACAAGTGGCACATCTATAGAAGCGTGTTTGGCACTGCAAAATGAATTGAAATTAAAGCACCTACTTTCTACAACAAAACCAAAACATTCAATACATGAGAGACTTGAGGAGTGACTTGTATCTTTCACTTATATCTTAAGTCCAACAGTTGTGTATTAATAGTAGTTCAAGTTTCTCGTGGGTACGACAACCCTTACTTTAAAACTATTATACTACTGTGACTTTGGTACGCTTGCCAAGGGAACAAAAATATAAGTAAATTATTTAATTATTCTACCGGGGCATGTTCTTACACCCCTAAACCCTCCCCCGTCCCCATTAAAGGCGGGCGGGTTCAGGGTCGAGTTTTACTTAAACACGGTCAAAACGGGTTTTTTCCGTCAAAGTCGGGGCGGGGACGGGTCGGTACTAGCGGGTTTGAGTTTGTTTGCCATGCCTAGGTGAACCTAGAATCTCTATCTGACACTATGCTAGAGGGAATTCCATGGAGCTTAACGATCTCCTTGACATACAGGTCTGCTAATCTACTCAGGTAATAAGTATTCCTATTAGGTAGGAAATGGGTCGTCTTTGTCAGCCGGTCCACAATGACCCATATGGCGTCATACCCTGCTGGGACAATAGGTAGGCCCACCACAAAGTCCATGGCTATACTCTCCGACTTCCACTCCGGGATCTATAATGGCAAAGGGGTTCCTGATGGTTTCTAGTGTTCTATTTTGACCAGTTGACATACTAGACACCTAGAAACAAACTATGCTATCTCACCCTTCATACCATCCCACCAAAACATCTTCCTCAAGTCTTGATACATCTTAGTGGTGTCAAGATGTATCGAGAACTTGCCCCTATGATCCTCCTCTAGAATCTACTGCCTTAGACTACCCCCTTAGGGACACAAACTCTCCCTTGGAAGAGAATCATCCCATCACCTGACTCAGAGAAACCTAGTTGCCATCTCCTAGCTTGTAGGTCTGGATCTGAACCCTGTGCCTCCTCAATCAGAGCTTGAAGCTTATTGGTGACCTCTAACCTATAGAGCCTCAAGCTATCATCTCCAACCTCAACATTCAGGCTTACGTTCCTAAACTCTTCCAACAACCCCATTTCATGCACCATCATGGATGACACATGCAGGGACTTCTGGATTCAGCTCAAAATCACAACCCTTCAGAAACTCCATCCACCTCTTTTGCCTCATGTTGAGTTTCTTCTGATCAAAGAGGTATTTCAAACTCTTGTGATCACTAAAGACCTCAAACCTCACTCCATACAGGTAATGCCTCTAAATCTTGAGGTGAAATACCACAACCTTTAACTCTAAGTCGTGGGTAGGGTAGTTCTCCTCATGGGGCCTCAGCTACCTAGAGGCATAGGCCACCACTCCGTTCTCCTGCATCGGCACACATCCTATCCTCTTACCAGAGGCATCACTATAAACCTCAAAAGTCTTAGACAAGTTTGACAACACT
Organism: Sesbania bispinosa; assembly: GCA_026901365.1. Lineage (NCBI taxonomy): Eukaryota > Viridiplantae > Streptophyta > Magnoliopsida > Fabales > Fabaceae > Sesbania > Sesbania bispinosa. Next base: position 3,393,177 of record QLOH01000003.1, read on the forward strand.
AGTACCGGGGCGGTAGTCAACCTCTCTTTAAGCTCTAAGAAGCTCCTCTCACACTTCTCGTCCCACACAAAGGCTTGACCCTTCCTCGTCAATCTAGTGAGGGGCAAGACTAGCTGGGAGAATCCCTTAATGAATCTCCTATAGTAGCCGACCAATCATAGGAAACTCCTAATCTTCATTATGGTCTTAGGTCTTTCCCATTCAAAGACAACTTCTATCTTGCTAGGGTCAACTAACACACCCACTCTAGAAATTACATGGCCTAAGAAAATGGACCCCGTCCATTCAAAACTCACACTTTTCTGGTATGGCAAATAACTTCATCTCTCTCAAAATCCCTAGAACAACCCTCAAGTGTCGCTCATGCTCCTCTAAGGTCTGGGAGTAAATTAGGATGTCGTCGATGAACACAACAACAACAAACTGATCAAGGTAGGGATGAAAAATCCTGTTCAAGTAGTCCGTGAACACAACTGGAGTGTTGGTTAAGCCGAACGACATCACCAAGTACTCGTAGTGCCCGTATCTGGTCCTAAAGGCAGTCTTGGGTATATCCTCACCCCTAATCTTGATCTGGTGGTAACCAGACCTCAACTCTATCTTAGAGAAGACCGAAGCCCCTCTAAGTTTTTCTAGAAGGTCATCTATCCCAGGTAAGGGATACTTATTCTTAATGGTGACTTTGTTGAGCTGCCTATAGTCTACACACAACCTCATACTCCCATTCTTCTTTTTCACTAAGAGCATTGGTGCTCCCCAGGGTGACACGCTAGGCCTAATGAACTTCTTAGCTATAAGGTCTTCTAATTGGGTTTTAAGTTCACTATGCTCTCGTGGGGACATCTAGAGGTGTCAAAACGGGCTACCCGGCCCGGCCTGAAGCGGGTAGCAGGCTTTTACGGACCGGGCTAAAATACCCGACTGAAATTCGGTCCTGTAAAATAAGAGACTGAGCCCGACCTGGATCGAGTAGCGGGCTTATGCGGGCCGGGCCGGTTAAAGTCTAATTTATTAAAAATTGTAACTCATTAAAAGTTATAAACAATTATACTTTTTCAAAACTAAAAAAATTACAATATAGTTATAAAAACACATTAAAAAAAGAGTTCATATACCCTAATAAAACTCATTCAAATAAATTTAAAATTCATTCTAAATTCCCAAACGTATTCATCCATCAATCTTATTAAACTAAAATAAATTTAACGCATTCAAATAAATTTAAAATACATTCCTAAGTTCCCAATCCATTTCAAAACACATTAAAAGATTTTTCTCAACTTTTAATTCTTACTTTTCTAAAATTATACTTTACTGATAGAAAAATAGACAGTTTATATCACAAAGAATATTCAACGATGAGTATTCAAAATAAAAGAAAGAAGTGAAAGTTACATTTGATATATTATAAAATGTAATTTATATAAGTATTTCATTTATTTATATTTTACGAACGTTGTTAGTATTTTTTTATGATTATGAAAAAAAATTAATATTTTCAATTGAAAGTTCCTCAGGTGGTACTTATATATTATAATTTATACTTTGAAAATAAGTCCCTTTGGCTTGATCAAAACATAGGAAAAACGTGAAGTGAACATGACTTTGTGACCATGCACAAAAACATGGGTTTACTAATTGTAAAAACATATACTTTGTTGAAAAAAAATATATACCCTGCAACATTTTTTTATTTTATATATATATATATGCGGGTAGCCCGAAAGCTCGTCGAGCTATCCGACCTGAACCCGGATTGTTGCGGGCTTTATTTATTTCGGGCTAAAAAGCCCGACAAAAATTCGGGCTTCAAATTTCAATACCCAAGCCCTGTAAAAATGCGGGCTCGGGGCGGCCTGGCCTGGTTGGGCTTGCCCATTTTGCCGGCTCTAGGGACATCCTATAGTGTTCCTTGGATATGGGCCCTGTGCCTGGTACCAAGTCAATGGTGAACTCAATCTCTCGGTCCAAAGGTAAGATGGTTACCTCACTAGGGAAAACATCCTGAAACTCTCTAACCGTGGCTACACTGTTCAAATCAGTACTAAAACCGAGAGTTGAAGAAAGCAATAAAATAAACAACTACTCGCATCAATCAGGCATTTGGAAACTTGGGTGACACTGGATAAAAGTATAGGTGGCCTCTCCCTCGGAAGAGAAGGGAGAACTAGAAAGACAACCTCTTTTTTGAAATAATCAAGCATGACTTGGTTTTAAGATAACTAGTTAATGTCGAGGATTACATCTATGCCCTTCAACGACTAACAAATTAGGTCAACCTCGAAGGCCCTCCCTTGTATAACAATGGGGCATTTAGAACACACAAGGGAAGTGGGGATTGCTTTCTTAGTTGGGGTTATTACATTCAAGCTGTAGGGTAAGGGGTTTGCATGCAAATCTAACTTCTTCACATAATCATATGCAACAAAAGAATGGGTTGCCCCCGAATCACATAATACAATTAAAGTACTACCTCCTAAGGTGCACATACCTCGCATTAGATTATCAGCTGAAGCTGCCATTTCACCGCTGAGGGTGAAGACTCTCCCGGTGGCTTGGGGTCTAGTAGCCTCCTTCCTTTTGGGGCATTCATTCTTCATGTGGCCCGGCTCCTTGCAGAGGCAGTGATGAGATTCTGGAAAGCATACCAAAATTTCAGCAGTATAATAGTAAGTATGAGTTTATCGTATCCTCAGGGAACGGTTCGCTTCGTATTTACTCGTGATCAGATTATCAAGTAGAAAACGGTATTTGAGAATTTATGGTGAGGAAAGTAAATTTGCATAGAGTAACGAGATATTTGAGAGAAGATAAAATACTTTACTTGGATCAGGATTGAACTTCGTATCATCGCACCTCTTATGCATGTGAATCCCAATATTATTTATGAATATATTTTTATAATACCTTAGCCAAACTATGTTATCCCCTGCCGGTGTCCCATATCACGAGATACTCAAAAGTAATTCACGCGGGTTCTCCCAAGCGATAAATTACCCTGGCTTGATTGTTCCATCTTTCCGTTCGTTAACACTATCAATTCACCCTATAGACCCATAGTGTCAGCTATGAAGAGATTGCCTACTTCTTCAATGATCACTTTCTCCTATGACTCTATAGTAACTACTATGAGTACTTTTACTAATCAGAATTTTAGGTTTCCTATGTCTAGGCTTTCCCAAACTCGTTGTTAATTTTACAGAAACATCTGTCACCTGAATCCTAAAATTAACCTATAACTCCGGCACACAGGTGGAAGCTATGCATTAAGCAAAGATAAAAATACCGATATTACAAAATAGGGATTCATAAATAAATACGATAATTCACATACATTTGGGGATTGAATCAACTACATTCAATCCTATTGAGATGTTTAGCTACGCATGGTAGCCATTACAACCCAATGGAGAAGCTGCCACCTTGCTCCAATCCTAGCTCTTCCTTTGTCGTCTCTCTAATCTCCTTCCTAAATGCTCCTTTTCTAACCTCTGTGGACTGTATAAGCCCCCTCGCAAAGGGTTCTATTTATAGACTAAGGAAAGCTATCTTGAATCTGGAAGACATCTGATTTGAAAATAGATCTGTAAACAGATCTAAAACTAATTCTGTGCAGCTGCGCTTCATCTGCGCTCAGCGTATCCGCAACGCAGGAAACAGTGAGCAATTCTGATATTTGCGCTTCACCTATGCTAAACGCAAGTGAAGCGTGGAACGCGTAACTGATTGCCCTGTTTCCTTTTAAACAGCTTGATCTCTTCCTGATCTTATCCTTGCTTGCTTGGCTTTCCTTGTTTCCCTCTTTTTGATCTGATTCTGTGATTATTCTGCTCTTTGAATTTAAATTGGGAAGTTATCCGCAGAATCCTTGTTTAAATGGCAGCTGATCTTATCTTTATTTGCTCTGATTTAAACTTCAAATCTACAGATCCCTTCCTCAAATAATGCTATCTTCTTTCCTCATTCAAATCTTCTCATAAATCTGCAAATTTAACAGATTTTCTATTAAAATAGCATCAAATTCAAATTCAAATCAAATAATCACAATTATTACTAAAAATGGATTATTTTGGGGCTTAAATTACTATTTTAACATTGATAAGTGCAGTAAAAATACAAGAATTTATCATATAATTTGCACTTATCAAATACCCCCAACTTAACTTCTTGCTTGTCCTCAAGAAAGAGACCTCTTTGCAATAAAAAATCAATTCAATCCCCCTGTACAATTCTCAAAAATTAAGTATAAATTTTTCATCTTCTCTTTATTAGGCAGAAGTCACTTTCCAAATATCAGAAAAAATCAGAATTAAGAGATGTTACCAATCCTCAATCAGAACAGAACACAATCAACAGTTAAACTTTCTCAAAAGTAGCAATTAAAGCAATAAATGATAAACCAAGGAATTTCTCTCATGCTCGCGGGTAACTGTTTCCCTCAATTTTTCCACCATAGTTGAACAACTAAAATTGATAGTCGTTTCAAGTTCCTAAACATGCTCATGGTCAATATGGATCAAAAGGTCTTTTCATGGTTGTAATGAGGCTGGGCTATCAATAAATCATGGTTTTTCTGGATAATCAAAGAACACTTAGAATAGAGAGCATCTTTTGATTTTTCTTGAACTTAGAACTTCTCTCCATTCTCCATCTCATTCTTGATTTTTTTCATTTTAGCTGGCCTCTTTCTTTATTTGAAGATACCCTCCCCCAACTTATTCATTTGATTCACTTTTTCTTTTTGATTTTTTGAGGGAGTGATCTTCTTTTTGCTTTCTTATGCCTGCTCTTTGTATTTCTTTGACTTTCAAATCACCAACCTTTTCTTCCCATTATTTAAGGTTGCACCTTGTTGTCTATCCCAAGTTTGTAAGGGACAGGATATAGACATTAATTATAGCTGGGGTGCATAAGAAGAAACATTAAAGCTCAAATGGGTTACAAAAAATTGGAAAAGTTTTATCAAGGATTGGCTTTTTGGCACTGAGCAAATATTATAATCAACAAAAATTGCCTTTATCACTTCCATAATTTCCACATGCAGAATAAAATCCAAAAACTCAATCAATAAAAATTGACAAGTAGCGGTGAAAAACTCTCAATTCAAGTGTTTGGGCTCTCAATTCACCAGTTTTTTGGCTAAATTCCTTGATAAAGCACTTACTGGTTTTAATTAACTACCCTGATAGGTTCTCCTGTGAAGCATTATAATCCTAACTGATTATGGAATTAATCACAAAACCCTTTCTTCTTTCCTAATCTGGTTAGTTAAACTGCCTAATTTTAGAGATTTTTGAAAAATTTCCTTTAAATCCCAATTCCTAAAAATTTTAAAAATCCTAAAAATAAAAAGTAAAACAAAGAAAAATGTTGAAGATGAACTGCATAACAAAATGATGTCTCGTTGGGGAATATATATACAGTACATATCAGAATAAAAGAGAAATAAAAGAAAAAAAGAAAAATAAAAGAAAAGCACCAAATCAAAATAAAATCAGTCCTTCATGTCAGCTGCTCCATCCTCCCCTGGAAGAATAGGCCTGTCCCCAGGCCACTACAAATAAGCTCCAAACTGATCAGGGTGCATGCCTGGATACGGGTCCGAGCGAGTCTGATAATGTAGATTCTGAAAATGGACTGCTGCTCGGTGGGGACTGGACAACTGGGCCTGCATATGAGAGTTCTGGGCTAGAAGCTGTTGGGCCCAGACTGGAGTCTGTATGTCTGCTGGTGGTGGTGGTGGTGCCTCTGGCTGTTGCTGCTCATCCTGCTCCTCATTCTCCTCATCCTCTACAGGGATGCAGTGGGTCTCTATATATCCTCTAGTCATGGGTCTCAAGATGCGTACCGAACGGACTACCTCAATACCCCTAGACTCACAGAGGGAAGTGATGAGTGATGGGAAGCCTAGACTGATCCTGGAAGTTTCATTGCGTTGCTCCACAAAAGATATAAAATCTATTATCTTCTGTGAAATGACACTGACGATGTCAATGTATGCGCCAGTAATGATGCTGTAGAGGAGGTATGCTACTGGCATGATGACATCTGAAACATGACCTGTAGGGGTGATGTTGGCTAGTACCAATACTATCCACATCTGTGTGATTGCTGTCATGTCTCGCCTAAGAATGCGAGCAGCCTCTCTATATGCATTCCTCTCGAAGGAACGACCTCGCAGGCATAGATACTCTGCGGTCTGAATAAGCAAGGGATCATTGTCGTGGATCCCCACTGCTCATCCTCTCACGGTGCTGGCATACCCTAAGTCCTCTATCCTTGGTCCATGGGAACTGTAACAGAGCATTGATCGCATTGCAATCATAAGAAATCACCTGCCCTCGAGCATAAGACTCCCGCCTAGTATGAATGCCATTGGCCTCAATAGCATTCGCATAAAATTCCCTAACAATGTTAGGGTCAAAATAATCATCTGGGCGGCTGAGGCGGACCCAGTTCCTTCTGACTATCTCTGCTCTGAAGTCCTCGTACTCATCAGGCTCCAAAACTACCGGCCTTTCCTTAATAAAGTTACAGTTCATCAGTGAATTGTAAGCTTCAAAGGCTTCAATGTTCTTGAAACGTTGAGCGTCGAATTCAGGGTCCTCTTGGGGTGCTTGCCTAGCTCTCTTGGCACCCCCCCTCTTTACTCTACTGGAGGTGCCTGCTCCCTTACTAACTTTGGTGCGAGCCATTGATGGATTTCTGGCAAGCGAACCAAAAATCCAGTAGTATAATAGTAAGAAGAGTTATCGTATCCACAGGGAACAGTCAATTCGCGTATAGTCGTGATCTATTTATCAAGAGAAAACAACGGATTTATGAGAGTATTGTTGCGTAAATTGTAAATAGCAAATAGATAATCAATGAAATTAGAAAGGAAGAGTTAGAGACACTTTACTTGGATTAGGATTGAACTTCATATCATCACACCCTTTGTGCATGTAAAAACTATCTATTATTTTAGGTTTACTCTATAATACTGTAGGTAAACTATATTGCTAAGACCCCGAGTTACAAGCGGCCTCACACACTCAAAGATAATCCATGCGAGCTCTCCCAAGCGACAGACTTACCCTCGGCTTATTTTATTCTCTTTATTCCGTTTGTAAAAGAACTAATTGATAAACGAGGCCTAATCCTGTAGAAGCACCTTCATTAGAGTACTCACACTACCCATAACTCATCAGGATACATCTATGTGTCGGTTATGGATTGAAAATCAACTAATCCTTTGCTATCGATACTAAGGCCTAATCCTATAAACGCCATTCGCTAGAGTACTGTCACTACCCATCGCTCATTAGTAACGCTCATGTGTCGGTCACAGAGTACTGAGTCCTCTTATTCAATCAGAGTTTGGGTTTCTTCAGAATCTGCTACCTCATCCTTAATCCTAGTCGAAACTAGCCTATAACTCCGGCGCAAGCGCGGAAGTTAGGAATTAAGCACAGAATAAGATTACCAATATTATAGACAGAGAGCTCAGAAATAATAAAATAGAATTTACATACACTTGGGGATAGAATCAATTACATTCAATCCTAATGGAGAGTTAACTACACAGGGTAGCCATACAAACCACCGAAGATGTTGTCATCATCTTCAATCCTTGTGAAGCGCTCCTCCTCTCCTACTCTAAAATTAGCTTTGGTGCATTATCACTGAAATAAGACTGAATTACAATAATCGTGCACACTTTGATCTGGTGCAATGAGGTCCTATTTATAGGCTAAGGAAAGACAAAGGAAATTTGGGAGAAATCTATCTAAAAATGGCAACAGGGCAAGAATCAGTGTGACTTGCGCTTCAAGCTGCGCTACAGCGCAGGCTGCAGCGCAAGTTCCAGAGAGTTGCGCTTCACCCTGCGCTACAGCGCAGGTTGAAGCGCAGAATGCGTCCTGCAGCTTCAAACTTTCTCTTTTTAACTTGATCTCTCCCCGAGACTGGTTTTGGTTGATTTGCCTTTCCTTGTTTCCCTTTTCTTGATGAAATCTTGCATTTATTGAGCATCTTGGATTTAATTGGGAAGGTTGTCTACAGAATCCTTGTTTGATTGGCAGTGATCTCCTCATTGATTGCCTCAAATCTTCTTCAAATATTTATTAAATGTCTTCAATCAAACTCAAATCTTGCAGATATCTCCCTCATTTAATGTTATATTTCCTTCAAATCAAATCTTTGCAATATTCTGCAAAAATCAGCAATATTTCTATCAAAATAGCATCAAATTCAAATCTAAGATTAATAAATACAATTTATCTAATATTAAATAAAAAGGGATTAAACTGGGGCAAAAATACCATTTTATCCTTGATAAGTGAACTAAAAAGTGCTCTAATTTATCATATAATTTTCACTTATCAAAATACCCCCCAACTTGAATTCTTGCTTGTCCTCAAGCAAGAGACCTCTTTGCAATAAAAAATCAATTCTATCCCCTGAACAATTAAAATCAAAAACAAATTCAAGGAACTTTTCATCATCTCCTAGTTAACCAGCAGTCACCTTCCAAACATAAGAAAAAATCAGGATTAAGAGATATTACCAATCCTCAATCAGAATAGAACACAAACATCAGTCAAACTTCTCAAAAATAGCAATTAAAGTAGTAAGTGATAAACCAAGGAAATCTCTCATTCTCGCGGGTAAGTGTTTCCCTCAATATTTTTCACCACCGTTGAACAACTACAATTGATAGTCGTTTCCAATATCTGAACCTGCAAGCAGTTAACATGGATCAAAAGGTCTTTTTTTTGGTTGTAATGAGGATAGGCTATTAAGAGATTATGGTTTTTCTGGATATGCAATGAACACTTTGAATATAGAGCATCTTGTGGTTGTGCTTGGGACTTCTCTCCATTCACCTGGTCATTCTTGAATTGTCACCCTTCTTCAGCTTGGCCTCTTTATTTGAAGAAGTGTTCCCCCCAACTTATTCAATTTCCACACTTTTGTGCAGATTCTTCTTTTTTTTCCTGAGGGAGTAATCTTCTTTGTGATTTCTTGTGCCTGCTCTTTGAATCTCTTTGACCTTTCAATTCACCAACCTTTTGTCCCATCTTGTTGTGTTGCACATTGCTCTCTATCCCAAGTGTGAAGGGACATGGTATGATCTTTAATCATGGCTGGGGTGCATTCAAAAGAAATATTAAGGCTCAAATGGGCAATCAAAAATTAGAAAAATTTAATCAAAGTTGGCTATTTGGCACTGAGCAAAATATTATAATCACAAAATATGCCTTCGTCACTTCCATATCTTCCACTAGCAAGACAAAATTCAGAAACTCAAGCAATAACAGTTGACATGCAGCGATGAAAAACTCTCAATTTCAGTGTTTGGGCTCTCAGCTCACCGGTTATTGGCTAAAATTCCTTGATAAAGCACTTACTGGTTTTAATTAACCATCCTGATAGGTTCTCCTGAGAAGCATCCTGATCCTAACTGATTATGGAGTTAATCACAAAACCCTTTCATCTTTCCTAATTTGGTTAGTTAAACTACTTAATTACAGAGAATTTGAAAAAAGTTACCTTAAATCCTAATTTCCTAAGGTCCTAAAAATTTAAAAATTCAACAGAAAAATAGGAAATAGCAGAATAAGTACTGAATAATGTATCAGTGGTAATAATATAGAGTACATATCAAAAGAAAACAAGAAATTAAGAAAATAAAATGAAAAAGAAAAAGAAAAAGAAAAAGAAGGAAAAGCACCAAATAGGAAAGAAAAATAATCAATCCTCATTTTGGTCCTGGTCCATGTAAGCTGCTCCATCCCCCCTGGGAAAATAGGCCTGTCCCCAGGCCACTGTAAGTAATCCTGAAACTGGGCAGGGGTCATGGGGTCCACACGAGCCTGATAATGTCTACTCTGAAAATGAACAGCTGCTCGGTGAATGGTGGACATCTGAGCCATCAAATGACTGTTCTGTGCCTCAAGTCCTTGACTTCCTCCCTTCTTGATAGCCGGATGGGTGTAGGATCTAGAATTGAGCAAAACCAACCAATTAGAATCAAAATATAGTGAATAAATTGCGAAAATAAGGTGCAGGGCAGCAGCTTATTTTGATCAAGAAAGTGATAGAAAATGAGAGAAAATGAAAGAAAAAGTGGAGAGGAAGAAATGGGAAGGACGCCACTGAAGCAAGAGTCCACTTGTAGCAGATAAGTCCAATGCCAGACGCCACTAATTCAGGAGAATTAGATAAGTCTCAGTATGGTTTGAGCAACAACCACCAAGTCTCACTCAACTCATAAAGGGAGGAGAAAATTGGGCATAATGCCTTTACTTCAAAATTCAATTGTTCTAAAATACAAGAGAGGAGCCTCTTATATATAGGAGTGGGAGGGGGCGGCTAAGTAGGAGGAAAAGGGGGAAAAATAAAGATGAGTGAAAAAGCTATCCTAGTGGGTCTTGAACCCATGTCCCCAAGGCTATTTAGCTAAGCTAAAGCTTAAGCCAATAAAACCACAAATTAGCGCCCCAAACTAGGAAGAAATAGGAAAATTACAAGCAAGTCCTAATTACATCATAAATCCTAATTAATCTTCTAATTAATTGGAAATCTTCATGTTGACTTGGGTCAAGTGGTCAAAGGTCAAAAGTTGACCATGGGAGGGTTGACCAAAAATAAGGTTGACCCATGCCTTGACTCAGCTCTAAGCATTCCAACAGGTCCAAACTTCTAGCAGTGTGCCATCATTCCCTCCCCCTTGAAAAAGATTTGACCTCAAATTTGAAAATTCAAAAAGACGCCATAAGAATAATGAACTGGGTAGAAGAAGGCGATGGATGACAAAATTTAGGAAGTAAGAAGATACTTCCCTTAGCCTTTGGAGAGTAGAGTTAGAGGTCCACAAGCTGAACATCTTTCTTGAGCCTAGACAACAAGAAGAAGACCCATAAGTATTATTCCAAAGCAAGAAAAGTGAAAGCTCATAACAAAAATACTTGGGGATCATAAAGATTAGCAACAGAAAAACATAGGAGATGAACAAGAGGTATTTGAGATAAGGGTTAGAAAACTCCCTTAATGAAGATTGAGCCCTCTTGTCTACGTACTTTGTGGATTTAGATCCTGGATCAAAGACTAATCTTTTGAAGCCCTCCCTTGCAAATAAGAGAAGCAAGTGGTCATGGAGAAGGCTTAGGAAATAAATTCCACATAAGTACAAAATGTGTTTCAATGTGCAACATTCATCAAAATATTCTACACTATGTTCCCAAATAAATGCACAAGTGAAACTATGTGGCATGAATGTTTTAATATTTTTCATTAACATCCCAACATTTTTATTGAACATAACACATGCATCTTGAGTATGATTGTCAAAAGTGTAGTGCATATGTTCATGCCATGAAGTATTCATGCAAGTTTGTTCAAGAGCCATATCCATACTAAAGCACTCACTCAAGTAAGATGACACCTTTTGCATATTATCATATGTGTTCATGAAAGGTGAAATACCAAAAGAACCACAGTGAGTATGCATATCAAGAAGCATATCATCATTTGAATTAGATGTCAAACAAGTTTTCCTACATGTGATAGCTTCATCCAAAATTTTATTCTTTTCCTCTACTAGTTCAAGAGCATAATACACATCTTCATATGAAACACTTATTTTAGGTCCAAAATGTGTATGCACATTATAGATACAAACCAAAGGTACATGCATATTCAATCCAAATTGATCAAAGGAATTGATTAGACATGTATCTCTAGTAAATGTTATGGCACTCTTAAACTTAGTTGGTTTTTCTAGACATGTAATAGGTTTCAAAGCATTATCAACATTGTTTACTTCTTTTACACATGTAATGCTTTGAGGCATATAATTGTGCATAGAAAGAGGCATTTCATGCATAAAGAAAGTTAGTTTAGGGAACTCCCTCTCAATAGCTTGAGTTGTCCTCTTTGCAACAATAGAAGTACTTGCCATCAACTTATTCATGCATTCACACAAAGGGTTAGCTAACAAAGGATCACAAGATAAAATTAGTTGCTTTCCCAAGTTTTTATTTTTCACTTCTTCTATATGCACTCTTTCTACCTCCTTTTCTTTTTCTCTCTTAAGCCTTTCTTCTTCTTCTTCTTTTTCTAATTGTTCCTTCTTTTCTAATTTTCTTCTCTCTTCTATCTCAATTAAGGACTTTGAAAAGAATTTTGAAAGCTTATCTTCGATTTCATTAGAAAATTTTTCTAACTTTCTTTCAATTCTATCATCCAAAGAATCTTTTGTACTTTTCCTATTTTCTCTTCTTCTCTTTTCATGATCTTTTCTTCTAATTTCACTCTCATAATTTCTCCTAAATTTTCTCTCTTCTTCATACTTTCTTTCTTCATCATATTTTCTAAACTTTCTTTCTTCCTCATACCTCCTCCTATCATGGTTAGAGTTAACATAACTCCTTTCCTTCTTCTTACTATCTTCAAAATGATATCTACTTATTTCTCTTTCCTTCCTTTCTTTTTTATACCTTTCATCATGAGAAGAGTGTCTTCTCACTTCCTTTTCTCTTCTAAATTCTCTCCTATCTTCATCTAGCTCCTTTCTCCATATTCTATATGACATCTTAAATTGATTTTATTTGAAAGCTTTTTAAAGGACCTCACCACTCACTAAGTGTTTACACTCAATGGAATGTAATCACTCGTGTATGTCACTCTTTTTAGGCTTTTTCTATAATGATACTCTCTTGCCTCTTCTACTCGGTTGGAGGTTGATTAAAAGTTGCAAAGACCAACGTGAGTCTAAGTCTTAACCCTTACCCAAATAGAAGCTCACTAACAAAGAAAAATACCTACTGGAAGAAGATTGGAAAAATCCTAAGACAAAACAAAAGAATTGATATGACAAACAAGAAAAGCTGGCACTCAAACAAGCTTATACACAAGAGCAGACATCAAACAAGACAAGACGGAAGAAATTGCAAAGAGAATTGTTTTTGGTGATTTTTGAAAAAGAGTTGCCAAAATTGTCGTTTTTAAGAAAAACAGCAAATACAACTCAATTACGGTATACAGGGAAATGAAACAGAAAATTACAGTAAAACTGTCAATGTATTGTTGGGATACTTCTTTGTTTTTGTTTTTCTATTTTTTTGAATTTTTTTTGAATTTTTGACTCTTTTTGGGTGTCTTTTGACTTTTTCTTCCTTGTTGTTGACTTTTGCACCCTTTTTTGCTTTTTACACCTCTTTTTCTATTTTTGGCACGTACGTACCTTTTGTATTTTTCTTGCCTTTTCTTTCTTTTTTTGTCTTCTTCCCCAACAGAAAATTACAGAAATTTGTACACAATGAAAAGAAAATTAACTGTACCTACTGTAATATTTTTGGAATTTTCTGACAGTAAACTGGTCCAAGTGGCCCAGAAAAAGCAAAAATAATGAATAAACTGATTTCTAAAAACTGTAAAAACGTAATGGCAACTTGATTTCAAAAATGGCCAAAAAAAATTGCTTAGCACTTCCTTGTTGATTATACAAAACCGGTATGGTCACAGAAACGCGCTTGGTTCAATTTTAAGATTGGAATTAAAATTTGAAGGAAAATCAACAATTAGAATTTGTTGATCTTCTTCCAATACTATGAACCAAAAAAGATCCTATAGGTGAGCGTTTTGCACAATCAAACAGGGAAAGTCCAAGGTAGAGATAGCAGTCAATCCAAATTTGCAATCAGAATGCCAATCAAACAGACATAACAAGAGTAGGAAATTGAACAACACAAGAGCCCAAAAATGCGCATAAAATGGCAAAAATAAGAAGGAAAAATTGCGCAAAATAAATGGCAAGAAATTAAAGGGGGAAACTGAAATTAAAAGGATAGGGAGGACAAAAATGTAAATGGCAGAAAGTAGAAGGGGATGGCAGAAAGTAAAAGGATGGGGAGAGCAGAAATGTAAAGGGGGAAGCGAAAATTAAAAGGATGGGGAGGACTGAAAGTAAATGACTGAAAGTAAAGGGGAAAGCGGAAATTAAAAGGATGGGGAGAGCAGAAATGTAAATGGCAGAATGTAAAGGGGAGAGCAGAAATTAAAAGGATGGGGAGAAGCGGAAATTAAATGGCGGAAAATTAAAAGCGGAAAGTAAAGAGATGAATATGGGGGATGAACAATTAATGGTGAAGGGGAGAAATGTAGGTGAACGATCTTTGGAAAAATGAAGACAACAATGCCTCCTCTTACCACACTTTACCAAAAACAAGCAGTTATATCAATTAATTTGCAAGAATTACTCAAGAACAAGTATAAGCAATTAAAGAGGCATTTAAACAAACACCTAGGGGGTGGGAATTAGCGGCCCAAAACAGCCCCCAACTAGCAAGAATTCAAGCAAATCAATCAAGACAGACAAGTGCTGATAGCAGCAGAAAGGCACCTCGGGCCCGGGAAACAGTCCAAGTCCAAATTACAATTGAAAAGAGGGATGGAATTACACTAAAATGATGAAAAATCTGCACAAAATAGGTGCAGTTTTGCGCGCCCAAACAGCCCCAATTTGCTCCAAATTTGCTCAAATTCAACAAGCTCTGATGACCAATTGATAGTCGGATGGGTGTAGGATCTAGAATTGAGCAAAACCAACCAATTAGAATCAAAATATAGTGAATAAATTGCGAAAATAAGGTGCAGGGAAGCAGCTTATTTTGCGCAAAAAAGTGATAGAAAATGAGAGAAAATGAAAGAAAAAGTGGAGAGGAAGAAATGGGAAGGACGCCACTGAAGCAAGAGTCCACTTGCAGCAGATAAGTCCAATGCCAGACGCCACTAATTCAGGAGAATTAGATAAGTCTCAGTATGGTTTGAGCAACAACCACCAAGCCTCACTCAACTCACAAAGGGAGGAGAAAATTGGGCATAATGCCTTTACTTCAAAATTCAATTGTTCTAAAATACAAGAGAGGAGCCTCCTATATATAGGAGTGGGAGGGGGCGGCCAAGTAGGAGGAAAAAGGGGAAAAATAAAGATGAGTGAAAAAGCTATCCTAGTGGGTCTTGAACCCATGTCCCCAAGACTATTTAGCTAAGTTAAAGCTTAAGCCAATAAAGCCACAAATTAGCGCCCCAAACTAGGAAGAAATAGGAAAATTACAAGCAAGTCCTAATTACATCATAAATCCTAATTAATCTTCTAATTAATTGGAAATCTTCATGTTGACTTGGGTCAAGTGGTCAAAGGTAAAAAGTTGACCATGGGAGGGTTGACCAAAAATAAGGTTGACCCATGCCTTGACTCAGGTCTAAGCATTCCAACAGGTCCAAGCTTCTAGCAGTGTGCCATCACTTCTCCAAAGGCTTGTTTCCCTCTCTAAAACCCTCACTGTGTCTAAGGTGAAAAGGAATGGAAGAAAAGTGAGTAAATGAACCCTAATTTAATGTTTTTAAAGCTGCAATGCGTGTTCTCGCTTAAGAGAGAGTGCTAAGGGGTTCTTGGTTTCGCGTTCTCACTCAAGGAGAAGCCTTTTGCTTGAGCAAGAGTACTCTAGAGAGCATCCCCCTCTCTGGATGATTCTCACTTAAGAGAAAATCTTTCAGAGAGTACTACTTTTCTCCTCTGTTTCTCGCTTGAGCGAGAAAACCAGATTACAAATTCTTTCATTTTTACTAATATATTCGCTCAAGCGAGCCATTTTCGCTTGAGCGAGAGCATCAAGGCTTAAAATCCTTATTCTCACTTTTAACCACTTCTAACTTAGTTCCACCCCCTTTTCCTAATTCCTTTTATAAAAACCTCTTCCATTACTAATTTGATTCATGAAAATAGTTAGAATTTGGGATGCTACATACATCTGAGTGGAAGGTCCATGCATAGTTGGCCGGTAACTGTCTTCTATGTTGGGAATTTAATAAAAAAAGAGAGAAAAAAAAGAAAAGTGTTCGTTTAAGTTTGTGGTATCTTGATCCAATTGTTCTTATTGAGCACTCATACCAACACGTCAAAGTGAGCTAAATTGTGAAAATATGTGTCATTGGATACTCTTGTGTTTTTTACTGGATTTGCATGGAAAAAATGATGGATTTCCTTTTATTGATATTGTCATGTTTGTGTTGTTTGATGCTTGTATTTTGAATTGAGTTATTTTGTCATATATTTTTGTTAGACAAGTGGCCTCAAGTAACTTAAGAGGGGGCGGTGAATTAAGTTAAACAAAATTTCCTTTCTTTTTCTTCCCTTACTTTTTCTATCTTTTAGCATGCAAGAAATAACTTATAATAATTCTTCTAAGATGAAAGATGTATGCAGAATACTAATTTCTCAATATGTATTAACTCAGCAATCAAAGTAAACAAGTAAAAGGATAGGGAAGAAGAATTGCAAACTCAATTTATACTGGTTCAGCCAATCCTTGCCTATGTCCAGTCCTCAAGTCACCCACTTGAGATTTCCACTATCTTTGTAAAATTCTATACAAAAGATGAACACTCAATCACCTTGGGATCCCTTTCCCTTGTGTTGAGGCACCCTCTCTTGATTACAACGGGATGGAAAGAAGATTTTGGACAAGATAAACTCTCTTGAAGAGTAGATGATACAAATTGAAGATCCTATAAGAATTCTCAAAGATTTTGCAAATGTTTGGCCAAAGTAGTTTTTCAAAGAGTTTTTCACAGTTTTTATTTTTCTTCTTGTATATATTTTTGCTTCTGAAGTGGAGACATATATTTATACTAGAAAAACAAAGGTTTGTGTCTCTTTATGAGGAATTGTAACTTTTCATATTTTTTTGAAAAGTCTCGCTAGTAATCGATTACAAGAGTCTGGTAATCGATTACAGATTTCAAAATTCAAATTATTTTTGCACCGTTGGAACTTCCATTTGAATTTTAAGTTCTCGTGCTGCTGGTAATCGATTACAGATTTCAAAATTCAAATTATTTTTACGCCGTTGGAGCTTCCATTTGAATTTTAAGTTCTCATACTGCTGGTAATCGATTACCAGTTCAAAATTTTTACTTTGAACTTATTTTTTAATACATCAAAAACATTTTTGTTAAATAATTATTTTTAAGGCCAAATCAACTTTGCAAAAACTAGAGATTCTTTTAATAAAAGAAGCTAAGTTGACCGAGACTTATCTAATAAGATTTGTAGTCTTAATCTTGTATCAAATTTGCTTCATGCTCTATCTTTGCCAATCCTTTTGTAAATCTTGTGATTTTGTTTTCTTTCTATTGGCATCATCAAAACCTGCATGTATTGCATTCACAATTTTTAATGAAGTTTACTTGAGGACAAGCAAACAGCTAAGCGTGGGAGTGTGTTGAGTCCTATTAAAAAGTAGTTGTTAGAATAAATTTGGTTAAAAAAAGTTTGGTTTCATTTATTTTATTTTTGTTTTGTTTTGTTTTTTATCTTTATTTTATGAAATTAGAATTTTAAAAAATAATTAATGTATTAATATTTTTGTTTTTTGTTTCAGGTTCAGCGCTCGAGCGTTATGTACTTTTCTCTTGAGTGTTAATACATGTTCCACGCTCAAGCCTATGCACTTTCCATTCGAGTGTTATCATAAAAATGCTACTTTACTTAAAGAGCGTAAGAATCATTTGGGAAGACAGAGAGGCCTAGGATACAAAAAGACATTGCAAAATATGATTGGGCAGCTGAGGAGAAGGCCAATACCGTGAGGTGTAGTCTACCTGTAATGTCCTAATTCGGTAAACCTATAAATAATGCCTGTTGGAATCATATTCCCAAATTTACAGAATTGTTTTTCACGACATTATCGATATCGTTATACAATCACATACAAATATTTAAGTAATTCCAACAATTACATAAACTCAAATCATACATACATGTTCAAAATTACAATTCAAATACAAACAAGTGGCCCAAAATACATAACTAGTTAAATCCGCAAATTCAACATATAATTATGGTGCATTCTAAGCTGTACACAAACTATATAGACCGGTAGATTTATTAGTATTATATGCAACGGATTAGATTAAAACTAGCTTATTTACCGCTTACCGGTTCCTAGTTTGTTGTTACAATAATATATATATATATTTATAATGTCTTCCATGCTCAGATAATTATTTGTTATCGTGCAATCCCATTTTTTTAATTGAAGGTAATTTGTTAGCTTCCAGTTTTGTCCTGGGCTAATTCGATGTGATCATGTGAGTTCAAATTTATTTGTATTTGTATTGTCAGTGAGTTCATCATATAATCTTGCCTCTTGATCTAAAAATTTGCATTTCTTTTATTCTAGTGAAAGCAATGCAACCAAAAAAAATAAAATTATTTTTTGCTTTCATATTGCCATTAATTTTTTAAATTTTTACGTAATATGTAATTTAATTAATTGTTCCATTTAATAGAATATTAAGGTTATTCATAAAGCGTCGTAAATAGTTATTTTTTTTAACCCCAAGAAGTTGGTCGAGTGGAGCAAGATGGGGTCTCGTATTTGACAGGTCATAGGCTCGAACCCCTATTCGTATTCTTGGGGTGAGGTAAATGTAAATAACTATGTATGTGCTTTTTGAGCCCGAAGGCCTTAGACTGGAGCATCATCCCCTCACCTTAAATTTTCCTTTAAAAAAAAGTTATTTATTTTTCAGACGTTTACAAACAAATTTATTTTGTTA
Source organism: Sesbania bispinosa (assembly GCA_026901365.1). NCBI lineage: Eukaryota > Viridiplantae > Streptophyta > Magnoliopsida > Fabales > Fabaceae > Sesbania > Sesbania bispinosa. The sequence goes on from QLOH01000003.1 coordinate 3,411,786, forward strand.
TATTTAACATTGTTCTGAGAATAGAACCGGCCTAGTAATCAGTTCGTTGAACCTTAAAAACCAGCGAAGCTCGAAACCGGTGAGAACCATAGAGAACCGGTGTTGAAACCCTGTTTGAACCAGTTATTTTTCAAATAATTTAATTTTTTTTATTTTTATTTTTTTAATTTTATTTATTCTAAAATATTTTTAAGATAAATAAAAGACACATATTTATAAATTACACATAGATACTTATTATTTTATCAAAAATTTATGTTAATCTATAACTTTATATATCTTATTTTTTATGATTTCGTGTTATTTTATTACTTGAAATATTATATAATATTAAAAATACATATTTAATTATAACTGATTCGACTCCATTTCAATCACGGTTGAAGCACTGAACCGTGAACAGGTACATTCACCATTTCAATTACCGGTCCCATTTTTAAAACATTGATATTTAATATTTTTTTATCAATGTATTGGTTATTGAGGTAAATAATTTGGTTTTATTTTATAAAATAAATTAAATGACAAAGATAACATTGTAACAAGCACAAGGGGCTGCATGTCCAGTACTGTAATAGTGTTGTTAAATTAATTATTGAAATTAATTTTTATGTCATTAATCATTGCCTTAAACATATTCTATTTAACATTATACAATAATTATTGACTTAAATGGGCTAAAATAAGTCCAATAGCCTCACTCCACAATTCTCCTAAACTTAAGGACCATTTGCTGATAAAATAAACTTACCCAAAAAAAAATATTCTGAAAGGAAAAAACCTATAATAGCCGGTCCAAAATACTTGTGTATAACTACAAGTTTTTAACTTGTGTAGCTTAGAATCACCCTATAATTATACATATACATAAAAAATATCAAAGAAAGTCAAAAGAATAAAAGACAAGCGGGGATAGTCCACTTGTGAGCTCCCAAGCTCTCCAGTCAAACATCTGACTAAGAACCCTGCGTATCTAAAATGAAATGCAACAGTGTAGGCATTCAAGCAAATGTAAAGAAACAAGCAATCATATACTCAATTTCATCATAAATACATTCATAGTTAGCCATAATATGCAAGAGTCAGTCCTTTGGTGTTTAACCCATCACCCAAGGTCTTATCACTTCACTGGGGCTAGACCTGAGCTCAAATTATAACAGGAAACGTCTTTCCTAAAGGTCATAAAGACCTTGCCATTAATCCTCATAGATTATTAGCAATCAATCATGAATTCCATTTTATCTTTCCATTCAATCCTCTTTTTTCCTATTGGGCAAAGGCCCATGAAATTTCTCTTTACATGAATAAGGTTCGGGATGCATGATACATGATATAGAACATGTGAACATGATGATATACATGTTACTAAGTAATTTCATGATAATTCAACTTCAATACACATAACTCATACAACCCTAACATCCAAAACCTAGGGTTAGAACACTCATCAAGCCATACATTGCATACATAATACATAGACCCTAGGACAACTTCAAACCAACCACAATCAAGCAAAATAAGAAAGGGAAAGGAAAATAGGGGTCATTAGGGAATTTCACATGAAATGAAAGTGAGTGGGTGAACCACACTCACCAATAGAGTAGTCAAGAATGTCCTTGGGGGGAATGGAATGACTTTCTTTCGCCTTCTTTTACCTTGGGAAAGCTCCCTCTTTTCTCCTCTTCTCTTCTCCTCTGCTAGGGCAAAGAAAGGTTTGGGAGAAAAGTTTTAGAATGGGTCAAATGACCTTTACATTCTGTTTTGAAAAATTGGACTCGTGTGTTCTCGGTTAAGCAAGACATTCTCGCTGGAGCGAGAATCAGGCAGTAGCTCTCTGCCGCATTCTCGCTTGAGTGAAATCTAGATTTTCGCTTGAGAGAGCTTCTTCTCGCTTGAGCAAAAATCAGGCAAAGAACCCCCTAACTCTCTGCCTCTTTTTTGCTTGAGCAGGAATGCTCTCGCTTGAGCAAAAATCTTATAGAATGGAGACTCCAAATTGCCATTCCCACTCACTCAAGCGAGTCATTTCTCATTTGAGCGAAAAAGGGACATTGTTATGCCATTTTTAACAGTTTTTAACCCTCTTTCATCTGATCCCTTTTATGAAAACCTTTTATACTTCTAATTTTCACTTATAAAGATGATTTTCATTTGGGATGTTACACTACCTTCATGCAATCAATTGCCTCCTCAATTTGTGGTTTCATCGTTTACCTTATGCATATCTAATTTCTTCTCTAGTTAGGGGATTGATGTAGTTTTCTTCTCTTATTAAGTAATTATAATTATCCTAATATTTTATCTATGTTTATACTTGTCCATTAGAGAATTGTTATTCTATAAGCAATTTTACAATTGGGGATTGCTTGCGAGTAGAGGCATAACATGTTAAGCTTTGTCTCAGTTAGGAAATTGCACACACTTAACTAGTTTTCATATGAGATTATAATTGTTTTTCACAATTCTATTGAATTACTTAATTTCCCTAAGGAATTAGGGGTAATCAACTTTAATTCACTCAAAGGGTAAGTAGAATACTTGCATCAATTGAAAAAGGCATGAACATATAAGAAAGAATATGAAATCAATTCTCTTACATTTTTATAGTAATTGATTTTTTCATTGAAATTTTGCTTATATTTAAATTTTGTTACTTTTATAATATAGTGTTCATACTTTGTTTGTCAATTTCTCAAACTTAACATAAATTAGTGGTATAGTACTCAACAATTTCAATCCCTATGGACGATATTTTTATTACTACAATAACGATCGGTACAATTGTCAAACGTAACAACATGGACCTTATTAAATCGAAATCACCTATGAAACACCACTTATCCCTCCTCCCTTCTTTAGCACTATATCTTTTATCTCATTCCACAAATTCTTCTCACCATAAGGGTTATAAGGAGTATATACATGAACAATAAAATAATATATTTTTCTTTGCCTCATTGGCCCTTAATTCTAATAAATTTGCTCTCAATGAACACACCTTCAATTGGAAAATTATCCTTCCTCCAAATTGTGATTAAGCCTCTTGATATTTCTTCACACGCCTTTTACAAACCTAATATCAAAATATTCTCCTTCACACATAATAGTGCATAGGTTCTTATCTACTATCTCGTTTTTAGATTCTTTTAGACAAATCATACCCAATTTTTCTTTTTGCACAAACTATTTCACCTTCCTTTTCTTTGCCTTATCTCTTACCTATAATACCTTTGATATATGATATAATTTTCATTTTAACTTCTCACATGTCCTTTCACTAACACCTAACTATAATTGTCTTAGTACATGTATCCTTTACAACCCTCGTATAACCAATTTTCTCATTAACCATTGCATTTAATCCTCTTTCTTCTCAAACTGCCAATCATATTTTGAAAATACTTTTCCATTATTCTTTTAATTATTAAGTTCCTTTATCTTATATTTAGGGGTAACAAAGCGGGTCAGCCCGCCCCGGCTATGGGTTTCCCTAAGCAGGGCCAGTCCGCCCTAACCATTGCATACTTGTCATTCTTATTATGCTATGATAAAGCTTGTTTTGAACGACTTATTCTTATCTTGCTCTGATACACTTTTGATGGATGACAAAAGGGGGAGTAATAATATACTAACATTAAATCTGAATATAAAGTATATAGTTCAGGGGGAGTAAGGACAAAAGTTTAGCAAGTATCTGAATCAGAAGTAAACAGTTCAGGGGGAGCAAGGACAAAAGCTTAAATGATTATCTCAGGAGGAGCTGTTGAAATTCCGGCAAGCATACAAAAATATCAGCAGTATAATAGTAAGTAAGAGTTATCGTATCCACAGGGAACGGTTCAATTATAAAAACTAGTGGTCACAACTATCAAGTGAGAGAATATGAATGTTGTTTGTGAGAGTGCAATAGTAAAAAATAGTAAATTGAGATGGTTGAGCAGGTTACTTGAACTAGGATTGAACTTCTTCTATCGCACCCCTTTCGTATGTGAAACCCAATAATATTTATGAATATGCAATTATAATATCATAGCACCAATTAAAGTTATTTCACAAAGGTTCCCACAAATATGAAATACTCAGAAATAATCTACCCTGGTTCCCACAGTGATAAATTACCCCGGATTAAAGATCTATTTGTTTACGCTATCAATTCGCCCTGGTTCCCACAGTGGCTCCTTGAGTATTTTCACCAATCAAAATTAAAGTTTTCTATTCCTAGGTTCCCCCAAACTCGCTATTGATTTTATAGAACCACCTTCCGAATGCGCCCCATAAAACCAACTTATAACTCCGACACAAAGGCGGAAGTTAAGCATTAAGTACAGAATAAAAACACCGATATTATAAAAATAGGGATTCATAAATACCAAAAAGAATTCACATACAATTGGGGATTGAATCGACTACATTCAATCCTATGGGAGAGTTTAGCTACTCATGGTAACCATTACAAACCAATAGAGAAACTGTCACACTTTTCTCTAGCTCCAGCTCTGCTCCACCTCCTCCCTCTGATCTATGCAAAAGGTCCTTTAAATAGAAGTTGGAAAGCTATCTGAAATCTGGAAGGAATCTGGTTGGAAATCTTTTAGAAAACAGTTTTCGTATTCCTGCGCTTCAACTTGTGCTCAGCGCAGATGAAGCGCAGGAAACAGAGAGCAATTTTAATTCCTGCGCTCAACGCAGGTGGAGCGCAGATCACCGTTTCTGCTCCCCTGATTTCCTCCTTTTTCATTTTGATCTCTTCCTGATCTTATCTTTATTTGCTCTGCTTTCCTTATTTCCCTCTTCTTAGCTTGATCTTGTGCTGATTTTATCTTCAATTTGAATTGAGAATTTAATTTGCAGAATCTTTATCCAAATAACTGTTGATTTCATCTTGATCAGCTACCATTTAAATCCTTATCTTGCAGATTCTCTCTTCAAATAAATGCTATCTTGTTTCTCCATTTAAAACTTTCCCTTTTATCTGCAAAATCAATAGATTTTCTATCAAGATAACATCAAATTCAAATTTGAATTAAATAATCAAAAAATCTGCATTTATTACTAAAAAGAGGTAATTTGGGGAATAAATATAACATTTTACCTTTGCTAAGTGCAGTAATTATAGACAAAATTATCATATTTTTAGCACTTATCAAATACCCCCAACTTAGCTTCTTGCTTGTCCTCAAGCAAGAAAACCTTTTGCTATAAAAAATGGATTCAATTCCCAATCATGATTCTCACTAAGTAAGGAAATAATTTCATCATCTCTTTGCTAGGCAACTGTCACTTACCAAATATCAGATTGAAAATCAGAATCAAGTGATGTTTCCAAAAATCAATCAAAATAGGATAAAAATACATTCAAACTTTTTCAGAAATAGTAACCAAAACAATAAGTGATAAATCAAGGAATTTTCTCATGCTCACGGATAAGTGTTTCCCTCAATTTTCACGGCACTTGAACAACTAAAATTGATAGTCGTTTCTGGTTAATAAACATGCACATGGTCAACATGGATCAAAAGGTCTTTCTTGGGTTGTAATGAGGCTGGGCTATCAAGAATTCATGGTTTTTCTGGATATGCAAAGAAACACTGGAATAGAGAGCATTTTTTATTTTCTTTTTCTTGAACTTTCTCTCCATTCTCTATTCCATTCTTGATTTTCATCATTCAGCTGGCCTATTTTCTTTATTTGGTGATTCACTCCCTTTTTCATTCACTTTTTGTTTTTATTTTATATTCTTGAGGGAGTGACTCACTTTGCTTGTGCCTGCATTTTGTATTTCTTCACCATCCAATTTAATTTCAAGTAACCAACCAATTCACCCATTTTATCACACTGCACCTTTTCTCTCTATCCCAAGTGTATAAGCGACAGGATATAAACATTATTTTGGCTAGGGTGCATAAGAAAAGAAATATTAAAGCTCAAATGGGTTACCAAAAAAAATTGGAAAAATTTTTCAAGGGTTGGCTTTTTGGCACTGAGCAAATAATTTATAATCACAAATTTTGCCTTTATCACCTGCATATTTTTTCATGTGCAGAATAAAATCCAAAAACTCAAGCAATAATAGTTGACAAGCAACGATGAAAACTCTCATATCAAGTGTTTGGTCTCACAACTTACCGGCTTTTTGGCTAATTTCCTTGATGAAGTCACTTATTGAAATTAATTAACTACCCTGATATATTTTCCTGCATAATATCCTAATCCTAACTGATTATGGATTCAATCACAAAATTCCTATTTCTTTCCTAATTCAGTTAGTTAGACTGCCTAGCTTTGAGATTTTAAATTTATTTTCTTAAATCCCTATTTCTAAAATCCTAAAAATTTTAAAAAAAATTCACTATCCTAAACAGAAAGAAAAAAATGATCCTAAAAATGCTGCACTGCATAAAAATAATGTGTAGTAATGTTGTATATACAGTACAGATCCAGAATAATAAAAAGAAAAGAAAATAAAAGAAAATGAAAAGAAAAACACCAAGATCAATCCTCATCTTCCATATCATCGTGCTCCTCAGAATTCGTAGCTGCTCCTCCCTCTCCTGGTAGAATAGGCCTGTCCCCAGGCCACTATAAATAACTCTGAAACTCAGCTGGTAGCATCCCTGGGTATGGGTCTGGTCTAGTCTGTTAATGATAGTCCTGAAGATGGACTAAAGCTCGATGAAGGGAAGAGTTCTGGGCAATGATGAGTTGTGCTCTGAAAGGAATGTGTGTCTATGCTGGTGTTGGTGGCTGCTCCTCATCCTCCTCCTTAGGGAGGCAGTTTGCCTCAATATACCCCTTAGTCATAGGGGTCTTGACGCGCTCGATGGCAGACACCTCAATCCCCCTAGAGCAACAAAGCGCAGTGATGAGGGCAGGGAAACCTAAACTGATCCTAGACTGGGCTCTCCGTCGACCTACTGAAGATGCGAACATGGATATCTTATGAGATATCACACTAGCTATGTCAATGTCAAGCCTGGTAAGAATGCAGTAGATGAGGTGTGCTACAGGCATGATGATCTCAGAAACATGGTTGGTGGGAAGAATGTTGGCTAACACCAACACTGTCCACATCCTGGTAATGCCCTTCATATCATGCCGATGAATCCTGGCAGCCTGCCTATAGGTGTTCCTCTCAAATGAGCGCCCCCTAGAGTATAAGCACTCAGCAGTCCTAACATCCAATGGGTCATTTCCATTGATGCCAACCTCATTTACCAGCTCATGATACTGGCAAGGTTGCATCTCCTGGTCATCTAGTCCTGGGTATTTCAAAAATGAGTTAATCGCATCGCAATCATATGATATCCACTGCCCCCCGAACATAGGACTGTCGATGTACGTCAATACCATGATCTCCAATGGCGTTGGCGTAGAACTCTCTCACCAGTTCTGGGTCGAATAATCTATCTGGCTCAGCAACACGCCTCCATCCTCTCCTGAGGATCTCATCCAGAAATGCGTCTGCTTCACCAAGTTGCAACGCAACTGGTCTCTCCAGGATGAAATTACAGTTCATCAGTGAATTGTATGCCTCGAACGCCTGAGGGTTTTTGAACTTCATGGAGTCAAAAGCAGACACATCTCTAGTTGTCTTCGCACCCTTGCCTTTCCTTGAGGTTGTTGGGGCAACAATAGTCTTGAATCGAACCATCTGCAAGGTAAACAAAACCAAGATTATTCTGATGCAAATAATATCAACGCGTGATTAATTAATTAAGCCATGCATAAAGAATTCACACATGGTGGCCATCTTAACCAAAAATCATGGCAATCATTCAACAGGTACTGTTGCACACAAAATCTTGATTATAATATTACCCAATGCCGATTTATTAATTTCTTAAGAGCATGCTAAAGTGATCAGTTAAAGCAAGTCCTAATAAATTTATAAATAGGGCATTAAATTGTTCACAATATTATGCTCAAATATCATGACATTAAGACATGCAATAATGCATAATTATTCATGCCATGGTTGGTCAAAATTTAACACAAGTAAGCGCTCATATTATCAACCAGAATAATTTGCAGAAACTTATTGAGCATTTCAAAATTCACCACCAAGCATTCAACCATAATCAACATTTTAAACTAAGACTCTATTGACAATTAATCCTAAATTTATGGGGTCCTAAGAGCCTAAGTCTTCTATCCTAAGGTTTGCTCAATGAAACAGAAAAATAAGGATTTTAATCGGTAAAATCTTTTCAAAACAGTAAAAACATACCTGGAATATTGTAAAGAAATTGAAAGGAGGACGTATTTGAGTGAAAAAGGTGAAAAGGAGGTAAGGAACTCAGAGAAAAGCTCTCAAGAAAACGCGGGGAAGGTGAAAAGTGACCTTCCTTGCTCCAGAATTTTGAATTTATGCAGGAGCGGGCACTTGCGCTTCACCTGCGCTCAGCGCAGGTGGAACGCGTTTTGCAGCGTTCCCTAGAGCGAGTCACTACGCTTCACCTACGCTTAGCGCAGGTGAAATGCAGAAAATAGAATCAAAATGGTAATTCTATGCTTCACCTGCGCTAAGCACAAGTGAAGCGCAGAAAATAGAATGTCTTTTTACCTTCTATTTTCTACTGCTTCCTAATTCAAAGTGTTCCTACTCCCATTCCTTATTGTTATTTGTCCTTTTCCTATCAATTTCTTAAACTAAGCAGGTATTGACTCTAACTATGACACACAATAATTGCAAAATGAAAAAGAAAAACAGAAAAATAAAACAATAAAACACTGGGTTGCCTCCTGGGAAGTGCTTGTTTAACATCTTTTAGCTCAACGCCTGTTTTACTCATAGTGGCCTCAATTGGAGGATGATGGTTGACTCAGCTCCTGTCCTTCCTTTTATTGCCCATCCTCCATGCCAACTCCTTGTGTTGTCCTCACTTTCCTCTCTGTTTTCATTGTCTTCTTCCTCATCTGATGTTGATCTTTTTCTCTTTTTAAACCAGAACTCTATCATAGATTCCTGCTGCTGTTTCTTTCTTTGTGGTGGTTTACTCAGAATGTTGGGAACCTTCTTTTTCTTGTGCTCGGGTACTATTTGATTCATGACTTTTTTTCTTACCTTTTGCAGCTTTGGTTCCGAATGAGTGATACATATCCAATCAGTAGGATCTATCTTCAATGATCTGGTGGTTTAGCTTGCTGGGGAATTCCTCTGTCTAAGTGAAAAATTATACTCTCATCTTGAGAGCTGAGTTGAAATTTTCCCCAATCAACATCAACTATTACCTTGGCAGCTTTCATGAATGGTCTTACTAAGATTAAGGGGACATCAATATCCTCTTCCATTTCAGCAATAAAGAAGTCTGTAACATATACAAACTTGTCCACCCTTATTGGTAAATCTTCAATTACTCCATATCGATGTTGAGTGGTCTTGTTTGTAAGTTGTAGAGCTACACTTGCAGGCTTGACCTTTGAAATTCCCAGTCTTTTGAAAAATGATAATGACATCAGACTGATGCTTGCTCCAAGATCTAATAAGGCCTTTGTGACTGGTTGAGTACCAACAGAAACTAGTACTGTGAACTTACCTGGGTCTAATGACTTACCTGTGCTGTAGACCTTTTCTGACTCCTTTGCTTCTTCAAGAACTGCTTCTAGATTCCCTTGAACACTCTCTTGCACAATCTCCTCTGTGAGCATCTATTCAAGCATTGCTCCTTGGGATTAGTTAGAGGGTTTACTGTAAATTGCCCTTTGTTGTGCTCTCTCATGTCTTTTGCCAATTGGCTAACTTGAGTCTCCAATAGTTTGATTGATGCTTCTGTATTCTTCTTGAAGCTGTCAAAATTCTGCATAAAGCATCAATCTTCTCTTCCAATCTTGAGATTCTGTCATTCGTTGAAGGATAACCTTGTTGCTGCTGCTGATACGGCGTCTGCCTGTTGCCTCCATCTTGTCTCCATCTAGAATTGTTATTTTGGTTATTTCTCCATCCTTGTGAATATTGATTGTTGTTAGAGAAATTACCTTGCCTTCCTTGATTTCCCATGTAGCTTACCTGTTCTGTTTGAATATCCTGAGAGGAGCAGTGACCAATGGGATGGTCGCCTCCGTAAAAGTCACAAATCAACTGTTGGGTTTGGCTGGGTTGAGATTGCACTGCTTGCAATTGTTGAGGAAGTGTATCCAATTTCTTGGTAATTGCCTCTAACTGTCTTTTGAGGAGCTTTTGTTATGCTAAAAGTGCATCATTGCTATTTATCTCTAACGTTCCTTTCTTTTGAGCTGGTTGTCTCCCATATTGAGCTTTCTGGTCATTCTGTGCAAAATTGTCAATGATGGTAATAGCGCGCTCTGCATCCACTGCCAAGATTGTTCCCCCTGCTGCAGCATCTATGTATGACTTTGAATCGGGTCTGAGTCCATTGCAAAAGATGTTTAGTTGAGCAATGTCCTCAAAACCATGGTTGGGACACTCTTGTAGCAAGGACTTGAATCTCTCCCAGGCTTCACATAATGGTTCATCCTCTCCTTGCCTGAATGTGGAGATGTCTGACTTAGCTTGAATGTAGCGCGATGGTGGAAAGAATCTTTTCAGAAATTTGTCCTGTACCACGCTCCAATTGTTCAGACTTTGATTGGGATGCGATTTTAGCCACTCATTTGCCTTACCTATTAACGAAAAAGGAAACAGTCGTAAATAGACAGATTCCAAATCTCCTTCCTCAAATCCCATAGTACCAATCAATTCATAGAAAATAGAAAGATGAGTATGTGGATCTTCATGATCCAATCCTGTGAATTGGTGGGCACTAATAAGGCTTAAATGTGCAACCTTCATCTCCAAGGACTTCGCTGTAGCCGGTACAACAATGCTTGAATAATGTCGAGGTCCTTGGTGCATGACATAATCTCCTAAGACTCTTTTTCTTGGAATTGGTTGTTGATCTTCAGCCATATTTTTGTTTTCTATTTGATTTCTCCCTTGTCTCCTTCTTCTATTTCTACTCCTATTCTTCCTGGATGTCCTCTCTATTTCTGGGTCAAATAGCAATTGATTTTGAGACATCTGTCCTCGCAAGAGCATAAATCAAGAACTTGAACAAGGGTGAGAAGAACAAAATAAAAATAAAATAAAAAAAAATTTTCCTAAAAATCCTAAAAAAATAAAAATCCTAAAATATATACAACTTGATGGGATAAACCTCCCAAGTTTTTAAAATTGATACAACATTCCTCGGCAACGGCGCCAAAAATACTTGTTGAAATTCTGGCAAGCGTACCAAAATATCAACATTATAATAGTAAGTAAGAATTATCGTATCCACAGGGAACGGTTCAATTATAAAAACTAGTGGTCACAACTATCAAGTGAGAGATTATGAATGTTGTTTGTGAGAGTGCGATAGTAAAAAACAGTAAATTGAGATGGTTGAGCAGGTTACTTGAACTAGGATTGAACTTTGTCTATCGCACCCATTTCGTATGTGAAACCCAATAATATTTATGAATATACAATTATAATATCTTAGCACAAATTAAAGTTATTTCACAAAGGTTCCCACAAATATGAAATACTCAGAAATAATCTACCCTGGTTCCCACAGTGATAAATTACCCCGGATTAAAGATCTATTTGTTTACGCTATCAATTCGCCCTGCTTCCCACAGTGGCTCCTTGAGTATTTTCACCAATCAGAATTCAATTTTCCTATTCCTAGGTTCCCCCAAACTCGCTATTGATTTTATAGAACCACATTCCGAATGCGCCCCATAAAACCAACCTATAACTCCGACACAAAGGCGGAAGTTAAGCATTAAGTACAGAATAAAAACACCGATATTATAAAAACAGGGATTCATAAATACCAAAAAGAATTCACATACAATTGGGGATTGAATCGACTACATTCAATCCTATGGGAGAGTTTAGCTACTCATGGTAGCCATTACAAACCAATAGAGAAACTGTCACACTTTTCTTTAGCTCCAGCTCTGTTCCACCTCCTCCCTCTGATCTATGCAAAAGGTCCTTTAAATAGAAGTTGGAAAGCTATCTGAAATCTGGAAGGAATCTTGTTGGAAATCTTTTAGAAAACTGTTTCCGTATTCTTGCGCTTCAATCTGTGCTCAGCGCAGATGAAGCGCAGGAAATAGAGAGCAATTTTAATTCCTACGCTCCACTTGCGCTCAGCGCAGGTGGAACGCAGATCACCGTTTCTGCTTCCCTGATTTCCTCCTTTTTCATTTTGATCTCTTCCTGATGTTACCTTTATTTGCTTTGCTTTCCTTATTTCCCTCTTAGCTTGATCTTGTGCTGATTTTATCTTCAGTTTGAATTGAGAATTTAATCTGCAGAATCTTTATCCAAATAACTGTTGATTTCATCTTGATCAGCTACCATTTAAATCCTTATCTTGCAGATTCTCTCTTCAAATAAATGATATCCTGTTTCTCCATTTAAAACATTCTTTTTTATCTGCAAAATCAACAGATTTTCTATCAAAATAGAATCAAATTCAAATTTGAATTAAATAATCACAAAATCTACATTTATTACTAAAAAGAGGTAATTTAGGGAATAGATCTAACATTTTACCTTTGATAAGTGCAGTAATTTTATACAAAATTATCATCTTTTTGGCACTTATCAGGAGCCCTGAAATTTATTTAAAAGCTCTATCTAAATTTTGATTAATAATCTATACCAAAATCTGTTTAAACTCTTTTACATTCTGAATTTTTTGTTAAAATAAATTTACAAGAAAATTTAAGTTTGATCTATCTAAGTTTGTTATTTAAGTTTGTTATTATCAAAAGGAGGGGATAATGTTGAGTCTCAAGACTTTAAAAGTCTAAAGGCATCCCTAAGATAATATTGGGGAGAATGCTAAGTCTCAAGACTTTGAAAGTCTAAAGACACCTCTATGATAAGATTTTGATGAATACAATTTTAGATTAAGACTTCGAAAATGCTCTAACAAGTGTACTTGTATTTCAGATAAGCTAAAAATCAACTTATGAAAAAATGTCTAAAGTACGCTTTAAAAGAAAGCAATCTGAAGTACTGTGTTTGTTTTGAAAGATGTATCCGCCTGAAGAACTCTAGGCATTCTGAAGCAAATGATTCAGAAGTATTGTCTGAAATCTGAAGACTAGTACTGTCCGAAGTCTAGAGACTGAAGTACTGAAGTACTATATGAAGTCTAAAGACTAAAGTTCTATTTGAAAACTGAAGCGTTGTCTGAAGACTGAAGTACAGACTGAAACCAAGCTGTCTAAGGCCAATAGGTTGATTGATGTGGCATGACTCAGTCTGCACCACTCTTTCACGCAACCTTTGTACACAAGTCGGGAGTGACAAAAAGTAGCTTTCTAGGATACCTTTTTTGAATTATCTGGCCCAAAAAGAGGAATTTTTTAAGTAGCAATCTGATACAATTAGAGAAAGTACTGCCTACCTTGTCCTTTTGCCAGAGATGTCTCACAACGGGAGTATTTACACCTATAGCTATCTCTCAACGGACTTTTCATCATCTAACGCTCTATAAGCCTATAAATACCAGAAGTCTTCCTAAAAGCAGAAAAAAGGGATCATCATAGTTGTTGAAGTTGTTGTAAGAGAAGTTGATATAAGAACAAAAGAAAAATCAAAAAGCTCACGCGAAGCAAAAACTCTGCCAAAATTCTCTTTAGAATTTCACTTTGAATTCTTTGTACTAAACACTTTCATATGCAGTGTTAGATCACTTTTCTTTCGTTGTACAATCTGGATGAAGAACTGTAAGTTCTAAGTTCATTTCTCTTTGTAAACACTTTGAGAATGCTGAGAGACTGGAGAGGCTTGGTTGAAGAAAGAATACTTGTTGTATGAGCCTGATGAACACATTTTTATTCACACTTTGCATAATTAATCTTAGCTTTCTTGGACTATAATTGTGATTAAATCCACTGTTTTAATCAAAATTTACGAAATTAGGCTTAATTGGGCTTTAAGTGTAAATGTTGTTTAAATTTGGATTTGTAAGCCTACTGACGTTGACAAAAAAAAGCCTATTGACCTACTTGTCTTGTTTTGATGATATCTGGAGCTAAAGGTGTCCTATTTGGGTGATTCCAGTTGCATTGGAAAGCTAAGATCCGGGGCTTTAATTTGATATGCTACATGACTATATTCCTCTGAGGGAATGAGGTGCAGTTTGCTTCTGAAGTTGACGTTCTGATGGTGTCTGAAGTTGAGCAGGAAACAACAAGGTTCTAAAGTAGTTTTAGTATTTTGGGTCTAATACTTTTTAGTCAAGGCCCAATTGCCTCTTTGATCAGATCAATCTCGTGGTTTAGGAGAGTAGTATATATAGAGGCAGTTACAATTCTGTTAGAAGGCTTTTTCTCACTTTTACATATTAGAATTTGGAGGACGCTTGGTCTCTCTGTTTTTTCTGGTTTTCTCTCATTCTCGTTCTACTTCCTTTCTCTATATTTTCGCTTTCTGTTCTTCCTCTCATGGAAGGATAAACTACTGAGGATTGATTCTTGAGTGATTTTACATTGGATTATGAGGTTTATTTCAATTCAAATTTGTATTTCAATTTCTACAATAGATTTAATTTCATCTTCTCCTTTAGAATTCTGGTTTTGAATCTTGCATTGGATTTGAACGCTTGTTGATAATTCAATCATGTTCTTCACTTAGAATTCTTGTTTAGTTTGCTTAATTCTGGACAACCAACTGTTTGCTTAACTCAGGAGGTAAAGGATTAGAAATCTCACACTAGTTCGCTTAGTTCTTAAATGAGATAATTGATGAATTAATTAATGCTTGTTTGGTTAATTCGAATCTTTTTGGGAATTTGAGGTCGGTGTATATTAACTAATGAAGGATCCAATTGTAAATGAATAAGAGAATCAATCTATTTTCTTATATTGTTTTACTCTTACTTCCTTGTTTACAAAATTCTGTTCCTGAACAACAATCAAAACTCCCCCTATTTTTCTTTCTTTGTGACATTATGAAATTCTGCACTCTTAAGACATTGTCAAAAATCTGGTTTTTAAGTATTATCTAAAGTACTTATCTGAAGACATCGTCTGAGGTGTCTGAAGTACACCGTCTGAAGTTCATCATCTGAAGTCACAATCTAAAGTACTTGTCTGAAGTACATACACCTTCTGAAATATACCTTCTGAATTACTGTCTGAAGTACACCGTCTGAAGTTCATCATTTGAAGTCATAATCTGAAGTATTGTCTGAAGTTCTGTCTTATTGTCTGAAGTTCTGTCTTAAGACCGTCTGAAGTTCTGCAGTCTTAAATTTCTTGTCTGAATTCTAATATTCTGAATTGCAATTGAATTCCTTGAGAGACGACTTTGGGTTATCTAACCCTCACTACACTTTGATTCATATTATTTGATTGAGTATGACCTTGATCAAATTTGGCGCCATTGTCGGGGATTCAATTCAAATACAGTTTTCAGTTTTCAGACAGAGTTCTGTTTGTGTGTGAATTTCTATTTTTCTGAGTTCTTCAATTCTGTTTGTGCAATTCGTGTCTATTTTGTGTTTGTAAAGTTAGAGTCAATTTCAATACTGTGTTTTGTTCAGCTAACATTTGGTTTTCGCAGCTTGTAGTTAATTTCGATAACTCAGATTCTGGTAATACACATAACCTTGCTCATTTACCATTTCTGCTGTTGAACTTTGTTCTTGTTGCATTGTCTTTGTTTTGAGTTGTGTAAATTGTTGAGTCATTGTTTTTAGTGTTATTAGTCATGTTATAATGTTTAGGTATTGTTAAGGTGATGTTAGTATTGATTTGGTTTGATTCAGATTGAATTGCATAAGTTGATCATTTTGCTATTGACTTTTTCTGTTGACTTTTGCAATTGAATCTGACTTTTTGGTTAACAAAGTTAGAGGTAGAATTTTTGTGCAAATTTTTGTGTCCACACTTCTTTAGGTTAATAATGAATATTAGATAACCCAGCTGCTGTTAGATAGGTCCAGATTGTGAGATGGCACTTTGTATTGGCTTATTTTGACCTGTTGACTTCAATTGGACATAACTTGAGCTAGGAAAGTCAGAATTTGACATATTTTATATGCTTTTGGGGGTAGAAGAAGCTAGTTTAGACGCCAGTCCTCGAAATGCTAGGAGGGGGCCCTGAAAATCCAAAGAAAAAGTCATTTTCTATTTTTCTGGAATTTTTAAGTTTTTATTGGTGTATTTTAGCTTTATTATCTTAGGGACTTTTGGTACTTAGGCTTTGAATTTTGTTTTGAAATTTTTTGTGGTTCATTCCTATGTTAATATAGTGTTTTCCATGTATCCATTCCATTGATTTCTGCTCATTTGATATAGGCTGTCTTTATATGCTAACATGTATGCCTCATTTTGTGCATTTTTGTGTGCATTTGGTGTATGACTAGAGCAAACCCAGGTGTCTTATATCCATTTGATCTAGAAATTGATCACACATATCATAGGTTGGTTAGAGAGTCTAGGATTCCATTTGTGCATAATTCTGTTAGTGATAGTGAGTCATTGTTTGATAGTGTGTATTCTGATGTTTCTGTTAGTGATAGTGAGTTTGTTTCTTTTTCTTCTTCTTCTTCTTTCCTTGATTATGATTTTGATATTAAAATCATGGCTGAGAGGACCTTGAGAGAGAGCTTGCATCACCTGATGTTTCTATTCAGACTTTATGCATTCAATATCCTGATTTAGATGTGCCTTGTGAGCTAAAGTCTGGATTGATTCATTTGTTGCCAGAGTTTCATGGTCTTGCAGGTAAGGATCCACATAAACACCTCAAGGAATTCCATATTTTCTGCACCACTATGAGACCACCTGGTGTTCCTGAGGATCACATTAAGCTGAAGGCATTTCCATTCTCCCTGCAAGATACACCAAAGGATTGGTTGTACTACCTTCCACCTGGATCAATCACTAATTGGGATAACCTGAAGAGGCTGTTTCTTGAAAAAAAATTCCCTACATCCAGAGTGACTTCAATCAGAAAGGAGATTTGTGGTATAAGGCAGATGGACAAAAAGAGTCTGTATGAGTATTGGGAGACGTTCAAGAGACTTTGTGCTATGTGCTACTTGTCCACATCATCAGATTCATGAGAAGCTACTCATCCAGTATTTCTATGAGGGCCTTATATCCATGGATAGGCAGATGATAGATGTAGCCAGTGGAGGAGCTCTTGTAGATAAAACTCCAGTTGTAGCAAGGCATTAGCCTTGACTAAAGGAGTTCATGAGATGGAGACTACCTATGTTACTGACCATAGGAAGTTAGAAAACAAGCTTGATGATTTGGCTTCCTTAGTTAAGCAGTTGGGAGTGTCTCAGAAGGTTTCTAAATTATGTGGGATTTGTACTTCTGCTGATCATCCCACTGATTCTTGTCCCACCTTACATGAGTCTGAAGGAGATGATGTTGTTCCTCCTCAGTCTTATGCTGCAAATATTTATGGTTTTAGAAGACCTCCTCAGCAACAACAATATAATCAGGATCTTTCTTCTAACAGGTACAATCCGGGTTGGAGGAACCATCCGAACTTGAGATGGGGGAATTCTTCTCAGCAGCAGCAACAGCCACAAAAGCCTTATGTACCTTATCAGTCCCATGCTGTTGGACCTAGTAGACCTTACCAGCCTCCACATTCATAGCAGCAGCAACCTCCACCACCAGCTGCTGTACCTTCCAAGAGTGAGCCTTCCTTGGAAGAATTGATGAGGCAGATGGTAGTAAATAATTTAAATTTCCAGCAGAGGACAGAGGCAACCATTCAGAGCTTGGAGAATCAGATAGGTCAGATGGCTACCACTCTTAATCAGCTGCAGTCTCAGGGTTCAGACAAGCTTCCTACTCAGACAGTTGTCAACCCGAAGAATGTTAGTGCTATCACTTTGAGGTCGGGTAAGAGCGTGCAAGCATTTGATAGGTAACAATCTAAGCAAGAAAATGAGATTCATACAGCTTTAGACAATGCAACTTCAGACAACCCTATACAGGAGAGAGCTAATCCTAGTCCTTTGAGCAGCCCCAGTTCTTCAAGCAGTGTGTAGCCTTCTATTCCTCTTCCATTTCCATAGAGTGTTATGCATCAGAGTAAAAAATGGAAGAGGCTAACAAGGAAATCCTGGAGACTTTCAGAAAAGTAGAGGTCAATATACCTTTGCTCGAGACCATAAAGCAAATTCCAAGATATGTCAAGTTTTTGAAGGATTTGTGCACCCATAGGAGACAGTTGAAGGGCAATGAGAGGATTAGCATGGGAAGGAATGTCTCTTCACTCATTGAGAGACCTGTGACTACTATTCCTGAAAAATGCAAAGACCCAGGGACATTTTCTATTCCTTGTATTATAGGCAGTAACAAGTTTGATAATGCTATGCTTGACTTAGGAGCGTCTATTAATGTTATGCCTTTATCTGTTTCCACCTCTCTGTCTCTTGGTCCTTTGCAGGCTACAGGTGTTGTCATTCAGTTAGTAAATAGGAGCACTGCCTACCCTGTAGGCCTTATTGAGGATGTGATGGTTCGAGTGAATGACCCCATTTTCCTTGTTGACTTCTACATACTGGATATGGAGGGAGGAGATTCACTCACTGGTGCAGGCCCAATCATTTGGGCAGGCCCTTCCTGAAGATGACTCGAACTAAGATTGATGTCCATGCAGGCACACTTACTATGGAGTTTGGAGATAGTGTGGTTCGGTTTAATATTTTAGATGCTATAAGGCATCCTATTGAGGACCATTCTGTATTCCATACTGATATGCTTGCTGAACTTATGGATGATAGCTTGTCTGAGTTTGTAGGAGATTTGGACTTTCCCGACTTGTCTGATTTCAGTTATGTATACACTTGTGATTTATGTTCTGATTCTTCTATGTGTAGTACGTGTGCTGAGATAGATAAGTTCATATCTGTTGATTGTGTTGATTGTCCTACAGGTTCTGGTATTGATGCACCAGTAGATTCAATTGAGTCAGAATGCACAGGCTTGATTACAACAATTACAGATACATCTGACTTGATTGATTTGCAGGCTGTAGAGGTTTCTACCAGCACCAGCTTACTGCCTTCTATTGTCCAGCCCCCATCACTGGAGCTGAAGCCACTACCCTCTCACCTCAAGTATGCATATTTAGAGGATGAGCAGAAGCTACCAGTGATCATTTTTATTGCTCTCTCAGCTGATCAGGAGCAGAGGCTGTTGCATGTGATTAGATAGCACAAAAGGGCACTTGGCTAGACTTTGGCAGATATTCCGGGTATTAGCCCCTCTATGTGTATGCACCGTATTTTGTTAGAGGATGGGGTTAAACCCGTGAGGCAACCTCAGAGAAGGCTGAATCCCCAGATTCTTGACATGGTCAAGAAAGAGGTCACCAAGCTGCTACAGGCCAGTATCATATATCCCATATCAGATATCACTTGGGTGAGCTCGGTACAGGTGGTACCAAAGAAATATGGGATTACAGTTGTGAAGAATGAGAAGGATGAGTTGATTCTTACTAGGGTGCAGAACAGCTGGAGAGTCTGCATCGACTACAGGAGGCTCAACCAGGCGACCAGGAAGGATCACTTCCCACTTCCTTTCGTTGATCAGATGCCGGAGCATCTGGCAGGTAAATCACACTACTGTTTCTTAGATGGTTTCTCTGGTTATTTTCATATATGTATTGCACTAAAGCAGCAGCATAAAACTACATTTACCTGTCCTTTTGGTACCTTTGCTTATAGAAAGATGCCTTTTGGTCGATTCAATGCTCCAGGTACTTTCCAGAGATGCATGATGAGTATATTTGATGATTTACTTGAGCATTGCATAAAGGTTTTTATGGATGATTTTAGTGTGTATGGCTCCTCCTTTGATGTATGTTTGGATAGCCTGACCAGAGTGCTTGATAGGTGTATAGAGACTAACCTTTTTCTGAATTATGAAAAGTGTCATTTTATGGTAGAGCATGGTACAGTCTTAGGCCATATTATCTCTAGGAAGGGCATAGTGGTAGATCCTACAAAATTAGATGTTATTTCACACTTTCCTTACCCTTCTTGCGTGTGAGAGGTTTGATCTTTTCTTGGACATTCAGGTTTCTATCACAAGTTTACTCAGGATTTCAGTCGGATAGCCCTTTCGTTGTCCAACTTGCTGCAGAAGGATGTCACATTTGAGTTTGGAAAGCGATGCAAAGAGGCATTTGATCACCTCAAGAGAGCTCTCACCACCACTCCCATTATTCAGCCACGGGATTGGATACTTCCATTCGAGTTGATGTGTGATGCATCAAACTACACCTTGGGAGATGTTTTGGCACAGAGGGTTGGTAAGCTGTCTCATGTGATTTATTATGCATCTAGGAATTTGGATGCAGCATAGGTAAATTACACTACCACTGAGAAAGATTTGTAGTTGTTTTGCATTGGATAAGTTTAGATCTTATTTGCTAGGCTATAGGGTAGTTGTTTTTACTGATCATGCTGCTCTGAAGTTTCTTTTGAAAAAGACAGATTCCAAACTCAGGTTGATCAGGTGGATGCTTGATGGGTTTCTGGCAAGCGAACAAAAAATCCAGTAGTATAATAGTAAGAAAAGTATCGTATCCACAGGGAATGATTAATTCACGTATACTCGTGATCTAATTATCAAGGGAAACAACGGGTTTTGAGAATATTGTTGTGCGAAAAACGTAAATAACAGATTAATAATCAATTGAATTAGAAAGGAAGAGTTAGAGACACTTTACTTGGATTAGGATTGGACTTCATATCATCACACCCTTTGTGCATGTAAAAACTATTTATTATTTTAGGTTTACTCTATAATAATGTAGACAAACTATATTGCTAAGACCCTGAGTTACCAGCGGCCTCACACACTCAAAGGTAATCCATGCGGGCTCTCCCAGGCGACAGACTTACCCTCGGCTTATTTTGCTTTCTTTTATTCCGTTTGTAAAAGAACTAGTTGATAAACGAGGCCTAAAGCTATAAATGCACCTTCATTAGAGTACTGTCACTACCCATCACTCATTAGATACATCCTTGCGTCGAATCCTGGATTGACAATCAACTAACCTTTGCTATCGGTAATTTAATAACCATGCTTATCTTGTAGACGCCCTTCATTAGAGTACTCACACTACCCATCAATCACTAGCAACGCCCATGTTTCGGTTCACTGGCTACCGAGTCCTCTTATTCACTCAGAGAATGGGTTTCTTCAGAATGCACTCCCCCATCCTCAATCCTAGTCGAAACTAGCCTATAACACCAGCGCAAGCGCGGAAGTTAGGAATTAAGCACATAATAAGATTGCCAATATTATAGACAGAGAGCTCAAGAAATAATAATATAGAGTTTACATACACTTGGGGATAGAATCAATTACATCCAATCCTAATGGAGAGTTAACTACACAAGGTAGCCATACAAACCACCGAAGATGTTGTCACCATCTTCAATCCTTGTGAAGCGCTCCTCTTCTCCTACTCTAAAATTAGCTTTGGTGCATTATCACTAAAATATGACTAAATTACAATAATCGTGCACACCTGATCTGGTGCAAGAGGTTCCTATTTATACGCTATGGAAAGACAAAGAAAATTGGGGAGAAATCTATCTAAAAACAACAACAGGGCAGGAATCAGCGTGATCTGCGCTTCACCCTGCGCTACAGCGCAGGATGCAGCGCAGGTTCCGGAGAGTTGCGCTTCACCTTGCGCTACAGCGCAGGTTGAAGTGCGCAACGCGTTCTGCACAGCTTCAATCTTTCTCTTTTTAACTTGATCTCTCCCCGAGACTGGTTTTGGTTTATTTGTCTTTCCTTGTTTCCCTTTATTTGATGAAATCTTTGTACTTATTGAGCATCTTTGATTTATTTGGGAAGGTTGTTTGCAGAATCCTTGTTTGATTGGCAGAGATATCTTCATTAATGGCTCTCACATATTCTTCAAATCTTCATTATTGCTCACAAATAATTTTCCAATCTTCATTAATTGCCTTCAATCAAACTTCAAATCTTGCAGATATCTCCCTTATTTAATGTTATCTTTCCCTCAAATCAAATCTTTGCAATAACCTGCAAAAATCAGCAATATTTCTATCAAAATAGCATCAAATTCAAATCTCAAATTAATAAATACAATTTATCTAATATTTAATAAAAAGGGATTAAACTGGGGCAAAAATACCATTTTATCCTTGATAAGTGAACTTAAAAGTGCTCTAATTTATCATATGATTTTCACTTATCAAAATACCCCCCAACTTAACTCCTTGCTCTTCCTCAAGCAAGAGATCTCTTTGCAATAAAAAAAATCCATTCTATTCCCTGTGTAATCAAAAACAAATTTAAAAACAAATTCAAGGAACTCTTCATCATCTCCTTGTTAAGCAGCAGTCACTTTCCAAACATAAGAAAAAATCAAGATTAAGAGATGTTACTAATCCTCAATCAGAATAGAACACAAACATCAGTAAACTTTTCAAAAATAGCAATTAAAGCAGTAAGTGATAAACCAACGAAATCTCTCATTCTCACGAGTAAGTGTTTCCCTCAATCTTTTTCACCACCGTTGAACAACTAGAATTGATAGTCGTTTCCAACATTTGAACCTGCACGTAGTTAATATGGATCAAAAGGTCTTTTCTTTGGTTGTAATGAGGCTGGGCTATCAATAAATCATGGTTTTTCTAGATATGCAATGAACACTTTGAATACAGAGCATCTTGTGGTTGTGCTTTGGAACTTCTCTTAATTCACCAAGTTATTCTTGAACTGTCACCCTTTTTCAGATGGCCTCTTTGTTTGAAGAAGTATTCCCCCCAACTTATTCAATTTCCACACCTTTGTGCAGATATTTTTTTTATCATAAACAATAACATAGAGAATTTATTTATGAGGGAGTATTCTTCTTTTTTATTTCTTGTGCCTGCTCTTTGAATCTCTTTGACCTTTCAATTCACCAACCTCTTGTCCCATTTTGTTGTATTGCACCTTGCTCTCTATCCCAAGTGTGAAAGGACAGGATATAATCATTAAGTATGGCTAGGGTGCATTCAAAAAGAAATATTAAAGGCTCAAATGGGCAATCAATAAATGGAAACATTTAATCAAGGTTGGCTATTTGGCACTGAGCAAAATATTATAATCACAAAACATGCCTTTGTCACTTCCATATCTTCCACTAGCAAGACAAAATTCAGAAACTCAAGCAATAACAGTTGACAAGCAGCGGTGAAAAGCTCTCAATTTCAGTGTTTGGGCTCACAGCTGATCGGTTATTGGCTAAAATTCCTTGATAAAGCACATACTGGTTTTAATTAACTATCCTGATAGGTTCTCCTGAGAAGTATCCTAAACTTAACTGATTATGGAATTAATCACAAAACCCTATCATCTTTCCTAGTCTGGTTAGTTAAACTCCCTAATTACAGAGATTTTTGAAAAAGTTGCCTTAAATCCTAATTTCCTAAGGTCCTAAAAAGTCCTAAAAATTTATAGATTTAGCAGAAAAATAAAAAATAACAGAATAAGTACTGCATAATATAGATAATGTATCATTGGCAATAATATACAGTACATATCAAAAGGAAAATAAAAAAATAAGAAAAATAATAAGAAAAATAAGGAAAAGCACCAAATAGGAAAGAAAAAAATCAATCATCCTGGTCCATGTGAGAAGCTCCATTCTCAGCTTCGGCATCAGCTGCTCCATCCCCCCTGGGAAAATAAGCCTGTCCCCAGGCCACTGTAAATAATCATGGAATTATGCAGGGGTCATGGGGTCCACACGAGCCTGATAATGTCTACACTGAAAATGAACAGTTGCTCGGTGAATAGTGGACATTTGAGCCATCAAATGAGTGTGATGGGCCTCAAGACGCTGGGCCCAGACAGGAGCGTCCATGTCTGCTGGTGGTGGTGGTGGTGCCTGCTGCTGCTGCTCCTCAACTTGTAACTCCTCATCCGGGATACAGTTGGCTTCAGTGTATGCTCTAGTCGTGGGAAATGTGATGCGAACCCTAGGGTGTACATCCACACCCCTAGATCTGCAGAGTGTTGTGATAAGAGAGGGGAAGCCAAGCCTGATCTTAGAGTTAGGGGTCCTACGCCCCACAGTAGATGCAAAGTCTGATATCTTCTGGGTGATGACTCGTTAGACATCGATAACGGCGTCGGTGAGGATAGTGTAGATGACGTGGGTCATGGGCATAACTACATTAGAAACATGCCCGGTAGGATGAATGTTGGCCAGTATCAGCACTGTCCACATTTGAGATATGCTCCTCATATCTTTCCTGTAGATCCTAGCAGCCTCCTGATTTGCATTCCTTTCAAAGGAACGCCCTGGTAAACAAAGCAGCTGAGCAGTGTCGAGATCAAGGGGATCATTACCATGAAGCCCCACAGCCTGCATCCTCCTGTGGTATTGGCACTCCACGAGGTCTCTGCCCTCCTCTATGGGATATCCTAGTAGTGCATTGATTGCATCGCGATCAAATCTGATAATCTGACCTCGAACATAAGACTCCCTTCTGCAGTTAACGTCGTGTTCCCCGATGGCGTTGGCATAGAATTCTCTGACGATGTCTGGATCAAAATAGTTGTCAGGGCGACTGAGGCGGTCCCATCGCCTCCTGTGAATCTCAGCAGAGAACTCCTCATATTCCCCCTCCTAGAGGATGACTGGTCGCTCCAGGATGAACTTGCAATCAGCAATGTCAGTGTATGCTTCAAAGGACTTGAGGTCCTTGAAGCGATGAGGGTCGAACTCAGGTTCCCTTTGGGGGGCCTTCCTCTTGGCACCCCCTGTGCCCCTCCTAGAGAAACTAAAACCACTGACATTCTTCGTGCGAACCATCTGCAAAGCAAAAGCAACTCAAAATTATTTATGCATCATAATATTTAATTGCTCATAATTATAAAATAAATGGCCAATTAATTTCAATAATTAGAGCAATCAATTAACCAAACAATTGTGCATAAAAATTTTGATTTTAAATATTACCAAATAAATTCCAATTAATTAATTAAGACATGCTAAAGTGATCAGTTAAAGCAAGTCCTAAACAATTTTAAACAGGCAAAGTGAGAACCAAACTCATGCTCAAAAATCATGTCATCAGTAACATGCAATATTGCACAATCATTTATGTATGAGCATGCAAAAATATCAAAGCAATTAATTAAGCATACATGCACCAACAAAATAATTTGCAGAAACTATTGAGCACTCAGAAACTACCACCTAAACAAACAGAAATTACTCACAAAGAATCCTATCAACATGTAATTTAGTTTAAAGCACTATGGATAATTATTTCTTTCCTAAAGATTCCTAAAATCCTAAGTTTCCTATCCTAAGGTCATGCTCAAATAAAATAAAAAATCAAAATTTCAATCGGTTAAAAAGAAAGAAAATTATAAAGACATACCTGGTATAAGCTCAGAAATTGAAAATGAAGGCTATAGGAGTGAAAAAAAGCGAAGCAAGGGTTAGGAACTCAAAGAAATTGCAAAGGAAAGGAACGAGGGGAAGTTTGTTCGAATGAACTTCCTTCGTTTAAAATTCAGAATTTAAAGATCCGCTTCCTGCGCTACAGCGCAGAGTGGAGCGCGTACCATCTCAGAAGTTGAAGCATTCCACTGCGCTTCACCCTGCGTTACAGCGCAGAGTGAGGCGCAAAAGTCAGAGAGTCACTTTTTATTTTAATTCTGCGCTTAGTATTTTTATGCTTCTGCTTCTGCTATTCCTAACTGGTTCCATGCATTCCCTTAAAATTTAGATACTTCATTTTAACAATCTTCCTATTTAAACAGGTAAATCCTAAAACTAAAAATTAACAAAATGAAAATTAAATGAAAATTAAAACTTACAAAGGGTGGGTTGCCTCTCAGGAAGCGCTTGTTTAACGTCTTTTAGCTCGACGCCTGGTTACTCAACCCTTTTATGGTGGCCTCAAGTGGAGGATGATGTTTGACTCCATACCAGTTCTTCCTTTGAGCTCCCATCTTCCATGCCAATTTTTGACTCTTCCACCACTGTCACTGCCTTCCTCAGTATCAGGTGTTGATCTCCTTCTCCTCTTAAATTTGAACTCCCATATTAACTCTGGATGCTTTATCCTCATCCTAGGCTTCCTCAGAAATTCGGAGCCTGGCAACTTTGTTGGATTTTTTGGAAATAGCATCAGTTTGTTGTAACTTGGGCGTACCTCTATGAAACGTAATACTTTCATCTTTTGAGCTCAATTCATATTTTCCTTGATCAACATCAATGATCATCTTAACAGCTTTCATGAAGGGTCTTCCTAAAATTAGGGGGACTTCAGTATCCTCCTCTTCTGTCTCTACAATGTAGAAATCTACAACATATGCAAATTTATCCACTTTGATTTGAATATCCTCTAATATCCCATGAAGGCATTGAGCAGATTTATTTACAAGAAGTAACCTCATATTTGCAGGTTTGACCTTCACATTACTCAACTTGTTAAAATACGATAGCAACATCAAATTGATGCTCGCTCCAAGATCTAATAAAGCATGAGTAGGAGGTAGATTACCAATAGAGATGGGTATAGTAAACCTACCTGGGTCAAGTGACTTACTTGTGACTAAGACCTTTTATTCATGATGTTCCTTTTGTGATGTTTCTTCATCTTGTTGAACAACTTCCTCTTGAAGCAATTGTTCTTCAAAGATGATTTCTTCTTCCTCATCAAGTTCCTCCTCCTCTGACTTGTTGCCATCAGTAGCAATCAAGTTGCATTGTTCCTTTGGATTGGTTTGGGTCACAGTTGAGAAGTGTTGTTTCCTGTGCTCTGCCATCACAGTTGCTAACTGACCCACTTGACTCTCTAGAGTCTTGATTGATGCCTCAGTAGTTTTCTTGAATCCACTAAAGCCTTGAACAAGGTCATCAATCTTACCTTTCAAAGTGTTCAGTTTATCATATGTTGAGGGCTGCTGTTGGTAAGGTGGTTGTCTTGTTCCTCCATTCTGACTCCAACCTGAGTTGGTTTGGTTATTTCTCCAACCTTGTAAATATTGAATGTTGTTATTGTTGGAGTATTTCCCTTGCCTTCCATGGTTACCCATGAAGTTGACTTGTTATGGTTGTGTTCCTTGGCTAGCACATTGACCATTTAGATGGTCACCTTCATAGAAATCACAAATCAATGGTTGGGCTTGGATGGGTTGTGAATGGACATCTTTGAGTTGTTGAGGGAGTGCCTTTAACGTCTTAGTGAGTGCTTCTAGTTGACGTTTAATGAGCTTGTTCTCAGCTAACAGAGTATCACTTTGATTGAGTTCCAGCATCCCTTTCTTTGGTAATTGCGCGAGCTATCTTCCACTTTGAGCTTGTTGATCGTTCTGTGCAAAGTGGTTGATGATTTCTAGCGCTCGATCAACTTCTGCGGATAAGATAGTTCCACCTACTGCCGCATCTATGAATGACCTTGAATCTGAACGAAGTCCCTTGCAGAATATGTTGAGTTGGGCTATATCCTCATAGCCATGGTTGGGACAGTTGCGCAACATAGACTTGTATCTTTCCCAAGCTTCACAAAGTGGCTCATCAATCCATTGTCTGAAGGTAGAAATATCTGCTTTGGCTTCTATCTGCTTCCCTGGTGGGAAGAATCTTGTCAAGAATTTCTCCTCAACCACACCCCAATTTGTTAGGCTTTGATTTGGGTGTGATTGCAGCCATTCCTTAGCTTTACCTATCAAAGAGAAAGGAAACAAGTGTAAGTAAACAGATTCTAAATTACCTTCCTCGAAACCCATAGTACCAATCAATTCATAAAAATTAGAGAGATGAGCATTTGGATTTTCATGATCCAATCCAGCGAATTGATGTGCACTAATGAGGTTGAGGTGTGCAGTCTTCAATTCTAAAGCTCTGGCATTTGGTGGTAACACAATGCTTGAGAAGTGACGTGGTCCTTGATGAGATATATAGTCTCCTAGCGTCCTTCTTGGAGCTTCCTCTGCCATGTTTTTGGGTTCTTCAACAATTGTCCTCCTTCTTCTCCCGTTCCTACCTCTGTTTCTTCGCGACGTCCTTTCTATTTCTGAGTCAAACTGTAATTGATTGGGGGACGTCTGACCTCTCGGAAGCATAAACAAGAAACTTTGAAAAAGGTAAGTGTGGAAGAAAAATTTTAATAATAATAGAAAAACAATAAATTTCCTAAAATAATAAAATTTTCTTAAAATAACAAAAATAATAATTAAAAGAAATCCTAAGATAGATAAAAATAAAAGAAATCCTAAGATAGATATTCTTGATAACTAGACCGCCCAGGTATACACGAATTGGAAACCGTTTCCCTGGCAACGGCGGCAAAAGTACTTGATGGGTTTCTGGCAAGCGAACCAAAAATCCAGTAGTATAATAGTAAGAAAAGTATCGTATCCACAGGGAACGGTCAATTCACGTATACTCGTGATCTAATTATCAAGGGAAACAACGAGTTTTGAGAATATTGTTGTGCGAAAAACGTAAATAACAGATTAATAATCAACTGAATTAGAAAGGAAGAGTTAGAGACACTTTACTTGGCTTAGGATTGGACTTCATATCATCACACCTTTTGTGCATGTAAAAACTATTTATTATTTTAGGTTTACTCTATAATACTGTAGACAAACTATATTGCTAAGACCCCGAGTTACCAGCGGCGTCACACACTCAAAGGTAATCCATGCGGGCTCTCCCAAGCGACAGACTTACCCTCGTCTTATTTTGCTTTCTTTTATTCCGTTTGTAAAAGAACTAGTTGATAAACGAGGCCTAAAGCTACAAACGCACCTTCATTAGAGTACTTTCACTACCCATCACTCATTAGATACATCATTGCGTTGAATCCTGGATAGACAATCAACTAACCTTTTCTATCGGTAATTTAATAACCATGCCTATCCTATAGACGCCCTTCATTAGAGTACTCACACTACCCATCAATCACTAGCAACGACCATGTTTTGGTTCACTGGCTACCGAGTCCTCTTATTCACTCAGAGAATGGGTTTCTTCAGAATCCGCTCCCCCATCCTCAATCCTAGTCGAAACTAGCCTATAACTCCGGCGCAAGCGCAGAAGTTTGGAATTAAGCACAGAATAAGATTACCAATATTATAGACAGAGAGCTCAGGAAATAATAATATAGAGTTTACATACACTTGGGAATAGAATCAATTGCATCCAATCCTAATGGAGAGTTAACTACACAAGGTAGCCATACAAACCACCGAAGATGTTGTCACCATCTTCAATCCTTGTGAAGCGTTCCTCCTCTCCTACTTTAAAATTAGCTCTGGTGCATTATCACTGAAATATGACTGAATTACAATAATCGTGCACACTTGATCTGGTGCAAGAGGTTTCTATTTATAGGCTAAGGAAAGACAAAGAAAATTGGGGAGAAATCTATCTAAAAATGACAACAGGGCAAGAATCAGCGTGATCTGCGCTTCACCCTGCGCTACAGCGCGGGATGCAGCGCAGGTTCCAGAGAGTTGCGCTTCACCTTGCACTACAGCGCAGGTTGAATCGCGCAACGCGTTCTGCACAGCTTCAATCTTTCTCTTTTTAACTTGATCTCTCCCCGAGACTGGTTTTGGATTTTTCTTTCCTTGTTTCCCTTTATTTGATGAAATCTTTGTATTTATTGAGCATCTTTGATTTATTTGGGAAGGTTGTCTGCAGAATCCTTGTTTGATTGGCAGAGATATCTTCATTAATGGCTCTCAGATATTCTTCAAATCTTCATTATTGCTCACAAATAATTTTCCAATCTTCATTAATTGCCTTCAATCAAACTTCAAATCTTGCAGATATCTCCCTTATTTAATGCTATCTTTCCCTCAAATCAAATCTTTGCAATATCCTGCAAAAATCAGCAATATTTCTATAAAAATAGCATCAAAATCAAATCTCAGATTAATAAATACAATTTATCTAATATTTAATAAAAAGGGATTAAACTGGGGCAAAAATACCATTTTATCCTTGATAAGTGAACTAAAAAGTGCTCTAATTTATCATATGATTTTCACTTATCAATGCTACTGCTTCAGGAGTTTGACTTGGACATTCAGGATATGAGTGGTGCACATAATCTTATGGCAGACCATTTGAGCTGCATTGAGAGAGCGGAGGATGCATTTCCTATTCGAGATGACTTCTCGGATGAGCAACTTTTGGCTTTGCATGATTCTCATCCCCCTCCCCTTACCCCGTGGTTTGCTAATATTGTAAATTATCTTGTTGCATCTGTTTTTCCACCCTTAGCATCTAGGGCTCAAAGTGATGGACTTAAGAGTGATGCCAAGTATTATGTATGGGATGACCCTTATTTATGGCGTTTTTGCAGTGACCTGGTCATCGTAGGTGTATTCCAGATCTTGAGATTCAGTTTGTACTTTAGTTCTGTCATGCCTCACCTGTTGGAGGACATCTTGGACCTCAGAGGACAGGACGGAAGGTGCTGGATTGTGGATTTTATTGGCCAACTATTTTCAGAGACGCCTGAAGAATCTCCTCTACATGTGAGCAGTGTCAGAGAAAAGGAGCGACCATTTCTAGCAGGCAGCAGGTGCCCTAGCAGCCTATGTTGTTTTGTGAGATTTTTGATGTGTGGGGTATTGATTTTATGGGACCATTTCATGTTTCTTTTGGTTCTATATATATATATATATATTGCTTGTTGTGGATTATGTCTCTAAGTGGGTGGAGGCTATAGCCACAAGGACTAATGATGCTCAAGTTTTGGATTTTGTTAGGTCTAATATCTTTTGCAGGTTTGGAGTACCTCGAGCCATTGTTAGTGATCAGGGGACCCACTTTTGTAAACGGTCCATGGAGGCTTTGCTGAAGAAGTATGGGGTGGTGCATAGAGTTTCTACACTATACCACCCCCAGACTAATGGACAGGCTGAGATCTCCAATAGAGAGATCAAGAGGATTATGGAGAAGATGGTGCAGCCTAACAGGAAGGATCTGAGCCGCCGCCTTGATTATGCTTTATGGGCTCATAGGACCGGCTACAAAGAACCTCTTGGGATGTCTCCCTTTAGAGTTGTTTCTGGTAAGGCGTGCCACTTACCTGTGGAGATTGAGCATCGGGCATATTAGGCAGTTAGAGCTTGCAACTTGGATTGTGACCAGGCAGGAGAGCAGAGAAAGCTTCAGCTGCAGAAGCTTGATGAGATCCACCTGGAGGCCTATGAGAACTCTAAGTTCTACAAGGAGAAGACTAAAAAATTTCATGATCAATGTTTTGCTAGAAAAGAGTTTGTTGTACGCCAAAAGGTTCTATTGTTTAATTCTAGACTTAAGCTCATGCCTGGTAAGCTTCGTTTTCGTCTGGTTGGACCTTTTCTTATTACTCATGTTTATCCTTATGGTGTTGTTGAATTGAAAAGTGAGTCCACTAACAAGACCTTCAAGGTCAATGGCCACCGTCTCAAGTTATTTCATGAGAGTCCCGCTTTGGTAAAGGAGACGGTTGAGGAGATTAACTTGGAGCTTCCCACATTCCCTCAAGTGCAAATATTTCCACCTTGATGAGGGAGTCTCTTTCCCCACTTTTTCATTGCACTATGTCTCTTATTCTCTAATTTGATTATTTTTACATTGAGGACAATGTGTGATTTAAGTGTGGGAGAGGAGATTTGTAGTTTTAGGAATTTAGGAATTAGTTTGTTGTTAAGAAAAATAAATATTGTTTGTTGTTTTTATAATGCAAAAAAAAGATACTGT
This sequence comes from Sesbania bispinosa, assembly GCA_026901365.1. Classification (NCBI taxonomy): domain Eukaryota; kingdom Viridiplantae; phylum Streptophyta; class Magnoliopsida; order Fabales; family Fabaceae; genus Sesbania; species Sesbania bispinosa. The sequence goes on from QLOH01000003.1 coordinate 3,443,533, forward strand.
AAACTGTTAGCTGAAATTTGTTGTATGCTGCCTGAAAATTACTATTTGTTGTCTGAAATTTGCTGTTTTCTGAAGCTGTTAGTTGTTGCGTAGTTATTCTGTAGCTACTGCTGTTACTGTTGTGCTATCTGAAATTTACTGTAAACTATCTAATTTCCTGTTTTGCTGTTGTTGTTGGTATTTATGCGTTACTGTAGTTGTTGTTGTGTTTTTACTGTTGCTATTTACAGCAGAATTTCATTTTACAGAAGAATTTTGACAGTTATCTGAATTTTACAGCAAAAACAGAATTTTGACAACATGAAAATAATACATTTGGTATGTTTTTCATTGGATTTTTAGGATTACCATTGTAGTTGGCTTTTTCATCATTCTTGGATAATTGGTTTCTTGACTTATTTTGATTGGATTCCTTGTAATTTGGTGAATAATTGGGTTTTGATAATTATTGGGTTGAATCTTTTGTGATAGAGTTGTCCTTGGTGAGATTTTGAGCCTTAATGTGGATGGACCATTCTATGCCATTCTCTTTTTTTCTATGTGATTTCACTGATGTTTTCTTGTGCTCTAGAACTTGGCTTGACTCTTTGATTTGCAACTTTGTTCACATGCATGTATTTAGATGATTGAGGCATTTTTGTTGATATTGAGCTACTAGCCATATTAGCCTACCTTGATGTTATTCCACTTGTTAGCCCCTTTGAGCATATGCATCCCATTTCTTGTTATTAAAAGCTCATTACAAGCCTTAAAAGTGAAAAACCATGATTGTCCTTGCCTTAGAGAATAAAGAAGCTTTGGAATTGTTTTGGGAATAGGTTCTTGAATAAGTGTGAGGGTGTACTTCATTTTCTTATCTTATCTCCTCATGTGATAGCTCATTGTTGACATTTGGCTAGTTTAAAAAATGGAAAAGGAAAGAAAAGAAAAGTAAAAAAAAAAGAGAGAGAGAATAAAGAAAAGCTCAAAAGAAAAGTGTTAAAAAAGAGGCAAAGAAATAAAGTGTTCTTAGAATAAAAAAAATGGGTCAAAAGGTAGAAAAGAGGAGTTTAATTGTAATCTTGAGATGTATGCTACTTGCATTTATTCTTGGATTTATTTCCCATTGCTCCTCTATTCTCTTTGGTTTATAGCTTCTTATCCTTCATTTTCCCTACCTTTACCTTGGCCCCATTACATCCCTTATGAAGTCCTCTTGATCTTTGCTTGCATGTGTTTCAATTGTTGTGGATATTAGAATCTTGCCAAGCTTATGGTTGTGTTTGCTTGCATGAGTGCTTTGAGTGTATATACACAAGCCTAAACACTTGAGAGTTGGAGAGTTTGTCTGTTGAGGATTCTATCACTCTTGATTCACCCATTTGATTTGATCTACCCTTTTGTTTGCTAAATTATTGGGAATTCCATTCATATTTTTCTTGATTCCATGATTCCTTGGATGTTGTATTTTGCCTACTCCTATGCATTCCTTGGATCTCATTATAATTATGCCATTTGTATTTGCATTGTGCTCCCTAGTTGGTGTTTGGCTTCATATGGTGTTTTGCACGAAGTACAAAAGGGCAAGTGTGGGGGAATTTGAGGAGCACATTTTTATTCACATTTTGCATAATTAGTCTTAGCTTCTTGGAATATAATTGTGATTAAATCCACTATTTTAATTGGAATTCACCAGAGATAGGGTGAAGGCAGAAGCAACCTGAAGGGAAGCTTAGGCTAAAACTGAACAATCTAGATTATAGAAGCTTTTAGGAAAGCTTAGAAAAGTGAATATATTCATGTCTATGATGTCAAAGTTCCTTCACTATCAATAAAATCAGTGTTTCAAATCATTTTTTTTTACAAAGTGTTCTTATTCTGATACTCTTGTTCTAAAATTTGTTTAACATTTATATGACTCTATTCCAAATGCATACTTGTCATTCTTATTATGCTCTGATAAAGCTTGTTCTGAATAACTTATAATAATCTTGCTTTGATACCTTTTGATGGATGACAAAAGGGGGAGTAATAATATATTAACATTAAATATGAATCTAAAGTATACAATTCAGGGTGAGTAAGGACAAAAGTTTAGCAATTATTTGAATCTGAAGTAAACAGTTCAGCGGGAGCAAGGACAAAAGCTTAAATGCTTATCTCAGGAGGAGCCCTGAAATTTATTTAAAAGCTCTATCTGAAACTTGATTAATAATCTATACCAAAATATGTTTAAACTCTTTTACGTTCTGAATTTTTGTTGAAACAAATTTAAAAGAAAATTTAATTTTGTTCTATTTAAGTTTATCATTATCAAAAAGGGGGAGAATGTTGAGTCTCCAGACTTTAAAAGTCTAAAGACATCCCTAAGATAAGATTGGGGAGAATCCTAAGTCTCAAGACTTTGAAAGTCTAAAGACACCCCTATGATAAGATTTTAATGAATACAAACTTAGATTAAGACTTCGCAAATGATCTAACAGGTGTACTTGTATTTCAGATAAGCTAAAAATCAACTGATGAAAAAGTGTCTGAAGTACGCTTTAAAAGAAAGCAATCTAAAGTACTACATTGGTTTTGAAAGATGTATCCGTCTGAAGAACTCTAGGCGTTGTGAAGAAAATGGTTCATAAGTGTTGTTTGAAGTCTCAAAACTGAAGTATTGTGTGAAGTTTGGAGACTAAAGTACTGAAGTACTATCTGAAGTATGAAGATTGAAATGTTGTCTGAAGATTGAAGCGTTGTCTAAAGACTGAAGTACAGACTGAAACCAAGCTGTCTGAAGCCTGGAGGTTGATTGATGTGTCATGACTCAGTCTGCACCACTCTTTCACGCAACCTTTGTACACAAATCAGGATTAACAAAAAGTAGCTTTCTGGGATACCTTTTTTGAGTTATTCGGTGCGAAAAGAGAAATTTATTACGTAGCTATCTGCTGCAATAAGAGAAAGTACTGCTTACCTCGTCTTTTCGCCAGAGATGTCTCACAACAGGAGTATTTGCACCTAAAGCAATCACTCAATGAAATTTTCATCATCTAACGCCCTAGAAACCTATAAATACTGGAAAAAAAAAGATCATCGTAGTTATTGAAGTTGTTGTAAGAGAAGTTGATCTAAGAACAAAAGAAAAATAAAAAAGCTCACGCGAAGCAAAAACTCTGCCAAAATTCTCTTTAGAATTTCACTTTGAATTCTCTGTACTAAACACTTTCATATCCAGTGTTAGATCATTGTTATTTTGTTGTACAATCTGAACGAAGAGATGTTAGTTCTAAGTTCATTTCTCTTTGTAAATACATTGAGAGTGTTGAGAGCCTGGAGAGGCTTGGTTGAAGAAAGAATACTTGTTGTAAGAGCCTGAAGAGGCTTGGTTGAAAAAATACTTGGTGAAGAGCCTGGAGAGGCTTAGTTGAAGAAAAAAAATACTTGGTGTAGAGCTTGAAGAGGCTTGGTAGTAAAGAATACTTGTAATCTTTCATATTAGTGGGAAATCCAGAAGCTTGTTGGCTCTGGAACTGGACGCAGCTCACAAGTGGAGTGGGTGAACCAGGATATACTTGGCTGAGTGCTTCTCTTACTCTTAACTATTTACGTTGGTTTTCAACTAACAAGAAGAGGGTTTTTGAACTGGGTTCTTATAAGCAATTCTTAAAATACAATTTGCAAAAACTGTTTTAAAATTTCTATCTGAAATTTTTCAGACAAGGAACTGAACTTCAGACAACCCTAAAAACCTGTCGGAAATTCCTTAAAACTCAGATTACGAAAAAGCCTTCCCAAAAATGTTAAAATTTATAAAAACACTATTCAACCCCCCTTTTAGTGTTTCCTGTGTGTTCCTACAATCCTATCCTAGATGATCCGTTGTTATCTTAGGACGCCATCCGTATAGATGTCCACACTCTAGATGTCCAACCCGGGGCGTAAGGGGGTGTGTTAGAGTCCAACATTGCCTAGAGATAAGGTCAATTAAAAGTATATAAGTCTTGGACAATCCTCACTCTACAAGCTAGTTAGCTTTTGGATTTAAGTTAGTCTTAGGTCCAATATCTAAAACTTTCTATTTTTTTATACTAGTTCTAAATTTTTAACACCCTAATTTTTATATTTATCTTATGTTTTCTATATTCCTTAACTTTTATCATATTATCTGTCATATTTATTACTTTTTATTTCTCTTTCTTACTTTTCTCTTCACTCTTAAAGTGTATACACATGATGGGTGTGATTCTTTTCCCATTTTTATGGATAATTCTATGGTGGACCGTGGTCTATGGTACATCATGGTTACCTAGGAAATTACTTTCAAAAAATTTCATAGGTAACAACTTTGCAGGAAATCTAGATGTAATTCTTTAGTATACCATGGTCCATGATAGAATGATTGTAACATCCCAAAATTAGGGCCTAGAAACTACAGTGAGAGCTTTAGGTTGTGGTCCCGGCCAAGTGGCAAAGAGTTGGAGATGTCGGAGATTTAAATATGAATTTAGATAGGAATTTGGTAAATGATCTAAGAGGATTAAAATGATTTAAGAATGAGGAAGGGATATTAGAAGAAAAAGAACTAAGTTGGAAAGGTATGATATTAGATGAGAGTTAAGGAATTGATTCAGAGTTATTAGTTTTAAAGGAACCAGGGTGGAAGGTGATTTTATGGAAAGGAACGAGGGAGTAGAGGAGCATAGTCTCATGAACACTTAGAACCCTTAACGTTGGCCTTTTTGGAGTCAATTGATGAGTTATAACACGACTCAGGTAAATCTTACCCCGTTAGGCTTTAACAAAGGTTGTTGCTCAATTTTGAGTTTTAAGCCTTATGACCTTTGCTCACTAAGATCCGGCGCTTCAGTTTGATAGGCTATATGTGTGAAGTCTATAAATCGGTTTAAGTATTTAAACATGATTATAAGACTTAGCATCCTTAAGTTTTAATGATTAACAAATAAGATTATATTAATGATTAACAAATAAGATTATATTATCTTAACAGGTTCTACTGAGAAAGGTATTGGTTTGTTGATTATGTTTCAGGATGGAATATTCACTATCTAAAGAAGAAGAGTAGAAGAACACATCAAAAGAAGAATCTGAAACAGGGGATCAGAATCAAAAGAACAAAGTGCAGAATCCGAAGAAGAGTAATCCACAACCAAGTTGAAGACTCGAAGAAGTGAAGACTCAAGATACACCTATTTGAAGTGCAGCCATCATCCAAAGAAATGAAGACAGCATGAAGCAGTCTGAAGATTGAACTTATCTGAAGCAAAGAAGCTGTCTGAAGCAAAGAAGCTGTCTGAAGCATAGAAGCTGTCTGAAGAACGCAAGCCGTCTGAAGTGTTGAAGCCGTCTGAAGTGCTGAAGCCGTCTGAAGTGCTGAAGTCATCTGAAGTGCTGAAGCCGTCTGAAGTGCGGAAGCCATCTGAAGACGTGAAGACCATCTGAAGACGTGAAGACCATCTGAAGACGTGAAGACCGTATGAAGACGTGAAGACTATCTGAAGAAGCCTATAAACAGAATCAAGAATTTATCTCTTGAAGACGTTGCTAAAGTGTGAAGCACACTCTACCAAAATGGAGTACACTTATATCAGTATAAAAGCTAAACATGCTTTTATGCCTCAATCAAAGTCTTGCACAAATGAGGAAACTCTGCAATGACTTTCTCTAATGACTGCTGCACCTGCAACAAAAGGCATTTCAGTATAAAAGCTAAACATACTTTTATACCTCGACCAAAGTCCTTCACAAATAAGGAAACTCGGCAAAGACTTTCGGCAACGCATGCTGCACCTGCAACATAAGGGATCTGCGTGCCCAGACCTACACCTGCAACTGCTGCCATACAGGGGTGATCAGGAGACTAAGCAGAAGCAACAAAGAAAAATGTTTGAATGAAATATTTTAATTCAAACATATTTTATCATCTGCAAGAAACAGCCATTGAACAAGTCATCACACCCAAAGAAGATATGATGTCAGGAGCAAATGAAAAAGGAGTATATACAGAATCGGCAAAAGGACAAATCCAACGGATACCTCCTCATATACACTCCTAAGAAAAGCAGAAGAAATCACAAGACAGCTGAAGAAAAGCAAAAGGATATCAAGAGAGAGAACATGCAAAATAATCTCTCTAAAGAGCTCATCTACAGAAGTGTCAGAACAGGACCATCTGAACACTTATTTGCTTAAGAAGAAGCAACCGTTTGAGACCCTATTACACAACGGCTATATGAGCCACATCATCAATTATCTCAACGGTATTATGGATCATCTTCAAATGGCTATATTCCAAAAGAACATATAAATAGCCTCAAGGAAGAATTTGAAGATGTTGAACTCATTCACTTGGTTCAATCAGTTGATCAAGATGTATCAGAAAAACCTTATTGGTTGTTGACCATGCTTACTTGAATCAACCAGGTTGAAAAGGTTGAAAGAGAATCAACCATGCTGCTGACCTATTGGTCAGTCAGACAAAATTGTTGATCAACAGAATCAAACTAGTTAATCAGGCTGAGTGCCTTATGGTTAACAAGAGTTGACTTGAGCTTAAGTGGATCATGAAGATGTCAACGAATTTTGATCAGAGAGTTGGTTCTCAATCAGGCTACTGACTAGCTGGTCAGTTAGTTAGGTTGTTCAGTTGGTCTGTTTGATCAAGTGAGTTGATTGTTTGAAAGGCAATCATGCTGAACAAATGACTACCAAACTGGGTACGGTTTGAAGCTTTGATATACCTTGGTGTTCCTATGATATGGGTGAGAATGTAGCACAAGGAAACTAATGGTTTGAGAACAAGGCTGGAGCATCATTTCACATCTTAGTTAGCCTACTCTCAGAGGATACATTCCTCATAGAAAAACAGGGATTGTACTCAATTCAAACACTTGTATCACTGTCTATCCTTGTACTTAGTTTGTAATGTCTGTATCTTGAGTGTGTACTCAGTAATCTCTATGTATAAGTAGAATCGAAGTTTAGAGGTTCTGGTGAACATCTAACTTGGATTAAGTAGTGAAACTACTCAACACTTTATATGTCTGAGAGCCTGGAGAGGCTTGGTGGAAGAAAGAATACTTATGTCTGGAGAGACTATACTCGTGGTGTCTGGAGAGACTGTACTCGTGATGTCTGGAGAGACTGTACTCGTGGTGTCTGGAGAGACTGTACTCGTGATGTCTGGAGAGACCGTACTCGTGCTGTCTGGAGAGACTGTACTCGTGATGTCTGGAGAGACTGTACTCGTTGTGTCTGGAGAGACTGTACTCATATTCATATAGTGGAAAATCCAGTGGTTGTTTGCCTCTGGGACTGGATGTAGCTCACGGATTTGTGGGTGAACCAGGATAAACTTTGTGCCTAAGTCTTCTTTCCCTTAACTTCTCTATTTACAGTTTTCTTATTTATGTTGGGGATTGAAAAGTTATTTTCATAACAAACTTAACACAACGATTTCAATAAAATGATCTTTCATAAGAACAAAACATGAGATGTTTCTCACATCACTTGAAGCATTACAAAGAATGTCTTTTGAATTACTTCTGAAACAATTATCTGAAGTGAGTCTGGCAAGACCTCAGTTCAGAAATCTGGAACAGACTTCAGACAACCTATAATCATCTGAAGTATTTCAGAAACAGTTTTGAAAAACACTCAATGTAATAATCTTCAGAAGATATCTTGAGAAGTATCTGTTTAAAATAATCTTAAGACCTAAAAGAAACTTTATTTGTTTTCTTATCTTCCGCACGTTTTAATTATATCTGATCTTAAGATTCATTTTAAACATTATTCATCTTCATGATTTAAACAAAAGATGTTCAAGATTGACATAAAAAGCTTAAAACACTATTCAACCCTCTCTTCTAGTGTTTCCTGTGGTTCTAACAATATGACGGTATTCCGATCTAATTTGCACCTCCAAACAGACTCATTCTCGCTCAAGCGAGAATTTACTCACTTGAGCGAAAATATCAGCAGAAACATGTTTCGAAATGCTGTCAATCTCGCTCAAGCGAAAATTTGGCAGAATGTCACCTTTTTTACTTCGCTCAAGCGAAATAATTTCGCTTGAGCGAGAGTACACGAGACCATTTTTTAAAAACAGAGATTTAGGGCTTCCAGCCCTCATTTTCTCTCTTTTCTTTCATTCTAGAGAGAGGAACTAGAGAGAGAAGGGGTAGATTGAAGGAGGAATCATGGATTGGAGCCACCCACACCGTTCAAGGAGCTTGGATCTTCATCCTCATCCTTCCATTCCTCTCTATTCCCTCCATTAGAGGTGAGTAAAGCTCACACACCACCACTCCATCATGTATATGCTTCTATTATGACCCCTATTCTCCTATTCCTTTTCCCTTTTAGTTATGGATGTTGATTTATGGTTGAAATAGATGATATTCATGCTCGGAGGTGTTTATTAGCTTGCATGTGAAAACCCTAGGTTAGAGTAATTTGGGGATTTGCGGATTTTGTGGGTACAACTGTTATGGGGTGATTTTATTGATGATTCTTAATGTTTTATGATGATGATTCTGTGAGTTATGGATGTATACCTGGATTTTATGTGAATGTTAGTTTCCAGCATGCAGTTTTGTTGTTAATGTTATGTACTATGTTCTATTGGAATTATTACCCATGCATCTGCACTATCTAAAAGACATAGTTAATCGCACATGGGTCGAGGGTCGAGTCCCTAGGCCTTGGATCCGGTTAAGGGAGGTTCTTCTTGGAGAATAATTCACCTTAAGGGGGTGGAGAAGTTCAAGTTCTTAATACTTGTTGAGATTTGATTTTCAATTATTTCGAATTCCACAAGTGACAAGGGTATGATGCCATTTCGAATTTACAGAAGAGGTAAAATCACCTCATTTCGAATTTTGATAATAAGTCTGTTAACTTAGAGAAAAATTCTTGATTGAAGTCAAGGCAAAAAGACTTTAGGAATTCGAAAAGAAGACAAGTGTAAATTCGAGAAATAATACATTGCAGGTATTTCAAAAGGCAAGTGATAGTTCTTTTATTCATGATCCAAATTCGAATCACATCAGTTCGAATACATTGGAAATATATTAGAAAGGAAGCTATCCTAAGTGCCCAATACAAACAAAAGGAAACTATCCTAATTTCTAAGGAGTACTTGATTCCTGTTTAACAAGCCTTTTTCTCTTCTTCCTCCTCCACAAGCTTTGATTGAACCAAGGCAAAAAGAATGTCTTCTCCAATCTGTTGAACCACCTTGGTGTACTTGGGGAACTAACAAACAAATTCATTTATTTCTAAATGAATTAATAATTGGCTACTACGTTCAACCCAAAAGAAAACCTTCAAAAAGGAAAGGTTGAAAAAGCCTATAGCTTTAGCCACTTCGTCAATCCTATCAAAAATGAAATCATTCTAGATTGGATTGTACGCAGTAGCCAAAGGAATATACCTCTTCATATTCTTTGAAGGATTTAGATAAGACGAAGAAGGGAAATGAGAAGGGTTTTTGAAGAGAAACCCAAATGAACTCCTATTTATAGGAGTTAAGAGGGTTAAGGTTCATAAATGAGCCAATTGTAACGTCCAATAGGGAGAACCCTTATAACGGGGTTGAATGGACGGTGGCCGGTGGTCTTTATGACCTTTGAATTAGCCAAATGAAGCTTGCCACATGACGAAGGGAAGAGTGTAGTCAAACTCTAGAAAAGAGAAAAACTCATTAAGTTCAAGTGTCAAGAAAAAACTAAGTCTTAAAGTTAAGGATTTTCTCGAATCCATGAAGTCAAAATTCCAAAAAGAAGATTTCGAGAAAACAGAAAGAAGATTTCGAGAAATCAGAAAGCAAGAATTCGAGAAACAAGAACGAGAATTCGAAGACAAGATATCCGAAGACTTAGAAGATTTCTGAAGAAATCAAAAGGAAGTTCGAAAAGTCAGAAGACAAAAAAAGACAGTTATTGAAGATCAGAAACAGTTTTCTGGGTAGCAGAAGACGTGACAAGCATGCACGCTGCCAGCACAGAGGGCTAGATGATGTGTCATATGTACATTAGTTAGCCGTTAGGATTAGGAAACTATAAATAGGTGAACTCTTGATGTAATAAAGGTTGGCAAATCATTATACTCAAACTCTGAAACACCTTATACATCTGATCTCACTGCGACAAACAGGTTACAAGGAGTAATAGTATGTGATGAACCCATCCACATTTCAATTCAAGCAAATTGTTCTTACAATTCATTTACTTTCTGTAATTTACATTTTGTATTCTTCATTCCATGCACTTTTATCTCTTTGCTTTGAATTCTGTATTCTTACAAACATTCTGAAACTGTGATTTTCTTTAAGTTTAAAAGAAGTCAAGTGAAAATTTAGAACTTTTCATAAAATTATGAATCAAGTGGTTCTAATTCTTAGTGAAAGATAAGTTTTTGATAGAATTCTGAATCAAACTCTTTGAAACTTATCATTTCTGGATTTCTGAAACTTAGCATTTGATTTGGTGAAATTCTGTACCAAACAACCATTCTTTCAGAAAACTTGAACTTTTGAAAGTCTTTTATAAATCAAAAACACCATAAATCTACTTTTTTAAAGAGTCCCGTAAGAGGATCTGATTCTAATCCCCAGATTGTTCGTAGAATCAAAGTGATTAAAATTTAATTTTCGAAATTAGATTTTTCACCACAAACAATACTCTTATCAAGGCATGGGCCATGAAGTAGTGGTCGTAGTCGGGATTCGAGTATTAACCACGATGACGCCTCTTAAGACCCACAGATTATCAGAGGATCCAGGGGTTGAGTCCCTAGGCCTTTGGGTCAGGCACGGAGGGTTCTCTTCGGAGAATAATTCACCTTAGGGGGGTGGAAAAGCTCAAGTTGTTAATACTCCAATTCTGGCATGGGCCCAATGAAGGGGTCGTAGTCGGGATTTGAGTATTAACCACATTGAGGCCCTCTAGAGTCCAGAGATTTGGCTTCGGCCCAGAGATTCATGCATTAAAACTTGACTTCGATCCAGAGTAATGGCGGGATACGTCCCCAAGGAAGACGTTCCTTGTAGTCTGAGCTCAAGTCTAGCCCAGAGTGATAAGTGCAAATTATATGATATATTCTTGTATTTTTACTGCACTTATCAAGGATAAAATAGTAATTTATGCCCCAAAATAATCCCTTTTTATTAATAATTGTAATAATTGTGTTTATTTAATTTGAATTTGAATTTGATGCTATTTTAATATAAAATCTGTTAATTTTGCAGATTTATGGAGAGATTTGAATTAGAAAAGAAGATAGCATTATTTGAGGAGAGGATCTGTAGATTTGAAGTTTAAATTAGATCAAATAAAGATAAGATCAGTTGTCATTTAAACAAGGATTCTGCGGATAACTTCCCAATTTAAATTCAAAGGCAAAATAAACACAGAATCAGATCAAAAAGAGGGAAACAAGGAAAGCCAAGCAAACAAGGATAAGATCAGGAAGAGATCAAGCTGTTAAAAGAAGAAACAGAGCAATCTGTTACGCCCTCCACGCTTCACTTGCACTTAGCGCTTATATCAGATTTGTTTTCTGTTTCCTGCGCTACAAATGCGCTGAGCGCAGCTGCGCAGATTAGTTTTAGATCTGTTTTCAAATCAGATTCCTTCCAGATTTAAGATAGCTTTCCTTGGTCTATAAATAGGACCTTTTGTAAAGATCAAGGGGAGCGTTTGGAGAGACGGCAGAGCAGAAGAAAGGGATGGAGAAAGTGACAGTTTCTCCGTTGGTTTGTAACGGCTACCATGCGTAGCTAAACTCTCCAATAGGATTGAATGTAGTTGATTCAATCCCCAATTGTATGTGAATTCTATTTATTATTTATGAATCCCTGTTTTTATAATATCGGTTTTTTTATTCTATGCTTAATGCTTAGCTTCCGCCTGTGTGCCGGAGTTATATGTTGGTTTTATGGGGCGCATTCGGAATGTGGTTCTATAAAATCAATAGCGAGTTTGGGGGAACCTAGGAATAGGAAACTTGAATTCTGATTGAGTAAAAACACTCATAGTAGTCACTGTGGGAACCAGGGCGAATTGATAGCGTAAACAAATAGATCTTTAATCCAGGGTAATTTATCACTGTGGGAACCAGGGTAGATTACTTCTGAGTATTTCATATTTGTGGGAACCTTTGTGAAATAACTTTAATTTGTGCTAAGATGTTATAATTGCATATTCATAAATATTATTGGGTTTCACATACGAAATAGGTGCGATGAGACGAAGTTCAATCCTAGTCCAAGTAACTGTCTCTACCTATCTCATTTAAGTTCAATTTTATTTTATTATTTTTATTCTCTACAACCAACAATTATACGCTCTTACTTGATAGTTGTGACCACTAATTTTTATAAATTGAACCGTTCCCTGTGGATACGATACTCTTACTTACTATTATACTACTAGAATTTTGGTACACTTGTCAGAATCTCATCACAGATTAGTGATAAGACCTCGTACTGCCGGGAAATGCAGCCCATGCATGTTATCAGAAACATTATAGTTAATATGTGTTTCAGAGTACTATGTATTTCAGAGTTGGTATGCATTTCAGAATTCCCATGTATTACAAAATTTCATATGTCTGTTTGAGTTCATGATTAATGATTTATATGAATTGTTTGTGCATTGCATCTGATTGTATTCCCCACACTGTCTGCTGCATGCTTTGCTCACTGGTGCGAAACCCTTAGTTATACCGCTAAGAATATCACATTGCAAAACGTAACCGTCGAATTTACTGCTTTAAAACTTAGAAAATACGAAAATATTTTTTTTAAAAGAGTTTAATCATCATCAACTAATCGCATTCTAATTTCCATTTTAAGTATTCATGAAAATGTCCTTTTCTTAAGTCTGAAATTCATTTTCTGAAAACATCTAGACGATTCAATCATTCTGCATACATACACAACATACACGCAGATACAAGGGGATCATGGGAAAGAAACATCATAACATATATATAGAACCATAGTGTCAAAGTAATCCCGGAGTAAACAATATCACCATCAAAACAAGAGTTCTAGTAGTAGACTATAATAAATAAGACCTCAACCAAAACGAAACAAAACAAGAAGCCACTAAATCAGAGCTGCTACTAACTAGACTCGTAACTACCCCCAGTTACGCTATCCTACTCGTCATCATCCATCTCAGCAGGAATCCACCCACAACTCCTCCCTCCAGTACCCCCGAGGTTGATCATCCCAAAGTCCTCTGAGGGGTCGTCGCTGGAAGAATCCTCTTCCGGCTCCTCATCCTCAGAGTCATCCTTCGGGTCTTCCTCTGGGTCCTCCTCCTCAGATGTAGTGTCATCAATCACGATCATGGCTGGCTCACTCGGACAGGAACGGCCAAATGCGTCAGGATATACGGGCTGTGGAGGTGACACCTCTGGACCGGGAGAGTAACGAGGGGAATCTGGCTCGCCCATGGTCGCCATCCGTGAGGACTGTGACGATGCTGATGGAGAAGGGCGATGACGACGGTTGAGAAAAGTAGTGTAGCGACGGAGTCTGGGTGGAGTCTCAAACTCAAGGATCACCGACATTGTGAAATCTATCTCCGGTACCAGGGGAAGGCTGGGATGAGAAATGGTAACGCGCAACTCCCCCATGAAAACACATCGCCTGGGGACGTCTGTAATCCGCCACTGGCCCCGTGGCTCCCACCTCAACGTGATCCTCATAGTGGACATGTCTTATGAAAGCCATTACTAATCCTAATTCTATTTGTATGACTAATTAAGATTAGGCTTAACCTTTAGTCATAACTAGTCTTCATTAATCGAATTTCAATTAATCCTATCCTTCTTTAATTAAGTCTTAATCCTCACTTAAGATCCTAATTAATTTCTAATTATCCCTTAATCTCTTCCTTAATCTTGGATTAGGGATTTTAATTATGCTTGATTAAGGTTAAATTATAATTAATTAGTTAATTCTTAATCATCATTACTAATTAATTACTTAATACTTTTATTAAGGTTAATTAACTTTAACCTTAATTAATCTTCCGTTACTTAATTAACCTAAGTAGATTATGTTAATTTAACTTAGGTAATTAGATTAGCTAAGTCTACTAATTAATTTCTAAGTTTTAATTTCTTAATAACTTGGATTAGAGTTGAAGTCCAACTCCAATCTAACTTTTAATTTCATAATCTAATCTTGATTGACTTTTAATGAGTCTTTAACTCCTTTTCTTAAAGGTTTTAAACTTAAATTAAAAGCCTAAAGGTTCTATAACTCTTAGGAACTTATTTTTAGTCATGGCAACCTAAAATATTGACCTTTAAGTTGACTTGGTTGGAATTGGAAATCCGAATTTGTTTTATTTATTTTTAAAGACTTATTCTTAATTGCACTTTAGTCCTTTTACTTGTAAAATTGCTTCTTAGTCCTTTTGGACCACCAAAGCCCATAAACATGTTTTCAACATACCCTTGACCTTTTTAAGATCAAAAAGGTATTCTTGATGAGTTTCATCAAGAACAACTCATGAACATCAAGAACAACTTGAATGTTCATCAAAACTTCAAATTTTTCACAACATCCAATCTTCACCAAAACTTCACACATTCATCAACAAACAATCTAAATGCCAAATATCATACTAATCCACTCAAAATCATCCACATACAGATTAAAGTTCATAACTCCATTTTCAAGCTCATAAACACTATTTTTCAAAGATCAATCATCCAAAACAATTGTATACCTTCAACCAACTTCATGCATGTTCATAGATTCATCATACAAACACATTCCAAGCACAAAAAAATTTTTGAAACACATGCAGCCCCAAAATCCCTCAAGGCCGAGAGCTATTAGAGGAAAAAGGGGAAAATTTTTTCCAAAATTGTTTCTTGGCTTGCATGCACCAACAATCAAAATCCAAGCACATTCCAAGCACCAAAATAAACTTAAAAACATGTAAACAACCCAGCTCCAAGAATTCAAAACGTTTGCTCAAAGAAAAGCTCAAAAAGTGATTTTTTTCAAGGAGAACAAGAGTAAAAATAAGGACTTTAAGGGCAAATCCTTGACTCTAGTTACCAATCCTACTAGAGTTCAAGTTCTCCCCCCCTTTACCTCAAATTTTCAAGAAAATGAGTGCAGAATTCTGGTCCCAAAACAGCCCCCAAAGATGCCTCCTTTAGTCACCAACAAGGATTTTTCAAGGCTAGAAAGCTTAGAAATGGAAGCTTTGGTTCAAAGATGGAACCTTGGCTTGATGTGTTTAAGGTGAGATGAAAAATTTTGAGAGAACATGGTGGATAGTTCACGGTCAAGGAAGGAGAGAAAGAGAGAAATGAGAGAAAACTAAAGCTTGCATGTTGGAAGGAAAGAAAGAATAAATGAATTTTGGTGTTTTAAATGCCATAAGGCTTAGTCTTAACACTTGTCTTGGAGAAAAGAAAGAAAATGACAAGTGTCCCTCATGCAAAGCTCTCCCACATGCACGGCTTCTAGAAGGAAGAAAAGAAAGGTTTGTGCAATTTTTCTGGCCCGGATCAAGAGTATTCGGGCCCGGTTCAAGAGACAGGAGGGGCAAAAAGGTCATTTTTCACAGAAAAAACCCAAAAATTCCAAAAAAAAATCCTAAAAATAGGAAATTAAATTCTAAATCCAAAAATATGAATTTTGATGATTAAAAATAATTTTAATCACTCAAAATCCAATAAAACACTCAAAACAGCAAAAATGGCAAAAACGGTAAAACGCGGGCGTTACAACTGGGACCGTAGTCTCACCCCACGTTACGGGGATATATTTTAGTTATGCAGAATGTACCAGCTTTATGTTCAGAAGGGAAATGAAGCTCCTGTAGTGGATTCATCCATTCCCAGTGGTCAAGAGAAATTCTTAGTTGTTAATTAATTGTAATTAATGGTTTAACGATGTATTAATGTAGATACTTTATATTGGCCATGGAGGCTTAATTGTGGTTAAGATTGTATTGGATTATCATAAACTGTATTGGTGGTTTTCTGGATTTCAAGATAAGATAGAGAATTGGGAAATGTCCAGTTTTTTGGGGAAACTCTTCCGGATTTCCGGTAGTAGTTTTATGAACCATAACTCCCCAGTGAGTAGGTTCGTTCCCTAGGTTTTAAATAAGAATTTGTATTGAGAGCCATGATGTATGAACTTTGTGGAAGCTTAAGCAAACGTTGGATTGCCTAAGCAATTGTTTGTTTTGCTTGACGATGTCGAAAATGGCGCGAAATGATTTCAGAAATTCGGAATAGTGTTTCCAACGAACATTATTCTTGAATTAAAATATTAGGATGTTACAATAATCCTCTTGTTCCATGAAAAAATCTCCAAATAAAATGCACCTCCTTCAACAACTTTTAGCATGGTTGGAGCTTGAAGAAGGTAATTTCTCCTACTTCACTAACATCAATCAACAAAACACACTTTTTCCATAGTCCATATGACCACATCCTTGACATCATCTAAATATCTACAACCGGTTCCATAATGTGTATTTGTGTATATCCAATGTAATCAAAACACACACAGACACACTATATATATATATATATATATATATATGATTTATATAGGATTAAGTACGTTACTTAGAGAGTACTTATTAAAATTATTTAACTCAATAACTCTTTATAAGATAAAAATTTAACAAATTTAATTGTTATATAAATTATATTAACATGTTGATCATGCACACCAAATTTTAGATATCGCAGATATTAGTAGGTATATAATTTCATTTATAGTCAATATATACTTATTTTTTAAAAATATATTATACATTAAAATGAAGTTGTTGATATATAGCAGCACATATATAGATCTAGAATCGGAATCCAACAAGCAAGAATTAGCGCACAAGAGATGAGCAAATTGACAAGTATAATTCAGACTTAATAAGAACAAAAGAAGAATGAAATGGAAAAATGGAAAGAGATAAAAGTGGAGAAACATCGCATGTTGAGGCAACCCCTCAAACTGATAAGTCTTAGTGAAGAAACGCCTGCAACTCCTAGAGTTGGATATGTCTCACAATAGTTTGGGCAAGCACGATCAATCTTTCTCTACTCACAATAAGGAGGAAAAGTAGCATAAGCTATATGTATTAAAATCAAGATTAACCATACAAGTGAGGAGCCTTCCCCTATTTATAGCTGAAGGGGGCGATTCAAAATGAAAAGAAAAA
The DNA here is from genome assembly GCA_026901365.1 of Sesbania bispinosa. NCBI lineage: Eukaryota > Viridiplantae > Streptophyta > Magnoliopsida > Fabales > Fabaceae > Sesbania > Sesbania bispinosa. Next base: position 3,460,737 of record QLOH01000003.1, read on the forward strand.
GCAAGGAAATTAAAACTATCCTGGTGAGGTGTTGAACACACAACCCTAAGCCTCCTAGTCACAAATATTAGCGCTACTTTTGAAAGGAAATTGCAAGTTAAAAACTATCTAAAACTAGACTTGAGGGCATAATATGTAGCCATTTTTAGAAATTAAATAACCAAAAATAAGAAATTATCAAATCCTTGTTGGAGTATATGACCCATAAGAGGAAGGGTCAAATGATGACTTTGAGAGAAAAATCAACTTAATCATAGGTTTTAGGATATGGTCATAAACCTTACGCCCTTAATTCCCCTTAACTTGCATCAATACTCTCATCAGTTTATCCATGACTACTAGTCTTTTACTATTAAAACTTCAGTTAGTTTTAAAATTTATTAATTTTTTTAAATTTGATCTACTTAAATATATAGGATTTTCAATTCAACGGTTAAATTGAGATGAAATTCAATATTTTTATAAAGTATTGAAATGATGAACATGACCCAGTTTGTAGTAGTGGAATTAATTTACATCAAAAGTAACTTAAAAAGCTACTCCACATCTTTATATACCCTTTATTTTAATTTAATATATATTCTAACCACGGTAATAATTAATCACTAGCTAAGCCCTATTATTTTAATTTCTTTCCCACTTCGTAAGAAGTTTTGACATGGTGGACTTGTAGCATATATAACTCGCATTGAATTCCTTCCTTTGAGGTATAATATAATATACACTTTGTTGTGAAAGTGGATATATGCATGTTTGGTGGACAATTCAACGAGTTAATTAGTGAACATATATATGATGGGGGAGTCTACAATATGAACCATAGTATTATTTGGAGAATTACTTATGGATTTTTTGAGAACTTCTTGTAGAAATTTTTGCATGCATGCAATATCCCTAAATAACACCAAGGCTGTTCATGGACCATGCGGTAGAATTCCTCTCTATTTTTTATTTTTTTATCTATTGACCTATTTAGAAGTGGGGTTATTCTCACTTTCTATCTCCATCCCCCACAAAGTATCTTTGCAAGACCACAAAAATGTAAAGATGAAACACAACATTCCGATTCCTGAATATAATTTCAAATAACTTGCAAAGTGATTATGCAAAAGGTCCAAAACACTCTGACTCTCTGAGTATATATGAGACACAAAGGTCCCGCTAGCTTTTTCAAATTCCTCTCTCTGGCTTCCATCATCACCTTGCACCAAAAACATCCTTTTACATTTTTTCAAATATAAAACATAATGCAGTCAATTTTAGTCAAAAGAAAGCACTTAGCTATGCATGAAACGTACGTCATTTTTTATTTCTCCATCCCTCCTCACGCTGTTATTATTTTCAATTAAAGCAGTCCCCCAATTTTTCACAGATGCCATTGTAAATGATCAGCTACAATATTTTTTTTACAAGAACATAAGTATATATCTTCTACGAGAGTCAATCCGAATATTTAACGAAATTGTATATTTAAGCTCGAACTCAAGACAAATTAAACTGTAAAATTCCTGTCAGCTGATCGGTGGGAAATAAGCTACAAGATGATTATATGGAAATGTGAGCTTAAAAAGGTGATTTTACAATACAGTTTTTTATTATTAGTTTTTTTTAATTGAAGTTATATACTTTTATTTTTTTCAATAAACGCTAAAACATATTTTAAAATTATATAGTTATTAAAATTTTGAAACATATTTTAAATGAAAAAATACTTTAAAAATATAAACAACGCCTTAATAATCAGCGAGCTAACATAACTGATTTGGAGGGATATGGAAATGGATTGGAATTAATGGCACCAATCAGACGAGATTGTTGCTGCTAAGGGAACTGATTTCCGAGAATTGGGTGAGAAACAACAGGTGTCTACTTTTGATGAACATCAGGAGGCGGTGGGGATTAAAATTTCAAATGTGACGTTGGGCACATGTGTTGGGCCGGTTGGTGTAGATGATCCACCAAGCCTTGCGAAGATGAAGAATTCACGGGTTCAAACTCTAATTGGGCCGCCTGCAGATAATAGTCTATTAGGTGGTGGACCTAAATGTATGTGTGCTGTTGTGGATAATTACCAATCTCAAACTTGTGCTGGGCCCCAATGTATGAGTGCTGCCGTGAAGACCTCACAAACCCAAATGTGTGTAGGGCCTCCTTGCGCAAATACAAGGCCATTACTTTTCGCACCGTGTTTTTTACTATTCCTACCCCCATATTTTTTTGAAAAAGTTTAAAACCCAAAACTGTCATTCAATTAATTGACTTACGGACAAAACTGTTCGGGAACTATTCTCGGACACCCTTGTCCGTAAGCCGTTTTTTAAAAAAAAAAATAATTTACGGATAAAGGTGTCCGGGAACTATCCCCGGACAGCCTTGTCCGTAAGTTTTTTTTAAAATAAAAAATAACTTACGGACAAGGTTGTCCGGGGATAGTTCCCGGACACCTTTGTCCGTAAATTATTTTTTCTTTTAAAAAGTAGTTTACGGACTATAGAGTCCGTAGGGGAAAGGGGAAAGAGGGGGCGGGGAGGGGCCATGGCGGAGGGAGAGGGAGAGGGAGAGGGGGCGGGGAGAGTGGAAGTGGAAGGGGAAGGGGAAGGGGAGGAGACAATGGGGGTGGAGAAATGGGAAAGTGGAGGGGAGGGGGAAGGGAAAGTGGAATTGGAACTTGGAAGGGGAAAGGGGGGCGACAGTGGGGTTGGGAGGGGGAAGAGGAAATGGAATTGGAATTGGATCTTGGAAGGGGAAAGGGGGGCGGCACAGTGGGGTGGGGTTTGGGGGGGCTGGGGAAGGGGGAGGAGGGGTAGTCTAGGTAGACAAAAACAGTGGGGGTGGGAATAGAAAAAACGCCGGTGGGAATAGCAAAAGCCCAAATACAGACGCGGAAGTGTGTGCAGAAATACGTTCGGTGATGGGGAAAATTGAGTAGGCCAAGATAATGTGTTGGATGAACGTGTTGGCCAATGCTCTAATATTAAGCCCAATTGTAGTGTCTTTAGGGAGCAGCTGCATGTTGGCAATTAAAGTAAATTGCCTTGATAAATTGTATGTGCCAAAAAATATATATGAACACTCAAGAACTAATTTCACACACATTTTTTTTTATTTTGTTGATGAATAATACACTCACAAACTTCGCATTTGTTAATAGCCAACTTACACACTTAAGATGACACAAAAAACTTGTTGAAGTTTTTCTCTGAATTTCTAACACTCATCTTGATGCTTAAACTAACTAATACCACACCTATTTATACTAAAACCAACAAAACAAGCCACCTTTTGTGACTTTTAAAACCAAGCATGCATGGTTGTTAAATCACTAAAATGACAAGTTGCAAATCTTGACTTTCAATAGCATGATAATCTAATTTTCATGCCATATAAAACCAAAACAAAGATTATAGCATGTAGTTGAAAATCTTGACTTTGAAGCATGATAATCTAGCATTCATGCCATATAGGAACAAATGATAGATTATAGCATGCATATCAAGTTGCCAAGTTTTAATTTTCAACATCCTCCCTAAAACTTTGCTCGATCATCCCAAGCATATTCTTCAACTTCAAGAATGAATTGACTTTGAGTGGCTTTGTAAAGATATATGCTATTTGATCTTCTGGCGAACAATATTCCACCACAATTTCTTTATCTCTGACCAAATCTTGTATATAGTGATACTTGATTTCAATGTGTTTGCTGCGACCATGAAAAACTGGATTCTTTGATAAAGCAATTGTTGATTTATTGTCACAGAATATTTTCGTAGGATCATCTTGTTGATGTTGTAGCTCACTCAACATTCTTCGCAACCAAACTGCTTGAGTAGCACAATTTGTTGCTGCTATATACTCTGCCCCAGCTATTGAAATGGCAACAACTTGTTGTTTCTTGGAGGACCAAGAAAATACAGCTGAACCAAGATGAAAAGCATAGCCTGAAGTGTCTTTTTCGTGTTACAGTATCACCACCCCAATCACTGTCTGTGTATCCAACCAATTATGGCTTGCAAAAACTTGAATAAAATATGCCTTCAGTAATTGTACCTTTAACATACCTTAGAATTTGTTTTGCAGCTTGCCAATGAGATTGTCTTGGTGAATCCATGAATCTGCTTATGAGGCCAACTCCATAAACTGTCAGGTCTTGTTGCTGTCAAGTACCTTAGATTTCTGATAAGTGTTAAATTAATGTAAAAATCATATTTAATTTTAATACTTATTAAGGGCAAAATGGTAAATTTATACCCCAATTTATCCCTTTTTGGCTAAAAGTGCGATTCTTGTAATTATTTAAATCAAATTTGAATTTGATTCTATTTTGATAAAGATCCTGTTGATTTTTGCAGATAAAAAATTTAAATTCAAATCCAGCATCAAGATAGTAGCAAATAAGGATAGAATCAGCATAAGATAAGCTTAAAAAGGAAGAGAATCAGGAAAGCAGATACGGAGGTTTGCGCTCCACCTGCACTGAGCGCAAGTGGAGCGCAGAATTAGAATTTCAACACTGTTTCCTGCGCTTCATCTGTGCTGAGCGCAGATCTGAGCGCAGGAACACGGAAACCTAATTCCTAATGGGCCAAACAAGGTTTCAACGGGTTTTCCAAAGTTCTATTTAAAGGACCTTCAGCAAGATCGAAGAGAAGAGGAGACGGCGGAGCATATCTAGAGCTAGAGAAAAGTGTGGCAGTCTCTCTATTGGTTTGTAATGGCTACCATGAGTAGCTAAACTCTCTCATAGGATTGAATGTAGTCGATTCAACCCCCAATTGTATTTGAATTCTCTTTGTTATTTATAAATCCTTGTTTTTACAATATTGGTGTTTTTATTCTGTTCTTAATGCTTAGCTTTCGCCTTTGTGCCAGAGTTATGATATGGTTTTATGGGGCGCACTAAGAAGTGGTTTTACGAAATCAGTAGCGAGTTCTTGGGAGCCTAGAGATAGGGATCTTGAATTCTGATTGGTGAAAACACTCAATTCATCACTGTGGAGACCAGGATGAATTGATAGCTTTAACAAATAGATCTTTAATCTAGGGCAATTTACGACTGTGGAGACCAGGGTAGATTGTTTCTGAGTATTTCATATTTGTGGAGACCTTTGTGAAATAACTTTAATTTGTGCTTTAATATTATGATTACATATTTATAAATTTCATTTGGTTCCAAATACAAAAGGGGTGCGATAGACGAAGTTCAATCCTAGTTCCAGTAATTTGCTCAACCCCATCTCATTCTTATTTACTATTGCAATCTACACAACACAATTATCTTCCCATACTTGATAAGTGTGACCACTAGAATTTACATTGTATTGTTCCCTGTGGATACGACAACCCCTTTTACTTACTATTATATTGTTGTGATTTTGGTACGCTTGCCAAGATTTCAACAACTTCTCACCAATCTTCTAAAATTAGTTGAATTAAACAGATCACCACCATTTTCCTTCTTTAACTTCAATCTTTCTTCTACTGGTGTCAACATTGGTTTGCAGACTTCCATCTTGAACTTCTTTAAGACATCTGCTGCATATTTCTTTTGAGAGATAAATATTCATTCATTTGTCTGCTTCACTTCAATTCCTAAGAAATATGACATAAGACCCATATCTATCATTTCAAAATGTGTGGTCATATTTTCTTGGAATTCAGCTAACATTTTCGAATTGTTCCCAGTGAAGATCAAATCATCCACGTATAGACAAACGATAATGATATCTCCGGCCTGATTGGTTTTGACATACAAAGCGTGCTCATATGGACTCCTGTGAAAGCCATGGTCAATGAAGTATGTGTCGATACGTGTATACCATGCTCTTGGTGCCTGCTTTAGTCCTGTTGAGTCTCAAAATATTATTAAGTGATTAATAATGTTTAAGTCTCACAATCCTAAGTTTTAATGAATAACAAATTTGGTTCAAGATTATTGGTAAAAGTACAAAATCACTTGAAGGTATATTTTTTATGTTTCAGCAACTCTCTGAAGAGAAACCCTCCGAAAATGAAGCAACTCTCTGAAGTTGACCAACCTGCTGAATTAAGGAACTCTCTGAAGAGTCTGGATCTGCTGAAGATCATCCAACCTTCTGAAGTCTGAGATGTCATGTTGTTTTTTGAGGACTTAGAGAGTCAACCTGAAAACGTAGTGAAAGACTCAAGTCTCTGTAAAGCTTTCTGGTTAGCTGAACTTGTTGCAAGGAAAAACAGAGGCTTTCTGGCGCGTTTCAAATCACATTCACCAAAAAGGAGTTTCTCTGCAAAAAGTACACTTTATCATAAAAGTAGAGTCAACAATGCTGCTACCTACCTCTGTTGTATCTACTGCCACAAGCTACTACTTTGTCTCTCAACCGGTCTATAGATTCCGTCTCTCTATACAAATGAGACTCATGCATAGAAGAAAGTGAGAGAAAAAGAACATCAACTTGCTGAAATGCTAGAAAATCTCTCAAGAAAATTCAAGAGCCAAACTGTTGTGTGTCAAAACTGAATCATTATTTCACACCTACACTGCTTAAGTCGGAAGCTATCAGAAGATTGTCTCACAACGACTATAGTGTTATTTTCTCAACGGTGACTAAGAAGTCTTCAACGGACAAATTTTTGGATTCTATATATAGCTTCATGGAAGACTTTGAAGGTGGCTAACCACTGGTGAACCCCTGGCGAAGCCCAAGAGAAGAGTGGTCCTGTTCTTCAAGAAAATCTATCATGCCGGCACTCTGCTGAAATTTCTCTGAATTTCCTTGTACTTAGAATTTATTCATTGTATCCTGAGTTTTACTCAATTATCCCTTTGTACAAGAGAACCTGTGTTTAAATTTCTCTGAAACTTAAACTATCTATCATTGTAAACACTGTTAAGTGTCTGAGAGCCTGGAGAGGCTTGGAGAAATAAAGAATACTCAGTTTAGCCTGGAGAGGCCGTGGCCAAAGAATACTTGTTTAGCCTGAAGAGGCTGTGTCCAAAAATACTTGTTGGGCCTGGAGAGGCCAGGTGTGCAAATAATACTCATTGTAATCTTGCTGGATTGGTGGAAAATCCAGTGGTGTGTTTACCCTGGGACTGGACGTAGCTCACTGAGTTGGTGGGTGAACTTGGATAAATTTATGTGGCTAAGTTCTCTCTTCCCTTATCTCTTTACATTCAGTTTTTATCTAACCAAGGAGGGTTATGAAAAGTGCATTTATAAATCCACGCATAAATCAATCTCTTTAACGCGAAAATATTTCAAAATCAATTTTACACAACCTGCTGAGTCATATCAACAAGTTGCTGAACTTCTAGTTTCGGAAGGTTGAAAAAATATTTTCTCAAACTGTTTGTTTGTTTTTAAGGGTTTTCAGAAAATCTGTAAAGAATTGTAAAACAATATTCAACCCCCTTCTAGTGTTTCATGTGGTCCTAACAAGTCCATATAGTGCTTTCTTCAATCTGTAGACTTTATCTTCCTCTCCTTGTTTAAGATTCTTAGATTTTGGACCTGGGCCTAACTCAACCCCAAAAGCTATCTTATAGGGTGAGGATTGCCCAAGACTTATATACCACAATTCGACCTTATCTCTAAGCAATGTGGGACTCTAACACACCCCCTCACGCCCAGGACTAGACATCTGGAGCGTGGACAACTATACGGGTGGCGGCCCAATAATAACGGATCATCTAGGATAGGCTCTGATACCATCTTAAAATACTGAATAATTGTATTCTGATTGATTAAAAATAACAAATACAACATACACATATATATAAACTATGACAGAATCAAATCCCTAGAGTTTTGGGATTAGGATCAACCTAAATAAGGAAACTATACACTAAATCAGGATCAACCTAAATAAGGAAACTATACACTAAATTAGGATCAACCTAAATAAGGAAACTATACACTAAACCAAAGGATTATAACTATCATATCTTTACAGAATATACAGAATATCTCAACACTCCCCCTCAAGTTGGAGCATACATATCATAGGCATCCAGCTTGTCACATATATAGGTTATCCTAGGACCCCGCAAAGATTTAGTAAAGATATCTGCAAGTTAATCCTTGGAGCAAACTGAGGAAGTCTTGATGACACCGGAGAGGATCTTTTCTCTGATGAAATGACAATCAACCTCTATATGCTTTGTCCTCTCATGAAAAACTAGATTAGAGGAGAGGTATAAGGCTGACTGGTTATCACACATTAGTTCCATAGGACCAACCTTGCAAAACTGCAACTCTTGAATTAAAGACTTTAGCCACAGAAGCTCACATGTGGTGTGACCCATTGCACGATATTCTGGTTCTTTACTCGATCTTGCAACAACAATTTGCTTTCTACTCTTCCATGAAACAAGATTACCTCCCAAGAAAACACAATAACCCGTTGTTGATCATCTGTCACTTGCATCACCTGCCTAATCTGCATCGGAATACCCAACAATATTTGTATGTCCTCTATTACTGTGAACAAGTCCTTTTCTAGGTGATCCTTTGATATATCTTAGGATCCGCATAACTGCATGCCAATGACTCTCACAAGGGGGGTTAAGGAACTGACTTACAACACTGACAGGAAAGGATATATCAGGTCTAGTCATGGTGATATAATTCAACTTACCCACTAGTCTTCGATACCTTCCTGGGTCAGAATAGGGCTCCCCCTGGTTAGGTAGAAGCTTCACATTGGGATCCATTAGGGTGTCAACTAGCTTACAATATGTGAGTCATGTCTCCTCCAAAATGTCAAGAGCATATTTTCTCTGAGAAATAGGGACGCCGGACTTTGACTGAGCAACCTCAATCCCAAGGAAATAGCACAGAGGACCTAAATCCTTAGTTTGAAAGTGCTCAAATAAGTGCTGCTTGAGAGCCTTGATGCCCTCCTGATCATCACCTGTAATTACAATATCATCTACATAAACCACACGATAAATGAATTTATGTGTCAATGAGCATTTAAAGAAAACAGAGTGGTCTGCCTCGCAGCGGATCATTCCAAACTCATGTATAACTTTGCTAAAACGACCAAACCAAGCTCGAGGTGATTGTTTAAGGCCATACAAGGACTTCCGTATTACAAACAAGACCAGAATCCCCTTGAGTAACAAACCCAGGGGGTTGCTCCATATAGATCTCCTCCTCCAAGTCACCATGTAAGAAGGCTTTTTTTTTTATATCCAATTGAAATAAGGGCCAATGTCACACAGCAGCCATGGCCAAGAAAAGTCGAAGTGAGGCCATCTTCGCAATAGGAGAGAAAGTGTCATTGTAATCCAAACCATATACCTGTGTGTATCCCTTAGCCACAAGACAGGATTTCAATCGATCCACCTGTCCATCAGGGCCCACTTTGACATTAAAGACCCACCGACATCCAACAACTGATTTTCCAAATGGAGGTGGGACAAGTGCCCAAGTAGGGTTAGATTCTAAAGCTGTCATACTCATCTCATCAATTATATCTTGTCGCCATCCTAGATGGGTTAGGGCCTCATGTACTGTCTTGAGAATGGTAATAGAGGAAATAGCAGAGACAAAAGCATAATAGGTAGGAGACAAACGATGATATGAGAGAAAGTTATAAATAGGATGAGGATTACAAGTAGAACGTCTACCTTTACGAAGAGCAATGGGCAAGTCAACTGAGGCAGGTGGAGCCTGAGTAGGTGAAGAGACTGGAGCAAGGGCTGAATCACACGGCTGTGGAGGCTCATGTGTCTCAAAAGTATCAGGTGTAGACACAACAAAATCAAAATGAAGAATAGGCAATACCTGAGAATAGAGATCAGAGTCAACTGGAGAGACATCTGAGGTAATGAAATATGGTGTGTCTTCAAACAAAGTGACATTTGCATTGGTGTAGAACCGATGTGTAGTGGGAGAGTAACAATGGTACCCCTTTTGGACACGAGAGTATTGATAAGTGAAAATTATATGATAAATTAGAGCACTTTTTAGTTCACTTATCAAGGACAAAATGGTATTTTTGCCCCAGTTTAATCCCTTTTATTTAATATCAGATAAACTGTATTTATTAATCTTGGATTTGAATTTGATGCTATTTTAATAGAAATATTGCTAATTTTTGCAGGATATTGCAAAGATTTGATTTGAAGGAAAGATAGCATTAAATGAGGGAGATATCTGCAAGATTTGAGTTTGATTGAAGACATTTAATAAAGATTTGAGGTAATCAATGAGGAGATCACTGCCAATCAAACAAGGATTCTGTAGACAACCTTCCCAATTAAATCCAAGATGCTCAATAAATGCAAGATTTCATCAAGAAAAAGGAAACAAGGAAAGACAAATCAACCAAAACCAGTCTCGGGGAGAGATCAAGTTAAAAAGAGAAAGTTTGAAGTTGCAGGACGCATTCTGCACTTCAACCTGCGCTGTAGCGCAAGGTGAAGCACAACTCTCTGGATCCTGCGCTACAACCTGCGCTGTAGCGCAAGGTGAAGCGCAAGTCACGCTGATTCTTGCCCTGTTGCCATTTTTAGATAGATTTTTCCCCAATTTTCTTTGTCTTTCCTTAGCCTATAAATAGGACCTTATTGCACCAGATCTAGGTGTGCATCGATTGTTGTAATTCATTCTTATTTCAGTGATAATGCACCAAAGCTAATTCTAGAGTAGGAGAGGAGGAGCGCTTCACAAGGATTGAAGATGGTGACAGCATCTTCGGTGGTTTGTATGGCTACCCTGTGTAGTTAACTCTCCATTAGGATTGAATGTAATTGATTCTATCCCCAAGTGTATGTAAACTCTATATTATTATTTCCTGAGCTCTCTGTCTATAATATTGGTAATCTTATTATGTGCTTAATCCCTGACTTCCGCGCTTGCGCCGGAGTTATAGGCTAGTTTCGACTAGGATTGAGGATGAGGGAGCCTAGACATAGGAAACCCAAACTCTGATTGAATAAGAGGACTCGATACTCTGTGACCGACATATGAGCGTTACTAATGAGCGATGGGTAGTGACAGTACTCTAGCGAAGGGCGTTTACAGGATTAGGCCTTAGTATCGATAGCAAAGAATTAGTTGATTGTCAATCCAGGACCGACACATGGATGTATCCTGATGAGTGATGGGTAGTGTGAGTACTCTAATGAAGGTGCGTCTACAGGATTAAGCCTCGTTTATCAATTAGTTTTTTTACAAACGGAATAAAGAAAACAAAAATAAGCCGAGGGTAAGTCTGTCGCTTGGGAGATCCCGCATGGATTATCTTTGAGTGTGAGTGGCGCCTGATAACTCGGGGTCATAAGCAATATAGTTTGTCTACAGTATTATAGGGTAAACCTAAAATAATAGATAGTTTTTACATGCACAAAGGGTGTGATGATATGAAGTTCAATCCTAATCCAAATAAAGTGTCTCTAACTCTTCCTTTATAATTTAATTGATTATTTATTTGCTATTTACAATTTACGCAATAATACTCTCATAAACCCGTTGTTTTCCCTTGATAAATAGATCACGACTATACGCGAATTGACTGTTCCCTGTGGATACGATAACTCTTCTTACTATTATACTACTGGATTTTTGGTTCGCTTACCAGAAACCCATCAAGTATTTTTGGCGCCGTTGTCGGGGAACAGTTTCCAATTCGTGTAGACCTTGGAGGTCTAGTTATCAAGTTTTTATTCTAGAATTTTGTTTATTTGTTTATTATTCTGATTATTTTTAGGATCTATTATTATCTTAGGAAATTTATTGTTTTTTTTTTCTAATTCTCTTCAACACTTACCTTTTTCAAAGTTTCTTGTTTATGCTTCTGAGAGGTCAGGCATCTCCCAATCAATTACAGTTCGACCCGAAAATAGAAATGACGTCGCGAAGGAACAGAGGTAGAAACTTGAGAAGGAGAAGAAGGATAGTTGTTGAGGAACCCAAAAATATGGCAGCGGAACGTCCAAAAAGGACACTAGGAGATTATATCTCCCATTAAGGACCACGTCACTTCTCAAGCATTGTGTTTATGAATTGATTGGTGCTATGGGATTCGAGGAAGGTAATTTGGAATCTGTTTACTTACGCTTGTTTCCTTTCTCTTTGATAAGTAAAGCTAAGGAATGACTGCAATCACACCCAAATCAAAGCCTAACCAATTGGGGTGTGGTTGAAGAGAAATTCTTGACAAGATTCTTCCCACCAGGGAAGCAGATTGAAGCCAAGGCAGATATTTCCACATTCAGACAAGGGATTGATGAGCCACTATGTGAAGCTTGGGAAAGATTCAAGTCTATGCTGGGCAAATGTCCCAACCATGGCTATGAAGATATAGCCCAACACAACATATTCTGTACGGGACTTCGTTCAGACTCAAGGTCATTCATAGATGTGGCAGCAGGAGGAACTATCTTATCGCAGAAGTTGATCGAGCGCTAGAAATCATCAACCACTTTGCACAGAACGATCAACAAGCTCAAAGTGGAAGACAGCCCGTGCAATTACCAAAGAAAGGGGTGCTGGAACTTAATCAAAGCGATGCTCTGTTAGCTGAGAACAAGCTCATTAAGCGTCAACTAGAAGCACTCACTGAGACGTTGAAGACACTCCCTCAACAACTCAAAGTTGTCCACTCACAACCCATCCAAGCCCAACCATTGATTTGTGATTTCTGTGGAGGTGACCATCTAAATGGTCAATGTGCTAGCCAAGAAACACAAGCAGAACAAGTCAACTTCATGGGTAACCAGGGAAGGCAAGGGAATTACTACAACAATAACAACAATCAATATTCACAAGGTTGGAGAAATAACCAAACCAACTCTGGTTGGAGTCAGAATGGAGGACCAAGACAACCACCTTACCAACAACAGCCCTCAACATATGATAAACTGAACACTTTGGAAGGTAAGATTGATGACCTTGTGCAAAAATTTAGTGGATTCAAGACAACTACTGAGGCATCAATCATGACTCTAGAGAGTCAAGTGGGTTAGTTAGCAACTGAGATGGCAGAACACAGGCGACAACACTTCTCAGTTGTAACCCACACCAATCCAAAGGAACAATGCAGCTTGATTGCTACTGATGCCGCTATCGTATTTTAACAAGTTGAGTAATGTGAAGGTAAAGCCTGCAAATGTGAGGTTACTTCTTGCAAATAAATTCGCTCAATGCCTTCATGGGATATTAGAGGATATTCAAATCAAAGTGGATAAATTTGCATATGTTGTAGATTTCTACATTGCAGAGACAGAAGAGGAGGATACTGAAGTCCCCCTAATTTTAGGAAGACCCTTCATGAAAGCTGCTAAGATGATCATTGATGTTGATCGAGGAAAATATGAATTGAGCTCAAAAGATGAAAGTATTACGTTTCTTAAAGGTACGCCTAAGTTACAACAAACTGATGCTATTTCTAAAAATCAAACAAAGTTGCCAGGCTCCAAATTTCTGAGGAAGCCTAGGATGAGGACAAAGCATCCAGAGTCAATATGGGAGTTCAAATTTAAGAGGAGAAGGAAATTAACATCTGATACTGAGGAAGACAGTGATAGTGATGGTAGAATCAAAAATTGGCATGGAGGATGGGAGCTCAAAGGAAGAACTGGTATGGAGTCAAACATCATCCTTAACCTGAGGCAACCATGAAAGGGTTGAGTAACCAAGCGTCGAGCTAAAAGACGTTAAACAAGCGCTTCCTGGGAGGCAACCCAGTCTTTGTAAGTTTTAAATTTTCATTTAATTTTCATTTTGGTAATTTTTAGTTTTAGGATTTACCTGTTTAAATAGGAGATTGTTAAAATGAAGGATCTAAATCTAAAAGGATGGCATGGAATCAATTAGGAGTAGCAGAAGCAGAGAGAATACTGCAGATCTGCACTTCAACCTGCGCTGTAGCGTAGGTGAAGCACAGAATTAAAATTAAAAACCTGACTCTCTGACTTTTGCGCTTCACCCTGCGTTGTAGCGCAGGGTGAAGCGCAGCGGGATGCTTCAAATTCTGAAGCAGTACGCGCTCCATTCTGCGCTGTAGCGCAGGGTGTAGCGCAGGAAGCGGGACTTTAAATTCTGAATTTTGAACGAAGGAGTTCATTTTGAACTTCCTTTTGTTCCTTTCCTTTGCGTTTTCTCTGATATTGCTAACCTTTGCTTTGCCTTTTCTCACTCATATAGCCTTCATTTTCAGTTTCTGAGCTTATACCAGGTATGTTTTTATAGTTTTCTTTCTTTTTAACCGATTGAAATTTTGATTTTTTAATTTATTTGAGCATAACCTTAGGATAGGAATCTTCAGACTTTATGAACCTTTAGGAAAGAAATAATTGTTTATAGTGCTTTAAATTAGATTGCATGTGGTTAGGATTCTTTGTGAGTTATTCATGTTTACTTAGGTGGTAGTTTTTGAGTGCTCAATGATTCCTGCAAATTATTTTGTTGGTGCAAGTATGCTTAATTAATTGCTCTAATATTTTTGCATGCCCATACATAAATGATTGTGCAATATTGCATGTTACTAATGACATGATTTTTTAGCATGAGTTTGATACTCACTTTGCCAGTTTAGAATTGTTTAGGACCTGCTTCAACTAATCACTTTAGCATGTCTTAATTAATTAATTGGCACTTTTTGGGTAAAATGAAAAATCAAAATTCTTATGCACATTTGTTTGGTTAATTGATTGCTCTAAGTATTGAAATTTATTGGCCATTTATTTCATAATTATGAGCAATTAAATATTATGATGCATAAATAAATTTGAGTTGCTTTTACTTTGCAAATGGTGCGCACGAAGAATGTCAGTGATGCTAGTTCCTCTGGGAGGGGCACAGGGGGTGCCAAGAGGAAGGCCCCCCAGAGGGTACCTGAGTTTGACCCTCATCGCTTCAAGGACCTCAAGTCCTTTGAAGCATACACTGACATTGCTGATTGCAAGTTCATCTTGGAGCGACCAGTTATCCTCCAGGAGGGGGAATATGAGGAGTTCTCCACTGAGATTCACAGGAGGCGATCGGACCGCCTCAGTCGCCCTGACAACTACTTTGATCCAGACATTGTCACGGAATTCTATGCTAACACTATTCGAGGACAAGTTATCAGATTTGATTGCGATGCAATCAATGCACTTTTAGGACATCCCATAGTGGAGGATAGAGACCTCGGGGTGTGCCAATACCACGAGAGGATGCAGGTTGTGGGGCTTCATGGCAATGGCCCCCTTGACATTGAGACTGCTCAACTGCTATGCTTACCAGGGCGTTCCTTTGAAAGGAATGCATATCAGGAGGCTGGCAGGATTCACAGGCATGATATGACGAGTATCACACGGATGTGGACAGTACTGACGCTGGCCAACACACATTCTACAGGGCATGTTTTCTGATATCATTATGCTTGTAGCCCACCTCATTTACTGTATCCTCACCGGCGCTACTATCGATATCTCACGGGTTATCACCAGTAGGATATCAGATTTTGCATCTTCTGTGGGGACCCCTAACTCCAAGATTAGGCTTGGCTTCCCTTCTCTCATCACTTCACTTTGCAGATCTAGGGGTGTAGAGGTGAACCCCAGGGTTCACATCGCACTTCCCATGACCAGAGCATACATTGAAGCCAATTGTATCCCGGCTGAGGAGTTGCAAGTTGAGGAGCAGCAGCAGCAGCAGGCACCACCACCACCACTAGCAGCAGACATGGATGCTCCTGTCTGGGCCCAACGACATGAGGCACAGAACACTCATTTGATGGCTCAGATGTTCACTATTCACCGAGCAGCTGTTCATTTTCAGAGTAGACATTATCAGGCTCGTGTAGACCCTATGACCCCTGCCCAGTTGGCCTATTTTCCCAGGGGGGATGGAGCGGCTTACATGGATCAGGACCAGACTGATTGTTTTCTTTCCTATTTGGTGTTTTTTCCTTCTTTTTTTCTTTTTCTTTTCATTTTATTTTCCTATTTTGTTTCTTATTTTCTTATTTTCTTATTTTCTTTGGATATGTACTGTATATTATTGCCACCGATACATTATCTATATTAGGCAGTACTTATTTTGCTATTTTCTATTTTTCTGTTAAATTTTTAAATTTTTAAGACTTTTTAGGACCTTAGGAAATTAGGATTCAAGGTAACTTTTTCAAAATTATTTGTAATTAAGTAGTTTAACTAACCAAATTAGGAAAGATGATAGGGTTTTGTGATTAACTCCATAATCAGTTAGAATCAGGATGCTTCTCAGGAGAACCTATCAGGATGGTTAATTAAAATCAGTAAGTGCTTTATCAAGGAATTTTAGCCAATAACCAGTGAGCTGAGAGCCCAAACATTGAAATTAAGAGTTTTTCACCGCTGCTTGTCAACTGTTATTGCTTGAGTTTCTGAATTTTGTCATGCTAGTGGAAGATATGGAAGTGACAAAGGCATATTTTGTGATTTTAATATTTTGCTCAGTGCCAAATAGCCAACCTTGATTAAAATTTTTCAATTTTTGATTGCCCATTTGAGCCTTAATATTTCTTTTGAATGCACCCCAGCCATGATTAATAATCATACCATGTCCCTTCACACTTGGGATAGCGAGCAAGATGCACCACAACAACATGGGACAAAAGGTTGGTGAATTGAAAGGTGAAAGAAATTCAAGAGCAGGCACCAGAAATCACAAAGAAGAATACTCCCTCATAAATAAATTCTCTATGTTATTGTATTTTATAAAAAAATCTGCACAAAGTGTGGAAATTGAATAAGTTGGGGGGAGTACTTCTTCAAACAAAGAGGCCAGCTAAAAAAAGGTGACAATTCAAGAATGACATGGCAGATGGAGAGAAGTCCCAAGCACAACCACAAGATGCTCTCTATTCAAAGTGTTTTTTGCATATCCAGAAAAACCATGATTTCTTGATAGCCCAGCCTCATTACAACCAAAGAAAAGACCTTTTGACCCATGTTAACTGCTTACAGGTTCAGATGTTGGAAACGACTATCAATTCTAGTTGTTCAATGGTGGTGAAAAAGATTGAGGGAAACACTTACCCGTGAGAATGAGAGATGATGGGTTTCTGGCAAGCGAACCTAAAATCCAGTAGTATAATAGTAAGAAAGATATCGTATCCACAGGGAATGGTCAATTCGCGTATAGTTGTGATCTATTTATCAAGGGAAAATAACAGATTTATGAGAGTAATGTTGCGTAAATTGTAAATAGCAAATAAATAATCAATGAAATTAGAAAGGAAGTGTTAGAGACACTTTACTTGGATTAGGATTGAACTTCATATCATCACACCCTTTGTGCATGTAAAAACTATCTATTATTTTAGGTTTACTCTATAATACTGTAGACAAACTATATTGCTTATGACCCCGAGTTACCAGGCGCCACTCACACTCAAAGATAATCCATGCGGGCTCTCCCAAGCGACAGACTTACCGTCAGCTTATTTTGTTTTCTTTATTCCGTTTGTAAAAGAACTAATTGATAAACGAGGCCTAATCCTATAGACGCACCTTCATTAGAGTATTCACACTACCCATCACTCATCAGGATACATCCATGTGTCGGTCCTGGATTGACAATCAACTAATCCTTTGCTATCGATACTAAGGCCTAATCTTGTAAACGCCCTTCACTAGAGTATCGTCACTACCCATCGTTCATTAGTAACGTTCATGTGTCGGTCACAGAGTACCGATTCCTCTTATTCAATCAGAGTTTGGGTTTCCTATGTCTAGGCTCCCCCATCCTCAATCCTAGTCGAAACTAGCCTATAACTCCGGCGCAAGCGCGGAACTCAGGGATTAAACACAGAATAAGATTACCAATATTATAGACAGAGAGCTCAGGAAATAATAATATAGAGTTTACATACACTTGGGGATAGAATCAATTACATTCAATCCTAATGGAGAGTTAACTACACAGGGTAGCCATACAAACGACCGAAGATGCTGTCACCATCTTCAATCCTCGTGAAGCGCTCCTCCTCTCCTACTCTAAAATTAGCTTTGGTGTATTATCACTGAAATAAGACTGAATTAAAATAATCGTGCACACCTGGTCTGGTGCAAGAGGTTCTTATTTATAGGCTAAGGAAAGACAAAGAAAATTGGGGAGAAATCTATCTAAAAATGGCAACAGGGCAAGAATCAACGTGATCTGCGCTTCACCCTGCGCTACAGCGCAGGATGCAGCGCAGGTTCCAGAGAGCTGCGCTTCACCCTGCGCTACAGCGCAGGTTGAAGTGCAGGATGCGTCCTGCAGCTCCAACTTTCTCTTTTTAATTTTGATCTCTCCCGAGACTGGTTTTAGCTGATTTGTCTTTCCTTGTTTCCCTTTTCTTAATGAGATCCTTGCATTTATTGAGCATCTTTGATTTATTTGGGAAGGTTGTCTGCAGAATCATTGTTTGATTGGCAGAGATATCTTCATTAATGGCTCTCAGATATTCTTCAAATCTTCATTATTGCTCACAAATAATCTTCTAATCTTCATTAATTGCCTTCAATCAAACTTCAAATCTTGCAGATATCTCCCTTATTTAATGTTATCTTTCCCTCAAATCAAATCCTTGCAATATTCTGTAAAAATCAGCAATATTTCTATCAAAATAGCATCAAATTCAAATTTAAGACTAATAAATACAATTTATCAAATATTTAATAAAAATGGATTAAACTGGGGCAAAAATACCATTTTATCCTTGATAAGTGAACTAAAAAGTGTTCTAATTTATCATATGATTTTCACTTATCAAGAGATTTCCTTGGTTTATCACTTACTGCTTTAATTGCTATTTTTGAGAAGTTTTATTGATGTTTGTGTTCTATTCTGATTGAGGATTGGTAACATCTCTTAATCCTGATTTTTTCTTATGTTTGGAAGGTGACTGCTGCTTAACAAGGAGATGATGAAAAGTTCCTTGAATTTGTTTTTGATTTTAGTTATTCAGGGGATAGAATTGATTTTTTGATTGTAAAGAGGTCTCTTGCTTGAGGACAAACAATAATTCAAGTTGGGGGTATTTGATAAGTGAAAATTATATGATAAATTAGAGCACTTTTTAGTTCACTTATCAAGAATAAAATGGTATTTTTGCCCCAGTTTAATCCCTTTTTATTTAATATCAGATAAACTGTATTTATTAATCTTAGATTTGAATTTGATGCTATTTTAATAGAAATATTGCTGATTTTTGCAGGATATTGCAAAGATTTGATTTGAAGGAAAGATAGCATTAATTGAGGGAGATATCTGCAAGATTTGAGTTTGATTGAAGACATTTAATAAAGATTTGAAGAAGATTTGAGGCAATCAATGAGGAGATCACTGCCAATCAAACAAGGATTCTGCAGACAATCTTCCCAATTAAATCCAAGATGCTCAATAAATGCAATATTTCATCAAGAAAAGGGAAACAAGGAAAGACAAATCAACCAAAACCAGTCTCGGGGAGAGATCAAGTTAAAAAGAGAAAGTTTGAAGCTGCAAGACGCATTCTGCGCTTCAACTTGCGCTGTAGCGCAAGGTGAAGCGCAACTCTCTGGATGTTGCGCTGTAGCGCAGGGTGAAGCGCAAGTCAGGCTGATTCTTGCCCTGTTTCCATTTTTAGATAGATTTCTCCCCAATTTTCTTTGTCTTTCCTTAGCCTATAAATAGGACCTTATTGCACCAGATCAAGGTGTGCACGATTATTGTAATTCATTATTATTTCAGTGATAATGCACCAAAGCTAATTTTAGAGGAGGAGAGGAGGAGCGCTTCACAAGGATTAAAGATGGTGACAGCATCTTCGGTGGTTTGTATGGCTACCCTGTGTGGTTAACTCTCCATTAGGATTGAATGTAATTGATTCTATCCCCAAGTGTATGTAAACTCTATATTATTATTTCCTGAGCTCTCTGTCTATAATATTGGTAATCTTATTCTGTGCTTAATCCCTAACTTCCGCGCTTACGCCGGAGTTATAGGCTAGTTTCGACTAGGATTGAGGATGGGGGAGCCTAGACATAGGAAATCCAAACTCTGATTGAATAAGAGGACTCGGTACTCTGTGACCGACACATGAGCGTTACCAATGAGCGATGGGTAGTGACAGTACTCTAGCGAAGGGCATTTACAGGATTAGGCCTTAGTATCGATAACAAAGAATTAGTTGATTGTCAATCCAGGACCGACACATGGATGTATCCTGATGAGTGATGGGTAGTGTGAGTACTCTAATGAAGGTGCGTCTACAGGATTAGGCCTCGTTTATCAATTAGTTTTTTTACAAACGGAATAAAGAAAACAAAAATAAGTCGAGGGTAAGTCTATCACTTGGGAGAGCCCGCATGGATTATCTTTGAGTGTGAGTGGCGCCTGGTAACTCGTGGTCATAAGCAATATAGTTTGTCTACAGTATTATAGAGTAAACCTAAAATAATAGATAGTTTTTACATGCATAAAGGGTGTGATGATATGAATTCAATCCTAATCCAAATAAAGTGTCTCTAACTCTTCCTTTCTAATTTAATTGATTATTTATTTGCTATTTACAATTTACGCAATAATACTCTCATAAATCCGTTATTTTCCCTTGATAAATAGATCACGACTATACGCGAATTGATTGTTCCCTGTGGATACGATAACTCTTCTTACTATTATACTACTGGATTTTTGGTTCGCTTGCCAGAAACCCATCAAGTATCCTAGGAACACACATTTGATAGCACGAGTAGACAACTTATCACGACCTGGGGAAAGATCATGGACAAAACAAGTACAACCAAAGACACGAGGGGGAACAATGTAAAAACGATCCAACGGGTATAATAGGGAATGAGGAACCTGGTCATTCAAAACAGAGGATGGCATCTGATTTATTAAATATCCTGTAGTAAGAACAACATGGCCCCCCAACATTGGAGGTGCATTGGCATTCAATAAAAGAGTACGAGCAGTGTCCACAATATGTCTATGTTTTTGCTCAGCTACACCATTTTGTTGAGGTGTATGAGGACAACTAGATTGATGTTTAATGCCATGGGAAGTCATAAATGAATTGAAGCAATTAGAGAAGTATTCTTTAGCATTGTCACTTCACAGAATACAAATTCCTTTGCAAAATTGAGTTTTTATTTCTGAATAGAAAGTTTGGAAAATATTGAATAACTCAGAACGATTTTTCATTAAAAATATCCAAGTGCTTCTAGAAAAATCATCAATAAAGGTGACATAATATCGATGCCCTAAAATTGAAGGAACACGACTAGGACCCCAAACATCAGAATGAATGACATCAAAAGGAGAGACAGCTCGACTATTAATACTACTAGGAAAAGAGGCTCTAACATGCTTTCCTAGTTGACACGACTCACACTCCAAGGACTCCAATTTTGAGAGATGAGGTACCATTTTCTTTAATTTATTCAGGCTAGGATGACCCAGACGACGATGGATTAAACCAGGAGACTCAACAGATGCACATATGGTAGAAGTAGAAGGCTGAAGGTAGTAGAGACCTTGTGATTCAGATCTGGTTCCAATCGTCTGTCCCGTACTCCGGTCCTGTATCCCGAAAGAATCAGAAGTGAAGGTTATGGCTAGGGGTGTTCACGGGTCAGTTTGGTTCGGTTTCAGATGAAAAACGAATCCGAACCAAACAAAAGTGTTCGGTTCGGATTTTATTATTTTTTCTGCATTGACCCGAACCAAACCGAACCAATTAAATACGGGTTGGTTCGGTTCGGTTCAATCGGATCAGAAACTCAGAAAATTCCATTTTTTTACCAGTTCGGGAAAAAGAAAAAATGCATGATTTTGCCTAAAATAATACATATAACCTGATATAAAAAAGGCACAAGACTATTTTGTTGCTTCAAATTTGCACCAACCATTCAAGTTTCAACCAAGTATCAGTGGTAACATAACCAAATTACTAATAACATTCAAACATGAAAATTACAAACCAGCATAAGTGCATAACACATTAACATATTGACCAAATTACTAATTAAAGATCATAGGAAAATTAGTCCTCAAATATCTTGATATCATGAAAATCATAAAAACTAACCGTAAAAAAATGCATTTTTTATATATATGGGTTCGGTTCAGTTCGGTTCGGGTAACGGGTTTGGATTTCCCAACCCGTTACCCGAACCAATAGTCCTCAGTTCTAATTGGTTCGGTTCGGTTCGGACCCGGATGAGAAAAAAATCCGAACCAATTTGAATGGTTCGGTTTGGTTCGTCGAGTTCATCGGATCGATTCGAACCAATGAACACCCCTAGTTATGGCACAGTTTAGTGATCGAGTCAACATGCTTATAGAAATTAAATTGAATGGACAGTCAGGAACTAGTAAAACTGATTTTAATGGAAGTGAGGGAAGAGGTGATACTTGCCCAATACTAGTGGCTTGGACTTTTGACCCATCTGCAAGGGTGATATAATGTGGAGTTTTAGGTGATGATAAGTTAGGGAAAAAGGAGACATTACTAGTTAGGTGATCAGAAGCACCGGAATCCAAAACCCATGATCCAATAGGCGTAGAATGAGAGAGACAGACTGTAGAATTACCAGTGTGAGTAATAGTGACTAAGGAAGAGACCTGTTGAGCTGCCTTCAGTTGAAGGTACTCTTTATAATCATCAGCAGATAATAAGATTGGACGATTACCCTCAGATTCAACCTTGAGAATTTCTGCCATGCAGAGAAAGGCAAAACAACAACTGTATCTAAACAAAAAAACACCTCCAAACAAGAGTTGCGCTCAAAAAACACTTCGAGACAACAACCAAACAACAAAACAAACCACCAAAACCAACAGGCAGCAACAACAACCAAACAGACCACCTAAAGTGCGACCCAGAACTTGAAAGGGGTCAAAACGGGAAGAGGAAGAGCCGACGAGTCCAACAGAGCAAACCGCGTCGCGAACTGAGGCCGGGAGGGTGGCGCCTGGACCCGACGCGCCGACGAGCTACTCAGAGAAAGAGAGCACGTGAGAGTGCGCGACGGAGGCAGCGTGGCTGATCAGCGACTTCTAAATAACCTGGCAGCACTGACGCAGGCGGCCGCTGAAAAAAAACGATTACCCAAGTGGGCGACTGAAACAAAAACGGTTCCCTGGACCAGAGAGCTCTGGTACCAACTTAGATTTTGGACCTGGACCTGACTCAACCCCAAAAGCTAGCTTATAGGGTGAGGATTGCCCAAGACTTATATAGCACAATTCGGCCTTATCTCTAGGCAATGTGGGACTCTAACAAAGATAACTTGGAAGTTGCTGTATGTAAACCTCTTCTTCAAGGACACCATTCAAGAAAGCATATTTGACATCCATTTGAAATATTTTCCACTGATTTTGGGCAGCAAGAGAAAGAATAATGCGTACCGTGTCCAATCTAGCAACTGGAGCAAATACTTCAAAGTAGTCAATTCCAAGTTTCTGTTTGTACCCTTTTGCCACAAACCTTGCCTTGAAACGTTCAATTTCTCCAGTTGGTTTGAACTTTGTCTTGTACACCCATTTAACACCAATTGGCTTCTTTCCGTTTGGAAGAGTTTCTAACTCCCATGTATTATTCTTCTCAATGGCTTGAATTTCTTCATCCATCGCTTTAATCCAATGATCATCATTGGCTACTTCCTCACATGTTACAAGATCACAATCAGCAAACAGGGCATAATAAGTAACTTCTTCCTCCCTATCATCAGAGTCATCATCCCTTCTAACTTCATAATCTTGTAAATGAGCAGGTGGACGTCTTTCTCGTTGTGGATATCTACGAGTTTGAGTATCAGCTGTTGATTCATCTGAACCAGTAGTTGGTGGATGATTATCATGTTCTGCTTCTGCTTTTATAGTTACTGGTATATGAAATAACTCATTTTCCTTTTCTGACCAATCACATACTCCATTTTCATCAAAAGTAACATCTCGACTGATGATTACCTTTTGGGTTTTTGGATTGTACAACTTGTAGCCCTTAGTTTCTTCACTGTACCCAACAAAGATACACTTTTCTGCTTTGTTGTCGAGATTCTTCCTCAATTCATCTGGAACATGTGCATAAGCAATGCAACCAAAGACTTTCAAGTGACTTAGATTGGGCTTTTCCCCACACCAAGCTTCTTGTGGAGTTTTATCATGTACACTTTTAACAAGACACCTATTTAATATGTATACTACACAAGTCACTGCTTCTGCCCAAAAACTCTTTGGAACTTTCTTGCAATGTAACATGCTTCTCACCATATCCATGATAGTTCTGTTCTTCCTTTCTGCCATTCCATTTTGTTGAGGAGTATACCTTGCAGTTACTTGGTGTTTAACTCCTTGCTTTTTCAAGAAATCATCACAAACAATATACTCCGTTCCCCTATCAGTTCTCAAGGTTTTCAGAGTATAACCACTTCGCCTTTCAACATATGCCATAAAACTCTTGAGCGTATCACAAGCATCATATTTATTTTTCAGAAAATAAACCCATGTCTTTATGCTGAAGTCATCAATGAAAGTAATAAAGTATTTATTACCTCCATTAGATGGAACATCCACGTAGCATAAATCATAGTGCACAGGCTCAAGTGGTTTTGTGGCTCTCCATGCACGTCCTTTTGGAAAAGGATCTCGATGTTTCTTACCAACTACACAGTTTTCGCATAGTTGTTCTAGAACTTGGATAACAGGCAAGCCGCTAACCCATTTTTTGTTTGCAAGAAACTTGATACTTTCAAAATTAAAGTGTCCAAGCCGCATATGCCAAAGCCAATTATCATCAACAACAGTGGCGTTACAACATAAAGCAGCATCATACTTGATATTCATCAGAAATAGATGATTCTTTGACATGTTCATCTTTGCTATCAGCCCCATCTCCACATCATTTATGGTGCAACCTCTTTTGTTGAATCGCAGATCATAGCCTTTCTCAGCTAGTTGTCCCACACTCAAGAGATTCTGACATATGCCAGATGCATAGAATATATCAGAAATATAATTTAAAGATCCATTTTCAATCTGATGGCAATCTTCCCTTTTCTCAAGACTTCAAGTTTGGAATTATCACCAAGCTTGACAGTGGTTTTGAAATTTTCATCTAAGTGAGAAAACAGTTCTTTTTTCCACTTAAGTGATTGTTGCAGTCTGTATCTAACAACCACTGATTGTCATTTTTATCAGCTATTGCATGACTTGTTATGAGCACCATCTTTATATCATCTTCATTTTCTGCAACTTGAGCATGGTTCTCTCTAATATTCAATGATTTGACACGACATTCTCGACTATAGTGACCATACTTGCTGCAGTTATGACACTGAATATGAGATTTGAATTCATACTGGAAATGTCTGAACTTCTTGCATTTATGGAATTGAATATTAGATTTGTTTTGAAAAGAACCATTGCCCTTTGTACCCTGGCTTGAGTCAGTTTGAAAATTCCTCCCTCTTCCTTTGAAATTCTGACCCCTTTGATTTTGATTGGCCCTTCTTTGCACAGGTCCCTCTCTTCTAACATTTGTTTGTGCTTTCAATGCTAGTTCAATTGCGCCGCTTGATCTCTCATCCATCCGCATCTCACGTGACTCTAAAGACGTTTGTAAATCATTCAATGTCATTTTGCTGAAATCTTTTGACTCTTCAATAGCTGCCACCACGTAATCAAATCGAGGTGTAAGCGTGCACATGATTTTCTCCATGACTTCTTTTTCTGATATACCATCACCATTGTTCTTCATATCGTTGACCAGCTTATCCATTCGTGAAAAATAATCACGAATATTTTCATCCTTGCCTTGCTCCATCAGCTCAAACTGTCGCTTTAGGCCTTGCAATCTTGTCCGTTTGATTGGATCAGGACCTTCATATGTTTTGAGCAAAATTTCCCAAGCTTCTTTGTTGTTTTAGCATGGAAAATTTTCTCAATAACAGGCAGCTCAACGGATTGACAGATAAAAAACAAAGCTTTTTTATTAAGTAGACGATCTTTTTCTACTTGTTGTTGCTCTATTTTTTCTTTTCCTTCTCCGGTTGGTTCAACAAAACCTTTTTTGACAATTCGTTCATAGCCACTAGTCGCTAAACACAGCTCCATCAAATGTTTCCACATCGAAAAATTTGATCTACCACCATACTTGTAGATAACGGTTTGCACTTGTTGAACTTGATTTGCTCCTGTGCTTGAACTTGTCGTCATCTTGGTAAAACAAGATTTGATGCCAGATGTTGGCAATTAAAGTAAATTGCCTTGATAAATTGTATGTGCCAAAAAATATATATGAACACTCAAGAACTAATTTCACACACACTTTTTTTTATTTTGTTGATGAATAATACACTCACAAACTTGACATTTGTTAATAGCCAACTTACACACTCAAGATGACACAAAAAACTTGTTGAAGTTTTTCTCTCAATTTCTAACACTCATCTTGATGCTTAAACTAACTAATACCACACCTATTTATACTAAAACCAATAAAACAAGCCACCTTTTGTGAGTTTTAAAACCAAGCATGCATGGTTGTTAAATCACTAAAATGACAAGTTGCAAATCTTGACTTTCAATAGCATGATAATCTAATTTTCATGCCATATAAAACTAAAACAAAGATTATAGCATGTAGTTGAAAATCTTGACTTTGAAGCATGATAATCTAGCATTCATGCCATATAGGAACAAATGATGGATTTTAGCATGCATATCAAGTTGCCAAGTTTTAATTTCCAACACTGCAGTACCTTGAGCATCCAATAGGGTCCGTGTGTTGAGACTGGTTTTGACACAACGCAAGGCATTAATTCTGATATGTCTCGTGGTCGCTTTTCTGGTGATTTTGTTTGGGCAAATCAAGATTGCAGTCTAGCTGGGTTTCAACTGTGTGAGGTACCAATCACGATTGTGGATAACTTTGATGCTTCGGGAACAGTAAACGTGGAGGGTAGAGCTTTGGCTAAAGGAAGAAATCAGAAAAAGGGGAAGGGGACATCCAAGGGAGGTTCATGATTCTGAGGCCCTGGTGAGTGATCCACTTCTTAATTCTGTGCTTTTAACAAAGAAATCTTATGAAATAGCAAATACAGTGTGGCAAATGGGTCAGAATTTGGGTGTATCTTGTGTTGATGATGAGGTCTTAGTGATTAATAGGCTAGCAAAAATGGAAATGAGAGAAAGGGTGGCCATGGGGAGATCTGCCGATGTATAGGGCAATCTGTATTGTTGATTTAAGTGGTGGGACCTCTGTTTTATGATGATTATTGCTGATTTAAATATTAAAGGTGTGGGGGGAAGGTCTAAAAGGCTTAAAGTTAGGAATTTGCTCAATACAAAGAATGTTGATTTTCTCTGTCTTCAGGAAACAAAGAAAGAACACATTGATCAAATGGTATTTGCTGCTTTAGGTGGCGGAAAAGACTATGATTGGCATTTTGTACCATCAAGGGGGATGTCAGGAGGGTTATTATCCATGTGGCGGAAGTCTGTTTTTTCTGTACATGAAATCTTTGAAGATACAAACTTTCTTGGTGTTAGTGGGTGGTAGGGAACAAAGAAGGTTTTGTGAAGTCTATTAATCAGTTTGAGCATTCAAACCTGACTCAAAGACTTAATATCCTTTAGTTTTAATGATTAACAAATAAGATTATATAAGAACATAAGATTAACAAATAAGATTATATAAGAACATAATATTAACAAATAAGATTATATAAGAACATAATATTAACAAATAAGATTATATAAGAACATAATATTAACAATAAGATTATATAAGAACATAATATTAACAAATAAGATTATATAAGAACATAATATTAACAAATAAGATTATATAAGAACATAATAAGAACAAATAAGATTATATAAACAGATTCTACTGAGAAAGGTATTGGTTTGTTGATTGTGTTTCAGGTTGGAATATTCATAAGAAGACTTGATGAACAAAATCAGGATCAGAAGAACAAATGCAGGATTTAATATAAAGGTTGTTTGAAGCGTAGAAGCTGTCTGAAGTAAGCAACTCGTCTGAAGCGTAGAAGCTGTCTGAAGTACGCAACTCGTCTGAAGTGTTGAAGCTGTCTGAAGAACGTAACTCGTCTGAAGTGTTGAAGCTGTCTGAAGAACGCAACTCATCTGAAGTGCTGAAGCTGTATGAAGTGCGCAACCCGTCTAAAGACGTGAAGACCGTCTGAAGACGTGAAGACTATCTGAAGAAGTCTACGAGCAGAATCAGGAAGTGATCTCTTGGAAACCTGAATAAGTGTAGACCGCACACTCTACCAAAATGGAGTACACTTATTTCAGTATAAAAGCTAAACATGCTTTTATGCCTCGATCAAAGTCTTGCACAAATAAGGAAACTCTGCAATGACTTTCTCCAATGACTGGTGCACCTGCAACAAAAGGCATTTCAGTATAAAAGCAAGACATGCTTTTTCATCTTGACCTAAGTCTTTCACAAATAAGGAAACTCTGCAAAGACTTTCTGCAACGCTTGCTGCACCTGCAACAAAAGGGATCTGCGTGCGCAGACCTACTGCACCTGCGACTGCTGCCATACAGAGCTGATCAGAAGACTGAGAAAAAGCAACCAGAAAGATGTTTGAATAAAATACAATTGATTCAACATCTTTATTCATCTACATCTCAGAAGAAGAAGAAGTTGCAAAGAAGAACAGAATAGCAATCAGCTGAAGTAGAAGAAAAGTTGGAATTAATATGATATAATATTCAAGCTGAAGAATTGAGAAAAGCCTGAATTAATATGATGAGCACAAGTTGAAGTAAATCACGATGTGATAAATACAAGCATTTGAGTATATGTGAAGAAATCAATTGTCTGAACATATAAACTCTCTAAGTGCATGGAACAGATTTCAACATTGAAGAAATCAATATAGAAGCTAAGACTATATGATTCAACGACTATAATATCATATGTCTTTATTCAAAGAAGAAATTGCAACAATAGCTATTCGACAAGACACCTCACTCAAAGAAGAAAGAAGAAATGGTTTCAGGAGCAAACAGAAAAGGAGTATATAAAAAATGAGCAAAAGAACAAATCCAACAGATACCTCCTCATATACACTCCTAAGAAAAGTAGAAGAAATCAGAAGTCAGCTGAGGAACGCAGAAGAAATCAGAAGACAGCTGAAGAAAAGCAAAAGGAAATCAAGAGAGAGAACATGCAAAATAATATCAAGAAATTCTCTCAAAAGAGCTCATCTATAGAAGTGTCAGAACAGGGTCTTCTGAACACTTTTTGCTTAAGGAGAAGCAACCGTTTGAGACATTACTACACAACGGCTATATGAGCCACATCATCAATTATCTCAATGGTATTATGAATCATCTTCAAACGGCTATACTCCAATAGAACATATAAATAGCCTCAAGATTGAATTTGAAGATGTTGAAAAAGAATCAACCATGTTGCCGACCTGTTGGTCAGTTGAAGAAGATGGCCCAAAATGACAATGAACCAATAATGGTTTGAAGCCACGAATGTACCTTGGTTATTCCAATGATACGGGTGAGAATGTAGCCCATGGAAACCAATGGTTAGAGAACAAGGCTGGAGCTTAAAGTCAGTATCTACCTAGCCAATTCTCAGAGGATGTTATTCCTCATATCAGAGACAGGGATTGTACTTAAACTTATATACTTGTATCACTGTCTTACCCTTGTACTTAGAATTCATTCATTGTATCCTGAGTAGTACTCAGTTAACCTCTATTACAGGAAAAGATTAAGTTTATGTTTCGTGGAAACTTAAACTTAATTTAATTTGTAAACACTTTATGTGTCTGAGAGCCTGGAGAGGCTTGGTGGAAGAAAGAATACTCTACACTTGGATAAGTGTCTGAGAGCCTAGAGAGGCTTGGTGGAAGAAAGAATACTTGTTGAGCCTGGAGAGGCTCGGTTGACAAAGAATACTTGGTTTAGAGCCTGGAGAGGCTTGGTAAGAAAGAATACTTGTTGAGCCTGGAGAGACTTGTCTGTAAAAGAATACTTGGTTTAGAGCCTGGAGAGGCTTGGTAAGAAAGAATACTTGTTGAGCCTGGAGAGGCTTGTCTGTAAAAGAATACTGCAAGAGTTGCCTGGAGAGGCAGTTGAAAACAAAGAATACTTGTTGAGCCTGGAGAGGCTTGTCTGTAAAAGAATACTGCAAGAGTTACCTGGAGAGGCAGTTGAAAACAAAGAATACTTGTTGAGCTTGGAGAGGCTTGTCTGTAAAAGAATACTGCAATGAGTTGCCTGGAGAGGCAGTTGAAAACAAAATAATACTTGTGTTGGCCTGAAGAGGCTGTGAATAATACTTGTATCTGTGGATTCAGATAGTGAAAAATCCAGTGGTGGTTTGCCTCTGGGACTGGATGTAGCTCACGGGTTTGTGGGTGAACCAGGATAAATTATGTGCCTAAGTCTTCTTTCCCTTAATCTCTTTATTTACAGTTTTCATATTTATGTTGGGGATTGAAAAGTAATTTTCATAATAAACTTAACACAACAATTTCAATAAAATGATCTTTCATATGAACAAAACATGAGATGTCTTTCATATCATTTGAAGCATTACAAAGAATGTTCCTTGAAGAACTTCTGAAATAATTCTCTGAAGTGAGTCTGGAAAGAGCTCAGTTCAGAAATCGGAAAAGACTTCAGACAACCTCTAGTCATCTGAAGTATTTCAGAAACCGTTCTGAAAATACTCTTTGTAATAATCTTCAGAAGATACTTTGAGAACCCTCTGTTTAAAATAATCTTAAGCTTTAGAAGAAATTTTGTTTTTCTTATCTTCCGCACGTTTTAATTATCTCTGATCTTAAGACTTGTTTTGAACATTGTTCATCTTCATGATTTAAATTAAAAATTTACAAAAACAATCAAAAAGCTTAAAACACTATTCAACCCCCTTCTAGTGTTTCCGGTGGTTCTAACAGGTTTACTGTACTATTGTGAATATTTATGCTCCCTATGATTTAGGGGCTAAAAAGGACTTGTGGAAGAATGTTAGGCTTCGTTTGACCCAACTTGTTTTTGGCTTATAAGTTACTTTGAAGCTAAAGTAAAGAATAAGAGCTTTCAAAGTTAAAGTAAAAGTTGTTTGGCAATTTAATTATTTTTTAACTTAAAAAACTAATTTTAAGTTAAAAGTTGTTTAATAAAATATTTTAATAAAATTATTTATTTTTTAAATTAACATATTTAATTCATAAATTCTAAATATTTTATCTAATAAAAATTTAAAATATAAAAGTTTAAATAAAATTCAATAATATCATAAATTATATTAATAAAATTTAATAAATAATTCATAAATAAAATATAAATAACTAATAAATAGTATTTTAAAATTATATATATTTATAAGAATTAATAGGCCTTGCTCAGCATGTAATCAACGAAACAGGTAACTTACCAAAAAAAGAAAAGAAAAATGGAACAGGTAAGCTTATACTCTTAGAACAAAAAAAGTGAACTTATCCTCTACCAAGTATTTGCAATGCAATGATTTCACCCAAAAAAAAGAGTATTTGCAATGAGAAATAGATATAATCAAAAGATTTAATAAAAAAAACGGCTTGTAATCCAAATGTCCAGCACACCGAGATCAAATCGTTGATGAAAAATAAAATAACAAATTGTTATAGTTTGGTTGAACCTGAGAATCGATTACTGGTCTCTTTAAAATAAGTTTCGCAAAAGCCCAAAATATTAGCTTATTTTTAAGCTCATTTTCCTTATATAAAAAAAGCTGCTTTATAATTTGTAGAGCTTTTAAAAATTTTTGTTTGACACGGCTTCTCCTTTTAAGGAGAAGTTAAGCCCAAAATAAGCTACCCCAAACATATACTTATTAACATCAAAAGTAGTCATGGAGGTGGTGTGTGGTGCTTTGGGGGGATTTTAATGTCGTTAAATCTAATTCTGAAAGGAAAGGGGTGTTAAGCTCATGGAGGGCAGATGGCATATCTTGTTTTGCTGCATTTATTGACCAAGCTAAGTTAGTGGATTTGCCTCTAATAGGAAGGAAGTATACTTGGTACAAGAGTGACAGGACGTGTATCGGGTAGGCTGGATAGGTTTTTAGTTTCACCTGGTTGGTTGGATCTTTGGAGAAACACTTCTCAATGGGGTCTAAAACGTGGAGTGTCTGATCATTGTGCAATTTTACTCAAACAGGAAGTCATTAATTGGGGACCTAAACCATTTAGGGTCTTGGATTGTTGGCGTTTTGCACCTGGGTTTGATGATTTGGTTAGACAACAATGGTTGGAGCTATCCATGGAAGGCAGGGCAACGTTTGTGTTGAAAGAAAAGCTTAAGGCAATGAAGGGCATCTTGCGGCGTTGGAACAAGGAGACTTTTGGGGACCTGCATTGTAAAATTGGAGAGGTTTTGGAGAAAATTTATTTGTTAGATGTGAAAGGTGAAGAGTCTACACCTTGTTGGAGGAGGAAGTGATTCGTAGGAAGGACCTGGTAGCTAAACTCTGTCACTTAATGTCTTTGAAGGATATTCTTCTATTTCAGAAGTCAAGGTTGAGGTGGTTGGAAGAGGGTGGTGCAAATACTAGATACTTTTATACTTGTATCAATAAAAGAAGATTGAGGAATGA
This sequence comes from Sesbania bispinosa, assembly GCA_026901365.1. Taxonomy (NCBI): domain Eukaryota; kingdom Viridiplantae; phylum Streptophyta; class Magnoliopsida; order Fabales; family Fabaceae; genus Sesbania; species Sesbania bispinosa. The sequence continues at coordinate 3,493,311 of QLOH01000003.1, forward strand.
AATCAGAAGCTTGAAAGTTAATGATGTGAGGCATTCTGACCCTTTATCAATTAAGGGTGCTGCCCAGGATTATTTTGAGACTCATTTTAAGGATCAATTATGGAGGAGACCTTGCCTTGATGGTGTTGATTTTAATCGTTTGACTGATCTGGAGGCGGTGAGTCTGATTGTGCCATTTTCTGAGGATGAAGTGAAGAATGCGGTGTGGGATTGTGGAGGTTCTAAAAGTCCAGAACCCAATGGCTTTAATTTTAATTTTATTAAAGATTTCTATACTATTCTGAAAGATGATATCCTGCAGTTTCTGTATGAATTTCATTCTCATGGGAGATTAGTTAAAGGATCAAATAGTTCATTTATTGTGCTAGTATCAAAAGTTGAATCTCCTCAAAAAGTGGAGGATTTCTGGCCCATTTCTCTTATTGGAGTCATGTATAAAATTTTGGCTAAAGTCTTAGCCAATAGATTGAGAAGAATGATTGGGGGTGTGATCTCCGAAATTCAATCAGCATTTGTTAGGGGTCGTTTTATTTTGGATAGTGTTCTCATTGCGAATGAGGCCCTTGAGGAGATGAAGAGGAAGGGTAGGAGTTGTCTCTTGTTTAAAGTTAATTTTGAAAAGGCATATGATTCTGTTAATTGGGATTTTTTGTTAAATGTGATGGGGAGAATGGGTTTTCCAGGTGTTTGGATCTCTTGGATCTCTGAGTGTCTATGCACATCTAGAATTTTAGTATTAATTAATGGTAGCCCAACAGGGGAGTTTGGGATTGGCAAGGGATTACGGCAAGGTGATCCACTAGATCCTTTCCTATTTCAGATTGTTGCAGAAGGTCTGAATGCTCTGATGTGTAAGGTTGTCCGAAATCAAATCTTTAATGGTTATTCAGTTGGCCAAGGTCAAGTGATGCTATCACATTTGCAGTATGCAGATGACACAATTATCTTGGGGGATACGTCTTTGACTAATGTTTGGGCCATAAAAGCTATTTTCCAGACTTTTGAGCTTATGGCTAGTCTAAAGGTTAATTTCCATAAAAGCAAGCTATTCAGGGTTAACGTTGAAGAGGAGTGGATAGTTATGCCTTCTAATTTTCTGAAATGTAAAGTTGGATCTTATCCTCTTTCATATTTGGGTTTGCCAATTGGTGCAAATCCTAGACGGAAGAAGACTTAGAGTCCGGTTATTCAAAAAGTGCAGAAGCGTTTGTCTAAGTGGAAGAGTAAAACGTTGTCCTTTGGTGGTCACATAGTCCTTTTGCAATCGGTACTTCATTCCATTCCAATCTATTTCCTTTTATTCTTCAAGGCTCCTAAAGGTATCATTTCTCATCTCAATTCTGTTTTTAAAACTTTTTTGTGGGGTAGATCTTTAGATCACAATAAAATTTCATGGGTGGGATAGGAAGAGGTGTGTAGATAGAAAAAAACATGGGGATTTGGGAATTCGTGACTTGAGGGCTTTTAATTTAGCTCTTTTCGGGAAGTGGCGGTGGAGGCTCTTAGTGGAGAAAGATAGATTATGGCATAGGGTCCTAACTTCTATTTATGGTGAGAGGTCGGTAAGAGGTTTTGATGTGGGGAATAAAGGTTCTGCCTGGTGGCTTGATTTGTGGTCAATTGAAAATAATAGTAATGCTACTGTTAACTGGTTTTCACAATGTTGTGTGAAGGTGGTGGGTAATGGCTTAGATACACTTTTTTGGAGGGATGTGTGGTGCGGAAATGATGTGTTATGCAATCGGTTTCCTAGATTGTTTTCGATTGTTGTTAACAAAGATGTTGCAGTGGCTGCTTTGCTCTTTACGGTAATGGGGATGTGATTTGGAATTGGGATTGGCGTAGAGGATTGTTTCAGTGGGAACTTGAGCAATTTTCAGATTTGGTGACTGAGCTTCAATCTATGTACTTTGTCTGGTGATCAAGATGATAGATGACGTTGGAATGTTGATTTTGCGGGTATTTATGTTGTTAAGTCTGCATATTCTGTTATTATGCATGATGCAATTTTTGCAGTTTTACCGATGTATAAATGTTTTTGGTCTAAGCTTGTACCCACTAAGGTGTCTGGTTTTGTGTGGAAAACTATTTTGGATAGAATTCCTACAAAACAGAATCTAATTAAGAGGAATGTGATTCCACCCTCCAACAGTGACTGTGTTTGGTGTGGTCATGATGCAGAAACCTCATCTCATATTTTCTTTGACTGTTATTATGCATATACTGCGTGGATGTTATGTTTGGATTGGTTTGGATTCAGCTCTGCTTTTCATCACTGCTGTCTTAGTAACTTTCAACAGTTTGTGGGTTTTCCAGTATGTAGTGTTAGTAATAGATTACGATGGTCATTCATTTGGATGACAACAATTTGGTCCTTATGGTTAGCTAGAAATGAAACATTTTTTCAAATGTTTCGGTGGAACCAATTGCTATATTGGATTTAATTAAAGTAAGATCTTGGAAGTGGATTAAGGTTAGAGATTCATCCTTCCAGTATCCGTTTGTACTGTGGTCTGCTGATCCTGGTCGCTGTCTATATTTCTCTCTTGATTGATATATTTGTATGGTATTTTTTGGCATCGCATACTCTGGAGTTCTGTCATACAGGTCTTCTACTGGCCATTTAGGTGTTTTCTGAAGATTCAATAATCAGTGCCAGTTTTACTTCATTCCTATCAGCTGTGGTACTATTATTTACTTTTGCCTTGCACTACTGAGTTTTCTTCCATTGGCCTTTTACATGTTTTATTTCCACTGCCACTTGGAAGCTCCTACGTTACTTTATTTGAAGACTTGGTTCAATGTCTCAGGTGTTTACTTATTGCACTGGGAGCATCATTTTAATTGTATTTCATTTCTTTTGTATTACATTAATCCCTTGTTGCCTCTGTAGGTGGAGTAGGTGTTGGTAGGTGTTGGTTTTGTTTTCGTTTGATGTTTATTTTACTTTTTAGAGATGGTATCTTGTAATGGGTTAGAGTACCATTTATACTCTTTTTAATTAAATTTCTTAGCTTATAAAAAAAACCTTAATAATTTTTTAATATAAATTCAATCCAACTTAAATATAAGTGATTCAACTAATAAAAAAACTCAAATTTAACCCAAACTATATTTTTTTAGGTACTTACCTAACCTCTATATTGCGCGGGGGAGAATATATTACGTCGACAGGAAAGATTTTAATTGGGTACAACATTTATTACAGTAAATTGCACACGCAATACAATCTTATTTTAAGATAGAGTAATGGTATTTGTACATGTTGTAGATATACAACATAAAGAGAGGAAGAGAGAAAAGAAAGTAAAGAGAGAGAAGTGTGAGATGTGATAGGTGATAGGTGATATGATGGAAAGAGATAGAGAAAAAAATGTGTTGTATGAGTTGTTGTATTTTTTTGCTGTATAAATTTTATATCTCTTTAAGATATTGAAATTCTGAGTGTGTGTCCATCCAAGACTTATAATATGAGAGTGTGTGTGGTGGTATTTTCTTTTGATAGAAATTTGTACTTAAGAATTGCAACCTTGTTTAAAAAATCTAAATCCAATAGTGTATCTCAAGCTTTTATATTTACTTTACTTCCCTTATTTTCAATTAATGTAGGATTTTATTGTCCAACACAACATAAGTTAGAATTCTAGAATCAGTGTTATAAAAACCGGCTCGGACTGGCCGGTTTGACCGGTCCGGCCGGAAACCGGTACTGTGACCGGTTCGAGTCACGTACTGGATTGGATATGCACCTAGTCTGGTAAAATCACTTTAACTCGGCCGGTTCTTGTAAAAAACCGGTGACCTGGTGGTGTGAATCAACTGGCCGAGTTAAGTTAGGAAGAAGAAGAAAGAGGAGGAGGTTGTAAATGGCCCCCTCACTTGATAAGGAAAAAAAAAGCATTCCAGTCGTTGCACACAGAGAGATACTTGCACCGAAGAAGAAGTTGTAGTAGTAGGAGGAGGAGAGAGATACTTGCACCACTGCGCCGATCCCATTTGCTCGCAAGGCACTGTCCGGAACTTCAAGCTCAATGTTCAAAATGAAAACGTGCTAAAGGATGATAAAAAATATACTAATATTTTGCCCATTTTCAAAAGCCTGAAGCTAAAGTGAGAAAAATTTAAATGAAGCATGTCTCTGTAGTCTTGTCAATTAGTATCAGTATAAGCTATAAAGTGAAGAGGATAACCGAGTCTATATCATAGACTCACAGAACAGACTATTTTTTTTTACTATTATATTTGATATTTTTATTATAAAATAGTCTAAATCTTGGAAGTTGAACTAGACTATTTTAGCTTTGACCGTTTTAACTTTTACATGAATCTTTTGCTTTATTTATTATTTTATATAATAATAATAATAATAATAATAATAATAATAATGTGTATTATTTTTAATATGTTTTTACATAAATTTATATATCCGGTTTAACCGGTTCAACCAGTGACTCATTGGTTCAACTAGTGACCCATTGACTCATTACCTCGACCGAGTCAATGACCGGTCCGAGTTTTATAACATTATCTAGAATGCTATCTGAATTAATTTGCTTAATTTATTTTCAATTGTGTATAGAAAAAATTGGTACGGGCCGGAAGATACCTTAGATGGATCCATGGACTTGACTCTAATTAACTACGGTTTGATATGATTTCTGGATACCGATCAATGGTCTTATACAACAAAAATTTGGACTTCTTAATACTCGGTAATAATGAGGATTTTTTTTCCCTTCTCTTGAATGTTTGTTCTTAGTGAAAAATAACTTAAAACAAACAACCTCCAGATAATTTGCACCAAAGTATAGTAGGTATCGATTATCAAAGGTCCAAATTAGAACCCTATCATACTTGTTAGATTTTTTTTTTAAAACGGAGGTAATAATTAAGATTTAAAACTATCATACTTGTGTGGTTGTCTCACTCCTTGAGTTATTTTCTTCTACCATGGGTCCCTACGTAGTAGTGGCGCATGCGCATCACCTTTAATTAATAGTCATGTTTTGATGATTTTCAAGTAAATTTTTTTAATTAAGTTATAGTTTTCTTAGATTAATGTTTTTATAGGGTTTCTAATTTTTTCACTTAACTTAAGTATGAGTAATGGGCATTGATACAGACATATACGTCCTCAATGAGTACGAGGACTGACATTAAAGTTGTTATATGAAATTTTTTTTGTTCAAAAAATGCGGGTACGAAAATTTGTTTATATTGTTAGTGATATATACTTTTTACATAATCTTTTGCTCCAAAATTAATGTCTTAAAAAATAAATTAGGGATTAAATAATTAATAAAAATTTATATCATAATTTACATATTTAATTATTAATTAATATAATAATTATACATTGATAATTTGATAATATAAAGGAGTATTACCCAAGGATTTAATCATATTTTAATATCTTACTATATTATAATATTACCTCTTCAAGTAATAAATTAATTGAGTTATTATGATATGGTAAGATTATGAAATGTAATTGGGTGTTTGTATAAAATTTGTTTATATTGTTAATTAGTGGATAGTTATTAATTTTTTTATAAAATTAATTTATAATTTAAACAAATATAAAATGATATTATAACTAATTAGGATCCAAACAGAGTTTAATATAACTATATAGTTATTAAATTCCAAAACAAATTTAATTTATTAGTTCAACAATTCGATTCAAGTTTAAATTCTTACTATAATAAGTAAAAGTTGGACTGATTCTTGTATATATAAAACATGTATAAAAATTTGAAATAACAAAAAAATAATTTAATAAAAGCTTTAACTTTGTATTGTTATTTTAATATATTTTAAAAGTTACAGGATTGTTACTTTTTTTCATTCAAATGAGAAAAATGTCTTGTAAATGAAAAGGAAAACAAAAAACAAAAAAAATTATTGCTCAATAGTTCCATGTTTGAGTTTGGATATATGTAGTTCTTTAAATAGTCGAACAGAGAGTTTAATTTTACTACCCATAGGAGTCTTAACTGCTCGAGTAGGATAGCCTTATTATGTGGAGTGGAGGATACCGTGGTCATAAAGAAAAAACTAGCCTCCATGAATTAATTGGATCCGATATAATTTTATTAGGAAAAAAAGTGAAAAGGATCTTTTTAGGAATAAGATTTTTATGGGAATATATAAGAGATCTCACATACACTGATCCGCTGGGCCGGTTTTGTCGTCCAACACAAATCTTATCGCTTTAGAATTGGTGGAGAAAGTGATATGATCAATAAGTCAAATGGCTAGCTAGCTGTGTGGAGGCCTTTAATTTGCTTGATATATAAATAAATAAATGTATATTCACTCTCAACGTCCCAGGTTCAATTCGCAACTAGCCTTTCATTCCTTTTTCACTTTAATGCTTACAGCACATGTAAGGTCAAGGGCACCCACGCCACGGTGATCACTTATTTTTTTATCAATGTATAATATATGCATGGAAAAGAAAGATATATATATATATATATATATATATATATATAAAAAGACAAGAACCCCAAAAACAAATGTCAATGCCCATGGGCACGTGAACATGTATATCCCACACCATGTCCATGCCATGCATATACCACCATTTTTCACATTCGCATTGTTATGCTTCCTACTCTCCTTTAGATATCTGTCGAACTGATTCGCGATGGCCCATGCATACTCCAAATTAAACAAACCACTGCTAGCTTAATTAATTAATTGCATAATAACCGTATTTAATTTAATTTTTATTCTGACACCAAAACTTAACTACGAGCGAACTGGAAGGTCTGTTGCTTGCAGTTGCTATCCTCTCCTCTCCTCTAGCCACCATATTCTGATGCCTCTATTCTCAAAAAGGTCGTGCATGTTTCTACAATTCAACAAAAACTGAATAAACACATTAGTTAAAATGTGTTAGAGGCACAATTAGAATATTAAAATGTTGGAATAAATTTAAGGAAAACTATTTTTCCACACCCAAAATCACACACCCACCACACACCCGCCCCATTTTTTTTTGTAAAAAGTAACATTTGTGGGAAAAAAAAAATTTTAACCAATTTTTTTTTGTGAACAGTAACATTTTTGTATAAAAAATATAATTTTTTTTTAATCAAAAAAAAAAAATTGGTGGTTAACTGTGTGTTAATACGTGGTTAAATAAGTTGCTCAAGTGGTTAATATTGATACAAGTTCAGAAATGACAAATCTATAGCTTTGTTTTCGGGGGAAGAGGTGGTTAATACCATATAAGTTGGCGGTTAACTGTGTTATCAATCTGGTGAATAATTTGTTTTTAAGTAAACATGTGGTTAACCATTTATAAGTTGATGGTTAACTGTGTTATTAATCTGGTTAATGTTAATATCATATAAGTTGTTGGTTAACTGTGTTATTAATCTAGTGAATAATTTGTTTTTAAGTAAACATGTGGTTAATATCATGTGAGTTGGTGGTTAACGGTGTTATTAAACTGGTTAATAATTATAACAAAGGCAAAAAGTGGTTAACTGTGAGTTATTATGTGGTTAAATTAGTTGCTGAAGTGGTGAATATTGATATAAGTTCAGATAACTGTTGAAAATGACAAACCTTTAACTCTATTTTCAAGTGAACAGGTAGTTAATACCATATAAGTTGGTGGTTAACTATGTTATTAATCTGGTTAACCGACAATAAATTTTTTAAAAAAAAAGTAGGTACTGTTCACATTTACAAAAAAGTAATGTTCAAACAAGTGGTTAATACCATTTAAGTTGGTGGTTAACTATGTTATTAATCTGGTTAATCACAAATAATTATTTTTTAAGAAAAAAAAAATCAGACTTTTTTGGAAAAAAAATTGCCAAAAAAAATTTACTGTTCACATATTAAAAAAAAAATACTTTTTTGGAAAAAAAAACTGAAAAAAAAATTTACTGTTCACTTATATAAAAAGAAAAAAACGGGTATGTTACTGTTCATGTACAAAATAAAGAAAAAAAAAAGCAAAATCCGGGTGTGCGCGCGGTGGAACACTGTGCGGGTGTGGGAAAATCGGAGTTGTAAATTAAATCTAATTTCACTTCTCCATACGTGATATTTTTTGGTATTAAAGAGGAATTTACATTTATCTTATTATCTCAAAGCAGGCCGGTCTTAGGGGAGGCCGGTAAAGCAACCGCTTTAGGCCTCCATTTTTACAAGGTCTCAAAATTTTTAGATATATTTTATATATTAAAATTATGGGTAAAATATGTTTGTAATTTATGTAAAATAAATAAATTTAATTTTGGTTTCCATAACTTAAAATTGGTGTGTATAGTCTCTCTTTTTAAAATTATCCCAAATTAATTTTTATTTGGTGTGTTTTTAGTTTTTAGTATTTCTTATCAGGTATATTTTTATTCCCTAGAGAAAGAGTGATAAGGATTAATTTGAGGTGATTTTAAGAAAGAGAAACTCAATACATTAGCTTTAAATTATGAGAATCAAACCCAAATATGCTTAAATTTATAAAGATTAAAAACACATTTTACCCAAAATTTAATAAAATCTCTATATCAAATATAAAAATATTATTAATTATTAATTAATAGATAATAACTAAGAGTACTTATTTCTTATAAAAAAAATCAATTTAATATTAATCTCTTTTCTTAAAAATAGACTCATATTCATTTTTTTTAAAAAAAAAAGTTATTTCTGATCTTTTTATCATTTAGAATTAAGTCATCATCCTATAATTTGCTTTAAACTTACATATACGTTAGGCCGCCTGTCTCAAATAAACGAGATGGTCTCAAATAAACGAGATGATGATGAGACTCAAACACAACGCGTCCTGTCATATGCTAAATTTGTCTTATTCCATTAGCTCAATCACTTGAGGTTCTACATATGTGATATTAATGAGTAGTGCCAGTGTCAATCCAAATATGCCGTTACATTAGTTGGAATTCCACGTTCGAATGTGGAGAATAATTAAGGGGGGCCGGAAAAGTAAAGGATTATATATCCGCTGAGCCAACACAAATTAATTAATCTGATTATCTCTTTACAGTATGCATAGAAAGTGATATGATGAATTATACAAGTCAATTGGGTGTGGGCCTCCATCATTAGATGGGATCACTCTCAAGTCCCAGGTTAATTTGTCCTCCTTTCATTTTCTTCAATTTTTCCACTTTAATGCATGCTAGCTGCTTTTGGGATCGAGCGGGATCACTTTAAGGTAAGGAGGACATGTAAGGTGAAGGGCACCCCACGCCAATACATTACATGGTGTGGATCGATCACTTTAATTTAAATTAAATTCTCCAGTTATATACATATATCTTTTTTGGACAGTACTGGGAATTATGAAATTAAAGAACCACTAAAAAAGGCAAGCTAACATATAGAATCCATTGGCACGTGTATAAGTATATAAATCCAATGGAGGCTCACACCATATATAAACACAGTCAATTTGTATGTTGCTTAGCTAGGCAATCAATTCGATCCGCTGGGCCTGCTGGGATATTTATGAATTAACATGCAAAGAATCAGTAGCGGATCCAGGACCTGAGTTAATGGGGCAATTTATTTAAAAAAATTAATAATAATTATTATCGTATATAAAAAGGAAATGAAAGATGAAAGGGACAAAATTTAGCTAATAGTTGTAACTATATATTAGAAAAAAAATAAATTTTGATTTTAGAATCAAATATTTAGATAAAAATAATAATAAATATATAAGGGGAATGAGAATTTAAAGGATAATGGGTTCAAATATATAAAAATAGATGACGTAAAATATAAAAACTCAATATAATTACTTATAATTTTATCAAAGTGAGGGTGTATCTGCACACCCTCACTTGTGCATAGGTCCGCCACTGCAAAGAATATAGATAGATGTATGGGGAATTTCTGTTGCATGGATATATATATATATATATATATATATATATATATATATATATATGGTTTATGAAACTAGCCAGGGAATCGCATGCACGAACCGTTCTTTAGAATCCGATTCACAAGAAGGCCCATATTGAATTGCGACATGCATCAAGACTTCAGAATCTCCATACCCGGCCCACTGTAACTAACTTTGAGAGAGAGAGCCATTCACCATATCATGGGTGTGTTTGGCAAAACTATAGGTGATAAGTTAGATTCTAGTTGATAAGTTAATTGCTAGTTGATAAGCTTCGAGCTGATAAGCTAGTTTATTGAATTAAAAGTTTTTTACTAGCTTATAAGCTAGTTGCTAAATGTAAAATGACATAAAAGGATATAACTACGTAAGTTTTATTATATAAAATCTATTTATATTTTTAGACAAAAATATATTATTATGTAATTATAATTTTAGATTTTTTTAAAAAATAATTAAATTCTTATTAAATTTTTTAGTGATAAATATTTAATTAAAATTAAAATAAATAGTGAAGTTGATAAAATAAATAGTATAATATAAAAATAATTTCATAAAATAGTAAAAAAATAATCTAATTAATTTGTAATTTTTAAACTACTTATTATATAGGTAATAATAGGTAAAAAAAATTAAAAGGTTTTGTCATTAAAATTGAAAATAGATAATAATAGATAAAAAGAAATTAAGGATAATAAGGGAAATGTATTAAAATATAAAGGGTAGTGATGGAAGAAAATTAAATAAGCTACAAGCTACAAGCTAGCTGAAGTAGCTTGTAGCTTATAAGCTAGAAGCTCCTAAAATTAGCTACTTTGAAGTATCTTACCAAACACTATTGTGTTGGTCAAACTAGCTTATAAGCTAGTCAAATAAGCTAGTAGCTAACTTTTTTGCCTTGCCTAGCCTTGCTGCATATATATTATATAATACTCCATTTGGGCTCGAATATAAACAACCAAAAATCCACATACAGTGTTCCAAAATATAAGCAAATTTCAACTAATTTTATCCTATTTAATGACCTATACCAACATACCTTTTATTTAATTCAAAATTTATTTTATAATGACCCTATTTAATAAACCATGTATTTCCACTTAGAATAAGTTTTAATAAATTGAAATCTTCTATGAAGAGTAATTTAGATAATATAATCCATTTTTAGATGACATTAAGAAAATCAAATGAGGTTAACTAACATTTTTAAATAGCGTGAGTCTTTTATTGCTTATATTCGATTGCTTATATTCGAGTCCAGAGCAGTATTCAATCTGTACAGTCACCAAATAGCTAAGCAAGCTACGTGAGGTCTGCGCTTCCCGATCGAGGCATCATTAATTCATAATCAAGGCCGGGGTCTCGGCGATCGATTTGGCTTGTCTCCTGTGCGAAGAGCTCCTGCGCATCTCTTGTACGCTTAAACGACACCGCTTTAGTTTTTTCACGCAAGAAATGTGTAATAGCTGATTTATCCCAAAATTTTAATTTAGTTAATTTGTATGGAGTATATATTAAAAAGTATTATATGGCAGTAACTGCTACTTAAATTTTTATTCACTCTAACCGCAATTAATTATGTTTAAGTACTATTTTATAGCAAATGGGGTACTACATCATCATGTCACATGTGTTATTTATGTTCAATTAAATTTGTTTTTAGTCCGTATAATTTTTTTTTTGTTTTTTACCTCAATTTCATCCTCATCCAATATCACAATGTTCATTTGCTTCCACTGCATTGTTACACTTGAAATCTGGAACTTCTCATGTGTTTTTAAAAAAAATCTTTAAGTATTCAATTATTTCAAAACTCTTATTGATTCACTTCTCATGTGACTTAAACATGGATTTCAACCGGTTAGCCTCAATCCTGGTAATAATTACTCAAATGTGAATGGATTATATAGATATTTTTTATGTTAACCACATGTATACTATTGCCTCCATTTTATTTTATTTATCGTTTAAGGTTTCTACACACAAATTAAGAACAACAATAAATGATTTAAATACATAGTAATTTTACTAAATTATCCTTATTAATTTACTACACACTTTGCTCATTTTACCTAAATACATTAATTAGTAGTGTGGTGCACAATTTTTTCAAACTTCTTTTCCCATAAAAGTGGGGGGGTAAAATTAATTAGTAGTGTGGTGCCACATCAGTTTGTCAGATGTGTTGTTTCTGCCCAGCTTAAATTTGATTTTAGTCCCTATAAATATGGTCACTTTGTTTTTAGTCCCTATAATTTTTTTTTTATTTTTCATCTATATATATTTTTTTTCACCTTTATCTCTTCCTCATCCAACATCAGTATCGTTTTACTTATACTATATTGTTACACTTGAAATTTTTTAACTCCTCCTGAGTTCAATAAATAAATTTTTTATGTATTCAATTATTTGAAATTTCAATGCACTTGGATTTACTCTATAAAGGGGAAAAAGTTGTAACAACATTTTTTCTGTACTATTTCTTTTTTTTAACTATTGACCAACAAAATTTTCTTTTGATTTTATGTTTATTCACCTGTAACTTAATTAGCTTTGTGATAACTGACAAAAAAAACTTGTAATTATAAATCAAATGAAAAATTTGTTAGTCAATAGACAGAAAAAAGAATTGTAGAGAAAAAAAGGACTTTACATGTTTTTCACCCTATATATAGTGAATCCAAGTGGTTTGAAATTTCAAATAATTAAATACTTAAAGATTTTTTTAAACACATGAGAAGTTTTAGAATTTCAAGTGTAACAATGCAGTGGAAGCAAAGGAACATTGTGATGTTGGATGAGGATGAAATTGAGGTAAAAAACCAAAAAAAATTATATGGACTAAAAACAAATTTAAATTGGACATAAATAACACATATGACACTCCATTTACCATAAAATACTACTTAAACATAATTAATTACAGTTAGAGTGAATAAAACTTTAAGTAACAGTTACTGCCATATAATACTTTTTAATATATACTCCATACAAATTAACTAAATTAAAATTTTGGGATAAATCAGTAATTACACATTTCTTACGTGAAGAAACTAAAACGGTGTCGTTTGTGCGAACCATGCGCATGAGCTCTTTGCACAAGAGACAAGCCAAGTCGCGGAGCAATGCTTTTCACAGGCACCTTGGCAGCCATAAGCAATTAGAAATCATGTCCTCCTTATTATTTCAACTTTCAACATCTCAAAACACCTCTTCCGCAGGAAAAAAAAATCTCAAACTCCCCGGTTAATATTTATCTAAACTTAGTGAATGAATTTTAATTTTTATATCAAAATTTTATATATGCGTTCTTACAATATTAAAGTGTATTTAGTAAGACATTCATATTTCAGTTACATGATAATTTAAATTATAATTAAAATCATTTTATCAGTATTTGGTAAGATTTTTTGAGATATATAGTTGGAGAAATTACTTGAGATAGTTTTTTTTTGTTTAAAAGCTCTTTTTTTATACAAATTAAAAATTTATTATAATTTATCTCTCAATAACTTTTATTCATCATTATTTAATATTAATAATACACTTATATGTCATTTTACTAGAATATATTTAGTAAAATTAGCTAGAAAACGTGAACCTTAAGCTCTTGTCCTAGTAGTTTCTAGGAAAAGTATTAGAACTTAATTCCAATAAAACTTAATTCAAACATTAATTCCTTGAATATTTGGTTATTAACACTTCGACCTGAATCCCAAGTTTCCTCCTATATATATAAAGCTGTAGGTTTTGTTACAAACAACAAGTAAAACTTTTCTTAGATTGGAGGGGATACATGGACGATCATTATATATATATATATATATATAAGTAAAACTTTTTAGTCTCTGTTGTTGATTCCACTATTAATTACGAATATGTCGAACGCCCATCACATTTAGTAATCATATGTAATGTACCTGGCACATTATACAACAGTGTTAGCCTCCTCAACATATTCAAAAACTATTTGTGATATATATATGAAGGAGGAAATGTACAAAGAATTTCAATTCAATTGACCATGAAATTTGAATGTCTAAATGAGTTTAAGGAAGCTAACACTCTTATATAATGTGTTAGGGTACTTTTGAAGTATTGTTGACTATTATGGGCGTTCGACACATCCACAATTAACAGTAGAATCAACATCGAGGACTAAAAAATAGCATAAACATTTTATAAGGATGAAATAAAAAGAAAAATTTTCTAGGGACGAAAATCAAAACTCGGGTATTTTATAGGGACTAAAATGTTATTTTACCCTTAAAAGAAATATGTCAAGAAAAATAGTTTATGAAAACTTAATACATAATATATATATATACATATATATATATTATTTTACCCTTAAAAGAAATATGTCAAGAAAAATAGTTTATGAAAACTTAATACATAATATATATATATATATACATATATATATATATGTATATATATTATATATTATGTATTAAGTTTCATAAACTATTTTTCTTGACATATTTCTTTTAAGGGTAAAATAACATTTTAGTCCCTATAAAATACCCGAGTTTTGATTTTCGTCCCTAGAAAATTTTCTTTTTTTATTTCATCCTTATAAAATGTTTATGCTATTTTTTAGTCCTCGATGTTGATTCTACTGTTAATTGTGGATGTGTCGAACGCCCATAATAGTCAACAATACTTCAAAAGTACCCTAACACATTATATAAGAGTGTTAGCTTCCTTAAACTCATTTAGACATTCAAATTTCATGGTCAATTTGAATTGAAATTCTTTGTACATTTCCTCCTTCATATATATATCACAAATAGTTTTTGAATATGTTTGAGGAGGCTAACACTGTTGTATAATGTGCCAGTACATTACATATGATTACTAAATGTGATGGGCGTTCGACATATTCGTAATTAATAGTGGAATCAACAACAGAGACTAAAAAATAGCTTAAATATTTTATAAAGATCAAATAAAAAGAAAAATTTCCAGAGACCGAAATCAAAACTCGGGTATTTTATAGGGATTAAATGTTATTTTATCCTTCTTTTAACGGTTTGATATATATTGCTCGTTCTTTCTCTACCTCTAACTATCGATTATACTTTTTCTGGTTCCTAGTGCTTCCACTGACCTTTCTATACATACTTAAAACCATTCTAAGACAAGACTATTATTTTTTTTATAATGAGATACACTCAAATTAAACTTTTTCTTTAATGATTATATTCTAATAATAATATATTGTGTCTCGTGTGATCGATCACTCTATCATAACATTCTCATCTCTATGTTAAATATGCTTTTGTATTGACTATTTACCACCTTAATTATATAATGTTGCTAGATCTTATTGCTATGCAATAAAATTTTCCTTTTAAGATTCAACAATGGTAATTTTATTTCACATATATTGAATTATTAGTTCGTTTCATCCACTTTCCCTCACTCTCCTCATCATTTTGTACGATGGATTTAATTAAGGTATTTAAAACATGAAATTTATGGTATTGTATGTTCTTTAATTTTCTCCTCTAAGTTAAGATTTGGGTGTTTTGCTAAAATTATTGTTGGAGAAAGAATAATACAATAGGGGGTTTCTATTTTCTGATGAGTAGTCTTTATACACGCTTGTTAACTATCTATTTATAACAATCAGTTATTTTAAAATTGAAATTACAGGTTGTTCTCATTTTCTACTTATAACACTACTCCACACCTAACCTCTTAGCTATTTGAATCACTTTCTAACACCCCCTTTGATTCAAAAGCTTACAAGCAAACTACATTCAGTAACCTCCTCAGCTCCTTAAATCTTTCAGCCTTCAATGACTTAGTCATTATATCAGCCAATTGACCTTCTGACCTGCAGTGCCTCAGTTTAATTCTGCCTTTACTTACTTGATCTCTAAGGAAATGAAATTTGGTTGTCTATGTGCTTGCTTCTTCCATGAGATACTGGATTCTTGGCCAAATTTATAGCTAATTTGCTGTCTACAATTAGTTCAACAACTTCATCAGAGGATGCTTTCAATTCACTGACCAGGGATGATAGCCAAAGTGCTTGGCAAGCAGCTGAACAAGCTTCAATATATTCTGCCTCACAGGTTGACAATGCCACCATTGATTGCTTCTTTGAGTTCCAGGATATGGGAGAGCCAGACAGTAGGAATACTTGTCCCATAGTGTTTTTCCTATCAACCAAATCACCACACCAATCTGAATCTGAATAGGCTACAAGATGTAGACTATCATCCTCTTTGGTTTGATGAGGGAAGATGATTCCATATCCCAAAGTTCCCTTTAGACACCTCATGATCTTTTTTAGCAGCCAGTAAGTGTGATTGCCTAGGTCACTCATAAATCTGTTCACAAGTCCAACACTTAATGTGATCCCTGGTCTGCTGTGACAGATGAATCTTAGACTGCTAACAATCTGTCTAAACAAGGTTCCATCAACTGAGACTTCATTCTCACCTTTTGCAAGCTTCAAATTCACCTCTGCTGGAGTTTCTGTTGGGTTACAATCCCACATGTTAAACCTCTTCAAAACATCTGAAATATACTTCTTTTGGTGCATGAAAATTCCCTGTTCAGTGTATGCAAACTCCAATCCCAAAAGTATGATAATGTTCCAAGTCCGTCATTTCAAATTCCTTTTTCAAATTCTGCTTGAGTGAATCAATCCCAACTGAACTACTCCCAGTAAGCAATAGATCATCCACATACAGACAAATGATAAGAATTTTAGTGTGTCTCACAATTTTTATGTAAACTCCATACTCAGTAATACATTTCTGAAAACCATATTGTGAAGAAAAGTGTCAATTCTCCTGTTCCAAGCCCTGGGTGCCTATTTCAACCCATATAATGCCTTCCTCAGCTTCAAAACTTTGTGTTCATTTCCCTTGCAAATAAAACCAGGAGGTTGCAGAATAAACACATCTTCATCAAGTGGTCCATTGAGAAATGTTGACTTCACATCCAGGTGCCATAATTTCCAATTTTTACAACTAGCCAAGGCAACAACTAACCCCAAAGTGCTTGGCAAGCAGCTGAACAAGTTGGAATATATTCTACCTCACAGGTTGACAATGCCACCACTGATTGCTTCTTTGAGTTCCAGGATATGGGAGAGCCAGACAGTGGGAATACTTGTCCCATAGTGCTTTTCCTATCAACCAAATCACCACACCAATCTGAATCTGAATAGGCTACAAGATGTAGACTATCATCCTCTTTGGTTTGATGAGGGAAGATGATTCCATATCCCAAAGTTCCCTTTAGATACCTCATGATCTTTTTAGCAGCCAGTAAGTGTGATTGCCTAGGTCACTCATAAATCTGCTCACAAGTCCAACACTTAATGTGATCCCTGGTCTGCTGTGACAGATGAATCTTAGACTGCTAACAATCTGTCTAAACAAGGTTCCATCAACTGAGACTTCATTCTCACCTTTTTGCAAGCTTCAAATTCACCTCTGCTGGAGTTTCTGTTGGGTTACAATCCCACATGTTAAACCTCTTCAAAACATCTGAAATATACTTCTTTTGGTGCATGAAAATTCCCTGTTCAGTGGTATGCAAACTCCAATCCCAAAAGTATGATAATGTTCCCAAGTCCGTTCATTTCAAATTCCTTTTCAAATTCTGCCTGAGTGAATCAATCCCAGCTGAACTTACTCCCAGTAAGCAATAGATCATCCACATACAGATAAATGATAAGAATTTTAGTGTATCTCACAATTTTTATGTAAACTCCATACTCAGTAATACATTTCTGAAAGCCAATATTGTGAAGAAAAGTGTCAATTCTCCTGTTCCAAGCCCTGGGTGCCTGTTTCAACCCAATATAATGCCTTCCTCAGCTTCAAAACTTTGTTTTCATTTCCCCTTGCATATAAAATCAGGAGGTTGCAGAATAAACACATCTCATCAAGTGGTCCATCGAGAAATGTTGACTTCACATCCAGCTGCCATAATTTCCAATTTTTCCAACTAGCCAAGGCAACAACTAACCTCACAGTCTCCAGTTCTGGCTACAGAGGCAAAAACCTTTGTGTAATCTATTCCTTCCTTCTGCATGAAACCTTGGCTACCGACCTAGACTTATATTTAGCAACTGTCCATCTGGTTTGAGTTTAACCTTAAAAATCCACTTGACACCAATAGGAGTCTTGTTCTGAGGTACTTCTACCATTTCCCAGGTTTGGTTTCTTCTCAATACTTCTTAATTCTTCTTCCATAGTTGATCTCCATACCTCACTTGCAATAGCTTCATCAAGATCAATAGGTTCCACATCACTCATGAGTGCAAGGTGCTGAACCAAATCACCATCACTAGAAATGGCATTATCAGAATAGAGTTGATAATCTGATAGTCTTGAGGGGAAATTTCTGTTTCTTGTAGGTCTATTGTTCACAATCTGCTACTCAGCATTCACTGTATCCTGTGTGGCTTCTTTTCCTGAGTCAGTTCCTTCCCAATCAAGCTGCAGTCTTGGAATTATTTCAGTTATAGCCTGTGATCCACTTCATGAGTTTGATTCATCAAATAAACATCTCTGCTGAAGAGAACTTCTGTAGTCTTGGGATTGTATAGCTTGTATGAACCTGTAGAATTATAGCCTACAAATATCATTGGTTTCACTTTTATCATCAAGCTTTTTTCTCTTTTGGTCTGGAACATGTATGTAGCACAATGAACCAAGATTCTAAAATGTTTGACTGAGGGCTTGCTGCCAGACCATGCTTCTTCTGGAACCATTGAGTTCAGCCTCTTGGTAGGACATATATTATAAGGACACGGGCAACAGTCATGGCTGCTTCTCCCCAGAAGCTGTGTGGAAGATTTTTCTGCTTAAGCATACATCTTACCATGTTCAATATAGTCCTATTTCCTTCTTTCCACTATCCCATTGTGTTGGGGAGTGTAGGGGGGTAGTAACCTCATGATAATTCCATGCTCCTTGCAAAAATCTTCTAGCTCACTAGAAGTGAATTCTCCTCCTCCATTAGTTCTCAAAGTCTTGATGCACTTTCCTGACTGTTTTTTCTACTAAATCCTTGAATCCCTTGAAGGTATTAAACACTTCACTCTTGACCTTAATCAAGTAAAGCCACAATTTTCTGCTAAAGTCATCCACAAATGAAACAAAATACCCGTTTCCCCCTAAATATGGAACATCAAATGGTCCACAACATAGGAGTATATAATGTGTAGAACATTATTGGCCTTGGACATGGTGAATGAGCTAAAAAGAAGTTATGGGTTGCTTGTTGATCAAGCAATTGTCACATATTTTCTTTGGAATCACAATTGAGGGGAGACCAGTTACCATGTCTTTTGATCTTAATAGGCTTAAATATTTAAAATTCAAGTGGCCTAGCCTTAGATGCCATAACCATGAGTCATCAGACATGTAACAGCAGAGAAGCATTGAGGTTCAATAGTATTCAGATTTACCTTAAAAGATCTGTTTCTGGCCCAGGGGGCTTTCATAATCTTTTCTTTGCTGTATCATAGACTTCCAGAAATCCATTACTCATTATCATTAAAATCCCTTCTCTAGGAGCTGACCCATACTTATCAGGTTACTCTTCATCCCAGGAACAAAGAGTACATCTGTGATCATTGCTTGTCTTCCATCTAGTCTTCTGACAGCCACATTCCCAGCTCCTTCAGCTTGTATAACTCTGTTGCCTGCAAACCTTACTGTACTCTTCTTCATTGCATCAAAATTGACAAGCCAACCCCTATGTCCAGTCATATGGTTTGAGCATCCAGAATCTATGTACCAGGTTTCATTATTATGAGATTCTGAATTGGTAATCATCATCAGCATCAAGGGTTGTTCTTCAGAATCTGCTTCATTTTCTTCTTTGGCCATATGTGCTTGATAATCACTGTGTGACTGACTCCCCCTATGATCTATGCTACTTGGTGCGGCTACACACTCTGTTGAAAAATGTCCAATCCGATTGCAGCTGAAACATTTAATTCTTTTCCTATCAATTACCTTTTTCTTTTTTCCTCTCTAATTATTGAAATTCCCTTTTCTATTGGAGCTTTCTGGCTGATCTTCTTCATTCTTTCCTTGTTCTTGATTTTGTGTGTTTCTTTTAAAGCCACCCCTGAAATCTTTCCCACATCCTCGGCCTCTGAAGTTATCTTTGGAATTGTTGCCTCCTCTCTTTGAGGTATGAGCCTGCAATGCCTGATGATCCCCTGGATTCTCTGAGTCTCTTTCAATGAGTCTCTACTCATGTGCTTCAAGAGAACCTTGAAGTTCTTCTACTGTTATTTCCTCAAGCTTCTTGGATTCTTTAATGGCTATGATAATGTGGTCGAATTTGGGATTAAGAGTTCTCAGAATCTTTCTACAATGGTTTGGTTTGAAATCTTATCACCACAGTTCTTCATAGCATTTGTGTGAGTGATGATTCTATTGAAGAAATCAACTACCTTTCTCATTATTCTCCATTTGCATTAATTCATATTGACGTCTCATCGTTGTAGTTCACCTTCTTCAATTGCTCTACACCCTCATTACATTTCTCCAAGATCTTCCATGCTTCTCGTGAAGTTGCAGCGCCTGCAATCCTCTCAAAGTGTGCATCATCTACACACTAATGAATTAAGACTGTAGCTTTACAATCTTTCTTGTTGTTTTCTCTGTAAAGGGCTTTCTGTTGCTTCTATAGAGCCTTCAGTGATTGTGGGATAACCTTCCTCAACAATTTCAGCAACTTCTTGATAACCCAGAATTGCCTTCATCTGTACACGCCACCAATCCCAGTTCTTGCCATTGAGGACGGGAAGATTCGCAGAAAAATTCGCACCAGTTGATCCCATTTCTTGTATCCCTTAACCGAGAACCTGCTCTGATACCAGTATGTTGAAGAAAAGAAGAATACAATAGGAAAGGTGAAGAAAAACTGTTTCTATTTTCTGATGAGTAGTCTTTATATAAGGTTGTTAACTATCTATTTATAACAATCAGTTATTTTTAAAACTGAAAGTACAGGCTGTTCTCATTTTCTAATTACAACACCACTCCACACCTAACCTCTTAGCTATTTGAATCACTTTCTAACAATTATATTTCATATGCTCTAATTCACTTCTACTTAAGTGGAAGTCATTTTTTTCCAAGGGTTGTCTTTATGTCTTTAACTTTTTATTTATTTATTTATTCTCCCGAATCTCCAGTTAAGATTACATCATTTGAAAAAACAAAGCATACATTGCAATACTGCTTCTTAGATTTGTTTAATAAGTAAAGAGAATAAAATAATTGTGTATTGTATTTCAAAATTCTCAATTTGTTACATCTAGGTATGACTATATATATACAGGATAACAATTTAAATTTGAAGATAAGGTTTGTTACAAGGTAATCCTAGGATAGGATTCCAAGATAAGGTTAATAATTTAAATTTGAAAGATAAGGTTTGTTACAAGGTAATCCTAAGATAGGATTCCAATAATAAGCACTTCTAGAATAAAAAAAAATATAAGGTCTCAAATAGACCTTTAATGCACACCTATAGTAATTATATGGAAATCTTTTATATCTCCACTTATGTTGTTATACTAGTCATATATAGCACCCTCATGCATATATATCTTTGATTGCTCGAATATATATGAGCAATCCCAACGTTAAATTCTTCTCGTTGAGTTTTACATAAAACCTCTTTAGGTATATCTATCATGTGTTTTTTTCCAAAATCAATGAAATCCTTGTGTACGTAGGTCATTTTTATTTCCCCTACATAGTATTTGTGACGAGTATATATAGCTTCCATGGTCAATATTTTTGGCATAAAATCTAATTGATCTTTTTATATGGGTCTTTTTATACAAATTAATCTCTATTCAACGACTCTCTCTCAAAACTTCAAAGTATGACTTATGAGTTTAACCTCTCTGGTATAATTTTATAAGTCACTTTGAACGTGCATTGCTTATTGGTAATACCTTGCAATTTCCTTATTGTGTTGTAATTCATGTCATAAATCAACAAGGATTTTACATTGACTGTTGATCATTTAATACAACCCTACTTTTTTTAGCTTAGGACCAACTATTTAATACAACCCTATTTTTTCAATTTAAAAATTAATTTTTTAAAAAATAATCGTTAAAAAAAATAAAAGTTAGAGTAAAAGAAGAAAAAGAGATAGTTATAAACTTACTAGGATAAGAGTAAAAGAAGAAAAAGAGACTGAAAATGCAAGAAACTTACTAGGACAAGAAACTCATTCCTTATCAAGAAACAAAATTTGGTTGAATCTTGGTTCAATTTTGTTGAACCAATATATCTTAAAACTTTACGAGTTGCAATGGAACCACAATAGGTTTTGATATATACCATACAATAATTTATACACATACATTCTTTTGAAATAAAAAATGAAATAATCTAACTTGATTAAAAAAAACCAATGTTATGGTATTCAACTAGTGTTTACAACTAAAAGCTCCAAGATTCCCAGATTCTTCCTCCTCCTCCATCCTTCTCGGATGGATAATCCGTCTGTTCCTTCCCCCGAGGAGGAAGACCTCCATGACCGGAATACTAAGAAGGTTAAATTTGATCCGGGAATAGATGTTACTATGGAGATTTCTTCTGATAAAGAACAATCTCCTCCTTCTGGTCCCAAGAATCGTGTTTCTTACAAGGAGATAGTTATTGCTTCTGAAATGATCGAAGTTAACCCAGAAGACATGGTTAGAGCGGTTACTGAAGATCTTTCTCAGATTCCTTGGATTATGATGATGAGGATTGCTCTCCTGAGGATTTTAATCCCTATCCAGAGGTTCAAATTTCCCATGAAGAATATGAAACTTGGTGCAAATCATGAAGAATATGAAACTTGGTGCAAATCATGGGGCGGAAAATTGGTCTGAGATTCTTAACTTCTCGGCTTCAATCCCTCTGGGCGATCCAAGGGCAGATTAAAGTCATTGATGTTAATGATGAATTCTTTATGGTTCGATTCAGTGATCAGGGAGACTATAACCATGCTTTGTTTAAAGGGCCATGGCTAATTACTGATCATTATCTCTTAGTGCAAAGATGGCGACCCAGATTCAAACCAAGACAAGATCCTATCAAGAAAATAGCTGTTTGGGTTCGTATTCCGAACCTTCCTATGGAATTATACAATTCTCATTTCTTGTGGAGGGCAGGAAAATGCTTGGGTACTATGCTTAAAATTGATCAGCATACATCAATTCATTCCCGTGGTAGATTTGCTCGTCTCTGTGTAGAAATTGATTTGAGGAAAAAATTAGTTCCTTATATCTCAGCTATTGGGGACACATTCAAAGTTGAATACGAAGGTCTGCATCTTATATGTTTTAACTGTGGAAAATATGGGCATAAATTGGAGGAGTGTTCTGATCTTCCCTCAAGCCAGGTAGATGTTCCCAATCCTGTTCTGGAATCTCACTCTAAACCATCTTTGGAAACTGATCAAGGGAAGCCTATGACTGATGAGCATAATCAAAATGATGAACCTCAAAGTAACTCTCAGTCTGTAGACATGTCTAAGAATCCTCCCATATCATCTTGCTTTGGCCCATGGATGTTGGCCAAGAAACCACAAAGAAGAATCACAAAATCTAGTAATTTTCCTTCTAATAGAGAAGGGGGAAACCTAGGCTCTAATTCTAATGGCTCTAGATTTGAAGTGCTTCAATCTGACCCTGCTACTTATGAAAAACCAGTTGAGACCTCCCAACCCTCATCATCTATTCCTACCAATCAGCCATCTATGCCTTCAAAAGCTTCTCAAAGCACTAAAGCCAAGAATATCAAGAAAGATCCTCCAAGGAATCCTGGAACTGGGACTAGCAAACAACTCTCTGCAAAAGCCAAATCTGTTGCCACCCCAAAGGTTAAGCCTAGTAAGGCTATTTCTGAAGATCGGGCTCCTCCACCTATCGATCAAGAGATTAAAAATGAAAAAAGACAAAAAGAACAAGACATGTTGGAGTTAATGAGAAGACATCGAGCTAGATTAAAGGAGCAGTATTTGAATGGTGGGAATATTGTTTATATCCTTGGTGGTTCCTCGAATGCATCATTTTGGGGCCCTCCAGAATTTAATCCCACTGTCCCTGCTCACCCTCTTGCCCCTGACATTAAGGAGCCAGTAATTGATGATCAATCTGCATCCCCTCAGCAAGACCAAGATAGCCATATGGAAGATGATTCTTCCTCTTTGCAGATAAAGCCTATTTAGGTTTGCTTTTTATTCTCTTCATTTCAATATTATGTTTTTGGTTGTTCTGTTTTGGATTTGGAAAGTGCAGGGTCAAGATTCCTTTCTGGAAGTCTCCATCTATTATAAGTTTATATATGACTTTTTTATGCTGGAATTGTAGAGGAGCTGGTGCAAAACAGTTCCCCTCTCTTCTTAGAGACCTGACCAGATTATATCATCTTAATTTTGTTGCTCTTCTTAATTTTGTTGCTGAAGCAGCTATTAATAGGATGGGTTTTACTGGGGGTATTAGAGTGGAAGCTCAAGGGTTCTTTGGAGGTATCTGGTGCATGTGGAAGGCTAATATCGTTCTGTTAAAGTCATTAAAACTACAAGACAATGTATACATTTAAAGTTAACAAATGGTAATGGGAAAACTTGGTGTTTGACTATTGTTTATGCCAGCCCCAATGAGCAAATCAGGCATGATCTTTGGGGGGAGCTCACAACCTTTGCTTCTAATCTGAGTGACCCATGGTGTGTTATGGGTGATTTCAATTCTATCTTGTTTGAATATGAAAAGGTTGGGGGATCAGGTCCTAATAAAAGAGCTATGCATGATTTTGCTAGTTGTCTTGAATCTTGTAACCTTATGGAAATTCAATCAAAAGGTCCATTTCTGACATGGCAAAGAGGTAATGTTAAGGAGAGATTGGACAGAGTGGTTTGTACTGCTGATTGAAGGCTGATTTTTTATCAAGCTTCAGTTATAAATTTGGCATTGCCCACCTCTGATCACTGTGGATTATGGTTGAAGCTGGATCCTGTTTGTTCTAAATTGAGGACCAATAAACCTTTCAAGTTCTTAGCTTCTTGGCTCGCCCACCCAGACTTTAAGGAGCAAGTGATAAAACTTTGGCTTCCTCATAGAGATTGTGGTCAGAACCTTCTTCAATTCCAAGAGAACATAAGGGAGTGGAACCATCTTGTCTTTGGTAATATCTTTAATCAAAAGAGGAAAATTCTAAGTAGATTGGAAGGCTTAGACAGGAAACTTCTTGAGGGACCTAATCAGTTTTTATCTAATCTAAGAGGTAAATTGTGGACTGATTATGAAGCTATCATATCCAGAGAGGAAGAGTACTGTTTTCAACAAGCCAGGGTCAATTGGCTGAATTTAGGTGATAAAAACACACACTTTTACCATCAAACAACTGTTATTAAAAGATCCAGAAACAGAATTAATGCTATTCATGATGAGAACCAGCAATGGGTCTTTGAGGATGAAAAAATCATATCTATTATGTTGAATTTTATCAAGAATGTTCTTTCTATTAATCAAGACAGTGGTTTTTCCTTGGTGAATGCAGACAGTTTCCCTCACCTTGATCCTCAGGTTTTATCCCCTCTATCATATACTCCAACTATTAATGAAGTTAAAGCTGCTCTTTTTGAAATTGGTAATTTCAAATCCCCTGGTCCTGATGGTATTCATGCCATACTCTATAAAAGCCATTGGGAGGTGATGCATCCTAGTATTATGAAACTCATTCTCCAGGTGTGGTCTAATCCTTTATCTCTTAATGAAATTAATCATACATCTATTACCCTTATACCTAAAGTGGATTCTCCTGTTAATGCTTCCCAATTTAGACCTATTTCTTTATGCAATGTTAGTTATAAAATTTTAGCTAAATTAATTGCTAAGAGACTGTCTGGCTTAATGCCTTCTATTAATTGGTCCTAACCAATGCTCTTTTGTTAAAGGTAGACAAGGTATTGATAATGTCATCATCTTACAAGAACTTGTTCATTCTTTTAAATATATTTCTGGAAAAAAAGGGTATATGATCCTCAAGTTAGATATGGCCAAAGCCTATGATAGACTTAATTGGTCTTTATTATTGATGCTATTACTAAGATTGGTTTTCCTTCTCACTTTTTAAATATCATTTCAAATTGTATTGCTACTCCTAGTACTAGAATTAACTGGAGTGGTACTTTTTCTGATCCTTTCAAGCCTTCCAGAGGCCTTAGGCAAGGTGACCCCTATCTCTTTACCTATTCATTATGTGTATGGAGAGATTACACCATACCATCACTAAAGCTTTAGGGGATGGTTTTTAGAAGGGTTTTTCTTTTGGTAGGAATAGTCCTATTATCTCACATCTTCTTTTTGCAGATGATATTATTCTGGTTGCTGAAGCAAGTGTTAACCAAGCTAATTCAATTAATTCGACTCTGGATGATTTCTGTCAAGCTTCTGGTCAATTCATCAGCAGGGAAAAATCAAAAGTATTTTTCTCCAATAATACTGATCAAGACATAAGACAAGATATCTCTGAAATTCTTACTATTAATCAAACTGAGGATCTGGGTTCCTATCTTGGCTTCCCTATTCTGCATAGTAGATCAAACAAAAACACCTACTCTTCTATCATTGACAGGGTCAGGAAGAAATTGTCTGGTTGGAAAGCTAACTCCTTATCAATGACTGGGAGAATTACCCTTGCCCAATCAGCTGTCATGAGCATTCCAAATTATCTCCTTCAGGCTTCTGTCTTCCCCTTTGGTGTCTATACAGAGATTGAGAGATTGTGTAGGAATTTCATTTGGGGATCATCATCTGAAAAAAAGAGAATGCACCTGATTTCCTGGTCTAAGATCTGTCAGCCAAAAGATAATGGGGGTCTTGGTTTCAAACCCCTTAAAATTGTTAATGAGGCTTTCATGGTTAAGCTTGGTGGAGGATGATTAGTCAACCTGACCTTCTTTGGGTTTAAAGTGTTAAATTCCAAATACAAATGTGGTTCTGATAGGATACCTCATGTTAAGAAGTGTTATAGAGAGACAAATCTCTGGAAAGGTATTAATAAAGCTTGGCATCATGTGAAGAATGATGTGCTTTGGAGCATTGGCAATGGAATTTCTATCAATTTTTGGGATGATAATTTCATTCCTGGTCTGCAGCCTCTTAGTAATTATGTTTTGCAGCCTATTCCTCCCGATCTGGTTAACTTAACTGTTGCTGGTGCTACTTTAAATGGGCATTGGAATTTGCAGATCCTGAATACTATTCTCCCTCAAGATA
Source organism: Sesbania bispinosa (assembly GCA_026901365.1). NCBI lineage: Eukaryota > Viridiplantae > Streptophyta > Magnoliopsida > Fabales > Fabaceae > Sesbania > Sesbania bispinosa. Next base: position 3,520,496 of record QLOH01000003.1, read on the forward strand.
TTATCCAGAGACTATTTGCTATCATTCCACCTAGACAGTATCGTGATGATGACATTCCTACTTGGTCAGATTCTTGTGATGGTCAGTTTCACTTAAAGGGAATTTATGGGAAAATTGCAGCTGCAGCCAACAATGATATGGACACAGATTTATGGCAGTTTGTTTGGAAATGGAATGGCCCTCCCAGGATTAAATGTTTTCTCTGGAAATGCTTACATGGGAAATTACCTACAAATGAAGAAAGAATCCATAGAGGCATGGCTGGTGATTCTTCTTGATTGAGATGCATGGAGTATTTTGAATCCATCATGCATTCATTGCGTGATTGTCCTGCTGTTTTTGAAATGTGGAGTTCTTTAATTCATGAAGATTACTGGGCTAAGTTCTTTAGCCTTGGCCTTACTGCTTGGTTGAATTTCAATTTTACCAATCAGATTTCTAAAGACAAATCTGAGTTGGATTGGCATCAGTTTTTTCCTATTATTCTTTGGATGACATGGAATGACAGGAACAACTATATTTTTCATCAGAAAACCAATCTGGATTTCATTCCTGAAAAGGCCAAAGCCTATGCTGCTGAAATTCAGAATTGTTCTAGTTCAATGACTAGAAGCCATTTTTCTTATCATGTTGAAAATGTCTCTTGGAATCCCCCTGCTGCTGGTGTTGTCAAGTTAAACGTGGATGGTTCGGTTTTTAGTAATCTCCACCTTGCTGCTGGTGGTGGCCTAATTCGGGATGATGGTGGCAGATTTATCTCTGGGTTTGTCAGTAATATGGGCTCTTGTTCTGTCCTCAAGGCTGAATTGTGGGCTCTCTTACATGGCATTCGTTTAGCTAGGGAGCTTAATTTTAATAGAATTATTATTGAGCTAGATTCAAAGCTAGCTCTGGATCTTGTTAAAGAGGGGGTTCCTCCTTCCCATCATTGTTTTGGTCTCATTAGGGACATTAGGGAAGCTTTGTCTTGGGATTGGGATGTTTCCATTTTTCATAGTTTTAGAGAGGGAAATAGAGCAGCTGACCACTTGGCTAATTTGGGTCACTTTTTCCCTCTTGGTTTTCATAAGCTTTCTGAGTACCCCTTGTCTTTAGCTGAGATCCTTAAGGATGATTGTAGAGGTGTTGCTTTGCCTCGCTTAGTTAAGTAGTTTTGTTTTGTTGTTGAGCTTTTTGTCCCCTTCAGTATAAAAAAAAATAATTTATACACATACGTCAAAAAGATTCTTGCAAATTTTGGATTCTATGTAATCTCAATTGTCGGTAGACACGGATAAAGTAAAATTTTGGCAATAAAATTAAAGAATACACTCTTGACATGATTATAAACAAAAAAAAACTTACGTTAATTAAGAAAGTTAATTAATTAACCTTATTTAATTTTTAATGTCATAAAAATGAATTGGGTTCTATAAATTGTCCTTTATAGAATATTTCAATTTTATTGGAAATCATTTCAAGTGGAAATATCCTCTCTATATTTTTGCTAAACAAAGAAAATGAATTAAAATAGAGTACAAGGGGTACTTTAACCCATATACAAAAATACAAGGAATAAAGGCCTAAGAGCCAACCAAAAATGACAAGTCAAAGAAAAGCAAGACCAACCCACAGACTAAACAAACAAGCCAATATATGATAAAATAAAATCCAATGGCAACTTGTTCAATAACCCAGGCTCCAATTCCCAGTGTGCCAAGATGAAGGTAACAAGGGCATCCAATAGAAACAAAGGCAAGTCCAATATAAAATCCACGGAGAATAGCATGAGAGAATCTGAACCATGGAACTGAAAGTGTAGCCTTTAAGAATAGCCAAGTAGAACTAAATAAATGGACTAAAATCTGCATCTAGCATCACTAAAAAACCGCATGCCAACAAAGAGAAAAGATAGTTTGTGAAGGAGACTGCCAGCCCCACACACCTCTGCTTGATACACCTGTAAATCTGCCCACTCACTCAATCATTTCCACACACCGCTTTCCAAAAGCTAAGGCACTAAACTTTTGAAATGAAAACAGGCATCAAGTTGCAAAGACCAGGAAGAAAATGGGTAGCAAAAGGATTTATCCTTTGCTGAAAGCCACTTCCAATTGCGCAATTTAACTAGATCCAATAGTTTTTCTGAGTTACAAAAACTATTTGAAAAATTCCTCATTTCTGGCTAGCCATAAAGACCAGATCATAGACAACCAAATCACAGCCCACCGTAGACACATGACATTAGAAGAATTAGGAATACCCAGAAAATGTGCAAAGTGAAGATGGCAGCTATTATGATGCACAGAGGTAAAGCCAAACCAATCCAAATACAACATCCAAGTATGATAAGCAAAATTACAATCTAAAAGTAAATGAGATGAAGATTCCTTGCTAAACCCACACCGAACACAATCTGATTCAGATTCTTGAATAATGTTCCTTTTCACTAAATTCTGCTTTGTTGGTAACCTGTAACATCCCAGAAACTGGAACTTAGGAAACAGAAGGAGAGCTTTAGGTGGTGAACCCAACCAAGAGAGGGAAGTTAGAAGTAGGGTGAGAATTCAGCGGTTAAGTGTGATTTCAGACAAAAAATTAGGGAATTGATTTACCACGAATTAGAATGGGGAAGGGTTTGGATGAGAAGAACTAAGTTAGAATGAGGTATTCATGGAGAGGAATTAGGTTAGAGAAGGAGGAAAATGAATTGGAACCAAGAGGGGCACAAACCGAGGTTATTGCTTAATTTTGGGAGTTAGGCCTAATGACCTTGGTGCACTAATTCGCAAATATCTAGAGCCAAGGATGTCCAATTAAGGTGATTCCACTTTCATTAGAAAGCTAATTTCCGGGGCTTCAGTTTGATAGGCTATATGATAGGTTTCCGAGCTTATTTGCATTTCCAAACAGACTTATCCTCACTCTAGCGAAAATCTCGTTTGAGCGAGAATTGTCCAGAGAAGGGTTACTCTCTGGGGTATTTTCGCTCAAGCGAGAATCTAGCTTGAGCGAGAATACACGAAATCAGTTTTTAAAAATAGAGAGTCCCACTCTCTTCTCTCATTTTTCCTTGTCTCCTAGGGTTTCTAGAGAGAGAGTTCTAGAGAGAGAGGGAGCTTGTGGGCTTGAAGGAGGAAGAAAAGGAAGATCAAGAAGCATCTCTAAGGTTCCCAATCACTTGATAAGCTTGGGATTTCCTCTCTCCACTTCTCATCCGCCCTTATTTCTTCCCCTAAGGTGAGTGTGGTTCACTCACTTGCTTATTTGTCATGTAAATTCCCTTGCTTGCATTCATGGTTATTGATGATTAGAGGAAGCTAGGGTTGTTGATTTGAATGTATTCTCTTGTAATGCAAACCCTAGGTTAGAGAATTGGGGGGTTTTCATGAAATTGAAGGTTTGGGGTGTGATTATGCTTATAATTGCTCATGTTTGTGTATTTTATCATGTTTGCGCATAATCTGAATGTTTGTACATGATTTTACCCCCATCATGTTCATGGAAAATTTTTGGGTCTTTGACCTCTTGAAAATGTTAAAGGAAATGTTAAAGGGGTGATAAGTGGTAAATATCAGTAAAATTTCATATGGAATTCTGGCACTTAGGATCTTAATTACATTTATTTGATATTAATCTTCCCTAATTTGAGAAATATGAAATCCACTTGTATGTTTCCGAGTCTTGATTTAAATGAAATCATTTAATCCCTTGTTCTGTTTATTTTTCAGGCTAATTAAAGATAGAAAGAGGAAAAGACTTAATAGAGTAAGGAGAAATCAAGAAACAAAGGAAAAAGAGATGAAGTTTTTGCCATATTCTCGCTTGAGCGAGAATTCTCGCTCAAGCGAGATTTGTCCAGAGAGAGTGGATTTTGGGTATCATTCTCGCTCAAGCGAGATGATTCGCTTGAGCGAGAATATCTTTTTTCATCTTGAAGTATTCTACTCGCTTGAACGAAATTTTTTAGCTCAAGCGAGAATCCACTTATTCAAAAAACATAACAGAGTTCGAGAGGGAGTTTCGGGGAGTCAAAACTAACACTTTCCTTTGGTGGAAACTCTGGGAACGAACGGAAGCTGCGGAAGCACAAATTCCTTCATCTCCTTTCACATCTTGGTTGTAAAAGCTATCATGTGTAGCTAACCTTTTCACTTGGGATTGAATGTAATCGATTCGAACTCGGATGTATTCTGGTGATATTCATATATAGTAATTTTGTTTCGATCCAATATTGGTATTGTCATTCTGTTCTCTATTCCTGATTCTATCTTATCAATAGATTGTTGATTTCGATTTTTAGATCTAATTGGAAAGTATTTCTGAAAATCTGATCTGAACGAGAATACTCAATATATTGCGATACTAGGAATAGAATTCAATATATCAATTGCTTTTAACACTTGAACGTAATGTTGGATGATCTGTTGGATATTTAAGGAATCGATATTCAAGAGATTAATCTTATGAATTTTATACTTGAGGAATCAATATAAATGATATTTGTATGTCGCATCAATATTGATAGTCTCAAATGCTATATACCTATATTCATACAGAATACAGACGAGTGAGATAGATAAAATTCAATCCCTACTTCTCTTATTGAAATATCTCATCAATTTCCTAGTGTTTTTACTGATACTTTGGTTAAATTTCAAATTAGTTTGTTTTTATATCAATCATGAAATGAACCATCTTCCTTGTGTATATATACTTTTTGAATCTAGCTATAAACTTTAATTGATTCGCTCCTCGTGGGATCGACACTCTTACTTTGAAAATCATTATACTACAGTTGACTATTGGTACGCTTGCCAAGGAGTTAACAATGGGTCTTTGGACCAATGAGGTGCAAGAGAGGTAACCGCTTTACTCCTCGGCCAAGGGGTAATTGAGGTTCCTCAATTAAAATGAACCATATTTGTTTAAGCTTAAAACTTAATGAGGGTGGCCCTGGATGACGGTCCTTGGTCACATGGTCGAGCGCTCAAGAAGGTCAAAGTGAAAAAAAATCGTGGGTGTCCGGGTTATGACACTTGAGGACTAACTGTGCTCTGATTGATTATGTGACTGACTCATGATTTCAGATTCTCCCTTAAGTCCATTTGCATAATTCTCTAAAGTATGTTGTATGTTTCATGGTCTAGTTACCTGTGTTGTGATTCATATATGACGTTTGTGTGATTGTATGTTCTCCCCCACATTTCACACACACTTATCGCATTCACTGGGACGTAGTCTCATCCCATGCTGTGGGAAATATCTTTCAGTGTGCAGGTCATTATTCTGGCACTTAGCACTGGAGCTGAGGGCTAGCTTGAGGTAGATTATGAAGACGGTCATTGGAGTTCTTTTAGTGTAGTTATTGGTTTAATGATGTAAATTAATATAATTCTTTAGTAAAGGATTAAATGTTGTTACGGTTATTAGTAATTGGTGTAGAAACATGTAGTTGGCCACAAAGGCCCATTTTCCTTGGAAATAGATTAGAAATCATATTATTATGAACTGTATTGGTGGTTTTGCTGGTTTTCAGGTGAAGCCGAAAATTGGGAAACGTCCAGTTTTCAGGGGAAACTCTGTCGGATTTCCGGTAGGAGTTTTTGGGAACCATGACAATCCGTGTCTAGGTTCATTTCCCTTAGATTTGAATATAATGTTTCATGTTGTATTGTAGTTTGTTTTGTAGTGAAGGCTTAAGTAAGTGTTGGATTACCTAAGCAATTGTATGATTTGTTCAACGATATCGAAAATAGCGCGAAATAATTTTAGAAATTCAGGAATAGTGTCTCCAACGGACATTATTCTTGGATTCAGAAATTAGGACGTTACATTTTGGTATCAGAGCAGTTCAATCCAATTGGACTGCGGTTAGGTTAGTTGTCTGTTACTTACTATAATTCCACCATACCTCATGCTCAGTTTAGGGACTGATCACCCCTCTACTGAATGTGTGGTACCCGGAATTGCGGTTAGTGACGTAAGCAGGATGCCTTGTTGAGGAAATTGGGACACTTGCCTAACGAGGTTAGAGCCACCCATCTAGTACGTAAAAAGGAAAAAGACATAGTTCACTTCCTAGGGTAAAACCTTCACCATAGAAGTCTCTTTGAATGCACCTCTAGTTGTGGGGACTTGAGGCACACTTAGAAGGAGAGGTAAGGTGTGATTGTTTAGGGCAAGTAGTTTAGAGAGAATGATAAATAGGCTCCCTAGCAGACTAGTGGAGTGTTGATTGTTGGCAAGTAAGCCTTGGCGATGTAATGTGTTTAAAGAATGATAATTCTTATTTCTGCTTGAATGATTGCTTGAATTGACTGTTGTATGTGTTCCCTGAATAATTTAATGTCTTGTGTGCTAGGTGGTGATTTGATGAGTGAGTTGTGATGACGTAGCATGACTTGTGTGTTAGATTGCATGGTTAGAAGGACATGTATAGGTGAGAGGTTAATGGTGATCTTATAAGGTCAGGGTGAATGATTTTAGAGTTGGGATTTTGTGAATTTAGGATTTCATGCTTAGAAGACCAGGGAGGTGGCAGGTAGAGGTTAGAATGGGAGTGTGGAACTCATGGGAGGTATAGGAACTTAATGCCTTTAGTGATGGAGGGTGTAATTCTAGCTTTTGGGTAAGTTACCTCTATGGGTAGGTGTGATCTTAAAGACGAATTGAGGAATGGAATTAAGGCCTATAGACCCACATATTGTTTTCCTTTCTTTAGATCCCTGTTAGTGCATGCTTATGTTGATGGTTGATGTTCCTTCAACCCTAACCTCCTTAGTAGATGCCTAAGTCGTTATGTAACCGGTTAGATTTCTCATTAGGCGTTTAATGATTTTGTTATGATGGTGGTGAGATTGTTTAAACCCTTATATCCTGTGATTTGTTTTAGTATGCAAGTGTTAAGCCAAATCCTTTGTCTCCTAAGTTACTAAACCAATGCTCCTAGAACCCATAATTGGCTATTAGGGGTAACCCCGACCCTTGTAGACACATGTTAAGCCTCTAACCACTTAGTGCATGATTGTTACGTGACTGATTGGAAGGTTTCCTAGTTTAGGAACCAAGTGAGAATTTGTGGTACCTTGTCAACCCATGACTCTATAGCTACCTTGTTCCACTTTAGAGCTTTATGGTCTTTTGGCCATTTTGTGATTACCACCATGTGGTTTACATTTGAGTTCCGGTTAGGCACTATCATCGAGTTAGAACCCCTTGATCAGTTTCAGTTGAGTTAGGGGTTAAACACCAGAGTTTAAGGGGAGTGAATGGCTGTGGAGATTTGGATGGTTGAGGGTACCTTGTAGGAAACAATCACGGTCGGTTCCTTTTAGTTTAGACCTGTTTGGTTGTAGGCATCTAAGGGATAAGTTCTTTTGGTTATAGCCAAAGTGTTCTGGGGTTATGTTGTTAGTGCATGAATAATGATCCTTTTCTAAGTTATTGATGGCAAAGCTAAGTCTGTAAATTAAACCCCTTAGTCTCTTCCTTGTCGTGCCTTAGTGGTAAGGATTATGCGGAATGAGGAATTGTTACTCAGTGTATATCTCCTAGGAGGATTAATGGTTCGTGTTATGTTCATGTTTTGGTTAAGAAATGGTGTTGAGCTTAGTGTACCAATGTCCATCACTAGGTGTCGAACATTCTCATTCTTTTTCTCTTATTTCGAGGACCTACGTTATCCACCTAGGTTTTGGTGTCCCCTGGCCACCGAGGCAATTGCATGCCCGTCAATTGCTACGGTTGTCAGCTCTAGACAGTAGAGGTTGAGGTTGTAATATAGAGCTCGTGTTCGTACTCAACCCCTAGTTGGAATGTGAGACGATCATGTTTGTTGCGCTTGTGCACATGATGGAGTGATAGGTACAAGCAGGCCTACACACCGTCATGTATTGTATATTTAGATTGGGATTGGGATGAACTGTGAGAGTTGTCCATTCTCTGTCACTTGTGTACCAGAGGAGTACGACGTAGGTACAACTCTGTGTTATGTTGTTGAAATCTATATGTTTTATTTTAAAAACCTAGAATGAAGTAGAGTTTATGAGAAAATCATATCTCAAGGCAGTTAAGGGAGGGCCAAGCCCTTAAGGGGGTAGCCTTACAGAAGGAGACTTGGGAACCCATAGCATATGTAACCGAGCAGTTAAGTTACCCTAGTATAGGAGGTCGGAGATAGGCAAGGAATCTATTGTAGGTAGGGATTATGGGATAAACCTAACCCGACCCCTTTTCAACCAAAGTGCGCAGCAGAAGCCTACACCCATTCCTCTTTTTGACATTAGGATACCCCAGGTGAGAGGAAGAATTAGGAAGGAGTGAATTTATTTAGATATGACTCGTAGTAATCTAGAAGTCGTGCTTTGAAAGTCTTGGGGGTGAGTTAGGACTCATTAGGAGCCTTTCACGTTTAGGAACGATTATAAGACAACACAACATCAACGGGAGTAGTACTTAAAGTTAAGGAACCATAAGGGTGTACTTTTAGGTGATCCAGACGTCGTGAATGAATTAAGGGAGTTAGGTTAGGAACTTAAATTCGGAGGTGAGAGGAGAAAAGAGAGGTTAGGACAGTGAGACAACGAGTCAACCCTAGAATGGGATTCAGGGGAGCAATGGGAACCGAAATTGAAATAGAAGGTAGAAGAAGCAAGATTAGGAGATCAACCAACCCTTAGAGCCTTCGATCCACCTTGAGGAATATAGGTATTAGTGATCGAACGAAAAGTTGGGGAAGATTCCAAGTACACCAACATAGGTAAGAATAGGTGTGTGACCCTGCGTTAGGATAATCGGAGCAAATTTTGAGGACAAAATTTATTTAAGGGGGGTAGAATTGTAACATCCTAGAAATTGGAACTTAGGAAACAGAAGGAAAGCTTTAGGTGGTGAACCCATCCAAGAGAGGGAAGTTAGAAGTAGGGTGAGAATTCAGCGGTTAAGTGTGATTTCATACAAGAAATTAGGGAATTGATTTACCAAGAATTAGAGTGGGGAAGGGTTTGGATGAGAAGAACTAAGTTAGAATAAGGTTTTCATGGAGAGGAATTAGGTTAGAGAAGGAGGAAAATGAATTGGAACCAAGAGGGGCACAAACCGAGGTTATTGCTTAATTTTGGGAGTTAGGCCTAATGACCTTGGTTCACTAATTCGAAAATATCTAGAGCCAAGGGTGTCCAATTAAGGTTATTTCACTTTCATTAGAAAGCTAATTTCTGGGGCTTCAGTTTGATAGGCTATATGATAGGGTTCCAAGCTCATTTGCACTTCCAAACAGACTCATCCTCGCTCAAGCGAAAATCTCGCTTGAGCGAGAATTGTCCATAGAAGGGTTACTCTCTAGGTTATTTTCGCTCAAGCGAGAATCTAGCTTGAGTGAGAATACACGAAATCAGTTTTTAAAAACAGAGAGTCTCACTCTCTTCTCTCATTTTTCCTTGTCTTCTAGGGTTTCTAAAGAGAGAGGGAGCTTGTGGGCTTGAAGGAGGAAGAAAAGGAAGATCAAGAAGCATCTCTAAGGTTCCCAATCACTTGATGAGCTTGGGATTTCCTCTCTCCACTTCTCATCCACCCCTATTTCTTCCCCTAAGGTGAGTGTGGTTCACTCAATTGCTTATTTGTCATGTAAATTCCCTTGTATGACCCCTATTCTACCTCCCCTTGCTTGCATTCATGGTTATTGATGATTAGAGGAAGCTAGGGTTGTTGATTTGAATGTATTCTCTTGTAATGCAAACCCTAGGTTAGAGAATTTGGGGGTTTTCATGAAATTGAAGGTTTGAAGTGTGATTATGCTTATAATTGCTCATGTTTATGTATTTTATCATGTTTGTACATAATCTAAATGTTTGTACATGATTTTACCCCCATTATGTTCATGGAAAATGTTTGGGTCTTTGACCTCATGAAAATGTTAAAGGAAATGGTCAAGGAAATGTTAAAGGGGTCTTCGGACCAATAAGGTGCAAGAGAGGTAACCGCTTTACTCCTCGGCCAAGGGGTAATTGAGGTTCCTCAATTAAAATGAAACCTGTTTGTTTAAGCTTAAAACTTAATGAGGGTGGCCCTGGATGACGGTCCTTGGTCACATGGCCAAGAGCTTAAGAAGGTTAAAGTGAAAGAAAATTATGGGTGTCCGGGTTATGACACTTGAGGACTAACTCTGCTCTGATTGATTATGTGACTGACTCATGATTGCATATTCTCCCTTAAGTCCATTTGCATAATTCTCTAAAGTATGTTGTATGTTTCGTGGTCTAGTTACCTGTGTTGTGATTCATATATGACGTTTGTGTGATTGTATGTTCTCCCCTCACACTGCATACACACTTATCGCACTCACTGGGACGTAGTCTCATCCCACGCTTTGGGAAATATCTTCTAGTGTGTAGGTCATTGTTCTGGTACTTAGCACTGGAGCTGAGGGTTGACTTGAGGTAGATTATGAAGACGGTCATTGGAGTTCTTTTAGTGTAGTTATTGGTTTAATGATGTAAATTAATATAATTCTCCAGTAAAGGATTAAATATAGTTACGGTTAATTAGTAATTGGTGTAGAAACATGTAGTTGGCCACGGAGGCCCATTTTCCTTGGAAATAGATTAGAAATCATAGTATTATGAACTGTATTGGTGGTTTTGTTGGTTTTCAGGTGAAGCCGAAAATTGGGAAACGTCCAGTTTTAAGGGGAAACTCTGCCGGATTTCCGGTAGGAGTTTTTGGGAACCATGACACTCCGTGTCTAGGTTCATTTCCCTTAGATTTGAATATAATGTTTCATGTTGTATTGTAGTTTGATTTGTAGTGAAGGCTTAAGTAAGCGTTGGATTACTTAAGCGATTGTATGATTTGTTCACCGATATCGAAAATGGCACGAAATAATTTTAGAAATTCAGGAATAGTGTCTCCAAAGGACATTATTCTTGGATTCAGAAATTAGGACATTACATAACCTATCAAGCATAGCCTTCCAAGTAAAACCTGAAACCTTAGACGACACAAATTTACGCCAGAGGTACTGATGCAACGGGAACTCTGGAAAAATAGTACTGTTAACAACTGCAATATAAGCCGACTTCACAGAAAATTGACCGTCATTATCATCCTTCCAATACCAAGTATCAGTTGTAGCCTCATGAATATGGACACCACTCAAAAACTCCAAAAGCTCTAACAATTGTTGATTTTCCCATACAAACAGATTCCTCCTCCAAAACCAATTCCATTGGGTTCCTTGTTCATTCCTAACAAACATATCATGAACAGTAGCATCTTTGACATTTGCAACCAAAAAAATCCTACGATACCGCTCACACAAAGAAATTGAACCACACTAACAATCTTTCTAGAAGGAAGTGGATTTCCCATCCCCCACTACCTTAACACATCTACTAGAAAAACCAATCACCTGTTAAATTATCATTGCTCTTGATTGACCATAGATCAACCCACCACCTAGAACCATCTGACCCCTCACTCAACCTCCTCACACCAAACTCACCATATAAGGATTCGACTACCCGATTCCAAAGACTACCCCTCTCAACTACTAGCTTCCAACGCCATTTCCCTAATAAGGCAAGATTGGAAGATCTTAAGTCCCTAATTCCCAGACCCCCCTGTTTCTTTTCCTTACACACATCATCCCAAGCCACCCAATGTATTTTCCTATGCTCATCATCTCCTCCCCAAAAAAAGTTTATAAAAAGAGATTCAAGACGAGAAATAATACCTTTCAGAGACTTGAAGAAAGAAAGATAATAGATAGAAATTGAGTGAAGAACGAATTTCAGAAGGACAATACGACCACCAAAGGACAAATTTTTACTCTTCCACCGTGATAGCCGTTCCTGTACCTTCAAAATTACAGGTTCCCAAGTCTTGGATTGGCACTGATCGATAGGTAACCCCAAATATTAGAAAGGGAAAGACCCAACTTTATAGTTCAGGAATTGGGCCATGAGTTCCAACCACCGATCATGAACATTAATTCCAACCAATTTACTCTTATGGAAGTTTACTTTAAGGCCAACCACCAATTCAAACAACTGTAACACAACCTTTATGGCCCATGTTAGGAATATGCACTAGAGACTTATATGTTTATGAACATCCATCACTTGTATCATGTTATTATATAAAGGCAACTTATTTTTTTAGAATATAATTAATGTCCTTAGAATAGTAAGCTCAAATTTCATAAGAAATCAAGTAGATGACTTAATCGTGAGATCTTATGAAGAACTATTCTTAAATAGTCCCTAGTCAAGTATCATCTTAGGACAAAGATGCATTTAGACTAGTATGTGAGTTCATTGATGATCACATCTCACGAATCATGGATATGAGACATCATGTGCTCACATAGGTACACATTAAGAGTAATGGTGTACTGGACAGACCCACCTTAAGAACATTGCATGGATTGTTACATAAGTGTCATGAACGTTTCTTAAATTGATAAGTGTTATATATGAAGTCCTTCGACCTGAAATCACTACGATTCCTACATAAAGAATTATATATTTTAATTATCATCAAACGTTACCTGTAACAGGGTAATCATAAAGTTGGTTTTTGGACATATAATAAATTATGTGGTGGGATGTGAGTGACCTAGATGGGATTTGTCCCTCCTATGTAACAGGAGTTATATCTGTAGGCCTCTTGATAAAGTGAGACTGCAAAATGCATGGCCATGCTCAGGAGGATAAACATGAGATGTTTATTTTCTGTATAGTCTACTTGAGGATCAAGAAAACATAAATTGAACTATACAAGGTTGACACAATCCATGCCCTTGTGTTCAATTATATATTTTGACAAAGGGACATATCATATAAATTATTATCATAAAATAGGATTTATCTAAGTTATTGATAATCTCAATATTTGGATAGTGATGTGTTGCTAGATACCGCTCACTATTTATGATATTAAATATAAAAGGGTTTTATTTTAATATTATATCCAAATATTAAAAGCCTATTGGGTCCCACGCATACAACAAGCCACTAGGAAAGGATAATAATTCTAATTTAAATTTAATTAGAATTATAACATAATGGGCCAGGCCCATAAGTGTGAGGGTTAAGTGAGTGAGGGGGTAAAACCCTAGCCACCACTCTATAAATAGAGCATAAGATGCACTACCCCAGACACACATGAGCAATCGCTTCTTACTTTCTAAGGCTACTAGCAGAGCTGAGAAGGGTTTCCTAGTCCGGCTGTTGGCGTGGATACCAATAGAGACGTGGCTACCCTTGCCTCGTTTGTAATCCTAATAAGGTACGACCTTTCATTTTAATACCTTTTATGCCTTGATTCGTGTTTTCACAAAGCGATTATAACAAGGGAGGGAATCCATTTATTTCCGTTGCACCCTGACCACATGCTTGATTCCCTTCAATTGGTATCAGAGCTTTGGTTTGCGATAAACACGTTTTAGGCTTTTAATCTTGTGAAGATTATGATTTTTTTGTTGTTTTTCTGCTGAAAAACGTAGCGCTGATATCTGGGCTGCAACATACGCTGCAGCGCAGGATGAAGCGCAGATCTGCGCTGCAGTATAGGCTGCAGCACAGACTGAAGCGCAGTTTACGTATTTTTTATTCTGATGCTTGCGCTTCACCTACGCTGTAGCGCAGGTGAAGCGCAGGTAAAGCGCAAGTGAAGCGCAACTTTCAGAATCAGTTTATTTTTTTCCCTTTATTGATTGTTTTATGTGCGATGTATATATGTTTATATGTTCTAATGTTGGAGGTGTTGGTTGCGATAAACATGCCACTTATCAATTTGTTGACAAGAACGTATTCAAATGATACGAGGGACTTACTCGTTTATCGGTTCGTGAAGTATTCGTTTGATGCGAGACACTTATTGATGATTGGTTGAATGTTTATCAAATCTAATTTTTGTGTCGGGGCGTTGCCCCGCACCCCGGAAGGGGCGACATCCCCTTTAAACCATGTTCTACACTACGTAGTGGGTTATTTCGTATGAGCATATTCAAACCTCGCTTAATATATACATCTTATTATATCACTCATTTTACAATCAATGAATGTTGAGTTTGCATGATGACTGGTTATGGCCTTAGTTGTTTTAATTTAAATACAACCTGCGTGTCGTGCCTTACCTCTTAACATTCCTCTTGTAATTCTCTTCTCATCTCTATCCCCTCGTATGTTAAACGAGGTTTCTCTTGTTATGTAATGTAACCGGGAGGAAATGGAGAGGGATTCAGTGGGAGATTTGGAGAGCTCAAGATTATATACAAGATTATATAGTTGATGTAATTTTGTATTTGTTTTCAGGAGGCCATAACCATATCATGTATTTGTATGAGATGCATGCTTGTATGTTAAATGGTTTAACAACGAATAAAATTAAAGCGATCAAATCTCTCAATGCTCGTGTGCCTTCCAATGAATGACACTCGTCAAGACTAGAATCGATTAAGTGTGGGTCTGCCAAAGCAGGGTACATTTATCTATGCTAGTAAGACACGATAGAATAAAAGTAATATCTTATTGTCAACCGTTGGTCTTTGATTGGGTATATTCAATAGGATTGAAAAACCTAAAGGCACTAATATTAAGTTATGTTTTTCCTTCCAATGTATGGCACTCGTCTAGACTCGAATCGATTAAATGTGGGTCTGCCAAAGCAGGGTACATTTATCTATTTTAGTGAGGCGCGATAGGATAAAAGTAATATCTGACTGTCATGCCATTGGGTTTTGACTTAACTAGGTATATTCAATAGGATTGAAGAACCTAGAGGCACTAAGTTAGGCATTAATTCATAGGATGAATTAGAATAAAAGTTATTCACCTAACTATCGAAGAGTTGTATGAGATACAATTGGAAAGCGTGTTCCTACCTAAATAACATTTTTCTTAAGCGATCAGCCAAAGCTGACTTAAAATTAGGTGAAATATGGATCTTGGCCCACTAGAAAATCTAGTGATGGGATTTTTTGATTCTTTATATTGAGGGTACTTGTTTTGAATCAAAATAGTGGGAGGCATATTTATTTAAAGACCTTATTAAATATGTTTGTTGATACTTACGTGCATAATTACCTTGGCAATGAACACAACTATTAACTTTTATTGCGATCTGTCCTTGAGAAGGACAAACTGTCTGGAATTAATTTTTTAGACTGGTATAAGACCTAAGGATTGTCCTTAGGAAAGGTTGTATGTCCTGGAAGAGCCTGTTCCTGAAACACCCGCTGCAAATGCTTCGAAAGCTGACAAGGATTCTTTTAGAAAGCATCTGGATGATTCTCTTGATGTAGGTTGCCTTATGAATGCTTAAAACAGCATGAGAACATGGAGGCGTACAATATGATTGTACACTTAAAGAGACTTTATCAAGGACAAGCTAGGCTTGAACGACTTGAAGTCTCAAAAGCACTTTATCAATGTTTACTGGCAGAGGGAACCCCTGTTGGTGCTCATGTACTCAAAACAATTGGGTACATTGGAAACCTAGAAAGGCTTGGATTCCCATTAGGTCAAGAGTTGGCCACTGATCTTGTCCCGCAATCGTTGCCAGACAGCTATAGTCAATTCGTCATGAATTACAACATGAATGGATTTGACAAACCACTGCCAGAATTGCTAAGCATGTTAAGAACAACTCAGCAAAACATTAATAAAGCAAAAGGGAAGGCCATATTGATGGTCCAACCTTGAAAAGGCAAGGGCAAGAAGAAGTTCTTGAAACCTATGAGCGGGATAGCTAAGGAAAGAAAATGTTTCCACTGTGGCCAATCAGGACATTGGAAACTGTGTAAAGTACCTGGAGGAGATCAAGAAGGGAAGTGAGACTTCCGCTTCAAGTATCTATGTTATAGAAGTCAATTTACCTACTTCCGCATCATGGGTATTAGATACCGGATATGGATCTCACATTTATGTGAATGTGTAGGATCTAAAAGGAGTAGGTCATTGGCTAAAGGAGAAGTCGACCTACGTGTGGAAATGGAGCAAGAGTTGCTGCATTAGCCGTAGGAACCTATTATTTAACTTTGCCAAATGTACTAGTTATTGAACTAAATGATTGTTATTTTGTGCTTGCCATATTAATTTCGTTTCTTGAGTGGTTTTTTCATTCATAATAAAGAACAATAGTTGTTCAATTTATTTGAATGATATGGTTGTGCAAAGTTGAACAATGTGTTCTTGACATGGAAGTGCCTATCTATAACATAAGTTCTAAGAGGGTCAAAAACAAATGATTTGAACCCAACTTATCTTTGGCATTGTCACTTGGGCCACATAAATGAGAAACGCATATCCAAACTCCATAAAGATGGCTATTTGGAATCTTTTGATTTTGAATCAATTGAGACATGTGAATCTTGTTTATTGGAGAAGATGACCAAAACCCCATCCATCAGAAAAGGTGAAAGGGTCGGTGATCTTCTTGGTCTCATACATAGTGATGTGTGTCGACCCATGGGCACAATGGCTACAGGAGGTTTTCAATACTTCATCACTTTTACTGATGATTTCAGTAGATATGAATTTGTGTATCTGGTGAAACACATATCTGAGTCCTTTGAAGAGTTCAAGGAATTTAAGAATGAAGTATAAAACCAACTTGGCAAGACTATTAAAAACACTTCGATGAGATCGAGGTGGAGAATACTTAGGCCAACATTTGATGACTATCTAAGAGAGTGTGGGATAACGTCTCAACTCACTCCTCCTGGAACACCTCAATGGAATGGAGTTTCAGAAAAGAGAAATCGAACTCTATTAGATATGGTTCGTTCTATGATGAGTCACACTGATCTACCCGACTCCTTTTTGGGGTCATGCTTTGTTAACAGTAGCCTTCACACTAAACCGTGTTCCATCTAAGGCTGTCATAAAGACACCATATGAGATATGGACTGGGAAAGAACCTAGTATGTCTTTTATGAAAGATTTAGGGCTGTGAAGCTTATGTGAAACGCCACGTCTCAGATAAGCTAGGACCCAAATCAGATAAGTGCTTATTTGTGGGATACCCAAAAGAGACTATGGGTTACTACTTCTATAATCCTAGCGAAGGCAAAATGTTTGTCGCTAGGACTACTGTATTCTTAGAGAAGGAATCTGTTTCTGAGAAAATGAGTGGGAGGAAAGTAGAACTTGAAGAAATTTAAGTACCACAGAGTAACAATGAGCCAATAATGGAACAAGAGAAGATACCACAAAGTGTTGTGGAGCCACCTACTCAAGTAGCGCAAGACTTGCGTAAGTCAGACAGGGTACGTCACCAACCTGAGATATATGGGTTCCATGTGTCTCAAGAAGGCGATGTATTGCTAATGGATCAAGATGACCCAGTGACTTACCAAGAAACTCTTTTGAGTCTAGAATCTGAAAAATGGATTGATGCCATGAGATCTGAAATGGATTCCATGTACATTAATAAGGTATGGACCTTGATTGAGCCACCCGAAGGGATAAAACCCATAGGGTGCAAGTGAGTTTTCGAAAGGAAACTGACATGGATGGTAATGTAAGTACCTTTAAATCACGATTGGTGGCTAAGGGATTCACGCAAATTCATGGTGTAGACTATGATGAAACCTTTTCCCCAGTTGTCATGCTTAAATCTATTCGGATCTTGCTTGTTATTTGCAACTTACCATGATTATGAAATCTGGCAAGTGGATGTCTAGACAGCCTTCCTAAATGGAAGCCTTCTTGAAGATGTGTATGTGATACAACCTAAAGGTTTTGTTGTACCTAAAGGCATGTAAGTTGCAACGATCCATTTATGGATTAAAGCAAGCTTCTAGAAGGGGGAATCTTCATTTTGATGAAGCTGTTAAGAAGTTTGATTTCATTAAAATGAAGATGAACCTTGTGTCTACAAAATGGTTAGTGACAACATAGTGGTTTTCTGGTTTTGTATGTGGATGACATACTCCTCATAGGAAATGACATTCCTGCCCTTCAGTCTATAAAGACTTGGTTAGGAAATTGTTTTTCTATGAAACATTTGTGCAAAGCGACCTATGTGATAGGTATCAGGAACTATAGAGATGAGATCTCAAATATTACTAGGCCTAAGTCAAAATACATACATAGATAAGGTGTTAAAACGGTTTAACATGCAAGATTCTAAGAAGGGAATTTTGCCTGTCACATGGTATAAGCCTATCTAAGGCTCAATCTCCTTCCAGTAAAGAAGAGAGAGGTCGCATGAGTGAGATTCCTTATGCATCTGCTATAGGGTCTATCATGTTTGTCATGTTATGTACTCGACCAGAAATATCATATGCTTTAAGCATGACTAGCAGATACCAGTCTGATCTTGGTGAAGGTCACTAGACAACAATCAAGAACATCCTTAAGTACTTGAGAAGAACTAAGGATTCAATCTTGATATATATATGGAGGTGAGGAAGAGCTACTTGTAAAGGGTTACACTGATGTTAGCTTCCAAGCCGACAAAGATGATTAAAGATCGCAATCATGTTATGTGTTTTGTTTCAATGGTGGTGCTGTGAGCTAGAAAAGTTCCAAGCAGAAAAACAGTCGCTGATTCTACCACACTAACAAAAAAAAACCCTTGTGCAGCAGAAGCATGAAGGGCACACTAGATCATTAGGCATAAGAGTTATGTCTGAATGTCTCTAGTGCAAGTGGGAGATTGTTAGGAATATGCACTAGAGACTTATATGTTTATGAACATCCATCACTTGTATCATGTTATTTTATAAAGGCAACTTATTCTTTTAGAATATAATTAATGTCCTTAGAATAGTAAGCTCAAATTTCATCAGAAATCAAGTAGATGACTTGATCGTGAGATCTTATGAAGAACTATTCTTAAATAGTCCCTAGTCAAGTATCATCTTAGGAAAAAGATGCATTTAGACTAGTATGTGAGTTCATTGATGATAACATCTCACAGATCATGGATATGAGATATCGTGTGCTCACATAGGTACACATTAAGAGTAATGGTGTACTGGACAGACCCACCTTAAGAACGTTGCATGGATTGTTACATAAGTGTCATGAACGTTTCTTAAATTGAAAGTGTTATATATGAAGTCCTTCGACCTGAAATCACTACGATTCCTACACAAGGAATTATATGTTTTAATTATTATCAAACGTTACCTATAACAGGGTAATCATAAAGTTGGTTTTTGGATATATAATAAATTATGTGGTGGGATGTGAGTGACCTAAATGGCATTTGTCTCTCCTATGTAACAGGAGTTATATCTGTAGGCCTCTTGATAAAGTGAGACTGCAAAATGCATGGCCATGCTCAGGAGGATAAATATGAGATGTTTATTTTCTGTACAGTCTATTTGGGGATCAAGAAAACATAAATTGAACTATACAAGGTTGACACAATCCATGCCCTTGTGTTCAATTAGATATTTGGACAAATGGACAGATCATATAAATTATTATCATAAAATAGGATTTATCAAAGTTATTAATAATCTCAATATTTGGATAGTGATGTGTTGCTAGATATCGCTCACTATTTATGATATTAAATATAAAAGGGTTTTATTTTAATATTATAACCAAATATTAAAAGTCTATTGGGTCCCACGCATACAACAAGCCACTAGGAAAGGATAATAATTCTAATTTAAATTTAATTAGAATTATAACATAATGGGCCAGGCCCATAAGTGTGAGGGTTAAGTGAGTGGGGGGGTAAAACCCTAGCCACCACTCTATAAATAGAGCATAAGATGCACTACCCCAAACACACATGAGCAATCGCTTCTTACTTTCTAAGGCTACTAGCAGAGCTGAGGAGGGTTTCCTAGTCCGGCTGTTGGCGTGGATACCAATAAAGATGTGGCTACTCTTGCCTCGTTTGTAATCCTAATAAGGTACGACCTTTCGTTTTAATACCTTTTATGCCTTGATTCGTGTTTTCGCAAAACGATTATAACAAGGGAGGGAATCCATTTATTTCCGCTGCACCCTGACCACATGTTTGATTCCCTTCAGCCCAAACATTGTCCAAAGAAGCCTCACCTATAATAATTATATCATCAACATACTGAAGATGAGAGACTAGGATTTTATCCCTTCCAACCAAATAACCATTAAACAATTGCAATTGCAATGCTTTAGACATCAATGAATTAAAAGTTTAAAACCCTCAGCAACTATTAGAAAAAGGAAAGGAGCCAAAGGATCTCCTTGTCTCAACCCCCTACCAATCGCAAATTCTCTAGATGGGCTCCCATTTATAAGAACTGAAATTCTAGATGTACACAAACATTTAGCTATCCATTGTCTCCACTTTTGAGGAAAACCCATTCTCTCCATTACATATTGCAGAAAGAAAATCCCAGTTGACAGAATCATACGCTTTTTCAAACTCCATCTTAAAAAATAAGTAGCTCTTATGTTCTCTTCTGGCCTCCTCTAGGACTTCAATGGCAATAATCACACTATCAAAGATAGACCTATTCTTTACAAAAGCAGATTGACAAACAAAAATCACTTTACCAATAACCTTGCGCAACCTATTTGCCAAAACTTTAGCCACCACTTTATACATACACCCAAACAAAAATATCCTCTTTATTGGTACATGGATTTTCATTGAAAAATAAAGTCCAAATTAAATCAAAGATATTTTAGGATGATCTCATTAAATAAATTAAAATTAGTTAATATTTACTTAAATTTTGGATCACCATGTGAATTTTTTTTTATATTCAACTCGAGAGGGAGTATCACTTATAAATAAATAAAAATTTAACTATTACATGAGTAATATATGAAACGTATTCCGCATATATTAATTAACTTAATATAATTTAAATTACTTTATTGTCAAATATATATGTAATACAAAATTTTAAGAAATGTGCTAGACCATAAATTTACATACACATGTATATGCATGCACACATAGAGAATTATCAAGTGAGAGAGATACTTTATGTGAGAGCTGGAGGAATAATTACTTTTGACCATTAGATTTAATTATATATGATTATAGATAAGATTAAAACATAAAACCATGCGACTTTTTTAAACAATAATTATATGACCATTAAATAACTTATAATTTTGACCATCGATACATATAATAATAATATGGTCAACATTTACTCTCATCATTTACGCATAAAAATAATTTTCTCACACAACACATAAAAATGTAATTTCTATGAACCGTTAGAATAAAAAAGTTTTATATTATCATATTATATTATCACAATAATCATTTATTAAACTTAATAATATATGAAATATTATATTTAATAAATAATGTGATAATATATATTATTAAATGGACGTGCAATAATTCTTTTCAATAATCTCTTTTCACATAAAACATCAACATACAATGATAAAGCGCGATGGTGTTAAAATAAAAAAAAAATGAAAATTTTTCATAAAATTCCTTATTTTTTATGTTATGAAAATTTTTTTGGTGCTATGTGCGTCTTTAAATAATTAACCTTAAAATAACTTGTTTTAGAAAAGTTGATAAGAAAAATTGAAACAATTTCTTTTATGCCATATATACATCTAATTAATCGCACAAATTTTTGTTTAACCAATTTATTTCTTAAACTATTCATAATTTTATTAATCAACTCTCTGTATATTTGAGATCTCACTCTAAAGAGTGAAACACTTCCACTTTTTTTAAAAAAAAAGTTATATTTCAATTTTTGTGTTTTTTCATTAATTTTTTTGGGGGAGTGTATCTTTCACACACTTCTCTTATAAAGATTTTTTTATAACATTCCCACAAATATTTTTTAAATTTAAATTATTTATTTTAAATCTAACACACATATATTTTAAAAATAGATATATATTTTAATATATGTATATATATATATATATTAATTACATAAGCATGGTATAAAATACAAGTTCTATGTAATCTGAAAGTCTATGTTGGTTTTTAATGTTAAAAAACAAGATTTCTAACCCAAAACTTAATGTTCATAATTTTAATTTATTACCCCAGTGATATTATAATAATTTTAAAAGATTAATTTTAAATACTAAAAATTTTGATATGAAAATCAAATTAACAATGATTAATAGTGATTTTAAATTGTCATCCAACATAAATTTTATTTGTAACCGGCTAGGTATACCCTATGCCTTTATGCGAGGTTTTATACATATTTATTAAATCGTATAAATTTTTATATTTTGAAATTATTTTTTTAAACTGAATTCATGTATTAACAGATGAAGTAAATTGTTTTGTTTGTATGTCATACAAAATATTATTAAATTAAATTAAATAGTAAAAAATAAAAATTTTGATTTTGAAGCCGTATTTATCAAAGTCGTTGTATCCTATGAACGAGTTAATTATATGTAGACATATATATTTTGAAATATGAAAAAGCCACAAAACTTTAGAGAAATCATTTAAAAATGCTTTTCTTAACAAAAATGAACAAAAAGGAAAGTATCACTTATTGAAAAAAAAAATACCAAAGACGAAGAAAAGGCAAAAGAGTATTTCAATTAGCCTCCTTAATAATGAACAGAAAAGATATACTAAGGGATTCTTATTTAAGACCTCTTTAAATTTTAGTGAACAATTGCTTTTACATTTAAAAACATAAAATCAATTTTGAAAGCCAAAAAATCTCATCCACTTGGTGTTAACAGCAGTGTGATTGGCAAAGCCAATTAATAAGCTAGTTTCTTTTTTTTTATTAATTTATAAGTTAATTTGACCAACATATATAGAGGGGTTTGGTAAGACACAAATTCTAAACTTATTTTACGAGTTTCTAACTTATAATTTACATGTAACTTCAACTAGTTTCTAACTTATAACTTATTTATTTTTCGTCCATTTTTATCCCTCTTATTTTAATTAATATATTTCCCTATTTGTCTTCGACTTTTTATGTCTTTTTTCGCATTATAGATTTATCAGCTACCTTAGAGCATCTCCAATTAATGGTGCAACTTGCAAGAATTGCCTAAGTTTTATTTTAATAAATTTTAGGTGGGTTCCACACATACACATCACTTCTTTTTCCTTTTTATAATTTAAAAAGTTCTCAACTCCAATGGAACAACTCACCAGGAACTCTTAAATGGACCCCATGATCTTTCCTCACATTAATTATTTTATATATTATTTCATACTAAAATATTGTTTTATCTTTATTTAATTTCAACTTGAACCCACTTTTTTCATAAGAATGAGTTGTTTAATTAAAACAACTTCAATAAATTTTAGGTGGGTCTCACACGTACACATTACTACTTTTTAGTTTTTACAATTTAAGAAACTTTTCACTTCAATGGATCAACTCAACAATTAATAACTCTTAAATGGACTACATAATCTACCGGCCCACATTAATATTTTTTATATTATTTTCATATTAAAATATTATTTTATCTTTATTTAATTTCAACTTGCCCCACTTTTTCATAAAAATCAATTGATTATTTAAGTTTAAGCAACTCAGAACATCGCCATCAATTTTAAAAAAATGGGTTGCTCTCACTGACATATTCGGTGCTCTTCAAATATGGGTCAATGGAGAGATGCGCAGAAAGCTTCATAAACTTTTGCTACCTGCAGCAACCCAAAAAGTGGGTTGCCAGGTGTTAGACATAAAATTAAATTCGAAGTGAAGAGATTCGAATGTATAAGTTGCGATGAGTTCGAAGTAAGAAAAGCTTGGAAATCAAGTAAGTAAGTTCGAAGTGGCTCAGTTAATTGCCAATCGAAGGAAAATTTTATTGATATAAAATGAGTACAATAAAGGGATTTCCTAGAAAACTAAGTTTTTCCTATTCGAACTACATGCCTATGCCTTAGATTATTTTGGCAGGTTTTTGCCTTGAATTGAAGTAGGCATTGATCTTCGATGCACCCTGCCAGTGTCATGTCGTCGAAGAAGAATCCTCCAGAGGTTCGAAAATTGAGGAGAGAAGGCTTGAAGCTTGGATCTTCCAAATAATCCAGCCTTTTCAGCTTTTCATCTTCATCATCCTCTTCTTCGACCTTTTCTTCCTCAGCACCCTCCTCTCTTCTTCTTTCTTCCACCTTCTAGGATCAGAAGGCTGGGCGCAGAGCAAGCATGTGATTTCCTGCCTCATTGTTGACGCTGGAACCAAGGAGGTGGAGGCAATACCAGACCTTGCATGGGGCTAAGGCCTGGTGGTTTGGCTGTACTGTTCGACCTAAAGTTCTCCAGTTCGTTCAGAGTGACTTTTAACGTTGGATATCCTGACGGCCTAAGATCCAAAAGAAGTGGAAGTTTCAGGCCGTACAGGACAGCCAATATCAAGAATCCCTCCATTAGAATAAAAGGCAATGCTACACCATCTCTGGGATTATACCTTTATAGGGGATGAGTTTCGATAACTCTGAGGGAGCCAACGTCACAAACCGATAAGAAGCAGCCTCAAGCACATTAACCAAGGTGGACGGTGGTCAAGAGGGTTTGATTTGGTCGGTGATTCGAAGGAAAGAATCAAAAGGTCAAACTCAAAAGGAGAATCACACGTAAAGAATTCTCTGTCTTGAACGAGGGGATCTGAAAAAACTTCAATTCGAAGGCAAGAAAGTTTGGAAGGTTCGAGGCTCCTTTGAAGAATTCGAAGAAGTCACCCAGAGATCAACAGGTTCGAAAGACTGGTTACTCCTAATGATCCTCACACCAGTTGTCAATGGCCACGTCATCTAGAGCAGTTAATGAAGGGAGAGACAAGCGTTCGTGCAAGAGAACGTGGGACAAAGCATCATCTCCAAGAGCGGTTGATGCAAGCCCGTAGGTGGAAGACGGTTACAAGGGTGGAGCCCATAAATAGGAGAAGCCTCTACAGCTCAAAGGTCCGCAACCTGAACACTCAAAGCACCCTGAAAAAGCCGCAGCATCCACCATCGCGATCAAGGCACAATACCAGCAAGCTTAGAGAAAGTAGGGACCTGGCAGACCAACCTCTTTGTTTCTTTCATTTTTTTTTTATTTTAGTTCATCCATGTATTTTCTATCACGATTTCAGTACTTTTATAGGCTGGTTATCAATGGCACTGTAACTGAGTCCTTCTGTTGCTTGTGTCTGTAAGTTACTTCTTTCTTTTAATTCAAGTTAAGGCCTTGTCAGGGGCCATTGTTACATTGCATAGCTTCTGTTTCTTACTTGAGTCACGTTTCTGAATTAGATTTCACCCTGAGATTTCATACTAAGGTAGAACCCACGTTAAACATCAAAGGATTTGTATCTCGTCCTAGATCGACCAGAGACACATTTGTTTGTGCAAAAATCAAGGACAAACAAATTGGCACGCCCGGTGGGACACTTCTATTGAGTGTTGCATGAATCTTAGGAGTGGTAAGAGAACCATGACCAGTAAGAACAAAAATGGTTCTGGACACTCATCAGGGAGTTCCTCAACCAATGAGCCATCCCTTGAAGGCCACAATGGTGGTCAAACCTCCCAGAGAGGTATAGGGAGATATACTAGTGATGAGGTACCCGTGGGTACTCTTCCACAGGCTGGAGAACCTGTAGATAGCCAAGTGAGGGCGTATGAACCTCTTAGGGCTGAGGGATCACCCCCTGGTTTCCAGGCCCAGAACATGATGGCAACGCTAGGAATGCCTCAGAGTGTGTATACTAACCCGTTAGCAACACAGATTGTCCCTAGAAACAACAGAGGCTCACCAGAAATGTGGTCCAACCAACCTGGATCCACACCTATCACCAACATTGCCTTACAATCCATGAGGCAACAGATGGATGAGAGTAACCATGACATGGTTAATATGTTAACCCATCAAATGGCCACTGTGATAACCCCATTGGTTGCAACTACCAACCAAAATTACCAGTTGCTGGCTAGACAAATGGGTAAGATTGCTGAACTTTTTGGCAATGGGTCTGATATAGAAGGCTTCAAAGGGAAGGAGCCCAATCGAAGAGAGCCTCAAGTCGAAGCAGACTTGAATGAGCCTGGTCGAGCACGACCAGTACTAGTGGCTCGAAACCAAGACCCTGATCTAGTGGTCGAAAGGGTTAGACAGATGAATCTTGGGGGGCAACACAACGTTGCTAATGTGGTCGAACAAGTGCTAAATAGGCATGGTTTTAACGTAGGTTATGCAAATCAACCTTTCTTCATTTCAACCTTTCCCCAGGATGTCTTGAGGGCAGAATTGCCCAGAGGACTCAAAGTTCCAAAATTCTCTAAGTTCTCAGGAGAAGTAGGAGAATCAACAGTGGAACACGTGGCTAGGTACTAAATAGAGTGTGGAGACTTAGCCAATGATGAGCTTCTAAAGATGAAGTATTTTCCAAGTTCATTAACCAAGAACATATTCACTTGGTTTACAACCCTCACTCCAAACTCGATCCGAAATTGGATCCAGTTAGAAAGAGTCTTCCATGAGCAGTTCTTTAGGGGTGAGAGTAAGGTTAGTCTAATGGACCTTATGGGAATCAAAAGGTCACCCAATGAGACCATAGAGGACTTTCTGAATAGGTTCAGACAGTCCAAAGCTAGGTGTTTTACCCCTGTTCCAGAACCTGAATTGGTTCAAATAGCCATTGGAGGTCTCGAGGTCTTTATTAGAAAGAAACTCATCAATCTCCCTGTTCAAGACATGGCTCAGTTGGTTGATAGAGTCAGAAAAATAGAACAGATAAAGGCTGAGAAAGCCAAATACAAGAAAATCGAAAGGATAGGAAGAAAGGATAAAATAGCCTATGTAGAGGCTTACAACAATGAAAGTGATTCGAGTAGTGATGTTGAGGAAAATGAAGTTAATGTGGCTGAAATAAAGCATGGGCCTTCCTATGTTTGCCCTTCACTTAGACCGGCTAGAGAAGGGTCTCCTTCATCTTCGAGTGATAAGTTTAAAAAACCAGCATATGGTTTCGATGTGACTAAGGCTGACCAAATTTTTGATATTTTGCTGAGAGATAAGCAAATCATCTTAAGTGATGATCATAAAATCCCTATGCTCGAGCAGAGAAAGGGAAGAAAATATTGCAAATATCATAATGTTTATGGTCATCTAACTAATCATTGTGTTCGTTTCAGGGACTTGATTCAGAAGGCAATTTCTGAAGGAAGATTGAAGTTCGAAGAGAAGATGAAAGGAACAATGAAAGTAGACACAGACCCCTTCGATAACAAGGTTCATTATGTTGAACCTCTAGAGATCAATATGGTGGAGGTCGAACCAGCGAATGCAAGGGCCACTGACATGGCCATCGATGAGTTCGAAAAGGAGGTAAAGGATATTTATCCTTCAGCTGACGAGACCATAATGGAATATCTGAGCAGGAAGCAGAACAATTATAGGCATGTGATGCTCTGTCCTAGGTGCAGCGCAGTCTTCGATGCTGATTCTGCCAAGACCTTTGAGGAAGCTTCGAGTAAGAAGCTCTAGTTGAAACAAAGGTTGGGGCCTCAGAAATATGAAGAAGGGCAGAAAATGTTCAGAGCTATGAAAGGAATGAGAAAAGGCATGCCCATCCAGGAAAACACCTTTGTCCCTCCACAGAAGGTACTTTCGAACCAATGGGTGAAGTAGGTTCCAGCCAAACCAAAGGGCCAAATGAAATGGCAACCAGTGATACAGCAGACAGGAACCTCCCAAACTTCAAAGGGGAAAGAGATATTGATCCAACCATCCAAGGAAGTTCGACCACCAAGAGAGAGTTGGTATCATTTCAGCCAGTATTCTAAAGCAAAGGGTTCAATGACCAGAACCCAATGGTGAAGGGCCCAAAGACTGTACAGGGCAAGGATGGAACAGATAGAGGTCGAATGTGCCAAGACCCCACAGAAACTCAAAAGAAAACATGAAGCCTCATCTTCGAAGGCTCAGTATGATCTGCGTGAGCAAATCAATGCTGTGAAGGTAAAAAGATGGATGAAGATGATCTTCTTACTGAAGAATTCGAATCAGGATTCCCTGATTCGATCCAGGAAATATGTGGAATAGTTTCGATCTTACCAGCTGAATTTGCTCAGCAGGTACAAAGATTAGAGAACGAAGAGGACTTCGAAGATGAAAGTCTCCAAACCTCAGTTATGCTGAACCAGGCAGAGGAGACCAAGAAGGAAGTGGTTAGTATAACAAAACCTGCCCCAGGAGATATGGCTCATATGAAGCCATTATACATCAAAACCTTTGTTGAAGAAGACCCTATCAACAGGGTAATCATTGATGGAGGAGCAGCCATTAACCTCTTACCAAAGACTACTTTCGACAAATTGGGTAAGACTAGTAGGGACCTTCTCCCACATAACATTGTGATTACTGACTTTGCAGGTAAGCCATCAGGGTCAAAAGGCATCATAGCATTGGACTTGATGGTGAGTGGCCAGATGAGGACTACCATTTTCGTGGTGATCCAAACAAGGGCCAGTTTTAACATGTTATTTGGAAGAGAGTGGATTCATGGCATGGGGGCAGTGCCATCTACTATTCACCAGAAACTGTTCCTTTAGGATCAACAAGGGAATCCCATAGTGGTCGAAGCAGACCAAGGGGTTTATACTCAGAACAAGGATTGGTAGAAATGGACTTTGACAAGAACTTGGCTCACATCAGTCCTTATGAGCTCGATTCAAAATCAGCAATCCATTCAGCCAAAGTTCCTTATTCAATAAGGTTAGATCATGTTAAAGGATTCACTTTGAAGAGAGAGGTCGATCTTGATACGGCCTTAGAAATACTAGGTGACTCATGGAAAGCCTAGATATCTTCATGAAAAGAGTAGCGGCCTACATGGCCGAATCTAAAGGTGAAGTTCCTCTAAATCCAGAGAGAGAAAGTGAAGGAGAGTGAGGATCATCACAAGCAGATGCAAGCTCAAGAGGGGAATCCAGTTCGACTGGATTGCATATATGATGAAGAAGACATAAGCGTCGAATACAGCCATGAGAAAGTTCCCAGAATCGAAGCACAAGATCAACTCGAAGAAGTGAACCTGAGAACGACCGAAAATAAGAGACCAACCTTCATCAGCGCTAAAGCAGATCCAGAAATCAAAACTCAGTTGATTGAGATTCTTAAGCAATACAAAGATTGTTTTGGTTGGGAATATGAAGAAATGCCAGGACTGGATCGTGCTTTGGTCGAGCACAGGTTACCTACATTACCTGGGAAGAAACTAGTGAAACAACCTCCTTGGAGGTTCGCACCAGAAGTGGTTTCGAAGATAAAAGAGGAAATCGAAAGGCTCCTCAAGGCCAAATTCATAAGAACTACCGGGTACGTAGATTGGCTCTCGAACATCGTGTCAGTTATTAAGAAAAATGGCAAGTTGAGAGTTTGTATTGATTTTAGAAACCTTAATGAGGCAACACCTAAAGATGAGTATCCAATGCCTATAGCTGACATGTTGATCGATTTCAGCAGCAGGGAACGAAATGCTAAGCCTACTCGATGGCTATTCTGGTTACAACCAGATTTTCATTGCAAAAGAAGATATTTCTAAAATTGCATTTCGTTTGTCCCGGGGCCCTAGGTACCTTCTGAATGGGTAATGATGCCTTTTGGATTAACAAATGTTGGGGCCACATATCAAAGAGCCATGAACCTGATATTCATGATTTCATTGGTGAATTTATGCAGGTTTATATTGATGATGTAGTGGTCAAGTCAAAGACCAAAGTTCAACATCTGGAACACCTAAGATGTTCATTCGAAAGGATGAGGCGGCATGGTTTGAAGATGAATCCTTTGAAATGCGCTTTTTGGGGTTTCTGCAGGGAATTTCCTGGGTTTCTTGGTCCAGCAACAAGGGATCGAAGTTAATGCAAATAAGACTCAAGCAATCATCAACACGAAGCCCCCGACAAACAAGAAACAGTTGCAGAGTCTATTGGGAAAGATTAATTACCTAAGGAGGTTCATATCGAACCTGTCAGGAAAGACAAGAATTTTTTCCCCATTGGTCAAGTTAAGGAAAAGGGAAGAATTCGAGTGGAAGGAGGAACATCAAGTGGCGTTCGATTCAATCAAGAAATACTTAGCCAAACCTCCGGTAATGACTCCCCCAGTTCGAGGATGACCACTTCGATTGTACATTTCTGCATCTGATGAGACCCTGGGTAGTATGTTAGCCCAAGAGGATTGATAGTGGCTTCGAAAGAGTGATATATTATCTAAGTAGAAGCCTTAATAATGTAGAAAAGAGGTATTCACCTGTAGAAAAGTTATGTTTATGCCTGTATTTTTCATGTACAAAGCTAAGTACTATATGAAACCTGCGGAGGTTTTTGTAAGTTCCCATTTCGATGTAATTAAGTACATGTTGGTTAAGCCAATAATTCATGGCAGAATTGGAAAATGGGCATTAGCATTAACTGAATTTTCTTTAAACTATTGCCTTTGAAGGCTGTTAAGGGGCAAGCCCTCGCAGATTTCTTAGCCGAACTCCCCACTGTTAAAATCGAAGAGATTAACTTTATAGGGGGTAAAGCCTTGGAAGTTATTCTTTGATGGTTCTAAACATCTTAAAGGCAGATCGACATTGGTATGCCGATTATATCTCCTAAAGAGGTAGTAACCAAAGTGATGTTTAAAATCAATGGTGTTTGTTCGAATAACGAAATCGAATACGAAGCGTTAATCGCAGGGGTTAGAAATGTTGTTGAGCCTCGAGGCTTCCCATGTCCATGTCATGGGGGACTATCAATTAGTTATAAATCAATTGAAAGGGATTTATAAGTCTTCTAGCTCAAAGTTGGCAGGGTATTTTGCCAGGGCTAAAGTATTGATAAACCATTTCGAAGAGGTAACCCTAGAACATGTTCCTCGAGTACAGAATGAGGTGGCTAACGAATTAGCCCAAGTTGCTTATGGGTACAAAGTTAAACCAGAACTTTTCGAAAACCTCATCGAAACCAACACTCTATTAACAAAGGAGGAGAGAGTGGTTTGGAATCTAGACATACTTACCCCTTCAGACTGGAGGAAACCTCTCGTAGATTATCTAAGGGATCCAACACAACCAGTCGAAAGGAAGGTTAAACTTAGGGCCCTGAATTACACCATTCTGGGAGATGAGTTATACAAGAAGTCGAGTGGAGGGCACCTGCTCAGATGTTTGGGAGAAGCAGAAGCTTATCTTGCCCTCGCAGAGGTTCATGAAGGCATATGTGGAGCCCATCAAGCAGGGGAGAAAATGAGATGGACGTTGCTGAGATATTGTTTATTTCTGGCCGTCGATGTTAAAGGATTGCCATGACTTTGCGAAAGGATGTGAAGAATGTCAAAAGCATGGCAATCTACATCATGCCCCTACAACAGATCTCCATTCAATAATCAAGCCTTGGCCATTTCGAGGATGGGCCCTCGATTTGATAGGTATGATCCATCCCCCTTCTTCGAAAGGTCATAAGTTTATTCTAGTAGGGGTAGATTATTTCACTAAATGGGTCGAAGCCATATCTCTAAAAGATGTGGGCCAAAAAGAGGTGATAGATTTCATTGAAGAGTATATAATTCATAGGTTCGGCATCCCTGAAACTATAACCACAGATCAAGGGACTATGTTTACAGGAAGGAAAGTGGCCCAATACGCTGAATCTAGAAAAGTTAGACTTCTTACTTCTACCCCCTACTATGCACAAGCAAATGGCCAAGTCGAGGCCACCAATAAGATTTAATAGGGCTGATCAAGAAGCACATAGGGCATAAACCTAGAAATTGGCATGAAACACTTAGCCAAGTGTTATGGGAATACAGGAATTCCCCAAGAGATGCCACTATGGCTTTCCCATATAAATTGGTGTATGGTCACGAGGCTGTTTTGCCTTTGGAAATCAACCTTGAATCCCTCCGAATCCAGAGGCAACATGAGTTGCCTACTCAAGATTATCTGAGCCTAATGTTTGACCAATTAGATACGCTTGACGAAAAAAGATTGGTTGCATTAGAAAATATAGTCAAGCAAAAGGAAAGAGTGACTCGTTTTTATAATCGAAGAGTTAATAATAAGAATTTCCAAGAAGGTGATTTAGTTTGGAAGTACAATTGCCTTTAGGGAAAAAGTCACCAAGATTCGGTAAGTGGACCCCTAGTTGGGAGGGACCATTCGAGGTTGAAAAAGTGTTGTCAAATAACGCCTATACCATTCGGGACATTACTTCGAATTGTGTGATTCGAGCCATAAATGGCAAACATTTAAAGAAATATAAACCAATCATGCACGAAGTAAAAATTTGTCCTAAATGAATAAATAATGAAATCCAGGCCAAATTTGGCCAATACAAACCAAACAAAATCTGAAAGAGGTGCCACAAGGAAAATAAGAAAAGTGCCTTAAAACAGATTTTTGGTTTTGAAATCCAGGTACTCCCTCTTAGCCTTTTCCAGAGTGGCTTCGAGGGTGGCATGGTTGTCCTGTGCTACTTTTAGGCTCTTATAACATTTTATGATCTCGCCAGAATCTACCTGGGCCTTTTTCTTCAAATCCTCTTGGTGCTTTTGACCTCGATCAACAGCCGCAGAAAGAATATCCCTTTCTTTAATCTTAGCAGCTACCTTTTTCTGCAATTCTTCAATCTCTGAGTCCAAAACTCCAAGCTGTGTATTGCCTTGTTCCAGAGTAGTAGAACATGCTTCGAATTGAGTTTTGTACTCGATCAACTTATTCTCAGGGTGGTTTCTTGATTCACAATCTCATCTTATGTTGCCTCGTTGGCATGAAGCTTGTTGATGGTTTCAATGAAAGTGTCGTACCAGGAATAAAAAGCCCCGATAGCTTCATCCAATTCAACAGGAATGCTCTCAGGAATGACTCTCAACTCAGCGAAGACCTCCCTTATTTCCTTATCAAGGTCATCGTTGAGGACTGCAACAAGGTCCTGAGAGAAAGCCAAACGTCGAAGCCTGCTCACCAACCCCTGAACTCGTTGGTGAGTACTGGACTCAGAGGTCTTAGCGCTACGGCTTGTCGAAGCTGGGATCGAACCTGTCAATAGCTTGTTGATGATGAAGAAGGGATCATCTTCAATTTTCTGGCTAAGGGCCTCGAGATCGACCTCTGGAGTGGATACTTTAGGGGGAGGAGAAACATGCGACTCTTGCTGAACCGGAATCGAAGTGGAAGCATGGGTTCGAACCTCACCTTCCTTGAGAACTTGAGTTCCTTGCAGTTTAGAACTTGAAGCGAGAGCAGACTGTGGAGATTTCAGTTTCCTCTGGAATAATTGGCTTAGGATTGCTAATAAGAGGCATCTTGTCAAGTCCCCTCATCAATGTTTTCATGGGCAGTGAAGGATGGGGTCGAAGGCACGTCACTCTGAGCATTTTGGTCAACTCTTTGTTCTCGTATCCTCTCCACGGTCGAACCCCCATCGGTTTATTGCTCATTAGGGGTTGGAGTTGAGGAAATTCAACAGCCTTGGGGTCAGGAGTACTCTCAGTAGTTTTGCTTGCAAGGAGGTTTTTATCAGGAGTGGTTCCTTCAGGTTGAACTATTTCTTTTCCTTATGAGGCAGCCATGACAATCTTGGTGATAGTCACATCATCATCATCAGTAGAAGATTCAGAGGCTTCTTCATTTCCCCTCCTTCTTTTTCTTCTTCTTCTTTCTCTTCTTCTTCGTCTTCTTTTTCTTCTCCTTCGTCTTCTTCTTTCTCCTCTTCTTCTTCTCCTCCATCCTCCTCTTGATTTTGACCTTCAGACTGGTCAGGGGAAGTAGCTTCCTGTTCCTCATTAGTGGTTTGACCCCATGCAGGCTCAAATCTTAGAATCCAGCTCAACCCAGGATATTGCATAGCAAGAGGAAGAGAATTTAAAAAGGTATCTATAGTGGAAGAACTAGAACCTGTGGAACTTCCTTGGTGGGTTGAATTAGACAGTACCTGAAGAAAGAATGAACAAGTTAACAAGGGAAATCGATTTTGACCGCAAAGGAGGGTGAGGCCGAGGCTTACCACATTGTTGGCCTTCCAAGAGTGCCTGATGTTTGGAGCAACGTGGTTAAATTTTTCTTGGGGACAGTTTCTTGCGAGAGAGAAAACTCGAATGAGGCCTTTGAGAGTAACCCAACAAAAGGAAAAGTTGAGGTATTTACCTTAGTAATTTGAGGATCGAGAGAAGAGACACGCTCGTGAGTTTCGAGTTCGGTGGTCTCATCCAACACAGGAAAGTTTGTTCTTTGTACAGGAGAGGTTTGGGTTTCTTGCTCAGAAGTAGTGGCAGTAGGATTCTTCCGTTTCCTTGAAGTGCCAATGGCTTTTGGAGTAGGAGGCTTCGAAGCTTGTTTGTCTTGAAGTTTTCCCTGTCACAAATCCGATGTAAATAGGAAAGGCGAAAGGAGAGAAGTTCGAAAAGAAAAGAAGACGTAAGTTTCAAGTATACCTTATCTTTTCGAGGTTGTTTCTTCTTAGCTTTAGCGGCCCCAGCTGTATCTGTCGAGGCTGCCTTCTTGCCTTTCTTAGTGGCCTTTGATTTTTTGGATTCTGAGGAATCCCCAACGTCTTTCAAAGCTAAGAGATCACATCGCAAAGTCAAAGAGATGCAAACAGAGCAAGAAAGAAAGTGAAAGGTAATTTTACTCATAATACCTTGTCTTTTTCGCTTTACTAGTTCTGGATACTCTTGCTCAAGAATGACACGTTTGAAGCAATATTCCTTCGAGCATGCTATTTCTTTATAAGAATTGCGCCACCAATGATCGAAGGCAGCAGTGCAGTAGTTTGCAGGAGTGAAATCAGTAAGCACGTAAGGCGGCTTGGTTTCCTCGAACTCTCTGATCCTCAAGATGACTTCATCTATCGAAGTACAGGGAGCAATGTTATGCCCTTTGAAAAGAGGGACAGGGATATCTTGGCAAAGACCAAATTGCCTAGCCACAAGGGTTGGCTGATAATGCATCAGGCAAGGGATGGTCTGGTCATAGTGAGGAAATATCAATTGATTTCTAAGGATTTCACTCCACCTTTGATCCTGAACAACTTGATCAGCAGAATACATGCTCACTAAGGGTTGGTGAACCCACCTGGGGCCAAGAGTTCTTTTGGCATAAGGTGTGAGGGTGTCATCAAACTTGTCTTAGTCGAAGAAATATGACATGCAGGCCTTGATTCGACCCAGCTCTTTAGCAGGAGGACAAAGGATGGTGAAGTTGAAGTTTTTGCCTGTGGGCTCGAAGATGTTGGAGGCTTCACGGGGAAGTTTGATGTCCTTTGGAAACGTGGCTCGAAGCCAGTAGTCAAGAAGCCAGAAAGGGCCATAAAAGCCACTTAATGGTTTGGAAAGCTTGTAAAAACCTAAGACATCAGAAAGGCAAAGATACAAATGGCCAAGGAGTAACTTAGCCAAATTAATTTTTCTACCTTCATGGAGACAAACAGCTAAAGGGTAAAGGCCCTGGGGAACTTGAAGAGACCTAACACAAAATACAAAGTTTGCTAACCAAAGCCATAGGAAAGCAATGTGTTCCCTCTCAGAGACATCAGGGGATTCCTTGTTGTGATTACTAGTAATGAAGGCTTGGAAGGTCATTTTGCTAGTGTCAACACCCCCATAATCATGATCAGAAGGTTTGGTATTGGGAAGATAGGTTTCCCCACGGGGTTCAAGTCCAGTTATAACAGCAACGTCCAACAAAGTAGGGGTAATCATCCCACAAGGAAGAAAGAAGGTACATGTACCTCGATCCCAGAAGGGCAGCGCGGCAAGAATGAGGTCGAAGTCATATTGGATGGGTAATCTCGAAAGCTGAATCAGATCAAAGATGCCCAACTCCTTCCGCAACTTCTCTTTCACGGGTTGCACCTTGTCCAACCAGCTGAAGTATGCTTTCTTGTTCACCATAGGAGAAGACCTGAAAGCTTATCTTTCTGGTTTAGTTATATCAGCTCGAACAGTATTAGTGAAAGCCAGAATCTTCTCGGATGGCTACAATGCTTGATAGGCTTTGAAATCAATAGTCCTTGAAGGGAACTCATAGGGGCCAAGGAAGCCCATGCGAAGGCCATCCACATTGGTGGGAATGATGACGCTGGAACCCCATACCTTCAGGTTCTCTTCAGTGGCCTCAGGCTCCGGTACGAAGGTACCGTTGTCTCTGACAATGGTTTTGCCATTTTTCAGCTGCAAGAGGAGTCGAACAGACTAGTTAATACTTTTCACTTGGAAAAGTTAGAATGAGAGAAGAGGACGCCATTACAGTATTGAGGTAGTAAGATGGTGTAAAAAACCCAGGAAAGCAATGATTTTGGAGCTAAGGGTTTCTGGAACGTGAGGAAGAAGATAGAGAGCTGAGAGAAAAGTTTTTAGCTATTGCGAGGTAAAGGAGGAAAAAACCAAGAGTCACTGGCAGTTACAAAGCCCAACTGACATTAGTGGAAGCCCAAAAGTTCTCAGTCATTGGGATCGTGGGAAAGAGAAAAGAAACATTAAATGTTTTTGAACCAGTGTAAAAATGACACGTGCAAAAATGCATTAGCTTCTAAAAACAATTCGAAGCTATACATTTTGGGGGGCATTTGTTAGGCATAAAATTAAATTCGAAGTGAAGAGATTCAAATGTATAAGTTGCGATGAGTTCGAAGTAAGAAAAGCTTGGAAATCAAGTAAGTAAGTTCGAAGTGGCTCAGTTAATTGCCAATCGAAGGAAAATTTTATTGATATAAAATGAGTACAATAAAGGGATTTCCTAGAAAACTAAGTTTTTCCTATTCGAACTACATGCCTATGCCTTAGATTATTTTGGCAGGTTTTTGCCTTGAATTGAAGTAGGCATTGATCTTCGATGCACCCTGCCAGTGTCATGTCGTCGAAGAAGAATCCTCCAGAGGTTCGAAAATTGAGGAGAGAAGGCTTGAAGCTTGGATCTTCCAAATAATCCAGCCTTTTCAGCTTTTCATCTTCATCATCCTCTTCTTCGACCTTTTCTTCCTCAGCACCCTCCTCTCTTCTTCTTTCTTCCACCTTCTAGGATCAGAAGGTTGGGCGCAGAGCAAGCATGTGATTTCCTGCCTCATTGTTGACGCTGGAACCAAGGAGGTGGAGGCAATACCAGACCTTGCATGGGGCTAAGGCCTGGTGGTTTGGCTGTACTGTTCGACCTAAAGTTCTCCAGTTCGTTCAGAGTGACTTTTAACGTTGGATATCCTGACGGCCTAAGATCCAAAAGAAGTGGAAGTTTCAGGCCGTACAGGACAGCCAATATCAAGAATCCCTCCATTAGAATAAAAGGCAATGCTACACCATCTCTGGGATTATACCTTTATAGGGGATGAGTTTCGATAACTCTGAGGGAGCCAACGTCACAAACCGATAAGAAGCAGCCTCAAGCACATTAACCAAGGTGGACGGTGGTCAAGAGGGTTTGATTTGGTCGGTGATTCGAAGGAAAGAATCAAAAGGTCGAACTCGAAAGGAGAATCACACGTAAAGAATTCTCTGTCTTGAACGAGGGGATCTGAAAAAACTTCAATTCGAAGGCAAGAGAGTTTGGAAGGTTCGAGGCTCCTTTGAAGAATTCGAAGAAGTCACCCAGAGATCAACAGGTTCGAAAGACAAGTTACTCCTAATGATCCTCACACCAGTTGTCAATGGCCACGTCATCTAGAGCAGTTAATGAAGGGAGAGACAAGCGTTCGTGCAAGAGAACGTGGGACAAAGCATCATCTCTAGGAGCGGTTGATGCAAGCCCGTAGGTGGAAGACGGTTACAAGGGTGGAGCCCATAAATAAGAGAAGCCTCTATAGCTCAAAGGTCCGCAACCTGAACACTCAAAGCACCCTGAAAAAGCCGCAGCATCCACCGTCGCGATCAAGGCACAATACCAGCAAGCTTAGAGAAAGTAGGGACCTGGCAGACCAACCTTTTTGTTTCTTTCATTTTTTTTTATTTTAGGTCATCCATGTATTTTCTAGCACGATTTCAGTACTTTTATAGGCTGGTTATCAATGGCACTGTAACTGAGTCATTCTGTTGCTTGTGTCTGTAAGTTACTTCTTTCTTTTAATGCAAGTTAAGGCCTTGTCAGGGGCCATTGTTACACTGCATAGCTTCTATTTCTTACTTGAGTCACGTTTCTGAATTAGATTTCACTCTGAGATTTCACACTAAGGTAGAACCCACGTTAAACATCAAAGGATTCGTATCTCGTCCTAGATTGACCAGAGATACATTTGTTTGTGCAAAAATCAAGGACAAACACCAGGCTTTTTTTTTTATTAATTATTTTTTTAGTTTTTCTACTGTAATTTTAGAGGATAAATAATAAAATATATAACTGTGAGGTAGGTTGTGGGGTCCATTTGAAAAACTTTTGAGAGTTACTGAGTTAGAAATATATAAAAAGTGAATGAGTTGCTTAGATTAATAAAAATAATATAATAATATAGGAAGATGTGAAAAATATCATGGTTTAAGAAATTTGCAGCAACCCAAAAAGTGGGTTGCCAGACTTTTTATTTTTTATTTTTTTAGTTTTCTTACTGTAATTTTAGAGGATAACTAATAAAATATATAACTGTGAGGTAGGTTGTGGGGTCCATTTGAAAAACTTTTGAGAGTTACTGATTTAGAAATATATAAAAAGTGAATGAGTTGCTTAGATTAATAAAAATAATATAATAATATAGGAAGATGTGAAAAATATCATGGTTTAAGAAATTTTTGGGGTGTTGGGATAGGGATGCTCTCAATTCTTCAAATTAAGCAACTCTATATGTAGATCATCCTTCTCGAATGTTTATCACGTTTCTTAAATGAGTTCATAATTTTAAAAACTCATTAAGAATCTCCACCATTTCCAATAGGAGTTTCTTACTTGATTCTTAAAAATAAGAAATCACTAAAGTTGGGATGACACTTACCATTGATGAAGATGAATAACGTGGCACAAAAGTTCTTAATTTAAAGAACCAAGATGCTTAAATAAGTAATTAGTGTTTACACAGCGGAATGAGATCAAATTAATAATGTGAGGTAGCTTGTGGGTTTTTTTTATGAGTTCTTATAAAGTTGCTCCATTAAAGTGAAGAATTGTTTAAATTGTGAAAAATAAAATATTGTGATATGTATGTATGAGACCCAAAGAAAAATTATTAGAATAAAATTTAAACCAATTTTATCAATTACTTCTAATTCAATAAAATAATTTATAAACTACCATTTTCTCAATTAATTTTATCAAAAGTATAGCAACACACCCTCTAAAATCTATATACTAGAGAGAAAAGCTGATGGATTGCCAGAAATAATAGAGTTCATAGCTTTCTTTATGTCTCAATATTAACTAGAAATAATTTTACATAGACAGGTGGGAAGAAAGATGGGTGAAGCTCATAGATTTTAAGGATTCATAACTTTTGGAATAAAGACCAGAAAATATGAAGTGAAGCTTAGGACGATTCTATGGTGGACCAAATAAAAAGTGAATGAATAATTTTATTTTTTATTAAATAATATTTATATGACTATTTGAGTTTAATATAGGGAAAAATATGAATTTACAATACAATCTATGCTAATTTCGTTGAGGATATATCAATTTGAAGTTGAAGGGTAAAATTTTACATTACACAGTAATATCGAATTGAGTTTTTATTATTTTCAAGTGATATTTCATAAAAGCAACTTGAAATTATTTTAATATCAATCATTAATAAAAATGGACATTGAATTTAGTGATTAAGGATTTAAATTACTATATTTTTACATTTTGGACCATGTGAACCATGGTCCACCGTAAAACTCTTCCACCATTCCCCACACACTTCATCTTTCTTATATATGTGTATACATTAGTTGTATTTTTTTTGTTTTTATTGTGATCTTATATTGGATATTTTGTTAATTTTTATTTTGGTCGTGGATATTTTGTTAATTCAATAACGAAACAAGTATAAGGCATATGGAATCAACAAAAACAGCTTCAAGCATAAAGCGTCAATAAACATATTCACATAAGTCCATGCAACTTTTTAAGAGATGCTTCTTTTCCACACATGGCAATATGGCATAACCCGCGTACTTTTCTTTTATATACCAAAAGTAGAAAATAAATCTAAGAAGAAAAAACAAACTTAGAATGAAATTATTATTGCAAACCATGGTTAAATCTGTTTGTTGTTTTTTTTTCCGCAACATGCAATATTGTCAATTTTATTTTTAATTAATTAATGAGTTCATAACCCTATTCTTTTATTCATTTATATATAACATTGAATTTATATTTTTTCTATTAATTATTTCCCAATATTTAGTAATGAGACTTTTCTTTTATATTTGAGTGGTATCATTATCATACATATATATAACACTCAAAACCGTGTGATATGATCTTTGTGGTATATATGATATATAATTTTAATTCACACTAATTAATAAATTAGAATTAATGTGCTTCCTAATGTTTTTTGGTGACTATAATGTGCCTCCTACTAAACATATATTTTATATACATTATTTTACTTTTACTTAAATAAAAGTTATGTACTTCCAAAGTTCATCTCCACACATTTAATTTTTTTTATCTCAATTATTTTCCGATTAATAAGACTATATCAATTAGGGAATAAAAAAGATCGGGAGTATGTGTTGGAAAATGTCTTGAATTAATTAGTCCTATTTTATTAATTAGCTATAAAAGAGAGTGGTGTAGGAATAGTATAATAAAGTTGTGTGTGCAAATAGATTATTGAATTCGGAATCTATTGATTGGCACATCTGTAAACTCACACCAAACAGTACATATATAAATAGGGACATGCATTCTTCCTACAATCGCATGAAACAACCCAAAACAAAAACAAAACCGAGATACTATAGCTATGCCTAGATCAACTGACCCTCTGGTTATTGGACGTGTAATAGGAGATGTTTTGGAACCTTTTACAAGTTCTGTCTCTATGAGGGTTGTCTACAACAACAATTCAGATGTTATCAATTGTTGTGAGCTCAAACCTTCCCAAATCGTCAACCAACCAAGAGTTGATGTTGGTGGTAATGACTTCCGGACCCTTTACACTCTGGTACGTTCAACTCCACATACAAATTAAATATATATGTCAATTATATTCTTTTTCATTTAATAGTGTGATTTTTCAAAATTTTTACATCCCTATCTTTATTTATTTATTTTTTTTGGGTAGCATGTTTTGTTATATCATATATATGGTTCATAATTGATTGCATCCACTTTGCAGATCATGGTGGATCCTGATGCACCAAGCCCAGGTGATCCAAATCAAAGGGAATATTTGCATTGGTAAGTACTGGCCCTGCATCGCTTTCATCCGCGCGTGACTATTTATTTTAGGGTCAGTTTGCTTGTTTAGGGCTTTACTTATAATTCGGAATCCATTGGCTTACTTATTATAAGTGTTTTTTCTCTTATCAATGTCTAGGTTAGTATCGAATATTCCAGCAACTACAGGGGCAAACTTCGGTAAGTACTCAACTTTTACTTCTTCTGTTTTTTCTTTTTTTCAAAACACTAACATGTCATATATTGGATATTCAAGTGACATATATATTTTTAACTTTTATAGTATATTACTTATTATTGATTATTACAATTTACACATGGATTTCCTAGTAACACATTTTTAATATATTAATTATTTATTATTGACGAATTAATTATACATGGATCTCACTAATTTATAGAGAGTGAACTCAAATTATTTAGTAGATTTATATAAATTAAAATGAGAAAAATATGTTTTCTGTCCCTATAGATTCGGTCAATTTTAGCCTTCGTCTTGTACTTTAAATCCTTTATTTTTTGTCCATGAACTTTCTAAACCCTCAATCCGTGGTCCCTGGTCGTTAATGAGATCTGCTATAACCTAATGAGCTGGCTAACAGAAGTTACATGTCAGCTTCAATAGTGGCCCCAAATAGTTGACTCATCTAATTAATATTTTTTATTAATTTTTCAATTATTAAAATAACCCTAATTACTAAATTAGGTTTTTTATCGGGTAAAATTGTTGAGGTGAAAACCCTAATTTAATAATTAAGGTTATTTAGTAACTTATTATAAAACTCTTTTGGAGTATTTCAAATTTTATGAGTTCAATAGGAATGACAAGAGTTTTTAATCCAATGATCAAAATGTGATATAGTTATTCAGGTACAATGAGATTTTTTTATATATTTACACAAGGGTCATTTGTATGTCACTTTGTTATAATGCAACAAGATATTATATTTCTTCATAATTTTATGTTTTTTTTGTGATTTTCATAATTTAATGTTGGGTTAAATATTTTTTTATTAAAATATAGTCGATATTTGCTTTTAGTCCATATAATTAAAAATCAGTGATTTTTTCTCCCTAAAAAATAAAAATATACTAATTTAGTTCTTATCATATCATTATTTTCTGTTTATTTCCCTACAGATTTTCTTGTGAACTTTTATGAAAAGGTGAACATGTCTCTTTTTAGTTATTATCAATAAAAAAATCACAGGAAAATTTATAAGAAAATTATACAATTAATTAATAAGGACTATCAATGTATTTTCAATTTTTGAATCATCAATTAAAATCATTGATTTTGAATTATAGATTCTAAAAGCAAGTCTCAGCTATTTTTCATGGATCAAAATCCTATTGAATTCTTTTACGTTTTAGTTATAGCATCATTTAATTTTAACTATTAAAATATTATCCATTAATTTAAAAAATAACTAATAGATATACTATAAATTAATTTATTTATTGGTTATTCTAATAAATAATACAATATTTATTTAAAAAATATAATTTTTGAAAAATGTTA
This sequence comes from Sesbania bispinosa, assembly GCA_026901365.1. NCBI lineage: Eukaryota > Viridiplantae > Streptophyta > Magnoliopsida > Fabales > Fabaceae > Sesbania > Sesbania bispinosa. Next base: position 3,563,219 of record QLOH01000003.1, read on the forward strand.
AAAAATTAAGTAATATTATAAAATGTGTTTGTGTATGCTACAAAAAATTTTCATGCACTCTTATTAATTGGCATCACTATTCACTAATATGTTTTTTTTGTTACTTTTGAAATACTAATGGTATTTAATAGGAGAAGAGATTGTGCACTACGAAAGTCCACGACCAATAGCAGGGATTCATCGTATTGTATTTGTCTTGTTTCGTCAATTGGGTAGACAAACGATAGATGCTCCAGGATGGCGCCAAAATTTCAACGCTAGAGATTTTGCCCAAGTTTATAATCTTGGCTCGCCTGTTGCAGCTGTTTACTTCAACTGTAAACGAGATTCCGGTAGAAGTGAGAGGAGGAGATAATACCATATATAGTACCAGAATAATTTAGAATCTGTGATAGAATAAAGTCTACTATTATAATAAATGACAATAAAACTTTCACATCCCATTATGTTGGGGTGTGATATCGATGTGATCAAGAGAGAAATATAAAAATATGAGAAAATAAAGAGAGAGGGGGAAATATGTAATAATTAATGTGATGAAAAAATAAAAGATAATAGAAAGAACAAATAAGGTATGAAAGAAAGGAGTTTAGTAGGGTGAAAAAATTATCACTATAATAACAAAGAGTCAGTTAATTCAAGTTGTATAAGAATTGATAAAATTTTAGTAATAATAAACCAATATTCGATGTGATATTGTATAAAATATGGTGTTATATAAGACAATATTCCCTCTTGTCATATTTATAAGGCACATTTTAGAAGTTTTTTGTGGGGAGTACTATCTCTCTAGTTGATGGCATCTGTCAGTGAACTTCTGAGCTGATAGCTGGGGTAAGTTTGGACCTGCCAGGAGTGCTTGGAACTGAGCCAGACATGGGTCAACCTTATTTTGGTCAACCCACCCATGGTCAACCTTTGGACCTTTGGACCCAAGTCAACATACAAGACTCCATTTAATTAATTAGGATTAATGTAATATGATTAATTTTGTAATTTTCCCTAATCCTCTTCATTAAGAGGGGCACTAAGATAGCTTTTTACTCATCTTTTATTTTCCTTCTTTTTCCTCTTATTTGGCTGCCCCCTTTAGCTATAAATAAGGGTGACCTCTCTTCATTTTGTAACTTTGAATTAATAGTAAAGGCACTATGCCAAATTTCCTCCTCATCTTGTGAGTAGAGAAGGCTTGGTCATTCTTGCTCAAACCAACCAGGGACTTATCTGATTCTCCTGAATCGGTGGCGTCTAGCACCTGAACTTATATGTTGTGAGGGTTGCCTGCACCAGTGGCGTTCACACCATCTCTTTCTCTTCCATTTTCTCTTTTAATTTCCCTCTTTTTGGTTCCTTAAGGTCGCGACCTTGTTGAACTTGTTACTCATTTTCACCGATTGTTCTTGTTTGTTTATAGTCCTTGGCTCCTATTCTAGATCCGGGAAAGGTGGTACTAAGCTTCTTGAATTTGGAGCTGTTTGGGGTCAATTCCATCATCATCTTCACGGTTTTGCTGCACTAAATAGGTGCAGAATTTTCATTATTTTCCTTAGTATTTCCTTGTATTCAAGTTCAATTTCCATGTAACTGTTGGACTTGTGGACTGTTATGAGCCCGAGGTGCTCTTCTGCAGCACTGCAACTTTTGTTTGCCTGCCTGCTTGATTGCTTGATTTGAGCTAGTATAGGAGTTTGTATTGGGCCGCTAATCCCCCCTAAGTGTTTGATGATATGCTTGCTCAAATTTCCATAAGTGTTCATAATTGTTTTTGAACCGCTTGCTTGAAATAACTGTTGTTTGTGGTGGATTGTGGTAAGTGGAGACATTGTTGTCTTTATTTTCCAAAGATCGTTCACCTACATTTTCTCCACCAATCCACCTACTAATTATTCATCCACATATATTGTTCATCTTATTCATTTCTTTACTATTCCGATTTTTAATTTTCCGCCATTTATATTCCGCTTCTCCCATCCTTTTAATTTCTGTCATCCCCTCTACTTTCTGCCATTTACATTCTGCCATTTACTTTCTGTCCTCCTCATCCTTTTAATAATTTCAGTTTTCCCCTTCACTTTCTTGTCATTTAATTTTGCGCAATTTTCTTCCATTTTTCTTGCCATTTATGCGCTTTCTTTGACATTGTTTTGTTCAATTTTCTAATCTTGTTTTGTTTTACTTCTTGACATTCTGATTGCAAATTTGAATTGACTGCTATTCTGATCTTAGGAATTCCCTGTTTGATTAGACTGGTTTTTGGTTCAAAAAGTTGGAAGAAGTTCAACAAATTCCAATTGTTGAATTTCCTTCAAAAAATAATTCCAATCTAAAAATTGAACCCAACGCGTTAGAAACATCGTTTTGTGATTGTGTAATCAATAAGGAGCTGCTAAGCAATTTTTTTGGTCATTTTTTGAATCAGGTTACCATACCGTTTTTCCATACAGTTTTTAGAAAACAGACAATACATTTCGTTTTTTGGTACCGTTTTGGAAAAAATTTTAGGCAAAAATCTTGAAAAAAAATATTTTTGGTAGATTTCTATTTTTTGTAATTTTGTACAAATTTCTATAATTTTCTGTTGGGGCAAAAAGAAAAGAAAAAGAAAAGAAGCGAAAAGAATTCAAAAAAAAATACATAGCCAAAAATACAAAAGAGGTGCAAAAAGCAAAAAGGGTGCAAAAGTCAACGAAAGGAGAAAGTCAAAAAGACACCAAAAAAGTAAAAAATTCAAAAAAAAAAAGAGATAAAAACAAAAACAAAATCAGTAAAAAGATAGCCCAACAATACAATTCATCATTTTGCTGTAATTTTTTCTTTCATTTCCATGTATACAATATTTGAGTTGTAATTGTTGTTTTTAAAACAACTATTTTGGCAACTCTTTTTCAAAACTTAACCAAAAATAATTCTCTTTGCAATTTCTTTGTGTGTTTGTATTGTCTTGTTTGCCATCTATTCTCGTATATAAGCCTTTTTTGAATGCTTGCTTTTCTTGCTTGTCTCATCAATTCTTAGTTTTGTCTTAGGCAATTTCTAGCTTTCTAGTAGATAAATTTTTGTGCTTGTGCGCTTCAATTTGGGTAGAGTTAAGATTGAGTCTTGCAGTTGGTCTTTGCAAGATCAAACCAACCTTACCCGAGTAGAAGAGGCAAGAGTGCTTCATCTTTAGAAAAATCCAAAAAGAGTGACAAACACGAGTAGATACATTCTTGGAGTGTAAACACTTAAGTTGAGTGGAAGGGTCCATAAAATTTAAAAACTTAAAAATGACAAGTAGAAACCTATCATCCCCAGCGCCTCGAACTTTGAGGCATAGAGCCGAGATGGAGGAGTTGATTCAAAAGTTTACAAATATCATGGAGGATAAATTAGCTGAAATGAGGAGAGAAATCAACCCTAGGAGGGAGATAAGGCATTCTTCTCGTGAGGAAGGAAGTGATGGTAGGTATAGTGTGGTTAGAACTGAGGATAGGTACCATGTTCAGAGTAGTGAAGGAGAAAGGATTTCAAGTCATACCTTTAGAGGAGGAGATGATGGGAATAGGAGGCAAATGAGGCCTAGGAGACGAGAAAGAAGGGAAGAACCTAGGAGACATAGAGAGGAGTATTATGAAGAGGAGCCTAGGAGGCACAGAGAGGAGTATTATGAAGAGGAACCTAGGAGGCATAGATAGGAGTACTATGAAGAGATACCTAGGAGACATAGAAGAGAACATGGGAGGGATGAAGGGTCTAGTAGGGAACAAGGCTTAAGAGGAGTTGATAAAAGTCCCAACCTTCAATGGAAGGAATGATGTAGAACAATACCTAGAATGGGAACTTAAAATTGAACAAATATTTAGTGTCCATAGGTATAGGGAAGAGGAAAAGGTTAAGATAGCTTCTCTTGAGTTTAAAAACTATGCTTTGGTTTGGTGGCATCAGCTTCAAGCTGATGGGAGAAGATGTAATGCTCATTTGGTTTCCTCTTGGGAGGAAATGAAGTCTATAATGCGTAAGAGGTTCATACCTCAACATTACACAAAGGGAGTTGTACACCAAACTCCAAACACTTAAACAAGGGTCTGAGAGTGTAGATGAGTATTATAAGGAAATAGAACTTGCTTTGATAAGGGCTAACATAATTGAGGATAATGAAGCCACTATGGCTAGATTTATCAATGGCCTTAATTTTTACATAAGGGACATAGTGGAATTGCATCCTTATGTTGAAATGAAGGACTCGGTACATCAAGCCATCAAAGTGGAAACCCAACTTAAAAGAAAGGGATTTTTAAAAGGAACAATTCTAGTTACTCAACAAGGAAATCCCAAAGAAGGATGAGGGAAAAAGTCAAGAGAAGAAAGAGCCTAAGAGCCCTAGGGTTACTTCGAACCCTACTCCTTCCAAAACACAAAGTGCAAATCCTTCAACTTCCATTAGAGACATCAAATGTTTAAAGTGTGTTGGGAATGGTCACATTGCTTCCCAATGTCCTAACAAAAGGACAATGTTGATAAAAGAAAATGGGGAGTATACAAGTGCAAGTTCACAAGAATCATCCAATGAAAGTAGTGAAGAGGAAAGTGAAAAAAAAAGAAGTGTATAGACCCGAGGGCAAGATTTTAATGATTAAGAGGTATTTAGAAATTCAATCCATAAGAGAGGATGATCAAAGAGAAACCATCTTCCACACTAGGTGCCTAATTGATAGTGGAAGTTGCACTAACATAGCTAGTGCAAGAATGGTTAAAAAACTTGGTTTAACTACCACACCCCACCCCAAACCATACAAGCTATCTTGGATTAGCGATGATGGGGAAAGGGAAGTAACTAAACAAGTCCTAATTTTCATTTCCATAGGAGTTTATGATGATAATGTTTTATGTGATGTAATCCCTATGGAAGCGACACATGTACTATTGGGTAGGCCTTGGCAATTTGATAAGAGAATCATCCATGATGGTTACTCTAATCAAATCACTTTAAAAATGAAGGAGTAAAATTAACTTTGATGCCAATGTCAACCCAAAAGATATGTGAGGACCAAGCTCTTATGAGGAAAGAGCTTGAACTTGAGAAAATAAAGTGGAGAAAGTGAAAAAAAAAAGAAAAACAAAAAATAAAAGGGAAGCAATGCTCTTGATTCATTTTTCAAAACTGTTGACCTTAGTTGTTTTGAAGGTAAACAAAAGGAGGAGCACATACTCAAAGGAGAAAGAGGGCGCATCACTTCAAGGGAGTTTTCTTCAATCTCTCCTTCTTCTAACATGATTCCCAAGTATTTTTGCTATGAGGATTGAAGATAGATTGCTTGGGAATAACACTAATGGGTTTTCTTTTGTTGGCTAGGGTTCAAGGAAGATATTCATAGCTTGAGGAATCTAGCAAGGACTCTACATATTCTAAGGGAAGTTCCTACCTACCTCTCTACTCTTGTCATCCATTCCCTAATTCTCTCTTCCTCTTTCCTTAAGGCTTCTCTATGTATTCTCATATTTGAGGTCAAATCCTCTCTAAGGGGGAGGGAATGTCAGTGGACTTCTGAGTTGACAGCTGGGAGCTGGTGAGCTGGGGCAAGCTTGGACCTGCTAGAAGTGCTTGGAACTGAACCAGACATGGGTCAACCTTATTTTGGTCAACCCACCCATGGTCAACCTTTGACCTTTGGACCCAAGTCAACATACAAGACTCCATTTAATTAGGATTAATGTAATAAGTTTAATTTTGTAATTTTCCCTAATCCTCTTCATTAAGAGGGACACTACTTTTTAGTGGTTTTAGTAAGTAGCTTCTTGAGCTACATTAGCCAAAGGTTAGGGGTTCAACACCCACTTAGGATAGCTTTTTACTCATCTTTTATTTTCCTTCTTTTTCCTCTTATTTGGCCGCCCCCTTTAGCTATAAATAGGGGTGACCTGTCTTCATTTTGTAACTTTGAATTAATAGTAAAGGCATTATACCAAATTTTCTCCTCATCTTGTGAGTAGAGAAGGCTTGGTGGTTCTTGCTCAAACCAACCAGCGACTTATCTGATTCTCCTGAATCAGTGGCGTCTAGCACTTGAACTTATCTGTTGTGGGTGTTGCCGACACCAGTGGCGTTCACACTTTCTCTTTCTCTTCCATTTTCTCTTTTAATTTTCCTCTTTTTGGTTCCTTAAGGTCGCAGCCTTGCTGTACTTGTTACTCATTTTCACCGATTGTTCTTGCTTGCTTACAGTCCTTGGCTCCAATTCTAGATCTGGGAAAAGTGGTGTTATCACCAGTAGTCTAGTATGAGAGAGAGTGACACACACAATATGTGGATCCCACAGTACAGTAGGTGGACCCACATATTTGTGTGTAACTCTCTCTCTAACTGGACAAGTCCAGAGACTGGAGAGGATCTCCTCTTGTGTTCCTTTTTATAAGTCGATCACTTTACAATTTTAATGAAGCATTTATTACCATTTTTCTAATTTACCCCTATTAACTGTAATGTATTTCCTACTATCAAATTATAGTGGAGGAATTTAATGATATTAAATAATGGTAAAACTAGAAAGTTAAATTATTTTTTCAAACGCCAATAAAATTAACTACTCCCTCCAGACTTAAATATAAGCAAAAATAATAAAATTCACACTTGTTAAGAAAGTTATTTAAACTAATTTAATTTTATTGATATCATCTAAAAAGTAATTGCATTGCCTAAATTACCCTACATTCAATTTTATTGAAACTTGTTTCAAGTGGACGAACTTTCTTTCTATTGGTACATGATTCATTAAATAGAGTGGTTGGAAAATAAAATCTCAATTAAATAGAGGGTATTTTGGAATGATCTCATTAAATATGGTGAAATTAGTTAAGATTTGCTTATATGTTAGTCCATCATATGTGAGTGTTTTTTTGCTTATATTTAGGTCATAAGGGAATAGTTTTAACCATTTTTATTAGTTTGTGTGATTTGATCAACTGTGCCTTATAAATAGGAACAAAGGGAGTTTTATCTTGTATTTGGTGATGTACTGAATAACATAAAATACAATAAAAATTAACACTGATTTAAAAAATATTTTTTACTAGAAAAATATATAATATATATGCATAAATCAATTATATTATACTCATTTTTAGAGAAATAGAAGTCCCTACACTACAACGATTTCATAATTGAACGCACAGTTAGTGCTTGTCTAGTTTGTAGTTAGGCATAATGTAAAATTAATTCCACAGAATTGATTTTAAATCACTTCTGTCCAACGTGCTTCGTAAAACCTAAGTGTTCGTTTGGTTTACAGTTGAGTAGAATTGATTCTAGAAATCAATGGCTGAGATGAGTGATGCACGTTTTACGAAGCACACTGGATGGAAGTGATTTAAAATCAATTTTGCGAAACCATGATTTTGTACTGTAGCAACAATAAAATAAAGCTAAATCATTCATTTTCAACCATTCATTTCAAAATCAATTCTACTTAACTGTAAACCAAACGGGCACTTAAGCATTAACCATGACTCACTAATGGTGATAATTGATAAATCATCATAATCATTTTTATTTTTTTTAATTACGAATAAATTTGTGTTGACCAAGTCAATAAAATCAGTGGCATTTATTATTAAAATGTTTTATTGAGTGGTGATCGCATTATGTTGCCTCGGTTGATTCAATTGATGCTAGTTTGAATATTTAGTGTAGAATTGGCCAAGTTGAAACTTGAAGCTAAATTAGTGCTTCATTTGTTATAGATTATGCCTATTGATTAGTATGAAAGTGGTTGAGTCAACTTGGTTGACGCTATCTATAATTTAAATTTAGTGTTGGTTAAACTGATGCTAAATGTAAAACACACATGCCCCTATTATTCCTCCAATCATATATTGACACATTATTTAAATAATTCACGTCACTCGTTCATTGTGTATAATAGATGATTAACGTTGTTACTGTGTTTGCGCCATGTGTCATTCCTTTTTTTTCGAGATTTCACTTGTTTCCTGTTCATCTCAAATCGCCAGCCACGCTTGGTCGCCATCTTCCATCCTTAATCATTTTGTAATTCAAACTTTTTGAACTGATATCGACATTTGTCTTGGTTGTTGTCGTTGTTCTTCATTATTATAGGCGCATACCTGTCCACCCACCATTCTGCCAATGTTTATTGGCTTTTATCGCTTTATGACTAAAGCTTAATTAGAAATATTTAATCAATTTAATTTTAGAAGGGAAAACTGATAGGTTTATACTCATTCTAAATTTCTATGCCATATCTATTTTTACCTATTTCTTTAACAATTCATTATTCTTCATTTTTTGTTAGTGTTCAAGTAATGATGTGAAAAAATTCATGTGAAATAGCACTTCAAGATTCAAACTAATTGTTTTTATTTCACTTCATTGATAATTTTATTGAGATTATGCTTTGTTGTACTGTATGATTGGACTCAATATTCGATTGAATCTAGGCAATTAAGTTTTATGTTGAAGGAGGAAAGATACAAACATTTCACGATTGTGTTTAGTTTTGCTTAATATTTTGATAATTAAACCAATAATATTTATGTTTTGCTTGATAACAAATTTATAGACCAAAAAATTTAACCATGTTGAGTTAGTGCCGAGAATTGACCAAGATTGCAAGTCGAACAACAAAGACACTGTAGTTGGATGAGTGACTACTGACATTCTGGAGTTCTTCTTTCTCTAAATCCCCATGGGAAATTCTTTGACCTTTTCTTGTGTTGCTTTCCTTCCACAAAGTGGCACAATAGCATAATCTTTCGAACATGTATATGAAACAATTGTTACCCATTGGGGACATGTTAAGTTTTTGGTAAATTATTTTTTCCTTCAGCTTGTTTAAATAGGATATTTTTTGTTAAACCTTTCATTTTGTTTCTCCTCTAGTTAATTTATGCATATATTATGGTGCAAAGTATCAACTATAAAAAACAAGTTGATATGGATTATGAATCATGGAGAAGGAGAGGTGATGCAAAGGTTCTAGAAAGGCAATGAAGAAGTTACTAGCAATGTTACGATTTACGGCGACTAACATTGACTTGGCAATAATAATGTTACAATTATTAACAAGATGACCTGAAATATTAAAATGATGGGTCAATATTTAATTGGGGGTGGGGGGAGGAAATGAGACATGGGATTTTCATCCGTTGCCTTGATCGGTTGATTAAACCGATGCTAGTTTGAATTTTTAGTGTAGTATTGGCCAAGTAAACTAAATTATTACTTCAATATTTCTTATAGGTTATGCCTATTAATTAGTGTGAAAGTTGTTGAGTCAACTTGGTTGACGCTTTCTATAATTTAAATTTAGTGTTGGTTAAACCGACGCTAAATGTAAAACACATATGCCCTTATTATCCCTTTCAGTTACTCTCACCCACTCTTTCCTTCTCGACCTCTATCCAAGTGATATCGCCATAATCACTAAGTTCTATCAAAGAACACCCACCTCCCCTCCCACCATTCCAATCTCTATCCCTATCTAAACCATATTATAGCACAAGGGCTACCATATTACACATCTCTCCATCTCTCTTTCCTTCCCATTATGTCATTTATCATATCTATGAATTTCTATCCTTTTCCTTTCCTATCTTTCTCTTCCTTCCTAAGGCGTATACCTCATGGGTATGGTATGCAAAAAATTATTTTCCTTCTAATTAATTGGCTTTTGACAACTCTGTTCAAATATAATCAAGCCTCAACATTGAACAATTTTTCATCATGGAACTATTTTTTTGTTAAAGAATGTTAGATTGGAAAGTTCAAAAAGGAAATCCAACAACATTTACATATAAAAGGGTTTTAGACCTAAAGAGGGCAATACAACAATTACATCATTAGATAAATATTAGCATAAGAGTACACTTGCTTTAATCTAAAAATTTGATTGCTTTCCAACTTTATTATTACATATAATAGAGACCTTACCCTTATGTAAATTTTAATAAAACATTCCCACGATTATAAACCTATAGGGAACACCTTCATCACCCACAACATCACAAAATGGAAATGAAAATCATTGAGTACCATTTCCAATGGCATGGGGAATAGAGGCATAGGCCATGCTGGACTTGAAAGTGAAACCACTTGATTTAAGTAAGAGCCGTTTGTCTTTTATTGATAGCTTGACTTATAGTTGGTTCCCTCTTTTATTAGAAATTAGAATCAATAGGTTCCCAACAATGATAACATCACAAGAATTATGGTTTAGGGCAGGGCCAATCTTGAAACCTCCTTCATTTAACACCTTGTTTAGCTCTTAGGCTTTGTTTTTAGTGAGGAGTTTCTATACATAAAAAAATTGACTAGGTTTGTTTCAAGCATGACATAAGGATAAAAGAAAAATACAAAAAAAAATCCTACGAAGAAGATGGAAAGCTCTTAACTAGAGAAAGAGAGGGGGGTCCTTCTAAAGGGGAGGAAAAAAGGCTTTATTTTTTTTCCATCATAGAATTGTTGATCAATCAATTAAGGCCAAAGGTCCTAGAGCTAGTGATTTGCTAAGATTTGGCCCTTAACAATGATAACAACACCCGCGCTGGGCAGGGGGGCACATGGAGTTCCTCCCCATTCCTACTCTATATCCCATCCCCACCCTAATCTACGCCCCATATTCTTATTCCTTGTATCTTTATGGTTCTCCATGGAGATCCCCACATGTTAAGAATATCATTAAAAAATATTAAAAATTTGGTTTCTAAATTAAGAACGAAATTGATACTAAATAGCACTTAAGGACGAAGAAAAAATTATTTTAAGTTTAATATATTTGATTTTAATTGGTTAGTTGGTTTTAATTTTGAAAATATATTTTAAAAGAAGATGTTCAGTTTTGTATTATTTTAAGAAAAAAGATAAAATTGATTTTTTATTTTGAAAAGATTTAATTTTAAAATTATTATTCTTGTATTTTTGTAACTTTGAAAACATTTTTATTTCTGATTTTTAAGAAAAGGATTGATTTTAGGTTTTAAAAAGATATGTTTAATTTAATTTAATTTTAATTTTAGTTTTTTTTTTTCATTTCATTTTAATCCATTCTTACACATACATAGTTTAGGGTAACAATTAATGATACATCAATAAACCTTTATATATGATCCAAGTAATGTTCTTAAGGGAGATATTTACAACTCGATTAATATCATTTGGTCATGGCGTGAATTAAAATTACTTTTAATATTTTAGAAATTAATTTTAATAATTAATACCACTCAATAAACCTTATGGTCCAAGTAATATTTTTCTTTCCCTTCATTTTTTAAAAATATCTTTTACACCTTAAATCGTTAATTATGCTGACTCATAAACTCATCAGAAAATCAATCGACATATATCGAAGAATAAGTATTAACATCCCTCCACCCAATTACAAGCAATAGGTACTATTAGGTAAATATTCAATTCAAATATTATTATTCTTATTCTTATTAAATTCATATTTGCTTAACGGTAGCCAATTGTACTTTTGAATCTAGTAGTGTAGCTTTTCTTTATTTCATATATTCTGATTGGCTTAAGAAGATCTTACTTGCTTCAATGCTTGGAATCATTATTATCAACTTAATAATGACGCTTGAATGGTCATATTTTTACCAAATGGTTAAGAGTTGTTGCCATTGTTGAGTTTGTTATGTTATCTTATTTTTAGGATTCTGTTTTAAGGTTGTTTAGGAGTTTATCTATTTTCATTCAATTATCTCTAAGTTAACCTTATCTTTTTGTTTTCCTACTTCTGTTATATGCCTATTTAAAGGCTTGTTTATTCTTCAATAAAGCAATTCATTCTCCAATTTGTTTAGACCTGTTTATAATCTCTACAAATTGGTATCAGAGCTCCATCCTGGGGCCTGATATACAAAAGTAGCAGTCTTTGAGTGATTCACAAAATGAGTGAGGATAAGAATTTCATGACACCCGCCATACCATGCTTCGATGGTCACTATGACCATTGGAGTTTGCTTATGGAAAATCTCTTGAGATCGAAGGGGTATTGGAGTTTGGTGGAGACTGGTTATGCAGAACCATCAAAAGGAGTAGAGTCAACTGAGGTGCAGAAGAAGGAGTTAGAGGATCTGATGATGAAAGATCTCAAAGTTAAGAATTACCTGTTTCAAGCCATTGACAGGACAATTCTTGAACAGATCCTGGAGAAACGCACAGCCAAACAAATATGAGACTCGATGAAGAAAAAGTTTGAAAGGAATGCAAAAGTGAAGTGCTCAACTCTACAAGCACTGAGGAGAGAATTTGAAGTACTAGAGATGAAAGTTGGTGAAACCATAACTGAGTACTTTACTCGAGTTATGGCCATAGCCAACAAGATGAGGAGCAATCTAGAGGACATGAAGGAAGTCACCATCGTGGAAAAGGTCCTTAGAACTTTGACTGAGAAATTTAACTATGTTGTTGTCTCAATTGAAGAATCTAAGGACATTGATACACTTTCTGTTGATGAACTACATAGCTCATTAGTGGTTTATGAACAAAAGTTTATCAAGCCAAGTAGAGAAGAGCAGGCACTAAAAGTAAGTTCAGAAAACTCATTTGGCACAAAGGGAAGAGGCAGGGGTAGAGGGAGAGGAAGAGGAAGGCAAAGCATCAATCGAGCCACAGATGAATGCTACAAATGCCACAAGCTAGGCCACTACTAGAATGAATGTCCACTATGGGACAAGGAGGTGAATTATGTAGAGTTTGATGAAGGAGAAGAGATATTGCTCATGTCCTATGTTGATCTACCTCAAAATCATGCAGAGAGGGAGGAGGCTTGGTTTTTGGATTTGGGATGCTCAAATCATATGTGTGGAGATAAATTAAAGTTTAGTGAGATGGATGAAGTTTTCAGGCATTCAGTGAAGCTTGGAAACAACACAAAGATGAATGTGCTTGGCAAAGGCAATGTAAAATTAAGCATAAATGGTGTCACTCATGTGATACAAGATGTTTTTTATGTACTTCGACTCAAGAACAATCTCTTGAGTATAGGTCAACTACAAGAGAAGGGACTAATCATCATGATTAAGTCAGGAACATGCAACATCTATCATCCACACAAGGGACTAATCCTACAAACCAATATGACTTCTAATAGGATGTTCATATTGTTTGCTGGAACTCCACAGAAGAAAGAAGCATGCTTCAACACTATCACACATGATCTTCCTCATTTGTGGCATTGCAGGTATGCTCATATCAGTTACAAAGGTTTGAAACTGCTTCAAACCTTGAATATGGTACATGGATTACCTCAGCTACCTGCCTCTACAATTGTATGTATTGATTGTGTCAAAGGCAAGCAGCACCGTGAGCCAATGTCTAAGAAAAGTAAGTGGAGAGAAAGCCAAAAGTTGCAGCTGGTTCATGTAGACATATGTGGTCCAATTACTCCAGCATCTAACAGCCAAAAGAGGTACTTCTTGTGCTTCATAGATGATTATTCTAGAAAAGCATGGGTTTATTTTCTTTTGGAAAAATCAGAAGCTTTCTATCACTTCAAGTGTTTCAAAACACTTGTTGAGAAAGAAAGTGGTCTGCCTGTTAAAGGTTTCCGTACAGGTAGAGGAGGAGAATTCACTTCTTTAGAATTTAATGAATTCTGTGAGCTGAATGGGATAAAGAGACAGATGACCACAACCTATACTCCACAACAAAATGGAGTGGCTGAGCGCAAGAATAGGACTATAATGAATCTTGTGAGATCAGTGCTGTCAGAAAAAATATTCCAAAGACTTTCTGGCCTGAAGTTGTAAAGTGGACAATATATGTCCTGAACAGATCTCCTACCTTGGCAGTTAAAGGAATGACACCTGAAGAAGCATTGAGTGGTGAGAAACCTTCAGCTGAGCATTTTAGAGTATTTGGATGTGTGGGGGCATGCGCACATTCCAGATACTAAGAGAACAAAACTGGAGAACAAGAGTATTAGATGTGTTCTTCTTGGTGTCAGTAATGAATCTAAGGGGTACAAGTTGTATGATCCAGTCTCAAAGAAGGTACTAATAAGCCGAGATGTTACTTTTTAGGAAGATAAACAGTGTAGTTGGAGCACAAACAACAAAGAAGCTGTACAAGAGGACTTAGAATGGGAGGACAGTGAATTTGCAAAAGATGACAGTGAACAGATTGATATCAACACAAATAAAGAAGGAGAAAGAGGTGAAACTGATCAGGATGCCGCTTCAAATAACACAAGTGGAGAAGGTAGAGTGAGACATGCTCCAAGTTGGATGGATGATTATGTTTCAGGAGAAGGATTATCGGATGGCGAAGATGTTATTAACATGGCTCAAATTGATAATTCTGATCCCATTTATTTTGAAGAGGTAGTAAAGAGTGCTAAGTGGAGACAAGCCATGGAGGTTGAAATCAAAGCAATAGAGAAGAATCACACCTGGGAGTTGGTTGAGTTACCAAAGAATGCAAAAAAAAAAATTGGAGTCAAATGGATCTATAAAACCAAACTGAATGAACATGGTGAGGTTGATAAATTTAAAGCGCGACTGGTGGCTAAGGGATATTCACAGGAGCATGGAATTGACTACAATGAGGTTTTTGCTCCGATTGCTAGAATGGATACAATTAGAATGATTATAGCTCTTGCTGCATAAAGAGGATGGAAGATCTTTCAACTGAATGTAAAGTCTGCCTTCCTTCACGGAACCTTGAGTGAGGATGTTTATGTTGAACAACCAAAGAGGTATGAGAAGAAAGGAAGTGAGCATATGGTGTATAAACTACACAAAGCTTTATACGGCCTAAAACAAGCACCACGAGCTTGGTTTTGTCGCATTGAGTCTTATTTCGTTACTGCAGGTTTTTAGAAAAGTCAGAATGAGCAGACACTTTTCTTTAAATGGAGCAAACTTGGCAAAATTCTCATCATCAGTTTTTATGTAGATGATCTCATATACACTGGAGATGATGAACTTATGATGGAAGACTTTAAGAGGTCTATGCATAGAGAATTTGACATGACAGATTTGGGAATGATGAGGTTTTTTCTTGGGAATTGAAGTACTACAGTGTTCAGATGGAATTTACATATTCTAAAAGAAATATGCTTTGGAGATTCTGAGGCATTTTGGCATGGAAGAAAGCAATCCAGTATGCAATCCTATTATGCCCGGTTACAAATTATGCAGAGATGAAGAAGGAATCAAGGTAAATGAACTCAATTCAAACAAATGGTGGGCAGCTTGATGTATATTACAACCACTTGGCCAGATTTGATGTTTGTGGTAAGCTTAATTAGCAGGTATATGTCTCAGCCAACAGAAATGCATGCTAAAGTGGCTAAGAGGATTCTTAGGTACTTGAAAGGTACTGAGAATTATGGAATTCTGTATAAAAGGGGAGGAACTAAGGAATTGCTAGCCTACACTGACAGTGACTATGCTGGAGATTTGGAAGACAGGAAAAGTACCCCAGGATATGTGTTTATAATGAGTGGAGGCTCAGTTGCTTGGTCATCTCGAAAGCAACCAATTGTTACTCTATCCACAACAGAAGCCAAGTTTATTGCAGCAACAGGGTGTGCCTGTCAAGCAGTATGGATGAGAAGAGTTCTGAAGGAGTTGCGTTATAAGCAAGAAGGAAGCACATTGATAAAATGTGACAATTGCTCTACTATAAAACTGTCCAAAAATCCAGTTGTGCATGGGAGGAGTAAGCACATAGATGTGAGGTTTCACTTCCTTAGGGATCTTACTAAAGATAATGAAATTGAGCTTGTTCATTGTGGAACATAAGACCAAGTAGTTGATGTGATGACCAAACCTTTAAAATTGGACTCCTTTCAAAAACTTCGATTGCAGCTTGGAATGTGTGAAGTTCCAGAATTAAACAAAGTGCATGACTGCAATTAGTTTAAGGGATGATTTGTTGAGTTTGATATGTTATCTTATCTTTAGGATTCTATTTTAAGGTTGTTTAGGAGTTTATCTATTTTCATTCAGTTATCTCTAAGTATAGTTATCTCTAAGTTAGCCTTATCTTTCCGTTTTTCTGCTTATGTTATATGCCTATTTAAAGGCTTGTTTATTCTTCAATAAAGCAATTAATTCTCCAATTTGTTTAGACTTGTTTCTAATCTCTACAACCATATCCGTTTTTCCTTGTTTTTAGTGACTGTGATTTGATATGATAGCCCACATGCAGATTGTATAAGACACAGTTGCTTATAGATACAACTCGTTCTTAAATCTTAAGCAGAAATGTGCTCTATTAATGAAACTCTTAAGGAAATAGTACCTTAATGGGAAAAATATAGAGTGAAGTAATTTACATTTTAAGAAGAAGTTCATGATAAGGCTCTTAGATGACGTTTGTGCCTTATTCCATGACTTTGAGAAGGTATTGGTTGATGGAAAAGAATGAAATAAAATGAATAAAGTAAAATGACATGAAATTTATGGTGGCTTTTAGGGTGCATGACCCAACCCATACCTCACCAAAATGACCTGTTACAGCATGTTGGTTAACTTCGACCAAAAAAAAAAAACATGTTGGTTAACTGGATGAGTCAAATATTAAAATTTTGCACTATAACCCTTAAAAGAAATTAAATTACAATTCCGCATTCCATACTCGCTCTTTTAGCAAATTTCTACGTTGATGATATGGTGTAATTCACTAACAGGAACAAAATAAAAAAGTCAAAGCCATTTTTAATTCTAGTCTAACTTTTGTTTTGTTTTGAAACCCGATTACCACCCCCCAATTGTCTTCTGGTTTTCTTCTTCTTCCCGGTGTTCATTTTCCAGAAAAAAAAAAAAAAAAAGCCTTTTTTAATGTTTTTTACCTATTACCCCACACATGACCGCTCTGCACATCCTCCCTCGTCGGAGCCACAATCTGCAGCAACTACTTTCTCCCCCTCTCTGCCTGCTCCTTCACTTGGAAAACTGCAGGCTGGACCATTATTTTTCTCCACTTGATATCAAAACCCCATCACATACACTCACAGGATCTAGGACAACGGCAAGGTGGTTGGGCATTGAAGCGGTTTATTGTTTTGATTCTTTAATATATGAGATGAAATTTATTGTTTTGATTCTTTAATATAAGATGAAATGGAATATGCAATTATATCCTTTACTTATCATGGTGCTGCGAATTGCGAAGCTCACACAGCGATTTTAGTGTCACAACTCCCAACACGAGATGGAAAAGAAACGTCACCTTTTACTAAGGCAACCATATATTTATAGAACAGAAATGATAGGGTCATAGGCGAAAAGCGTTGGCTGTAAATTTTTTTGTATTATTTGTAAAATAATGGACTAAAAGTTTCTATACATCTAATCAAATCCTTTGGGCTTTATGTTACAAAAACTCCTGTGTATCTATCAAAACTCTTTTGAGCTGGAGTGGGTATTTCCTTTTACTGAGGTTGATCGGAATGCCATGGTTGTGGGTGTGAAAGGAAAAACGATGGTCAGATCTGAGTGTAGGGAGTTTTCTGTCAATGAATAGGACTGAATATTTGTGTTTGGCAGGACTTTAGTTTTTTTAATGAAATATCAAAGTCAGACAAGAAAATGGGGAAAAAAGTTACTTATCCAGAACGTAGCTGCACTCATGTACAGTGTTGATGTTGATTACTTGACACTGTTGTTTTAACTTGCAGCCATCCGTGTGTAAATGGAATTTCTCCCAGTTTCACTGAATTCTAGCTAGTGTTCAGTTCTTATACTATAGTGATGAATGCGGCTTTTGCAAGCACTGAAGTAGGAGTTGTGATGGTAACGCTTTATCTGCAACAAAACACGTATGCTATAAGCCACAGCAGCTGTTAAGTTGCAGTCACACGATCCTTTTCTGCTTATCAGTATTAATTTCTAATTGATAATTTGATATGATGTTCCTTATAGTAAACCCAAGTTTTCAAGTTGAGGGAGAACCGCTTTGAATGTTGCACTAAATTTTATTATTACCGGAGAAACCAACAACGGACAAGACACAATATATACAAAAAATTCGTAGCATCTATTCTCAGGGCAAATTGCCACAAATATTTCAGTCATTAAAGGCAAGCATCAAACATCGATGCTAATAAAATGACCATAGGACAGGGCAATTGTTTGTATGACGAAGCATGCATCCTCATATATCCTCTGTGAGTAGGTAGGCCTACAACCAAAAAGTAAGTTAATGAACACAATCAGGAGGCATAAAATATTTTAAGTCAACTGTAGCTCTAGCTGCTTAAAATATTTACTTCATATCTTTAATATTGTTGTTTAACAAACTGATTACGAGGCTGAGATGATCATATTTCATCACCAAGGACAAGTTAATCAGAAAATACAAGGTATATATTGTTATTCTAGAAAATGGAAGCAGGACCACTAGGAGGGATAACAAGGGGAATGAAGGACTCACAAAGACTTAATTGCAGATTGATCTGGTAATAGGATTGAAACCACCGAGTAGAAGGAAGAGAAAGGAAAGACAAAAAGCCAGAATGCGAGGGGTAAAGCTTTCAAAAGGCCGTGGAGCGGGGCAGTGGTAGAGAAAAGTTGTGGAGAGTGGTTCTGAGTTATGGGGTAGGCCTCTCCTGAGCCTGGGGGCTCAATGTTACATTCAGTCATTTTAACTTTAAGTTCCTCATTTTGACCAAAAAAAAAAAAACTTTAAGTTCCTCATTTCTGTTATGCTATTTCCTTTTCTTGTACTTTGAATTTCAACAAATCAAGAATATGGGAACTGGGAAGTCTGAACAGAACAATTGATGCAGAATGGAGAAAAAAAATGTTCTTTTTTTTTTAATTTCAGAATTTCTTCTTATTTAAAAGTTTTTTTTTTCATTATGTTTAGGGATTTCATTTTATCATAACAGGATTTCCTATTTTAATTCAATCAAAATTTCATATTTATCGAAGATTTTTATTATCTAAATACCATTTAAGTGCTTTAAGTTATTGATACTTTTTCTATAATTCATTATTGATATTTCATTTCCTTTAAAGAGTATTTGAAACCAAGGGTACTTTGCCCTAAGGGAGTCCCCTAGGTTTATCAGTGCGGCCTGCCCAAAAGGAGTACTCTTGGTTACCATTCTAAATTTCTAATCAATGATACAAAGTGTCTTTTGTTTTACGGTTGGGGAAGTTTCAGTCGTACTTCTAGCCAATGTAAGTAGCTGTACTATTACCCAAACGTAATTCTGGAGTGCTCCTAGCTGGAAAACAAATAGGCCTAAAGTCTTTTTAGTGCTCGTTTGGTATAGATTTTCGGACATTGAAACGAGGTTTGGGCTACTGAAACGTGGTTACAAAATTTATCAATGTTGTTTGGGTAAATTGGTCTCAAACAGGAAACCAATTTTAGAGGATCTAAACGTGGTTCATCATAATTGGTTTTCAATCTACTTTTGCCGAACCATGTTGAGCCAATTTACCTTCCTAACCCTATCATTTATAGCTAATGGTAATAAAGGAGAGAGATTTTACCTTCCTAAAATAAATAGTAAACCCATTTTAGTAATTTTATATCCAAAAGTGATTTTACTTTATCTCATCCAAACAAAATCAATTTGTGTCAATCCACTTTTAGAATTAGGTAGCCAAACAAAAAATCAATTCTACCAAAATTAATTATACCAAAATCAATTTTACCCAAATCAATTCCTGCAAACTGTAAACCAAACGGGCACTTAATCGTTCACTGATTTTATTGCCCTTAAGTTCATTCAGTTTTATAGTGCACAACATATACTAACAAATGACTTGTTTGAGGTGATTGCAATTTTTTAGTTTTTGGATATTTTCAAAACCACAAAAAAAGGTTTTTAGACCCGTTTAAAGTGGTTGAGTTTTCAATTTTTGGTTTCGAAAAAACTTAAATTTTTAGTTTTACAACTAAAAAAAACCTCATTTTGTGCTCAAACGGACAGAAAGAGGTTTTTAATTGTAAAACCTTGATTGAATTCCTTTAAAAACCAAACAGAAAACTCACAATCACCCTAAACAGGATTTTAGTTTTTAGTTTTGAGTTGTAAAAATTTATTTAAATTAAAAAAAAACTAAAAATTTAAAACTTGCAAACATCTCAAACGGTACAAAAAATAGTGATGAGTGATAACAGAGAAACTAACCTCAATGATCTTATGGTAATATTCCACGGTCAATGTAGAACTTTACAATTTAATTTGGAATAATCTTCAACAGCTCAATATCAAACAAGAGAGTCTTGTCTATCAACCCTTGGTTCCTTAGCACAAAATCCAAGGCTCGTTGGCCCTGTAAAACATATTTGAATTGCATCTTCCTTAGAATCCATTCAGATTGTTGCTGAACAAAGAGAGTTAACTCTTACCGAGAACGTTGTTGGTCTTGGGGCACTCTTATTGAAATCATTCTCAGGATATCCAAGTTCTGGAGGCACTATTATCCTACATCACTGACAAACATAGTAAAATTTGCAATTTTCTCCCCATACATCTCTCTCTGTAGTATATGAACCCAAAATACATTTGCCTAAGTTTTCAACCATATTCAATTTTTATTTAAACAAAAGATTCTGAACCAAATATATAATACCATTTGATCCATGTGGATGTTAAGAAGTCCCTCTAATCCAAAGTTAGAATTAATAAAAGTTGTAGTTCAATAAAATAAAGTCAGGATGTAAAGTCCCCCAAATCCAGAGTTAGAATTGATAGAAGCTGCAAATCAATAAATTAATATTTGGTTTCCCTTAAGTAAGATCTTGGATTTGAGTTTTGTGAATGGAAAAAAAAGTGCTAGGAGGGCTTTGCCCCCTAAAACGGGTCCACCTGGCTTGACTCAAATTAGTCTGTGTCCAATGTAGCTCCCAAATCTCGAGGGTTTCAGACCAAAAAAATACTCTTCTTCACAAATTCAGCTATTGTATTGGCAAGAAAAAACTTGCACATGACATAATACAACTAAAGCATAGCATGTGTCAAATATTTCAAGAAATATAGACGCAGCACCTTCTAATGCCTCCAAGAGCCATGCCGGAAACAGCCTCTTCAAAAGCTGGTATTACCTGAACATTCAAAGTAAGTAAGAGATTAGTCTTCAGAGTAATTTCCATTGGCAATTTCACTGTGAAGCATTACAACTAAAAGCGTGAAATAGGGGATATAACTAAGAAGCATTTCCAGGCAAACAAGGACTTATTGTTCCCACCAAGGATCTGTTTTCTTTGATATTGGAGTGGACTAAGTTTAGTGAACTAACAGTTGAGATGAATTCTGTTGAAAACAAGTATCACAAAAACATGTTGTATCAGACCTACTGGAAGCACCATGCAGTCAGGGCAAAGCTGATGCCCAAGCAGAGTTTAGTTGCAAACCCTGAAGGGTGTGGGGACACCTCATAGTCTTACTAAAAAAGGGTTGTTGTATAATTTTTGTTATAGGAGAGGAACCAAACATTACTATCACACAAGATGTTGACCAAAGTAGCACATGCTTAGGAATACAAATAAAACTGAAACACAAGGGATTAACATGGTCTTACTCAAAATAAGCATGCTGTATAACTTATAATTTTGTTACAGAAGAGGAACCAAACAATACTATGACCAAAACAAAACTTACTAAAAAACCCAAAGGACATAAAATATAAAATTAATTAATAAAAAGAAATAGCATCTTAATCCTAGTAACCGAAAATAATTATGATCTACTAGGACCTTTGATTTTGATCTTTGAACTTATTCTTTTTTTACCATATCACACCCTGCATCACTTAGTCCATACATAGCAGCAAGTTGTGTAAGCATTGTCCATGACATGGTATTAACAACCTGTAAAAAAGATCCTATTCACGTTGTAATGAACTAGATTAATCATTAAATGATGAGGTCTCTCACCTCTTGAGATCCTATTTTGAATTTGAAGAAGTCCTTGTCATCACCCTGCATGTTAAGAAAAACAGCACAACAGGTATGTAATAATCAATCATTCCAACCAAGTCCGGTTAGATGATGCAAAGCAATTAATACCTCAAAGGATCCACCCTTCGTTTTATTCCGGGCTTCGAATATGCGGCCATAATAACCTATGGTGTAGCCATCCCAGTCTACCTGAATGGAATTTGAAGCCCATAAATTGCTTCAGATATCTAATTTGAAGGGAGACAACAATGCCCAGAAAGAGCCCACTTGGAGATATACATGGTGCTCTAATTTTCTTCACTAAAGTTGTCAAATCTGTCACTAAGCTATCCCATCCAAAATAATTCCAGAGAATCAAGAAAGTTTCCTATCTAGCTTTTAGAGCACAAAAGAAAAATTGAGCCAGAGAATGTTTTGATTTTGATTTAGAACCTAGATATCCAAATATAACAGGCTAGATAAAACTTCTAACCAATTGACCATTAAAACAGAACCCAAACTATTTAGTGCCTTACCACTACTGTCTCTCCCATCTTTGGTTTGGGGCCATCCCCTGGTCGCAAGTCCTGCATTCTTGAGAGATATATATAATTAATCAATTAATTAAAGAAAACAAAGCATGCTTAACCATAAAGTATTCACAACGTATTATATCACCTTATATTGGAGTCCTGATTCAGTTTCTATGTAGTCAGGGTATCGCATTTTTGTCTTGCCATAATCCTTCCCTCTAAGCGCAGGCACTGTATACACAAATTATGCATCACATTGCAAGTCTTTCTTATGCTTTTCTTTATTTTATACTTTCTTCAATATTATGTGCCTCAACAGCATCATATTTATGATAACATAAACATAAGAATCAGCCTATATTTCATCACCGCTAAAAAGTTCTCCTACCAATTACAAATACACAAACCTTCAGACTATGATTTATATTCACCATAGTTTATACAATATCCACAAATGCAAATTCAGTTGTAACGATGAACTCCGCAAAGATAACAAAAAAGTGAAAAGTTCTATAGGGAATTACTGTCAGCAAATTCAGCTGCCAGAGCGATTCCTCCGTTACACAAGGTTGTGGCAATGATACCGATGGAAGATAGAACCATCTTTCTTCGTTCAAGCGAAGGCGCGCAACAACAGCTACTACTCTTGCCGTTGCTTTTGCCTGAAAGCAGTTATGACAATAGAAGAAATAAGAAAGAGAATGAAGCACCGTCGTAATTCGTCGAAAATTGAAAGCACCGAGAGTGACGAACCGGAGAAAGAAGAATCGGAGACTTTCGCGAGTTCCTGAAAGGAATCATAATAATCGGTGTTTGGATTTGATGAGTGTGGCATTCATAGAGAACCAACAGAGATTGAGATTGAAATTTGAGAGTAGAAATTGCGTACCAGAGATTGAGATTTGGGGAGGGAAAGTGAGGCAACGGATAAGGACATAATTGACGCCATAACTGTGAGTGGAGTCTGCTAGATTTCGCAGCAATATTCTAGATAACACGTCCTTAGCCTTGTTTGTGTGTGTGCATACTCAAAATTAAGTGTGGTCACAACTTCCAAGTTCAACTCACTAGAGTTATGGTTGTGGCACAAGTGTTTATGGTTCAAAATCCTCCATATTATAATCACAACATACTGAGCTCTTGTTCACTGAATTTTGGTGTATAAAATTTATTCAATTTTACATGAATTCGAAAAGATAAGTTACTTTAATTCAGATATGAAGTTATTGTATATTTAATATTTACCCCGGAAGTCAGAACAATGTATATTGTGCTATATATCCTGTATGCTTCTCTTGGCTGCAGGCAAACACTCGTGACCTGAATGTTCATTTGCTTTTCCCACAAAACAAACAACATATGGTACCAAAAAATAAATTAAAAAAAGTCAAAAAAGATAAAAATTTGTTTACATGATGTTGAAATTAGTTAGAATGAGATACATACATTTCATCATGTTAGATTGTATTTAATTAATTTTTAAATGATAAATCTAATTCTATTTTATTTATTTCGTTTTTTTCTATCAATTTAAGCGACCAATTGATAAATAGTTTGACAAAGACCAATTATTCAATTAATAAGTAGCTAGACAAAATTAGTATTACTATTATCAATGAGATAGAGTTTTTTAAAAAGAAAAATCTCGCTTAGAGATGTATTAATAAATACTTAACAAATTATTTTAAGGAAAAGAAAGTATATAAAACGCTTAGTGAAATCATTTCTTATTTTTGTAAGAAAAATGGTGATTTTTCAAAATATTATCTAAATACGCAAATCTAAAAAAAATACATAGATTGAATTAAATTTCAGTCAATCTAGATAAGAAAATAATAAACATAAATATAGCGTAAACAACTACGTACTATGGTGGCGGCTAGGCTACGAAACCAAAGGTGACTTTCCTATATTACCCCTTTATCACCCCTTATTGGGTTGGCGTGTCTCTGGCTTTTGGGTCAACCCAAAAGGTGCACCAACTTTCTCCTTACCAACTCTCTCTTATAAAAACTAAAATTACAATATAAATGGAATCAGCCACCAACAGCACTCTGTGACTTCCAATTTCACGATGGCTTCCGTTTCTAAGCTCTCAACGCCAAATCCAGGTGCCTTCTTCTCAGAAGCGCTTCGTCCCAGATCTTCTCAGAAGTGCTTTCTCGCTTTCCAACCTTCCGCAACCAATTTCAAAACTAACCTTTCCGCTTCCCTCCGAATCCCTCACTCCCACCCTTTTAAAGCCTCTTTGCGGTGAGTTCTCTTTGATCGCTGTTACAACTTGTAATTTTTTACCTTCACCTTTTGCCAAATCACGATTCATGCATATTTCATTTGTGATCGCTATGAAATTTACATGTTCTCTCACTCTCACTCTCACATCACATGCAGTGCTTCTTATTTTTTTTAGTTAGTTATTTTTATTTATGGATTTATTCTTCCGTTTGCGATCGTCATCGTTATTATCGAAGAGTCCTGTAAGGTTTGTGTTAGGTTGGTTGAGAGTTGAGACTTGAGTAGGAAAGTCGGTAGGTGAAAAGTAAAATACGGGTTTGAATTTTTTATACTAATATTAGTTAATTTTTAGGTAAAGAGTGGAAAGTGATATAGGTTCTGATTTTTATTTTACTAATTTCTGTTTTAAGTTTTAACTAAAAGTAATTCTCATTTCAAAAATTTGCATGTAGTTTATTTTTCTCTTCAATGCTAAACTTGTTAGAATAATGCTTCACTGCAGTATTCTTATTACTTTACAAGTGTTGTCTTAGTTGTGTTAACATTTTATAAGACTATGGATATAATTAGAAGTTATAAGTATTGGGGTATCATAAACTTCATTTTATAGATATTTTGCCAACATGGTGAACCCCAAATTTAATACTTTATAGTAACAAAAGCTCTTAAAGGTAGGCAAACCGTTGATGGTTGATTGTGTTCATGCAGGATTAGATGCTCCCAAACAGATGAAAATGGAAGTCCTGCAAAGAGGACAGTACTTCATGATCTTTATGAGAAAGAAGGGCAGAGCCCATGGTATGATAATCTTTGCCGACCTGTTACGGATTTGCTTCCTCTCATAGCAAGTGGTGTCAGAGGTGTCACTAGCAACCCTGCGGTAATAATTCTTTGTTGTGGTTATTGTTCTCAATGTAGCTGACTCCATCTATTGGGAAAAGTCTTTTGTTGTTGTATTGTATCATTCTCCATCTCTGAGTTGTAAACTCTTGCTTTCTATATAATATTACCTGCTGTCTATGCGTGATTGCAGATCTTTCAGAAGGCTATCTCATCTTCAAATGCTTACAATGATCAGTTCAGGTACCATCAATATCTTTTACTAATATACTGAAATTGCTTGCAAACTTAACAGCAATGTAGTGGGCAATGGAGGCATGGACACAGACCATGCTTGTCTATCAATAGTGTGGATATTCAGCGTATTGTGTCTGTCTCTTCGTAAAGTATTTTTAGCTAGGTAAACTACATTTAATGTGATGCTCCTTGGTTCCTATTTTTTTATTGGAGGGGAAGCTTTTCACTGCCAAAAAAGTATACGGTTGTGTTCGCTTCAGTGCTTATATTATATTCAAGTGACTTTAATGCTATGTTGTGTTGCCGTTGCCAATGTAAGTTTTTATGTCCCAATGCAAAAACATAGAAGGAAAAATTGTCGGATTGAGAATGAACATATGTTGGGACAGGGAAAACGGTTTCAAAAACACACACTAATTGATACAATTATTGCCAGGAGAAAGATATAAAAAAGAGGGAAATGTTGTTGCTGTTCTTATGGATATGCTATTCTTTGTGGTATTGATCTAAAATTGCACTATAGCTCTAGCTTTTTCCTTTCCTTTTCTTATAGCTGAGGATAAATTACTTAATCATGCAGGGAACTTGTGCAAGCAGGGAAAGACATTGAAAGTGCATATTGGGAACTTGTAGTGAAGGACATTCAAGATGCTTGCAAACTATTTGAACCAATCTATGATCAAACTGATGGCGGTGATGGCTATGTTTCTGTTGAAGTATCTCCTAGACTCGCTGATGATACTGAAGGAACCATAGAAGCTGCAAAATGGCTTCATAAAGTGGTTGATCGCCCCAATGTGTATATTAAGATTCCAGCTACAGCTGCATGTGTCCCTTCAATTAAGGAAGTTATTGCTAATGGGATAAGTGTGAATGTGACTGTAAGTTTGTGCTACATCCTTTCATATAGCCTACAAATTAAATAAATTAGTGTCATATTGTGTTTTGGTATGATGCTATTCTAGCCTGGGTTGATAAGCAATCCTGGATATTGTCAACATAACAATAATGGGTTGTAAAAGTAAGGAAGATTCTAATAGGAAGTTGAGATTTGAGAAGCTCATAGTCTCCAACTGTATTGATGAGTGTAATCTGGTTTGATCCCTTTTACTATGTGGCTAGAGTCTGAATATATGTTTCTGGTGCTTGTATCCACAGCTGATATTCTCTCTTGCAAGATATGAAGCCGTTATTGATGCTTACCTGGATGGTCTTGAGGCATCTGGGCTAAATGACCTCTCTAGAGTCACAAGTGTTGCCTCTTTCTTTGTCAGTCGAGTGGACACTCTCATTGACAAGGCCCTTGAGAAAATTGGTACCCCAGAGGCCCTTAATCTACGTGGCAAGGTAACTTCTTATTGTTTGCCAAATTTCCCATTCTTGCCTTTGGGTTTATTACACCTCTGGATATCAAATATGCTCATGTCAGAACACATTGAATTTTATAGGCAGCAGTAGCCCAAGCTGCTCTGGCTTACCAACTCTACCAGAGGAAATTTTCTGGTCCAAGGTGGGAAGCTCTAGTTAAAAAGGGGCCAAGAAGCAAAGGCTCCTCTGGGCCTCAACCAGTGTCAAGAATCCTGCCTATCCTGACACCTTATATGTAGCTCCTCTCATTGGACCTGACACTGTAAGCCATCTACTTTTCACACGGTCCATCTACTTATATTTATCATGGATTTGATCTTGAAGCAAATAGTATTTGGCTTAAATAAACTTTTTGTTTGGCCCTGATTGTTTTAACAAACTTGGAAATCAAAGATTGTATCTTTGTTGTATCTAATAGCATTTACCTTCTTACTTCCCAGGTATCAACCATGCCGGACCAAGCCCTTCAAGCATTTATCGACCATGGTACTGTATCCAGGACGATAGACTCCAATGCATCTGAAGCTGAAGGAATATACAATGCTCTCCAGAAATTGGGTATTGACTGGAGCTCTGTTGGTTCCCAGCTTGAGCTTGAAGGAGTGGATTCTTTTAAGAAGAGCTTTGATAGCCTCTTGGATTCCCTGCAAGAGAAGGCAAACTCTCTTAAGTTGGTCAGCCTGTGAAGGGTGAACGTCGTCGTTAGTAATGTTATGTATGATGCCATTCATGGATTTTAATAATAAAAGACAGCGGCTATGCGAGATCTATGCTGCTGTAAATGTGCTTCATGGAATCATTTAGACGATAGTGAAACATTATAAATTGGAAATTGTCTGCTTCGGATAAAGCGTTTTGTTTCTTTCCATGTATCATGTATGCGGTTTTAGACGTTGATGTGTATGATGTCATTTATGTTTCAAATATTATACTTTCCTTTGAATATTAGTTAATTAGAGTTTTGTCGAAGTTGATAGCACAATACAGGATGAATGTAGTGTGTTCAACAATACAAGATTCAATTTTTTTTTTTTTTGTCGAACAAGAGATTAATTCAAATTGATGCACCCAAATGATCCAACCCCTGAACCATATTGCTGATAAAGGAAAAGAAAAACTCTGGACCACATTATGAAGTCATTGTCAAGATGAGGGGCTAAGCTCGACACGGCCTAAAAACAAGGTCATAATCATTCATTATTATTTTATATAATCAAGATAAATTCCATTCATACATAAATCATCAAAATTATTTTACTTAATTTATCTTGATCATTCATTATTACTTATATAGTCAAGATAAATTCCTCTAATGAGAGCATACTCGTTTATTAAAAATGCTTATATGTGTGTGCGTGATTTATGTACTTTTTATGATACACAATTTGAAAGATAGGAAAACTATCTCATTTGGATGTAACTCTACAACAAGCCTCCCCAAATCCTCTAAATTCTCCATTGTTTTTGAGTGCATACCAAATTTACTTAAATAGCCACAAAATGCCCAACCTTATTTTTTTCACACCCTAGTTTTTACTTTCATTATTTTATACCTTTCTCTGTTTCTATCATATTGATCACATCATTTTTTTCCTATCTATTTCTAAAAGCTACTGGACCAGAGAGGAAAATAGAAGTTTACTATCTCACTTTTTCATTGTATATTTCGTATATGATAACAAGTACACACTACTTCATTTATATACACGCACAACGGTAATAAAGTGAAGGAGAGAATTAACAGAAAGGGAAAACAAAAATTAACAGAAAAGATTCTAAAGGATTCTAAAGGATCTTCGTATAACATAAAGGCTAGGCTTGCTCTGCCATGTGCATTGTATTTGCACTTCAATAACGAACACTCGATGTGGGGCTTGGAGCTGAGGTCTTCCTTGCTTGCTGACTAATCGATGTGAGCCTTGAGGGACATTGACTTGTGCTCTGCTGAGTGACAATTTGGGCCTGTGACTTTACTTCATCCTTATGACTTGATACCCCCCCCCCCCCCCGACAAGCTGGAGGGCCAAAGATGTTGAGCACTCCAAGCTTGGAAAGGAATGAGTGAAAGTATTTAGGAAGCAACGCCTTAGTGAAGAAATCAGCCAATTGATCTGTTGAAGGTATGGGCAGTAGGCGCATTAGACCAGAGTGTAGCTTCTCCCTGACTAAGTGGCAATCAATCTCCAGGTGCTTAGTTCTTTCATGGAAGACAGGGTTCTGTGCAATATGGATGACACTCTGGTTGTCACAAAATAAGACATGGGACTTGTGAGGAAAAACATGCAAGTCTTGGAGTAAATAATGTATCCATTGGAGCTCACAAGTTGTTGTGGCAAGGGCTCGATATTCTGCCTCTACAGAAGAGCGAGCTACAGTGGGTTGTTTCTTAGATTTCCAGCTTACAAGAGATGCTCCTATAAAGAAACAATAACCGAATATGGACTTGCGGGTATCTAAGCAACCACCCTAATCTGCATTAGTGAAACCTTGCAACTGAAGAACAGTGTCTCTAGAAAAGAAGAGGTCAAGCCCAGGAGCATTTTTAGGTACCTGAGGATTCTAATTGCTGCTTGATGGTGGATGGTAGTTGGGGAGTTGAGATACTGGTTGATTTGTTAGGTAGCATATGTGATGTCAGGTCGAGTTGTGGTGAGGTAAATCAACTTGCCAACCAATCTTCTATAGGCAATAATGTCTGAGAGGGGATCACCTTTGTTTTGCTGTAAGTGTGTGGCAGGATTTAAAGGGGTTGATGATGGCTTACAGTTAAGCAAAGAGGTATCTTGTAGCAACTCGAGACAATACTTCCTTTGAGATAAATAGATGCCTTTGGAAGAATGTGCTACTTCAAGGCCTAAAAAATACTTTAGGACCCCAAGATCCTTAATTCCAAAAGCACTATGTAAATTCTCCTTCACAGTGTTGAACTCAGCCAGAGAATTGCCAAAGAGGATCACATCATCGACATAAACAAGTAATCCAGTCAGCTTGTCCTTAGAGAATTTCATGATGAGGGTATGATCAGCAGTAGCTTGGTGGAATCCTAATCCCAAGAGGAATGAAGACAGTTTTGCAAACAATTGTCTGCTGGCCTGTTTTAAACCATAGAAAGACTCGGTTAGCTTGCAAACTTTATTAGGATGGGAAGATGACATACCTTGGGGAAGAGTCATATAAATTTCCTCATTTAAGTCACCATGTAGAAAGGCATCATCTACATCCAATTGGTGTAAGTGCCATCTATGTATTGATGCAAGAGCCAAGATTATTCTGACTGTGGTAAGCTTTGCCACTGGTGAGAATGTGTCTAGGTAATCAAGTCCCTCAACTTGATTATACCCCTTGGCAACTAGTCTTGCTTTAAACCTCTCAATGGTCCCATCTGACTTTCTTTTTACTTTGTGGACCCATTTGTTCCCTATGGGAATAACACCAGGGGGAAGGTCCACAATTGTCCAAGTGTTGTTGAGCTCAAGAGCTTGGATTTCAGCCTCCATGGCTTTCCTCCAACATTCTTGCTTGTTGGCCTCAGAGAAACAATTAGGTTCCTTGATTTCAGTGAGACTCACAAAGTATGCATCATGGTTTGAGGACAAGTTAGAAAGAGAATCATAGGAAGAGAGAGGATAAGGTGTACCTTGATTGATCAACAGTGATGAAAGAATGGAATTGCACTGAAAATCTTTGAGGTATGCTGGTGGCTGCTTGATCCTATTGGATCTTCTTGGTTCTGGTGTTGGGTCTGATGCATGGTTGCAAGGTGGTATGGTCATTTCTGTTGGTGAATCTAATTGGATGGTGGTAGGTGATGATGGGAAATTTATGAAAGTAGATTCAGGTAGAGGTGAATTACCTAAAACACCTTGTGTGGCATCCTAATATGGAAATGTGAACTCTTCAAAAACAACATGCCTAGAAACATAAGTCTGTTTGGCACACATGTCATACACTAAAAAACCTTTAGTTCCAGGCATATACCCAACAAAAATACATTTTCTTGCTCTTGAATCAAATCTATTTCTGTGAGAATGAAGAGTGGGAGAGTAGCAAAGACACCCAAAAACTCTCAAATGATCAAGATCAGGTTTATTTCCAAAAAGAATTTCATGAGGAGATTTTGAATCAGTAATTGGTGATGGAATTCTGTTGAGAAAATGTATTGCATGTGCAATAGCTAAGCCCCAAAATTTCTTTGGTAAATTGGCTTGAAACAAAAGGGCTTTAGCAATATTGAGAAGGATTTGATGTCTCCTTTCCACTCTTCCATTTTGTTGAGGTGTCTCAACACAGCTAGTTTGGTGTATTATGCAAATTCTTGGTAAAAAGAGTGCATTAAAAACTCAGTTCCATTGTCTGATCTCATCACCTTTATTTTCTTTGAAAATTGAGTTTCAATTAATTTCAAAAAATTCCTTATATGTTTCTCAGTTTCTGATTTATGTTGCATAAAAGTGATCCAGGTGTATCTACTTTTATCATCAACAATTGTGAGAAAATAGCTATGCCTATGAATTGTATTAACATTGTAGGGTCCCCATACATCCAAATGTATTAAATCAAAAGGTTCATCAGCCTTGCTTGTGCTATCATTAAAGGGCAATCTTCTTTGTTTTGCAAAATGGCAAGTGTCACAAATCAATTCTTTATTGTATGAGTGTAAGAAAGGATACAAAACACTTAGCATGTTCATTCTTGAATTGGAAACATGACCTAATCTAAAATGCCACAAAGCTGTTTTAGGAAAGGAATATGATTTAGTGAAGGTAGCATTGACAGAAGCAAAGTGTATCTTGTGTTGATGGGTGAGTTGTTGGTGTGGGAAGCAGTACACTCCATTCCTCATCCTAGCTGAACCAATCATCCTCGAATTGGTCAGATCCTGTATAAGACACAAGTCAGGAAGAATGACAAAACCATAATTAAGTTGGGAGCACATTTTTGAGAGGGAAATCAGATTCAAAGTAAAACCAGGCAAGTACAAGACATCCTCAAGGATAATATTCTCATCAATCTTAATGATTCCTTTGTGTGTGGCTATGGAAGTATGACCATTTGGAAGGCTAACAGAGATAGGGCTTGTATTTATTGGTTTTAAGTGATTGAAAAAAATTTTGTTGGAGCAAATATGGTCTGTGGCTCCTGAGTCTAGGATCCAAGTGTCAATCATAGTGGTATGAATGCTGCAAACTATGAGAGTACCTTATTGTTGTTGTTGTTTGGTAGTAACAACTACTACCTGATTGTTCTTTGAAGTACCAGCAGCATGTGAAGGCTGGAGAAGGGCCATGATGGCTTTAAACTGCTCATCACTCAATGAGACCTGAGAAGATGTTTGTGAGATAGTGTCTGTGTCAGACTTGGTTTCTGCTTCACCAATCATTTCAGAATTGGAGGAATCACCTGCTATGCTGTTGATACTGCCAGGAGACCTAGACTTAAAATTAGCTGGATATCCATGTTTTTTATAACAGACATCAACTGTATGCCCAGATCTTCCATAGTAGCTACACACTTTAAAATTTCATTTGTTGTTGAAGGTTCCTGATCCACCTCTCCCTCTGCCATATGGTTTCTTCCACTCAGCTGCATTGATAAATGCATGTGCCTATGTACTAATGTTGTTTCCCAGCTTTCTCTCTTGTTGAACAACCAGAGAAAAAGCCTTACTCAAGTCTGGAAAGGGCTCCATCATCAGAATCTGTGGTCTTACAACATCAAACTCATCATTTAGGCCACTAAAAAATTTCATTATACAGTCCTCATTTCTGTAAATCTTTCCATTCTTACTTGCATCACACTCAAACTTAACAACACAGGAGCAATTCGGTAAGGGTCTTACATTCTCAATTTCATCCCACAGGGTTGTCATTTCAGTAAAGTAATAGGTCACAGAATTCATACCTTGCCTGAGTGAGTTCAGCTTTTGCTGTAATTCAAACACTCGAACTCCATTACCTTGTGCAAATCTGTGCTTCAGCAATTTCCATGCTACTGCAGCTACTTCCAGATAAACAATACTCCGAGCTATAGTTGGTTCTACTGAATTAAAAATCCAGGATAAAACCAAATTATTACATCTCTCCCATGCTTCGAAGCTTGGGTCAAATGAGTGAGGCATTGGCAGCATGCTATTGACAAACTTATACTTGTTTTTGGATATGAGGGATTTCTTCATGGCTCTTGCCCAACCGTGGTAATTTCTCTTCGAAAGCAAAGGAGTTGCTAGAACTAGAGAAGGATTCTCATCGGGATGAATATAATACTCACTCAGGGGGTTGAGTGATGGATCTTGTATAGGAGGAGGAGGATTATTCCCCCCATTGTATGAGGTGTTGCCTCTTGCCATGGATGCGGAAAACCAAAGCTCTTGAGATCAAGAGCTCTGATACCATAAAAGCTACTGGACCAGAGAGGAAAATAGAAGTTTACTATCTCACTTTTCCATTGTATATTTCGTATATGATAACAAGTACATCCTACTTCATTTATATACACGCAAAGCGGTAATAAAGTGAAGGAGAGAATTAACAGAAAGGGAAAAAGAAAATTAATAGAAAAGATTCTAAAGGATTCTAAAGGATCTTCGCATAACAGAAAGGCTAGGCTTGCTGTTCCATGTGCATTGTATTTGCACTTCAGTAACGAACACCCGATGTGGGACTTGGAGCTGAGGTCTTCCTTGCTTGCTGACTAATCGATGTGGGCCTTGAGGGACTTTGACTCGTGCTCTGTTGAGTGACAATTTGGGCCTGTGACTTTACTTCATCCTTATGACTTGATAATTTCTTTGTAGTTAAAAACATTATTCCAAATGCCGTGAAATCTTTGAAGATGCCTGTGTATTTTTACTTTAGGCATTATACCTATGCAAGTTTGTTGTCTAATGTTTTCAATTCCCAATCGATGGATAATCGAAATTCTCACATTAACCTTACACTCAAATCTCTTAAAACTTGATCTCATACCAATGTTAAATTGATGTGTTAGTAAAAACTAAGAACTTTTGATATACACTTAAAATTTACTCATGCCTTTTAATCTTTTCATAAAATAATTTTGAAAGTGAAATTGTTCACATTAGTTTTTAACTTTTGATATACATTTCTGCCTTCTGCTGAGTAACTTCTGTGGACCAAAAGAAAGAATAATTTTTGTTGTTTGCACTTTGAAATGAAAAAGAATGGTAAATTAGTGCTACATTTATGTTCAGAAAATCCTGCACAATTTTTCATGTTTTCCATATGGAATCTTTATTTTCGAACTTAGATGCAGCTAGAAGTACAATTGCATAGATTTATGCAAACAAGTACAGTTAGCAACTAAACATCGCCCATTGAATTTGAGATAGGTGAGAGGTTAAATTATGTACAGTTACTACAGACTTTGGAGAAATACGAGACCCCATATTTTTTTTACAATATCGTGTGTATCTT
Source organism: Sesbania bispinosa (assembly GCA_026901365.1). Lineage (NCBI taxonomy): Eukaryota > Viridiplantae > Streptophyta > Magnoliopsida > Fabales > Fabaceae > Sesbania > Sesbania bispinosa. The sequence goes on from QLOH01000003.1 coordinate 3,597,715, forward strand.
CCACGAGGGACAATCTTTTATGGGCGATAAAACACACACTCAGAGTATTTAACACAGTCACCTACCCAAAGCTAGAACTAGAGACTACTGATTAAGCTGTAACAGTCCTTACCAATTAATCCATGTGTTCGGTGGCACGATACCCCATCATTGACGCAGAGGAATTGAAAAGAAAAAACAGGCACAAAAACTCAAGCGACAACCGTCAAATCCCCAACCTCCCAATTTAGAAGGAAATTTTGTGCACCCATATTTTCATGCTCAACCAAAAATGTATTGGAGTAAGAGTTAGACATAAACATGATTACACACCAATCAATGACCGTAATGGCGCCAGCCTCCACAGCAGGTGACCATAAATGCATTGTCTTTAATAGCTTCCACTTATGTTGTAGTTGTACTACCATTTATTGAGCATTGCTGGTTTCCACTGATCTTCACGTGTTAGTTGAACTTCCCTTTAATATGGTCCCTTTCCCCCAATCTGTATCAAGTGTTAACAACTCCTTCAATCTTCATTATTCAACCTTGTAAATTCATCCATATACAAGTCAAAAAATCACTTAGTTCCCACTTATTTGTCACACTCTAACAAATAGGAGTAATACTTAGGGGAGTGTAGGGTCCATGCATAGTCACAATTGATCCATATATTTCTTTTCATTTTCACATCTATGAGTAGTAGGAGAGCAGGGGAAACAAAAAAGTGCTGGAAGGAGAAGTTCTCCATTCCACTCTTACTTACAGTCTTACTTATGCTGATTTTTGGTGCTAACTAGTAGTAACTAGTGTTGTTCTGTGTTAACTTAACTTAGAGTGATGGATACCTCAGAGATCAAGTCACCAGAAGGTCCCTTGCAGGGAACACCAGGCACTTCAATGAGCAGAAAGAAGCTTGGCATTTACTTCATTGAGTCTGAGGATAGAAGGATGGCCTTTGGGCGCGGGTACACAGCAGGATCTACACCAGTTGATATCCATGGAAAATCCATTGTTGATCTTTCAAAGACTGGTGGTTGGATTGCTGCCTTCTTTATATTTGGTATAGACAATCACAATCCATATTCACTATACAGTATACATACATATGTGTATATGCATTTCCATTGCCATTTTATCTTATCTGATTAATGAACATAGACACAGATTTTATTCAAAGGAGCATAGCACACTATATGATAAAATTAGTATGTCTGTGTCATGCTTTTGAATTAAAAGATAGGATATAAATTCTTGATTTTGATTAATATGCTGGTAGTGGAAACAGACAACTTATAGCCTGTTTGGTTAGGCATAGTATTTTTCAAAACCACGGTTTTGTAGAATTGATTTTAAATCACTTCCATTCAACGTGCTTTGTAAAACGTGTATCACTCATCTCAACTATTGATTTCTAAAATCAATTCTACTCAATTGTAAACCTAACGGACACTTAATAGAGAAAAAATAGAATAATGAATGAATATAACAGGCTATGTTTATGTGTTGATTGTTGAGCTTGGTTATGAAAAATGATGAATACTTTCAATTTCAAGAGAACATTATTTCATTGTGTTTGTGTATGATTTGTGTTTCTTTGGTTGCAGGAAATGAAATGGCAGAAAGAATGGCTTATTTTGGCCTTTCGGTTAACATGGTAGCCTTTATGTTTTACGTGATGCATAGACCTTTCACGAGTTCATCCAACGCAGTCAACAATTTCTTAGGGATATCACAAGCTTCATCTGTGCTCGGTGGCTTTCTAGCAGATGCATACCTTGGACGGTACTGGACAATAGCTATCTTCACTACCATCTATCTTGCGGTATGTGTAGTACAAGTACATCCAATGTCTAATAATATCTCCAAATGTTTTTGTTTTTGTTTTTTTATGGGATGATATTGTTGTGGTTAGATATTCGGTTTTTCTAATCTCTGCAACATTACCTAGGTTAATAAATCAAAAGTCAAAAGTGGAAAAATTTTATTGGAAAATGTAACATTTCATATTACTAATACATTGAATGTTGTAATAGTTGTAATTTTCATCCGTTTGAAAAATTGATATTATATTTTTATCTATTGATGAAAGACAAGCATATATAAATTGGTTTATTATTTCATCCAATTTTTATAACCAGGGTTTAACAGGAATAACATTATGTGCAACAATGAGCATTTTTGTACCAAACCAAGAAGCATGTGACCAACTATCTCTGCTATTGGGACACTGTGAGCCTGCAAAACCGTGGCAGATGACTTACCTCTACACGGTTCTGTACATCACTGCATTTGGAGCTGCAGGTATAAGGCCATGTGTGTCTTCTTTTGGAGCTGACCAATTTGATGAAAGAAGCAAGAATTACAAGGCCCATCTTGATAGATTTTTCAACTTGTTCTATCTCTCTGTGACCATTGGGGCAATTGTGGCCTTCACAGCAGTGGTCTATGTCCAAATGAAATATGGATGGGGATCTGCTTTTGGGTCATTAGCAATTGCCATGGGTATATCTAACATGGTGTTCTTCATTGGCACTCCCTTGTACAGGCATAGGTTACCAGGAGGTAGTCCACTTACTCGTGTTGCACAAGTCTTGGTTGCTGCATTTAGAAAGAGAAATGTGCCCTTTGTTAGCAGTGACTATGTAGGCTTGTATGAGGTTCCTGGCAGACATTCTGCTATAAAGGGAAGTGGAAAAATTGCTCACACTGATGATTTCAGGTGAGAGCCATTTGTTTGCTAAGAAATGTCTCTGAATTATCTCCAATTTACACAGTTTAATCTATCTATTATATTATGCTAAGCTAGTCATGAGTACTTATTAGGTGTATAGAAAGGAACAGAACAATTCTTTTCTATTCCATTTTTAAAGTAGAATTAAGATGTGCCACTTTTTAAACTTGTATGATATGATATTATTTTCTTTTTCACTTTTAGGGTCCACTAATGAGTGTCCTAAAGACACTAATTAAGGAACCATATATAACATGTTTTTATTGAAAATCATGACAATGATTATATTTATAGAACTAAATGCTGCATAGTCCAATAAAAGATTTCTAATTTTGGAACCTTGATCAGTACCTTTAGAACACTCGTTAGCATTTTCCTTACTTTTTATTATGAATCAAACATTGAATAAAGCTCATATAATTTATTCTGTCCTGTTTCTAACACTCAACTTCATATCAGATTCCTTGACAAGGCAGCTCTACAGTTGAAAGAAGATGGTGCTAATCCCAGTCCATGGAGGCTTTGTACTGTGACTCAAGTAGAGGAGGTCAAGATCCTTGTGAAACTTATTCCCATACCAGCTTGCACAATCATGCTTAATGTGATCTTGACTGAGTTTCTGACTCTCTCAGTCCAACAGGCATACACTTTGAACACTCACTTGGGTCATTTGAAACTGCCAGTAACATGCATGCCTGTGTTCCCTGGCCTCAGCATATTTCTTATACTGTCTCTCTACTACCAAATTTTTGTCCCCCTCTTTAGACGCATCACTGGTCATCCCCATGGTGCATCTCAGCTTCAGAGAGTTGGAATTGGCTTGGCAGTTTCTATCTTATCTGTGGCATGGGCTGCAATCTTTGAGAGGTATAGAAGAAACTATGCAATAGAACATGGATATGAGGCTAGTTTCCTCACAGCAATGCCCAACCTAAGTGCATACTGGCTCTTGATCCAGTACTGCCTCATTGGTGTAGCTGAAGTATTTTGTATTGTGGGTTTGTTGGAATTCCTATATGAGGAAGCCCCTGATGCTATGAAGAGCATAGGGTCTGCTTATGCTGCTTTAGCTGGTGGCTTAGGTTGTTTTGTAGCCACTATAATAAACAGCATTATCAAATCTGCCACAGGGAACCCAGATAAAGGCCAACAATCTTGGTTGTCCCAAAATATCAACACTGGAAAATTTGACAACTTTTACTGGCTTCTCACAGCTCTGAGCTTGATCAATTTCTGCATCTTCTTATATTCAGCACATAGATACCAATACAGGACACAGCAAGTTCATGAGATGGAGAAACATGATATGCCAAACAATGAGAGCTCCACAACAATGGCTAGCTAGATATATAGGAATTGATATGAACAGAAAGTGTAGTCTTTGTTCCCTTATTTTGGTTCCAATGACCTTCATTTTATGATTTTTTTTATTTTTAATTACACTGACGCTTTATATATTTATTATCTACTTATGTATGTATGTATCTATTTCATTCCTCTAGAATAGAGGGTGCATTTAAAGGATAAGTGTGGAGTTATATTTGTTAATTGAAAAATCATTGTTATAATTTTAATAATTTCACATTTTGTTTGTAGATATATTTATTTTATTATGATTTGATCAGTTGATCCATGAATTTTTCAATTAAGGATTATAAATATGTATTTTTATATAGTCAAAGTTACAATTATTATTTTCAAATTAAGGTCCATTTCTTAAAATTATATGATTTTTGTTTTTATAAAGTTATTATTTTTAGTTTTAAAGAAAAACACAAATAACTTTTTTTTTAGTTTTTGTTTTTGAAAAATTCAGACAATTAAGATAAATAATTAAATACATTTTTTATTAAAAATTACAATCAAATAAGCCGTAAGTCACCAACAGGTGGTTGGTTCAAATGTTACTACTTGGTTTTTCTTAAGTAAGGTGTCAAGTTCAAGTATTGTGTATATATGCGAAAAAAACTGATTGGGAGAGCTAGCTCCGTTATAATGTTTCCGACTCGAAGAGAATTGCCTCACACCCTTAATATTTTGCATATCAATGTTGCGTAACTCTAGGTAACAATGTTTAAACCTACAATTAGTGGTGTAAGCGGGTTCGGGTTGGTCCACCAACCCGGTCAACCCGACCCGATCCAAACAGAAAATATTGGGTTGGGTTGAATCTCGGTTCGGGTTGGGTCATATTAAGAAAAACCCGAACTACTTCGGTTCGGGTATTTGGTCTCAATTTTTATAAACTGAGCAACCCGAACCAGGGGATTGTTTCTAAGGGGTATTCTGTATTCACGAGACTCATTTAATTTTCTTCAGAAAAATTTTGTGACCTAGTCTCTCTCACCCTCACTGCCTCACACCCGTACAGACTCACAATCACGCCCTGCTCACCCTCCGCCCTCCTCCTCCTCCTTGTCTCATCGTTGTCATTGTGGCCGTCAACGTTACCGGAGCAGTCTCCGTCTTCCCCAAAGACGAGCATCGTTCTCACTTCTCAGGTAAGGGTGTTTTTTCCAGATTCATTCTCTCTCCTTCATCGAAATTGCTTCCTTTCTTGATTTCATCATACTTCTATTGCATAGATTCATAGTTCTCACTGTGCATTGTGCATCGTCGTTGTTCGTTGCACAAATTCATCGCTGAGAAGAAAAAAAAGGTTTGATTTTGTTAGCTGTGTATGCTAAATATTCATCCTTATTCTGCTCATTCTGCTTATTTGGTTCTTATATTCATTCTTCCAACCATTGAATCAAAGTGTTGAAAATTATATCTGAATTGCATTGTTAAGTTACTATTTACTTGCGTGCATTGTTAAGTTATATCTGAACTTCTAGTTTCACATGTTTCCTGAATCCTTCTACTTTCACAATTGTCTTAACTCTAAATTATCCTGTGACATAGATCATTTCTATAAATTGTATGATTGTATAATACCAAGTTATAGCCTGTTTGGTTTGGAGTTGAAAAACTCAAAACCATGGTTTTGCAGAATTGATTTTAAATCACTTCCGTCCAACGTGCTTCGTAAAGTGTGCATCACTCATCTCAACCATTGATTTCCAAAATCAATTCTACTCAACTGTAAACCAAACGGACCCTTACCAAATCTCCTATTGGTCTGGGCAACCAGCTATTTGTCTAAATTTGCAAGGGATATGAGGATGTTTTGGTGCTATCATGGTGGGTTGTGCTGCATTTTTTTGGCTATGATATGTTGGTTTTTTGTCAAAAGTTGCAAAGCTTTTGAATGTTAGCCTAGGTGTTCCCCTTGGTAATCACGTGGAGTATGCTTTTGTACCTTGTCATGGGTTACTGCAGCTAGTAGGTACATGTTCAGGAGATTTCATTTTGCCTTTTGTAGTCTAGTGGTTGTTTTCTGTTGCTTGTGATTTTAATCACTTGTAATGGTTTGGGGTTTAATGTTTTTTCAAATTGTATAATTATCTCTCACCTTTATTTTGTATTGGGTTTGAGCACCCCTAATGCTCTATTTAATAATATTTTGCTTATAAAAAAAACAAATACCAACTCTATTCATAATGCATTTAACCTATATATTTCTAAATTGAAACTCTTTTAATCGCATTCTCTGTCACCTACTCTGCATTAATAGGAATGGTTTAGTGGTTTACTATAATAATAATGAGATATATCAATAAAGGTTAATAATTCCAAGCATGTAGCTAAATTTAGTGTTATTTTGCATACTTTTTAGTTCTATGCAAATCTTTTACTATTTACACATAATTACAATGTCCTATACAGTTTTTATGTCCAGTGTTCACAAATGAGCATGAGTAAATCATTTCTCAAAATTTAACCATAAAGTGATGAAACTTTTCACTCTCCATATTGTTTAGATCATTACTCAGTGTCTGTTGTTTTTATTTATTAAAGTGTTGTTTGTTTCTGATTGTGGTTTTAAGCTTTGTTTTGGTATGGGAAAGAACCATTCATCATTAAAATTGGGTTTCCTATGCTTCCAGAATTCTATGTTTTAGAAGTTTCTAATACTGCCTTATATCACTCAAGAACATGGATATCTCTTGAAGTTTCTAATGTTGCCTTATATGAAATTTATTTGGAACTTTTGCAAATTGCTTCCTTCTGAAGCGGGGATTCACAACTTTTGATAAAACTTAAAACTGTATTTGGTTGAATAGTTTATTTGAATAGTGATATTGATTACATATTGAAATGTATTTACAAGGGAAATATTGATGTGCATTTCAAATTGTGATTCACAACAACCTCAATTCATTAATCGGATTGAATCAGGTATGTTTAATTTCTATCCTATTTATCATTGGATTGAAAATGTATATAAATGTGTGTAGGTGTTTAATTTTCACACATTGTTATTCTTGTTAATAGAGATGTCTGGGATTATAGCCTTTGCAGTAATTAAGGAGGTTGGAGTTGATGTTGTGTTTACAGCCTTGTAGTAAGGGTGATTTGGCTACATTTAGTATCTACAATTTTGAATTATATCCTTGATTACATTTAACTTTTATTTACATCCAACAATTATTTTTGTAGGGGAGATTTGGCTAGTTAAATCCCTAGGAGGAATGAAGGATGACTGGAGCTTGGAGGATTGAGGAGACTTATTTTAGAGAGACAATTAGATTTCCAATAGTATTTGTAATTTGTTATTTGTAATGTTTGTGTATTGGTTAATTTTTGTACTATTGAATATTGATGAGTTGTGTGTATGGTTATGCATTTGATATGTGGTTCTGTTGCTTGTTGTCTTGATTGAATATTGAAGAAATTTGTTAATTTTGTTGCTTGTTGTGTAATTTCCAATAGTATGTGTAATTTGTATGGTTATGCACATGGTTCTGTAACAGAATGATGTGTGGTTGAAGTCCATATAAATTGTTAGTTCTATGTATAAATTGGGTGAAGTCCATATATTGTTATAACTTATTAGGTTCTGTTGATTTGTTCACTGGTTTAGAGGAGAATGGAAATATTGGCACTTCTATGTATTTGTAATTTCTTTTTCTTTTTCTTGAATTAATGTGAATTTTAAACACTGGTTTAGATTAGAATGGAAATAACTCTGATAAACAGTAAACACATTGCATTCACCTTTTTTTTTTCTATTTTTTCAGTTTTTTTTTTTGAATTTTTTCACGTTTTTATGCACAATCTAGCATTTATTGATTTTTTAATTCAAACCCGAGATCCGACCCGAACAAACCTGTACGAGGTCGGGTTGGTTCGGTTTGGGTTGAATAGTGAAAAACGCTGAAATCGAACCAACCCAAACCGAGGTGACTCTATTGGTTTGGACTTATACTTACCCCAAACCCGACTCGACCCGATTACACACCCACCTACAATACAAAATTTCACCACAAGATATATTAGTATTTAATTGATTGGATGGGATTACCTGTAAATTTACATTTTGGTCTCACTTTTTCATCAATGCTCTTTCCTAAGGGGTTGATTGCCACTCTTTGACACTCACTCTCTCCCTTAGTCTCTCTATAACAAGAGTTCTAAAAGAAAAAACTTCTTATTTTTTTCAAGACCACAAGTATCTTCTATATGAGGCAATCCTGCTCGAGCCGGGTAAAACCTCTATGGGCGGAAAATCTCCAGAGTATTTAACATAGTTTCCTACCTAGGGCTCGAATTCGAGACCACTAAGTCTACCTTAGAGAATAATGACGCTCCCTTAAGCTGATCTAGCAGGTCATCAATCCTACATAGTGGGTATTTATTCTTAATGGTTACCTTGTTCAACTGTCTAAAGTCCACACATAATCTCATTCTTCTTTTTCACCAAGAGAACTGGTGCTCCCAAAGGTGACACACTAGGTCGGATGAACTTCTTTTCTATCAACTCCTCTAATTGGTCCTTAAGCTCACTCAACTCTAGTGGTGATATCCTATAAGGTGCCTTATAGATAGGTCCCATTCCGGGCACAAGATCTATGGAAAATTGTATCTCCCGGTCATGAGGTAAAGTCGTTACCTCACTGGGGAAAACATCTTGGAACTCGTTAAACGTAGCTACACTACTTAAGTCAAAACTAGTCCCTATAGTTGAGGAAAACATTAAAATGAAACAACTACTCCCATTAGACATGCATTCAAAAATTTGAGTATAACTTGACAATAAGATTATGGGTTTCTCCCTCGGAGTAGAAGGGAGAGTAGGAAAAACAAAAGCTTTGTTAAAAAAATCAAGCATGACTTGGTTTTGAGATAACCAATTCATGCCTAAAATAATGCCTATGCCCTGAAGAGGTAAACAAATCAAATCAACCTCGAAGGCCCTCCCTTGAATTTCAATCGGGCATTTCAAACATGCAAGGAGGGTGGGGATTTCCTCCTTGGCAGGGGTAACAACATTCAATTGATAAGGTAGGGAAATGACAGTCATGTTCGTGCACTTCACACATTCATGAGAAGTGAAAGAATGGGTTACCCCAGAATTATACAATACAATTAAAGTAGATCCTTTAAACATACACGTACCTCGCAACAGATCACCGGCCTGAGTTTTTGTCTCCCTAATGAGGGTAAATACCCTTCTTTTAGCTTGGGGTTTAGGAGTCTCTTCTAATCTCTTCGAGCACTGTTCCACCATGTGTCCCGGTTGCCGACAAAATAAGCACTTCCTTTGTCCGGACAAGCACTCTCTTTTGTGGATCTTCTTGCATTTAGGACAGGTAGGAGTTGCCAGTGTGGAAGGAAGAGCAACTTGCTTACCCTTCCCTTCATTACTAAAAGCCTTGGGGTTTTTCCCCACAAAAGTATCCTCCCTCTTTCTCTTGTTGTCAATATGTTGTGGTGTTCTAGCTCCACCCAAGTTCTACTCAACATTGAAACACCTGTTGATCAAGGTAGGGAAATCCCTAACCTCAAGTGTTCCAACCTGGTCCTTTATGTCCGGCCTCAAACTATCTTCAAATGGAGTGCACCTCCACTCCTCATAAGGACATACCTGAAGGTATCGGAAATACTTGGCTAGCTCCTCGAATTTGGACACATATTGGCCCACATTCATACTTCCTTAAAACGATTTTGTCCTCAAAATTGGCCAAAAGAAAACTAAAAATTACCTCAAACTTCAACAAGCAATTCCGGAAATTAAGAACGGATGTCCTCCTCCTCCTCCCAGGTGGCCTCCTCAGGTGACTGACCCGCCCAAATCACCTTCACTAGCGGAGTGGTCTTATTCCTCAGGGCCTTGACACTTTGATCAATAATCTAAGCAGGCCTAGTTGGAACTGTCAAATCTTCCCTTAGCTGAATTGATTATGTGTTTATGATGTGGGAAAGGTCATGGACGTATTTTTTGAGTTGGGATGCGTGGAAGACATCATTAACATTGGATAGGTGGGGTGGTAAGGTTATACGGTATGCAAGAGGACCAATCCTCTGTAGGATTTGGAAATGACCTATGAATCAGGGGTTCGATTTCTTGGCTTTGATTGCTTTTCCGATGCCTGTGATGAGAGTGACTTTCAAAAATACATGCTCACCTTCTTCAAACTCTAAGTCTTTCCTCCTCTTATCAGCATAACTCCTCTGTCGGCTTTGGGCAGTTACCAGTTTTCCCCTAATTCTCTTAATTTTCTCAGTGGTTTCCTGAACCAACTTCGGACTCAACAAGTTCTTCTCCCCCGCCTCACACCAACAAAGCGGGGACCTACATTTCCTGCCATACAGGGCCTCATAGGGTGACATACCTATACTGCTATGAAAACTGTTATTGTAGGAAAACTCTATGAGTGGCAGGTACCTATCCCAACTTCCCTTTTCCTCTAACACACAAGCCCTAAGCATATCCTCTAAGGTCTGGATGATCCTCTCAGACTGACCGTCAATCTGAGGGTGGTAAGCAGTACTAAACCTCAATTTAGTACCAAAAGCCTGGTGTAAATCATTCCAGAACCTAGAGGTGAACCTAGGATCCCTATCTGACACAATGCTAGAGGGTACACCATGGAGTTTCACAATCTCCCTGATGTACAAGTCTGCTAATCTGCTCAGAGGGTAGGTAGCTCTAATAGGTAGGAAGTGGACCGACTTGGTCAGCCGGTGCACTATGACCCAAATGGCATCAAAACCTGCAAGGACTCTAGGTAGCCCCATCATGAAATCCATGGCTATGGCCTCCCACTTCCACTCAGGTATTTATAGAGGTAGGAGAGTTCTTAGGGGTTTCTTAAGAAAAATCTCCTAAATACCGATTCCTCAGATATTTAACAGATTATCCAGTATTGTGAACAAGTGTTATAACACAATCGATATATTGAAATCTATTCCTAGCATCACAATACACCGAGTAATTTCGTTCAGTGCATATTCTAATACATACTTTCCAGTCAGAACATATATAAAATAAAAATCCAGAAACTATTGATCAAGTAGAATCAAGTATTAAGAACAAAACGAAATTACTAATATCGAATAGAAACGAAATAATATATATATATATATATAAATCACCAGATTACATCTTAGTTTGATTCAACTACATTCAATCCCAACAGAGAAGTTAGTCGCTCATGGCAGCCATTACAACCACAGAAATCAGAGAAGAAATGAAGAAAAACAGCTTCCGGTGCTTTTCGTCACTTTCGTTCTTCGATCAAAGAAGTGTTGATTCTTTCGTAATGTTTCGATTCTCCTTCAGTTCTGTTATGACTTAGTTTTAATCTGAATAAGTGAATTCTCACGAGAAAAATCTCGTTCAAGCGAAGAGAATTCTTCACTTTGAAGAAACATACTCTCGCTCAAGTGAGAAATTCTCGCTTAAGCGAGAACAAGTCAAAAACAAAACTCCAACTTAGCTCAATTTCACTCAAGCGAGCATTTCCTTGCTTGAGTGAAAATTTGGAAAAATCCAATTTTCTCCCATTTTGCTCCTTTCTTCTTGCTTTCTTCCACTCTCTTCTTTGTCCTTTCTTCAATTAATCTATAAAACAACAAATTGGGATCAATTTAAGTTCAATTTCAATCGTGACTCAAAAAAAGAAAATTAGATTCAATAATTCTAAATTAAGGGAGATAAATAGATACAATTCAAACCATAAGTGCTTATATTCAATATGAAAATTCATTGAAAATGAGCACTTATCAACCTAACAACCCTAGTCTGCCATTTTTTTAGCTTCCACTTCTTCTTCCTTGTCTCATTAACTCTAATAGTCCATTAGTGAAAATCTAAGATAGTTTGTCCCCACCTCTACCAAATATCACCTTTTCGTAGTAGGTAATTGTTCCTCTCCTTATGTTTTTTGAACAAAATCCATTTACTAAGTTGTTGGTCCCTCTCCTTAAGTACTCTAACCATAAATTATAGCAAAATGAAATATTCCTCCTCATCCTATTTCTACCAACCAACGATTTGTAGATATGGGGAGGAAGTGATTTTTCTAACATAGGTTCCTACAATGTTGGCACATGTCCCTTTAAGAAGTAAAGCGATAAACACCCATAACATAGTATAATTTCATAGCTTGAATCCTCTGCAAAACCCACCCACGCTTCAAGATTCTTCTTCATTTGATGAAGGGCCCCGTCTATCGGCTCCTTTTCCAACCACAATAAGCTCATATTCGATGCTTTACACCCTCAGATTGTGCTTCCAACAGTTTGTTGAAGTGAAGCAAGTGGCAGAACCAAAAGAAGTAGCGATTTAGAGCAAGAAAGGGAGTGATGCACAAGATATGATAAATAATATGAAGGGGTAGATAATTTTGTCTCTTTCTTCAATTTCATTTTTAATGAATTTGTTTGAAATTACATTTTTCATTTGTTATGTAATTTAGTATAGTATTAAAATTATTAATTAATACATGTAATTCCACATAATAGTGAGAAACTCGCGTCAACAAACATAGTAATGTGTTGAGTCTGAAGACTTTAAAAGTCTAAGACACCCTGTATTTAGATTTTGATGATAAGAAACTTGAGTAAACTCAGAAAAGCTTCACGTATAATTCTAACATAGTTTTGTTGTGTTTTCAGCAAGGTCAACCATATGAAGTACAAAAGCTATATGAAGTAGTCATTGCGTCTGAAGGAAGCTGCTGTTGGAAGTGTTATAAGCATCTGAAGTTCAACTGTCAGAAGTTGAATATGAAGTCAACTATCTGAAGTCAAGGCTATCTTACATGGCAAGTCAAAGTTTGGCTCAATCCTTCACTCAACCTCAGAACACAAATAAGGTAAGACAATAGAAAACTTTCTGCTAAGGTTTGAAAAGCTTGCACCAGTAAGGAAATGTTGCACAGCAGACTTGCAGTGGTCAACAGCGCCTGCAACCTTGTACGGTGTCTGTATCGTTATAGAGACATGGTACCTAGGTGATATTCTCAACAGGGAGGTCTCACTTCGAGCTCTTCGCCTAAGCAAGCTTGGACTCGAGCTCGGGGGGCTGTGTACCGTCATAGAAGTATGGGCCCATGCCGACCTCTGGGTCCCATGCCAACCTCCACCTTGGGCCCTTCATTTCTTGGGCCTCCAACTAGGTTTATTTAATATTCAGCCAGGACCCGAGTTGGGCCTCACCTAGGTGGCCCATCAGTAGACTCTATAAATAAGAGGATCACACCCTTGACCTAGGTATCTGATAACTTCTCACTCTGGGGACTGGGTTCAACGCCACCTAGGTCATTGAGCTCGGCTCTTCAGGGACTTTTGAGAACAGATTGGCGCCCACCGTGGGGCGGCAGTAAAACTCTTCCGGCCGACCACTTGACAACGAAGACTAGTATGACGATGACGAGGAACACCCACAGTAATGGAACATGAGGGGAGGGGGCAGGAGATGGAGACGCCGTGTTGTTACGCCAGCTAATGGAGGAGATGCGTGAGTTGAGGAGACAGAATGATGACCTGCGAGAAACGGTGGCTACCATCAACCAGGATAGGCAAGAGGATGAAGTTGAAAAGGAGAGCAGGGAACGGGAGATGAGAGAGCTACGACAACAAAACCAAACCCTACAGCAGAGAATGACCGTGATTGACCATGGGAGATCGGTGGAGGAGGACACTGACGGAGTCAAGGCGGATTTTCAACCCTTCTCAGAGGACAGCAGTTAATTAGAGATGGTTATTTGAAGAAATATGTGGCGAGAAGAAATAGGTCGGATTCTAATCGACAAGGCGGTCAAGGAAAAGGCCGAGGTTATGCACCTCGTCCCCCAACTCACGATAACCTAGGTGAGCAGGTAGAGGAGGTGCGAGGAACCGTCACCATGATAGCTGGAGGTTTGGTGGGAGGTGGAGATACAAGTTCGGCCAGAAGGAAGTAATTAGATCGGTAATGCAACTCACAACGGTGGTTGAAGGGGAGCAGGTTTATCCCCGTAACCCTCATTTGACCTTTGTTGATGAAGATTTTAAAGGAGTAGCACCTCATGAACATGACCCAAAGGACCCAACAGGAGAGCTTAGAGATGATAGGCGACCTCATCCAACAGAAGACTTGAAGGTTATGACTTACATTTTTTTGGATTAGGATGTTATGACTTCGAATATTTGAATAAAACTGGTGCACTCTTTTCTCTTCCGAGGAGGAATAGTTTTTAGTGAGGCACATATTTGTTAATTGATGTTAAGTGTGATCAATATTTGTCTTTAGCATGTGTACAAAATCCTACTGGAGTGGACCGAGGACTGCTCGGCTATGTGAAGGAGTTGAAGCTACATTCCACCAAGTAGATTGGTGAGGACCGAGCTCTGCTCGGCTACTTGAAAAAGTGAAGCTACATTCCACCAAGTAGATTGGTGAGGACCGAGCTCTGCTCGGCTACTTGAAAAAGTGAAGCTACATTCCACAAAATAGATTGGTGAGGACCGAGCTCTGCTCGACTACTTGAAATATTGAAGCTACATTCAACCAAATAGATTGGTGAGGACCGAGCTCTGCTCGGCTACATGTAATATTGAAGCTACATTCCACCAAGTAGATTGGTGAGGACCGAGCTCTGCTCGGCTACATGAAAAAGTGAAGCTACATTCCACCAAGTAGATTGGTGAGGACCGAGCTCTGCTCGGCTACATGAAATATTGAAGCTACATTCCACCAAGTAGATTGGTAGGACCGAGCTCTGCTCGGCTACTTGAAAAAGTGAAGCTACATTCCACCAAGTAGATTGGTGAGGACTGAGCTCTGCTCGGCTACATGTAATATTGAAGCTAAATTCCACCAAGTAGATTGGTGAGGACCGAGCTCTGCTCGGCTACATGAAAAAGTGAAGCTACATTCCACCAAGTAGATTGGTGAGGACCGAGCTCTGCTCGGCTACATGAAATATTGAAGCTACATTACACCAAGTAGATTGGTGAGGACCGAGCTCTGCCCGGCTACTTGAAAAAGTGAAGCTACATTCCACCAAGTAGATTGGTGAGGACCGAGGACTGCTCGGCTATGTGAAGGAGTTGAAGCTACATTCCACCAAGTAGATTGGTGAGGACCGAGCTCTGCTCGGCTACATGAAAAAGTGAAGCTACATTCCACCAAGTAGATTGGTGAGGACCGAGCTCTGCTCGGCTACTTGAAATATTGAAGCTACATTCCACCAAGTAGATTGGTGAGGACCGAGCTCTGCTCGGCTACATGAAAATGTGAAGCTACATTCCACCAAGTAGAGTGGTGAGGACCGAGCTCTGCTCGGCTATGTGAAGGAGTTGAAGCTACATTCCACCAAGTAGATTGGTGAGGACCGAGCTCTGCTCGGCTATGTGAAGAAGTTGAAGCTACATTCCACCATGTAGATTGGTGAGGACCGAGCTCTGCTCGGCTATGTGAAGGATTTGAAGCTACATTCCACCAAGTATATTGGTGAGGACCGAGCTCTGCTCGGCTACTTGAAACAGTGAAGCTACATTCCACCAAGTAGATTGGTGAGGACCGAGCTCTGCTCGGCTACATGTAATATTGAAGCTACATTCCACCAAGTAGATCGGTGAGGACCGAGCTCTGCTCGGCTACATTAAAAATTGAAGCTACATTCCACCAAGTAGATTGGTGAGGACCGAGCTCTGCTCGGCTACATGAAATATTGAAGCTACATTCCACCAAGTAGATTGGTGAGGACCGAGCTCTGCTCGGCTACTTGAAAAAGTGAAGCTACATTCCACCAAGTAGATTGGTGAGGACCGAGCTCTGCTCAGCTACTTGAAAAAGTGAAGCTACATTCCACCAAGTAGATTGGTGAGGACCGAGCTCTGCTCGGCTACATGAAAATGTGAAGCTACATTCCACCAAGTAGATAGGTGAGGACCGAGCTCTGCTCGGCTATGTGAAGGAGTTGAAGCTACATTCCACCAAGTAGATTGGTGAGGACAGAGCTTTGCTTGGCTATGTGAAGGAGTTGAAGCTACATTCCACCAAGTAGTTTGGTGAGGACCGAGGACTGCTCGGCTATGTGAAGGAGTTGAAGCTACATTCCACAAAGTAGATTGGTGAGGACCGAGCTCTGCTTGGCTACTTGAAAAAGTGAAGCTACATTCCACCAAGTAGATTGGTGAGGACCGAGCTCTACTCGGCTACTTGAAATATTGAAGCTACATTCCACCAAGTAGATTGGTGAGGACCGAGCTCTACTCGACTACATGTATATTGAAGCTACATTCCACCAAGTAGATTGGTGAGGACCGAGCTCTGCTCGGCTACATGAAATATTGAATCTACATTCCACCAAGTAGATTGGTGAGGACCGAGCTCTGCTCGACTACATGAAAAAGTGAAGCTACATTCCACCAAGTAGATTGGTGAGGACCGAGCTCTGCTCGGCTACATGTAATATTGAAGCTACATTCCACCAAGTAGATTGGTGAGGACCGAGCTCTGCTCGGCTACATAAAATATTGAAGCTACATTCCACCAAGTAGATTGGTGAGGACCGAGCTCTGCTCGGCTACTTGAAAAAGTGAAGCTACATTCCACCAAGTATATTGGTGAGGACCGAGCTCTGCTCGGCTACATGAAAAAGTGAAGCTACATTCCACCAAGTAGATTGGTGAGGACCGAGCTCTGCTCGGCTACTTGAAAAAGTGAAGCTACATTCCACCAAGTAGATTGGTGAGGACCGAGCTCTGCTCAGCTACTTGAAAAAGTGAAGCCACATTCCACCAAGTAAATTGGTGAGGACCGAGCTCTGCTTGGCTACATGAAAATGTGAAGCTACATTCCACCAAGTAGATTGGTGAGGACCAAGCTCTGCTCGGCTATGTGAAGGAGTTGAAGCTACATTCCACCAAGTAGATTGGTGAGGACCGAGCTCTGCTTGGCTATGTGAAGAAGTTGAAGCTACATTCCACCAACTAGTTTGGTGAGGACCGAGGACTGCTCGGCTATGTGAAGGAGTTGAAGCTACATTCCACAAAGTAGATTGGTGAGGACCGAGCTCTGCTTGGCTACTTGAAAAAGTGAAGCTACATTCCACTAAGTAGATTGGTGAGGACCGAGCTCTGCTCGGCTACTTGAAATGTTGAAGCTACATTCCACCAAGTAGATTGGTGAGGACCGAGCTCTGCTCGGCTACATGTAATATTGAAGCTACATTCCACCAAGTAGATTGGTGAGGACCGAGCTCTGCTCGGCTACATGAAATATTGAATCTACATTCCACCAAGTAGATTGGTGAGGACCGAGCTCTGCTCGGCTACATGAAAAAGTGAAGCTACATTCCACCAAGTAGATTGGTGAGGACCGAGCTCTGCTCGTCTATGTGAAGGAGTTGAAGCTACATTCCACCGAGGACCTTGGTGAAATGTAAGATTAAATTTACCTAGGTGACGATCTTTAGCAGATTTTCATCAAGGAGGCGACTTGGGGATTTCAATACAAAGGACCCCTTGTTCCGAGATCTTCGCCTTAGGCAACCTAGGCTCGAGCTCGGGGGGCTGTGTATCGTTATAGAGACATGGTACCTAGGTGATATTCTCAACAGGGAGGTCTCACTTCGAGCTCTTCGCCTAAGCAAGCTTTGGACTCGAGTTTGGCGGGCCGTGTACCGTTATAGAGACATGGTACCTAGGTGATATTCTTAACAGGGAGGTCTCACTTCGAGTTCTTCGCCTAAGCAAGCTTGGACTCGAGCTCGGGGGGCTGTGTACCATCATAGAAGTATGGGCCCATGCCGACCTCTGGGTCCCATGCCGACCTTCGCCTTGGGCCCTTCATTTCTTGGGCCTCCAACTAGGTTTATTTAATATTCAGCCAGGACCCGAGTTGGGCCTCACCTAGGTGGCCCATCAATAGACTCTATAAATAAGAGGATCACACCCTTGACCTAGGTATCTGATAACTTCTCACTCTGGGGACTGGGTTCAACGCCACCTAGGTCATTGAGCTCGGCTCTTCAGGGACTTTTGAGAACATTGTCAAAGATATGTTTCTTAACGGGATGCAGAGCATTTAGTGCTATCTCTCAACGGATTTCTCAACGGACATTTTCAAGCTTTGCACGGGAAGCCTATAAGTACCTCGTTTGCATTCATGAAGATAGACACGCGTACAAGAGAAAAGCTCTAAGCTGAAACGTTGCAAAAATCTTTGTATAGATATACTTTAATATTTATTTGTACAAAATTTTCATATCCTGTATATACCACAGTTAGACTGTACAAACTCTTTGGAACGAAGAACTCATCTAAAGTTCTAAGTTCTTTTTGTAAGATCCATGAATCCCTTTGAGATGTTTTCATAATGACAAATTATCAAAGTATATTTACTATAATTCTGAGTATATGGACTAATGTTTCAAATTGAGTTGTCTTAAGAAGGAACAGGTAAAATGAATAAAGTAGAACCACTGCAGTAACACATAAGAAGAAACAAAGAAATTGCAGATTCAATTTCAAGCAACTCAAGAAGAAGAAGACATTTACTTAATAAATATCACCTTAATAAAAGAAAAGGTGGAATCAAGTAAGGCAAGAAAGCTGTTGAGAAGAATCAAGAGAAGATATCTCTGATTAAGGTTTAGAAGAAACAGTTTGATAGAAAACTCTCAGAAGATATCTGACAGGAAGCCATCAGAAGATACACTCAAAGCCTACAAAAATCAAATTCACAGAACATCTTCCTATCCTTCTAGAAGTTATTTATGTGATAAGAAGAGAGCTCTCTGATTAAGCAAAAAGCTAAGAGCGTCGCTACAATAACAGTTCCAGAAGAATATCTCTTAACAACATTCATCTGAAGAAACAGAGACTGTTTTGAGAAGACTGTCTTAGAACATTACTGGGTATGCTCCTCATCATAATAATTACATAAAGAACCAGTAATTATTTCACATATTGAAAAGGAAACATACTACTGAAAGTGTTTCCTGCTAGAGAAGATATAAGCTTCAGAAGATAGAGTCATCAGAAGATAAGACCAATCAAACCAAGGAAAGAGAAAAAGTTGCGCATGATAGTGACAGCTGCTGCACTTCCAGCTGGCCATTTGACTTGCTCTCCAAGGCTTATCCAATGGTTATATTCCATATTCCTTGGCTATAAAAAGGAGCCTTCTCTTCCAATTTTTACACACAGCTGAACAAGCAGAAGAAGCATCAGAATTCTGTGAAATTACAATCATACCTTCTGCAGAAATTTCACTTTCCACAATTCTCTTTGTTCTGAGTTAATCTAGTTAGGAAAGTGAGAATGGTTTGTTTTGGCTCAAGAATTTTAGTTGTATACTCTTTGATTGTAAACCTTGAGCCTTTATTCTTTGTAATTTTATCACACAAATTTGTAACTCTCAAAAGAAGGTGATTTCTTTTGAAGAGATAGATAGGTTAAGTTTGCAAGAGTGAGGTGTGCCTTGCTATTTGTACATACCAACTAGGTGAGCCTGCAGAGGCTGTAGAAGAATATTGGGTGACCCTATAGAGGTTGTAGAAGAATACTGGTTGAGCCTGTAGAGACTGTAGAAGAATACTGGAAGAGCCTGAAGAGGTTGCAGAAGAATACTAGTGGTGAGAAGCACCCGAGAAGTCATTGTATCAAGGTTGATATAGTGGAAAATCCTACTGAGAGTAGGGACTGGACGTAGCCTCAAGGTTAATAGGTGAACCAGTATAAATATTGTGTTCAATCTTCTTATCCCTTAGACTGTTTATTTTCTGCTGATGCATTTGCATTATAATCGTCATAACATTTGCATGAAAAGCTTTTAAATCTATTTAATACCTAAGTAAGTGTTACTTTAACAAGGTTCAAAACAAGAGGAACCATATCTTCTGCATAATATAAACATAACTCAAACATAAGTGTTACTTGTAATCCTTTGGATTAGTGGAGAAATCCAGTAGCTTGTTGGCACTGGGACTGGACGTAGCTCACAGTGGTAGTGAGTGAACCAAAATAAATCTTTGGCTAAGTTCTCTTATCTCTAATCTCTTTATATTTTTAACTATGCTAACAAAAGGGGACTCAAACGTTAAGTTTACAAACGTTTTTCTAACTAAAGTGAAATAAACACGTTTAAGAAAAATCTCTTATCTAAAGTTTATCAGATAAGACAAACAACTTCAGACAGGTTTTGAAAACCGTGTCTGAAATTTTATGCAAACTTGGTTTTTGAAAAGGGTTTCTGAAAACTGCAAAAGTTTGTAAAAACAATATTCAACCCCTCATTCTAGTGTTTTCCTGTGGTTCTACATAATGAACACGTCAGCAAGATGTTAAGCTATGATCTAATGACAAGAACTATTTTGAACAAGAATAATATTATCAGGACGGAAAACTTGAAAAAAAATAGAGACAAAAATGAAAAGGAGTGTATTTTAGAGGGACGAAAAATATATTTAAGCATTGATTTAATGTATAAAAAATTTATTACACTTCATAATATATGTATTTAAATATTTTTTCAAAATATAAAAAATTTATACAATTTCATAATTATATGTACAATTCCTATATATTATACATTACATAGAAAATCAACCTTATTTTTAAAAAGTAATGATTCTTGTTTTCAAAAAAATCCTTAAGGGTGTGTTTGGTACAGTAGAAAGAAATAGAGTGAAGAGAAATTAATTGGAGAGAAATAGTAAAAAAATTGAGTTGTTTAGTTAAAAAAAATTAAATAAAGGTAAAATAGAAATGAGAGAAATTGGATTATAATTTTTAAACACCAAAATTCCCTAAATAGATATTTTAAATAAAATTTATAAAAAATTTAGAATATTTAATTTTATAAATAATGTGTGACTAATTTATATAAAACCTTAAAAATTATATGTTCAATTTATAAGTAATTTATGTAAAAATTTAAAATATTTAATTGTATAAATAATATATAACTAATTTATAGGTTCAATTAATTAAAAAAAATATGATATACGTATTATAATGATATGTGAGACAACAAATGCATTGCGATTAATAAAAAAAAAGTCATACGAGTTCATTAGATAGAAACATTAATAGAAGAGAATGCGATTACACCAAATAACTTAGGACAACTTTGTATAAACTCATTCTCTCTCATTAATACACAAATTTCTTTGCCCTTCTTCACTATATTTGGCGAACAAATTCTGAAACATGGGACCTACGTTCTCATAGTTTCTCTCTCCCTATTTTTCCTCTATCAAATACAAACTCTTTTTTTTTTTCCCTCTATTTCCTGTCTCTCTTAATTTCTTAACCAAACATAATGTAAACAAACTACCACAAAGGCCCAAAATTTATTTCATTAAGTGATGTAAACATATAAGATTAAATTAAATTAGTTTTTTTTTTATTTCACATCAAAAAGGATATTGCAGACAAGATTATATATATTTGAAAGATATTCAAATCACTCTTTCACTTTCACTTTTGCATTACATAAAATGAATGAGTCATCGATTTGATGTACTTAGTCATACTTAGCTGCGATCAATTCTTGATTACGGCACATTTTTTACAAAGTTAATTTTCAGTAAGAAGACTTTGAAATCAGAAGCATGTGTTTCTTGTCCTATTTCTTAATTATCGAACATCCAAAAGTTGAAGCCTATGAAAGAGAGACAAGTTCCCCCTCCCATACCTTAGGTTAGAATCATTATCACTATTTATAAAGCTTGCACCATGATTCATGAACTTTTCTATATATAGACAAATATACTTCCACACCCAACATTTTATTTTAATTACTTCACACGAATTAAGAAAATTAGTTAATTAATTAGATTATTATAATAACAGTTTTTTTAACCTGTGCAATAGATAATAAATCAAAAGTGGAAATTTTTATTGGAAAATGCAACCATCACAACATTAATTCAATGCATTTGTAGTATTAAATGTTACATTTTCCAATAAAACATTTTCACTTTTGATTTATCGGTTTTTCTAATATGTGAAACCTTGTACAGGATAAGAAATCAAAAGTGAAAATATTTGATTGGAAATTACAACTATCACGACAATCAATACATTGATAATGTTAAAAGTCGTAATTTCCAATTAAACTTTTCCACTTTTGATTTCTTATCATGTGCAAATGTTTGCACATGTTAAAAAACCGTTGATTTATTATCATGTGCAATTTTGCATAGATTAGAAACATCGTTATAATAAATTTATCATGAATGTGTATCATATTTACCAAACTACCCCTGAATTTATTGAAACTCATTACTACCTCCGGTCCTAATATAAGAACCTTTTAACCACTTCACAAGGATTAAGGAAGTTGGTTAATTTAGTTGATCACAATAAATTTGTCATGAATATGTATCATCTTTACATAATTACCCTTGAATTTATTGAGACACATTACCTTTCTCTCTCCATTTAATCACTTCATTGTGTCATTCTCTCTCTATTCATTAATTATCCACCCATCTCCACTAATGGGGTATTTTTGTTAAAAAAAAAATAATTAATGTAAGGGACAAACTGAAAAGGTTCTTATAATAATTGGACCAAGAGCAATTCTCCAAAAGGTTCTTATAAATAGGACCAGTGGTAGTATCTTTCTATTTCTATTTAAATATTACTCTTGTGTCATACTCTCTCTACTAATTAATTACTCACCTACATTAATAATATATTTTTATCAATACATAATTAATGCACGAGAGAATTTAAAAAAATTATTATATAAAGGACAAAAACTCATCCTATAAAAAGGTTCTTATAATTATAAAATCAGCAGAGGAATTTAGTTCACACATTTTGGATAAAGGATTTCTTATTTCACTTCAGCTAACCGGTACTGGCAGTGGCAGGGGCCCAGAGAGTAATGCAATCAAAGCTCTTAGCGGAGTGTTTCTTTATTTTATAAATTTCATATATAATTGTATTATACATAGATATATAAATGTGTTCCAAATACAAAGTTAGTTAAGTCTTCACTTTGAAAGTATTTTTAGTTGTTAATATTCCCTAATATAAAAAATATGAAAAAAAAAATAGAACGTTACAAATAGTATTAGAAGTAAAAAAAAAAATCATCTAAAAATAAGTCTTTATTGTATCTCTCTTCTAAAACTATCTTATTTATTTCATTTCTTGACTTTTTTTATTTTAATCCTCAACTCTAAATCGATTGAAAAATAAGATATCCCAAAATGTACAAAATATAAACATAAAATAAAATAATAATAAATTTAATAAATTGTTCATATAAATCTGAATAATCTCATCTTAATTTTTTTTATTAACGCTATATTGGATCACACTGGAAAATTAAAATTAATGAACGGCTATAATGGCATCTATTAATGCACCAACGTATTCATCTCAATCATTAGGCCCCCAATATACATCAATGATATGACAAAAAAAAAATACTATTAATGTATATAATGTTAATTAATCAAGTCAATACCTGGTTAAGAATAATTTTTTATTTGTGTTTTATTTTTTTTATGTTAGATTGACTTAGTTCATTTAAATGGTGAGGACACATGGACGTATCAAAAAAGCAAATATTGGAAGATTTTGGCATGTAGAGCTACCAAATCACTAACATCACATCAAAATGATTTGCTTTTTGAAGAGTGAAATCGGCACCAGCAGAAAATGTTTTTTTGTCACCCATAAATCTACATAGGTCTTCATCGATCAGAGAAAATAACATTATACATTAAAAAAATGATAAAACTCGGATAACAACTCTTTAGCAATATTATTGATAGGTAATGTTTGGTGGTATAAAAAATTAATTCATAATTTTTGCATGATTTAAATCTAAATTTTTTTATTTTCTTTTACTTTCTCTTAATTACCATGATTTCTGATGTTTTCTATTCATGTATATCCATCGAATCCATCTAATATTAAATAATAAATAGTATAACTCTAATTAAAAACCGTTATTAATAATATGCTAATATAATTGTGTTTCTTAATTATTGTGATCCATGGGCCACGCACAGCCACCACTTCAACAGTGTTAACATTCAATTAATAATGAACCAAATTCTCATGATTTAAGTCTTTTCATAGGCTTATGGAAGTCAAGTCAAGCAAAAGGTTCACGCATATCCA
Organism: Sesbania bispinosa; assembly: GCA_026901365.1. Taxonomy (NCBI): domain Eukaryota; kingdom Viridiplantae; phylum Streptophyta; class Magnoliopsida; order Fabales; family Fabaceae; genus Sesbania; species Sesbania bispinosa. Next base: position 3,621,899 of record QLOH01000003.1, read on the forward strand.
ATGGAAGCAAGTATTACATATCATAAAGATAAAGGTATTATAATATGAAAAATCATCTTCATTCAGTTAAACATATACAAATTCACCTAATTAATAAAAGAAGGTGGGGGAGAGGTCCACTCCTGGACATCCAAGTCTTCATGTCCATTCCCCAGCTATCTAAATAGAATCCACAAAGTGTGTAGTGAGATTTTCGTCTCAGTGAGTGCAATCATGCAAACATGTAGGAATATATGCAGATGGAATACATCAATAACCATATACATTTTCATTCACAATATAATCATAAAATAACTAGACAATTAAGCACGCAACAATATGTTGTGTTTAACCCAGCACCTAAGGTCTTTTCATTGTGCCTCTTAAGATCTGAGCACTCAGAACCTGAAACAAGGAACGTCTCCCTTGCAGCCATATAGACCTATTGTCTGTCTTATTAGAAATCAAGGATGCATTGCTTTTATCTTCCCTTTATCTTTCCTTTTTTTCTCTTTTTGGTTTGAAGACCCATGAAATTCCTTTTTCATAAAACATGTGTGATGTCATGATGCATATGAGACTTATATAAACATACTACATTCAACCATGAGATTAAGGAATGATCATACATTTGTTACAACTTCCCATATACCAAAACCCTAGGATAGAGCATTTTCTCAAGGCACACAAGTTTAATCCACACATAACACTAGGGCAAACATGTAAACTCATCAATCAATTAGGTAAAACCCAAGCAAAAGAGAAGGGGATTAGAGAATGAGAGTCATTTAGGGCGTCAACACAACATGAAAGTAAGTGGGTGGATCATACTCACCTCTAGAGTAGAAAAATGGAGATCTTGAGGGGATGAGATAGGCTTCCTTGGTATTCTTCTTCCTCGATTACTCACTCTCAAGCTCTCCTTTCTCCTCCTCTTCACTCTCCTCTTCTAGGGCACAGAAAGGGGTTAAAGGAAAGTGTTTTTAGAATGGGTCAAATGACCCTCAAATTCTATTTTTAAAACTGATTCGTTTGTTCTCGCTGAAGCGAGAATCAAGCAATAAGCTTACTGTCGCATTCTCGCTTGAGCGAGAATCTGATTTTCGCTTTAGCGAGCTTCTCTCGCTTGAGCGAAAATCAGGCAAAAGCACCCCTACTCTCTGCCTCATTTTCGCATGAGTGAGAGCTCTCTCCCTCAAGTGAAAAGATCAACAGTTTTTACCCCATTTTGACTGATATTTTCATTCAAGCGAAAATATTTTTGCTTGAGTGAAAATCTCACAAAATGGAATTACCAAATTTCCATTCCCACTCGCTCAAGCGAGTCGTTTCTCGCTTGAGCGTAAAAGGGAAAATGTTATGCCCCTTTTAATAGTTTTAAATCCTCTTTAACCTAATCCCTTTTATAAAACCTATTTTTATCATAATTTTACCTCTATAAACGTTATTTCTCACATCCTAGCTTGATTCTTCTAAGTTCATCTATGATTCAAAGTTGAAACATAATACTTATTTTACCCTTAAAACTCCCTCTAAAACACTGAACTTTTATTAAATCCCCAACCTTTTATCTTAACAGAGTTCTTAACTTATGATTTTACTATACTTCCTAAAGCCCTAATTTTTGGGATGTTACATAATTAATTTTGACTCTTTGGTTTAGCATTTTTTCATCTTTATCTGCCAATTCCTTTAATCGATTATTTGGCTTATCATTATGGTTATCTTCGCAAATCTAGCATAAAACAAATCATTTATTGTAGGTGTGATGGTTCCTTGGTTTTCTGATATTAGTTGAAGAGTAGTCAATGCTAAAGTTATGGTTAAAGCTTGGAGAATGGGTGAAGTACGTGAGGTACAACTATGGGTTAATAGGGATGAAAAAAATGTCTGACTCGACAGGTCAACCCGCTTAAACCGCGAAAAATGCCATGGTCGAGGTGAGTTGACCCGTCAGGTTGAGGTTATTTTTTATTCCTAAGAGTGCTTGTCCTTACCAGATCCTGAAAAGGATCAGCCGGGTGCGTGGCGAGTAGCCGACCACCTCATTGACCTAACACCCATGGTGTATCCCTTGTTCTTTTAACTTGGGAGTTAGGTCCTTGACCCCTTTTTAGAAGAGGTTATCAAGGGCAATAGTCACTATGTGTGTAGAATGTAAAATCCATTGGTGATAGTGTGAAGTGAGTAAGGGAAACCATTCGGGACTCTAGAGTTACTCTAAGGTACTATAAAGGAACTTAGGAGTAATAGAAGGACTAGAATATAATGCCTAGCACGCCATAAGACACACCTACAATGGGATAATTGAGAGTCAGATATGGTGATTGGATTGTTTTACAGGAAGTCCAAGTTTGGGAAGTTAGGGACCAAAGGGGATTTAAGACTTTATTCTTCAAAATTTAAAGATGGAAAGGAAAGATTAGAGAATGAATTTTGTCTATTAATTCCATAATTATGGCTTCGGAGAATGGAGGTTATGAGGGGAATTCAGTAATTTTAGGGGCTTTATGGTATTACTTAAATGAATCGGGGGTAAGGATATGACTTTTAATTGAAAGGAAATGGTTAGGCTAGGAGTGAAATGAACCGAGACGTTAAATGGATAGTGGGATTAAGGGAAAGTAATTGAGGACATTTTACAATGTAAGAGGAGGAAAAATGAAGTTAGTTCACTATATCCCTAATGATATAGTATAGTAAGATAGTATAATTTAGGATTAATAAGGCAAATTTTTAGGACAAAATTTATTTAAGGGTGGTAGAATTGTAACATCCCAAAATTTAGGACTTTAAAAAGTATAGTAAAATCATAAGAACTCTGTTAAGATGGAAGGAATTAGGTTAAAGAGGGTTAAAAACTGTTAGAAATGGCATAACACTGTCTATTTTTTGCTCAAGCGAGAAATGACTCGCTTGAGCGAATAGAAATGGAAATTTGGTAATTCCATTCTGTGAGATTTTCCCTCAAGCGAGACTGTTTTGGCTTGAGCGAAAATATCAATAAAGTTGGATGAAAAACTGTCTGATAATTTCTCTTGAGCAGGGATTTTCGCTCAAGCGAAATTCGGGCAGAATCAGGGGATGCTCACTGCTTGGTTTTCGCTTGAGCGAGCTTCTGTCTCTCAAGAGAAACTAAGGATTTTCGCTTGAGCGAAATGATTCTCGCTCAAGCGAAAATGCAACAGAGAGTATACTGAGATTTTTGCTCAAGCGAGAGTTCTCTCGCTTGAGCGAAAATTCGCAAGTTCAATTTTTAAAACAGATTCCAGAGCCATTAGGGCTCATTTTTCTATTTCTCTCCCCCACCCCTTTGTGTTCTAGAGAGAAAGAGTTGTAGAAACACAGGGAAACACTAGAAGGGGGGTTGAATAGTGTTTCTTAACAATTTATGAAAGCTTTCCGCAAACAGTTAAGTTTATAACAATTTCAGACACGTTTAAGATGTTGTCTGAAGTTTCTTAAGAAGGTTTCTGAAAAAATCTTTAAAAAGGTTTTTTGCTTTTAAAAATTATCAGAACAGTTTTCAACACCCTGTGGTCAGTATAATTAAATTGACAAGAGATAAGGGGTAAAAAACTTAGCCAAAGAATTTATCCTGGTTCACTCACTACCACTGTGAGCTACGTCCAGTCCCAATGACAACTAGCACTTGGATTTTCTCTTAATCTTGTCCAAGATTACAAGTATTCTTTTACAGTCAAGCCTCTTCAGGCTCTACAACCAAGTATTCTTTTAAAGACAAGCCTCTCCAGGCTCAAAGACAATTTTTACAAAAGAAAGATATGTCTAAGCTTTTAAACTACACAAGTTAGAAGCTTAAACAGAGACAATGTACAGTGAAAACTGAGGTATACTCAGGATATGCAAATGATGTACAAAGAGTGTGAAATCAGAGTGTTTTTACGGAAAAAAACTTGCAGCGTAATGTCTCTTAGACTTTCTTGTATATGCTTCTCTTTTTTTGATGGTCTTCATGAAGGGCTATTTATATCCAATCTTCAATCCATTGAAATACCACCGTTTAGAGATAGCATTAAATGCTATTTAATCCATTGTGAGACATGCTTCTGAGAGTTCTGAATATTCATGACACAAGTACCAGGTTGCTGCTGCCGTAACGCTGCCACTGTTGTTGCTGCAAAGGTTGCGTTGCAGGGATTTCCTCAGTGGTGTATGAAATTCAAAATATACCAGGAAAGGTCTCTGTGTTCCTTGCCATAAATATGTTTGAAAAAGATACGTGCAGCAGAGAACGCTTGACTTAGCAGAATTTCAGAGATGTCTTCACATACTTCAGCAAAGAGTGCCACGTCATTAATGAGACTTCAGACGACTTCAACACTTCAGACGGGTTGCGCACTTCAGACAGCTTCAACACTTCAGACGGGTTGAGCACTTCAGATGGCTTCAACACTTCAGACAGGTTGAACACTTCAAAAGGCTTTTCCACTCTAGACAGGTTGAAAGCACTTTAGATAGTCTTTATAAGTTCAGAGTGGCTTGCTGAAATCATAGATAAGTTATTACATATTTATGTATCTATGAAAAATATTTTAACCCAAATTTGTTAAACATTAAAACTTGAGAGGTAAGCTATCTAAAAACATCATAATTTCCCTTATGATATTTTTTAGACTCAACATTCTCCCCCTTTTTAATGATGACAAATTTGTTTAAAATAAAGAAATCTGAAACTTAAAAATTAAAAATAAAATAACTCCCCCTCAGATAAAGATCTCCTAGGATATAAACGCTTATCAAATATTCCTCCTGAGACCTGTAATTACTTCAGATTTTGTTAGTTTTAATACTCCCCCTTTTGTCATCAATCAAAAGGGAATTTCAGAGCACAACAACAAAACATTCAAAGTAATATAGTCACAATAATCACAGTAAGGTTTCACAATAATCACAACATTGAGATACCAGCATTCATGAGAACAATAAGAATATATTATCAATCAAACAGAGTTCAAATTAAACACCAAACACGAAGTTCACATAAAAGAAATTTAATACTCAAAATGAAGGTAACACTAAGCATGGCTAAACATCATAGACTATCCATCTTTCTTCATCAAGGCCTCTTTCAGAAAGGAGAGCAATTCTTCCTTTGCCTTGTCAATCTGAGAAATGACAGCAATCTTCAGTTCTTCTTGCCCATTTCTGATGTGTTGTTGCTCTTGAAGGATTTGATCTTGCTTAGCAACAAGAGTAACATTTCTTTTCTCTAAGCTCTTCACTTGATGCCTCAGCTTCTTGTTCTCTTCCTCAAGATTCAGTTCTACTTCATATAAAATGATCTGAATGTGCCTGCAGACGAATCTGAGCTGATTGAATCCTGGATGCAACCCATAGTCTTCTGGATGACTCACAGGAAAGAAGAAAGTTCTGATAGGACAGATTAGCTTCCAGTCCTCATTAAAAGGTTCAGACATGGGGAATCTGCCTCTGATATACTGATACTGCACATTGGTAGAGACACCACATCCTATGATGAAGTCATCATCCGGTCCTGCAGATCCAGACGAGGATCCAGCATCCTCTCTGATCTTCCAGTGGGACAGCCATACCCTGTCCCTGTAGCAGTGATCTAAACCTCCACCCTGACTGTTGATCCGAGTAGGTAGCTCCTTCCATTCTGCTGAAGTAAAAGGTTCCTGAGGAACTGGATAAGCTTTAGGTTCCTTGAACTTGTCAGCAGGGCCTTCTTCCAAGGGGTACCTAGGAACTATCCTGTCAAGTTGCACCAGAATCTCTTTGGTTGGCCTGATGGAGATTGTTCTAGGTGGCCTATAGCCTCGCATGCCTACTGACTTCAAGTAGTCCCTCTCAAAGAGTTCAGCTTCCGTAGACAGTTGCCTAACAAAACACCATTCATCATTAGACAATTTGAGAGAGTCACCAGAGAAGGGATTAAGTGGAGACCACTTATGAGCAGGTGGAACTGCACCCTTTCTGATCTTTTCTAACTGGCCTGAGTAGTACTGATCTGAACTTCCTTGATATTTTGCCCTTTCTTCATCAGCAGTGTGCTTAATAAGGCCATGGTGAAGAGAGATGGGGGGAGTTTTTCCTGAAAAACTGCAACTCTTCAAATAAGTTGGGGAACCTAGGGACTTTGACCCTCTCACTAAAAGGTTCCTCAAATTTTTTGTGGGGCACTTCAGCAGCTACATCAAGTTGGTGCTGAGTGAAAGGAAAGGCATAAGGATCAAATGTAGGCTCTGTGAAGAAGTCCCTACTTTTGGGTCCTAGCCTTAGTTGAACATGCAGCATGCTTCCTTTCCATACCGCAGAGCTGTTACCATGCTGATTTGGATCGGAGGGATCTTCAGACTGAGTGGATTCTGAAGATGATGAAGGTGGTGATGAGGGAGGTGGAGGAAGTGCTTCTTCTGCTTTTTCTTCTTCTGTTTTCCTCTCAGGTGATGAAGGTGGTGATGGGGTCACATTGTCAAACCTTACCCTAAGCCTTTTCTGAGGAGGTTTGGCAGTTTCAGGTTCCCTCTCCTTTTCTTCTTCAGCTTGCTTCCCTTCTCTTCTTATTTTGAAAAACAAGTTTGCTTTGACAAAATTTTGGTACTTGCCAGCCTCATCCATTTCCTCCAGCTGGCTTGCAATGCTTCTTATGATCCTAACAAATGGTTCAGGAGCTTGCTGGAATAACTTAGTTTTTATTTTCCTTCTCTGCTGTGCACTGGATCTTTTTCTTTTCTTGGGCTTTGAGCAATGGAAGCTAGCCTTTCATCTTCAGCAAGAGCTAGCTGAGAGGCTACTGCAAGATCATAATCAGTCTTTTCTTGCTTAGCCTTCTTCTCCATTTCTGCATTTTCCAATGTTGTAGCAAGGGCTGCTACCTGAATAAGCTCAAGATCAGAAGGACATGCAGCCAGAGGTGCTGCTACTAAAGCTTCAGAATAAGCAATCTCAGCTACCTCTTCCTCATGAGCCTTTCCTTCTGTATCAGAAGTAGGCTTAGGAGTAGGGGTTCTTACATCTTCAGAACCCTGACCCACAATTTTAGATGGCTTTTGCAAAGCCTTCTGAACAGGTTCAGATGTCTGAGTGTGCAAGTCCATAGCTTTTAGAGACACCTTTGCTGAACTCCTGACAGGGAGCTTCTTCCTTTTCAGATGAGGGGATGACTTGGAAGGCTTGAACTCATCTTTTCTGATATCCCCCTGAAGCTCCTTCTCAAAAATCTCAAGAGTGGTTCCTCTTCTTGAGGCCTTCTCCAAAAAGAACACTCTCCTTCAGAGTAGGAGATGGAGGTCGTGGAGTGAGCTTGATTCCCATGCTCTTCAAGTTGGATTCACCAAAAAACACAGGAGACTTATGGTTACATAATCTTTCAACAGGTACTTTAAAATGCATAAGTACCTTCATGATGAGAGTGTTGTGGGGAAGATTTCCAGCAGAGTCTCGAATCTTCTTCTGCATGTGGAACATGATAATGCTTTGGAGATTGACTTTCTTCTTCTGCAGTAGGTGAATCAGACAGAACCTTTCCAATTCTGATACATGGTTTCTGCTTCCACTCTTAGGGATTATAGCACACCCTAAGATAGCATGAAGAACTCTGACCTTCTCTAGCAAGAACTTGGAAACCATGCTTTCAGGTTCTTCAGTTCCATATAGCATCTTCGTAAACATCTTGTGCCCACCATTCTTCATCTCCCACCCAGGAGTGAAGGTTGCACCTTCAGCCCTAACATCAGTGATGGTGGAGAGAATGCCTTAATCAACAAAAACTGAAACCCCTAGAACAGAGGCTTTGATGTTTTCATACACTCCCTTAGAGTTAGGAATTCCCCGAGCGGAGGACCAGAAATCCACCACGCTTTGTTCATGCCATTGACAGTTAATGTGGTTGAAGAAAGAAGTCCATCCAGCTGCATCAAATTCCTCAACCAAATCCATGCCAATGTTGCAAAGCTCGTCAAGATCCACCCCCTTTGATCTAAACACATTTCCACCAGAACTAGCAGTCTTCTTGGGTTCCATTGATGAGTTGCAGAGAAACTTTGAGAGAATAAGGTTGCTTGAGCAGTGAAGAAGATCAAACTGAGTATTGAGGAAAGAGAGTGTAAGGCTTCCTCGACACACTTACTCCTGCATTTATAGACCCATGATGCAATGATGTCCTGTACCAGCTACACAGACTTCGAGTGACGTGCGAAGTGGAGGAGACAAAATTTTAAAAGAAGGAATTCAACCGTCTCAGATAGCCACGTCAGCCAGTTACTTCAGATAGGAGATAATTTCAGAAACATAAATAAAATTTCAGATAACCTAAAGTTTCAGACAAGTCACTGTTTCAGACACACTGAAACTTCAGATAACATAATAACATCAGACACAGTTATTTTAAGAGAATGCATGTATATTCAAGTTGTTGCGAATGAACTTAAATCTATCTTCATCCAGGGGTTTTGTGAATATATCTGCCCATTGATGCTCTGTGTCAATGAACTGAATATCAAAAACACCTTTCTGAACATAGTCTCTAATGAAATGATGTTTGATTTCTATATGCTTTGCCCTAGAATGTTGAATGGGATTTTTGGATAAATTAATTGCACTGGTATTATCACAAAGAACAGGTATAGCAGAGATAGGAATATTAAAATCCTCAAGCTGATACTTAATCCATAGCAGTTGTGAACAACAACTAGCTGCTGATATATACTCTGCTTCTGCTGTTGATAAAGCAATGGTGCTTTGCCTTTTGCTTGACCAGCTGATCATGTTATTTCCAAAGAAATGACATCCTCCACTGGTGCTTTTTCTTTCCATTCTATCTCCAGCAAAGTCAGCATCATAGTATCCTATTAACCTGCAATCTTTGCTCCTCTTATAGCATAGACCAAGATTAGTAGTATCTTTCAGATATCTAAAGATTCTTTTAACAACTTTGTAATGAGTAATTCTTGGATCTGATTGAAATCTAGCACAGAGACAAACACTGAACATTATGTCAGGTCTACTTGCTGTTAGATACAACAAAGAGCCAATCATTCCTCTGTACAAAGTTTGATTCACTGGTTCTTCTTTGTCATCTTTGCTTAAAGATGCAGAGGGGTGCATAGGAGTTGACATGGGTTTGCAATCACTCATGTTGAACTTCTTAAGCATTTCTTTTGTATATTTTTCTTGATGGATCCATATACAATCAGAATCTTGCTTAATTTGAAATCCCATGAAAAATTTTAGTTATCCCATTAAACTCATTTCAAATTCTGATTGCATCAACTCAGAGAAACTCCTTGCACAAAGAAGAATTAGTTGAACCAAATATAATGTCATCAACATATATCTGAACAAGTATAAGATCTTTGTTAGACTGTTTTCTGAAAAGGGTGGTGTCTACTTTTCCTCTTTCAAAACCATTTTTGATAAGAAAACTGCTCAGTCTGTCATACCATGCTCTTGGAGCTTGTTTTAGACCATAAAGAGCCTTTTTCAATTTGAAAACATGATTAGGAAAAGCAGTGTCTTCAAAATCAGGGGGTTGTCTAACAAAGACTTCTTCTTCAATGAAGCCATTGAGGAAGGCACTTTTGACATCCATTTGATATAGTTTGATGCCATTATTTATAGCATAAGAGAGAAGAATCCTAATTGCTTCTAATCTAGCAACAGGGGCAAAGGTTTTAGTGAAGTCAATATCTTCTTGTTGATTGTACCCTTGAGCCACCAATCTTGCTTTGTTTCTGACCACTTTTCCTTCTTCAGACAACTTGTTTCTGAACACACATTTGGTTCCAATAATTGTTTTCCCATGGGGTTTAGGAACAAGTGTCCAGACATTATTCCTAGCAAATTGATTCAGCTCCTCTTGCATGGCTAGAATCCATCCTTCATCATGCAGAGCTTCATCAATGTTCTTTGGCTCAATTTCAGACAGGAGAGCAAGAGAATTCAGATTCTTGAATTTTGATCTTGTCTTAACTCCTTCTGAAGTGCTGCCAATGATTTGCTCTTTTGGATGATGTGATTTGTATCTCCAGTCAGGTTTCTGAGGTGATATCAAATCAGTCTGAGACTCAACATTGGTCTGAAGAGGTTTAGTGACAGATGGTACTTCAGACACCTTTCATCCTTGATGCTGTCATGATTATTCAGCTCCATTCCTGCAAAGTCATCTTCTAGATCTGATAGTTCCCTATCAGTCTCTTTCTTGTCATTAAATTTAACATGGATTGATTCCTCTACAGTTAAAGTTCTAGAGTTATATACTCTATAGGCTTTAGATGTTTCAGAATATCCTATAAAAATTCCATTGTCAGATTTTGCATCAAATTTTCCAAGATCATCCTTGGTGTTGAGTATAAAACACTCACAACCAAAGGTGTGGAAATATGATATTTTGGGTTTTTTCCCCTTCCACAATTCATAAGGAGTCTTTTTCAGAATTGGTCTTACCAATATTCTGTTTTGAAGGTAGCAAGCTATGTTAATAGCTTCTGCCCAGAAAGATCTTGGTAGGTTGCATTAGTTGAGCATGGTTCTTCCCATTTCTTGCAGACTTCTGTTCTTTCTCTCAACAACCCCATTTTGCTGAGGTGTTCTTGCCACAGAGAAATTGTGTGAGATCCCATTCTCATCACAGAACAGTTGAAAGTTTGCATTCTCAAACTTTCCACCATGATCACTTCTGATAGCAGATATACAGAGTCCTTTTTCATTCTGTACCTTCTTGCAGAATATTGTGAAATTCCTTAAAGTCTCATCCTTGCTTCTTAGGAATAACACCCATGTGAATCTGGAATAGTCATCAACAATGACCAAACCATATTTCTTACCACTAAGGCTTTCTGTTCTAATAGGACCAAACAAGTCAATATGTAATAATTCTAAAGGTCTGTTAGTGGAAAAAACATCCTTACTCTTAAAAGAGTGTCTTGTTTGTTTTCCTTTCAGACAGCTTTCACATAAAATGTCAGATTTGTAAGCAAGCTTGGGCACTCCTTTAACAAGGTTGTGTTTTGCTAACTTTGAGATCAATCTCAAGCTGAAATGCCCAAGTCTTTGGTGCCAAATCTGTTTTTCGTCTTCAACAGAGAGAAAACATTTTACATTTTGACTTACCAAATCTTCTCGATCAATTTTATACACATTGTTGTGTCTCTTAGCAGTAAAAAGAATTTGATCACAAGCGTCTTTAACTATACATCCTTCTTTAGTAAAGGCAACCACATATCCACTGTCACCCAATTGACTTATGCTCAGTAAATTGTGTTGAAGTCCCTCTACTAGAAGAACATTTTTAATAAGGGATAGAGGGGAGATACCTACAGTCCCTATTCCTGTGATCTTCCCTTGCTGATTTCCACCAAAGGTGACCACACCTCCTGCTCTGGGCCTAAGGTTTTGGAACAAAGACCTTTCTCCTGTCATGTGTCGCGAGCACCCACTGTCCAGGTACCATTTGTGGGGTCTCCTTTGTCCTGTTAAACACATCTGTAACAGGAATGATCAAGTTCTTAGGTACCCATATTCTTTTGGGTCCTTTCTTGTTAGATTTGGGTTTTGCTTTTCTCTTGTGCTTACATTGAGCCACATTGTGTCCAGGCTTGCCACAGTGAGAACACCCAGTAGCTTTCTCTTTACCTTTAGTAAAATTTTTGAAAATATGAGGTTCAGAGGTATCATGATCACAAAAGCCTAATCCACTTTTGTCAAGGGGATCCCTTTGATTGCCAAGCAATCTGTTAAGGTTTTCTGTTCCTTTGACAAATTTAGCTAAGTCTTTTGTCAGTTCCTCAACTTGTTTTGAAGTTTTTTGTTTTCTTCAGAGACAATTTGTGAACTACTGCTTTCAGTCACAAGAATTCTCTCCTTGAGCATAATGTTTTCTATCTCAAGAGCCTCATATTTACTGCACATTTCTGGGTGGGCTTGGACAGATTCTTATACTCTTGGAAGAGTTCCTTGGAACTTTCCATCAGATCATCATACATCTCTTGAAGAGTTAAGGGAAATACCTCAGATTCTGAGCTATCTGATGAGGGCAGCCTGGCCATGAGACACAGGTTGGCCTCTTCTGAAGTGTCTTCCTCTTCTTCTGAGGTAGACTTATCAAGATCCTCCCATGTTGCCATCAGACTCTTCTTCTTAAAGAATTTCTTCTTTTTGAAGTTGTTCTTCTTCATTCTTGGACATTCAGCCTTCATATGACCTGATTGTTTACACTCATAGCATATAATTTTGTCATTTTGAGAATCCTTACCTGACTTACCTGATTTAGAGGTTGAGGGTTGGTTCTTTCTAAACTTTCCTTTGTTCTGCAGCATCCTCTTGATTTTCCTGCTGAGAAGAGCAAGATCATCATCTTCTGAGCTATCTCCAGAATCTTCATCTGCTTTTGAAGTTTCCTCAGCTTGCATGGCTTTAATGCTGCCATGCCTAGGATGTTTGGATTTGGAATTTAATGCCAGAGATTTCTTCTTGATGTCATCTTCCCCAAGTTGAAGCTCATGAACTTTGAGAGATCACAATAGTTCTTTCATTCTAAGAGAGTTTAAGTCTCTGGCCTCTTGAATGGCAGTAACTTTGGGTCTCCAGGACTTTGGAAAACTTCTCAGAATCTTTCTATTATTGTCTCCAGATTCAAAAGTTCTACCCAAAGACCTGAGTCCATTAGTTATAGTCTGAAACCTTCCAAACATTTGATCTATGGTTTCAGATTCTTCCATCTTGAACATCTCATATTGATGTATGAGCATGCTGATTTTGGATTGCTTGACAATCTCAGTCCCTTCATGGGAGGCTGCAAGTGTATCCCAAATCTCCTTGGCAGATGAACATCCATGAACCTTCTCATATTCTGATTTGTTCAGGGAACATATCAAATAGAGTTTGGCTTTAGCATTTAACTGAACTCTAGCCTTCTGTTCCAAGGTCCATTCAGCCTTAGGTATTGGCACTCCGTTATGTATACGCACATAGTCTTCATCAGTGACCACATCCCAGACATCAATGTTGTTGCTCTCAATGAACAACTTCATACGATCTCTCCAATAGTGGTAGTCCACTCCATTGAATGTTGGGGGTCTTGTGATAGAGGCTCCTTCAGTGATGTACTGTCTGTTGTTGGCAGCTTCCATCTGGATCTTTAATCCTCAAACACTTGTAAGGTGCTCAACCCTGAGTTGAGCTTTGATACCAACTGTAGAAACACAGGGAAACACTAGAAGGGGGGTTGAATAGTGTTTCTTAACAATTTATTAAAGCTTTTCGCAAACAGTTAAGTTTATAACAATTTCAGACAGGTTTAAGATGTTGTCTGAAGTTTCTTAAGTAGGCTTCTGAAAAGATCTTTAAAAGGTTTTTTGCTTTTAAAAAATTATCAGAACAGTTTTCAACACCCTTTGGTCAGTATAATTAAATTGACAAGAGATAAGGGGTAGAAAACTTAGCCAAAGAATTTATCCTAGTTCACTCACTACCACTGTGAGCTACGTCCAGTCCCAATGCCAACTAGCACTTGGATTTTCTCTTAATCTTGTCCAAGATTACAAGTATTCTTCTACAGTCAAGCCTCTTCAGGCTCTACAACCAAGTATTCTTTTACAAACAAGCCTCTCCAGGCTCAAAGACAATTTTTACTAAAGAAAGATATGTCTAAGCTTTTAAACTACACAAGTTAGAAGCTTAAACAGAGACAATGTACAGTGAAAACTGAGGTATACTCAGGATATGCAAATGATGTACAAAGAGTGTGAAATCAGAGTGTTTTTACGGAGAAAAACTTGCAGCGTAATGTCTCTTAGACTTTCTTGTATATGCTTCTCTTTTTTGATGGTCTTCATGAAGGGCTATTTATATCCAATCTTCAATCCGTTGAAATACCACCGTTTAGAGATAGCATTAAATGTTATTTAATCCGTTGTGAGACATGCTTTGAGAGTTCTAAATATTTCTGACACAAGTACCAGGTTGCTGCTGCCGTAACGCTGCCACTGTTGTTGCTGCAAAGGTTGCGTTGCAGGGATTTCCTCAGTGGTGTATGAAATTCAAAATATACCAGGAAAGGTCTCTGTGTTCCTTGCCATAAATATGTTTGAAAAAGATACGTGCAGCAGAGAACGCTTGACTTAGCAGAATTTCAGAGATGTCTTCACATACTTCAGCAAAGAGTGCCATGTCATTAATGAGACTTCAGACGGCTTCAACACTTCAGACGGGTTGCGCACTTCAGACAGCTTCAACACTTCAGACGGGTTGAGCACTTCAGACGGCTTCAACACTTCAGACAGGTTGAACACTTCAGAAGGCTTTTCCACTCTAGACAGGTTGAAAGCACTTTAGATAGTCTTTATAAGTTCAGAGTGGCTTGCTGAAATCATAGATAAGTTATTACATATTTGTGTATCTATGAAAAATATTTTAACCCAAATTTGTTAAACATTAAAACTTGAGAGGTGAGCTATCTAAAAACATCATAATTTCCCTTATGATATTTTTGAGACTCAACAAGAGTTGGAGAGGACCCAAGAGGTTGATCTTGAAGGAGAAGAAGGAGAAGAAGAAAAACGCTCCTGCACCCCCTTAAGTGTCCATTTGCCTTCGTTGGGTCGGATTTTTTGTTGGAGTGAATGTGATCCACCCACTAACTCTCATTTTGTGTATGGAACCCTAAATAGCCCATACTCTTTATTCCCCTTCTTATTTTGCTTGTGAATTTCCTACTTGATGATGTGTGAAACTTGCCCTAGGTATTATGTGAAGATTATGTTTTGGATTGTCATGAAAATGCTTGACTCTAGGGTTTTGTTATAAGGGAATTTATAACATGTGTGTGACCATTCTTCAACCCTAATGAATGAATTTTTAATATTTATCTATGTTGCTCACATGCATTTTCATTTCACACGTGTTATGAAATTCATGTACATATGGAAGAAGGAAATTCATGGGTCTTTGGGTCAAAGAGGAAAAAGGAAAGGAAATGGAAGATAAAACCAATGCACCCTTTATTTCTAATAAGCCTGACAGTAGGTCTATATGGCCGCAAGGGAGACGTTCCTTGTTTCAGGCTCCAAGTGTTCAGATCTTATGAGGCATAATGAATAGACCCCAAATGCTGAGTTAAACACCACATATTGTTGTGTGCTTAATTGTCTAACTGTTACATGAGTATACTGTGATTAAAAGTATTTATGTGTATTGATGCATCCCATATGTATGTTATCCTACACTACTTGCATGATTGCACTCACCGGGACTTTAGTCTCACCACACGTTTTGTGGACTCATTTGTATATGCAAGATGCCTATGCAGAGCTAGGATGGACGAGAGAACTCGGTTGTCCAGGAGTGGGCCTCTCCCCTCAGCCCCATTTATTAGTTAGGGAATTTTGTTAATTAGATGAATTTGTGTATATTTAACTTAATGTAGTTATACCCAACTTGAATAGTATTGCCTCATGTGAACGATACATATAATGCCAAACAAAAAGTGTATTTTCCGAGGAATTTACCCTAAGACTTAGAAAGCTATGGGAAACTAATCGTTTGGGATACTAAAAACATCTTTATAGGTACAATTAAAATTTGAAATTTTTAAGTTTTTAAACTTATTTTTTTGGACTATGATTTTTTCACACCCATACTTTTTTACACTTTTCCTTTTCACCTTTAAATGCACAATACTCTCTCCACATTGTACCATACAAGTGAGATTGTAGAAATAGGATGTAAAAAAAATGTGTCAATGAAAATTTACTCCATTTTCTTTTATAAAAAGAAAATAATAGAACACGCAACATCATCAAATTAACTATAAATTGCAAATTATTCAAATCTAGAGTTGTATATCGATCTCATTAGAATGTATTTTTTATGCTCTTCATAAGCATTAGGGGAAATCCACATTCTATATTTTCTCTAATCTACGAGAGAAGTTATGGACTATGGAGCACTTTAGATATTTTCATGAACATTATTTTTGTCTTTGGTTCACTTTTGCAAAGATAATTAGTTTAAGGGTTCATTTTTTTAATGTTAGCAAGTTGCCAAACGAGAGTTAGATGAAAGATTGAATTCTATACTTTGAGAGAAATATGCCTTGAGATTCATTTCTCTTCGTATAAACCAAACATATGCTAAGTCATTAGGAACCAAATTACTCGTTTCCTTTATTTGTCTATTTCCTTGTTCCTTCAATGAAAAAATTGCACATTACTAGAAAAAATTCTTTAACATTTTCTCTTAATTGTTAACTTTTTTTATGTTGAGTTGTCAATATTTTACTAGCTATAAAGGGAATGACAAATAACAATGGTGTAAAATATTTCAATCAAATCTATGTAAGCTAACAAGGAGAGATAATTTTGAGGCCCATTATAGTATTTGAAAAGTTGACAAAAATTGTTTTTACATCAATTTGGACAATGTTCTATGAGAAAGATCCTTGTAAACAATTAATGAGGATATACTTCAACAAACACTCACATCTCATATTCCACAAGAAAAAGATATGATATTAGTGAGATTTGATAAGATGGAGTTTTTATAAGAATAATATTCACTAATTTGAAATACAAGGGGTACTTCTACTAACTGAATACAGTTGAGTTTGAAATTCATGACCAAGATCACACAAGGCAAATATATTAATGGATTCAACAATATAACTCTAAATAAAGAATATGATTCTTAATCCATACAAAGACATAAACTTTTGATCATATACGTGTCCTTAATCCATAAATGAGATTTCACTTGTATAAGACCAAATAGATCCTCCATGTTAAGAGCAACACAATTGAAAGAAATAGTGTTCTAGGGTGACCCACAAAGACCAGACTATAAACATCATAATTGAGTTCCACATATTCTTATATCTTTTCTTTTTTAGTTAAACCAGAATGCATAAGCATATGCAATTTCCTATCCAAAGGAAGACATGATTCATAACCAAGCCAATCATAATACAATTTCCATACTCTATAAGATCAAATACATGAGAATAAAAGGTGTTGAATAGATTCTACTTCAAGGTTAAAGAAAACACAACACATGTCATCATTAATAGTTTAAATTCCTCTTTTATGATGATTCATTCTAGCTGAATAACCTTACAGAGACATTTGTTTATTTATATGTCAAAATTTTCCTCTTGTTCTACAACAATGAATAAGTTGATTTAATCGAGTAGCTTCCTATAGATGCAACTATCCAACTCTAGCAATTCTTTGGGCCCATTGAGAGATTAATAAGTAATCTAATTGATACTTCTCCCACTTAAATTGTTATCTTCAACAATTTACGTTTAACACAAATCTCAAAACCCTAATTTTATGGTAACATTTGATCAATCTTAATCTCTTTATTAGATGTTGGATGGTATGACCTTCTAACTTATCTCTTAATAATCCATCTCCCACTCATATATCTTTCCAAAATTTAGTCTTGCTTCCATTTCCTACAATTTTCATAATTCCATTCTTGAACAATCTTCTTTCCACTATATGTATTTTTCAAGCTTTTCCAAGTTCCTCCACCATACTAATTTAGAGCTTACTTCATTCCCCCTTTGATTTTTTTTCAATATATCCCAAAACCCATATATTGAGACCATGATTCTACATTAAATAAAATCCTTATTTGTTTACATCTTTAAAACCCACTTACCCAAGAAAGCTAGATTAGATATCTCAATATATGTTTAGCTCCAAACATATGAGGCACTCTAAGATCACTCATAAATCTACTGACTAGCCCAACTCCATAGCTAATATCAGGCCTGTTGTTACCTAGGAACCTGAGTGACCCTACAATTTGCTTAAATAATGTTGCATCTACAGTTTTCTCATCCAGTTCTTCAGTCAACTTCAGATTTGCTACCACTGGTGTAGATGCTGCATTGCAATTTTCCATATTGAACCTTTTCAGTACTTCACAAGTACACTTCTTCTGATGTAGAAATATTCCCTTATTAGTGTGCATAAACTAAAGACCAAGGAAATAATTTAGAATTCCCAAGTCGGACATTTCAAATTTTGATTTCATCCTCCCTTTGAATTGCTCAATTTTAGCCTGCTCACTACCTGTGACAATTAAATCATCCACATAGAGACACACAAGAAGTAAGTTCCTGTGTTGAGTTTCCTTCACGTAAACACCAAATTCCACCGTGCACTTCACAAAACCTTGCTTTGATAAGAAAGCATCAATCAACTTATTCCAAGCTCGAGGGGCTTGTTTAAGGCCATGCAAGGCCTTCTTCAGTATATACACCTGTTGTTCTCTCCCCTTGGTTTCAAATTCTTGTGGCTGTAGGACATACACCTCTTCCTTTAAGGGGCTATTGAGGAAGGCTAACTTAACATCAAGCTGACACAGTCCAACTTCTAGAACTAGCAACAGCAATCACAAGTCGAACTATTTCCATCCTTGCAACTGGAGCATATACTTCTGTGTAATAAATTCCTTGTTTTTGAAGGAAGCCTTTGGCTACTAACCCAACATTGTCCTTGGCAATGGTGTCATCTGGCTTGAATTTAACCTTAAACACCCACTTCACATCAATAGGGTGTTTATTCTGTGGTAGATCCACCAACTCCCAAGTCCTGTTTTTCTCAATTGATTCTAATTCCTCAATCATGGCATCCTCCCATTCTCTAATATCAAGAGCCTGCTTCCAGTTTAATGCTTTAGTGTCTACCATAAATGCAAAGTGTACCATCTCACCACTATCAGAAACTACATTATCACCATACAATTCATGATTTGCGAGTTTGGTGGAAGGGAATCTCACCCTCTGAGATCTTCTTATAGCATGTTAGGATGGATTTGAGAAGCTATCTTGCTTGGCCTTTGTACTTTCTTCAAAGATACACAAAGTATGGGTTTCAGATTGATAAGTGCCCAATTTAAGTAAAATCCTATGATGTATGTGGGCATTTATCCAATGAATTGTGCTAATTTTGATAGTCAACTCACCCAATCTAAGGATATTTTGAAATTATATGTTTATTTCGAGATGCTTATGATAATGAAATCATTTAATCCCAGTTTTAAGTAAATTTCAGGAAATATAGAAGACAAGAGAAAGAAAAGGAATGAAAAGAACAAGTAAATTGGAGCAGAAAATGGGAAAAGGAGAAAAGTTGACTTTCTCGCTCAGCTCACGCTCGAGCGCAGGTTGAGTGAGGAAAGGAAATTTGTACACAGCTTCTGTTGTCCTCGCTCAGGATGCGCCCAAGCTGAGCCTGAGCGAGAATACGTTTCTTCAAAGTGAAGTATCATCTCGCTTAGGCTACACCCAAGCTGAGCCTCAACGGAATTTCATTAATTCAATTGAAGAACAGAGTCAGAAAGGAGGTTCATCATTCGGAAACAGAACTTACCAATTTTAGAAACTCTCCGAAGCGGACGGAAACGAACGAAAGGATGCGGAAGCGGAATTTCTTCATTTCTTCTCCAACTTTTGTGATTATAATGGCTACCATGAGTAGCTAAACTTTCCTCTTGGGATTGAATGTAATCGATTCGAACTCGGATGTATTCTGGTGATATTTATATATAGTGATTTCGTTTTTATTCGATATTGGTATTTTCGTTATGTTCTTTATGCTTGATTCTATCTGATCAATAAATTCTTTATTTTGATTTTTAGATTTAACTGGAAAGTATTTCTGAAAATCCGATCTGAATGAAAATACTTGATGTGTTGTAATGCTAGGAATAGATTTCATTATATTGGTTGCTTATAACGCTTGAACGTAATGCTGGATAATCTGTTGAATATTTGAGGAATCAATATTCAGGGGATTAATCTTATGAATTTTATAACTGAGAAATCGGTATAAATTATTTTTATGTGTTGCATCAATATCAATAGTTTCGAATGCTATGTATCTATATTTAACTAGAATACAGATGAGTGAGATAGATGAAATTCAATCCCAGTCTCTCCACTTGAACTTTCTCTTAACTTTTATATTGCTTTTATTACTCTTTATGCAAATTTAGTGTAGTTTGTTATCAAAATCAATCATGAACCAATTTATTCTCTCTGTATATACACTTAGTGAGAAAAACTTTGAATTCTGATCGAAACTGTTCCTCGGGGGATCGATACTCTTACTTGAAATTATTATACTACAGTTGACTATTGGTACGCTTGCAAAGAGATCAACAGGTATTTTTGGCGCCGTTATCGAGGAGCGGTGTTCTTTTAAAATCTTAGTTTAGCTCATTAAGCATTGTGAATACTTTTCTTTGTTTAGATAGTTTTTATTCATATTTTTATTCTTGTGCTAATCCTTGCTTGAGTTGTTTATGATTTATGTTCTTGCGAGGTCAGGTTTCTAAGGATCAATTGGAATTTGACCCTGAAATAGAGAAGACAGATCGGGAGAATAGAAGTAAAAACAAAAAGAAAAAGCAAGGACAAACAAAAGGAGAATCTTCCAATACTCCTAACACACCAACTCCACCAACTTCCGATCTGAATGAAAATACTTGATGTGTTGTAATGCTAGGAATAGATTTCATTATATCGGTTGCTTATAACGCTTGAACGTAATGCTGGATAATCTGTTGAATATTTGAGGAATCAATATTCAGGGGATTAATCTTATGAATTTTATAACTGAGAAATCGGTATAAATTATTTTTATGTGTTGCATCAATATCAATAGTTTCGAATGCTATGTATCTATATTTAACTAGAATACAGATGAGTGAGATAGATGAAATTCAATCCCAGTCTCTCCACTTGAACTTTCTCTTAACTTTTATATTGCTTTTATTACTCTTTATGCAAATTTAGTGTAGTTTGTTATCAAAATCAATCATGAACCAATTTATTCTCTCTGTATATACACTTAGTGAGAAAAACTTTGAATTCTGATCGAAACTGTTCCTCGGGGGATCGATACTCTTACTTGAAATTATTATACTACAGTTGACTATTGGTACGCTTGCAAAGAGATCAACAGGTATTTTTGGCGCCGTTATCGAGGAGCGGTGTTCTTTTAAAATATTAGTTTATCTCATTAAGCATTGTGAATACTTTTCTTTGTTTAGATAGTTTTTATTCATATTTTTATTCTTGTGTTAATCCTTGCTTGAGTTGTTTATGATTTATGTTCTTGCGAGGTCAGGTTTCTAAGGATCAATTGGAATTTGACCCTGAAATAGAGAAGACAGATCGGGAGAATAGAAGTAAAAACAAAAAGAAAAAGCAAGGACAAACAAAAGGAGAATCTTCCAATACTCCTAACACACCAACTCCAACAAATCAAAGAAGTGAAATCATTGCTGGTGAAAGACAGAATTCACTAAGGAGGACACTTGGAGACTATGCTATGCAACAAGGACCAAGACATTTCTCCAGCATAGCAATACCAGTCACCACAAAATCATTGGAAATGAAACCAGCATTCCTTAGTTTAATCAGTTCCCATCAATTCACGGGAATGGATCATGAAGATCCATATACTCACCTTTCTACTTTCTATGAATTGATTGGAACAATGTGATTTGAAGAAGGGGATTTAGAAGTTGTATATTTACGTTTGTTTCCTTTTTCATTGGCAGGTAGAGCTAAGGAATGGCTGAAGTCCCACCCAAATCAGAGTCTGACTAGTTGGAGTGATGTAAAGGAGAAATTCTTGAATAGATTCTTTCCACCTTCTTGCTACATCAAGTCTAAATCAGATATTTCCACCTTCAGGCAGGAACTAGATGAATCGTTCTGTGAAGCCTGGGAAAGATTCAAATCTTTGCTGAGGAGATGCTCGAACCATGGATTTGAGGATATAGTCCAGCTTAATATATTTTGCAATGGTCTAAGGCCTGACACCAAAATGATCCTAGATGCTGCAGCAGGAGGAACTATGATGTCTGTAGATGCAGAACAGGCTACTAGAATTATTGGAGCATTAGCATCTACAAACCAGCAAGCTCAACATGGAAGGCAAACTGTTCAATGAAAGGGAGTGCTTGATCTGAACACTACTGATGCAATTTTGGCCCATAATAAAATTATGACCCAATCGATTGAAGCACTGACAAAGAAAATGTCCAAATTGCCTATACAACTTCATGTTGTGCAGTCCAATCCTGGTCAACCACAACAACAATTAGCATGTGATTTCTGTGGAGGTGACCATCCAAATGGTCACTATTCTTATCAAAGTAATTCTCAAGAAGAACAAATCAATTACATGGGCAATCAAGGAAGACCAGATAATTTCTCCAATAATATTTATCCTAACAATTTTTCGTACGGTTGGAGAAACAATCAAAATCAGAATTTTGGGTGGAAGAAAGATGCTTGTCCATCTTACAGGCAACCTCCTTTCCAACAGCAACAAAATTATCCTTCAGTTCAAGATAGAACATTGAGAAGTTCATGCAAGCTTCTATGACAAATCAGAAAAATACAAAAGCTTCTATCAGAAATCTTGAGACTTGGGTTGGGCAGTTAGCTAATCAACAGTCAGGATATTTTTCTGCAACTACAAAAACCAATCCAAGGAATAGTGTAATGTTATCACCACCAGAAGTAGTAATTTTATAGGAAGGGGCATTGGTGACATCTGGTTGTTGAGGAGGAAGTAACAGAGAGAAAAGAAAAAGAAAAAGAAAAAAAATGAGTGTGAGGGAGAAGAAGAAATGAATAAAGAGAGTGATGTAAATAGAGAAAAAGAAAAAGAAAATGAGAAAAAGAAAGATATAAAAACGAATGAGAAACAGAAGGAGAAAGAAGAGGTACCACAATTGAAGAACTTTCCATATCCTAAAACTCTTGTTGAGTCTCAATATAAATTAAGTATTTATTTTAATTCAAGACTCATTACCCTTAGTTTTAATGAGTAAAAAATTTGATTGCATATAAACAGATTCTACTGAGAAAAGTAGTTTGTCTTTGATGTTTTCGGGAACTCTGAAAAGAACATATATTCAAGATGAAGCAACACGCTGAAGTCAAGCAACCTTCTAAAAGAAGAACCTTTTAAAGAATTGATCAACCTACTGAAAGTATTTGCGTACTGAAATCTCTCAACCTGCTGAACACATACTCTCCGAACTATCATAATGACATGGCAATTCAAGCTCACTATAGTGATGAACTCTCTGAAAGGCTTGAAATTGCTGAAGACTCTCTCAACCCTCTGATGACATGTACTAATCTTCAAGCTAAGAAGTCTTACTGAATTTGTGCTACACTATATCTGCTAAAGATAGAAGACTTTCTGCACAAAGGATTAAAAGGTCTCTAAACGTCTTCTGTCATCATCTACAAAAGGAAGTAGTAACAGAGTTCTTTTCCGCATCTCAAGAAACAATGTACACGAAAAAGGAACCTTTGTACCTGCTATGTGTCAGAGCAGTGCTACCTCTGCACACCTACTCTATTCATGTCAGAAGCTATCTCCCAACGTCTTTATGCTCAACGACTATTTTTCTAGATGCCATAAATAGCTTCTCACAAGACTTTGAAGGTGTCGGCCATATTCTCCAAAGAAATATTCTAAAGTTGCTGACCAACGAGAGAGAGAGAGAGCGAGCAATATAGAAAAATCTCACAAAAAGGTGAACCGCTCAAGAAAAGAGGATTAAGAAAGCTTGAAAAGATAGAGAAGTGTAGAAACATAGGTAAACACTAGAAGGGGGTTGAATAGTGTTTATATAAACTCTAAAGAGTTTTTGGAAGCTTATTTTCTGCTATTTCGTAAAAACCTCTCTGAAGTATCTTCAGAAGGTTGTTTTGTAAAGTTGAAACTTTTAATGAAAGCGCTTAGAGTTTTATAACTTCAAGTTCAAATCCCCTTTGTTAGTAATAATTGAAATTAACGAGAGATAAGGGTTCAAAAGACTTAGCCACAGATTTATACTGGTTCACTCACAAATACTGTGAGCTACGTCCAGTCCGATGCAACAACAGCAAAGGCTTTCCACTATTGATCAGTAGTACAAGTATTCTTTTGTCAACCAAGCCTCTTCAGGCTCTATTACAAGTATTCTTTGTCCTACCAAGCCACTCCTGGCTCTAACAAGTATTCTTTTCTGTCAAGCCTCTTCAGGCTCTACAACAAGTATTCTTTGTCCTACCAAGCCACTCCTGGCTCTAACAAGTATTTTTTTTCTGTCAAGCCTCTTCAGGCTCTACAACAAGTATTCTTTGTCCTACCAAGCCACTCCTAGCTCTAACAAGTATTCTTTTCTGTCAAGCCTCTTCAGGCTCTACAACAAGTATTCTTTGTCCTACCGAGCTTTTCCTGGCTCAACACAAATCAGTGTTTTTAAAAACAGAAGTCTAAGCTTGTAAACTACACAAGTTTAAAGCTCAAACTCTTGAAATGTACAAGAAAACTGAGGTAGACTCAGGATATGAATGTTTTTGTACAGATAAAATAAGCAGATGATATTTCAGCAATTCAGCATTTCAACGTTTCAGCAAGTTGGCTTGTTCCTCTCTACTTTGTATCAGCTCTTCATGGGTATTTATAGAGTTGGATTTGAAATCCGTTAGACTCAATTTAATTCCTATTAAAATAGCATTAAATGCATTATCTCCCGTTGTGACACAAAGCTCTGATAGCTTGTTGTACAGTACGCAGTAGGTGTGCAGAGCTGACTTGCTTTTCTGAACAATTGTACTTGCAGCAGACAAGACTTCCTCTTTAAGGTTATCTTTTTTAAAAAACAACTTCAGAGGGCTTTCTGCGTACACAACTGAGAGTAGAGAATGTGCAGAGTTATCTGAGCAGCTCCGAACTTTGACAAGGTCTTTAAGAGGTCTCTATGATTAAAGAAATTAGTGCGGAGACCAAGCCACGTCAAACAGCTTCAGAGAGTTCCTTTCAGTGAGTTAGTTTCTTCAACATGTTGATCACTTCTGAAAGGTTGCATACTTCAGTAGGTTAATCTTTTAGGAGTACATTTTTTCATGTTGAATCCATTCTTACTGAAAACATATAATCACTTTTACGCATCAAATGTGTAAATGACTTAGTCAAATTTGTTTTTCATTAAAACTTAGGATATGAGAGTCTTAAATCATTATTAATTACTTAATAATATTTTTTAGACTCAACAAGAAGCTCTTTAGAAAAGAAGAGAAGAAAAATCCTATCAAAAGTGTGAATCGGTCATACTAGGAGAAATACTTTTAAGCCAAAACACTCTGTAGTAGCATATATTCTTGTACTTAGATTTACACTTTGTATCATGAGTTATACTCAGTTATCCCTTTGTACAAGAGGACCTGTAAACTTATCTTTATAAACATTGATAAGTGTCTGAGAGCCTGGAGAGGCTTGGTGGAAGAAAGAATACTCGTTGAGCCTGGAGAGGCTTGTCTGTAAAAGAATACTGCGTGAGTTGCTTGGAGAGGCAGTTGAAAAGAAAGAATACTCATTGGGCTTGGAGAGGCCAAGTGTGCAAAGAATACTGCAAGAGTTGCCTGGAGAGGCAAATAAAAACAAAGAATACTTGTCGGGTCTGGAGAGGCCAGGTGTGCAAAGAATATTGCATAAGTTGCCTGGAGAGGCAGTTGAAAACAAAGAATACTTGATGTTAAGCCTGGAGAGGTTGTGGTAAAATAATACTTGTATCTAAGTTCAGATAGTGGAAAATCCAGTGGTGGTTTGCCCTGGGACTAGACGTAGCTCACTGTGTGTGGGTGAACCAGGATAAATTCTTTGTGTGTTTTTATCTTTACCCTTAACTCCTTTAATTTCCGCTTCTATCTGGTTTTATCTAACATTGGAGGGTTTAGAAAAGTGACTTTATAATTGGCACAATTTAAATAACTCTGTTTTTATAAGCAATTACATTTTCAAAGCTTTTAATCCAACCTTCTGAGTTGCATCAACAAGTTGCTGAACTTCCCAGTTTCGGAAGGTTGATAAAATATTTTCAAATCATTTTTGCTTGTTTTAAAAGGTTTTCACAAAAAATCTGTAAAGATTATAAAACACTATTCAACCCCCCCTTTTAGTGTTTCCTGTGGCCCTAACAACTCCTTCAAAGAAAGATAAAGAAAGACAGTTTGCATGTTTTCTGGATATTTTTACAAGGCTGCAGACTAACATCCCTTTTATAGAAGCTATGGAACAAATTTTGAAGTATGCAAAATTTATGAAGGAGCTGCTAGGAAAGAAAAGAAGATTTTCAAAAGAAACAGTGGAACTGGAGGCAGAGTGCAGTGCAATCATTCAGAAATCTTTGCCTAAAAAATTTAAAGATCCTGGAAGTTTCACTATTCCTGTAAATATTGGAAGTTTATCAGTTAATAAAGCTTTACTTTATTTGGGTGCTAGCATAAATCTTATGCCTCTATCTATGCTAAAAAGGATTGGAAATCTGTAAGTTAGACCTAATCGAATGACTTTGCAATTGGGGGAAGTTAATAAGTACCCAATTTAAGTAAAATCTTATGATGTATGTGGGCACTTATCCAATGAATTGTGCTAATTTTGATAGTCAACTCACCCAATCTAAGGATATTTTGAAATTATATGTTTATTCCGAGATGTTTATGATAATGAAGTCATTTAATCCCAGTTTTATGTAAATTTCAGGAAATAGAAGACAATAGAAAGAAGAGGAATGAAAAAACAAGTAAACTGGAGCAGAAAAATGGGAAAAGGAGAAAAGTTGAATTTCTCGCTCAACTCGCGCTTGAGCACAGGTTGAGCATGGAAAGGAAATTTGTACACAGCTTCTGTTGTCCTCGCTCAGGCTGCACCCAAGCTGAGCCTGAGCGAGAATACGTTTCTTCAAAGTGAAGTATCCTCTCGCTCAAGCTGCGCCCAAGCTAAGCCTGAGCGGAATTTCATTAATTCAATTGAAGAACAGAGTAAAAAAGGAGGTTCGTTATTCGGAAACAGAACTTACCATTTTTAGAAACTCCTCGAAGCGGACGGAAACGAACGAAAGGCTGCGGAAGCAGAATTTCTTCATTTCTTCTCCAACTTTTGTGATTGTTAATGGCTACCATGAGTAGCTAAACTTTCCTATTGGGATTGAATATAATCGATTCGAACTCGGTTGTATTCAGGTAATATTTATATATAGTAATTTTATTTCTATTCGATATTGGTATTTTCGTTCTGTTCTTTATGCTTGATTCTATCTAATCAATAGATTCTTGATTTCGATTTTTAGATCTAACTGGAAAGTATTTCTGAAAATCCGATTTGAACGAAAATACTCGATGTGTTGTAATGTTAGGAATCGATTTCAATATATCGATTGCTTATAACTCTTGAACGTACTGCTAGATAATCTGTTGAATATTTGAGGAATCAATATTCAGGGGATTAATCTTATGAATTTTATAACTGAGAAATCGCTATAAATGATTTTTATGTGTTGCATCAATATCAATAGTTTCGAATGCTATGTATCTATATTTAACCATAATACAGACGAGTGAGATAGATAAAATTCAATCCCAGTATCTCCACTTGAACTTTCTCTTAACTTTTATATTGTGTTTATTACTCTTTATGCAAATTTAGTGTAGTTTGTTACCAAAATCAATCATGAACCAATTTATTCTCTCTGTGTATACACTTAGTGATAAAAACTTTGAATTTTGATCGACATTGTTCCTCGTTGTATCGATACTCTTTCTTGAAATTATTACACTACAGTTGACTATTGGTACGCTTGCCAAGAGATCAACACGGATTCACTTTCCCAGTTCCATGATGCAGTTTCATCCACGGTGACATCCCTGCTGATCACAATTTGTTGCTTCATTGGGTTGTACGGCTTATAAGCACTAGTTGGGTGATATCCAACTTGTATAAGAGCGTCACTCTTATCATCCAGCTTTTTTCTTCTCTCATCAGGAATGTGCCTGTAGCATAGTGAGCCAAAGATCCTCAAATGATGCATAAAAGGCTTATCTCCATACCACGATTCTTCAAGTGTGACTATTTTAAGTCTCTTTGTGGGACATCTATTTAGTACATATGGAGCAGTGGTGTGACTGCCTCACCCCAATAGCTATGCGGTAACCCATTTCCTTTGAGCATGCATCTAGCCATATCTAGCAAAGTCTTATTCCTCCTCTCAGCTAGGCCATTGTGTTGAGGTGTGTAGGGTGTTGTCACTTCATGCTCAATACCCTTAGCATCACAAAATTCAATGAATTCTCTAGAATTATACTCACCATCACCATCTGTTTTGAGTATCTTCAATTTAAAATCAATTTTTCTTTCAACCAAGGTACACAATTTCACAAATAGGGAGAACACTTCATTTTTTTATCTCAAGAGATATATCCAAATCTTTCTAGTCAATTCATCTACAAAAGTCAGAAAATACATGATGCCACCAAGAGATGGAGTATCAAAAGGGCCACATACGTTTGAATGGACAACACCAAAAGGTTGCTTAGCTCTCTGAGGTGCAGTGGTCTTGAAAGCTTTCCTTGGTTGTTTGCCTATCAAGCATCATTCACATGTTTTCTGTGGGGGTAAACCAGTGGCAAACCAAACACCATTTGCTTACGGTTGAGTTGACTTAAACTTTTAAAGTTTAAGTGACCATATTTGTAATGCCATAGCCAACTTTCTTCCTCAATGTTAATGGTGGATAGGCATCGAATTGTAGCAGCATTTAGGTTGATTGTGAAGGTTCTATTCTTGGATAAGGGTGCCTTGAGTACCAGCCTTTGCTTGGAATCATAGGTTTCGATATGATTCTGTTGCATTGCCATGGTGAATCCCTTTTCTAACAGCTGCCCCAGACTAAGTAAATTGTTCTTCATTGTTGACACATACAACACGTCATGCTATATGTTTTCTTCCCATCCTTGTGTATGATCATCATGTTCCCTATTCCTTCTGCATAAATGGTGTTGTTGTCAGCAAACCTCACACTA
Source organism: Sesbania bispinosa (assembly GCA_026901365.1). NCBI lineage: Eukaryota > Viridiplantae > Streptophyta > Magnoliopsida > Fabales > Fabaceae > Sesbania > Sesbania bispinosa. The sequence goes on from QLOH01000003.1 coordinate 3,650,748, forward strand.
TTTTTAATATTTGGATTGAAATCTATCAGCCAATCCCTATTTCCTGTCATATGATTCGAGCACCCAGTATCAAGATACCATGAGGAGCAATCTTCATTGCTATTGTGGTCACCATTAGTAGCACTTGATATGAATCAGATTCATCATCATCTTGTGCCAAATGAGCCTCATCACTTTCCTTGCCTTTGTTGTTGGTATTGCTATTACTACCCTGCCAGCACTCATAGGGGTAGTGACCAAATTTATCACAGTTATAGCATTGCACCTTTCTTTAGTAAAGATTCTTTTTAGCTACCACCTCTCCCTCTGTATTGATTGCCTCCTCTAGAGTTTGGATTCTCTCTCTAATCATTGCCACTGCTACCCATGTGAGTCATCTTAAGAAGTGGAGCCATTTGAATCTCCACTTCTACCTCCTCTAGATCTTCCTCTACCTCTTCCATTCCAACCACCATGACCTCTATTCTTTAGAGTGGTTCTGGCTTGCGAGGCATGTTCTGCAGCCTTTTCATTACTTCTTCTTTCAAACACTCTCTGCTCATGTGCCTCTAAAGAGTTTTTCAACTCTTCAATAGATAGAGTTTCAAGATCTTTCGACTCCTCTATAGCAACGACTATATGATCAAATCAAAGAGTTAAAGTTCTAAGTACCTTTTCAACAAACTTGGAATCAGACACAGTCTTATCACAAGCTCGCGTCGAATTAGCCACAGCTTGGATTCTATTGAAATACTTCTCAATGGTCTCTTACTCAATCATGGATAGAATTTCATATTTCCTTCGAAGAGACTATAACTTCACTTTCTTCGTTTTCCCCAGAATTTTCATACACTTGCTTTAAAGTGTCCCACGCTTGCTTTGATGTTGTGGCTTTGGAAATCTTCTGGAAGATAATTGCGGAAACACACTGATGCATTAAAACTCGGGCCTTGCAATCCAATCTCTTGTTCTCTTTATACGCTTCCTTCTGTTCTTCGGAGGCATTCTTGGGAGGTTCTTGAAATTTGATCTTCACAACTTCGTCAATTTCTTGAAACCCAAGAATGGCATTCATCTTCACACACCAATTATCATAGACTTTCCCATCAAATATGGGGAGGTTCCCAGGTATGGAATTCGCAGTAGCCATGGAAGCACACTTGCAACAATGCTTCAACTCGCTGTCAATGATGATTTCTCACTCTCACAGGTCCCTCTCACACAAGCTCTAGATACCAATCTGTTGGGAACTAACAAAATGTGAAGAACATACACACAGAATAAAGAGAATAGAGGCTTTCTCATTCAATGTTAAAGGATACATGATTACACCTATTTATATGTAATGTTGTAACTGTATTATTCTGTTAATATTCCAACAGAATAAATAACTTCTATTTTTGGATTACTAAACAACAGTTTGCTTGTTCTTGATTTTTCACCTCTCACTCTCTTCATGTTCCCACGATCATCCTTAGATTGCAGCCTGTTATAGTGAAGAACGCATTGAGTGACACCTCACGAGGACACGTGGCAATTAATCTAGGCAGAGAGGAAAATATGCACAAGTCTATTAGGAGGACAACTAAATTCACAAAGTGTCTTAATGTTTTGTGAGCTTAGATATGAATATTCATATTAAAGATTGAGGGAATTAGTGGGTTGGGGGGGGTTAGATGATTCTCCTTCCCTATACCCTAGCCTAAACCATTTCCTTCTCTCTGAATCACTTCCTCCTTACTCTTATACTATCTTTTTTGAATATATCTTGACAGATGTTGTCATTTAAAATTTCTAAAAATCAATATACACATTTCTCCTCTGCATTAATGTGTTTTCATATTGGCTTGCCTTCCTTTAATTTTATGCAGGATCATTACACAGTCATTTGCAGTAATTTTATTAGTATATTTTATTTTATAAAATTTATATATTTTTATTAATTTGAACAAGTTTCTAGTAAAATAAATGAGATGGATTATATTTTGTGTGGAAATCTATGTGATGCAATAAAGGAAGTTAAGTGATATTCATTAAGGAAACTCTAGATATTCATTAACTTAATGAACCTCCACTAAAATTTCTTATATATGACTTTTATTTGACTAATAAATCCATGTAGATCACTCCTGTCTCATAACAGTATAATTAATAAAAGAATAAACTACACTCCCCTAGCTTAAATCACATTAGGGAAAAATATATTTTTTGTCCATGTAATTTTGGTCAACTTTGGTCTTTGTCCTTGTACTTTAAATTCTTTGTTTTTTGTCCCTGAACTTTCTGAACCCCAAAACCATGGTCCCTGTACGTTAGTGATTTATTGACCAGATGAGCTGTTTAACAGAAGTTACATGTAAACCTCAATAGTGAGCTCCATATAGCTAACTCGTCTAATTAACTTTTTTTATTAATTTTTAAATATTAAAATAACCCTAATTACTAAATTAGGTTTTATCGGTAAAATTACTCAGGTGAAAACCCTAATTATATTTAGTAACTAGGGTTATTTTAAAAATTAATAAAAAATAGGTTAATTAGATGAGTCGGCAATTTGGGACCCACTATTGACGCTGACATGTAACTTCTGTTAATCAGCTCATCATGTTAACAAATTTCACTAACGACAGGGACCACAGTTTGGGGGTTTAGAAAGTTTAGGGACAAAAAACACATGATTTAAAGTACAAGGACGAAGACTAAAGTTGACCGAAACTATAGGGATGAAAAACATATTTTTCCCATTACATTATTTTGTCATTTTATTTTAAAACCTATATTTTCCCCTCTTAAAAGATGAATATGTATTGCATTTTTGTCCATTTTAATATAAAAAAATCTTTTAATGATGGTGAATAACTCTCAAGTAAAAAATTTCTTTCTTTATACCTTTTAATGTCACTCGTAATTAATTTTAAATATTTTACTATTGATTTGTGACTTAATTTAGAATATGAAAAGAAGTTTTAAATGACCATTTTAAAGTTATGGAATTTGACTTTTTAACATCTTATAATTGAGTAGGGGTTTAAAATTATATACTAATTAAGAATATTAAAAATAAAAAATTAAGAAAAAAATATAAAAAGCTTATTTATATATTGAAATGAAGTAAGATGTAATATATATATATATATATATAAATAAAGGAACGAGGTCTAGGGGTATTTTTTCCGCCTAAATGGAGGTTAATAATGTAATTAGCAATTGTTATAATTGTGGAGCCTATTATGAAAAGAAAGAAAGCCAATTAAAATTTAGATTTATGCCAATATTTATTCACATACTTTAAAAACTCACGACTCAAATTCAAATCCTTCTAGATTAATAATTTAGATTCAAATTCAAATTTTTTCTCTTAAATTCCATTTCACATGCTTATAAATTTATTCAGAACATTGGAAGCACAAACTTCTCTAAGCAGTTATAGCCGCGGCAATGAGTTATACCCTCTCTCTTCTCTATTTTTTCTCTGATTTTTGTTGTTTTAGAAAAAAAAGCTTCTTTCTCTTCATTTATATGGTGCAATTGGGTGCAAGATGTAGAGCAGCTAGCAGTGTCATAGTAGTGCGATGATCGTGTAGTCGCCATCGGTATTGAAATGGAATATAATTTAACATATTATAATTTAAAGGGGAGTATAATTTAACAATCTCTCAGAGGGGAGAGTAATTTAATCTAAATCACGTTATAGACCAAGATTTTTTTAGGATATTTCTATTAAAATAGTGTTAGCATCTAGGTAACACTCTAGTTAAAGCCTATGAAAAGCTCTTAGAAGATTGTCCCTCTATTTGTGGTTTTTAACTAAAATTAATTATGTCGCTGTAAAAAAACTATAATTATATCATAATTTACTTTAAAAAATACTAGATTTTTTTATTAATTTGAACGGGTTTCTAGTAAATTAGTTTGTGGCAGTGGCTAAAATTTCTCTAATTGGCACATTAATCCCCCTGTGAATGTATGAAAAGGGAAAGGGTTCGCTAAGTTTGTTTTGTTAATTAGTTCCTTTTGACATGTACATGAATAATGAATTGGAGTACCCTTCATTCCTTCAACTTGTTGCTCAGCTGACCAGATCGATCAGACTATTATGTGTGACACACAACTCTTCCACAACTCAAAACATTTGCATACTTTTAAACTCGTTAAATTACATCAACTTATGTCAAATTCATTTGCTTGGTTGTAGTTGGGGTATCCCTCATACTCATTTTTAATAAATTTCTTTGGTTTATAAATAAAAAAAAATTAACAAGTTTCTATAGTTTATGTTATATAAATTATTCAATATTATTTACCAATCTGATCTAAAAATATTTTTAATGATTTAACGGAAATCTATTATGTCATAATTTGGAAATATTTTCGTTAAAAATTTGAAAGAATTTCCAACATTTTATTTTTGCAAAATATGTTTAATGAATTATTTATTTTCCTACGGAGCACATGATGCATATACCTCCTGAATTCTGGATGATCCAATTTTCAAATTTGGTGGCGACCATGTTAATTTATTATCCCTTTTTCCATGGAAATTAAAATTGTGTCAAAAATACTGGTCTCCTAAATTCCATAATGATCACTATCTTTCCCTATGGTTTGCAGAAATTTGCTACAAATAGTTTAAAAAATTAGTCAAAAAAATAAACTATGGTCGTACCCGATCGAGGGAACGAGCCAGGCAAAACACAACGAGGGTGTCATACAACGAGGGAACGAGCCAGGCAAAACACAACATGCAATTGCAAAGTCGAAAACAGTAACCATATGATGCTCCATTTTTTTTTTCTCGCGCCACAAAAGCACAGAAATTAACAGAAGACCACGTTTTCCCTATGAGATGGCCAAAGTACAGTTACTTACATTTAATTCACTTGACTGTTTAAACATGCGACCTAAAATATGCAACTTATTAGTCATGGACTCTATCTTGCTTTATTCGATCAATCCATGGAATTATGTTTGCCAATTCCTTTTCTTGATTAATTTCCAACTTTATTTCTTAAAATAGTGAAAATCGTAGAAAATTATATTGTATGACGTCTTAATTAAAATAACAGAAAGTCATGAGTAAAAATTGCAGACTAATATATGATTTAATTTATTAAGTCATTAACTGAACACGTGAATTCTGCAATTTTTCTTTTGGTATCAATGAAATCGTTAACGAGAATCATGACTTATGCTAAAATTATCGATATGAGTTTTGATTTCCATACATGAGTCGAGTCCTAGCTTAATATATGGTTGAATTATTATGTGTTGAATTGTAACGAAACTCACAAGTCATCATGATGTTCTCTTGTATATGAGTGAATTAAAACATAAATTTTTTTCTTACAATTTTAGATTATAATATAAAAAAATTACACTAAAACATGCATTAGTTCTTTATTGCGATTTTATATATATATATATGGTCGGTTTGGTGGATAGGATATGATAGTATAGGATATGATAAACAAGTTGGATAGAAATAGAATAGGATAAAAGCATGATAAACTCTTATCATATCCTATGTTTGATGCACACCAGGATAAGAAGGTGGATAACATTATTTTATCTTATCATATGTTTGAAATGGACAAATGATAAAAAATATTGATATGACAAAACCACCCTTATTATAAAATTAAATCCAATTCTTGTAGTAAACTTAATTTAATTTTAATTTTTTGACTTTTCAATAAGCATACATGAATAAAAAATTATTTATTAAAAAAATATTTAAATTTATAAAAAAGATAAAATTATTAAAAATAATATCAAAATTATCATAAAAAGAGGAGAGGAGAGAGAGAGAGGGAGTGGAGTAGGGATGTAAAAAAAACCCGTACTCGTGGATATACCCACAATGGGTACCCGCATATTTATATAATGGGTGGGAACGGATATTATACTACCCGCCCCGCGGGTACCCGCATATTCATTAAAACGTATTTTTCTATTAAATATATTTGAATATTAGAATTTTTTATTATTTTATGATGAGATGTAATTTATTTTATATTATTTATGATGATATTTTTAATATATTAACACATAATGGTATTATATAATGATTATTTATATATATATATATTATGATATTATAATATATTATGTAACATTTCCTCTATTTCTTTTTATAAAATTTAAATTCTTAAATATTAATGAGTACCCGTGAATACCCGCGGATATCCGTTACCCGCATGGGTACCCGTTAATTTTAAGGGTATTTATACGGGTAGGCACTACCCGCCCCCACCCCATTGACATCCCTAGAGTGGAGAGAGGATAGAGAGGAGAGAGGGGAAAGGGAAAAGGAGGGGAGAGAAGGAAAGGAGAAAGGAGAGAGGAGGAGAGAGATATAAGGAGAGGGGAGAGAGAGGAGAGAGAGCGGAAAGGGAGAGAGAGGAGAGGGGGAGAGGAGAGGGAGATGGAGGAGAGAGAGGACAATGAGGAAGAAAAAATTGTATCATATCCTATTACTCCTTAACCCAAACACTAGGAGGAAATGATAGGATAAGCCATATAATAAAGTTATCATATCCTATTGGTGCAACAAACATATATATAATAAGTGGTAGGATATGATAAAGTTATCATATCTTGTTTCTTATTTTGTCCACCAAACGCTAGAGTCGGCAAAATGGGCTAGCCCGACCGTGCCGGCCCGCAAAAGCTCGCAAAAACGTAGGGCTCGGGCACCTATTTTAGAAGCTCGAATAACTTCCGGACTTTTTAACTCAACCCGATAAAGCCCGGTACCCGCAAAAAAAGGCCGGGTAGCCTGCAAAAAAACCCACCAAAAACCGGACTACCCGCAAAAAACCCACAAAAGGGTAGGGCTCGGACACCTATTTTAGAAGCCCGAATAACTTCCGGGCCTTTTAACCCAGCCCAATAAAGCCCGCTACCCACATCAAGGCGGGCCGGGCCGGGTAGCCCGGATTGCCACCTATACCAAACGCCCAGATCACAACTTTTTAAAAAAATTAGAAATAAATATCTGCTTCAAAGACGAGTTGCAGGGTGAGAGGTTATTGTGGTACATATGTCTGAAGAAACGGTAAATTAAAATGTTGTCAAGATTATTGAAGATTAGTGGACTTGTGTACGTTACCAACATTGACTAATAGTAGTATTAATTAAGGCGACACCAAAAAGAAGTCGATATTGACATTTTTTCATCAAGTACAATCATGTCCATTTTTTTTCACATTTAAGAACTGTGGATACTATCGTTTGATGTATACATTTTTTTCCCCAAATCAAACCATAGAATAGAATATTATTATTTGAGATTAACATATGTTGTAAAATCTTAAGCCTTAAGCATCAGCTTTAATTTTAGCTAGGTACAGTAGGAAATGTGTATTTTTTGGTTGCATGAAATTGTCTTTTGACATGAAACATGTGAGTTAAGTTGAGCAGTTCACATTCAGACCATTTAGGTGACAAATTAACTTCTCGAACCAAAAAGCCAAGTTATTAGCTGTCTCCCTGAAAAAATTCTATGTATTCGTATTGTTAATTAGGATTAATTAATTTTCCAAAATTAAACAACTCAAAATTCAAACCCGTTGACACTTTTTACTCGAGACATACAGTGCTAGCACCAACTGAACTTTGAAAAGATTAAGGTTCATATATTCTCCTTCATATATCATTAATGGAAATAGTAGCGCAAAAAAAAACTTGCCTGAAATAAGAGCAAGTTCATGAACAGAAAGCAAATAATTACGAATGGAAATACTAGCGCAAATACATGGTGGTTTAATTAAAGTGTTTAGCGTCTAATCTTGCCTCCAACAAACGAGGGAAAGAGTTTCACGGAAGAGATTATTACAATAAAACCATTCAAGCGTATTCACCAATAGTTTAAATTTTTAGTTCAGAATATTTATGACCAAATGGTCCTAGCTTCCCAAATATTCTAATAAAAAAGTTTGAGTAAACTAGTAAATTAGTCTTTGATTTTTTTAGGGTCATGTAGTTTAATCCATAAAAAATAGAAAAACTCAATATAATCTCTGACTTTTTATTTTTTCTATCACTATAGTTCAATTGTGTGTTTTCTGTTAATTTTTTTATGACGTGTCACGTTTAGTGACACTGTGTCACACTATTTGTCTCTATAGTGTCCAGTGCGACATAAAAATGATGTGATTTTATCAAATTTATAGTTTGAAAGACTCCAATTTCAACATCTGTGTGCTTCCTTATTCTCCCCTTTCATCTCTTCTTTCCCTCCTTTCATTGGAAGATCTAAGCCCTAATGACGTTATTTTTGTGCCCTAATGACAAATAATGTGTTACAATGTCACTAAATGTGACACATCATAAAAAAATCAACGGGAAACACATATATAGTTGGACTTTATATAGTGACAGCAAAAGCAAGAAGTCAGAGAGATTTTTATATTGGGTTTTTCTATTTCTTAGGGACTAAACTGCATGACCCTAAAAAAATCAAGTAATTTGCTAGTTTACTCAAAAAAGTTTAATTTGAGTATAATTAAGGTACGTAGGTGGATCTGTACATTATCCACGCTTCAAGCCCAGTAGTCTTCACCCAACAACTTAACCTTTTGGGATAGTTGGTTTATAACAATGATAATTACCTTGCCACTTTCTTGTTTAATTAATTAACCTGACGAATAATATTTAAGCTTAAATTGACCCATTCCATTGATGCCCTACACCGGTTATCTTCATGTGTAAAGATATTCAGTTCACACATCTTGGTCCTCCCTCCAAATGTGAGGTGAAAAAAATGAGTAGTACATTCTGAACTGAAAATAGAGTACTGAGTTGAAAATTTAGTTTATAACTAGTAATATGTTGAGAGAATTGCATTTCATAGCTAGCTATATATTTAATTATTTATTGCAACAAGTACAAATTAAGAAAATAAAATCCACTGCAATTAAGTTAATTTTCCAAGTCTCCATATATCAATTTACAATTAAGGATTTACATACATAGATATTCAGTCTTCACTCCTCAGTTTACAACTTTTTTCTGCTAATTAATTCTCTTCTAGCTATATATAGTTCTAACTTACATACATATATCATATATAATATAATTGCTATATTTATATATATACCTAGCTACAACAATAAAAGAACAAGGCCAAAAAGCAACTCATCTCCCCAAGAACACAATATGTCCCTTGAGAATGAGTTGAGCAAATCATGGTGGTTTCCTCCTGCTAACACCTCCGGCAAGATTTTCATGTTCTGTGAGCTAAAGAGCAATTCCTTTGCCTTCTCCAAAAACAAGTTTACTCCTAATTCCTCCTTTTGATGCTGCAACACTACTTGTTCTTCAACTTTATTGGGGCACCTTAGCAGTCCAATATAGCTATCCAAGTCATGAACACATGAAGGGTTTTGAACATTGAAGAAATCAAGCATTAGTTCCACACCCACATGAGCATAACAAGAACAACTCCATGGGAACTCATATCTCCCACCCAAAAAAACCCTAAAGTTTTCATTGAAGAAAACCCCTGGTAGTTTTGTGATGGGGTCATTCACATTAGCTATCCTCAGCACTTTCACACCCAATTCCTCACACCTGTTTTTGAATTCTGAGTTACCAACTCTTGGTCCTCCAAAGGAGAAAACAGTAATAGGAGTAGTAACATTATTTCTTTGATTCAATCCAAGCTCTGCTATGTCATAAGCAAGCAAAAGAGCCAAGGCACTCCCCATGCTATGACCAGCTAAAGATATGCTGAGTGTTTCCCCTTTGTATTTGTTCATCAACCTTGAAACCTCAGAGAGAAGCTGTTCCCTGCAACTCTCAAGTCCAAATTTTGAAGAGGTTTCATGAGAAGTATACAAAGAGAGGAAACCAGACTCAACTTTGACATGTGGTTGTGGATTATGTGGATCAAGCATAGCTGGTGTCAATGAACTCATCAAATTTGAAATCCATTCTTGATTGGTAACTGTTCCACGGAATGTTATCACTATGTCTCTCCTTCCAAGTCTCTTCACAGCTTCTTCATCTGATGAAACAGCCACATAACCAATCCACCGACCAGAGTTACAAGAGTTGTTTGTGATGATATTATCAGGAGGTGTGGCATAGATGTACTTTGTCACATCATATCCACACTTTTCCATTCCAACTTCCCTCAACATGCTCTTCTTCCCATACTTGCAATTCAAGTATCTTTTGGAATTTGGATCAAGATCAAAAGCCTTGTAAGAGGCTGTGACAAACTCTCCATAACGAATTATCTCTTGGCGAAGAAGAGGGTGCAAAGGGTCTAAAAGGTTTTCCCAGTTATTGCACCCTTGAACCTCTCTCCAAAAGTTGAATAGATCATTTGTTGTATTTTTGTTGATGGTGGAAGGTCTACCTCTAGTAGTAGTAGTACTTACTAGAGTAGTGTTGGAAATAGTAGTGATTCCTAGTTCGAAACCAGAAGCTACAAGTGATGATTGCCTAGAAGGAGACAAATGATTTTTTCTGTTAGGAAGTGAAACCTGACCAAAAGGATGAGAGTTTGGGTGGAGAAGGGTTTTTGAGAATGTAGTGTGATTAGGAAGGTGTGAGATGGAAGAAGCCATAATAATTGAGGGAATAATTGAATGATGGAGAAAAAGAAAGAGAGAGAGAGAGAGGGGTGAATTAATTTGGTTAATTGATCATGAAGGTGCAGGGGAGGGATGTGGTATATAAGAGAGTGGAGTTTTATATGAAAGTGGAGAAAGAAAGAAAAGGAGACCAAAAAGGCATGTTAGGCGAGGATTTGACCAAAAACTTCAAAATTTGTATTTTGGTATTATTTATGTGGTCGGTTGAGCACATTATGTCACGAGTAGGGTCAGGTTTTTTATTTTCCCCTGTTGCGGCTGGGTGCATATCACTCCTCTCCTCTCTCTAGTGAGGAAATTAAAAAATAATAATTATATAGATAGATAAAAGACAATAAAATTAATTAATTAATTAATTAACACTATCTACCTCTCTCTCTCTCTCTCTTTCCATTGAGGTTGACTTCAAATCTATACGCTAAAGGAACAGTTTTCATTTCATTCCCCTGCCACGAGTGAAACAAATTAATATATATGTCTATGGTCATTCATTCAATGCTAGCTCGTATTGATCGATTGTTGTTGTAGCTGTGAACTTAGATTTCATACTGTCCCCTGACTTTCGTTTCTTCTATATACATAAGTATATATTGACTTTCTGGTATAAGGAATCAAAATCTAATTATTTGGTTTTACAAGCAAGTTATAATTATAAGGTGTACCATATATGTATATACTGCTAATCTATTGTGTTCATGTTTCGTTTTGATATGTAGTATCTTTTCAAAATTAATTAGTGTGATAATTATGTTTATTTTTGCTAATAAAATAAAACACATGTTAGTGCGCCAAAAATAGTAGTATCTTTTCGAATATAATGGATCTAGCTAGAAGCAACATTCTAAGAAAATAATCAGTATGTATATAGTTAACGTATCTTAATTTATCAGATTAATACAAAAAAAAAAAAAAGTTGAGCCACTTAAGATTTGGGTATAGCTGCGATTTTGTGTAAATGAAAAGCTTTTACTTGTATAGCCTCATTTATTTCATTAACTTTTTACATAGAATAATTTAAAATTACTAAATTTTATGTATTAAAATAGTAAAAAAAATAATTTCAAATAATAATTAGGAGAGATTTCAAATGATATATATCTAGAGGAAATTTTATACTTTTCTATTATATTTTACATTTTAATTTATCATTTACAATTCCTTTTATACTTATAATTTACTCAACATTTATTAACAATTTTGAGAATTTAAAATTTTTCATCCAAACTCACACTTATTGTTTGGGGGTGAAGAACTAAAATATAGTTATTTTTTTACATTCGTGGTATTTATATATAAAAAGAAAAAAACGTTAAGAGAGGTTCTACTTTGCAGGAATATTAGGATGATATAATTCTATAGTATACCAAACAAAATTTGATCCCCATACCTAGTCCACTCTAGATTTTATCGGTTATTAAAGGTGGATGATGAATCTTTTTATTTTTTTATTAAATGATTCTTATACAACTATTTAAAATTTGATTTAAAGGAAAATATGAACTTTTTTTTGTGCAATATCACATGTATCATCTACGATAGGCAATCATGTTCGAGTCGGGTAGAACCTTTATAGGCAGCAAAGCTCTCCCTTCGAGTATTTAACACAGCTACATGCCCATGGCTTGAACTCGAGATCACACACTAGTTAAGTTAGAACAACTCCTTACCAATTGATCCACGTATGTACTCGGTGGTAGGGAAAATATGAACTTACAATACAATCTATGCTAGTTTTGTTAAGGATTTATCAATTTAAAGTTTGAAGGGGGGAACTTTTATATAACACAATACTATCGATTTGAGATTTTATTCTTTTCAACCAATATTTCATGAAGTTTGTGGAAATCAGTTTAATATCAGCCATTAAAAAAATAAATATTGAATCTGATGATTAGAAATTTAAATTATTATATTTTTACATTTTGGATTATAGTCTACTTTAAACAGACCCGGAATATTATACACTTTAAGATTGTCTTTCTTTCTCAATAAGAAAGTATATAATAAATTAAGTAAAGGGATATATATATATATATATATATATATAGCTATGTTCATCAGATAACCAAAAAATTATTAAAGTTGGGAATTAGAAATCAAATCGTGAGAATCTACCGGCCGGTGAACTAAAGTTTAATTTGCTATGATCAAGTTAAGAGTGTCTTACGGTGTATTGCGTACGTAAGATATATAGATGCATGTGGGAGCAAAGATAGCTAGAGAGTGTCCGACCAAAAAAAATAGCTAGAGTGCTTGTTTTAGGTTAATTAAGTTGTATTATCACTTAAGCTGGATATGTGTGTGTGTGTGTGTATCAATCTGGAGAATAGTATTTAAACTCATTAACAGTTGAGCATATTCATGTCTATGACTATATATATATATATATATATATATATATATATATATATATATACTGCAGATATATACATATAAATGTTCCTTCCACTGACCCAAAAATAAAGTCTTCTGGAAAATTAAACTATGTGCCTATACCCATAAGAAAAACAATGCACAATTAACTACTTGCAGCAGCAGCAGCCCATAATTTTGAACACCGGTAAATGGGAATGTGGAATGAAATCCTTTAGAAACACTTCAACTTGTTATATATTCAAATTAATTTCAATTCTCATTTTAACCGTCCAAACTTAATTTGTGTTATAGCATATGGATGCTTTCGTTTTTTCTAACATGCATGTAGGAGTAGGAGGGGTTTCTATTCTACTTACTTCTAGGCTAGCTACTAGGTGTGTGGTCCGATTGCAAATTGTTGAGAGTAAGATGGCTCGCGATGAATTGTTTGGATTTTTGAGAAATTAAAAAAGCGCAAAGAGGAGAGAGAGGGGCAGCGCCGACAATTTATTTTGGTACCCTCCAAGGATTTGGTATTTACATAATTATCTGCTTAGCATATAGGAGTAGTAAAGCAAATGGCACGAGTTGTAGTTGTTGTTTGACGCACGCTCGGTAGTCAACAACGCAAGAGAAGGGAATTAATGGATCGAATAATGGGAATTGGGAAGCATAGCATAATAAGCATCATTCATTCAACACGTACGCGGTGCTATAGTGACGACTTTCGTACTAGTCAGCTTTCTGACGTGGTTCTATCCATTGCTGCCTTTTGGCACGTTAATTAATTAATTAATTAATTAATTAATTAATTAATTTAGATATATAGTGTGGATCCCTCCCTCTTCACAATTATAACAAAAAAATCGATCCATATATATATATTCTTGTCATGTACTACTACCTTCTTGATTACTACTATTAAAGGCTCCATGTGGCAGTATGTGTGTGACCCTTCGCTAGCTAGCTAATTTGCTTCCCCAAGTTTTTATGTCTCTGGCGAGTGTGGCAGGCAAGGCACCATTCATTTTTTGTAAGGTGCACTGCAGACATTTATTTTCAAAGCTAGTATTCGTCAACTTTTCACTCCAACCCGCTATAAATGGTGAAAAGTACAAATTTTTGGAACCTTAAATAAAAAACAAATTCAATAAAAATCGAACTATTTCATCACATATTTATAAATATTATAGCTATACATTAGAGCTTGCAATTTTAATTTATAAGCATGAATAACTCATATGTTTTTTAGTCTGATCCAATAAAAGTTTACTACTCAAAAAATCCATAAAAAAGATTGTGTAGCCCTAAGAAAATCAAGCTACCCGTAAAAAAAATTAGGATATAGACATTTATTTCAGAAGCCCAATTATAATTCCTGCGTTTTTTAGTCCGACCTGTAAAAGTCCACATCGGGCTACCAAAAAAAAATGCAGAGCTTAAGCCTTTATTTTAGAAGTCTGAACAACTCCCAGATTTTTTAGCCTGATCTGCAAAAACCCGCATGGGGATGGATAACCAGAATATCCCAACATATATTGGCATGGATTTAAAACCATGTTTTTACATCCTTAGATTCAATTCTTAATCTTTTAAATGCTCATCCAAACATATATATATATATATATATATACACTATATTACCAAGTGAATGAATTATTTGAAATAAAATTTAAGTAATATATAATAAATTTAATAAGAAAATATTTAATGCAAATCATAATATTATATTCTATTATGAATTGTCAAAAATATCATTATCTAATAGCAAATCAAAATATTAAAATCAGCCGTATTTGACATAATATATTATCTTCTTTAATAATTTTGGTGTGGTAGCTAGGGTTTTTTTATTTCATGTTAAAGATTTCAGCTTGTATATATATTCGATATATTTCATTTTATGATTATGATATATAATTTTATATTTCTTATATGATGAATCTTATTATTTTTAAAATGAGCCATGTCATCATATTGTGCTAATGTTTTGTATAATGTCGATGCTTCCTAATATGATAAAATACTTGTTTGTTAAAAGGATGGTTAATTAAACTTGACCTATCTATAGGCGATGAGCAGGGCCGACCCAATATGTAGTGAGGCATCAAGCAAACTTTCATTTTGGGGCCTTTTAAATACATGAAGTGAAAGAAATGTGCCTTAAAAGTTAAAATTCATTTAGTAATGATTGAACCATCAACCATTGAGGAGGAAAATCAATTTATAAACCAATTAACTAGGCCTAATTATAATAATATTTTTTATTTTTTGTATAAAAGATGTTACTAACAATCGGGGGCCTAAAGCAAGGACTTGAGCAGCCTTACCCTTGGATCGGTCCTGGTGATGAGTTTATCTTGATGTTCTTCGTTTTGTGTAGTAAATTAGATGATGTTGTTATAGATCCATGCATATATGCATGTTCCCAATATATTTAGCTATATACAAGTTATTAAGAAATATATATAGACTTATTGTACCAAAACTTGGCAATATCAAAGATGACAAATTAAATTTCTCTCCTTATCCATCCAATTCTTTTATTTTTCACTCGCTCGTAGTAATACCTTGAAAATCTTGCAAGACATGCAATCACAATTTCAGCGAAATAAAGGTGTTAGGTTCTTTTTTTGTTTCCCTACCGAAATTTCAAAGGTATACTCTTGTGGCAACAATTCATTGTAAATAACTTCATAAGCACGATATAATATATATCACCAGACCAGAGTAGGAGAACGATCTAACAAAGAAGCATCCTAAATAAAGTTAAAAAAAATTGTCACTTTCATTTTGGAATGTAAGCAAGAAACTAACTAACTTTCTGGTCTTTGATACCAAACTCTATTTTGCATTGAATTGAATCCATATATCAAAAGCAAATAAAATTTTGGTCTAGTCAAACTCTTTCTTTACAGTTGGAGTTGGTATTTATATATATATATAGAATTTTAGCATGTATCTTCTAATTATATATATATATGTCTGCGATCTTCTTTAATTTTCTTCCCTTTCTGAAAATTCAAGATAAAATTCATCTTCTGCTTCTTCCTGGAAATACCTGCCCATTGTTTAGTTTGCTTCAAATTATGCCTTACTAAGTAGTACTAGAATGTTAACAAGCTTTGACGGGAAGTGTTAGGTTTTTACTTTAAGTACCTTTCTATCTTAGAATTCTTGTTCAACATGCAAATTAAAGCAGCTAGAGAAACTACAAACAAATAAAATAATTAAAATAGCATCTATGTATGTATATTGTCACCATTCAATGTTTTCAAAACTAATATTCAACAAATAAAAATATAAATGGAGATCCTGGCTGCCATTTATATTTGTATGCATATTCGTTTTGATGTCTTTATTCAACTTGCTATTGACTACTAAAATTTTAATTTTCTAGTATGCTGCTATAAATTATTATTAAATCCAATTCCTCCCTCCTATCTACGTTCTAATTAACTAACCCATTGAACATACATGCAGTTCTAACTAGCTAGCTCTATATATCTGGTCAAGCTGAAACTACTCATATATATGACTTCACTTTAAATCCGATATATGGAAACGAATCTTCTAAGGTATTCAACATTTTGAAAGTCCAAACTTGTTAATGGATATTGATAACTATATATCTACTTTTATATATATATATATATATATATATATATATATATATTTATCCATCGATCGATCTTGATCAAGAGACAATGAATATATTGCTTGCTAGCTAGCTACTTGAATGAATCTTCAATGGTTTCGCAACCAACTTGTTAGTGGCCGCCCACGATGCACCATCACAAGTGTCTTACTTTACACTTCGATCCATCGAGCAGATATATATAATTCATTTTCTTAATTTACATTAATATATACATACACATATAACATAATTAATTAATAACTGTACATGTTATATTAATTAACAAGATTTTTAATTTTTTCAGTAAATAGATTTTATTCTATTTCAATCCTTTACCACTAAGACTTAAGAATGTTTAGTATTATTATAGATATATATAGTTTTTTTCCCTTAAAAAAGGGATAAGTTGTAAAGTTACTAAAGAAAAGTCACCTTTTATGACCATGGAAAGCAGCCTTATAGTGAACGCTACGATTGCTAGATGCTTTATCTATCAATGAAAGAATGCTTTTTCCTGCTCATTCTGTATATATTTTATATTTCCTATCCATTTTAACATAATACAAAGGACAATAACGA
Source organism: Sesbania bispinosa (assembly GCA_026901365.1). NCBI lineage: Eukaryota > Viridiplantae > Streptophyta > Magnoliopsida > Fabales > Fabaceae > Sesbania > Sesbania bispinosa. Next base: position 3,667,905 of record QLOH01000003.1, read on the forward strand.
CAAGATCTTTTTATAAAAGAAACAGCATTATATGCTTTTTATATTTTTTTTTATTTTACTTGGTAGATTAATTAATTCTTTAAAAATTCTATATAACTTAATTTTAATAAGTGATGCAAATTATATATCAATAATACGGAAATTACAGCAGCGAAGTGCATTAATTGTATAGTTTTCTTAATAATAATTAATTGTATATATAGCCTAAATGTGTTTTACATGGAATTTTCTAATTTTTTTTAATTTACAAAAAAATTCAAATAGTTATCCTTTCCAAAATGAAATGGAATCTTCATTTTGATAACTTATATATTTCTTGAAAATTTATGGAACAATTTGTTGAGAGGTTTAATATTGGTTAGTCATAAAATTTTATATAAGGTTACGAATGAATATATAAGGATATTTTTTATACATCTAATATATTAATTCTTTCACGCTAACTGAAGAATATCCGTTGTAAATTCCGTCAAAAAAAAAGAGAATATCCATTATATAAATAAAATATTATATAGGGTTAGTTTGGATAAAGTTTTAGGATTTAATTGATATACGTTGTCAATGTAAAAAGGTTTTATAGAAGAACTCATGGGAGAAAATAAAAAAAAATAGAATAAAATAAGAAGGTAAAATTAATTCAATTTCTCTTATTAGTTGAAATTAGTCTTTACAACTCCAATCTTTTCAGTAGATACTCTCATTTAACTTCTCCATAATTAATTAATTTTAATTTATGAAAAAAATTAAATTCATTTTTTTCTTGACTTATTCTATTTTATTTTCTCATAAGTACTTTTAAAAAGAAGTTTATATATCTAATATGACCGATAAATGCATTCTTTAGAAACAAGGTCTTTCATCACCTTGAGAATCACTATACATAACCAACATAATTAAATTTCATGCAATTTTTATTTCCTGTTTTTATTTTCTATTTTTTTAATTGTTTTCTGAAATTTTACAAAGGAAAAACTGGAAATGTTGGGGAAACAAAAATTTGTTATTTCCAGTATTTCCAGTTTTTCCTTTGTAAAGCTTGTTTGGTTTGTATTTTCATTTCCTATTTTCATTTTTTTTCCTGTTTTCTAGAATTTTACAAAGGAAAAATTGGAAATGCTGGAAACAAAAATTTGTTGTTTTTCAGCATTTCCAGTTTTTTCTTTGTAAAATATCATAAAACAAGAAACAGAATAAAAACAGAAAATGGAAACAAAAATAAAAATGTAAACCAAACAGGCCCTTAAAAAACATGAAACAAAATGAAAATAGAAAACAGAAACAGGAAATGAAAATGTAAACCAAACAGCTCTAACCATCCTAAGCCCACACATAATCCCAAACACTAAGTTCTTCGGTCCAAACACAATACACGCAATATTTCCAACCATGAATAGATGATGAGCTCCACAATTTTTTGTCAGGGACTCATCGTATTCTTTCAACCAATTTATTTAACAAAATTAAGTATGATATATGTTTACATTACGTTTTCTAACAATTTGTCGAAGTTCAATAATGAAAAATAGGCCGAATATGTCTTGAGTTTTTATAAAATTAACGAATTTTTCTTTTTGTTCAATAATGAATTTTTTTAAAAAAGTATCCTCCCAATTTTTTTATTTTAAAATAATCCATACCGTGACACTTGTTCTATTAAGTATTAACTAGTGTTGATGTGTAACAGCTGAGACAGAACCAGGTTGTAGGGAAAAGGGGCAGTCGCCCCCCTCCCCCTCCTTTAACTGGATCAAAAACCCTACAAAATATATGCATCAGCCCCCCCTACGCAATATATGCCACAGAGTGCAACACCATTAACTGCATCAGCCCCCCTTACACATTTTTTCTGGTTCCGTCCCTGTGTAACAGTATCATCCACCATCTCACTCATCATCAATCTCAACCCTCAAATCCACCCTCTATGTTCTCTTCTTCCTTCATTTACAATCTCCGCTCCCTTTACTCCCTCATCCATATGCCACATTTAAACCAAAAACACTAGAATTCATTCAATCAATAGTTAGTTTAGATTTTGATTTCTTTTTCTTTTTCTCTCTTTTTTTTTTTCTTCTATTTTTTTGGGTTATTATTTGTTCTTCCTTTCATGCTTGCTGCTTGTCAATTCTTCAAAATGTAATAGGATGAATACAAACAAAGGAAGCTTTAAGGAGAAGGAGGATTGTAGAAGAAAATTCTCTTTGCAAAAGATGGGAGTAATCATCTAGTCATCTTTTGCTTTCTTGCAAGGTTACTTATTTTGTTTTCTCCTACTATAACTAGTTAGGAATATCAATTGTTCTTCCTATTAACTGTTGAGAACATTTCCTTCAACGTGTACATTTATCAAAAAGGGGGGGAAACATGCTTGGCTTTCAATTTGGTTTTCTATGATTGGTCAATTTTACTATCTAGGAACAATGCCATTTTCAAAAATGAGTTTTTAGATTTGAACAGGTTGTGTGACATATAAATTTAGATCTTGGTGTTGGATTAAGGCTAGGTTGAAGGGTGTTTACTTCTTTTAGGATTGGCTCAATGAATTATTTTATTGTTTCAAATATTTGTAATTTTACGTTTGTATCTTAGGCTTGAAGTTTATTTTGTTTATAAGGGTTGGAATACCCCATGTACTCTTTTAATTTTACTATATTTTGTTCATAAAAAAATTAGATGGCTCCAATTTCAACATATGATAATGCATGGCTTTGTAGAATTCTAGAATCAGTTTATTTCTATGTTTAAGCTCTTTCTTAACAAGTGATTTTGTGCAAACTCCCAACTATACATAATATAGTGAAAAATAAAGTAATATTTGATTATCAATCACTGTTGTGTGTATTTTGCTCGGATTACATTGAAACTTGTAATCTCATTTTTTTTCTTATAAATACTTTTTAACAATTTGATTGATGGTTTACTATAGTCTTGATAGACTTATTTTCTTCAATATCAAGGCTAGGTTTGTTGGGGTTGAAACTTAAAATTTTACTAAGTTATAAGAGATTAATATTTTTCGAATGCAAAGACATATGAAGAGAGATTCGAAAGAGTTATTATTGATCAAGATTCGAGTTAACTTAGTGAAATTTGAAAAGTTTATATTATTTCGAATTTGAAAAGAGATGTTGATTTCTGAATATGCATCGAAATATAAAGTAGCCTTTATATAAGATATGTATTCAAATTCGAAATGCTTTTTGATAGCAAGAAGAAAGAATTCTAGATGAATTCGTTCATTTGTTGAATATGAATCAATTCTGAAGACATGAGACTTAAGATAAATACAAGTTTTTTATTCACATGTGAATGCAATTCGAATTACATGAGAAATTCGAATGAAATACATAAAGAAAAATATAACATGTGGTTGAAGAAGATAAATTATTTCAAGTCTGATCAAGTTTCAAAGACGTGATTCGAAGTTCAAATGGAGATCAAAGACTAACTCAAGAAAAGAAAGACGTTCTGGATAACTTAGAAGAATTTATGAAGTCAAAAGTCTGGAAATGAATTCGAAGACCTATCATATTTTGAAAGACAATTCGAAGACTCATCGGATTTCAAATGGAGCAGTTATCAGAAGTTAACACCCAGAGACAAATGTCAAGATCTCAAGCAAGCAGTTAATGAAAGTTACTATATAAAGACAGATGTCAAGATCTCAAGCAGTCAGTTATTTTTCAAATAGAAGACCGTTGTTGCTTTTAATACGTGTCACACTTAGAAATTTGACACCTCAATTAGGCTTGTAAACGTGTCAAAATCCTGTTAAGTGTCTGTTAGAATAGAAGTCTATAAATAGGCAGAATTCTAATGTAATAAGGGTTGGATTTCATTTTACCGAAACTCTCTGAAAACACCCAACGTCTAACATCGTAAACGACTAAGAGGTTACAAAGGAGATTGTCCAGTATGTGTATCCATATCAACTTTTCATTAATGCAATCTACAATTCTGCAAATTTTCTTTTCTTTGATTACTTTCTGCTCTTACATTTCTGCACTTTTTCTTTGATTTGTTTTCTTCTTGCAATTAAATTTCTGCAACTTTTTCTTTCTTTTATTTAAATTCTGCACTTTCACTTCTTGCACTTTGTCCTTAATTCTTCATTTTCAAATCTTTTTTTATTCATCTTTTCTCTTTGAAATTCTATTTCATTTTGCAAAAGTGATTCTTTCGAATTCATTCTTTTGGAAGAAATCAGTTATTCAAAATTTTGTTACTCTTTGAATGCAATTTATGAGTAAACCTAATTTTTAAAAGAACCTTTAGAGGATTCAGATTCTAGTCTCAGATTGTACTTTTAGAATCAAGAAAGTTTTCGAACTTAATTGAAAATTTTCACAACAAACAAATTGGCACGCCCGGTGGGACTAAGTGCTGAATTAGTTTCAGAAAGTGTATGATCTTGAGAAGTGGTAGAACCATTTCTAATTCAATGGCAAATAATAACCGAAACAGAAACACTTCAGAAAATGTTACTGGAAATGCTTCTGCAAATCAAGGAAGTCCTACAAATCACAGGAATAATAATGAGTCTGTAAACAATAATGAGACTAAGGGAGTGGAAAATAACAATAGTGTGAACCGTGATCAGCGTGATCAGGCGCTTAACACTACTCAGGCTGAAGATCCTGTAAGGTCTCAGGCTATGAGCACAAATCCACTATCAAGTGGGGGCATACAGGTTACAAACGCAAATGTTAGGCCTCCCCCACATGGGCTTCCTTTCGGTTTTGTTCCTTCTATTCAAGGAACAGCCCCAGTCACATACACAAGTACAATGACACCTGCATTCAATCATGCTAGTTCTTCGAACTTAGGCATTTTTGGAACTGGTATCTCCGGGTTAAATTATGGACAGATTTCGAATACTTTGACAAATACTGCTTTGAATTCGATTAAGCAACAAGTGGATGAAAGTAACCATGAAATGCTTAACATGTTATCCACTCAATTAACAACAGTTATAAATCCACTTATTGAGAACACTAATCAAAATTATAATACATTGGCTAGGCAAATGGCTAGGATTGCTGATGTATTCGGGGCTCCTCCAGATCTTGAAAACCAACAACAGGTTAATGTTGGCCTTAATCAAAACCAGAATCAGAACATTGGAAATTATAATGGTGCAGGGGAGAATAATGAACAACCTATTCTTCGAGAGCCAATTCAAAATATGAATGCTCAACCATTAATTTTGAATAGGAATCAAAATGCTGATGAGGTTTTAGAAAGAATAAGGCAAAACAATATTGGGGGGCAACAAAATATAGCAAATATAGTTGAATTAGTGTTGAATAGACATGGATTCGATGTAGGCCAAGCCACTAGACCATGTTTCATTTCTCCATTAACACCATATGTGTTGCAAACTGAATTACCAAGGGGATGGAAAGTCTCAAAATTCACTAAGTTTGCAGGAGAAGTTAATGAATCAACAATCGAATACATTGCAAGGTATCATGTAGAATGTGGGGACATAACTAATAATGAAAATCTGAAAATGAAGTATTTCCCAAGTTCCCTAACAAAAAATGCTTTTACATGGTTCAAAACCTTGTCTCCTGGTTCGATTCATACTTGGAATCAGTTAGAAAGACAGTTCCATGAACAATTCTTTAGAGCTGAAACAAAAGTTACCCTCATGGATTTGGTTATTGTTAGATGAACTTCAGATGAATCTACAGATTTAGGCAAATGAGAGCTAGATGTCTTGTACCAATTCCTGAAAATGAATTAGTTAAAATAGCAGCAGGAGGTTTTGACTACTCAATTCGAAAGAAGATAGTTAATCAAAAATTGAGAGACATGGCCCAATTGGCTGAAAGAGTTAGGCAAAGTGAGCAGTTAAAAATGGAAAAAGAAAAACATAGGAAGATCAAAAAGATAAATAGAAGAGATAAAATTGCCTACGTTGATGTTAATGAAAATTTTAGTGATGAGAACTCAGATTTCGATGAAAACGAAATTGATGTTACTGAGTTAAAACCAGGACCTCCTTACGCGTGTTCTTTCCTTAGACCATATAATAATAATTCAGGGAATCAAACTGCACAAAGTAAGTATCCCAAAAAGACATATGGTTTTGATATATCGAAAGCTGAACAAATCTTTGATATCTTAGTAAAGGATAAACAAATTGTCCTTAGTGATGATCATAAGATTCCTACTTTCGAACAACGAAAAGGAAAGAAATATTGTAAGTTTCACAATGCATTTGGTCATTGGACTAACAGTTGTATTCGTTTCAGAGATCTCATTCAAGAGGCCATTAAAGATGGTAGGTTGAAATTTGAAGAAAAGCATAAAATGACAATGAAAGTTGATTCTGATCCATTGAATGTCAACGCCAGTTATGTTGATATTGTTGAAATAAACATGGTAGGAGCTGAACCTGCTATAGATTCAAAAACAGCAATAGACATTGCAATTGAGGAATTCGAAAAGGAAGTGAAAGATATCTTCCCAAAAAGCAATGAAACCTTGGTTGATTTCTTGCTACGAAAGAAAGAGGAAAATACTGATGTTTCTATTTGTCCTCGTTATAGAGCAGTTTTCGATAGACTGGTGGCTAAGTCTTTTAAGTCATCAGAAATAAAAAAGCATTATCAACAAATTGTCAATCAAAGGATTCAGAAGGTAACAAGGCCTGTTTCGAATGCTGAAATTTGAAGACCTCCTTTTCAGAAGAACTATGAAATGACTAGGGGCAAACTCCTATGTTCCAAAAGCCTAAAACTTATGTGCCTCCTTCGAATGTTCCTCCTAATAAGTGGATTCGAGTAACAGATAGTCAAGAGTATCGTCAGAATCCACAAGTGCTTAGGCAGTATAATAATTCTTTCAATGGAAAGTCTTTCATGACTAAGACACAATGGAGGAGAAATCAGCATTGGAACAAGGAGGCAGTTCTTCAAATTTCTCAAAGAATTTGAATGCTAAAAATGCACAATTAATTCAAGTGCAAGGTGCTTCCAGTCAACCCACATACTCCCAGATCCTTCAGAAAGATAAGTTAAGTGTTCTATCAAAAAATAAGGTTTTGGTTGAGGAAGATTTACTTACAGATGATTTCGAGATTGGGTTTCCAGATAGAATAGAAGATATTTGTGGAGTAGTTTCGATTCTGCCTGCAGAATTCGAGAAAGAGTATGTAGAAGGTTTTGAAGATGATTTCATAGAAGATGAGTCATATATCAGTGCCACAAACTTATTACACTTGTTTATCAACACAAGCCATTAAATAAGATTCAACAGTGTTCGATAGACCTTCTATTGGGATGTTGTCTCATATCAAACCTTTGTTCATTCAGGCTCAAATTGAAGGGATTGTTGTAATTAAAGTTTTGGTTGATGGTGGAGCGGCAATCAATTTATTGCCAAGTTCTTTGTTGAAGAAATTCAACAAAAAGAAGTGTGATTTGATGCCACACAACATGATCATTACAGATTCCAGTGGAAAGATGTCCAAATCAGAAGGATTGTTGTGTTTTGACGTGACTATGGGATCAGTCAAAAGACCCATTGTTTTTGTGGTGGTACCTTTGAAAGCAAATTATAATGTGCTTTTGGGGAGAGAATGGATTCATGGGGTAGGAGCAGTTCCTTCAACTGTTCATCAAAAGTTATGTTTATGGAATGATGATGGCATTGCAGAATATGTTGAAGCTGATCAAACCTTTTTACAAGGTGGACTGTGAGAAGTTGATAATGAATCAAACACCGTGTATAATTGAAAAACGTTGTTTTACTCCTAGTAAAATTCCACACAAGGCATTTTTTTAATGTTGAGTATGGTTTGATAATTCAAAGTGCAACTGGTCCTTCAGGGACCACCTCTACTTTTGGATGGATTTCAGAAGAAGAGTGATTTCGAGCTTCATAGCTCGAACCTCAGCATATAGTGCTAAGAGAAGGTTTAAAGCGGCTTTAGAGGCTGCAGATTATAGAACGGTCTTCGAGACCGAAGCTAATTTTGAACAAGAATTCAAAAGAACTTTTGAAACGGCTTCTGTAGCCATACAAGATGTTGAATGCAAAGATATAGAAGATTCAGACATGAGACTCGAAGAAGAGGAGTTACCTTTTGAAAAACTTGATTGCATATATGATGATACTTCTCTTGGTTTCGAAAAAGCTTTGTCTCATGGAATTGAAAAGATGGAGGCTCAAGATCCTCTTGAAGAAGTGAATTTGGGAGATGTCGAAAACCCAAGGCCAACTTTTGTGAATAAGTTTTATCAGAAGATTTTAAGTATAGGTTGGTCGAATTGCTTAAAGAATATAAAGACTGCTTTGCATGGGATTATCATGAAATGCCTGGTGTAAGTAAATAGCTTGTGGAACATAAATTACCTACGTTTCCTGGTAAGAGACCTGTGAAGCAAGCACCTCGAAGATTTGCACCTGAAATTATATTGAAGATTAAAAGTGAAATCGAGGGGTTATTAAAAGCTAAGTTCATTCGAACTGCCAAGTATTTTCTAGGCTTCTTGGTTCACCAAAAAGGAGTTGAGATTGATAAAAATAGAGCAAAGACAATTCTTGAAACTTCTACTCCTTCGAACAAGAAGCAATTGCAGTCTTTATTGGGTAAAATCAATTTTTCTGAAGATTCATTGCAAATCTTTCAGCCAAAACCAAGGTGTTTTCTCCTTTGTTGAAACTCAAAAAGGAAGAGAAATTTGAGTGGAAAGAAGAACACCGGGTGGCATTCGAAGAAATAAAGAGGATTCTCACAAATCCTCCAATTATGACACCTCCAATTCAAGGAAAGCCTTTGAAATTATATATCTCTGCATCTGAAAAGGCATTAGGAAGTATGCTTGCTCAAGAAGATGAAAATGGAATTGAAAGAGCAGTGTATTATCTTAGTAGAACTCTAAATGATGCTGAGACTTGATATTGTGCTATCGAGAAATTATGTTTATGTCTTTACTTTTCTTGTACTAAGTTAAAGTACTATGTAAAACCTTTTGACGTTTATGTAATTTTTCATTATGATATAATAAAACACATGTTATGGAAACCTATTCTTTATAGTAGAGTAGGAAAATGAGTGTTAGCTTTAACCGAATTTTTGCTAACATACCTCCCATTAAAAGTTGTGAAAGGCCAAGTTATGGCTGATTTTCTAGTTGATCATCCTCCTATTCGAATTAATGAATTGGACTTCGTGGGTTTAAAACCTTGGAAGTTTTATTTCGATGGATCGAAACATAAAGCAAGTGTTGGAATTGGAATTCTTTTAATTTCACCTGAAGGGTTACCAACAAAAATAACGTTTCGAATAAGGATGGATCGTTCAAATAATGAAGTTGAGTATGATGCTTTATTATTAGGATTAGAAATTCTGATCTCATTCAAAGCTAAACAAGTTTTGATTCGAGGGGATTCACAATTAGTGATCAAACAAGTCACTAAGCAGTATAAATGTTTGAATCCTAGATTGTCAAAATATTTATTAAGAGCTTTTCAGTTACTAAGGTATTTTGATGAAGTTGAATTTGAACATATCTCTCAAATTGATAATGAAATTGCCAATGAATTGGCACAAATTGCTTCTGGTTATAAAATTTGTAACTCTAAATTCGAAGAGTTGATTCAATTAAAGAAGAATATGCCAATTATGAATTTCAAAGTTTTAGACATTGAAACTTTAGATGTTGGTGATTGGAGAAAATCTTTAGTTGAATACTTGCAAAATCCAAGTATGCAAGTTGATCGAAAAATGAAGTACATGGCTATACATTATGTAATTTTGGCTAATCAATTATATAAGAAAGCACATGATGGTAATTTACTTCGATGTTTAGGGGAATCAGAAGCATACCAAGCTTTGATTGATACTCATCAAGGGATTTGTGGAGCCCATCAAGCATGTCGAAAAAAGGAATGGGTCTTAAAAAGACAAAAATTATATTGGCCTTCAATAGCCAAAGATTGTAATGATTTTTCGAAAGCCTGTGAGAAATGTCAAAAACATGGTTTTATACAACAAATCCCTGCAAGTGAGTTACATTCAATAATAAAGTCATGGCCTTTTAGGGGATGGGCTATTGATTTGATTGGTTAAATTCATCCTTCATCATCTAGGGGGCATAAATACATTATAGTGGCTATATATTATTTTACAAAGTGGGTAGAGGCAATCCCACTAAAGGATGTAGCTCAAGAAGACGTGATTAATTTCATTCAAGAAAACATAGTTTTTTGATTTGGTCTTCCTGAATCTATTTCAATTGATCAAGGAACTGTGTTTACAGACCAAAGAGTTAAGAGGTTTGCACAAAAAAATGGAATTAAACTTCTTACTTCAACCCCTTACTATGCACAACCAAACGGGAAAGTTGAAGTTGTAAATAAAACGATTATTTCCTTGATTAAGAAACATATTGACCAACGACCTCGAAATTGGCATAAAACGTTAAGTCAAATTTTGTGGGCATATCGAAATTCTTCTCGAGATGCAACGAAATTTACACCTTATAAATTGGTTTTTGGTCATAATTCAGTTTTACCAGTTGAAATTCATTTGCAATCATTAAGAGTGCAAAGACAATTTGATTTACCCACTCAAGATTATTATAACTTGATGTTGGATGAATTAAATGAATTGGATGAGTTTAGATTAAGAGCCTTAGAAAATATCACCAGGCAAAAAGAACAAGTATCTCGAATTTACAATCGTGAATTAAAATCTAAGTCTTTTGACGAATGAGATCTTGTCTGGAAAGTAATTTTACCTGTTGATAAAAAATCTAAACGATTTGAAAAATGGTCTCCGAATTGGGAAGGACCATTCGAAGTTGAAAAGGTATTTTCGAACAATGCGTATTAGATTAGAGAATTATAAGGTGATAATCGAATCCTAAGTATAAATGGAAAATACTTGAAGCAATATAAACCAACTCTACATGAAATTAAGATTGTTTAAAGCATTCAGATTAGTTGGTGACTCCAAAGCACCAATCAAAAGTGTTTAAACAAACAGTAGAAAATAAAGCAAAGATAAAAAGGGGGATTTTCTTTCATCGACCCATACACTTGGTTCAGATCCTTATATTGCTGCAATAAGACTTTGTCCCTGTAATCAAGGCTGGTCAAAAGCTCGTTCGATTTCACCAATTCACTAGAAACATATTTCACTCCGTTGAGGAGTTCGAGCTTTTTATTTTCAAGTTTGGACGTCGAAGTCTTACAACTATTTTCTTCTAAGACTAGAATCTTGTCATCCTCTTGTAGTTTCTTGATTTGTTCTTCAATGGTCTTACGCTTTTCTGCAATGGAGGATAATTGAACAGTAAGAGCCCCCATGCTTTCATTAAGTTTTGAAACTTTGGTTCTGGAATCCTTTAGTTTCTCTAACATATATATCATCATTTTTTACTCTAAATTCAGAAGCCTTAGCAGCATTTGTCTGATGTTCTTTCAAAATATTTATAGCTTTAACATAGATATTCTTGAAAGTATTTAACCCATTGAGTTGTTGTATAGATAAGCTGCTTTGCCGAGCATAAATTGCCTCAAGCTTCTTTTCTACCATGTATTGGTATTCAACATCCTTTGGGAAAATGTTGAGGAAATCATCAATGAATATCAAATTCCTCAAACCTTCAATCAAATCCTCCACAGATTCAGTTGTTGGTTGATATGACCTAGAATCTGAATGAGCAGAGGATATTGAACCTTCACCTATTAAAAGGTCGAGGACAGCGAAAGGATTTTCATCCAATACATTCAAGCATTCCTTCAAGCTTAAGGGGGTTAGAGATTTTATTGGAAGAACTGGGCATAGCTTCTGAAGTATTCAAAGGAGTGGTTTGTTGAGCAACAGTCATTTCACTTTGAATCTCTAAAGGATTTTCAGGAATTATGTTCTCTTTGACTTGAGTAGAAGGGATGTCAGTCTTTTATTGATCTTTAGGGGGATCCTTGGTCAGAGGAGAATTTGTTTTAGTCAGATTTTTTGTTTCATTCTCTTTCAACTGAGAAGCCTCGGGAATGGACTCTTTTTCGACCTTATCCTTGAGACCTGGTTCGACCCCTGTCATTTCAGTTTCTTGAACATCACCTTCTTTCTTTGATTCTTTTTCTTTTTGAAAGACATCATCTTCTGGTCGAGATTCTGGAGGGGAACTTACACTTTGTTATTTTTCTTCACTTTCTTCTTTTGAAGAATGTTCTTGACCAGATTGATTTGTTGGAGTTGGTTCAGCTGCTGATTTCGAAGATGAATTTATAGTCTGAACCTACAATTAATGAATATTAGAATAAGAATCATTCAAAGAGAATTTATAATTCTAAGGAAGGAATTCGAATTTCCACCTCAATGCCTTCTGGTATTAGCATTTTCTTTGGCCTTGGTCTCTTATGAGCGATATGTTTCACTCGAAGAGCATAATATTTTCTGGCCACCTATTTGAGATGAGAGGATGGATGAATGATTAAAGGAAATTATTAAATGAGGATTATAAAGACTTTAAAAAGTTATTACCTCTGAAGCTCCAACTTTCTTCTTCTTAATAATTTTTGAAGACCCATCAGTTGGGACTGGTCTAGATTTTGAAGGAAGTTTAGGTTCTTCCTCTTTTTCATCTTATCCTTCTCATCTGAACTTTCCTTTGCCTTCGAACTTCTTGAATCAGAACGTGCTTTTGTTCTCCTTTCAGCATGAGGATTAGAAGGTGGAGGAGAACTAGAAGAATCATTCTCTGATCGAGAATCTTTCTTAAGCTTTAAGAAACAAAAGATTTGATCAGAATATATATATATATATATATATAGGAACTTGTTAAGAGAATGAGTTCGGAATTTTAAATACCTTTGGATCACTAGGGTGGCAGATTCTGAAGTTTCTTGAACTTGTTTTTTCTTGATTCCTCCAGCAGAGGAACCTGTTTTAACTTTTTTATCCTTTGAAACTTCAGGAGAAGTGGAAGGCTGAATAAAATTTGTTCAAAAGGTTGATAAATTTTGAAAAGACTTCATAAAAGGTGAGCATTCCTTCAAATGGCCTAAATACTTGCTTCACGTCTTTGTACTGCTACACTTCGACCAATGGAAGGCAAGGAAGTTGAAAGGTTTGCTGAGAGAAAGAGATATTTTACAACCTTTCTTCATTTTATTAAAATATTAGTTTCTACAAAAGTTAGTATGTTTCTTCGAAACTAATATTTTAAGGGGGCATTTGTTGGGGTTGAAACTCAAAATTTTACTAAGTTATAAGAGATCAATATTTTTCGAATGCAAAGGCATATGAAGAGAGATTCGAAAGAGTTATTATTGATCAAGATTCGAGTTAACTTAGTGAAATTTGAAGAGTTTATATTATATCGAATTTGAAAAGAGATGTTGATTTCTGAATATGCATCGAAATATAAAGTAGCCTTTATATAAGATATGTATTCAAATTCGAAATGCTTTTTGATAGCAAGAAGAGAGAATTCTAGATGAACTCGTTCATTTATTGAATATGAATCAATTCTGAAGACATGAGACTTAAGATAAATACAAGTTTTTTATTCACATGTGAATGCAATTCGAATTACATGAGAAATTCGAATGAAATACATAAAGAAAAATATAACATGTGGTTGAAGAAGATAAATTATTTCAAGTCTGATCAAGTTTCAAAGACGTGATTCGAAGTTCAAATGGAGATCAAAGACTAACTCAAGAAAAGAAAGACGTTCTGGATAACTTAGAAGAATTTATGAAGTCAGAAGCCTGGAAAGGAATTCGAAGACCTATCAGATTTTGAAAGGCAATTTGAAGACTCATCGGATTTCAAATGGAGCAGTTATCAGAAGTTAACACCCAGAGACAAATGTCAAGATCTCAAGCAAGCAGTTAATGAAAGTTACTATATGAAGACATATGTCAAGATCTCAAGCAATCAGTTATTTTTCAAATAGAAGACCGTTGTTGCTTTTAATACGTGTCACACTTAGAAATTTGACACCTCAATTAGACTTGTAAACGTGTCAAAATCCTGTTAAGTGTCCGTTAGAATAGAAGTCTATAAATAGGCAGAATTCTAATGTAATAAGGGTTGGGTTTCATTTTACCGAAACTCTCTGAAAACACCCAACGTCTAACATCATAAACGACTAAGAGGTTACAAAGGAGATTGTCCAGTATCTGTATCCATACCAACTTTTCATTAATGCAATCTACAATTCTGCAAATTTTCTTTTCTTTGATTACTTTCTGCTCTTACATTTATGCACTTTTTCTTTGATTTGTTTACTTCTTGCAATTAAATTTCTGTAATTTTTTCTTTCTTTTATTTAAATTACGCACTTTCACCTCTTGCACATTGTCCTTAATTCTTCATTTTCAAATATGTTTTTTATTCATCTTTTCTCTTTGAAATTCTATTTCATTTTGCAAAAGTGATTCTTTCGAATTCATTCTTTTGGAAGAAATCAGTTATTCAAAATTCTGTTACTCTTTGAAAGCAATTTTTGAGTAAACCTAATTTTAAAAAGAACCTTTAGAGGATTCAGATTCTAGTCCCAGATTGTACTTTTAGAATCAAGAAAATTTTCGAACTTAATTGAAAATTGTCACAACAAACAAGGTTAGAAGAGGAAAAACTTAAGAAGGCGTGTATGTTGATTCACAGTTGTTTGAAGCTTTTTTTATATAATCATAAATATATTAATTAACTAGAATACCTCATAGTACCAGAGGTACTCAACTAAATATAACCACCAAAGTTTCAAGAACAAAATGAACTTCCGCAAACCAGAAGACTCAAATAAATAAAATCAGTCCCAACACAATAGAAACTAAAAACCATAGACTTCCAAAAAAATAAGTACAATATCACAGTTCAAGAAAACTCCAAACATCAATAAATCAGAATTAAGTAACTTGTTGAATAAGCTTCAAGATTTAAGTACCAGTTTAAGAATTGAAGATGGGACCAGTGAGCTTTAGCATAAAACCATTTTCATGAAGTCATTTTTATCATATCCCCCAAATGAGAAAAATCACAAGACTACTTTCTAAAATTAATATCATTGTGGACAAATCATAAAGACCATAACACAGATCCCATAAAGACCAAATTAAAATCACAGTTGTTTGATGTATATGAAATTTTTTGTAATAGAATTATTTTTAAACATGAGAGGTTTGATTTTTAAATTTAGTTAAAATTAGATCTTGTAAAAATTGTTTTCAGCATTGGATTGGATGAGGTTTCATTTTTATTTTTGATCTAGACTAAACCAAGCATTCCTCACCCAAGCCAAATATCTACATCTCGGTAGCCTCAGCTATCAAGCTGGGGGATAACTGTTCCGGACTTGGTCAAGATTGACCTCAACCAGGCCGAGACCTAGAACCCAAAAGTATATATCTCATATCTGAGGAAACTAACCGACCGACATGCCCTAGAATCAAGAAGCCTTCACCATGCCTATCCAACATGGCACATCCCGACTACCTACCAAGCCTCATTGCATTTAATGCGCCTCATAATTGACTGAGATGAGTGACATGGCCACTGACATAAGCAATCTGATTAAGTGACTATTACATGAGTATTACGGCTTGATGTGACAGGTATAATCATCTAATAATGTCACCCCAAGTTGCACGTCATATCAGCTACAATAACCCAAAAACCCTATATATAGCTTCATCATCATAACACCAAGGTAACCATCTAACCGTACAATCATCCTATTATGCTCTTACTAACTTGAGCGTCAGAGTGTTCTTTGTATGTACCTCCACCATATTCCACCACCAGAGACACCAGCCAGATACCTTTATTCAGCCTTGTTGTCATGCCTACCTCGATTCATCATCCCGGATCCTCCTCTAGACCACGATCAATTTTCAAATTAATGTACTTGTCTTTTGCAGTGTTCAAATTAAAACAAGTTGAGAAGGTAATGACTTTGTATTTGTTTGAGAGTTAAAGGACTCTGTATATCTTATAATAAAAAATTATTAAAAAAGGTAATGTATTTCTTTCTTTTTATAAAAAAATCTTGAAATATTGTATATATTTTAAAAAAATATAATACTCTTATAGTACTATTTTACATAAAAATAATCGTTGTTTTTGTTTGAATCTTGATATTGTATGTGTGTCTCAACCTTCTTCTGCTTGTTCAAGTTTGATTTTCTAGAATTTTATAGGGGTTTCTTTCCCTGAAAAAGTCTTCTTATGGATCTTGGGTTTTGCCGTCCACTTTACCAAAAAAATTAGGATCTATTTGATTTTAGATATTTTATTAAAAATTATGAATATATCATCTTATTTCTAGTATATCTCTTATTTTCAAAAATTAATATAAAAAATAGTGAAAATACAAACTACACCCAATTTTGTATAGGGGAAGGTAATTAATGCATAGGTTGGTATATTATCCTTTATAAGAGTTGGTTTGGACATAAACCAGACATATTCATGGGAGATGGTGATATACATGTATAAAGAGTTGGTTTGGACATAAACCAGACATATTCATGGGAGATGGTGATATACATGCCATGTGGTGGGTGCAGTCACAGCCCAAAATCAAAACCATTTTTTTTAATGTGTGAAATGTATAACATTAATTAACCAAACATTACGATCTAAATATATCTGCCACTTTCCTAAAACTTTATTATGTTTAATTCTTTCTAATTCAACCTCTAAATATATTCACTCCCTAATGCTGAGGCGATGGTGTGAATAGGAGGCACACGTGTGACTATTATGCTTATGTCAACTGGACATGCTTAGACATTATAGGTCCTTGTAGGTTCCTCTAAAATTAAAGCTTAGTTGTAGGCAGATAGTAGCTATAATATTTTTTCTTTTAAAGGCCGAAACATTAATAATAGGATTATAGCATCTTTGAATGAGTATTGAGAGGATTTACAATAACGTAAGAATATGTAAGGAGTAAACCATCACTTTCATCCCAACGTATTTCACCAATTTTAAATTTATCTTTAACATTACAGTAATTCATTAATAGTTTCCTGAATTATGTAAAAAAGAAATCATCAATTTATGTACCCCTATATTTTATATTAATCAAACAATTTAGTTCATGTATAAGGACTAAATTGATGATTAATTTTTTATATATTTAATGAATTACTGTAATGTTAGGGATAAATTTGAAGTCGATGAAATACGTTGGGGATGAAATTTGTGATTTACTCAATATGTAATCGTGGTTTGAAAATTCATGTTTGAGCTAAAATGATAAATTATAAATTTTGTGTTGAGTTGAGAAATTTATATTAAAGTTTATTGTAAACTTACTTTTAAAAGAAGTAAATTACATCAAGTCCATAAAAATTTAAACTTGTAAACGCTTATCGAAATACAGATTTAAATCTTGAGTTTTTTTATTACTATTTTTGGACATAATTATAGTAATTGTGTATAAATTTTTTAGTTTCATAATGTTTTAATATATATCAAGCTTATGATGTACCCATTTATTTTCCGGGGCTCATTTGTTTAAACCTTAAAAAAAAGTCATTTTGAAGTTATGTAAAAAAATAAAATTTTAGATATTTTAAATAAAATAAAAGTTATCTTATATTTAGTTACAATTAAAAAATATATTTTGTTTAAATAAATAATTATAGTTACGATCTCTTTAAGAAGTCACTCAAACTAACTTTTCAAATTAAATAATAAAAAAACTGTTTTTAGTAAAAATTAAACAAATTAACATTCTAATCACTTTGAAAGTGATTTAAAAAATAGTTTTTCAAGAAAAATTTAAATAAACACACTCTTAAATAGTTTATTCTCACTTAAAAAAAGACACCTCTCTTCAGTTCGTCTTACTTCAAAAAAGTTTCTAAATAAGAAAAAATATATCTCGGAAAGACTTTTAGGAATATTTAGCATTTTTAATTATTTTGATTATAAGAAATTTCATGATCGTTGAATTAGTTATATGTTTGTATATATTGTCATGAACCACACATAAAATAATTTTATATTATATATTTCTAGCAACTTCACATAAAAGTCATTTGGGCATGAAGCATGGACAATGCACATATATTATCCACCTATCTTGTGTTGAGATAAAACCTTTTTTTATTGAAATAATGGAGGCAACAAGGATCAAACTCTTAATCGGCGGTTGGTCATAAAGCTCCGATACCATGTCATGAACCAACTATCCCAAAAACTTAAGCTATTGGGTGGATACATGGTTAGTGTAAAAACGTTTTACATAGACATCTAATATGTGTTGTCATATTATTTATTAAATTTAATAACACATGGGATATCATATTCATTAAATAATGTGGCAATAAACCATTAGATGTCTATGTAAAATTTCATTACACTAATAATGTATATCAATTAAATCATTTACATTATAATTTCTAACATATATGTATAAAATTGTAAATATATAGCGACAGAAATATGCATATATATTAAGATTTTATATACTATGATTATATATAAACAAATGAATATATATATATATTAATTTAATTATTTATATATGGTGATGCCAAATAAGAAGTTACACATTTTTTTTCTGATACATTAATCTAAGTGTCTTAATGTTTGCAGTCATGGCACCCCTAGCCCTCTTGGCTCCGTCCAGGGTAGGTGGCAGCACATGATCCAAGTCAAATGTGAATGCGACAAATTAATTTTCAATTAATGTAACGAAAACTAGCATGCAGAATTTGAAATTAGTTAATGCATTTTTTTGACAAAAGAGATCGGTATATCCTTACAATGTTCTTCAACGCTAGCTTGTCATTTATTTGGGCTTTTATGTTCTTAATTTGGTGTCAAGAAGATGCAAGGGATGTACTACGTACTATTTTTTTTTTGTCAAAAAAAATAAATAAATAAATAGTACGTACTATTTAAGTGACCCACTTGACATGACCAAAAAAAATAAAAGTGACCCACTTGACAATCTTTTACGACACAACAAGGGTTCAGTGTTCAGTAACCAAAAGTAAGTCACAAGTCAATGGGCTCCGTTCTGATATTGTTACACATAAAATTCTATATATTTTAATCTCACAAATCATATAAAAGTACATGCATATATTTTAATCCCATAGTGTTCAAGTGGTACATGTTTGATGTTTGATTCCCCTTAAGTAAGGTCCCGGGTTCGAGTCTTGTGGATAAAAAAAATTCTCGTTGAAAAAGCTAGTTTTACCATGATGTAGATGTTCCCGCTTGAATATAATTGCCTTTCCCATAAATATACATATAGTTAAATCAAAAAATATAAAAGTACATGCACCGCACGCATGGGTGTGCCACGACCATTATAGTCTTGGAGAAGAAATAAACTAATAAATTAAACCTTATGTCCATTTGTTTGCTAATAGAAAATTTCAAAAGCCCTAAACATAATTGTTTCTTAATTCCAATTAACCATTTGGCTCCATCTTTCGTGCCCGGTATGAGCGTTGAAAGCAGCTTTAATTTCTCTTGTAAGGCAGGCAGCAAAGCATTACTAGCTAGCTAGTTCCAAAAGTAGATTCTCCTAAACCTATTTAAAAATTAATACGAAAAAGTAATGCAAAAACTCGATCGAGAAGGTGCCATATGCAATGCAAGCTTATGTGTTTTTGTCTTTTTCTTTCTTATCCCACTTCTTTTAAGTAAAATTTCGCAAAATAACATGTGAAATAGAAAATGCCAATGTTGACCCAAAATTATATTATGACCAAAAAAATATATTTTGTCTCAAAAAATAGGTACATGACGCGAGGAAGGTGACTCGTGCGCAATGGTTTGAAGTTTTGAACGTTAGTGATGTTTACTAAAAAAAGACAGTTGTGTAATATTTATTGCAAATAGCTCAAGTGTCGGGATGAAAAGTGTGTGATAGTTTCCTTGGCACTCTCATGTTTAATTAATCTTTTAATTACTTACTAATACTCTAATAGTATAGTGTTTAATAATATATATAATGGATTAGGTAATTACTTACTTTCATATTGGTATTTTCACTGTATGAGACAATATGTGTTTAGCTTGTTCTCTCTGTTTTTTTTTTTTTTTAATAAGGGTTGAAGTATATACTATCCCAAAAATTTAAGTTGTTGGTTTTATTTTAACACGTCTCTTCACGCAAGAGTTTACTATTGGGCTTAAAACATGCACAATACGCACGCTCATACCCCTCATGCAAGAGTTCACCATATTGGACTTGAAGCGTAAATAATGCACATATATTCACCTATCTTGTGCAGAAATTAAATCATTAATAGAATAATGATGTAGTACTTAATTAATAATCGAACTCTGACCACTTGGTCATAGAGGTTTTGGTGCCATGTTATAAACCAACTATCCCAAAAGTTTAAGCGGTTGACCGAAGACACATGAATAGTTTTATGCTAATATATACTTCTTTAATGTTTTTGTGTTACATAATTTTAGGGTGAGGGGATGGTATATACAGGGAAATGTTCTGAACTTAAAGAGCACTTATAGAGGTACTTACATTTACGTTTATCTCACGAGAGTGAAAACGTATTTAAGTGCCAAAACCAAGGGTTTCCCATGAAAGGAGATCATTGGATACAAATCTTTTTCCAAAAAGCTGATCAACCAGCTCAAGTGTGAATTAATGACAAAATTTGAGAAATGGAACAAGATAAAACAGAAGGATAAAAGAATGGGACATGTTTGAGACACAATTTGGATCCATCATCAGTACAATCCTTCTCACTCTACATGGAGAAAAATAAATTAATAGACTCCACACTTTTTTTTTTCATGTCATTTTCTCTGCTTAGCTAAACATAGGAAAGTGATTTTTTCATTCATTTCTATCTCTTTTTGTTCTATTTTTTCTATAAACCAAATAATATATATCATAAGTGTGTTGGGTTTCCATTGAAAAAGAAGTATACAAAACTTTTCAACATATGAATTGAAAGTCAACTCAAGTGTGAACTAATCACAAAAATTGAAGGGAGTGTAAGAGTAGTTGAAATTAGTGGAGGTTCATATTTGTTAAAAAGATCGATGAATGCTAAATTGCATTTTTAGTTCTTCTAGTTGGTTCGGATTATGTATGATTTTGATTTTTTAATTATTTTTAAAATTAAATAAATTTGATTTTTTTCTCCTAAAAACTCTTAATTATTATTATTATTATTTATCCAATATTTAGGGTTTATGGTATGAAATAATTTTAAAGGTTTAGAAGCTAAAGATTTACTGTAAATTTGATAAAATTTGAAGAATTTTATAGTAGTGGGTTAGAGTTTAAAGAAATGATAAATTCAGTAAATTTTTTTGTTTGGGTGAAATATGATATTTTAGTAAGTGCATGATTTTTTAGTAAAAGATGTAAACATTTTAATTAACTCAATTTGGGAAGATTTTAAGTGAGAAAGTTATGAATATGAGATATTTAGTTATTTACATGTAAGAAAAGTAATGGATGGACTTTAAAATGTAACAATTAAAAACTAAGGAATTAAATTTGCAAAAAAAAAATAGAGGAATTCATACATTAGCAGAAGAACTAAAAGTGAAATTAGACTTAAAAATTGAATAAAAAGAAAATCACAATGAGAAGAAACTAAGGGATCGTTTGGGGTGATTGCGAGTTTTCAATTTTTTATTTTCAAAGGATTTCAACTAAATTTTTATAACTCAAAATTGAAAACTAAAATCCATTTTTTGTGGTTTTCAAAACGTCCATTTTGAAAACCACAAAAAATGGTTTTTAATTTTCAGTTTTGAGTTGTAAGAACTTAGTTGAAATTCTTTGAAAACCAATAACTGAAAACGCGCAATCACCCCAAATGGCACCTAAGTTAAGTGTTGTAGAAGTAATGACATCTATTAAGTATTCGAGATAAAATGAGAGCATGAAAAGAAGGGTCAAAGTTTGCAACAAAATATTGAAAGATTTCCTATGAAATAAAAAACAAATTGAAAGATTTATGAAGTAAAATAATAAGTGATCCTTAAAAGTAAATATATTAGATAACAAAAAATATTCAATCAGAATTAATTTGCCCAAATAAGTTGACTTTTTTTATTAAATTTTAGATAGATAGATTATCACCATCTTGTTGGATTCAATTATTTTGTCCAAGGTCAGTTGTGAATTGTGATAATGTTTTATCTAATTCATTGTTCGCTTCTTGGACAAATATGTTGAAAACATGCTCGAAATACTTCGCTGGGCTTCTGGTATTTTATGTGGACTTGAACTCATGGGCCCAAAAGTTAGAAGGCTACGGGCCATTGCTATTCACACAAGGATTTTTGCTATTCCCACCCACCAATATTATTGGAAATTTTGAAATCCCACAAGTGCCCTTCAACTTACTTTATAGGTTTAGATAATATACTCATTCGATGAACTGTGGAACCCTGGCTTCGTTCAGCAGCAACTCTCAAGTACTATTCACATGTTACAAAGTAGTGTTGAATATACTATTAAATCAAGTATTTACTTTCTTTGATCAACTATTAGGGCCACATTCATCAATATTTAAGGTAAGTTTATTTTTTTAATAATGTTTTTTAACTATTTTTTTACCCACTTAGTTGGACAGTAGCTAGCTGAAACGGGGACCACAATTTTTTAAGATTTACGGACACATTTATCCGTGTGAACTATACGGACAACGTTGTCCGTAAGGTTTTCAAAAATATATACGGACAACCTTGTCAGTAAAAGCATCTGGACAAAATTGTCCGGACAAAAAATAAAGAAATTTTTTTATTATACGAACATTGTTGTCCGTACGTAGAAATTTTATGAAGACGAACACACCTGTCCGGACTGCAATACGGACGAAAGTGTCCGTACATGGGAACGGACGCGCCTGTCCGGATAAACTTACGGACAATTGTGTCCGGAGAGTTTGACGGATGCTTGTGTCCGTATTGGGGTAAGTTCCACATACGGACATGCTTGTCCGTACTTGTATGCTTCCCTGTCATTTTTTTTTTTCATTTTTTGATATTGTTTTAACTTCAAAAAATATGCAGTAATAGAAGGAAGTTGTTGGGACAACATTTATGAAGAATTCAGAGCGGAATATGCCTATGAAAATGATGTAGAGGTAATAAATAAATATATGTTCGTTTAGGATTAAATTAAATATTGAAATGTGAATTCAATGCAGATGTTTGATGTGACAGATAACCCTATGGAGGAGATGACTGATTACTCAGATACTTTTACGACGAATGAAATTAGTTAAGTTAATTTATTAGTCCTTCATACTTATGTTTAAGTCATATGTGTGATGTTAATATTCAACTATCTCTCACCAGATATTTGACAATCGAGATGAATTGTTGAAATGGGTGCGGGAAACAGCAATGACACATGGTTTTGTTGTGGTTATTGTGAGGTCAGATGCAGGAGGAAATGGTCGGAAAACAACGCTAGTATTGGGTTGTGAAAGGAGTGGAAAGTATAAACCATACAAGAATTAGTTGATCCGTAAAGTAACAGGGACAAAAAAATGTGATTGTCCTTTCAGGCTGAGAGGGAGACCAGTAAATACAGGTGATGGTTGGAGATTGAATGTAGTTTGTGGTTATCACAACCATGAGGGTAGCAGAAAATTTGGAGGGTCATGTCTATGCTGGTCGTCTAAATGTCGATGAGTTGTCCTTAGTGAATGACATGACAAAGAACATGGTTAAGCCTAGGAATATCTTACTGACATTGAAGGAGCACAATAAGGATAATGTGACTACCATCAAATAAATTTATAATGCCCAGCAAGCCTGTCGAACATCATTAAGGGGTCCACGGACAGAGTTGCAACACCTGATGAAGTTAATGGAAAGAGATAAGTATGTATATCGGCATAGAAGACATGAGGGCTCAGATGTTGTTAGAGACATTGTATGGACACATCCAGATGCATTGAAGCTGCTAAACTTATTTTTTATTGTGTTAATTATTGACACCACTTACAAAACCAACAAATACAGGTTGCCATTGCTTGAGGTTGTTGGTGTTACTTCCACTGAGTTGACATTTTCAGTTGCTTTTGCTTACATGGAACAAGAAAAAGCAGATAACTTCACGTGGGTGTTGGAGAAGTTAATAAGCATGATTCCATTTCCTGATGTATCACCTCAGGTTATTGTTACTGATAGGGATATTGCTCTGATGAATGCAGTGGAGAAGGTTTTTCCTAATGCTACTCAGGTACTATGTCAGTTTCATATTGCTAAGAATGTGAAGGCAAAATTCAGGACTTATGTGTCTCACACACAAGAATGGCAACCTATTATGGATACTTGGATGAGTTTAATGCATTCTTCCACAGAAAGTGATTTTGAGATGCAATTGGTGTATTTTGAACAAATGTGCTTACCTTTCGGCCTGTTCTTGAATTATGTGAAAAATACTTGGCTCATTCCTCATAAATAAAAGTTTGTTGATGCATGGATCGATAAAGTGATGCATCTAGGCACGACCACAACTAACATGTTTTATAATTTAAATTTATAAATTGGTTATCTATTGTTTTGTTAATGCATTGTACAAAGATGAATAGATTAATGTAATATTTGTTTTGATAGGGTTGAGAGTGCTCACTCAAGGTTGAAGAACTTGCTTCAAGATTCTCAAGGTGACTTGTGCAATTGTTGGGATGCTATGAACAACATGATCACACTCCAGCATACAGAAATTAAAGCTTCATTTCAGAGGAGCATAATGGTAGTTGAACACCGCTTCAATAATCCTCTTTACAATGAACTGAGAGGTTTAGTGTCCCGTAATGCTTTGGCTCTTATTGATGATGAGAACCAACGCATTAACTATGTCGGTATCGACAGTTCTGCTTGTGGTTGCACTTTGAGAAACACACATGGATTACCTTGCGCATGCCAGCTAGCCCGGTAACTATAATAACTTTAAATATACTTGCATTTCGTTCTTTAAGAATTAAACTAATTGGATTTCTAATGACAGATACGTTTGTATGGGATACCAACTTCCTATTACTGAGGTTCATACCCATTGGATGAAACTGACATTTAATGATGGGGGCATTAATGGGCCTGTTTGTGGATTATCAACTCAACCTGAGTGTGATGAAGTCTTAAGGAGATTCGAAGAACTTGATCTTTCTGGAAAGGTGGTGCTGAAGTCTAAAATGCGAGAAGTTGCATTTCTAGAGACCACTACCATGTGTCCCCCACCTGACAAAGTTAAGACTAAAGGTGGGGTAAAGGGAAAGTTCAAGTCCAAATATTCTACTAAGCGGGATCCCTCATTTTTTGAGCATGTAGATGCCATGCATTCACAACATGAAAGTTGTTCTACTCAGCCACCTGGTTTTCAATCTCAACCTAGATGTAAAAAACAGGTGACTATTTTAGATCAGCTTCCTTCAGTTCTACATCCATTTATTGTCGTGCAACGTGAGACTCATATGACCTCAACAAAGAGGTATCCCGAGGACCTCCCTCATAAACAACCTGTTGCGGCATTTCCTCTGTGGGTGCTGGGACATCCTGATGCATAGGTTGCTCAGGTTGTCGCCCTCTACATGCTCGGGCAGATGCAGTAGGCCGGATTCGCTCTTGTGCATCACCTTGACCTCTGCTGGGTGAACCATCCTTACCTCTTGCACCTTTTTTCTTAACCATACTGTAAGAAAATCACAATTAAATAAAAATAACCAAATTTCAAAAAAAAATAATTAACTCATACGGACACCTTGGTCCGTATGAATTAATTGTTTTCCAGGGAATATATAAGATACGGACACCTATGTCTGTATAATACTTATTAAGAATGTTAAACATGTCATCCGGACATGGGCGTCCGAGCATGTGTGTCTGTTTTGACGTCCGGACACGGACGTCCGTATGTACGTCCGGACACATGTGTCCGTATGGACGTCCACGCTTCATCCGGACAGCGGCATCCATCGAACCCACCGGACACTATTGTCCGTCCACTCTTCATCCAGACATCGGCGTCCGTCGATGCCACCGAACACCATTGTCCATTCCTTACGAAACAAACTCCGGACATCCTGGTCCGGAGAATGGCTGATCTTCTCCCTGCCTCCGTCCGCCATTGTTAAACCCCCCTTTGCACTAAAACCCAACAATGAGAGGTTCAAAATGTACCTAATTGATGATCGGATCAACGTTGTTGAGTGAATCTCCTTCACAAACCTCCTTCGCCGTGCGTCGATGGTGAAAAAACGAGGAGTTTCGTGTTGTGCCTTCTAAGCTTCTGCGAACCGTGCGTGAGAGTGAGAGGGAAAAAGGAATAATGTTTTAAATAATTTACTAGAGGGCACTTGTGGGATTAACAATTTTCCAATAATATGGGGGGTGAGAATAGCAAAAAACCAGTGAGAATAGCAATGGCCAGGGCTACGACATTGGAGCAACAAGCGTAAAGCCCATTTTGAAAAAAAAAAATATGTAAAGCCCATTCCCCCTCATTCTCCTCTCTCTCCATTTTCGTTTCCTTCGTGTAAATGTAATCACCCACGCAAAGTTCAAGCAGCTTTAAGGTTGAAACTCGGATTTTGGAAGAGCAGCATCAAGCGTCTTCATTCTTCTTCTGCATCAACTTAGCTTAGAGGTGAATTTTCAGTTTTTCATTTTTTTTGTCTTTTGTGTCAGTCTTCAAAGACAGGAATTTCTGAATGAATCTAATTAACAATTTAACTAGTCAATGGCTCAATGCCTTCTTCCACTTGCAGCATTGGAAATTAAACTGTGCTTGTATGCTCTAGTTTCTTAACAGCAAGAACCTCTACCCTTAAATTCTGGTTAGATTAAAGAAGTATTTTCCTTAACCTTCAAAACGCCAAGACACACTGTTACTGATTGCAATAGTTAATACTTACTACATTTTTGTCTTTAAGTTGGTATGTGTTAGGGTTAGGGGACATGTATACTAATTAATGATCTGATTGCTCTCCATTTTGTGCAGTTTTTTTCAAGGTTCCTTCATCTGGTGCTATTTTACTAATCAATATGGCCTATGATATAGATGAGATAAAGAGTAAGCATTGCAATGCATGCTCAATGTTGAGACCTCTGTTTTTGATTCATGTGAACTTCACTGCATTGGTCATTCTATCTGATTTTTGGTTTTTTTTTTTCTCCTTTGTCTTTTTCTTTGAGTTTATTCCTTTTGTTTTATTTGTTCTAATGGCTTTAAGATTAACATCATCATTGCATGTCTTTTGACCTTGGAAAATTTGACAAACATGCAGAGATTGGTATAGGCCTAATTGGTTTCGGCATCTTTTTCACATTTCTTGGCATAGTTCTCTTCTTTGACCGTGGTTTGCTTGCTCTGGGAAACGTGAGGCTTATTTCTAGAATCTAAATTTTCTTAACCTTTTCTTTGGAATAGAGATTGGTATAGGCCTAATTTCGGTTTTGGTATCTGGCATTCTGGAATCAGATTTTTGGTTGGCAGGGGGTAGCAATTTTGCTTGGTTGGCGTTCCTTGTGGGCACTCTTCACCAATAGAGCAAACTATAAGGTATAGTCACTGGGAATTTTTCAGCCCACTGATAAAACATTTTCTGTTCCCTATTCTCTCCCTCTCTCTCTCACTATCCCTCTCTTGTGACAAGAATTTGTGAAAACTATTAGAATTAGAATGCAAGACATTACAAAAAATTTTTTTATGGGTTGTACGCTACTATAGGTATCCCTGGTTAATTTTCGTCTCAAGTAAGACTAAGTCTTTACAAAATTGTTTACATTAGATCAAAGAACAATTTTCTCATTCCTTCTGGTTCTGCTAAAATAGATAGATTATTTTGCATATCACATCACATTTGTGTACAAGTTTAATAGCGGTAGTTTGATACTTTGATAAGCAATTATAATAAGTAGACACATATCTACAGGACAAGAAGCATCTTCAGTTTTCTGTCTTCTTATTTGTCTTTGACCAATCTGCATATCTGTTCGATAACTAATACCCTGCTAAAATCACACTACAAACAATCAAACAGCATTAATTTTCTGGGCCACCCTTATTTTGGAAAGATATCAGTGTATTGCACAGTGGGAAATATCTATCATCTGTCATCAGATTTAATAAAAGCTAGTTGAGAACTTTCAGAACTCTAAGGAAAATGCATGTGTCAGTGGTAATATAAGAAATAACTCAAATTTATTTTTGACATAACCCTTAGCATTTCCATTTTTTCTGGCGTCTCATTGATTCAGAACTGTTGACAATTTTTTCACAACATATTGCATTTTGATTGTTTCAATGATAGTTTGGAACACAGAAATTGGATTTTTTTTTTTCCCCAAATAATTCCAACTTGTCCACTTGCCTGTTAGAGATAGTTTCCTGGTATCAATTGTCTTTAGCACCTGGATTTTGTTAGGTTTAATTAGGTCAATAATCAATTTTACTTGTAGTACTAGAACCGATGAATTAAAGAATTGTTTTCTCTGACGTCTAATGAAGCATAACATCTAATATATTTTGCTTGAAGTGTTCCAGCTGCATAGTTATTTGCTTCAGACTTCTTTCATTTCTTTCTGTGATGGAGCTTTGAGCCCAACAGATATTCTATTTTAATGGAGAGGAGAGATTAGAGAGGGTTGAGGATGCCCATCTGTAGCATCTTTTGTTCTTCATTCTTCTACTACTACACCATATCTTTCCTTAATTCTTTACTGTCTTTATACACCTTGATATAAATTTTCTATATACTTTATGAATGGATATTAATGCATTGTATATGGAGATAAATAGCATTGCTTTGCCTCTTTTGCAGGGTTCTGCATCATTTCTTCTAGGCCTCTTTTTCATTTTTGTGAGGTGGCCAATAGTTGGTATAATACTTGAAATATACGGTTGTGTTTTTCTCTTCAGGTTAGTTGATGGATTCCTTCTTGAATTACAAGACTACAAAATTTATCATTCTTCACTTATCATTGATGCTTTTGGTTGCAGTGGTTTTTGGTCATCTGTCAAAGTGTGCCTCTTCCATATCCCTATTGTTGGATGGATTATACAGTTTATTTCTCGTAAGTTTTTCTGTGAAAATTCATTTTCAAGATTTCCTTCAAGCATTAATATTTTTGCGTACATATACATTCATGTGTGTGTGTATTTTTGTGTAGATAGATAGAGATTTATTATATAGATAGATATATAGTTTATTATAGTTTAAAACTACTATTTCATATGAAGAATGAAATGATATTGGTCCTATAAATGTACAATTCACACATCATTTGATTTGATTTAATTCAATGGGGAGAGAAATTTAGTATATAAATCTTTTTGCCGGTGGTATTAATAAGGTTTGTAACAACCTGCCCATATGGCAGGTGGGACAGGGAATGAGATTTGTATGAGTAACGAGAATTATAGTATTAATAAAAAAGCAAAAACCCTTGACCTCATATTCACATATTATGACATGTTGGCAGGCGATACATTATGATATTTTAAAAGGAAATTGCATTTGATCACTATGAAATAAATGACTTTCTTGTTCTGGGAGTTTCTAAGTACTTACTATTCTGTGTGTGTGTGTGTATGTTCCATTTGGTATTCTAAAAAGTAAGCAATAGGACAGTACAAAAGAATACACTTTGTCTAATTTTTAAAATAGTCATTAACTAAACAAAATTCAGCTTAAGGGATATCACAAAATTGAATTTCTGTTACCCACTAAACCAGGTGATAACTTTGTCCACAACACAGAGAAAAAGACCCACCCATGTCATTTTATTTTCCCAATTCTGTTGCAGGCAAAACTAACATTGCATAACACAGTATTATCGTAAATTTTGCTATGTATCAATTGGGGATGGTAGATAATATTTAATCCCGTGCATAGCTCATCAAACATCTAACTATTGCTCCAAGGCTCCCCTTCTGAAACTAATTTTGACTATTCATGTAAAGTTAAATGATTAAGATTAATAAATATCACACTCCCATTCTTACCTGATCCCTATGTGTGTGCGTGTGTGATATGATTAACTTCACTACAAAAATATATGATGTTGTGCAAAGAGCTTAACATTCCTTTCTACTATTTGCAGCTCCTTGATCATCGTAGAAGGGGATTTGACTGCTGCTTCCTAGTACATGGCTAATAAGGGGTTCCATTACCTTAGTATTAATAATTTTTATGCTTGAATATTATGTTAAGCTAGCTTTTCTAATTAGCATCCTTTAGTGCAAAGTATTCTCAATGTAATTTATGTGGTGGCCATATTGTATACAAGAATACAAAGCGGTTATGTTGTTCAGTTGCCAACCAGCAAGAAGGTTTTTCCTGAATTATTGATGGAAATGTGAGGATGGTATATGTTGTTGTTGGTCAGATCACTGAATTATTGATGGACATGTGAGGATGGTATATGTTAGGACAACATTCAGGATTAACCTTTAACCAGCTTGTCAAGACCTCGCCAGGGTGTTAAAGTTCTTTTTATTTGTATACTTTGGGTTTATGAAAGATTCAAATACTACTTTTGCTTTGTGGAATTAAACTTTGAATACATACTGACAAAGAAATGAAGGTAAAATGAAATGTCTTGGGTTTTAAAAATTTTATGTCTGAAGTTCTCTATTCTCACGATTGATCCATGAAAAATAAAAAGAAACGCTAAAAAAATCATTTTGTGGTATTTAAAATTAAAATTCCCATAAAATGTCAATGCTGTCGAATTTAGTTTCAAATTTACTTTTTTTTTTTTTTGTCTTATAACATTGGAAGGAAGGTCCAAATACTTATATGCCAAACACCAATGATATCAATATTTATGTCAAAAGTAGTTGAAATGTTACCAAAAAGTACCAGCTCAAATCAAGATTTTAAACTTCATTAGGTATAACTTTAATGCTTTATCTAATGAGCAGTAATCCTATTTTTTTTGGTGAATAATTGTCAACGAAACCCAACACATCTATAATTACAATATTATGCTGGCCGCAGGTTGGAGGGGTATTTTGCTGAAGTTATTAATCATCAACTATCACGATTTTGTTCTATATTCTAATCTAAATGAATATATAAAGACCAGAGAGAACCCTAGACTTGATAGCTTTCCTTGAAAGGAGAGATATACCGCCACCAGATAGCTAGATATGCATATAAGCAAGAAATGGTTAGGCACAGGATGCATGGAGAAAAAGCAAGAAAGAAAATCCATATCACAGAATTGGAAATGCATGAACAAATAAGCAAGTTTGAACAAAGCATTATTGCAAAACCCAAATTAAGCAAATAGCAATTGGTAACCCAAATTAAGCAAATTGCAAACGTGGTTCATGTTTGATTAGAGTTGAAACGTGGTAAACTCACATTTCAAACACTAGAAATAGTTGTGGTTGAGAATCCAAATTTGAGTTTGATCAATTTTAACGTCAAATCAAATACACACATACTTGATCCACATTTATAACGTGATTTAAGTATTATCCAAACGTACTAGCATACTAGAAGTTATGAATTTTTGGAGTTTCTAGTAGTTTTTCCTTGTAAATCTATTTTAAATTATTTTGCATGCTTTATTTGATAAAAGTTCATTTAATGGTACAATGGTTAAACCATTTATTTCATATATGGTGAGTTTTGAAAACCCAAAAAGAATAACATTATCTGCATGGAAACTTCTAGTGCGTAGTTTTTTATTTAACCTGATAATTAGTAAATATTTAATTAAGCATTTCAAAAGTGCAAACATGAGGAAGAGATGGAAAAGTAGTTTAAAGTATTCTAAAATGGAGAGGATACTTATAAGTAAATTAAATTGATCTGTTTTTCCATTAGATGAGTGTGGTGTGGACACATGGAGTTTGGCATAATTGGTGGTGTTGAAAGTATATATACATTACAACATGTGGGTATTTAATTCAACATGGAGGGATTCAAATATTAAACTAATTAGTTATTTATTACTTTTTTCGCAGCATAAACATATTCAACGCGATCAGATCAACTAGAGGAATTAAATTTTAGTCATATAATGCATGTTTTTAATTAAGCTATTTCCTTTTTCAGTTCATGTTGTCTTTTTAAATATGTTACCATCTTTTGAAACTAAGAAGACTACAGATTAAAAAAAAAAAACAAGAAGATAAATATAAAATTAAAGATGGTGACTTTCATCATCAGCCAGCCTGGCTTAAGACAATATGCATAATTGCATATAATGCTATAATCTCTTCAACGACGTTCGAATTTTGATAAAACATGTGCGAAGGTATATTAACCTTTTATGCCAGTGGGATAATTTAGATGAAAACTTTGGAATCTAGTTGTTGTAGACCTCTACAACTTATTATTTAACATGATAATCATGAGATATAGATAGAAAGGGAACAGAAAAAAAAAAAAAAATAGTTGAAGATTATCACCCCGTGCAAAATAGGAATTCTACGATAGAAATTTAGGTCGGTTATTAAAATATTAAATAACTGATGTAAAAATATGGGCCATCACAATTTTGAAATTAATGTGATTATATTTTATAGGTTTAAATATGTTTTTAGTCCCTCTAAAATACACTCATTTCAATTTAGTCCCCCATGAAATTTTCTTAGCTTTTCATCCTCACAAAAACATTCTTTTTCAAAATAATCCTCGTCGTTAGACTAGTTTAACAACTTGCTGATGTGGGTGTTGCATGTTATACGTGGCAATCTTCTTCAACCCCATTTTTGTGACCTAAGACATAATCTGTCATTTTTTTATGTCATTGTTTATTCTTCCAACTCTTAACAACCATAAAACTTCATTGTTACACATATGAGCCAGGTAGACCTTACCTCAATCAAAGATTGCACTTGCTATCACAGAAGTGATCCCCTTTCACATGTTATCACTGTTAGCACTCTCTCATCATCACCCTCCCCAACATCATTTTTCATCCTCAACACCCCGACCTTATTTACAGCCACATCCCTATTACCTCCTTCCACATCATTCATACCACCCTCCTCATCCGCCTAGCTCTATATATAAAAGGATAATACCCGTAAACTTAGGGTATCATTAGATTCATCATGATGAATCTAATGATACAATAGAGCAGAAAACCATTGATTCTTGCTTTTTCTGTCACTATAGTCCAACTGTGTCTTTCCAGTTAATTTTTTAAGATGTGTCACGTTCCGTGACACTATGTCACACTATTTGCCATCGAGACACAAAAATAACGTCATTGAGGTTGAGACCTTCCAATGAAGAAATGGGAGAAGAGAGAAAAAGGGAGAATAGGGAAGCTCACGACTGTTGGAGTTGAAACCTTTCAAGCTATAAAATTGACAAAACCACAACATTTTTGTGCCGTAGTGGTCACTTTAGTGACAAATAGTGTGACAGAGTGTCACTAAACGTGACACGTAGTAAAAATATTAACGAGAAACGCACAGTTGGACTATAGTGACAGAAAAAGCAAGAAGTCAGGGTTTATATTGAGATTTTCTATTTATCAGAGACTAAACTACATGACTCTAAAAAAGTCAGGGACTGATTTGCTAGTTTACTCTTAAAATTAAATGATACTATATACTTTGAATTGGTCCCTCCCTCCCTCATGACAGCTAGCTCCTTTTCTCAGTCCCACTAGCTAGCTATACTATATAAGTAGGCAGCTAATTGCTTTTCTAATTAGTCATTAGCAGCAACAAGAAATTAAGGCCAAAATTAATATATATAATCCTCTTCATCTATTAATTTCCTTCTACTCACTCATGGCCAGCTCTGCCTCTGGTGATGGCAATGACCTCAGAATCAGACATGTTTGGCCTCAAATGGCCATTATAATTGTGATTTGCTTTAATGTGCGATCAGTTGCTGCTGATGCTATTCATAAAATCGGCCATCTCTTTTCTCCTAATTATGAATTCAAATCCCCTGAAAAATCACCATCTACACAGCCAAAGCCTTACATATTTTTTTTAAAAGATCAATTACCTCCACGCCCTTCTCTTTTGCCTCATCCACCTTATTACTACCACCCATTCATCGTCAAGGTTGTCGGTAAAGTCTATTGCTACACATGTTATGACTCGCAAAATTTGCATCACAGGAAACACTTCAAAGGTCTTAATTTCATTCTCTCCTCATCATCCATCCCTTTACTCAGATTTAATTAATCCAGTGTTCTTATAAGGCCATGTGACATGTTAATTTTTATCAAGTAATACCGCATGCCTAGTGTAATATGTTTGAATATTGATTTGATAAGTAAGTAGCTACTGCTGGAACCGTTAGAATAAATTCTGTGGATTTGATTTTAAATCACTTTCGTTTAATATGATTCGTAAATCGTGCATCATTCATTTTCTGCCATTGATTGTATAAATTTATTAAAATCAATTCTAAGTAATTCACTTTATTTGTCTTAACATGTAGTAACATTGATCTATGCAATTATTGTACTATTATATATGAGACAGGTGCCACAGTGGAAGTGGAATGTAAAGCAGCAGGGACAAAAATCATGAAGGCCTATGGTAAAACTAAGAGCAATGGAAAGTACAACATTACAGTAGTATAAGACTTTGATGATTTATATGTCAAATATGGTCCCACAATAACAGTAATATGCAAGGCCAAGCTCCATGCTCCTCCTAAACACTCATCTTGTAGCATACCTACCAAGCTGAACCAAGGAACCAACTTGGAGGTGAAGTCCAAGAACAAGTATGAAGTTGTGCTCAAGGCTAAGCCATTTGCTTATGCTCCATATAAAGAAGAATGTGAAAAGCCCAAGCCTTCAGTACCTACTCCTCCTTATCATTACAATTACAAATCACCCCCGCCTCCATCACCACTTTACTTATACAAGTCTCCTGCAGAAAAGTATAGCATTACAGTACAAGAATTTGATGATTGCCAAGGAAAGGTCCATGCTCCATGATTATGATGCACGAGTGGGTCACAACAGGCCCAAAAGAAATGTCCAAAAACCTTTATGGTTGAAGGATTTTTATTAATATGGGCCGGAATTTTATTTTTTAATTAGAAGCTATGTTCTTTTAAGTATGTCTGAATGTTGGGCAAGAAGGCCCAATGCACTCTTGTTATTTAATCCTTTATTTCTGTTCTCAAAAACACCTCCCGACGATCGAGTACTATAAGGGTTAGACTTAGCCGTCGATGATCCAGTAGCAGTTGAGTTCTTCCTTCCTTGGTCCCCTTTACTTATACTCAGCGTCAGGGTTATGTGGTCCGAGTTTTCCAAACACGTCTTTCGTGGGGGGAAGTTGCAAGTCCCTTCTAACCCTGAGTTCTATTTAGGCCATCACGTACTCTCCAGCCCACTAATGGGGGTATTCGGAGGTGGGCCGAATACTGGGGCGGTACACAGCCCCCTGAGTCCAAGGCCTAGTATGCTAGGGTGATGGGCTCGTGAAAGCGTTAATGATTTAATTTCTTTTAATTTTGGGGTGTCTTTTGGAGTGTCTGAAAGGTAATACACGTGTCTTGCTGCCAGTGGATGTGATTTTGCGCAGAGATTTACCTAGATTTTCTGCTCTCTCCTCCCTCTTTATCTAATGGCCCAGATTTTATTTTTTTCGAAAATGTGGTTATGAGAGCCATTAGATTACTTTCGCCGTTTTCCAATGCGTGGTCATTTCGATAGCTGTAATAACAATAATGGTGATTATTGCCATTAATGCTTACGTCTTCTCACGCGTCTGGGTAAATGAAAAAGGGTTAATAAATGGTAATGTGTTTTTAATTTTGGGAACGCGTTTTAATCTTCCCCGTGCTTTTTCATCTTCCTCTTCCCTTTCTTTTCCTTAGGTATTTAAGTTGTTGGAGTGCCTGAACCTTGAACTAGAAACTTTCACCCAGAAATCTTCATCACGAAATTTGGAAATTTTCGTCCAGAAACTCCTTTCTTCCTACTTAGTTCATTGTATCCCTGTCAGTCTCCTTCTCGAGTACCATTCCCTTCTCTCCTATTCCAGGTAACATTTTTCTTTCTCCCTTCTTTCCTTTTTGTCCTTAACTGGCTATGGAGGGTGAACGAGACCAAAATCCCACTCATTTAGAGAACCCAGGTGATATTGCACTAAACACAGGGAAACCAAAAACCAGCCTTCGTAACCCTAACAAACTAGTATCAACATCTCAAGTTAAGCTCTTCTACGGGTGGGTTTTAGATGATGTTCTCATCCGATATTCCATTTTCAGCACCCAAGAGAGTTTGAGTAAAATCCAAACTTTTTTAACCCATTCAAATTTTGACTTAAAGGGCCATGTGATTGCGGAGCCTTGTGACGAGAATACCTTTGTATTCGAATCGTCCTCAGGGGAGTTCTTCTGAGTTCACATTTTTTTATGAAACTTTCGTAACGAAACTGAAAGTTCGATTTCCTCTAACAGACTTTGAAACACAAATTTTAAGACTATTGAATGTTGCACCCAGTCAATTACATCCCAATAGTTGGGGTTTTGTCAAAGCCTTTGTTATCCTGTGCCAATACCATGGTGTCACCCCTACTCCTAGGATCTTTTTCCATTTTTTTCAAGCCAGGTATGGAACTGATAAGCCCATAGGTTGGACTTCTTTAAATGGTATTGTTGGTTGGGGCATTCTAGTCTCAATAGCCTCTTCTTATAAAGAATTTAAGGAAAAAAATTTTAAAGTTAGGGGGTAGACGATAAGCCTCCATTTTTGGTTAGGTCTGATGGTTCTCCTAAATTCCCCCTTTATTGGACCCTCAATCCTCGAAAAATGTTGGGATATAAAAGGTCATCCCTTACTGAATCTGAACGGGCTGATGTCGACTTTCTGACCTCCTATCAACCCTTGAGTTGTACCCTCCTCCTGGAAATTGAAGGAGATAACGATTTGATTCAAAAATATATGGGTAAATAGAGATATTTTATACTGGAATTAACCTTGCGTCTGTGTGCTAACACCCTTATCTTACAAGTTATTTTTGCTCTTTCCAGTGAAAGTAGACGAGATGGCTCCTAAGACCGAGCAGTTCCAACCCAAGATGGATGATAAGGCTTTACTTGCCTTTAAGAGAAAGAAGAGTAGCAGTCAGACTACCACCTCTAAAGATCTCGCAAAGGTTGATGTAGTGGATATAGACCAAGAGGCTTCATCTACGACAAGGTCGGAGTTACCAGTCAAAAAGGCTCGGTCCGATCAGAATGAGAAGGCTCGTACTGAACCGAGCAATCAAGCAGGGCCAGTGAATCCGACTGCTCTGGGAGATGTTTCTGGGAGTTCTCGCCCTCCTTTAGGGAGCCCCCCTCCTTATAGATGGTGGCACCTTTTCCAAAATTTTGAGGGCAAGCCTGAAAGTGAAGTAAGCTCAATTTTTTATCGCCGAATGCCCGTTGAGCAGCTAGTCGGCAGCAATTTTTGTTACCCTGAAAACAGGACACAGGTTTCTAAGGTCGGTCTTCGAAACGTAAGCAAAATGTCCCAAATTATCTCTGTTCAAAACGCCTTTTTTGCTCATTCTTTAGATTATGGTCTGAACGTCCTTGAGCAAACCTTAAAGGAAAGGGACCAAGTTATCAAAAAACTTAATGAGCAGCTCAACCAACAGAAAAAAAATGATGAAGAGCTGGCAGCACGCCAGTTAGAAAACAAAACTCTTGCTGCGGAGAAAGCTAAGTTAGAAGAGGATCTCCAAGTTGCTCGTACTGCTCAAAAGAAGGCTGAAGAGGCCCTGGCGACTTGTACTGAAGAAAAAGCTATCCTCTCATCCAAGCTGATTGATGATAAAAACGCTTCGGAAGAAGAGAAGAGCATTATGCTCGGGGAGAAGACTAAGCTGGAAGAAGAGGTAGAGGCTTTAAAGGGTGAAATCATGTTTCATCACGAAAGGGGCTTCAATAAGGTTGTAGACCAAGTCAGATTTTTGCATCCTTCAGCCAATTTGGATGATATTGGGGTTTTCAAGATTATAGAAGATGGGAAGCTGGTGGATATGACTGTTGAAGATTAGATTTTCCCTTTGTGCTCTTCCTTGCATTCTTTTTTAGTACTTTATTTATTTTACTTCGAACTCTGTGTTTTGTGAAGTTTAATATTTTGGAACGTTAAGCTAAATATTTTGAGCATTTCATCCGAGTATTCTTGTTT
Organism: Sesbania bispinosa; assembly: GCA_026901365.1. NCBI lineage: Eukaryota > Viridiplantae > Streptophyta > Magnoliopsida > Fabales > Fabaceae > Sesbania > Sesbania bispinosa. The sequence continues at coordinate 3,705,982 of QLOH01000003.1, forward strand.
TACTCCGAGCATTCTAACTAACATGTTGATACTTCTAAGTGCTTTAGTCGTTTCTGTCCGAACACTTCTACTGTAGACCGAATACTTCAACTAAATATGTTAGTTAGAGCAATCCAAATTCCAAATTTAATTCCAAAATTTAACGATCTTCTAGTATTCAATAACTAAAAACAATCAAGTGTTTTATTCAAGTTCTCTTAACGGTCTTCTAGTATTCTGATAGGTAAAAAACAATGTTAATGATAATCTGTTCGACACGAGTACTTCGAGCATTTTCCTTCCACTTGAGTCTTTACTCAGGAATATTTGTTACTTGCATTTGAGTCTTTACTCAAGGATGTTTGTTTGTTTTCACTTGAGTCTTTACTCAAGGATGTTTGTTTGTTACTTTCACTTAAGTCTTTACTCAAAGATGTTTGTTTGTTTGTTTAAGAACATTTGCTTGTACAATGGAAAAGATTAAATAATCATTGAGACTGAATAGTCAACTGAGTGCCTCGTTAAAAACTCTCCAAAGAGAGAAAAGAGTACACATGCCTTTATTGAACTGTGTGCCTCGTTAAAAACTCTCCAAGGAGAGAAAAGAGTACACACGTCTTTATTGAAAGCCTGGGAAATCCTACCCTACGTTCGAGCCTTTCTACCTAAAAATTGAAATGCTACACTGCCTACTTAACATTCCTATACCACACTGCCTACTTAGCATTTCTAACTATAATAAAATCGTAAATTTGACATGTTCCAAGTACGAGGCACCTAAGTTCCATTCAGTTCTTCGATTCTGTAGGCTCACTTTCTGACTTCTTCACTAACTCTAAAAGGACCTTCCCAGTTCGGTGCCAGTTTCTCCATTGTATTGTCCTTTGCTGCCCTCTTGAGGACCAAATCTCCATGCTTCAAAGATCTAGGAACGACCTTGCTGTTGTATTTTCTTTCAGCTCTCTGCTTGCATGCAACTTCTCTGACATGAGTTGTTTCCCTGATTTCTTGTAACATGTCCAGATCACTACGCCTTTCTGCTTCGTTATTCTGCTTGTCAAAAGCAAGTGTTTAGAAGCTCGGTTCCATGATTTCCACCGGTATTAAGGCGTCAGAACCATACACCAGCTTGAAAGGAGACTCCTCAGTAGTGGAGTGGGGAGTTGTGTGGTACGACCATAGTACGTAAGGAAGGTGCTCGGCCCACAAGCCCTTTGCTTCTCCCATCCTATTCTTTAAACCATTGAGAATGACCTTATTCCCTGCCTATGCCTGCCCGTTGGTCTAAGGGTGTTCAACCGAAGTAAATTTCTGAGTTATCCCCCATTGGTCACAGAGATTAGCCACCACTCTACATGCAAATTGCGTCCCATTGTCTGAAACAATGTATTTAGGAATACCAAATCGGCAAATCAGTTTCTTCCAATAAAACTTCTTAATCCTTTCTACGGTGATGATTGCTACTGGTTCTGCTTCTACCCACTTAGTGAAGTAGTCAATTGCTACGATCAAGAATTTCACCTGTCCCGGAGCTAAAGGGAAGGGGCTTAAGATATCCACACCCCATGAACAGAAAGGCCATGATGAGGACATGGAGTGTAATATCTCAGGATGCGCCCTGTGCAAATCTGCAAACTTTTGGCATACTTCACATCTCTTCACATACTGCTGACAATCTTTCCTCAAAGTGGGCCAGTAGTAGCCTCCTCTTAAAACCTTCACCGCAAGTGCTCCCCCACCAATATGTGTTCCACAAAATCCCTTATGTATTTCACGAACAACCCCTTCTGCCTGATTAATTGTCAGACACTTCAGTAGAGGGTTTGAGAACCCATTCTTATACAGGTCTCCGGATATGATGACATAGAATGCGGCTTCTCATCTCAATCTCCGAGCTTCTTGAGGATCATTAGGAGTTTCTCCTTCCATCAAATAATTAATTATAGGCCTCATCCAAGACTCCAGTTGTACCTGTGTGAAACATACCTCCAACTTCTCGGTGGTCGACACCGCTATGTTTTCCTGTATCATTGTCCTATTGTTCCCCGGCTTCTTAGTACTCGCCAGCTTTGAAAGTAAATCAGCTCTCCCATTTTGATCCCTTGGAACATAATCCAACCTAAAATTGGTAATAGACCCAACCATTTGCTTGACTATAGATAAGTAATTTGCCAGTTGGGGATCTTTAGCTTGAAATTCTCCATTAACTTGGCTAGTAACGAGCTGCGAATCAATATTTACTGTTAAATCTTGCACGCCGACTGATGGGTTTCTGGCAAGCGAACCAAAAATCCAGTAGTATAATAGTAAGAAGAGTTATCGTATCCACAGGGAACGGTCAATTCATGTATAATTGTGATCTAATTATCAAGAGAAAACAACAGGTTTTGTGAGAATATTGTTGTGCGGAAATTGTAAATAACAAACTAATAATCAATAAAAATAGAAAGGAAGAGTTAGAGACACTTTACTTGGATTAGGATTGAACTTCGTATCATCACACCCTTTGTGTATGTAAAAACTATTTATTATTTTAGGTTTACTCTATAATACTGTAGACAAACTAATTTGCTAAGACCCCGAGTTACCAGCAGCCTCACCACTCAAAGGTAATCCGCGCGGGCTCTCCCAAGCGACAAACTTACCCTCGACTTATTTTGCTTTTATTATTTCGTTTGTAAAGGAACTCATTAATAAACCAGGCCTAATCTTGTAGACGCATCTTCATTGGGATACACACACCATCCATCAATCCCTAGATACGACCATGTGTCGAAATCTGGAATTACTATCAACTAACCTTTGCTATCAATAAACAGGCCTAATCCTGTGAACGCCCTTCATTATGGTACTCACACTACCCATCACTCATTAGTAATGCTCATGTGTCGGTCACTGATTACCGAGTACTCTTATTCACTCAGAGAATGAGTTTCTTCAGTATCCGCTCCCCCATCCTCAATCCTAGTCGAAACTAGCCTATAACTCCGGCACAAGCGCGAAAGTTAGGAATTAAGCACAGAATAAGATTACCAATATTATAGATAAGGAGCTCATAAATAATAAGATAGAGTTTACATACACTTGGGGATAGAATCAACTACATTCAATCCTACTAGAGAGTTAACTACTCATGGTAGCCATACAAACCACCGAAGATGTTGTCACCATCTTCAATCCTCGTGCAGCGCTCTGCCTCCCCTATTCTAAAATTAGAACTGGTGCATTATCACTGAAATATAACTGAATTATAATAATCGTGCACACCTAATCTGGTGTAATAGAGTCCTATTTATAGGCTAAGGAAAGATAAAGAAAATTGGGGAGAAATCTATCTAAAAATGGCAACAGGGCAAGAATCACGTGTTTTGCGCTTCACCCTGCGCTATAGCACAGGTTGCAGCGCAGAAACCAGAGAGTTGTGCTTTGATCGGGCCTCAGGGCTCACAAACAATCCCATATTCAGATAACTCCACAGCCCATCGGACCTGCCAAATCTGGCTTTTGTAATACTTGTCTGACCGGCTGATCGGACTTCACGACGATCTGATAACTTTGGAAATATGGACGCAACCTTCTTGTTGAGACAACTGATGCGAGGGCCATCTTTTCTATTTTTTGGTAACGTTGCTCCGCACCCTGTAGAACTCTGCTTACAAATAGATCGGCCTCTGAGTATTCTTGTCCTCTTGGACCAATTTCGAGCTCATTGCATGGTCAGAGATAGAGATGTATAGCAGCAACGGTTTCCCATTTTCAGGACGAGTTAGTATGGGAGGACTAGCTAGGAATTCCTTCAACTGTTTGAAAGCCAACTCGCATTCCTCGAACCAAGAAAATGTATCTTGCTTTCTCATAAGCTTGAAAAATGGCAAAGCTTTATCTCATGATTTTGACATGAATCTAGAAAAGGGCTGCCATTCTACCTGTTAGCTGTTGAACTTCTTTCACATTCGTCGGGCTTCTCATTTCCAATATGGCACGGCATTTGTCAGGGTTTGCTTCTATCCCCCTTTCTGTCAGCATGAAGCCAAAAACTTCCCTGAGTGTATCCCAAAGGCGCACTTTTGCGGGTTCAAGCGCATATTGTGTTTCCTCAACTCTACGAAGATCTCTTACAGGTCCTTGCAATGGTCGGACTCTATCGTTGATTTTACCACCATATCATCCACATACATTTCCAGGTTCTTGCAATTTGCTTTTGGAACACCTTGTCCATCAACCGCTGCTAGGTAGCTCCCGCGTTCTTCAGGCCAAAACACATTAATTTGTAGTAGTAATTTGAAGTCTCCATCATGAATGCAGTTTTATCCTCATCCATAGGGTGCATCCTGATCTGATTATACCCTGAGTAAGCGTCCATCAAACTCAAAATCTTGTGCCCTGAAGTTCCATCCACTAGGCGATCAATGCTCGGGAGGGGATATGAGTCCTTTGGACATGCCTTATTTAAGTCGGTGTAATCGGTGCACATTCTTCATTTCCCATTGGCCTTTTTCACCAAGACTACATTTGCCAGCCATGTTGGGTATTCGATTTCTCGAATGAAATTGGCCTCTAGTAGCTTTTCACTCTCCACTTTAATGACTTCTCTGTGTTCCTCTCCTACCTTCATCTTCCTTTGAGCCACAGGCAGAGCACTGGGGTTTAATGCTAATTTGTGGCATAGGAAATCGGGATCCACTCCAAGAATGTCTCCTGCCGACCAGGCGAATAAATCTTTATTTGCTCTTAGCAATTTAATTATATCTGATGCGAGGTCCTCGCCCAATGAAGCTCCTATCTTGGTGACTCTATCATCGGCATCTCCTACAGTTACCTCAATGAGCTCTTCTATGGGCTACAGACGCCGATCTTCTCTGAGTCCCTCTCTAGGATCTAGCTCTGTGAAGTATACTCGGTGTGGGGCATCTTCTTCCACGTCCTTTTCTTAGTTATCGACCCATGCCTGTCTATTAATTGTTAGGCTGTTTTTGTAACATCGCCTAGCAGCTTGTTGATCAGCCTTCACCACTCCTACCTCCCTATTGGCTAACGGGAACTTCCTGGTCGGATGTAGAGTGGATACCACTTCCCCCAATGTATTTAGAGATGCTCTACCAAGAATCGCATTATAAGATGAAGGAGAGTTGACTACTAAGTACTTTACCCGGATACTCCTTGTCTGCGGTCAGATCCTAAAGGAAGTGGTCAAGTCTACATATCCACGAACCTCTACTGAATCTCCTGCAAAGTCGACCAGTGAACCCACAAATGGCAATAGGCAGTCTTGCGACAAACCGAGCTTCTTGAACGTCCTCCAATACAGTATATCCGCCGAGCTTCCCTGGTCCACCAACACTCTTTGCAACTTATAATTGGCCATACGCACCTCTACGACCATAGGATCATGTTCGTATTCTTCAATGCCTTCAAAATCATCCTCAGAGAAAGTAATCAAGGGTTGAAGGAGGTTGTCCCTGACGAGGCTCCGAATCGATCTGCATCATCGATCTGGTATATCATTTCCGAGCTAAATTAGTGACTCCTCCCCCGAAAAAGCCTCCTGCTATGGTTGTCACCGCTCCCCTGATATTTTCTTCTGGGGGTCATCTCTCTTGCCTTCGTCATTGTCCGATCTACCCCTTGTTAGGTTGTTCCTTCTGTGTCTCTCATTACCTGGTCGCTTCCTTCTGTGGCAACATACCTTCGCAAATACCTGTCCTTAATCAACCTTTCGGTCTGATTCATCAAATCCCAGCATTCTTCGGTATCGTGGCCCTGAACCCTGTGGAACTCGCACCACCTGTGCTTGTATGGTCCTTTTGGAACTCTTGCTGGTAATGGGGGATCTAACATATTAGCATTATAAACTTCTTTTAGGATCTCACTCCTCTTCGCGTTCAACGGAGTGTAATCATCGGCGTTCCATGAAGCCTTTCTTGGTTCAGAGAAGTTAGGGCGATTTCAACTCGGTCTTCCCCCAAACGAATTATACCGTGTAGTTCTCCTCTCTGCTTTGGTAGGGAAACCTCGCCCCTCTCCTCCTGCGGACTTCTTGCTGCTCTGCCCTTCTGCCATTCTTTCTCTCTTTTCGGTGTTGCTCTCCTCCCCTTTAACGTAACATTCCGCTCGTAGCCGAATTTCTTCCATCGTGATCGGGGGTCTTTACGCCAGAGACTCATTGAAAGGTCCTCCTTTAATCCTTCCATAAACGCAGACACGAAGACTTCATGGTTCGGGTTAGTGACCAGCAATGTAGCCTCATTAAATCGTCCTAGATAGTCCTTTAACGATTCCCCGGATTGCTGTCTTACACTGAATAACCTCCCCGCCGTCCACTTCTTTTCCCGACGAGCCGAAAACTGCGATATGAATTTCTTTGTGAAGTCTGCAAAGTCGGTGATTGATATGGTCGGTAATTAGTAAACCATATGAGTGTCGATCCTATCAATGTTCTGGAGAATAACTTGCACTGTAGGGCATCCGCCAGTCCTTGACTGATCATCTGAGTACGAAAGACGACTACGTGTGTGACCGGGTCCGTTGTCCCATCATAGACTGATAGTACCGGGTCCTTGAAGTTGTCTGGATACAGTGTGACATATATTTCTTCTGAGAATGGTTGGAATTCTGTGTTCACTCCATCTATTTCATCTTCTACTCCTCGCCCATGGTCCAAAGCTGTCATTCTTTGCTGAAGGGTCTGGTTTTGTTCCCTCAGTTCCTGCTCTCCTTCCTGGCGATCTTAATTCATGTTGGTCACGGTTGCTTGTAAATCTTGATTCCGTCTTCTTAGTTCTCGCATCTCGTTCATAAGTTGTTGCAGAAGTTGGTTATCTGCTTCCCCTGCTCCATTATTCTCCGAACCGATTTCGTTCGACCGGGTATTCCTCGTCATAATATCTGATTTCGATGTGGTCGACGAGAGGAATTTCACCGTCGCCCCACGGTGGGCGCCAAACTGTTCTAAAAAAGACCTCCGACGATCGAGTACTGTAAGGGTTAGACTTAGCCGTCGATGATCCAGTAGCAGTTGAGTTCTTCCTTCCTAGGTCCCCTTTACTTATACTCAGCGTCAGGGTTATGTGGTTCGAGTTTTCCGAGCACGTCTTTCGTGGGGGGAAGTTGCAAGTCCCTGCTAACCCTGAGTTCTATTTGGGCCATCAGATACTCTCCAGCCCACTAACGGGAGTATTCGGAGGTGGGCCGAATATTGGGGCGATACAATTTCCCTTTGATTGGATATGAAAAATCTGGGTTATTTCCTTAGAATTACTTTCTCTTCCTTACGTACGTATTTCTTATCTAGCATAAACCCCAGTTTCCTAAACCCTTTTCTAGTATCTGCAGCCTAACAATTTGGTGCTTTCATTGACTTCCTCAATGCCTCATAAACCCCAATTCAAGGAGATGAATGACCTCCTCCATGCTATTGCTGAGAAACTGGGTTCCCTACAAACCCAAATGGAGAATCAACAGGAGTTGCAGAACTCTAGGCATCTACGCCTACGGGAAGCCATGGATACTGCCATGACAACCTTCAGACTGGCATGACTGGTCTCCTTGAGCAGGTAGCTAATCTAACCTTTCAACCCCATGCTTCTACTTCCCAGACCCCTTCATTTGTTATTTAACCTCACCAGACAACCCCTCCTAACCCTACCACCATTTCTTCCCCAATATTCCCACCTGGTTTTTCACCTACCCCACAAACCACCTCTATTCCCCTGTCCACCCCACAAACACAACCTGGCTTTATGACCATGCCCCTTACTACTCCCCTCCGCATAACCCCCACCCCTTTTCAGCCACCAATACCCTTCCCCCATCTGGTCCTACTTTTATTCCTCCATTTATTCCCACATTCATGTCCCACACAACACTACATAACCCTAATCCAGCTATGCGCCTTCCTAAGCTTGAACTTGCCCCTTTTGATGGTTCTGAACCCCTTGACCGGTTATTTCAAGTTAAACAGTTTTTTTCAATTTTACCAAATACCATTAGACCATAGACTTCCCATGGTGGCCTTCTATATGAAGGGGGTGCCCTAGCTTGGTTTAAGTGGATGTATCAAAATAACCTCACTGACTAGTTTTCCTTCACCAGAGCCCTTGAACTACGTTTTGGACCTTCATCCTATCAGAACCACCAGGTAGAACTTTTCAAATTACGCCAGTATGATACTGTTTTTGATTACTGGGCTTTTTTGAAAAACTGAGCAATAGAGTCCTGGGTCTTTCACCTGATGCAATTCTTAATTATTTTATTTCTGGTCTCATACCTGAAATACGACAGGAGTTAGCTATTCTCCAGCCCTATTCAATTTCTCAAGCCATTGATCTTGCTAAACTCATTGAGGCCAAAATCAAAAGACTCTAGACCCCGCCCTACTAGACCCACACTAACCTCTTTCACCCTAAGCTCTCACTCATCATTTTCCTCATTATCTCGTCCTCCTTTTACCCAATACTCTAACCCACCCTCATTCCCTATAAAACTCCTAACACCAACTCAAATGCAAGAGAGAGGCTCAAGGACTTTGCTATAATTGTGATGAAAAATTCCTACCGAGTCACAAGTGCTCTAAAAATCGTTTTTTGTTGTTTATGGTTGATGATGAACATGACCCAACTGATGAAGAACAGCCTAACCCTATGGAGGTTGAAGCCCTCTATTTTCATTTATCTCCACAAGTTATATCAGGTGAACCTTCCCCACAGATCCTAAAGTTTAAAGGGCTTATATCTGGAATACTAGTTACAGTTTTGGTTGACACTGGTAGCACTCACAATATTATGCAACCTAGAATTACTGCTCATTTGCAATTACATACCACATCAGTCCCTAAGTTTTCCTTAATGGTGGGCAATGACCAACAGAGTCACTACATGGGAATGTGCCCTGATGTCTTTCTCATCATTCAAGAGCATCACTTCACCATCCCATTTTACCTTTTACCCATTGAAGGTGCAGATGTTGTCCTAGGCATGGACTGGCTTAGTGAAATTGGACTATTTTTTGCTAACTTATCCATCCCCTACATCTCTTTTATGTACCAAAATAACCTCACAACCCTTACTAGTGAAACCAACTCACTACCCACCCCATCAACCTATCACCAATTTTGCATCCTCATTCACACAGATTCTATTTCTTCACTCCATTTGCTCTCCTTTCAACCTATAGCCACTTGTCTATCTTCCCCTACCCATTCACCTTCAAATCATTTTCCTCCACCCTTCCTGCCATTAGAAATTCAAACCCTCCTCTTATCCTACCCCACTGTTTTTAACGACCCCCACGGCCTACCACCTTCTAGACCTTATGCTCATCATATTCCTCGTATCCCAAACACCTCTCCCATCAATGTTAAGCCCTATCATTACCCTCACTCCCAAAAGGAGGCCATGGCCACCATCATTCATGACATGCTAAAGGAAGGGATCATTACTCCTAGTACAAGCCCTTTTTCTTCCCCGGTTTTATTGGTGAAAAAAGAAAGATGGCACCTGGCGATTCTGTGTTGATTACCGTGCCTTAAATGCAGCTACAATCAAAGACAAGTTTCTTATACCTACCATTGATGAATTGTTGGATGAATTGGGGTCAGCCACTATCTTCACCAAGATAGACCTACGCTCTGGTTATCACCAAATCAGAGTCATACCAGAGGACACTCACAAGACCGCATTCAGGACTTGTGATGGGCATTATGAATTTTTTGTTATTCCATTTAGGTTTACCAACGCCCCCATCAACTTTTAATTTGCAATGAATGATTTTCTATGTCCCTACTTACGACGGTTTGTTTTGGTTTTCTTTGACGACATCCTTATTTACACCAATTGTTTCTCTGGTCACTTAGTTCATTTACGCACAATATTAGACTTACTTGCCTCTAATTCATTTGTTTCTAAATTGTGTAAGTGTATCTTTGTTGTTTCTATTGTGTCATATTTGGGGCACATTATCTCAGCCCAAGGGGTAGCTGTAGATCGAGAAAAGGTCCAGGTCATTTTGGACTGGCCTGAATCACGTTCTCTCACGGCACTCAGGGATTTTTAGGCCTCATCGGATTCTATAGGCGATTTATCTGCCACTACGCCTCACTCGTCGCTTCTCTCACCGATTTGTTGCGTTCCACTACTTTTCAATGGAGTACTGCCATGAAGGCATTTACAGAATTGAAAACTAAAATGACAACAATGTCAGTCCTAGCTCTACCTAACTTCTCCAAGCTCTTTTTCATTGAAACAGATGCTTCCTCAGTCGCCATTGGGGTTGTTTTATCTCAAGACCCACTAGCTTTCTTTAGTAAAAAGATGTGTCCCCGCATGCAGAACGCCTTTGTATATGTTCGTGAGATGTATGCCATCACTAAAGCAGTAAAAAAATGACGTCAGTATTTGATTGAGAACCTCTTTCATGTATACATTGACCAGAAGAGTTTAAAATGTTTTCGTCTCAGACTTTCCAGACTCCAGAACAACAGAAATAGGCAACTAAGTTACAAGGTTTCAACGTTCAAATTTTTTTACAAATCTGGTAACTCCAATAAGGTTGTTAATGCTCTCTCCAAGAGTTACACATATGAGGGTGTGCTTATGTCAGCAATTTCATCTCCCATTCCATCACTCATTAAGTCCCTCCAATAGTACTACAACAACAATGATAAAGGAAAACAGTTTATTCATAAGTGTTTAAGTGACCAAAATGGGCAGAATGTTTTTCACTTCACACATGGACTTCTTTATTTTAAAGAGAGGTTATACATACCAGATATTTTCGAACTCAGGCACGCCCTCCTCCGGGAATTCCATGATACCCCAACGACGGGGCATTCTAGTTATCCTACTTTGGCAAGACTTGTTGCTTCTGTTTATTGGTTGGGACTGTACAAAGACACCAAGTTGTTTGTCCGTTGTTGCCCCATTTGTCAGCAAAACAAATATGTACCATAGAAAAATAATGGGTTATTACAGCCCCTACCGGCCCCAAAGCAAGCGTAGGAAGAGTTAACTATGGACTTTGACTCACCTTCCAAATTCTTTCGGTCACACAGTGATCTGGGTGATTTGTGATTGTCTGACGAAATATGTGCATTTTTTGGGCCTGGCAACCAAATATACTGCCCCTGACCTTGTTGCTCTATCTCAGTAGAGATATCCCGCCTTCATGGTGTGCCCAAGTCGATTATTTCCGATCGAGATCCATTATTTTTTAGTTCCTTCTGGAGAGAACTGTTCAGATTGCAAGGAACTACATTAAAATACAACATAACATACCGCCCAGAAATGGATGGTCAGTCTGAAGTGACAAACAGAAGCCCGGAAGCTTACCTTCGTTGTTTTGCAAGTGATCACCCATGCCAGTGGTACAGGTTCCTTCATCTCGCCGAGTTTTGGCATAACTCCACTTTCCATTCAGCCATAGGGATGTCACCTTTCTAAGCCTTGTACGGTCAGTTGCCCCTTAAGATCCAGATTATGTGATAGGATCATCTGCCATTGAGTCTATAGACTATTCTCTGCAAAAATGGGATGAAATCATGAGCACCTTGTGTGACAATCTTAAGAGAACGAGACAACCAATGGAAGATCAGGCCAACAAGCATCACAAGGAATGTACCTTTGAACTCGGAGATTGGGTCTTACTTCGTTTAAGACCATATCACTAGCAAACTGTGGAACAATGCTCTTGTCAGAAGCTTTCCAAGCGATTTTATGGTCCCTTTCGTGTTCGTCAACGCATAGGTGCAGTGGCTTATGATCTAGAATTTCCACCAGATTCCAGAATCCATCCAATCATGCATGTGTCTGTATTGAATCACTATAAGCATCTTCCCACTGAACTCAAAGATTCTGTCTTGGAGATGAGTTGAACACATAACTCTCTCTCTGGGAGGCACTCAGGAAACTCAAAAGTTTCTAAATGAAACGGAAGTTAACTCCTCAACTGAACAAAAGGAGACTCACTTAAAGCCTCATAGAAATTTTGGACCGTTTGATCCAATTCTTGCGGTATCTGGGGCTAAGATTTCAATTGCACAAGTGGGTACATATGGCCCAAATCAGGCTGATAATATTGCAGGAAGAAGCAATGCTTATTCAGCGTCTTTAATTCAAACTGATCAATCCCAGCCGCACGATTTGGGCACCAATCTTGCGCATACATCAGAGTTGTTTAAGAGCCAGCCATATGACAACTGGATGCGCGTAGTCTCAAAGGACAGCACGAGTCAACACGTCATGCCCGAGACGAAATTCTAGCTGCACGATCAGGTTTCTCCTCTGCAGTTTCAATCTGGACCATTCGCATGAAGCACAATCGTGTGCCTCCTTTTCACTCTCCCAAGACCGCGCCAGCTGCACAACACACGGTCAGCTCATAGCCGTTAGATGAAGACCCTCCTTCCCAGGTTCAATCTGTGTCGTTGATTCAACCCAAGCTCGATCTCAGTCGTTCAAAGGAAGCACAATCCGTGTGCTCCAAGATCTACATTCAAAACCTTGAGGACAAGGTTTCTCTTGAAGAGGACGGTATTAATGCATAAGTGGGTCACAACAGGCCCAAAAGAAATGCCCAAAAACCTTTATGGTTGAAGGATTTTTATTAATATGGGCCAAAATTTTATTTTTTTAATTAGAAGCTATGTTCTTTTAAGTATGTCTAGATGGGCAAGAAGGCCCAATGCACTCTTGTTATTTAATCCTTTATTTCCCTTGGATTGGATATGAAAAATCTGAGTAATTTCCTTAGAATTACTTTATCTTCCTTACGTATTTCTTATCTAACATAAACCCTAGTTTTTTAAACCCTCTTCTGGTAGCAGCAGCCTAACTATAAAATGCTGCCACAGTAAACAACACCAACCAATACTATGAAATCACACATGCCAAATTGGATGCCCACGGCCAGCGCCTAATCAAAGGGAAAAGCAATATCATGCCACCAAACCAACATGAAATTGACTCCAAGTCAATCTTTTAAAATATTGTATTAATTACCAAAGATAATTAAGTAGCACACCAATGCATAGAACACCAGTGAAACATTGCCAACAATAAACTGGTAACCAAGACTATGAAGCCTCCAGCAACACTGGGACAAAAACATGGAACTAGCACCATATGGTCTCCAAGGAATTATTCCAATAGCAGAAATAAATAGCACCAGCAACCACCAAATAATTAGTATTTATTACCCAGATACTTCACAAAAGTCCAAGCTGGGAATAGAATTGAAAGATAGATTGGTAATGTGAATAACCCCAATAGCACAACATTGAAACAAACTCCCACACCAATATGAGACCACTCAAAATAAATAGTCGAATGGAGTTCCAAGAATCACACTTGCAAAACACTAGTAAGGCCAGCAGAAAATAACCAGTGGTAGCAGAGCCAGCAAAGGAAACACCAATAGCTACAGTAGGATCATCCAGCAACAATATGAACTAGGATGCGCCTCGAAAAACCAACAGGGAACTTTGGCCAACCACAACAATAAACAGATAAAATAAAACTTCAGAAGCAACCAAAACCAAAATGTGTGGCATAAGAAAGGACACTGAACCCCTTCAGCAGTGATTGAAACTGAATCAAGATTTAAACTCCATGCATACAGAAGGTTGCTTAGACAACCAACATAAAAAAGGATAGGAAAAAGTATGATATTTAGTTCTGAGCCACTTCTAAGACCTTAATTTTACCAACTCAACCAAATCATATGGGGCTAACAAATTATTTGAGAAGACAACTTTATTCCTTACAAACCAAAGACTCCATAAAATAGACAATCAAACTAAGACCCACTGATATTGCATTTTTTAGTTATAGTTTGGGAGACTCAAGAACTGTTCGAAATGAGCTGTAAAAGGGTCATGAAGCACCAAATGCAAACCACATCATTCCAAGCAAAGCATCTGTAACGCCTTAATTTTATTAATTCAGAATTTAGTCTGTTGGAAACCAAATCCCGAATTTTTAAAAAAATTAATCGTGTCATTTTGAATATCATTACACCACAACTTGTTAAGAAACCAACGATAACTTAAACAAATTTGTGAACTCAAACTATATACATTCATATATATATATATATATATATATATAACATGCCTTTCAAGGCTACAAAGCTAACATCCCACAAAATTAGTCTATACATATATACACTATACAATCCAACGACTAAGAAACTAAATTCCAACTAAGCACATTCTTCAGCTCTCAACTCAAAGGCTCGTGCCCCGGGGTACCTGCACACCTAGAATATATCCACAGAACGTGTGGTGAGACGCAGTGAAGCACAACTATGCATATGCAATGTAGGGGAAAATCATTAGCTAATATGCAACATTACTGACATAATCATAATCAAAATCATAACAATCAGGTCAATAAATGCACTTATGATGCAACTCACTGTTGTGCCCAGCAGGCATGATCTTATCACTTAAACTGGAGTTAAAACTGAGCTCAGACTACGGGAAACGTCTTTCCTGGGGACGAATCCCACCCATTACTGGACCGAAGTCAAGTTTTCACATAATTACTTAATTTTCTTAACTCACAGCGCAAAGGCCGGCTTGAATTAACTCACGATCGAAACCGGCTTATATGATTAAATGAATTAATAACTGATCATCAACATATTTCATAAGTTTCGTAACCTAAGTTTCTCAATATCATTAATAACAGTAAATCTACAGGCGAGATACTAATTTACTAAACTTTATCACATGAAAATCACACAATTTCTAGCAATTAACATAAACATGTATAAAGAAGGGGGAATTAGAGGATGGGGTTCATGCATCAAGACCTACATTCACCAAAGTGGAAGTGTGTGAGTTGTACTCACCTATACTTGAAGCTCAAAGGAATAAGAGTGGTTAAGGACGGATCACGTGATGATATTCCTTGCTCCAATTTCCCCTTTCAAGCTTCAATCCAAGCTTTCTCTCTCTAAAAACCCAGAGTCCCTCTCTCTAGACTAAGGAAGAAAAAAGAAGGAGAAGTGAAATTATGATTCTGAAAGAGGAATCTAGTGCCTTAAGTGGATTCTTGCTCAAGCGAGCTCTTCTCGCTTGAGCGAGCGTGTCGGTTGCATGGCCTTCTTTCACATTATCGCTCAAGCGAGACTATATCGCTTAAGCGAGAATGATCCAGAAAACACCTCCTCTCTGGATGATTCTTGCTCAAGCGAGCTCTTCTCGCTTGAGCGAAAATTGTCTAGAGAGTCTGCCCAAGTCCCCTGCTTCTCGCTCAAGCGAGTTGGGCTCGCTTAGGCGAGAAATACAGAAAACTCAATTCCAACACTTTACTGCATAATTCGCTCAAGCGAGATATTCTCGCTTGAGCGAGACTACTGAAACTTGGTTTTTAGCCTAAGTCTTATCTCCTAACTCCTAAACTTCCTTTTCTCAATTATTAACATACAATTCCCTATCTTAATCTTATGGATTTATAAAGGTCCTGATTTACGGGATGTTACAGCATCCATATATGATAGGCAAAGGGACACTAAAAAAAGATATGAGAGAAGGACTCCAAACCTTGGCGACACCACGCACAATCCGCCTCAGCAATCTGAAGAAATCTCCTCTTAACAAGGTTTTATTTTGAAGGAATTCTATCTAGCATCACCCTCCATGCGAAACAAGACACCTTTGAAGAAGCCAATGAACACCATGTGAACTTATGAAGAGGTGCCTTGGCATAAATAATGTCATTTACAATTGCTTGGTAAGCTTATTTTACTTAATAACAACCACTTGGGTCAGCCGCCCACCGCTAAGAGTCATCATACCTCTCATGAACCTGTACCAAACTTAATTCCTGAAGGAGTAATTATAGTTGGTATAATTCCCACTCAAATAATAGCCTCCTTGAACACTAATTCCACCTAATTTCTTCCCAATCTCTCACAATCATATCCTCAACAAACAACTCTTTGTTAGTAGTAATGGAAAATAGTCTATTTGCAAAAATTAAAGGAATTGAGCAACATCGAGGATCCCTCTAGAAAGACGTATTTCTCTAATTTCCCACAACTCTAATTAACACATGAATTATAGAACCAGTCACAAGATATATATATATATATGCTCTCCCTCATATATACTCCATAAATCATAAAACTTCTTATAAATATATTTCAAATATTAAATATTTGAGGAAAATGATAATTATTAATCATAAATCAACAAAAAAATACTTGAAAATAATTGAAGTATTCTATATAAATATACTTTATATTAAATATAATTTTGTGTACTACTACCAATGTTAATTACTCCCTCCGATCATTATTATAGAGAGTGTGTTTGGTATAAAACTAGTTGAAAAGCCAGTAGACTCGAATGAACTTGTTTGGTAAAACTAATTATTGAATTAGCTAAAAATGGTAAAATGACATATAAGAAGATCATTAATTATTAAATAATGATAAATAAGAGTGATATACAAGTCAAGTGAAGTGATGTTTGTTTAAATTTATGATCAAGGGGAATGTTCATAAAGTTGTTTAAAGGATGAATTTGAAAATGGGCAAGATGAAGAGTAGTTTGTAACAATTTAAGTTTTTAGGACAAGTGTCACATTCTTTTTATGAAACAGTTATATAATATGTTCTTATGTGTCTTTGTTTTGTTGGTCGTTAGATTATAAACCTATAAATAGGAGTTTGTACAATGTAATAAGAGTTGAATTCTCAACTATTGAATGTCATATAATGCCTATATAACGTACATCCTATTAGTGACTACAGACAATTAGATACCCAAGTATATGATTCCACCAATTTACTTAATGCAATTTACATTCTTTTATTTATTTTCTTTTGTTACTTCTCTTTTAATATTTTCAAATTTAAATATTATTATTGATCGTGCCAGACAAATGATCGTGGAGGAGGTGATCATTCATGGGTGTTCTAGGGTGGTTCAGGATGCAATCCGAGTGTTCCCAGGCTGTCCGAGATAGGGATCCGAGATGGTCCGAGGTTGAGATGCGGTGGTGGTTGCTCTGAACAGTAACTCCGATGGAGGAGGAGGGGTGGCCTGCAAAGACACTCCGACGCCCAAGTTAGAAGGGGTTTCAGACAGAGTGTGAGCAGGGGAAAATTAGCGTACCTGACCCTCCATAGGAGGGGGTATTTATAGCATGTGGTCTAGCCAGAGCTAGCCTATGATGTAGCCCAACCTACGTCTGATTATTTGTGTCAGTAGGTAAGTTGCTCAGTCTACGTGATGGGAAATGCCCTTTACTAGTGTCAGTCCGCGTAGGCATAGGCAAGTGGCCGGGCAAGAAGCTGGTTGGTGGTCTCGGGTTACACAGTTGTTAAGTATCCATGCGGCCTAAATGGCTGGTAGGCCAGCCGAGATGGCTGAGATAAGCCAGCCGAGATGGTTGGTAGGCCAGTCGAGATGGCTGAGATAAGCCAGCCTAGATGGCTGGTAGGCCAGCCGAGATGGTTGGTAACCTGCTAGACCAGCCGAGCTAGTTTTGAGTTAACCTCCGGAACAGTTATATATTGATTAAATCATTTTCTAATAAAGACATTATAAATTTATTTTGTAAGATTTCTTCATGAGGACTCCATATCTAGATACATATTCAGTGATTTTGTGAGAAAAAAATCATTAACTTTGGGTGAATTTGGCCTATTAACTTCAAATTCAACGGTCAGATTTCAACACCTGAATTTGTGGTAGAAAAAATATTTTAAATATATGATAGAATCTTGACCATTGAATTTAAAATTAATGGTCCAGATCCCCTCAAGATGATAGTGACTTTCCTGACATAAATTAGTCACCAAATCCAAATCCCTCCATATTTTAAGTCCTAGATTCATCTCATTAATTTTATAGAATGAAAAAGTGGAATTCTTTTATTATTTTATTCGATGATTTTTCACCATAAACAAATACATGCATATTTAAATTAAAGATAAAAATAATTATTAAATAACTAAATTATATGTATATATATGCCCATGCAATTATTATCTAATCTATCCATGCAACACTAACACGTAATTTGTTCGAATTTAATTTATATATATATATATCCAAATATGTTGGATAGGGAGTTTTATATTGGTTCTTTTGGATCTGTTTTGTGTTCTTTGTTAGTTAGGGAGTTTTATTTTTCTTTTTAATTGGTTTCTGTACGACTTAGACCTAGTTTTGAATGTTAATTTAAACTTATAATTTATATATAAGTTTATAAATCAAATAAGAGGGGTTCCGAAAATATTAAATTATAGAGATTAATTTTAACTTATAAAATTCATTTATAGAGAAATTAAATTCATTTTATTTTTTTTATTTATTTATTCTCTTCTCTTATAAGTGCTAGTAGTTATCCAAATTTACTTATTGATCTTGTTACTGTGATCAGTTGCAATTTCGGCTTGGTCTTGTAATAGATTTGAGTACTTCTTGTTCTCAAGTTTTCTTGCTTTCTAATTATATCAATAAATTTTGTTCGCTTATTAAAGAAAATCATTTTACGCGTACTATATACATACATGATGATGATGATATATATAGCTGGAGTTCTTGTGAGGTTTAGTGTGAATTTGTAAGATGCCAGTTGCAAAACACAAGGTATATATTTAGCACTCCAGATGTCATGAAACCAGAATTCAGAATATATACTCATTAGGCAATTGGGCAAAGAATAACCTTTCCTTTCTTTTTCAACAGAACAGCTAGCCCTATTGGATTCAGTTTACTTCATGCTTTTAAGATATTAATTGTTGTATTAATTAGAAAAGAGAGACAAATCTTTTTAACTTCTTTTTTATAATTAACCGTACCCCATGCACTTTGTTAGGCCCATGAACTGGGAGTTCTTTCTTGTATATTAATTCGTTGTATATCACATAAAATGCAAGTTAATTTGTAGGGCATCTCGCTATGAAAATGAAAAAAATGAAAATTAATTGTTCATAGATTAACTATTTCATGAGCTTTCTCTTCATGTGTTGTGTGTCGATAGGCATTCACGGTATGAAAACGACGCGCGTTTAACTTTTGGTTGAACTGCTGTTGAAGATCACGCGGCAATATATGTATATATATAGCTAGTTGTTGACAACTTTAATTTAATAATAATTGGGGAATTAAAATATATTGAGGCATAAGAAAAGAAGAAGATTATTTGAGGTCTTATTCAAAGGAAGAAGCATGAATTTTGGGTTCAACTGCTGTTGAATTATGACTCGTTGCCTATTGTTGTGTACACAAACGTCAAAACAGGTCTTGCTTGGGGATGTGTACGTGTAACAGTATAAAACATAGGACCGTGTTGAGTGGAGAAAAATTATTATCTCGATCTAGTCTTTAATTTAAAATTGTTTCATCATGAAATAAATTCTCCAATCAATTTAGATTAATATAAATAAATTTGTTAGGAAAAGTTATGTCATTATACTTAGTTAATTATATTTTACTTCATTTTTTAACTTAAGTGTATTTTTATTTCTTAATTAATGTTTCATTTATTGTGCTGCTACTGACGCACTTATTTTTCTTACTTGATTGTGGTACAGGCATGTGCCATCTTTTCACTAACATTATCATTATTGTCACTTTCTTTATTCGGTGATTCCTTGTTTATATATTGATTCATTGATTAAGTTTTTTTAAGTAATAAAAGTTGTCACCAATAAGTATGTAGCTAATCATCTCACTAATCCAACAGTAATATTAATTAGCCTAATTGTTGGGTAAGAACAAGCAAATGAAAGTTTAAGAGAAATACAAAAATCAAAGAACACGAAGAAAAGATAAGAAAGAATATGCAAGAGAAAAACATTTTCTCTTATTTCAGACGATCAGCTTCAGAAGGTTCAACCACCTTCAACAGGTTACACCAATTCAGAAGGTTACTTCGGTAAGCACTTTAGCAAGTTCTCCGCAATCGTTCTCGCTTACATTCTACCTTTCCCTATACAGCAAGATACTATATATATAGGCAGTTTAGAGAGCAACGACTAACTAACCTAACTGAAATAACAACCTAACAGAATAACAAACTCGTTACTAAGTCATAAATAACAATCTCCACCTTGACTTTGGAATGACAATCATTCAAACGAAGCTCACCAAGTTTAAGCATCTCTCAAACTTGTATCTTGGTAGTGTTTTGGTCAACATATCAGGAGGATTATCTTCAGAAGCAATCTTCACAATCTTCACTGCCCCTGTTTCAACCACTTCTCTGATAAAGTGAAACTTCACATCAATGCGTTTGGTCCTTTCATGGTACATCTGATGATTGGCCAAGTGAATAGCACTCTGACTATCACAATGAATCTGAACACACTCATCTTCTATACCCAACTCATTCAGCATACCTTTCAACCATAGACCTTCCTTCACTCCTTCAGACAACGCAATATACTCAGCCTCTGTTGTAGACAACGCTACTACTGATTGAAGGTTTGCCTTCCAACTCACTGCAGTTCCAAATAGAGTAAACACATACCCTGATAAGGATTTTCGTGTATCCACACACCCTGCATAGTCAGCATCAACGAACCCTTCAATTGCAGCTCCACCTTCTGAGAGGTACCATTTCTTCTGATATAGTAATCCTGAATCTAGAGTTCCATTCAGGTACCTGAGAATCCACTTCAGAGACTCCCAATGTGCTTGTCTAGAGTCTCCCATGAACCTGCTGATAACACTTACAGCATGAGCCAAATCTGGTCTTGTACAAACCACACCATACCATACATGATGCTTCCAACTCCATTAGAATAGGGAACAACATTCATCTTCCTCCTTTCATCTTCGGAATCAGGAGCTTGACTCCTTGAGAGCTTCATGTGGTGTCCCAAGTGTGTGCCCACAGGTTTAGATTGATGCATCCTAAACCTCTCCACAACCTTCTTCAGATAGACCTGCTAAGTTAGTTGCAGAACACCCTTTGACTTATCTCATACTATATCAATGCCAAGTATGCGTTTGGCCACCCCAAGATCCTTCATCTCAAATTCTGAATTTAACCTTGTCTTGAGTTGATTGATCATGTGCTTGTTACGGCTAGCCACCAGGATATCATCTACATACAAGAGCAGGTACAAAATGTCTTGTTTTTCTCTTAAAATGTAGACACAACTGTCATAACTACACCTGCTGAAGTCCATTCTCATCAGAAAATCATCAAACTTCTTATACCACTGCCTTGGGCTCTGTTTCAGACCATACAATGATTTTTGAAGTAGACACACTCTCTGATCCTCAGCAAACTCCTCTAGCTGTTCCATGTAAATGGTTTCATCCAGATCTCCGTGCAGGGAGGCAGTCTTGACATCCAATTGCTCCGGGTGCAAATCAAACTGGTTTACAATTGACATCAAAATCCTAATGAAACAGTGCTTTACAACTAGTGAGAATATCTCATTACAAGCCACACCCTCAACCTGTGTAAATCCCTTAGCTACAAGCCCTGCCTTGAACCTCGCTTTCTCAACACCAGGAATCTCGTCTTTCTTCTTAAAGACCCACTTGCATCTGATTACCTTTTGTGCCTCAAGTAAGTCTACAAGTCTCCATGTGTTGTTCTTCTTCAGCGAATCAAGTTCCTCCTCCATGGCGCGTTGCCATTGTTGTCTCTCTGAACTCTCCTGTGCCTCTCTGAAGTTTCTTGGTTCATCTGAGCCCTGTATCTCTTCAGCCATACTAAGAGCATAACAGATAAGGTCAACATGTCCAAACCTTTTGGTAGGTTTTGGAACCCTCCTTTCTCTATCACGAACTAGATGATAGTCATCCACAACGCGTTCTGACCTTCTGAAGTCTTCAGACTTCTGAAGTTTTCTGACCTTCTGAAGTCTTCAGACCTTCTGAAATCTGAACCTGCTGAAGTATCAGCTGATGTACCTGCTGAAGTATCATCTGAAGTAGCACCTTCTGAAGTCTTCAGATGATCCTCCCTGAGTTTGCTCGTAGATGCCTCCATCTCAAATGAGCTTTTTCCCTCCCATTTTCAGAGTCTCCACCAAGCATTCCCATTCTTGTCTCATCAAATGTTACATCCCTGCTGATAATAAGCTTTGAAGGTTTAGGTTCTAATCTCCATAGCCTATATCTCTTGACTCTTTCAGCGTATCCGAGGAAGATACACTTCTCAGCTTGTGCCTCCAGCTTATCCTGCTTGACATGTGCATATTCCAAGGCCCCAAACACCCTTAGATTAGTGTAATCAGCTGGCTTTCCACTCCAAACTTCCATAGGTGTCTTGTACCTCAAGGCAGACGAAGGGCACCTGTTAATCAGATAAACGGTAGTGTTAACAGCTTCTCCCCATAAGTTCTTAGGCATCGCTGCTCCCAAGAGCATGCATCTGACTTTCTCCAAAATGGTCTTGTTCATCCTTTCAGCAAGTCCATTTTGTTGAGGAGTCCCTGCCACAGTTTTATGCCTTTTGATTCCCTGGTTCCCGCAAAAACCGTTAAACTCATCTGAAACAAATTCCAACCCATTGTCTGTTCTTAGTACCTTCAGCTTGGTCCCCTGCTGATTAGCTATCTGAGTATACCACTCTATAAACTTCTGAAAAGTCTCAGACTTGTTCCTCAATATGTAATTCCATACTCTCCTTAAGAAGTCATCAATAATGCTCAGAAAGTAAGACCCTCCACCATGTGTCTGAGTCCTAGATGGACCCCACAGATCAGCATGTGCATATTCAAAGGGTCTGCTGGAAGTGTGTTTACCTGTCCCAAACTACACTCTATGAGACTTACCCAAAACACACTGGTCACAGAAATCCAGCTTCTGAAGCTTATCACCCATCAGCAGTTGTTGTTTCTCCAACTCCAACAAGCCTTTTTCACTAACATGGCCCAAACGCAGGTGCCATAGTTTAGCCTTGTCTACCATTGATTGACTTGCAACTGATGCATGTGTAATGACAGTAGATCCTTCCAGAATGTACAACCCATTACTTCTTCTTCCTTTAGCAACTATAGATGCTCCATTGGACGCCTTCATCATTCCACCCTCCACCTTGGTGGAATACCCCATAACATCAAACATGCTAATGGACATAAGGTTCCTCTTGAGCTCTGGAGCATACCTCACATCCTGTAGTACAACTCTCTGTTATTAAACATCCTCAGTCTGATTGCCCCAATGCCCATACTCCTTCAGTTCTAAGGTCTCAAAGTAATCTTTCACAGGGCACATGTGATAGGTACACCCTGAATCCATAACCCAACTCTTCAGAGAGTCTTCAGAAGAAGCTACCAGAACACCTGCAGATTCATCTCCTTCAGAAGCCTCTGCAACATCTACAGTTTCCTGTATCCTAGGCTCCTTGGCATCTTTCTCAGGACAATGCTTCTTGATATGACCCATTTTCTGACACTTGTAACATTTGATCTGCTTCTTGCCTTCAGACTTTGCCTTCTTCCCCTTGTTCTCTGGCTTCTTTACCTTGCCCTTCACTGTAACTAGACCAGAGGGAACCTCTTCTACACCCTTCAAATCTTAAAGTTTATGCAATTCTTTGGTTCGAATAGAGGTGACAACCTCTAGAGTAATTATCTGATCTTTCCCGTACAGCAACGCTTCTCTGAAATGCTCGAAGGTCTTAGGTAAAGAATTGAGAAGGATAATGACCTTGTCCTCATCTTCAAGCTTCAAACCAATGTTTTCAAGATCATCAACAATCTTGTTGAAGACTGCCAACTGTTCTTCAATCGTTCTTGACTCCGCCATCTTGAACGAATAAAGTTGTTGCTTCAGACAGAGTCTATGAGCCAAAGACTTTGTCATGTACAGAGATTCCAGTTTCGCCCACATGCCTGCAACTGTTTTCTCCTTTGCCACCTCTCTAAGTGCCTTATCACCAAGACACAGAATGATTACACTCATTGACTTGTCTACCATATTCTTTTTCTCTGCCTGCGTTAAAGATGATGACATGTTCATCTCCCCCTTCAACTCTTCCTCACACCCTTGCTGTATCAAGATAGCCTCCATCTTGATCTTCCACAGCCCAAAGTCATTTGCTCCAGAGAACTTCTCAATATCAAACTTCGTTGCCATTCTTGATTATCTTTCCTTTCAATTTTTCCCCACAGACGGCGCCATTTGTTGGGTAAAAACAAGCAATTGAAAGCTTAAGAGAAATAAGAAAATCAAAGAACACGAAGAAGAGAGAAGAAAGAATATGCAAGAGAAAAACACTTCCTCTTATTTCAGACAATCAGCTTCAGAAGGTTCAACCACCTTCAACAGGTTACACCAATTCAGAAGGTTACTTCGGTAATCACTTCAGCAAGTTCTCCGCAATAGTTCTCGCTTACATTCTAACTTTCCCTATACAGCAAGGTACTATATATATAGGTAGTTTAGAGAGCAACGACTAACTAACATAACTGAAATAACAACCTAACAGAATAACAAACTCATTCCTAAGTCATAACTAACACTAACAATTAGGGAATTAAGAGGCCTTCAATTAATGCACAAATTAACTTGGTTCATGAATCAAACTTGAACTCATGCTTATGACATGAGCTCCTTAATTAATGAGCTAACCTTAAACCATGCTTCATTTGACTTAAGTTGTGATTTGGTTTCGTTTACTTTAGAGCTACAATAGTGTAAAATCAAGTTTTGAGAAATTAAAATAAAATCACTTTTATTTAATGTGTTTTGTAATTGGTACAAAATAACTTTCATTTTCCATTATCTAGGAGCTTCATTCTCTAGCTATAAACTGCACTGGTCTTGGTTTTTGATACAATCCTGCATCAAAATATTTTTCATGTAAAAGTTGGCAAACCAATTATCTTGAACAGGGGTATTTTCTGATCACTGTGTCATTATCTTGAAAATTTAAGATGTAGATTGGGACCCCAAACCTTTCAGGTTCTTGAACAGTTGGCGTTCTGAAGTGGGATTTGTTGATTTTGTTAGGAGAGAGTGGATGGCTTTAAATGTAGAAGGTTGGGCATCTTTTGTAATGAAAGAAAAATTCAAGTGCCTTAAAAAGAAGTTAAAAGTTTTTGAATGAAGAGGTGTTTGGTGACTTGAATCAGAAAATTAGCAAAGCAATAGAGGAAGTGAAGAGACTAGATATAAAGGGTGAGGTGTGTAATCTTTCCCAGGAGGAAGTGGTTCAAAGAAAGGAGTGCCTTGCTATGTGGTATAAATACTTGCAGCAGAAGGATACCCTTTTATTCCAAAAGTCTAGACTAAGGTGGCTTCAGGATGGTGATGCAAATACAAGATACTTTCATGGGTGTATCATTAAAAGGAGAAAATCCAATGAAATCAGATGTTTGAAGGTTGAAGGAGGTAGAGTGACTTTGTCGGGTCAGATTAAAGTTGTTGTGAAAGACCATTTTCAAAATCACTTCAAGGAAAGTCAAAGTTGTCGACCAACTCTACATGGGCTACCTTTTAATGTCTTATCATCAGCAGAAGCGGCGTTGCTGGTAGAGCCTTTCTCTACTCAAGAAATAAAAGATGCAGTGTGGGATTGTGAGAGTTCCAAGTGCCCGAGACCAGATGGGTTTAACTTCCACTTCATCAAAGATTTCTAGGATATCTTGCAGGTTGATTTCCTCTCTTTCCTCAATGAATTTCATGCAAATGGCAAGCTGGTACGTGGTTTGAATAGCTCTTTCATTGTGTTGGTGCCAAAAAAAGATAGTCCTCAGCATGTTGGTGATTATCGTTGATAAGTGCCAAAGATTAGATGATTTTCATATAAAAACATGACACTTCTGGGCTAATTGTATTAATTCTTTAGTGATTTCCTCCAATTATTAGAACTTGTAATTTAAGTAGTAATATATGAGTAATGATGTAATTGAAAGCTTTTAATCCCAAATTTTGGTGTTAATTACAGGAAAGATTAAAGGGGATCAATCAGGAGCAAAAGAAGTGAAGAATCAAGGAGAAAAAGAGGAAAAAGAGTGCTGAGGATTCGCTTGAGCGAGTCCCAATTCGCTCAAGCGAATATTGTCCAGAGAGGGGTGAATTTTGGAGCTGAATTCGCTTAAGCGAATTCCATTCGCTTAAGGGAATAGGTTTTCCTTCACCATGAAGAAAGCTATTCGCTTAAGCTAAAATTTAGCTTAAGCGAATTTCCACTTATTCAGCATTCACAAAACAGAATTCGAAGGAGTTTTTCGACAGTTAAACACTTTCTAAAATTAGAACGACGACTCCGAAGAAGAAAAAAAGCTGCTGAATCAGATTTCTTCATCTTCTCCTTCATATTTTGTGGTTGTACAAGCTACTATGAGTAGCTAATCTCCTCTTATGGGATTGGATGTAATCGACTCGAACTCGGATGTATTCTGGTTATATTTTTATATAGTGTATTCATTCTATCGATGTTGTTATTTTCGCTCCGATTTCATTTCTTTGATTCTATCTGATCAATAGTTTCAATGTTTAGATTTTTAGATTTGACTGGAAAGTATTTCTGAAAATCCGATCTGAACGAAAATAATCGTTATATTGTTTTACTAGGAATAGATTTCAATATAGCGAATGCTTTTACACTTGATCTTAATGCTGGATGATTTGTTGGGTATATGAGGAATCAATATTCAATGGATCAATCTTATGATTTTTATATGTGAGGAATCAATATAAATGACTATTATGTGTGCATCAATATTGATAGTTATAATTGCTATATATTGATATACAACCAGAATACAGACGAGGGAGATAGATGAAATTCAATCCCTGTTTCTCATACTGATATCTTCAATCCAATTTCTATACTCTTTTCTACTATTCGCTAGAAATTTACTTTAATTACTTATATCAATCATGAACCAAATCACTCTCTTTTGTATATATTTACTCTTTGAATTAGTACAACTTTGAACTACCGACTCCTCGTGGGATCGACATCTGAATTCATTTTCATTGTACTACAATTGACTAATAGGTACACTTGCCTAGAAGCCAACAATCGTCCAGTATCTCTTATTAGGTGTTTATATAAGGTATTATCCAAGATATATTCTAGCTAACAGACTGCGAGGGGTCATTGGAAGTGTAATATAAGTATGCTAATAAGCTTTTATTCGAGGAAGACACATTTTAGACAGTATCTTAGTGGCTAATGAGGTGGTGGAGGAGGCTAAGAGGAAGAAGAAGAAGTGTTTAATGTTTAAGGTTGACTTTGAAAAAGCTTATGATTCAGTGAACTGGAATTTTCTCCAGTAAATGATGCTTGGAATGGGATTCCCTACAAAATGGTGTGATTGGATTTCAGAATGTTTACAGACTTCTAGGATTTCGGTGTTGGTAAATGGTAGTCCTACGGAAGAATTCTCCACTTCTAGAGGTTTGCAATAAGGTGATCCCTTAGCACCTTTTCTTTTTCTTATTGTAGCGGAAGGTCTGAGTCGTTTATTCAAAAAAGCTTCTCAACTGGGACGGTTTCAGGGTTATGAGATTGGAAGGAAACATGTTCGGGTGGATATCCTACAGTATGCTGATGATACTATTATTATGGGTCAACCGACTGAGGCTAATACTTGGGCTATTAAATCGATTCTTCGGCTGTTTGAGGTTGCTTCAGGCCTAAAGGTGAATTTTCTGGAAAGCAAGTTGTTTGGATTTAATGTTAGTGATCCTTGGTTGGAGTCTATAACGCCTATCTTACAATGTCGCTTAGGAAAGCACCATTTTCTCTATCTTGGTTTGCCAATTGGTTCAAATCAAAGACGTCTTAATACATGGCAGCCAGTCATTGACACGGTTAAAAGAAGGCTATCTGGTTAGAAGCGGAAGTCGTTATCCTTTGGTGGTAGATTGGTTCTTTTAAAGTCTGTATTACACTCCATTTCGATCTACTTTCTTTCCTTCTTCAAAGCTCTATGAGGTAGCATTTCTAAACTTCAATCTTTGTTTCAATCCTTTTTATGGGGATGGGGTGAGGATACTAGGAAAATACACTGGGTGGGGTGGGATGAGGTTTGTAGAGAGAAATCACAGGGGGGACTAGCTAGGTATTAGGGACCTTACTTCTTTTAATTTGGCTTTTTTGGTGAAATGGAAGTGGAGATTGTTAGAAGATAAAGATAGTTTGTGGGCTAAAGTTCTTAGATCTTTATATGGTGATAGACTTTATTGGCCTGTTAACAAAATCAGTAAAGGCTCAAGATGGTGGGTGGATCTTTGTAGTATTGACAGTAGTGACTTTGTTCCAAAAAACTGGATGAAAATTAATTGTAGGAAGGTGGTGGGAAATGGTCAAGATACTTTTTTCTGGGAAGAAAATTGGTTGGGGTCAGGGGTTTTGTCTAAAAAATATAGTAGACTCTATAACCTGGCAGTTAATAAAGAGGTACAGATTGCTGATTTGGTGAGTTTGAGGAATGGTGTTATTATGTGGCAGTGGAGTTGGAGGAGAAAATTATTTGTTTGGGAGGAAGAGATTCTAACTTCTCTTCTTCAAGACATTAGTTCTTTGTTTTTACAGGTTCATGTACCTAACCGCTGGTCGTGGCTAGCTGAATCATCTGGTTCTTATACAGTTTCTTCCGCTTACAAAGAAATTCATAATGATAGCATCTTTGCTGTCAATCGAATATTTGGCTTACTTTGGTCAAAGTTAGTACCATCAAAAGTTTCGGCTTTCGCATGGAGAGTCATCCTCAACAGGTTTCCAACAAGGCAGAATTTATGTCGAAGAGGCGACCTTTCTAATTCCCAATCCGAGTGCCCTCTATGTAAGGATGCGGTTGAATCTTTCTCTCATATTTTTTTTTGAGTGTCAAGTAGCTTATCAAGTCTGGATGGAGTGCTTTAATTGGCTTAGTGTTACAACCGTACTACATAATAACTGTGTTTTTAACTTGGATCATTTTGTTGGTTTATGTTATTGTTCTTATGCAAAGAGAAACTGCTGGTTCACTATATGATTAGTAGTTATATGGACATTATGGCTATCTAGGAATGAGCTTATGTTTTCTGATAAACATTCTACTGTTTCTGACTTGGTGGATTTAGTCAAAATTAGATCCTGGAAATGGTTAACAGCTAGACACAATAGCTTTTACTGTGATTATCATTCTTGGTTGATCAATCCTACAGGTTGTTTATCATGAAGCTCAATTGTGTATCTTGATTTTTGGAGTTGTTTGGTTAATGGAAGAATCACGCCTGCTGTTGCTAACATTTCCGTGACCCTGCTTTGATTAGGGAGTTGCAACTCTGAATTTTATTGTGACTATCTTTGTTTCATTGGTAGGGTTTGTTTCCTACAAATGCATCATTAGGCCTCTGGGTTATGCATAAGTCTTTTGTTTTATGTATTTTTTCCTTGTATATGGTGATCCTTGATTACCCCATTTTTTATCTTGTAGATGAATTTGAGCACCCCTAGTGCTCATCTAATTATATAATTTTGCTTATAAAAAGAAATTATTTATATAATTGAAAAACTTACAGCAACAGATATGTAGACAGATTGTTTGTTTTGCACAAAATCGATCATGTAAATAGGGTTTTAATTATTTTAATTCACACATTTAATCGTGTAGATATTTTATTATTATGATGTTAATTAATATTATTGAATATATTTATTTATGAATTTTATGTGACAAACTGATGATTTTAGAGCAATTACCATAGACGAATGCATCGGGCTCCGAGTGCATGTTAGCTTTTTCTCTTGTTTTATTTCATGCATCCATCAAGAAGAAGACGAATGCATGTTGTGTTACGAGATTGAATCTTTAGATTTCTATGTGCATAATTGACGTTTCAAACTCTATTTTGTTAAGGGTAATTTGTTTTTAAATTTGTCCTTAATTAGGACAATAAAATTGGTGTAACCAATGACCATTTTTTTATTCAAATTATGGTTGCTTTCTACCGTGATCACAATAATGATTTTTCTAAAAAAAATCATGCACTTGGTTTCGGTAAAAGAAATGTTAAATATTGCAAATGAATTTTTGTTAAACAACTTAACCAAATAGAAAACAATTATTGTATTTTTTTCCTTACTTACTTACTTTTCAAATTTTCTCTAATCGTGATTAATTATACATCACTTAAATATATCAACTTTAGTTAGTTTTGTTGTAATAGACATATACAATAATAATTTGATAAAAAAAGACATATAATAATTTTTTAATAAATAAAATTCATAATATATGAAAATTAAAAATTACATATTAACGTGAATGATTATTTTTCTTTATTCATCTTTTATTTTTATCCCTACCTCAATTTTTTATTTGCACAATATATCCTAACAAACTCAAGCTTAATTCCTTTTTTTTTCTTTATTCCACCTCAACATGTAAATTTTTTATTTTGTCAGTGTATATCCGTTAAATCCTATTTACAAATTATATTTATAAAAGAAGTTAAAAACTATAGTAACTTTTAAAATTATTTTAATTTATTAATATTTTCCAAAAAAATGATTATCTAAAAGTTAGTACATTTTTAAAAAAGGAACTATTATTTTTTTTTATAGTTTGTCAGAGATTTTTTTATATATTACATTTTTAATGGTATAACTAACTCTTTTTGAAGGTTGATAACTATTTGTCCTATAATTGCTCCCCCTAACCCATTTATTTAACTGAAAATATGTCTCACCAACTCTTTTTCCATAGAAATCATATTTAAATTTTTTGTACATATCCATAAAATTGACTAATTTTTGAAACTTTCCTTCTCATACCTCCTCTCATACAGAATAAATTTTTCTCCAAAGAGATTCACTTATGATTAATATTCCCTATTGTCCTTTATCAAATAGTGTTAAATTAAATGATTACATCTTTTATTCCCAACACACTCTTATATCTCATAGTCTTTTATATATTTTTATTTATTTGAAATGATTTTATTTTATTTTATTTGTTATCTGATCTATAATAAAAAAATCATACAATATAATATATAATCGGTTATCTTTAATGCTTAAGGAATGGCTCCATAGTGAGATTTTTTCCCTTGCTTATGGAATGCCTCTAGTACATACATGATGTAAAAAAACATGAATTAATGACCTTTTATAGTATTTTTTTTAGTGGTTCAAGATGCCTCTTGTATAGGATAAAACTTTAAGATTTTTGGAACTACTTTCAGATATAACGTTCATTATTTTATTTTAAGGTTTAAATTCAAATAGATCGAACTATAATATTTATTTCTAAATACCAATAGTTTTCTTGCAAACTTATATATGCCCATATTTGGCAATACAATTGAATAGAACAAAAATTTTATGGGTTATAGATATTGTTCAGTTTATCAACGTACCGCTTAAAAACTTTGCTAGCTAGTTTTACCCACAACGAAATCAAAATTTAATTTTCCTATCAAGTGAAATTTTGCAAAACAACTAAGTTGTTGCAACACATACAAAGATAAGTCACCAATTAAAGAAATTATGTAACATTTTCAACCTTTCATTTATCATTGTCAACGATAAAATTAAGAAAAAAAACTCGAAAACCAAATGAAGATGGTCATAACCAATCACAATTTAATTTTTTTCAAATATTTAGTTGGGACTTTGACATTTACAAAGCATGAAAACTAAGAAATATTGTTCTTGATCCTAGGTCACAAAGACCATTTAAACAAAAATAGGAAACCCACATAACAATACTAATTAAATAATTATTATAATTACTATTAACGTAATTATAAAATATTTTTTAATATTATTTTAAATTTCATAGTATATTTTTATTTATCTTATAAACCTTTTTTAATATATTAAAATGACCTTTAATACTGATATTTGATATTT
Source organism: Sesbania bispinosa (assembly GCA_026901365.1). Classification (NCBI taxonomy): domain Eukaryota; kingdom Viridiplantae; phylum Streptophyta; class Magnoliopsida; order Fabales; family Fabaceae; genus Sesbania; species Sesbania bispinosa. The sequence continues at coordinate 3,737,739 of QLOH01000003.1, forward strand.
TAATATATTAATCTACTATAATTATTATAACAAAAGTTGTATATTTTTTAAGTGTTTGAATATGATTTAAATTTCGTATCAAAATTTTAATTTTTTGAAATGATTTTATAAATTATGTTAATATGTTATAAATTTTGTATTATATTTTTATTTATGTTATAAATTTTTTTTAATATTGATTGTTAAATTGGCTTTAATATCGATGTTTGATATAATAAAGGTAACTATAATTAAATAATAAATACAATTACTGTTATTATAATTATTAAATAATTTTTAAGTGTTTGAGCATGTTTCAAATTTCATATTATATATTTATTTTTTAAAAATATAGTTTTGCCTTTTTGAAATTATTTTATTATGTTTTAAATTTTGTATTATGTGTTTTATTTATGTAATAAATTTTTTCTTTTTAATATTGAAATTGTTAAAATGGGCTTTAAATAATATTGAATTTTTTATATAAAAATAACTATAATTACTATCAACATCATTATAAATTAGTTTTTTAAGTGTTTGAGAATGTTTTAAATTTCTTATCATTTTTTTATTTTTTTAAAAATTATTAGATATGCTTTAAATTATCATTATTTATATTTGTTATTATCATAATTTTTTATTTTTATAGTGATATTTACTTTAATATAATTACTATAGTTAATTAATGGTGATGCATAATATTAATCATTTAAAATGTCAAAGATACTTTCTATTTTTAAAAGTTTTGCTTAAATAAATTTACTATTGTGCCCTCACTTTAGATTTCATTGTCCATTTTCACTACCTTACTTTTATATATATAAAGATTTGAGACAAATATATAAAAATCTAACATTATCAAGGTGGTTTAATTCATTAAAGGGTTAAATATTTTTAGTCTCTAAAATATAGTCGGGGTTTGATTTTAGTGTAATTTAAAATCGGTGTATTTAGTCCCTCAAAAAGTGAAAATACTCCCGTTGAGTTCGTATCAATAAAATTTTGTAGTTAATTTGTAGCAAAGTCTGTAGTAAAACTATACAATAAGGATTAAATTGGTGTATTTTTAATTTTTAAAGAACCAAAACCACCGATTTTAAATTATAGGGACTAAAATCAAATGTCGACTATACTCTATTTCAAAGACTAAAAACATATTCAAAGACTAAAAACCATGATTTTGTTCCGTTGAATTTAAAACATACGGGCTATAAGTCTTCCAAAAAATATGTTATAAAATAAATCTATAAGTATATAAAAACATCATTAAATAAATATTGTCTTTGTAAAAGATGAAAACAACATTAAAGTTAGTATAAAAGTATCACACTACATAAGTTTCCTGGCGGTGTGTATGGAAAAGAATTTATTGGGAGAGGCAAAACCGACTTCGGTGATCTCTACACCTCGAAGAGATTAGTCTCTGGCTATCAACTAGGGGATACATTTGGTTAAAAAAAAAAAGATAAGTTTCATGCTATGCGTGTGAGCAATCGAAGGAAACATTCATCAAATAAGTAAATCCCTAATTATCATTAAATAACTCCATGCTATAGATAATTAAAAGATAAACGTGGTTTTTCATACTTTTTAGAGATTTATTTAAAAGTTTAATTATTATGCATTATCGGTATAAAAAAAATTATACATACATCTAATCTTATCACATAATGTAATAAATATAATACCTCATATATTATTAAATTTATTAAATGTTTGTGTAATTTTTTTTGCAATGCTAGTGAATGACAATAATATCAATCAATGATATAATTCCAAAGAGTAAGTATTTAACAATTATCATAAAGCAAATCAATCAATTGTATACATATATGTTAAAAATAAAAATTCTGCAATTCCCTTCAGCAGTTCAGCCTCACTAATTGATTGAAAACAGACCACTTTCATGGAGTCGGTGGATGTACTTTGCTTACTTACCCTATATTCTTTAAACATTGAACAGTGATTGACCATATTATTTCTTTAGGAGAAAGTGCCTAAATTTTTATTCTCTGTGAGTTGTGTCGGTGTGTGTCAAAAAAATTTGATGATTCCAACTTTGTATGCCAACAAGTGAATTTATTTTGTTAGACTAAGAATGACATTAAGACCATTTTACATTCTTTATATGTAAAAATTAACTGCAAAATAATAATGCACGATTTTTTCCCCGTTGAAATAGACTATGGTGCATCATTTTTTTTTTACGGAACTATGGTGCATCATTAAACAATGTATGTTGGTATTCTGTAAGGAAAAAAGGATAATAATATTTCTATCAAAGTAATAATATCATCCAAATCAAAACTATATACAGAGAAGAAAATGATTTTTCTCATATCAAATTTTTATAAAATGAAATTATGTAAAAAAAATAAATCAGATTTATATTCCCTTTCATAAATATTAAATAAGTAAATTTTATCAATTTTTTACATAACAAAAATCTGAGACAAAAATCATTTGGGTTCCTAATGAATAGTGGAGGGTCAGAGATGCCATACTACCAAAACAGTTTGCGATTTTTAAGTTTTTGCAATGAAAGTAAAATGTTTATTGTTTAGTTTCTTTTTTCTGTTAATTGGGTCAACAAGTTTGCCATCTTTGAACGCGCCTGAGTATTTTGACAAAACTACCATTAGAAAAATCAAATAGACACACATTTCATCCACCAAGAAATAAAATAAAAATAAAAATAAAAATAATAAGATATATAAGTTGGCACATTTCTGTCAACAGAGACAAGGACTTAAACACATACACCATCCACCTTCCTAGATGCCCCCTACACTCACATCATTATTATTACTCAAACTTTTTCAAAAGCATATAACAAATACTAAAATCTTAATGGTGGATAAAAAAAATAAAAGCATAGACAATAATTATGAATATTAATTTATAAACCAAAAAGGGGTTATTGTTCCCTAATTCTTCTGTGCGTGTAAGTTGCGCTGTCTTCCTCATTCTTTTTTGCTTCCGTTTGACATTAACTCCGAAATTGTAGAGAGAGAGAGAGAGTTTTTGTTTTCACAACGTAATATTATTATTACTTTTAGAGAGAACAATACATAACAACTCAGAGAGTTCTTGCAATTTGCAATCTCTCTCTCTCTCTCTCCCAATCGCACCTCATCGTTGGTTTCTCCTTTCTGCCGACGAATTTTGTACCTGTGGATCAGGTTCGATCTCATTTCTAACAACCCAGATCTGGGTTTCCTTTCATTTCTATGTCTTGGATCTTGCTCTTTCTTTCAAGTTTTATGGGTATCGTTTTAATCTTTGTTTTGTGGTTCACAATGTTTTTTTTATGTTTTGTGTTTATTTGTTGATGATCTTTTGTTTTTTGTTTTTTTATTGAGATTTTGTATTACCATTTATTGTAATTTGAATCATTAGCTTTAGGGGTTTGATTTTGCTCTCTTGTCCCTTTTTTTTTTGTTGCTATATGTCCTTTATTTGAATTTGAATGATGTTTTGGACCTTTAGTGTCCTGTGATTTCAATGATAGATCGATCTTCAATATGTTATGGTGCAATTTTTTTATTGTTTGAACATCCATAAATACGATAATAGTGGTATTTGGCTGTTCATTTAGATGTTTGAGAATTTGGATTGATCTCAGAAAATTCATCTAGGACTTATTGTCAGATTCCTTTGTGGAGTTTGTATCTGTAATTTAAGTTTCTCTATATGATTTTATATGATTGAATTTGGCATTCAATTTTATTTGTATTTTGATGTGATACCCTAGCACATTCATCCAAAGTAGAGGCTTAAATTTTCACTTTATACACATTTGGTGCTCATTTCTCTTGTTATATATCATACAGACATTGATATTTGCTTATAACTGCTGACTTTCTTCTTTGATAGATAAATCAAGTTTGTGACTAATTGGCATTTTCTTAAAATTATTGTAAACTGCTATATAGTTCATTTGTTCAACTATGAACTGAGAATAATGCCTGAGAATATCTCTTTGAAATTCAAGAAACCATTATATTGTTCAGAACTATAAGCTTTTCTTAAACCAGTGCATGACAAAGTGTTTAAGTGGGCTTTATTTGTACTTGGCAGTTTGGGCCTTTGGTGCTGGCTCATAGCTTGTACTGAACACCAGCTACAATGAAGAAGGTTATTGGTCAAACTGTTAGAGACCTGTAAGTATAACTGTTGATTATTTATTAATGCATTGTTCAATCAGTCATGTATATAATTTCTACTCGGGGTATTTATTACTATTTTAAGGTTAAACCTATTTCCGAAATGTCTTATTCTTCATTGTATTCTTGCAGTAAACGAGAAGTAAATAAGAAAGTGCTGAAAGTACCTGGGATTGAACAGAAGGTAAAGTTTTTCCTCTTTAGAAAGTTCACTGTGAAACTATGATTGCACCAATCATAGCCAGATAAGTGGTGTAAGGATTTGCATGAAGTCTGACTCTTTTTTAATATGATACTTGTTCATGAAATAAATCTTGACTATCTTTAAATTTACGTGTTATAATCTTATTTTGCAAAATATAAATTAAATTCATTGTTTTCTCTCCCGTTTTTTCAGGTTCTTGATGCTACCAGCAATGAACCATGGGGTCCTCATGGACAACTTCTTGCAGATATTGCTCAGGCAACCAGAAACCCGTAAGCTTGGACTGTTGATTTTCTGCTTGAATATATCGTGTATTTCACTACAGAGAGTCTCACTTTTTAACACCTTGCAGTCATGAATACCAGATGATCATGGCAGTAATCTGGAAACGAATTAATGATACTGGCAAGAATTGGCGGCATGTTTACAAGGTATTCATCGAAATATTTTCTGTTTTAGTTCTAGTGCTGCTATTCTTGTTTACTTTTTGTTGTCATAATACCATGTATTACCCCATCAACACTTCAATATACCCCCGAAAGTATACATTTATGAAATTTGTCTTAATACTTATTTTATATCCTTTGAAATAATGATGGGTTCTTGCAAATTAAGAATTCTGTCTTGTATGTCTTCTATATTTATTGTTGATCTTGCTTTCTTAAATGATATTTCTTTTCTTATGCTTCTATATTAAGTTATTAACTGCTCACTGTTCAATAACAGGCTTTGACGGTACTAGAGTACTTGGTGGCTCATGGGTCTGAGCGAGTCATAGATGAGATCAGAGAACATGCTTATCAAATATCAGTAATTTCCATTTAGTCACTTTCACTTAAAATTTACATACTGTTAGTTCATTGTCATGCAGGTCCCTAGTTTTGTTGAAATGACTTGAAAATAATAATTAATAGAACCTGATAAGATTGTAATTGTCATATGAACAGACCTTGTCCGATTTTCAATATATTGATTCCAGTGGAAGAGATCAAGGAAACAATGTTAGGAAGAAATCTCAGAGTCTCGTTGTCCTTGTGAATGATAAAGAAAGAATCATAGAGGTTAGGCAGAAGGCTGCTGCTAACAGGGACAAGTAAGTCTACTCTCATTAAATCTATTGATATTTTGCACTTTGTTATTTTCCAGTTGCTATATAAATTTTTATATCCACCCTCTTATTTAGCAAACATCAGACATTGTATAGTTTGATATTTTCTTTTTAAGTTCCATTTGTTTTAGAAGATTCATAATCTATGTGTCTTTTAGGTTTCTGGATTATAAATTTAAAATGACAGGGTAGAATGTGTAATTTGTGAGTGTATATGTATGTGAGTTTCTCAATCTCAAGGAGGTATTAACTGTCTTATATGATTCACCAGGTTTCGCAACAGTGCAGCAGGTGGAATGTATAGACCTGGTTCATATTCGAGCAGTGGAGCCTATAATGACAGATATGACGATGTTCGTTATGGAGGCAGTGAGGAAGATAGAAATGGCTATGGTTATGGAAGAGAAAGAGAAATGGGCTATAGAGATGATGATCGGTACAGTCGTGATGGAGATCGCCGGGATTATGAGGAACGTTATGGCAGGGACGGTTACAGAGATGATGACTACAGGGGGAGAAGTCGAAGTATTGATTACCAATATGACTCAAGAAGCAGGAGCTCTGATAGAGACCGTGATCGTGGTTATGATGATGACGGCCAACATTCATCTCGGTATGAGCCTATATGATATAATACCTTTGATAGATTATTCTTTTATCCAAAAAATCTGAAAGAGATGATTTCTTTATAAGCTGGCCTAGGAAGAGCTTGAGCTTTTATATGCCTGAGTCTCTACTGTACTGTTTAAGTCCTTTTTTTGTTAACTTATAATACAAACTACCCCAAGAATCTCCATTTGTCTGGAAGATAAAAACTGAGCTTTTCTATGCTTGAATTTTTAGGAGCATCAGTCATAAACCCTTGCTTAATAGTTATAGTTCTAGGAGTTTGTCTATTTCCAGATTCCTTCCATGTCATCATCTTTATTTTACGTTATTGGTTCAAGCTGATGAATTTAGATTGTTCATTAATCAACTCTGATAGCTTTCATTTTTGTGAAAACTAAGCCCATGTCTTCAAGTTTTTCAGTTTGAAATTTTGACTAACGGCATGGAGAACCTGAACCATTCAAAACCTACATGGTTTTGGTCTTTATTCAAATTAGCTTAGAATGGAATATAAATTTTAGCAATTTATTCTTGTTCTGAAGTCAGACTTCTTCTTCCATCCTGCTTAAATTTGTAGTCTTGGGTTCAAAACATCGAGGAACGTACTGTTCAGTTGGAAAGTCCAAACATCAATAAATACATACCTTCACAAGATTTCTGGTTGCATATATTTGAAATTTGACTTGATGATTAATTTGTAAAATAAGGAGTTCACTTCAGACAGTATTTCCAATAACTTTGTCAATAAAAAAGGTAAGTTACAAATAAATGGTATATAGAGTACAAACCTTTATATAGTTGTTTTAAAATGGCATATGACTTTAAACTGTTAGCATAATAAACATTAAACAGAATGAGGTCTTATATTTAAGAATGTATAAAAGGTTAAAAAAAAGGTTTACATTGGTGCCCATTTAGAGTGGGGTTTTTCAATATTCATTCTTGTTTGTCCTTGGCCATTAAATTGGTGGAATAGGAATGTGGCTTGACGTACATCACTATTCTGCTCAAATGCTTATAAAAAGGAAAAGAGTGATGTAAACTAAGCCTTTACTTGGGGCTCTGATACTGATTGAAAGGATATAAGTGTTATGGTTTGATATCTTTCAGTAGCTCAGTAATGAAGTATGCTTGAACATGGGGATTGATGTGATGTTATTGCTCTCTGATGAAAATATTCATGCTTCTAACATGATCTTTTTTTGCAATGGTGCCAGAGGTAGTAATGCTAAAGTTGAAGACCAATCTCTGGAAGCAAGGTAAATTTGTCAGAGGGATACTCTCTCTCTCTCTGTCATGTATACACATTGCTGCTAGGAATTTTTAAGACTGATAATGTGCAATACAAATGGGCAGGCTTGAGCGGAAAATTTCTGAGCATATGGGTGCTCCTCCTAGTTACGAAGAAGCTGTTGGTGAATCTCAGAGCCCGGCACATGGGGAAAGGTATGAACTTTTGTACTATGGACAACACTTGTTCACAACAGAATCTTTTACTAATATGATCTTGATTTCAGGGATTTAGAAACTCCAGTAGCATCTGCTCCAAGAGGCTCATCTCCTCGTGAAAGTGATAATAATCCTGGCCAAACCTCTGCTCCTACTGGATCTCCACCTGCAAGCAATAATCCAACTGAAGCAACTGCTGCTGCCAGTACTGCTGCATCTGGAACCCAGGAAATTGAGGCCACTGATGACTTCTTTGACCCACGTGGTCCTACATCAGGTGTGTGGAGTTATTTATGGTATTATATTATGTTGGTCACTTGGTCTTCATTCTTCAGTATGCATATAACGGTTTCTCCTTGTTCCATGTTTTGAAGAAATCTTATACATGTGTTGAAGTATTTTTTTTTTATATTTACTTTTATTCACATATCGAATTGTTATTCAGTATATCATCTTTCCTTTGGGGAGTTGGAGGTTGGTTGCTATTCCGATTGTTGGATTGGAAGTTCGGATTATATGTTTCATTTTTATTTGCTTTGCATGCCTCTGCATCACGAGTGTAGTTTTCTTTTTTCCGCTGCATGGGGTATTCCTGAGTATAATCTGTTATACTTGTAAGTCCTAACAATGTGATTTTCTGGTCCTAAACACTATCGGCTTGCCGTTATTAGAAAACTACTTGACAATATGAGGCATTTTGTGACATTTCTCTGCTTCGCACATGTTCAGGTAACAACTAGGACAGCAAGATAGGTGCCGGCATCCTTTTATTGATGACTTTTCTGCAGTAGATTTTCATCATGAGATTATTAGTGCCATAACAACTATGGAGTGGTATTTAGGCACCATTTTATGCATAAATTTGGAAGACTTTTGAAACTGAATCCTAAGATCCATCAATAATAAGATCCCAGAATCCTATAGTTGGAAAAGTTCCCATTCACCAGGGTAGCTCATAATTACAATTATTTTCATTTTATGAATTTTTAGTATGTAACAGAGCAGTGCAGCATGGTTTGTGATCAAGACATAACACTGGAAGCATACCTAACTTTGGTCCAATACACTTGTAAAATCAATGGCATGACCTTAATTGACATTTTATCATTGGCAGTCATTTGAAGTTTAAGGTTAATATTAATGGTCTTTAAGGGCTTGCATCAATGTTTTAAATCTTGTTGCTTTGCAAATAAATTTACTAAGCTTTGTACTCATGATATCTTTATGCTTCTCAGCTGCCCCAACCACCTCTAATAATGTTGAAGTGGACTTGCTTGGATCCCTGTCAGACCCATTCTCTTCAAATGCATTGCCTCCTGTGCCAGCTACATCAGCAACTGCAACTCCTGAAGCAAACACCAGCTCAACAGCTTCCTTTCCCGCACCGTCATCTAAGTCCAGTAATTTCAATCAGGTAGTTATTTGTTTTACTGTTTCTATATTTTTAGTGAAAGACCTCATTTCTATGTTTAGACACATAGTACTATAAAATAGATTTGTATATATGACTTGGAATCTGAATTCTTCTAGTGATCACCTTTGTGGCTTGTCTCCGTCTTTTTTGATCTAGCATGCATGACTGAAACTAGTAGGCATGGGAGTTTCTTCATCTGTCAACCAACAAATGTTCCATATTACTTAATATTTACTGTTTGTGGACCAAAATGAATGGGTAGAATTCTGACCATTGGTTTTTTATTTCTAGGAAGGGAATGTCTATTTCAGCACTTTGTTTTTTAATTATCTTTTAGATGTATCATAGTGTATAAAACAGTCCCTCAGTTTGTTAATTTTTATTAAAGTAATATTTTTGTTGGTTCGACTTTTGGCAGTCTTTTGAAGATCCATTTGGTGATTCACCATTCAAGGCTGTTACTTCCACTGAAACTGCTCCGTCTCGGCCCCAGACATATCAGAGTATTGAACCACCCCAATCAAATGGTGTTAATGCAGAATCGATCTCTAACTTTGGGTTTGGCGACTCATTTGCTGTTGTACCATACTCTGCATCTGCTGCCAGTGACACTCAACCTGTATCTACAAACTCCCAGTTTTTGTCTCAAGATTTTTCATCTCCCCAGCAGGAAATTGATATTCTTGCTGACATACTTCCTCCTGCACCATTACCTGATATGACTTCACAACAGAACATTTCATCTCCTGCTTTTACCCAACATTCACCTTCCTTTACAGCTTCATCTGGCCAAATGGCACAACCTTTTTCAGCTCAACCTGAGATGACTTCACAGCAGAACGTTCCAGCTCCTGCTTTTCCCCAAACTTCACCTTCCTTTACTACATCTGGCCAAATGGCATCACAACCTTTTTCTGAGCCAACTGGCCATCATACACAGCAAGGTTTCTCAGCTGCAACCAGTCAACCCGCACAAACCTTTTCAGCTCCTGCTGGTCAACTTTCCCAGCTAGCCTTTTCAACTCCTAATGGCCAACCAGTACAAGCACAATCATCTTTTTCAGCTCCTGCCAGTCCATATGCACAACAACCCTTCTCTTCTCATGCTGGTCAACCTGGCTTGCATGCATTTTCATCGTCTACTAGCCAATCTATGCCGCCTCCTTTTGCTTCTCAAGGTGGTCAATCTGCACAATCAAGTGGTCATATATACAGTGGATTGAACTCCCAAGATAGATCCCTTACTCCAGGAGCTCCAAACATGTCTTCTCAATCCCAAAATGGATATAATGGGCCTATGAACAGTGGGAACTTCCTGCCACAAGGAGCTTTTCCTTCACAGATGGCTTCCCAAGCTCCAACAGGACAGCTGTCACAGAACACAAACTTTCCCCATCAAGGAGGATCTGCTACTCACACTACTTCCCACATGGCTTCTCATTCTCCAACTAATCAAGCACCACAATTTAACAGCCAGAGCTTCATTGGACAACAAGGAAATGCAACTCCCTTTAACTCATCAATGACCCATCAATCACTTGCTCCTAATGCTTCGCAGTATGCTGTTTCAACGGGATCAAATGCTTTAGTTTCTCAACCATCCAAGGACAAGTTTGAGACAAAATCAACAGTTTGGGCAGATACACTAAGCCGGGGACTGGTTAATTTGAATATATCTGGACGTGAGTGCTTACACCCTAAACCCTGCTGTTTGTGACATTTTAGTTTCTACAGCATACTTAGTTAGAAAGTTGATATTATCTAGACAAGACAAACTAATAACTTATATGCTTTTTACATGCAGCTAAAATAAATCCGTTAGCAGATATTGGGATTGACTTTGAATCCATCAATAGGAAGGAGAAGAGAATGGAGAAGCCCACTACAACAACTGTAACATCAACTGTAACTATGGGTAAAGCTATGGGATCAGGTTCAGGAATAGGTCGGGCTGGTGCTGGTGCTCTTAGACCTCCTTCAAACACGATGGGTTCTGGCATGGGAATGGGTATGGGTATGGGCATGGGCATGGGCAATGGTCCTGGTGTTGGTATGGGTATGGGAGGCTATGGAGGCATGAATACATCAATGGGTATGGGAATGGGAGGGATGGGGGGAATGGGGATGGGGATGGGGGGAATGGGTATGGGACAAGGATTCCAAATGCAACCTCCTACTGGAATGCCTCCTGGGTCCAACATGCCAGGTAATTATAACCCCATGATGGGTCCAGGTGGTTATGCTCAACAGCCATATGGTGGCTACCGATGAGAATGAAGTATGAACATCATACCTAGATAGCAAGGTGAAGTATTATTGATTGTTTTGCGACGATTGAGAGAAGCCATTTCAATACTAGTGCCTGCTAGTAGTCCACAGCGACATTTGGATTTATAGGGGTGTATCATTAAAGTTGCAATTTTCTGTAAAGTGACCCAGTGTGATGTATGTTTATTCTTGTTATAAATATGCTATTACCATTCTTTTTTGGGTCACCCTTCTGGTAGGTGCCTTGAGAATCAATGTTGTGTACCAGTGACGGGATAGAATAACCTTACTTGGGTTATTGCTTTCTTTGCTTGTTCCTCATTTTTTGAACACCAACAGGTGGTTTGATATTAATATATTCTTTTTTACATTGTACTTTTTACATTCGCCTCGAATTAAAGGATTTCAATTCAATGGGTTATCATTTAAGCTTGTTAATTTTTTAGCTTGAAGTTCATTGAGATTGGTGATAGGCTAAATATGCTGACCAAAATAATGCAACTATATACCATGTCAAATTATTCACATTTTTAGAGCACTGATAGATACTCAATTATGATCAAGCATGACTAAAAGAAAACATTATCAAGTCACACGTAAAATAAGATGTGAGGATATTAATGCTTTTAGTGTTGGACATTTCTTTTTAAAGTTATCTCATTCTTATTGCTTCTGGTGGATGGTGTTGGTGCCTTACTTTTTGGTGTTGAGGACAAGACTGGTGCCGAGACCATGCTTTCGGTGTTTGACATTGGACTTACTGGAGTGGTGACGAATCAGATACCATGCTTTTCCTGTTGACACCGGATTCTTGTTTCGACGCTTCCTTTTACAAAAGTCGACTTTTGATTTTGTATAATGGGATTTCAATGACAATTATCTCAACTTATATAAAAAAAAATTGCCAAAAAAGTGATTTAGATAAAGGTGACATCTCCTTTCCTTTCTCCCTCCATGGTGGCCCTCTACTTAGGTTAGGATTCCATAGGCCCCATTCCAAAAGCAGAAAGCACCATGAATTTGAAAATAATACTAACAAAGTGGAGCTGTAAGAATAAGAGAAAATGGGATGGTAAAAACGAAATTTTCTGGTCTTAAGAAGTCCAACGGATATTGCGAGAATTGCCTTAGCAAGGTAGGTCAGTCATGAGCGGCGGATTTTTCTCCGCAAAAAGCTACTGGTATGAATAATTACGTAATTTGTAACTTTTGTTATAATTAATTACACGATAAATTTTACCTTCGTTCTTTTGATACACTCAATCGTCATCTCAGAACAAAGAATATAAAAATGTGTCGATGGAAAGTGGTAAGGTTACTACTGACATCAAATATTGTTTGAAGAAATTTCCCATTTGACTATAGTTGTGTCACTTAACTGTCTCTTTCAGTATTTGGATAATAAATCCATGTATTATTTTAAGCTAAGACTAATTTCCGATGCCATGGGCAAAAGGGACCATGATTGTACCACACCCGGCTTCAGCTTTTCCAACAACCACGCTGCTGTGCCTCGATCAGGTTTTAATCCGTAGCTTCCATTTATCACCTTTATCAATATGAACCACCAATATCCTGGAACAGCATCATCAACGAATATAATAAGAAACGAAGTTTACTCATCCAAATATTCCTGACATAATGTTGTAGAAAGTATCATCATCTCATCATCACTGAGCAAGGATGGCCTCAAACTCCCCGTTTAAAATTTTGGCTTTCTTGTTGGATTCTGCTTTTTCGAGCATTATATATTTATGTCAATGTAAAATGTAGAATAAGACAATAACATGTCCTTGGAGCCGCCTGAAAAGAAAGCCAAAATTTTTGTGGCAATATGCTGTATCTTTAAGGAGAGCTCCTTGAGTACCTTTGTGCTAGGAAAAGGCATTTGGCTTTTGCTTGGTTAATGCTCATGATCTTTCTTCCCTAACAGATATATTTAGGATGTTTTCTTAATTCATTTTTTTAATCTCTTGTTTGAATTCTTTTACGAGGATCTTTTCTCCTCCAATCTCTCTGTAATCTTCTCCTTTTATCTTAATGAATTTCTTCTTTTATCTCAAATAAAACTACAGTAGTCCAGAAAAAATTACCATTGGACTTGAGAAACTGAAGCTATGTGAATCACTCCAGAAATACTTGAATCCTGTCACCCATTCTGTCATTAAAATCTAGCAGCAGTTTCCCCCCAATTTCCTCTGCCGCATCATCCAATAGTTCCTTGATGTTTACACCACCCAAAGCTGTAGAGTTGTGACAAAATTAACCAACAGAAATTGTGGAAAAAAATCTTATTTGAATCACAAATTTGGAATAGACATCTATTTATTCATTATAAAAGAATTTCTAAATAGTAATAGTACCAGGAACTATGTTTGTGATTCCGTCCAGAAATCCAGCCTGTAATATAACAAAATATATGTATTGAGAAAAGGAAACAAGAAATCTTGCATGGAGAAATATTCAAGGAGATAAAATGCTCATGCCAAGCTTGAACATACGCATAATTTAAAGATGAATAATTGATTGACCATGGAGGGTTACAACGTAGAAGATATGCAAAACTATGACATGAGGAAAAAGCCTAATCAGAATATAGTACAAAACAAACAGGTTGCCATTTAGCTTTCATAAAACAAACATCATGTCTATTATATTCCTTTTTTTATTTTTTTTCTTTTTTTTTTCTTATTTTGTTTTCCCAAACAATGGGGAGGGAGAGGAGCAAGGATGAGGAGGTGGCAGAAGGGGGTTAATTCTAATAATTCAGGGTACTGGGACATCCAATTATACTACTCATACCACCATCAGGATTCCAGATGGATCAATCTGATTAACTTCACTGCAATATATCTGATAGTTTTGCTGCCCAAGACATGTTTAATCAAAACTAGGGTTCTTCAGGAGGTTTCAATTGTGGCAGCAGAGAACATTGAGATCAATGTATGCCACATTGTATTCTTAAGAGAAGAGACTAGCAAATAAAGTGGAAAAAATAAAAGTACAAAAAGAAATCACGTAATTGAAATCCACAATGTTTCGGAATACCAGATATAAAGATAAGTTGCAGCAACTTGATGATAGGATAAGATCATTCATGTCATTAAGTGGAAATGTGGAAATCAGTATGCTGCATCCTTACTAGTTATGACCAGTAAATATGAATAAACCATTATTCTCATTTTTTATAATGCAGCTGGAGAGTATGATTACTTACAGGAATCCTAAGATCAAGTTTCTCAAATCCATCTCTGCCAGTTATTTTTATTCTGAGAGTCCGAGACCAGATTCCAGAAAAAGGGTTCCTTGAACTATCTGCACCATATTTATTGTACACATCAGGTGTTATAACTTCCACAATGGGATCTTTGAAACTTTGACTTGTCTGCTCTGTATCAACTTGATCTCTCTGTTGTATACTGTATAGGCTACTGCTCTCTGACAAATAACTAATTACTATGAGAATGTAAGAATAGAATACACAATCTATATTTACAATGTGAATATTAGCATGAGAACTTTTTTTCTGTCTTTGACTTTCCAATAGAGGTGAAACAGAGAAATTCACCTAAGAAAAGATAGCTGCCCAATTTTCTCATGGCCACCTATGATAAATTAAATTTTTTTTTCATGTTAATAAAATGCTAGTCAAATATATAAACTTGATATTCGAGAATTGATCATATCCCAGAGATATAATTAGTTAGTTAACATAAACAGACATTTATAAAGAAAGTTCAAAAGCTTCTATCCACATGTAGACGAATAAACAGGGTGATTCATTGTCACCCCACAACATGCATTTATTGAAGTGAAGCACCAAATTCAACCATTAAGCAATAATTTGTTATAAGAGATAATGAATTGACAGCTAACGAGAAGATAAAGTAGGCATAGATTGCATATGACTCTGACTGAGAAGCCTACTGCCCCACAATGCCCCTTTATAAAAGGATTGTTATTTACTTATTTTTGTGTTAAGATTTCTCTCTCCAACCTTTCTTTGAAGATAAAAGCTGCTGACTGGTACTTGTAGCATATTGCTTCTCTTCTTCATAATAAGCATTGAAACCTAAGAAATCCTTAATTTCTTCAAAAGATGGCATGCTTCCAGGAGGAGGAATACGGCCTCCTCTAATAGCAGTGAGTGAATCCTACAAATGCAGTCATAGATATTATTTATCAGTAAATAATAAAATATAAATGATACTGCAAAAGAAATATAAATCCTACAGATGAATGCCTCTTAGCATGTCTCATCTCAATCGTGAACTTTATCAGCACATTATAACCAATATCAAGGTTTCAAATAAGGGGGAAGACATGTCACTCACCTGCATTGCTCGAATAGAAACTCCAATCAAGGAAAGTGGATATGCAACAAGTTTATAGCCAATTTCTTCGAGTTCGAGAGGATTAAGTATCGGTG
Source organism: Sesbania bispinosa (assembly GCA_026901365.1). Taxonomy (NCBI): domain Eukaryota; kingdom Viridiplantae; phylum Streptophyta; class Magnoliopsida; order Fabales; family Fabaceae; genus Sesbania; species Sesbania bispinosa. The sequence continues at coordinate 3,753,366 of QLOH01000003.1, forward strand.
TTTTGCCTCCTCCTTCAAGCATATTGGCCTACACAAGCGTACAAGTTAACACACCATTTCCATTTCCCTGTTTTTTCTCTTCAACTTGGGAGTAAGTGTGGAAATAAAAACACCATACCATTTTGGGAATAAGGGGAGAAACTTGACAAAAAGCTTCCATCTCTTGTTTTGAGGTGAGTGCATCGATAAAAAGAACATCAGCACCAGCATCAGCAAAAGCCCTTGACCTCATGAGTGCTTCCTCAAGGGATATAGCTTGGCGAGAATCTGTGCGAGCCACAATAACAATATCAGAGCCACTCTCTCTTCTGGCATCCACAGCCGCTTTAATCTTCATCACAGCCTCTTCTCTAGACACCACTTTCCTCCCTCGCGTGTGCCCACACGCTTTCGGAGATACCTACCATGATCACCAATCCAAATCAAATCACACAGCATGGATATTGAATTAATTGATAAGTATGTGTAATGAAATCAATCAATCAAAGAAACAAACAAAGCTAAACCTAACCTGATCTTCGAGAATGATTCCAGCAAAACCAGCAGCAATAAAACCCTTGACGGTTCTCTTGACATTCATAGCGTTTCCATAACCATTATCAGCGTCGCCAATGACAGGAATAGAGACGGCTTGTGTAATGAGTTGTCCCTGATCGACCATTTCGCCGTAAGATAAGAAACCAGTATCTGGCAAGCCGAGTCTAGCAGCTGAAATGGAGAAGCCACTGGTGAAGCAGAAAGGGAAGCCAGCATTCTGAACGAGCTTGGCGCTGAGAGCATCGAAACATGCAGGACCTTGATGAACACCAGGGGAGTCAAGGATTCGCCGAAGCAACTTCGCTGGAGGAGGAGCAGCATCGTTGCCGGTGAAGGAGCAAGATATGGCTACTGATTTGGAATTTTTTGTGGTTCTGAGAAATGTAGGGTTCCTATTCGTGTTCCTAAAGAGGGAGACATAACGAGGAGATTGGAATTGGAGGGAGGATAGAGGCCTTACAGTGTAAGGAACACACCCACCATGTTCGTACCTACTTGTGTTGATTACTGAAGCCTCCATGCTTTCTTTCACTCTGCGCTTATTTACTACTTCCACTGACTGCAATCTAATGTAATCCTAGATCCCCGCCTTCATTAGTCATCTAATTTCTCCCTCTTTTTACATTTTATCTAAATAAATTATGTTAAAATAAATTAAATAATTGGTTCAACAGGGGGAAAAACATTTTTCTTCCCCGTTTGTTTGAGGAGAATGAAAAAAATGAGGATGTTATATTACTTTTTATTATAAAATTAAAATAGAGATAAAAAGATATTGTGACACTCAATTATTGAGGACTTATTCACTTATTAAAATAAATCAATTATAATATATAAGTTATTTGTCATTTTAATAAGAGCTAGATAAAGTTTTATTTTCAAATAGGATATTAGTTAGAGTTCATGGAATCAAGGTCATGAAATCAACCAACTATTCTCAACTAGTGTAGGAATTCAACCAAGACAATACACTTATCGCTCAAATAAAGTTTGTTGAAGATTTCTACTAATGATTTGTGGAATTTCAAGGATTTGTCATTCTTTTAAGTGTATTTGAATCCATGTGCCTTTTATGATGGTACCTTTTAAGAAGAGACAATCGTTTGTCACTATAATTTCAGTCGTCGATTTATTATTAAAATAGTGTAATGGTGTAGATTAAAATTGGTTACCGAACGAAACCATAAAAAGTATGATTCATGCATATATTTATCATTAAACCTTTAAACCTATTTAATTTCCCATAGAAGCCCCTGTGAAATTCAAAAGAAAAGAATTGACACAACTGTGACTTCTTTAGTGGTCCAACCACTATGAATCTATCCTCCAAATGCTATAGCGACACAAGTTTGAAAAATAAGAAGCATTTACCAAATCCACCTTTGAAATGACTCTCTTCTTCTTCTTCTTCCCCCTATCTCCATTAACCATCAAATCCCTCCCTTCTCCACGTGTCAAGTCATGGCCATTGGCGGTGAGCTGTCATCCTTTTAACCATGCTGAATTCTCCATATCTAATACACCGGAGAGGAAGGAGAAGGCAAGAAGGACGAAGTATGCAATAGTTGGTTGTAGTAGTGTGGAGACCTATAAGGATGTAATTCCGTTAGGGAAGACGCCTTGCCATTGTCGCAATTTGCTGGAGAAGAGTTACAGGGAGGGAATACATACTAACCTCATCGAAGAAAATCTCTTACTCCAAATAAATTTGTAGTTTAGTGACCTCTACACCACTAGAATCAGCAAAAGAAGGATTACCCAAAGCTAAATAGGGCACCCGAAATACCTTGCTTTGTGTTGGGGAAATGAGTTTAGAACAGAGACAGAGGTCAAAACTTCAATATTTTAAATTAAGCACATTAATTTATTTTTTTTCTTTTTAATATTGTTACAGGAATACTGGGCATTTTTACTGGACCGTCGATGGTACCCTTTTATTGGGACCATGGTAAACGTCGCCTTGAATCCAACCTAATTATAACTTTAACATCTTTGATTTCCAAGTTGTTGTGTTATAACTCGGTTACTTTGCTTATAGGTCAACCAAAATTCCTTATAGGTATATTGTCTCCCCAAGATTTGAGCTACTTAAGACGCGAAAGGGCTTGGAATGTCTAATTCAACAATGCAATTATGCTTGATAGAAACAGGTAATCAGTCTTATGAGTACAAGTCCATTAAGCTTTAAGCTTGATAAACAAATTAATTCATTATGCTAGTTGGTATTATAGTAAGAATTCTACCTAACACATTGTTTTTTTTCTGAGAACTTGAAGCCTTATTTATGTGTAGCTCATGCCAACACCAAAACTACTCATGATAAATTAATAATGGTCATCCAAGTTTGAGAGGAGTTGGAACTCCCCAAGCTTTAATTCAAATGAGTGTATGTTTGGTTTAGGGTTGAAACTGACCAAATTCAAGTTTGAATTTCCCAACACAATTATTTCTAGCATTGGAAACGTGAGTTACCACGTTTCATCGCTAAACAAAACATGCTTTGAGTTCAAAAATGTTATTTGGACTTGTGTTGAGTAAATAAAGCTTATGGGATAAGAGTGGCTTTCTTGGAATGACCAGTTGAACTTAAATTTACATAAATTAGGGTATAACTTATCAAAGTAGGATGAAAAACCAAGTTAAGGAGGGTCATAGCAAGAACTCGCATGAAACCGAGTAGTAATCAAATTTCAAAGCTCCTAAATTATTGTTATACAAAGCCAATCAAGTTGTTAAAACAAATATTGCTCAGGTCTTGTCTTGCACGGATTTAGCTTCTCTAAAGTGAAGATTCGCTTTAAAAAATAAAGTAAAGACGAGTTTAATCATTAATTGAAAAATCAATAAAAGATATTTAAATAATATCATAATTTATTATGCATGTGCTTATATATAATTATAATACCACCATTAATTTTTTTTAATTAAGAGTTATGACTCTTTACTTTTGTCTAAAGTGAATCCATCACTTGAGGATTCAAATCTTGCCATATATACTTATAATTTGAGATAGTTCATATTTTGGAATTAGTAAATGTCTGTCGGTTGTTATAGGACCGGTGCCCATCACTGGGTTGGCTTATAGGTGCTCTGATAATTTAAATGTCCGTCAATTGAGCTAGTCGATTTTTATGTAAACTCAGCCGAATCATTATTGATGATAAAGATAGGTAAACTTGGTCATATTATTGATGGATATCAACAAACTCACAAGTCACAAAGCCATTGTTGAAGATTGGCTATTAGTGTATGTGTAAACTTGGCAAACTAAAAAATCTGTAAACTCAAACATGAGTGAATATTAGCATGAGACCTTTTCTTCAGTCTTTGGTTTTCCCCTTAGACGGCTTTCATTTATTTTGATAAAATACTGATCAGATATTTAGCTTGACATTCAGTTTTGAACATATCCAAGAGACATAGTTAAGAACATAAAATAGATACAACAGATTGCATGGCTCTGAGAAGCCTACAATGCCCCTCTGTAAAAGGGTTGTTATTCACTTGTTTTTTGTTTACGATTTGTGCCTCTGTTTTAAGGCTGCTGATCCGAGCCTGTAGCATAATGCTCCTCTTCTTTGTAATAAGCGTTGAAACCTACAATATCCTTAATTTCTTCAAAGATGGCATGCTTCCCGAAGGAGGAATACGGCCTTCCCTAATGTGAGCGAGTGCATCCTACAAATTCAGTCATATATATTATTATTTATCTGTAAATAATAAAATCTACACATGAGTATCTCTTGGCATGTCTCATGTAAATGACTAATTAATCTAAAGATAACTAAGATTATTTCAATAGACTTCTCACAATGCCTTAGGGAATAATTTATGTGGAGTTTAAGTAACCTGTCCTCTCTTCAATTTTTGTCCACTTCCTTATAAATGTTTAAAATATAAGCTCTAATGTAATAAGTACTTAATTAAACTATTTTTCTAAATACACAAGATCATATCCTTATCAAGGCAATCGGTATCGAAGGGACAATGAAAGGGGAAGACAAGTCAGTGTCACTCACCTGCATTGCTAGTATAGAAACCCCAATCAAGGAAAGTGGATAAACAACAAGTTTATAACCAACTTCTTCAAGTTCTACAGGATTGAGTATTGGTGTTTTGCCTCCCCCTTCAAGCATATTGGCCTACACAACACAGCAGTACAATTTAGCATGTCAATTTTCCTTTTAGTATGGAGTGAAAAGATACCATACCAGTTTGGGAACATTGGGAGAAACTTGACATAAAGCTTTCATCTCTTCTTTTGAGGCGAGTGCATCTATAAATAGAACATCAGCTCCAGCATCTGCAAAAGCCTTAACCCTTATGAGTGCTTCATCAAGGGACACAGCTTGGCGAGCATCGGTGCGTGCCACAATGACAATATCAGAGCCACTCTCTGTTCTAGCATCAACGGCCGCTTTGATCTTCATCACGGCCTCTTCTCTAGACACCACTTTCCTTCCTCGCGTGTGACCACATGCTTTCGGAGCTACCTATCAAGTTATATTTGGTTTACAGTTAGGTAAAATTAATTTTGATAATCGCACAGGAAATGAATAATAGAGTAAACTGTCAATTTGGTCCCTGAAAATGTTATTCATTATCAAGTTAGTCTCTGAAATGACATAAATTAAAATTCAATCCCTGAAACTGTATTTCATCCGTGGAAGCAGTCCATCTGTTAACAAAAGTAAATCTTCCAGGGACTACTTTAATAGAGATTTGTTAATTTTAGGGATTTATTTGAATTTACGTACTAAAATCCGAAGGATTAAATTGACATTTAGTATAAACTTACAGGAACTGAATTATACTTCTGTTAATAGAAGGACTACTTTGACAAATGAAATACAGTTTCAAAAGTGATTTTTAGTTTCTGCTAATTCAGAGACTAACTTGACAGCGAGAAACACTTTTAGTGATCAAATTGACAATTTCCTCAATACATTATTTACAAAGTAACGGTGGTTAAATGGAAGTCATTTAAAATCAATTCCATGTAATTGATTTCCGAATGTTACCAGTAGCACCAATTCAATCTAATCCAAATCCAAAACAATACATGGATAGAATTGATGACTGATAAGTAATGAAAACAAAGAAAGCTAACGTACCTGATCTTCGAGAATGATTCCAGCGAAACCAGCGGCAATAAAACCCTTGACGGTTCTCTTGACGTTCATGGCGTTTCCGTAACCGTTATCGGCGTCGACGATGATAGGAATGGAGACAGCTTGAGTAATGAGTTGGGCGTGATCGAGCATTTCGCCATAAGAGATGAGGCCAGTGTCAGGCAAGGCCAATCTGGAAGCTGAAATGGAGAAACCACTGGTGATGCAGAAACGAAAGCCAGCTGATTGAATAAGCTTCGCACTGAGAGCATCGAAACATGCAGGACCTTGGTGAACTCCTGGGGATTCCAAGATCCGCCGAAGCACCTTCACGGGTTTCTCTCCTTCTCTTTCCATATGATATTATCCAGAAAACCGAACTATGCCTTTGCCTATGGATTTCCAATTTCTGCTTCACAGTGGAGGACTAGTAAGTAGTAACAGTAACTGAACGTTTATCAAGACTCAGGAGTCAACACAACAAAGCTGCCACGTGCCGGTTGGCGGTTAGTTTTGATGGTACTTTTTTATCCATAAATTTTTGTTTTCTATAATTAATTTTCTTTCATTCTTTGTTTGCTCCCTTCTTTATCCTTCAAATTGAAAGATGATTTGTAACCAAAGTTTTTTTACCACTTTTATATAGTAACCTTCTCTCTTTTAGTTGTTAGATTCTCTATATTTTAAAATTAGAGTATTAAACTTTAATTGGAGAAATACAGAAAGGCATTCAAAGGATATAGGTGATTTGATTCCCTTTAAATGATGAAACACAACACAAGTATTGCAAATTTTTTTTTTTATAAACCACATCATCCCTTATTACCAGGGGCAATCCTAACACAAGTATTGCAAATTATCCCTTATTACCAGGGGCAATCCTAACACAAGTATTGCAAATTTGTCTCCAAAAGTTTCTCTTTCTTTAGATAATTTTTCTCATCAGTTTCCTTCTGTAAATAAAAATATCAGATGATTAGCATTTTGGCAACATACTGACCAAAAAATAAAAAGTTGACTATTAATTTCCAAATCCTAAAAAAATTATCAAAATCCCATCTAAAGAGAGTACCAAGCCTTCAAAATTAAAAAAGATAAGACATATGCACAAGAGCAGCATCTAAATGAACATAATCGAAACGTGTGCTTTGGATTGCAGTGTTGGAGGAGCTGCGAATACAAAGTAATTGCAATCTCCACTTTTGAAGGAGCTCTTCCTCGTGGTTATTCCTTGTATGGATCTCTAGTTCTGTACTTTCTTAAGCTACCCAGGTTCTTGAGCTTCCAGCCACAGCCACAGTTCCTTTGCTATGATTTCCTGGATTGGCTTCCTCATCCTGTTTGATTGTGTGAGGACCTTCAGCAGCATTAGGAGGGTGCTGATCCTCATCTCTCTCACCTCTGCAATTAGATGAAACACCATAAGGGGGGAAAAACTTTATCTAAGACAGATATTAAAGGATATCATACACATACAAGTCTCCACTTCCTGAGCCAAGTTAAAGAGAGAAAAAAAATAGATTAAGAACTACTGCTTCCAAGACTAACAATAATTGTGAAGAAACCTTAATAGTATAGAATTATGGACTATCGAGATTATCCTTGACATTTGAGCCAATGAAATGTGCATATAGATCTTTTTGAAACTATCGTGTCAAAATATCATGAAACAACAATCCCATAAGCTTAAATTTGTTAAGTAAAAGCATTTTAATGGTTTTATGATATTTCTGACACCCTGCCACGCAAAAACTCTCTCGAAGTGAAGCTTGGATAATGCACAAGTTCACCCTGCTAAAATAATTCAACTTGGATTTCTTTTAGAAGAATGGAGGATTGGGCTCTGGACTACTTGGTAATAGAAGCTTAGATAACATGTTATAAATTAACCATTTCAAAAGTTTAGATGAAAGCATGTGAAAGATTTTATTATATTTCTAACACAGCAAGCAAAAGATCCCTAGAACAAACAAACATCGTGAACCAGTGGATCTCAATTGCAATAAATTACTGTATTACAACCCTAATGGCTTGAAATTCAGCATGAAAGGAATCAGCACCACAAAAAGATATTAGAAACCGATAAATCTGGAATCTGGAATATAGATAGAGCTGAATTACATGATCAGTATAGAGCACCCAGCTGCTCTATAGCTCAAATTCCATTACTGGGCACACATCTAGATCAACATAAACCCCCAACATAAATGCGTAGGTAATGGTCATTTATGTTCAATGTATAGGTTAGCTTATGTAATACCATGGCAGGATTAGCTGAGTAAGTTTTGAAATCAATCATTTTCAGAAAAATCCTGAAAGAATCTCCCAACAGAAACAGTGATTTCATGAGATGAGAGTGCAACAATACATACCCAGAGTAGATAACAAGCCCAATGGCAACAGCACCAAAGGCCACAAAGTACATCCAATCAACCTGGAAAGCATTATTAGCCCCAGAGATGTTAGCGCACTAAAAATGTGACTGACAAATACTAGGAACTTCTAAGTGGGAAAAATAAAAAAGTAAGGTTACTGTCAGACCTTCTCATGGTAAGCAAAAATGCGAATTACTACAGCCCACATGTCTGAGGTCAACAGAGATAGATTTAGCATGGTAGAGCCATTGATCTGTGACAAAAGAACAGAGCATATTAAAAGAATACTACTTCCCAGTTAAAAAGCTGGATATTCATCACATGTCTCTTTTTGCTAGGCTAAGCTAAAATAAGAGGGTATTTATAGACTACAGAATAAGTTAAAATTATACTACGAAAGAATTTCAAGAAACTAGATGGGTGAATAATTTTCCACAGAGTTACATGATTATTAAATTATTGTGGTCCAGAAATAATTATCAGTGTGAAAAAATCATAGAGAAACAGTCAGAGAGAGAGAGAGAAACCAAAGAACTGCATCCTAGAGTTTTTATAATCAATTACTTCGATTAGTTCCTATTTTTTTCTACGCTTAGTTCCAATGTTTTATTCCACCCACAGTAATAATAACAAATATAATTTGTAAAAAGAATATGTACGATTGTGATGGTTTGAGTCCATACCTTAAGCAGAACAGGGACTAAAGAGTAAAACATAAACATAGCCACTGAAAATCCAACAAAAGGAAGCGCCTGAAACCAACATCGAGAGAAATGAACATAAATAATAATGCTTACAGGTCTTACATCAAGCTGATTGGCAGATTGTGATGACATACAGAACTTGATATATATAGTGAGACAATAATAAGAGAAGGTCTTACATAAAAAATTTTAGGTGTGAGAAAAATAGTAAGTAAAAAGACATACAGAATCCACTAAACTCAAAGCCCAGCTATAACCTTATATGTTTACTCTGTATCAACTCCAAGTGGTTTTATCCTGAATTTAAACTTTTCTCATGCAATTATAAGCATTGATTTCTTCTTTCTTGAGGGACAAATAGGAGAGGAAAACATGTCACTATCCATCTTAAATCTAGTAAAAAAAATGGCAACTAAAGGTATATGTTTGACAGACACTTGCAGCCTTACTTTGCATGCTTGTTAGTTAAAGTGGAATTCTGTCAATTCTCAATTACAGAGAGAGTGATAGAGAACTTACTGCAGCCGCTGACCAATGAATAGATTTCAGTTCATTGCGCTCAAGTATGCTTCTGTAATAATCATTAAGGCTACAACAGGAGAAAGAAAACAAAGAATGTAATAATTCTAGTCACTGGACATGTTTTTCTTTCTTGATTAAATCAGATGAAATTACATACCAGCATCACCATTTTTTCATTTAGCAATATATATATAATATCACAACACCCTTAAAAAAAGTTATTAATATAAAAAACTTGAAGTTGGAACAACTAAAATTGCAGTTTATTCACTTGTGACAACTACTCAATCAATTTAACATTTCAGAGTTAATTCCAAAATCAAAATCCATGGTACAGTATGATTACTACACAGAATAATTTGTTAAGCCATCAAACAAACAAATATTATTTGGCATAAAGATTGAAATTGAATGCTTAAGCTATGCAAGATAACAGACATGTCTTGAAAGGGAAAACGAATATAGCCATGTATTAGATAATAAATGCTGGAAGGGAAGTTTGAGCACTGGCAGTGACAAGTGCTGCCAAATAGATTCCTCTGCAAATTTCATAGAAGACCTAGTTTGAAGATGCACAGCACCTCTTCATAAATAATTAGACATAAAGTATTCGAAGGAAAAAAATTCAAAACAAAAGGATCCCATAGTCCTCATAATGTAATCAGATTTTAAGGATACATTTGAATGGCACTGACAATGCCGCCAAAGAGACCTAACATTGCCATGAGCTCAACTCTATCAGCATTTTTCACTAGAAATTCCTGCAATGGAAAAGAAATAACAATAACACAAGGGAGATTACACATAATGAAACACTAATATGAGCAGTCAAGTGTGCATCTAAATTGTGACTGTATCTCAAGAATTAGCCCAAATTCAATAAATTAATGTTTTTCAGTTTGCCTTGAAAGTATGGACAATAAACACAAGCCCATAAATGACCCAGGGGTAGTCATGGGAAGATTTTCTGTATTGTTTTAGATTAATCAAGCTTTCCATTATTGATAACAAGTTCATTCTGAACATAATAACGAGCAATGTCAAATTAAGTGTCATATCACATAACAAGATATCTCCGGTAACACTTCAAGTAAGTTTGAGCTACATGAGTGACAATTTAAAAATACTGACTAAATTAGGCATAGAACATATATTTAGAGAAGACACAGAAAAAGAAAAATTATATAGAAAAAATAATCTGTGATTAGACTCACACTAGAAAGGTTTACACAAGGGGTTTCTCAGTTTTTGGAACTTGGAAGTAACAAAGCATGAAGTACAAAAGCAAATGAAACAGATGGAGGAAGAGATGAAAGGGGCCTAAAACAGGAATCAAAGCACAGATCCATATTATGTAGGAAAGAAGAAAGTTTAGATTCAGGGGAAGGTAAACTGTGAAACACTCACCAAATAAGAATGTATATTGAGAAGGACAGAAAAGTGCAACCTCAGTATAGCAACCAATATTTTTTATAGTAATTAGTGAGTATATGTATTTATTGTGTTGTGCCACATTGTCAACTGCAATGTTGCAAAATGCATTAAAGCAAAAGAGCAATCAACTTACCTCACTGACATTACTGATTGCATACAAGGTAGCACCAGCAATAACAAGAAGGTCCCCTTTACGAGGATTGCTTCCACCTATGACAGGTGAATAAGACATCATTAGAAAATTATCATAAATGGAACAATACATGTCACGGATGATAACAAATGATAGGATCAAAATTTACTAGTTGCATGATTTCCAAGAATAAAGATAAGGAGAATACGCATGCACAGTCATCAAATGTGCTTGGGCGTGTGCATGTATGTGTTATATATATAAGATATAGATACCAGTATTCAGTACATAAAAAGCCACCTACCTGCACGGTCACTTGAATGAACGTCTGAAAACACAACCAGGACAAGACCAGCGATGCAAACAACTACACCAGTTATCTTTTGAATTTATATTTTGTTTTCAAGAAAAGCCATGTAAGAAGCATGACAGATGGAATGGACCAGCAGTCAAGCAGCATCACACTTGTGATTGAGGTGTATTGATATGCCTTCACAACTGTTCATTAGATGAGAATTAAAATTTGTTAATCATTGAAAGTAAGATCATCCAAGTCAACATATGACTTGCTTCAATTTAATACATGGGAAGAGCCCAATAATAAATATACAAGAAATGAAATTCAAACTTGAGTAATTTAGGTATGGATATTTATATTTGGGACGTATAGGTTGGTCATTAAATACTAATTGTGCTCTGACCTGCTGTTGGCTGAGCAGACTGCATATAAATTTATTCATTTCACCGTTTCTTTCTATATAATATTACATCTCTACCATTATGAGACACTTACCAAGAAAATTTGCTTCCACGTCAACCATTCCAAGAAGTATATAATAGTACCATTTTGCCTGTGTTAGAACCATATAAAGTTAATGAAACTGTGTTTAGATGTTTGACAGTGAGAGGAAAAACAGAGCAAAAAAAGCATAACAGTTGATCTTTTTGAAAGGCAGCACTCCCAACACACTCTCCTTAAAGCAGAAATAAAACAATATCATCTCTTATCCTCAAAAACCAAAAAATCATTATAAAATATGTGAAAAATTGCAGATTGTTGTAATAGAAAATAGATGGAGCATCTAAATATTGGGACGTAATGATCATATCAGTCATTGAATGAACAGCACCAGTTTACAGTGCAAGGAGAGCCATAAGGAGTTCAAGTGTATAACAAAATACACAGATCATACAAAAAATGTTCGGGTGTTCTTTCCATCAATCTGGCTCAATCCAATAATGGAATTAATTAAAAATAATAATAATACTTCATCATATCCCAGGGCAAATAATAAAATCCTATTGACAATTTACTAGCAATAGTAAACACAAGTTTGTGAATCATATAGTAGAACCTTGAGTGCTTTCCTTCTGTATAGCATAATACTTCCATAGACAATCGCCAGGAACACATAGTTTAGAAACGACTGTGAAGTTGGAGCATTAATTCCTACCACATCCAAACACAAAGACAAAAAAAAACATGTATTAGGCGTTTGAAAACAAAAAATTAGGCATACAATTAACTTAAGGAGAGGTTGGATGAAAAACTAAAATCAGAAGATGGAGGCAAACCTCTTTTGGCCAATTCAGAAGATGTGAAGCCTGTGGAAGTGACGAGAAGAGAAAGAAGCTGTCCCAAGCCAAGACCTATTAACGTGTTTTTCGTCCAAAACTTGTTGAAATCCACCATCGTGTTTTTGCAGAAAGACTACAATACAATCCAGAGTAGTCCAATGGCAGATATAAATTAAAAGTTGCTGTAAAGAGAAAGACACTGTGAAAGGTTCTGCTGCTGTATTATATATATATAATACATGACATAGATTCAAAGGCTTTAATTTGAAGAAAAAGGGAAAGAATGAGTGACTGTATTTGGTGAGAAAGTGAAATGAAAAGAGTCTTGAGCCGAAAAAAACAGCATATTGGGGAAGTGGGTGAGTTTCAGCCGTCAATTATTGGTGACACTGACACAAAATTTCATTACTGCATACTCCAATCAATCTCTTTTTCGCTTCGCTGTGTGCTACTCAATCTTTTTTTTGTTTAGTATTTTCTTCTTTTCGTCGTCAGAACTCAGAATTCCTTTTACGAGAAGATTGTTAATGTTAATTTTTTATATAATAGAGATTGGAACCTATCATTTATAAACTGCAGCAAGATCTACCCCTAACTTGTTGCACCTGACTAACTAATTCCTAGGGTTTAGAAGAGTGATAATAATTATAAATATTTTTTGATGAAGAAAAAATTGTTTATTTATTTTTTATTAAATTAGATAATTTAAAATCATTAAACCAAGTTCAACAAAACATCAGTACAAGAATAAACCAAGTGTTTATTCATCTTGTTTATAATTACAAATAAAAAAATCTTATTACTAATCATTATGGTGTTTACAAAGTAAATAGAAAAAACATAATTGATAGTTAAGTATATATTAATCTTTTTATTAAATGAGTTTGCAAACTCATAAATCACGCTTACAGCAAGTGATGTATATAAAGTAATAATATAGTATATAGAATAATATATACGAATAACACTAGCCTATAGAGTCAACTTTGATAAAAGATTGTAAGTTTGTAACTCAAAAATCAATTGAAATTGTGGAAAAAAACTCTCATTTAATTTTCACTAAATACATTTTTGAGTGGATGAGGAGTTTATAGAGTAATTAAGTGTCTATTTAATTCACAGTTAAATAGATTAATCTTATAATTAATAAATAAAAATGAGTTATAAACACTTTATTAAAAATGTTGTATAAAATTAATTTATGAAATTAATTATGAAATATTTGAAATTTAATCCAAACATGTTATAAATAGTAGGGCTGTCCCTAATATGATATATTTATGGTTAAAATAATTTTTAACCTATGTAATATTACACAGAATAATAAAACAAAAATAGAAAGATTTTATCGGAAATTACAATCATTAACATTACCAATGCATTAAGTGTTGTGATAGTTGTAATTTCTCAATAAAATCTTTCCAGTTTTGTTTTATTATCTTGCACATGTTAGAAAAAGCCAAATAATAATAATTATAAAGAGTCAACTCTCTTATTTATTCTTTTGTTCCCAGTGGGGCAAATCTTGAGGATCGCCTCTTCCCTTATGTCTTTACGTAAGTCATCGCTGTCAATAATGCTTCACGGTAGTTTATTCTTATTTAATATGAGTAGTCGTGTACGCATAGAGGTTACTTTTCCCTCATGGAAAAGTCAAAAATTGAATAAAATAAACCCCACTTTTCATTTCCAGTTTTAATAAGAAGATTTAAATTAATCTTTATGGGTGACATTAATTTAATTTAATAATAACTTTTGTCAAAATTATTTCATTTAATAACTTTATATAAACATTAAATTTTATTAATCCAATCATCAGATCAAAAGTTCTTATTATATAAATTAACTCTATAAAATTTTATAAAATTTAAATATTATTTAATATTTTATCAAATAATTTTAATTTAACATATACTAGAGATAATACACGTGCGTTGCATGGATTTATTTATATTTTATATAACTATAATATTTGATAAGATTAATTTTTAAATAAATGTGTTAAAATTATTATAAATTAAATATATTAAAAATATGTTAAGAAATAAAATTTTATTACATGCTAAAAATGATGAAATAGTGAAAGGCATTTCTTGGATAAAAGTTATTTTTTGCTGTGGAGGATAAATTATTGAAAAATGTATAATTATAAGTACATAATAGGTGGACATTTTTTTATAATTAAAAATAATATATAAGTTTAACGTAAATAATAATTTTGTATATAAAAGCATATTACTTTTTCTCTTCTTTTGTCATGATATTACCCTCACATCCAAAGCCCCTCAATTTTTTTTTTTCAAAATACATACATACATATACACATATATATAGTTGGATGGAAATGTGTAGTGGAGTTAGTTAGAAGGAGAAATAGACAACTTAGTAGTTAATAAATTAATTTACTGAATTAAATGTGTTTGATTTAAGTAACTAATTAATGTAAAATGATATAAAATAATATATTTATATAAATTTTGTTATATAAATTCTATTTTTATTTTCTAGCTTAAAATATAATATCAGTTATTTACAACTTTAGGTTATTGATAAGTTTTTTTTAAAAAAATTTTTCAATGATAAAAAGTTTTATTTAAAAATAAATTAATTAATGAAATAATTAAAATAAATAGTAAAAATAGAATAATAATTAAAATAATTCATAAAATTCTTAAATTACTTATACTATATATATATAATTATGAGTATTTATCCTAGCTTAGTATTAAATATTTGATTTTAAATATTTATTATATATACACTTATATATTTTAAAAAATAAATTCGTATTTGGGTAGGCTGATTAATTGAAAAAAAAAAAAAAGGATATTGGTTTAGCTTCCTGGTTTCGCCCCCTCACATCTCTCACTTTTACTCTTTTTTATCTCTTTATATTCATCCAAGTGTAAGGCAAGGGTATGAGCGTGGGCATATTATCTTTTTCTCATGCAACTTGAAAACATTTAAATAGCAAGAAATTTAAAAAGTATAAAAAATGACCCAATATTTAAAGAATTGAGGTTGAGTGTTGTTTATATAGAGCATACCAATGTAGTTATATTTAAAACTTTTAAATTGTATAGTAAACTATAAGATCAAGAAAATCATTTACCTTCAAATTAATATAATTAATTATGAGTATTTGACATTTAGAATTTAATATTTGTCATAATATTTAATATATTATATATAATAGTTATAATATTTAATAATACTAATTATATAATATAAATTGATTGCAAAAGATGTTTAGTATTCCATAGGTTATATTTCATGAATACAACATTAATAGTAATGTTAAAGTTAATTTTATATTAATATAAATACAAAATTTTAAATATATTAAAAATTAATTTAAGATAAATGATAAAAAACTCACAAAATTACTTCAATACTAAAATCACGTTAAATTATTTATTTTATTTCCATAATACTTTCTAGATAATATTCAAGATCTATTTTAAAATTTACTTAATATCTATATTCTAATTTATTTCAAATAATTTTTATAAGATTTAAATATTATAAAATTAGTTGAATTTATTATTTTAGTATAATTATAAAACATTATATTTATGATTTTATATTAAAAATCATAAGAACTATTTAGTATTTTTTAAATTAAAATTTTAATCATAAGTACTTGTGGCCTATAAATATTAAATTAAATTTGTAATAAATTATATGATCAAATAATTCATTTAACTTAAAATTAATATAAATATTAAATTAAATTTGTAATAAATTATATGATCAAATAATTCATTTAACTTAAAATTAATATAATTAATTATGTATATTTAACATTTAGATTTTAATATTTGTCATAGTGTTTAATGTATTATATATAATAGTTATAATATTTAATGATACTAATTATATAATATTAATTAATTATAAGATATGTTTAGTATTCCATGAGTTATATTAGATAAATACAATATTAATAGTAATGTTAAAGTTAAATTTATATTAATAGAAATACAAAATTTTAAATATATTAAAATGTAATTTAAGATAAATAATAAAAAAATCACAAAATTACTTCAATACTAAAATCATGTTAAATTATTTATTTTATTTATATAATACTTTCTAGATAATATTCAAGCTCTATTTTCAAATTTACTTAATATCTATATTCTAATTCATTTCAAATAATTCTTATAAGATTTAAATAGTATAAAATTTATTGAATTTATTGTTTTAGTATAATTATAAAATATTATATTTATGATTTTATATTAAAAATCATAAGAATTAGTTAATATTGTTTAAATTAAAATCTTAATCATAAGTAGTTGTGACTTATAAATATTATTATATTAAATAAAATTTGTAGTAAACTATAAGATCAAATAATTCATTTAACTTAAACTTAATATAATTAATTATGAATATTTAACATTTAGAATTTAATATTTGTCATAATATTTACTAATACGAATTATATAATATGAATTATTTTGCAAGAAATCTTTAGTATTCCATATGTTATATTTCATGAATACAACATTAATACTAATGATTAAGTAAATTTTACTAGATAGATAGATAGATAGATTGTATTAAGACTAATAGCATTACAATAGTTATCCTATTACATTTGATATGGATATTTGGGCTTAACTTTATTTAAAAAAGTATTTATGTTTTCATATTTTATTTATTAAAATCCTTAGGGCTTTTTTATGATTTACAGAAGAAATGTTAAAAATAATAATTTTTTATTATTGTGAAATGCATCCGAGTCAAATATGAAATAATTCAACAAAATACTAAGAATAAATAATAAGGAACCATATTTATTTTTAGAAGTATAATAAAAAATGGGGGAAAAGAAACAAAATAAGGTAGGATAGTGTGAGGTAGTAAAGACAAAAACAATAATTAGAAGAAGAATGGGTAGAGGGTCACAAATTAATCTGAATATAAAAAGACAAAATGAATAGAAGGGAAAATCGGTTCGTTTGGCTTAAAGTTGAGTAGAATTGATTCTAGAAATCAATGGTTGAAAATGAATGTGCACACTTTACGAAACGCATTGGACGGAAGTGATTTAAAATTAATTATGCAGAATTGATTCTGAATGATTCAGAATCTAAACCAAACGGGCACCAATGGAGGATGCCAAAGAGAATCACATCTCTTTACAAAACAAAGTTAATAAATTGTCACTAAGCATTGTAAAAGTAAATGCCCATTATATTAATTAATGGGAAGCTATTTACTAAACATGAAAAAAAATATATCAAAATTTTTTTTAAAAGAAAAATGACATTATTACCCCTAGTTTGAGTGGAAAAATATACCCCTAGGGCAACCACAAACTACTCTTCTTTTATATATATAAAGATAAAGATATACTTTTTAAAATATAAATAAATGTTAATTATAAGATTATGTATCTATAAATGTTGTGTATGATCGTTATATTAATATCATATTATTTAAAAACATTGGAATTATTAAATTTAAAATATACAAAAAAGTTATAAGCGGAATAACTTTGATAAGAGTTCCTCCTAAAATAAGTTAATTCTAATCTAATTACTATACTAAAAAGTGATAAATAAAAGTATTCAATTTGAATTGGATTTAATTAGTATACACTATCAGTATAGAGAAATTTTACACAGACATTCAATGGTATGCCGCCACATCATTGAATGAATATGACACCTTAGGTGTTATTAAATTCAATAAATGATGCGGCAACGCATAATTGGATGTATGTGTAAAACTTCTTTACACTGACGGTGTATATATATATTAAACTCATTTAAATGTTGTCAATTGGTTAATTCTCAACCTATATTTGTATAAGTTATATTAGTTTTTTTATTATAAATTAAAAGTAAATAGTTTAATTATTGTACACTGGCAGTGTAAAGAAGTTTTACATTGTCATCCAATAATATTTTGATACGTCAGTTAATGAATATGACACCTCATGGTTCATTAAACTCATTAAATGACGTGTCAACACATCATTGAATGATTGTGTAAAATTATTTTACACTGGCAGTATATAGTTATTAAATCCAAAAGTAATTTGAAGATATTCATTCATATTTCTTTAATATAGAGATTAATATAAAGAAACTTTTAGCAAAATTAAGGACAAAATATAACAGTTTAATCTCAAAAAATGCATCATTGGACATTTTTCCATGATCAAGGGTAAAATCGATAAAGTATTCATTTTAGGTATTCTCTTCTACAATATCCCAATTTACATATAAATATTACACATAAGATCACTCGATTTTTTTAAAATAGTCTTTTCATCATGAAATAACTTTTAATCTTAATCTATGTATGGTCATAAATTCAATATTTACATATCTCACTTTCATAGAAAAAAAAGGTCCTCTCATTATATATGTCCCTCATAACATCAACCCCTCCTCCTTCTCTCTTTTGAACATATTTAACAACCATAATCTGCACCAAATCTATTTTGAGTATTTTGTCTCAATTTGGTATACTGCATGCATTCGTTGTTCTGCTCCATTCTAAAAGCTATAAGGTAGAACTTCGATATGTTTTTGTTATCACATTGGAAAGGTTCTAAATTCTTTGCCCCTTGAAGCAAGTTATTTTACGTTCTTTATTCTTATGCATTTCATTTCGGTTTCTCGTTAATTTTCATTCTGTTTAGTTTAGAGGAATCTTGTGAGCTTTTAAGGTGTGGAATTTGAAACTCTGCATCCACCTTGTTTTGCGTCATATTCAAATTGGTTAGTTGAAGAAATGCACAACACATAATGGACTAGAGAAGAGAACAATCAATTTGAGAGTGTCCTTGTCATATATGATAAGGAAAATTGTCCTTGATGTGATGAAGTACTATAGGGAATTGGTGGAAGATATGTCTGGAATAGATGCAGGAAGGGTTCCAATTCCTACATATCCCACCTCTTATTTCTCCAAGAAGATGGTTGACAGCCTGCAGGGTCACAATGAATGCAAAAAGAGGCCTACCACTGCCAAGGGTTCTGATCAGGAAAGGAAGAAGGGTTCATTGGACAGAAGAGGAGCACAAGTGAGTTTCATAATCTTCATTTACATTCTAAGAGCATTTTGCCAAAATACACACATATACAAAAATAAACCTCTTAACTAAACAAGTGTGTCACCTTAGGTCCTGGTACTCATAATGCTCTAAACTCCATAATGAGTGTACCTAGCAACCATCAAAACAAATATATACTTTTTTATTGATGGATTTGACATTTTAAAGTGAACTCTCATTTTATAGAAGTATTTAATTCAACTATATATCCAAGATTCGAACTCGAGACCATTGGTTAAGCTGGAATAGCTCCTTACCAGTTGATCCACGCGCTCGGTGGTAAAGCAGCTAAGTTGTTGATGCAAAATCTAATGGTTAATATTGTGTACACATGTATAATAAATTATAAAATTCTTAAAGTATATGTCATGAATTTTTTCATCAATAGTTGGAATGTCTCCTTAATTACTTTCTTCTTTAAGGTGAACTGATTATTTTAAAAGAATAAAATTCATTTCTACCATCCTTTCTTATCAACTCTACAAAGTCCTTGGCTTTCACCTTATACAAACCTCAATTTAGCCACCACACTAATTGATTGAAGTCATGTTGGTTAGAGTTTATGCTTCCTTTTTCGTCCACCTTTGTATGAAAACAAATGTAACTTTTTCCCTCTTTATCGTTCCTTTTCAATTAAATTAAATAAATTTAAAATATTTTCCTCATTACCACCTCAATTTATCTCTCCTCCTTTAACCTCCCTTGATCCAAAAGAGTCTTTCGAAAAACAACTTATTCTACACAAAGAGTGTGCTTGGTAAGACATTTCAGTAGTTTGAAAGCTGAAATTAGTAGCTGAAATCATTTTAGCTGTGTTTGGTAAGATAACTTTTTTTTAGCTACTAGTTTTTTATTAGCTTTTTTAGAAGCTACTTGAGGTAGATTAAAAAAAGTCATATTTTCAGCTACTAGCTGAAATTTTATGACAACTGAATCCCTCAACAATTCTCACCCACCGTCATTTTTTAGTAATTAATGATGTCTTTATATGTCATTTTACCAGTTTCAACTAGTTTTACAAAACATTTTTAATCAAATCAACTAGCTTTTCAGGTTTCAACTAACTTTTATCTTCCAACTAGCTTTTCAACTAGTCTTACCAAACACACTCAAAGTTTTGGTTTTTTCAGGTGGCTGCTAGTGTGAAGTAACCATGGTTTTCAGAACCGGACCGGCCGGTTCGACTGGTCGGACCGGCCGGTTCGACTGGTCGGACCGGTAACCGGTGATAGGAGCGGTTCGGTTGGCCCTGATAATCGGAGGAGCAAAAAACTGGTTAAGAACCGATAAAACCGGTCACGAGGTGGTTCACCGGTTTTTACCGGTTCTGTGGGAAACGACCAAAATGACGTCGTTTTATTTAAAAAAATGAAATTCTGCACTGTTGCTGTGCGTTTTATCACTAGTGCTGCTAAGAGTAAAAAAAACCCCTAATTGGAAACAAACAACAGAGAAGCTAGAAAGTAAGAAACAGAAACCCTTTCTTCTCCTTCTCCCTTTATCTTTCGGCCGCAAACCCTACAACTACAGCCCGTCAGTCGCCCGTCCTGCAGTCGTCCGCCGCCTGTCCAACTGTTGTTCTCGCCGCCCTACCTTCTGCTTCCGTCGCGCGCGTCCCAACCATTCCATCTTGCTTCCGTCGCGCACGTCCCAGGCTCCCAGCTGGTGTTCGATTCCGATCTGCTTCCTCCCTGCCACTTCCAGTCGTGACCAGCCGCCCCCAGTCGTGCCTGAGTTATCCACATGGCCACCAGAGATGAATCACCGCAACATCCTGCACAAGCTCTTTTTCACAGCCCTTTCAATTACTGTTGGTGGATAAAATGCTTTGGACCAACCTATCTTTTAATTTCATATGTTGATTTGCACTAAGCAGTAATTTGCTGGAGAAATTTGATTTGCAGTAAGCACTAAGCAGTTAAGAATTTTGATTCTTTGTGTTGTTAATTTCTCATTGGTAATGGACATTGTTGTCTCTTGGTGAACCTAGATTTCATGTTATATTTGACTTTATTTTATATGTAAGTATGAATGTTTATTTAACTTATGAATGATGAGTGGACTTTAATTTTAAATGTTTTGAAGTCATGGATATCAATTTTTTGCTATTTAAATTTTAATTTAGTAGGTAGAAATATAAAAAAAAAAATATTATTTTATTTACTACCGGTTCGACCATTGAACCTTGAACCGGTGGCCAGGCCAGTTCAATGACCGGTCCGATTTTAAAAACATTGGAAATAACATAATGGGTGGTTTATGTGTAAAGCAACAAAATAACACGTAGTAGATCAAGTTGACTGGATGGTAGAATTGATTGGAGTTTAACCAATAGCCCCCTAAACTTTATAAATTGCTAGACAAGCCTATTATATATTGTGATTATTGATTACTCCACCTCCCATTTTTTTTCTTGTGGGTGTCTGGAAATTATCTCCAACAAGTGCAGAGTTAAGGAGAGAGGGTGAGGAAAACGCATTATGTGGTGGGTTGGAAACAAAGAAAGATTCCTTGTTATGTTTTGTTCATGTACAAAAAGGGAAGAAACTAATAGGACACGTTCTTTAAAAACTGCAAATTTTTATTGGTATGTACCCTTTTGTCTTAAAAATGCATATCCAAAAAGAAAGTGAAAAACGTTGGAGAAGATAATAGGAAAGAACCAGATCAACAAGTTACAAACAAAGATCGAGGGAGGGAGGGAGAGAGAGAGATAAAGTGTACTACAGAGTGGGATGTTAGGGTCGGAGCACAGGTGAGTGCAGTCGGAGATGGTGCAGGTTCTACCGAAGTCATCAATTTCCATATTTCCTCACTGATTAATGTGACTTTACCTTCTTTTAATCATTGTGGGGTCTTCTACATGGAAGCTGCTCAGAGTCTCAATATCTCTAAACTCGTTGTCTAAATGTATTCTAAAGTAACATTGGATTTATCTGATTATCTCAATAGGGATGTCCTTAAGTTCATCATGATTTCCCTTTGATACATGAGATTAGGCAAATGCTCAATGGAGATTAGCTTGTAGCTATGGGTCACACCTTTAGGGAAGGCAATTGATATATTAGTCATTTAGCTAATTTGGGTCATTGATTTCTCATAGCTTCACTTGTTGCATAATTGAGATTTGTCCCTCATTTCTTACCCAACTTGTTAGGGAGGACGTTCAAGAAGTGACATTTTCATGTTTTGTTGCTTTATAAGTAGAGGTGTCAAAATGGGCCGGCCCGACCCCGCAATATGGGAGGACTTGGGCACTTAAATTAGAGGCCCGAATTTTTGTCGGGCTTTTTAGCCCGGAAATGAAAAGCCCGGTCTTAAGCGGGTTCGGGTCGGGCTACCCGATCGGGCTAACGGGCGGCCCGTTTTTTTTTTTTAAAAAAATTGTCTTGCTTTTGAGTTATGCTTAAGTTCGCTGGCATGGCCCATTTTTTATTTTTCTTCCATCTAAAAATGTTTGAAGTTCTGAAAATTAAAATTTCTACTGTGAAGTCAATGAATATGGTGAGCAATTATGATTTTCTTTTGATAGATAACTAATTAATTAAAGCAATTATGATCGAGTATATTATTATATTAGTGCATATATATACTTCCTCAAATCCAAGTTTGTCAAATATGTATTTTATAATCCTATTTTGAAGAACAATTTTTGGAACATGTGCAGTATAAGTTTATTTAATTTAATTTAATCACATATCAATTGAGTACTATTATAAAATGGAAAAATCTTGGAACAATTTAGAATCAATTTTTAAGAACAATTTTTGGAACAGGTGCAGTATAGGTTTATTTAATTTAATTTAATTACATATCAATTGAGTACTATTATAAAATGAAAAAATCTTGGAACAATTTAGAATCAATTTTGAAGAACAATTTTTGGAACAGGTGCAGTATAGGTTTATTTAATTTAATTTAATTACATATCAATTGAGTACTATTATAAAATGGAAAAATCTTGGAACAATTTCGATTCATCGAATGCAAATTCATTTTGCTTTTCCCCTTTTAAATGATTTTTATAACTAAATTGTAATTTTTTTTTAGTTTTGTAAAAGTATAATTGTTTACAATTTTTAATGAGCAACATTTTTGAATAAGTTAAATTTTTTGCACAAGCCCGCTACCCGCATAGGGCCGGGCTAGGGCACTAAGTTCACAAGACCGAATTTTAGCCGAGTATTTTAGCCCTGTCCGCACAAGCCCGCTACCCGATGCGGGCCGGGCCGGGCCAGATAGCCCATTTTGACACCTCTATTTATAAGCTAGTTTTTCATTTCCTGTAAGCTTTGTTGAATATAAAAAACAAATGAAAATATGCAATTAACTAATTTTAAGTATCAATGACACTTTCTCAACAAAAATCACATATTCAATAATATTATACTACCTCCTTTCCAAAACTCTTCTTGTTTTAATATACTCTTAAATTTCAAAATTCTTATTGGTTTAGATATCCAAGAAGAATTAGTTATTTTTAATTCTTATTAATTAACCAACAACTACTCTCATTTTCTCTCTTAACTACATCATGTCTCTCTCTTTATTAATGTGAATTAGTGATAGTCAAATAAAATTGATGGAAATTAAATAAGGGCATATTAGTAAATATGCTATTAAATTAAGACACAATATAAGTTTCTTTGGTCTATGCGCATAACCTTAAATAACAAGAATTTTGGAACAAAGGTAGTATATTAATTATTTTATTAATTAATTGTTTTTTATGATATTAAAGTATCTTTTTCTAGTTCATTAATCACACTCTTTGAATTTATTTATTTTTTTCTATAACTTTTATACCCTCATTTGCTAAATTCAAAAAAATAGAGGATTTATTATTAATGTTAACTTTTAAAAGTCTTTTTGTTAACACCGACATATTGTACATAAAAATAATTTATTAGTTATTTACTCTAAGTTACACGATATATATTAGAAAATCATAAAGCTTATATAGGAAATAAATACTATTATATCTGTCTTTTATTTTGATAAAGCGGAATATACCCTTAAAAATTAATCAGTAAATTTCATAATTCGAAATAAAAAGAGGTTTGTAATCTAATCTGATCTAAAAATTTTAGTATTTTACAACTTAACAGAACTAATTTTTAAATTTTTAAGGTTTTGTCTAGGGTGAAACACCTCATGGGTGACACACCGTTGTTTCATCCCTTTTAAACCATCAGATTTAATAACTTTTTAATTAAGGGCCATGATTTGTTACCAGTAACCTGTTCATTGTAGTTTATGAATATAGCTAATTGGTCCCTCTGTCTTTCTTTTAAAATGAGTGCTTGAAAATTTGTAATTGTTGTAGAGATCCATTTTTACGCAACGTTAACATCTCTCTCCCTCTCTCTCTCTCCATATTTCCGTGTTTCATGACTTGTGCTTTCCAGCCAATTATCTATTTGAAGAAGAGGCATGCCTTAGCTAAAATATTTTTTTTTACAAATGAGCTAATTTAAGCAACTAAAAAAATATCCAAGCAGTGTGAAGGGATTGAACTCCGCACTACTTCATTCAATGTTTTATATCATTCAATGGTTCATTTAGTTTTGACTTTCAAAATGAAAATATATATACTTTAGTTTTTAATTGTGATTTTGTAACATCATCCTCTGTGGGTAACAGTGAGAAGGAATTGAAAAATATCTTGAAAAAACGAGTTAGAGGAGACATCACCCCACACATCCTATTAATCTTGGGTGAGAAAACACAGAGCACACCACAAACTTTTCAACAACACAATATAATTGGGGACGTCCTTCATGCTTTGAAGGAGAAGCGTAATAATCTGTTGGCAAATTACCTCGTTAATAATAGGTGTTCTAACAATTGAACTGTGAAGAAATTCAAACATTCGAACACTGCCATGATAATATGTGCGATTTCCATTTGCTCGGCAAGCACCCATTCTTATTTTCCGTGTGATCAAAGGTAAAGCCCAGATCCATGTAAGCAAATAATGAAAGGTGAGGTATAAAATTCAGCCGGTCAATTTACTTATAATACCAAGTTATTTTTCTTAAAAAATATTGAAACACCCCCGAACGACCCAATTTTTAAATAAAAGAAAAAGAAACTACGATTGACCTCTGTCCATGTGTGTTTGTTTCCCTTCCCGCTGCGGAGCGAGGAGTGTGAGAAGCGTATAACTTAACTATAAATATAAAAGTTCCGTTCAGGTTTAACGTTCCGGTGGCTGGCGGCGCGAAGCATTCCGGTACCCTATTCCTATCCTATCCCTGTCGAGGTATAATTATTATTACTATTACCATTGCTACTTTCTTCCTTCTTTTCCTATCCTCATGTCTAGGGTTTTCAATTCTCTCTGCAGAGGAGAGGCTGCTGCTTATTCTTACATTACGTTGTTGAGAATAGAAGTTTGATTGAAGGCATAATTATTATTATTAATTAATTAATTATAATAATCATGGGATCACTGAAGAGGAAGTTGCCAGAAGAGCCATCAACTCCTCCTCCTTCGCAGAAGCAACTTCAGTCCCAACAACATGAATGTGTGCATGACGTCTCCTATCCACCTGGTTACCTTCCTTCTTCTTCCTCTTCTTCATCCTCTTCAGCTCACACAGAACCTGCTAAGAAGTTCCCTTTTGCCCTCGATCCCTTTCAGTCCCAAGCTATTACTTGCATTGAAAACGGGGAATCTGTCATGGTCAGCACTTTTATTTATTTATTATAAGTGAAATTCAAGATGAAATTTGTTCGAATTTGGATGTTTTTCTTTCTCACTCACAGTCACTTGTTGTTAGGTTTCTGCACACACATCTGCTGGGAAAACTGTAGTGGCGTTATATGCTATTGCTATGTCCCTTCGAAACGGCCAGCGTGTTATTTACACTTCCCCTATTAAGGCACTCAGTAACCAGAAGTATAGGGAATTTAAGGAAGAGTTCTCTGATGTTGGTTTGATGACTGGAGATGTCACCATTGATCCCAATGCTTCTTGCTTGGTAGGTACGCTACACTTTTTACTTCCTAAGGCTACCTTTTTGTCTCATAAATGAGATAAGAGTTAAATTTATATTTGTTTCAGGTGATGACTACAGAAATCTGGCGTAGTATGCAATACAAAGGGTCTGAGGTCACAAGAGAGGTGGCTTGGATCATTTTTGATGAGGTGCATTACATGCGCGATCGCGAAAGAGGCGTGGTTTGGGAAGAGAGCATTGTTATGTCGCCTAAGAATTCCCGTTTTGTCTTCCTCTCAGCCACTGTCCCTAATGCAAAGGAATTTGCAGATTGGGTGGCAAAGGTGATTTAATCTTTACTTTATTAGATTAAATCTCTTTTTATTAGTATTCTTTTTTTGGGGGGATGGAACAAATAGTTGCTGGTCTGATGCTTTAGATTACTTGCAGGTTCACCAACAGCCTTGTCATATTGTTTATACGGATTACCGGCCGACTCCCCTTCAGCATTATCTTTTTCCTGCTGGAGGTGATGGTCTATATTTGGTTGTGGATGATAAGGGAAAGTTTCGTGAAGACAGCTTTCAGAAAGCTTTAAACGCTCTTGTTCCTGCCAGTGAGGGTGATAGGAAAAAAGAAAATGGCAAACGGCAAAAAGGTTTGGTGTTGGGCAAGGTTGGTGAAGAAAGCGACATATTCAAGATGGTGAAAATGATCATTCAGCGTCAATATGATCCTGTTATACTGTTCAGCTTTAGCAAAAGGGAGTGTGAATTTCTTGCAATGCAGGTAAGTTGAAATTGGTGTTTATTGTTCAAAGTATCTATTCATTTTATTTTGTTACCATTCTTTCATATGTTGTACTATGTCTCTGATGTCTTCTTTGGTTTCTGCAGATGGCAAAAATGGATCTTAATGGAGATGATGAGAAGGACAACATAGAAAAAATATTTTGGAGTGCAATGGATATGCTTTCAGATGACGATAAGAAGCTGCCTCAGGCAAGTTACTTCCTTTAACTTTAACCCCCTACGGGCACATTCCCATGCCTTATGCAGATTTCCAAGTTTTAGTGAGTAGAGGTTCTTATTGATGTAAGGAAAATGCACCCCCTTCATATTCAGTGAGGCAAGAATCAAGATCTGAAGCCAACCTCAATTTTTCCATTTGTCAGTTCTATATCACACCCCACAATTAAAGAAAACAAGAATGTCTTAGGAGTAGTAGACGCAGGATTTGTTAGGTTTGGATTATTGGGAGCTTTAGGTAGCCGCAGTTGAAGTTTTAAAGCCTTCTATGACCACGTGAAATTCGATCCTTGTTTTCTGTTTCTTTAGTTAAACTATAATTTCTGTTTTCTAAACAGAACAAAGCAGTATGAAGAAGTACACCAAGGCGAGGATGAGGTATCCTCATATCCTCAAGAGCTGAAAAAATGAAAACAGAAGAAAATAGAATTAACGAAGCAACGAAGTCAGGAATGCAGTAAAGCTGCTTGATCCCTTTGCCAAATTGAATATGCAACACACTTGAAACATTTGTGAGCTGAGCACCTGAAAGAGGCTAATATCATAATCCTATCACAAAGAAAATTTCAGGGCAAGGATATTATTCCCTTTAAGATCCTTACATTCTGCCTTAAATAAATGCACTAAAATATAGTTAAGATTGTCTATCATCAAATAAATTTTTGGCTTCTTGATTTTTGCCAAAATTTTTAAAAGTAGGTTACTAGAACTGCTCAAGGGTAGATGTGCATACATAGTGCTCACAGGAAATCCTGAAAGGGTTAGTCCAAGGAAAGGTTGTAATGCTGTGCAGAATAAATGTTATGCTGTTTCGAAGCTAGACACTCACATGACACGTGTGAGGGTGGATAGAGTCTGTGAGGACTGCTAGTCTGTAGCGGAACATGTGTTAATCCTGTTAAGATCTGCTGTCCAAACAAAACACAGAGGCTAAATTCAAGTAGGAATCTTTAACAGCTAGGGGAGTGAGAAACTGGAAAAGTGTTTAGAAGAAAATAAATCAGAAGAGTCCAATGGCTAAATTCTTGTCAGGATAAATGGAGAAGTGTCAGACTCAAGTAAAAAGGGACCATAACTCATCTACCTCTATTGCTACCAAATTGAAAATTTAAATTTGAATGAGGACACTGAAATTTGTTTATAGGGGAATTATGTATATTGTAGAAAGATTTGGTGGTGGAGGAAAGGCGCAAGAGATTTCCCACTGCTGAATCCTCCCAAAACTTGTTTGATGTTTGAGCATATCCTTTCCTGATGCTATTGATTTTTGACTTGCTGTCTATGTATACAATAATTTCATTCTAGTTGCATGTTGTGGTGTTTGTCATTTTTAAGGTATCTTTTTTATATATGTATTGGTTTTGTGTTGATTTTTTCAGGTTTCAAACATGTTGCCCTTGCTGAAACGTGGAATAGGAGTACATCACTCCGGTTTACTCCCAATTCTAAAGGAAGTAATTGAGATCTTATTTCAAGAAGGACTAATCAAGGTTAGTGGAAGAAATAATGAGATAAGATACTTTCTTCATCTATATAAGTTGTGAGCCTGTGACATAGTGGTATACACATACCTTCATTAGGTGCATAAATTATTTACCAATGTGATCATAATGTGTAACATTACATTATCAGCATAATTATATGCCAATAAAGGAGATTACTAAATTATTTACCAATGTGATCATAATGTGTAACATTACATTATCAGCATAATCATCATAATGTGTAACATTACCAATGTGATCATAACCTTACATCGTATCATTCATATATTTCAGTTTTATTCTCTTCGTTTTGTTCTAAATTATTGGCCTACTAAGATTACTATTGTATTTTAGGAACAAATTTATTTCCATAACAGCTTCTCCATTAATGTTGACACAATAAACACTCGCTGTTTGATAAATATATTAATTCTTCCAAGTATTGAAATATTCTCCTTTAGTGCCTGTTTGCGACAGAGACCTTCAGCATTGGTTTGAACATGCCTGCAAAAACTGTTGTTTTTACAAATGTCCGAAAATTTGATGGTGACAAGTTTAGGTGGATATCCAGTGGAGAATATATACAAATGAGTGGTCGTGCTGGTCGACGAGGTATTGATGAATGTGGAATATGTATTCTCATGGTCGATGAGAAGATGGAGCCTTCTACTGCTAAAATGATGGTTAAAGGGGCAGCTGATAGTTTAAACAGGTAAATTGTAGGTTTAATTTAAATAATTATATATCATACAAGATGAAGCCAGACTGGTTGATTTGTCCATTTTTCTTGAAATTTCCATTTTTGTCAAAGCCGTAATGATTGTCAAGCTTTAGAACCAGACTTTTTCTTGGTGTTCTTGATTCTGGTGTTTCTGGTCAATGCTGGACATGCGCAGAGAGTTTGGAGCATTTTATATTATAGCACTTAGATTTTAAGGGACAGTGTATCCCTATGGCATTATGTTCTAATGTTTCTATTGGATCAATAGAAAAAACTTATTGAGATTGAATCTGAGTTATTTCTTAAAATGATAAAGCATGCTCTAAGTATTTGGTGCATTTGGTTGCAGCTTAAGTACTGCATCTTCAAGGAGATTTCGACATAAGATGAAGAATGTGTCCTCCACTTAGTGTCAAGCTCATTTTTTTTCTTTTTTAACAGGGGTTTATCTTACAAATATGTTGAGTTATTGGGTACCTTTATATCTTTGGTGTTTGCTTTGTTCTTATTGTTTTTTTTCTTTTAACTTTTCAAAGGAGGATTTTATCCCCTTCTTAACTCTTTGGAATCATATTCCCTATGTCTTAATTAATTTCTTCTTTTTTCATAATAAATAAGGCATGCTCAATGCATTTTCAAATTAATGCATGGAAATTCTAAAACTTTTTCATTATGGACCTTGGTAATGTCTTGTATCTTGTCAGTTATTACTTTTCCTACTCTTTCATAAAGCTGCTAGCTCTACGGCTTGGTAAATTCTCTCTATTAACAGAACAGAAAGAGATAAATCCAAACGTGAAGAATGAAGTTTGTGTCTTGTTCAGCACTGTACCCTGGACACTGCACTCTGAATTTTATAAGCAAAGTGAGCTTGTTTAACAGTCTCTTATAACTGTACTAAATAATAAAATAATAACACTTAAAGCTAAATAAACAAAACTACAACAATAAGACTAACAGAAACATCCTTACATATCTAACACTCTACATCGGGGACGCCAGAATTTACTTTTCTCTAACAGCCTGTTGTGAGAGTGCCTTTGTTGTGTAGTAACTCTAATTCAAGTTTTATGTAGGTTTTATTGGGAATTTGAAAATCATACATGTGACTTCAATGGTGATGTGATTTCTGACATAATAGATGGTGCCATAATAGAGGCTGTTCATAATCTAATACATGAAATATAAACAAAATTAAGGATGGTTGCCTTATGCTTGGTTAGCTTTTGATGATATGATTATCTTCATCCACCACAAGAAATGTGTTTTCTATTTTTGATATTGTAGTTTGTATAAATGAATTTTTTTCTCTTAATTACATTTACAATGCCTTGAATTTCAGTGCCTTTCACTTAAGCTACAACATGATTTTGAACCAAATGCGCTGCGAAGATGGTGATCCTGAAAATTTGCTCCGGAATTCTTTTTATCAGTTCCAAGCTGATCGTGCCATTCCTGATCTAGAGGTTTGTTTAAATTTATGAAGGCTGCAATTACTAGTTTTTTGTACAATGTATAGTTTGATTAGATTGTGCTAGTCATTTTTCTATCTATCTATAAAATTTTAAGGCTTCTTATTCATGTGAAATTCTTTATGATTGTGGGTTTAAAATATTTCTCGTGTCTGTAAAGGTCAAGATTGGTTACTTCGATTCAGATTGAAAATAGATGAAAAATTTTCCCTTGAGTAAGACATTTATCTAGATAAAAAGGAATATTTCGGAATGGTGAGGTTGGTGTATGTAACTTGCTACAAGGGAAATTTCTGTCATTTTTTGGCCCACATCTGATTAAAGAAATCCCTCATAGTTTTCTCTATTCTTTGGGTACACTAGGATTTGATGAAAGCAAGAGATAGAGGGGGATACTAGCCAAGCATGTTTGGATAAGATTAAAGCACCCAAGGAGTAAAACTGTAAAAAGCACCCTTACAAATATCTAAATGCATCATAATATTATGAATCACAAGATCCTTAAAAGATGCTTGAGAAATACTGCCTAAAGGAACTCCCATTCCATGTAAGAGGCCATTGTCAAACCTAACAAATCGCCACTACTGCATAGAAAGATATAGCTTTTTTAAGCTCAAAGCACTCAAGGATAAAAAGAACATTTAGAAAGGTATCACTATCCTTCCCTAGAAAGAAAATCATATCATCTGAAAAAAGGATAGAAAGAACAATCACAAAGGTAGCCTCCTCTGAATTAACTTTAATATCCTCTAAGAGATTCTTGTATGTTGCCCTTGAAAACAACTGTCTCAGAACATATTAAGGTCTAAAGGATCTAAAACGTTACCACATTATTGTGATGTGCAACATGCTTCTCCAAGAGCTCTTCTGGCCTTGTCACAAGGGTGAGCTGTACACCATAAACAAATGAGCTTCGCATCTTAAAGATTAGGGGTTTCTGTGATACCACTGTGTACTGTATATTCTTTTCTTTTGTTCTTTAAAGCTATTAGAGTTAAACTTTTAGGTTGAGTTGGTCTAATACTGTTTTAGTTAAGCTTTTGGGTTGAATTGGTCAGGTTTAATTAGTCCTTGGCCTGGTATCTAGCATCCTCTCTGACTCTGACCCAGTGGTAAGAGCCTGATTCTTGCCTCCTCCATTCTTGAGAATTGGATTTAATTTCAGCAGAGGGTAATATGGGCACTTGCTTTGTCCTTGCTTCAAGTCAAGCCTAACAGATTATTGTATAAAGAGGCATACTAGTTATATAAAACCATTGATGAATGCTTCTATTTAAATTAGTTCTTGAAAAAAAATAATAAATTTCTTTCCTTGTATTATCAATTTGGGAATTATATCAATAAAAAATAATCTTTCTTAATAATTTTGTATAACCAGAAACAAATAAAGGCTCTTGAAGAAGAGAGGGAATCAATTGTTATTGAAGAAGAAAACAGTTTGAAGGATTATTACGATCTGCTGGAGCAGCATAGAAGTTTGAATAAGGAGGTTCATGACATTGTGTTATCTCCAAGGCACTGTTTACCATTTTTACAACCTGGGAGGCTTGTTTCTCTCCAATGCACTTCAAATGATGGAGATCTTCCCCCCATTTTTATTGAGGACCAGTTGACATGGGGTTTGGTCATTAATTTTGAAAGGGTTAAGAGTGTTTCTGAAGGTGAGAATTTTCAATAGCTTCTGGTGTTTTTTATATACTTTCATTAGTTTTATATATTAACATTTTAGTTTGTTTATTGTAAAATAAAAAAAATAATCAGATGATGCAAGCATAAAACCAGAAGATGCATCTTACAATGTTGATATTCTTACAAGATGTGTGGTGAGGAAAGATAAAATCGGAAAGAAATCTATTCAGATTGTTCCTCTGAAAGAACTTGGAGAACCTCTAGTGGTTTCAGTTCCTATCTCTCAGGTAAAGTCTTTTAAACTGTTAAATGATGTAATATATCTGCAGGCTGAATCTAAATAGTGATTTTTTTAGATTTCATTTCAACAAAGTATGATGTTTCCCAATCTATGTATAATATATATGTTTTAGTTATGATTGAAAAGAAGAACGTAATAGGGAGAGAGATGGAAAATGGAAGAAATGTGAGGCAGAGATATTAATATTTCATCAATTACTGGGAGTGGAAATCTCCATGGAAAACAGAATCAGATCACAGGAAAGCACAAGTTAACACATCTGTCACTTGAAAAACTAATCTAGGAACAGAAAACCAGAACACACCCCTACCTTTCTTGTATTCATCAGTTGATCTGCAAATGGTGCCTTTTCAACATATAAAGTGGCTACCAAAAGCAACCGACTGCCAAAAACAACGTGAATGTAGACTAGACAGTACCTCAATATAAAGAGTAGAATACCCACAGATGACATGCAATATTACCAGAAACATTTATGTGCCTCCTCAGCTTCAACAAAATCATGCAATCATGCCTAACTTCCAATCACCCTTACAACTCAATGTGTCACAGCTGAAACCAAAATTTATACTCTTTTATACACAGAAGGGTGCCTATAATCAGAATGTTCCAATTCAAAAACTTATATTATGCTTCTAATATTGGGCAATGAGTTTTATACTTTTCACTTAGATCACACTAATAGCTAATTTCTCAACCCATTGGAGTTTCCTAATTACTTAACACTACGTCTTTTTCCTTAACAGTTCTTAAATATTTCTTTTAAGATACTTCTCAAATTGTTAGATTCAATGATTTCATGAAAATTGCCAAGGGGAATGAAAAAACTAGTACGAGGGACAAAAATATGATGCTAACAGCCTAACACACACTTGTGTCCTTCCTTACCTAATACTCAAATGAGCTGTGGATTTTTTTATATATATATATGAGCTGTTGCTTTGAATAACTTACCTAGGATTTAAATTCAATAGTTGCAATTTATTATTAAAGCCTCTGTCCAATCCATGTTAAAATGTTTAGTTTGACGAAATTGTATAGTTATGACCTTTTTTTACCAATGATTAGTTAACTATTTGCTGTTTTGTTGTTAATAGATTAATACAATTAGCAGTCTGCGGCTATATATACCAAAGGATCTTTTGCCATTGGAAGCTCGAGAAAACACACTAAAAAAAGTTTCAGAAACTCTTTCTAGATTTGGTGAGAAAGGATTGCCACTTCTAGATCCTGAAGAAGACATGAAGGTGTAGTGATCATCTATTTATTTTCTTCCTTTTGAATCTTTCCCAATTAAATTATCATTATGTTGATTCTTTTATTTCTCAGATTCAAGGCAGCGTTTACAAAAAAGCATCTCGTAGGATAGAGGCTTTGGAGAGCCTATTTGAAAAGCATGAAATTTCGAAGTCACCACTTATAAAGCAGAAGTTAAAAGTTTTACAGAGGAAGCAAGAACTGACCGCAAAGATAAAGTCCATTAAGAGAACATTAAGATCTTCTACTGCCTTAGCCTTCAAGGATGAACTTAAGGCAAGAAAGAGGGTTCTTCGGAGGCTAGGGTAATGAAACTTCTGAAGTACTTTGTCCCCCCCCCCCCCCAGTGCCTATTTTGGTTCTTGTTTTGCTGCAAGCTTTGGCATTGGGTAGCTGTTCAAGTTCTTTTCTAAGCTGGTTTCTACTCTAAATTTATACCTACCTAGTCCTGAAATGAATTAAGTGCTTCCGTGAAATATCATCTCATTTTGTTCACAAATGCAACATAACGCCGTTTCTTTTTATTTTTTGTTATTTTGGTGCTCTTCTATCTACTTTTGATAAGGAGAACTAGTTACCCTCTACTTTTTGTATTCTCTTCCTATCTTTTGTCTAATAATATTTCTTATTTTCCCCAAAGAAATGCAGCAGACACTCCATGCTTAAGTCAATACATAATGTTTTGCTGATTTGGTCATTTCATGTGTTCCTTTTTGTTTTCATT
Source organism: Sesbania bispinosa (assembly GCA_026901365.1). Lineage (NCBI taxonomy): Eukaryota > Viridiplantae > Streptophyta > Magnoliopsida > Fabales > Fabaceae > Sesbania > Sesbania bispinosa. The sequence goes on from QLOH01000003.1 coordinate 3,788,398, forward strand.
TGCTTTTTTAGCATTAAGTTAAAGAGACCAATAGGATCTTTCCATGTGTATTTGGTGGCACAGTACTCTTATGCGGTGCTTAGAACTATCTGTCCAATAGGATCTTAATATCCTATCGCTAACTATTATTCTATTAATGTCCAAATAATGGATGCAGCAATTTTTTTTTATGGTTTTATATATTCTTTCTATCAAATAATTTCAGCAACCGAGTGTGATTGACTTTTGTTAATGAAAATGATATTCACGTTAGATCTTCATTTACAGATATGCTACAAGTGACAATGTGGTGGAATTGAAAGGGAAGGTTGCCTGTGAAATTAGTAGTGCAGATGAACTGATCCTAACAGAACTCATGTTCAATGGTGTCTTCAAGGACATAAAGGTGGAGGAGATGGTTTCTCTCCTGTCTTGTTTGGTCTGGCAAGAAAAAATTCATGACTCTGCCAAACCTCGGGAAGAACTTGATCTGCTTTTTGCACAATTACAAGACACTGCTCGGAGAGTTGCTCAACTTCAGCTTGAGTGCAAGGTAATAACTGAATACCAATTTACTGCATGACCGTCATCTAATTGCACATATGAAGATTAGAAAAATCTAGTCCAATTAGCATATTAGTTGAAAATTAGAAAAATCTCATACAATATCAATTTAGATAATTGATGATTAGCTAAACCTTATTATCATTGTAATGACCTTCATCTTTTTCAAAGGAAATTGATGAATATTCAGTTATGGTTAGACATGGTTCGGCAACATATATAGTGGACTTTCTACTGCTTTTCCATACTTCAGGGATCCCTTCAAGTAAACTGCCCTCCCTTTCCCTTTCTTTCATCTTCTTTAAGGGCATCCTCCACCTCTTCATGATCCTTCAGTAGTATGCTTTCCAAACTACTTAGGTCTACATCCAATCTAAAATCTGATACTTAATTGAAAATTTTAAAAAACTGCTCCTCTTTATCGCAACATCTTCAATGACGCTTTATTTTATTAATCTTTTGGTGCACTAAATTGAGTTATGTCCTTACCTTTTCATATCATGTAGCTATTCTATATATATCCTTCCTGCCTTGTTAGTATCCAATTGACCGTGTGATACCTTGAATACTGTAGATTTAGCCCACCGATAACCTTTTCAGCTTGTCTTCTGCTAACTTACTTTTTGAAGCGTCTTCACTTTTGTACTTGTACAATGCTTTGACAAGTTCTTTTTTCTTTGATATTTTTTTGGGGAAAAAAAAACAGGTGCAAATTGATGTCGAGAGTTTTGTGAAGTCGTTTAGGCCTGATATTATGGAGGCTGTGTATGCATGGGCGAAAGGTTCAAAGTTCTATGAGATCATGGAAATTACACAGGTTTTTGAAGGTAGCTTGATTAGAGCAATTAGACGACTTGAGGAAGTTCTTCAGCAGTTAATAGAAGCAGCTAAGTCAATTGGAGAAACCCAACTTGAGGCAAAGTTTGAAGAGGCTGTGTCCAAGATCAAGAGGGATATTGTCTTTGCAGCATCCCTGTATTTGTAGTTTCTTTTCCTTCTAGAAACTGTGCATTTGCCATAGATTTAAAGAGGACACAGTCATATGATAGAGGCAAATGTGGACCATCATGTGGAAGGACTGTACCACGTGAAGTCATATCCTTATTTCTCACCTTCAGTTTTGATCTTAACTAACTAATACCTAGAAACAAACCCAATCGTGATAGTGGGTGAACTCCTCAACAATGACAAAAGTAAATGCTGGGTATTAATTTATTGAAAATGGAAAGAAAGTATTTAGGACATGTCTAAAACACTTTTATGTCGTCAATTTTTAAAACTTGTTTTGAAGACTGGTTTGTAAATTTGTTTTATGTTGTATTTCATTTATTGTAAAAGATTTTTAGACTAAAAATTGAAAACATTAGACCGTTTTTGATTTTTTGGTTTTAAAATAGTTAGTAAGAACAATTATTCAAATAAGTTTTTAATTTCTCTGTTTTTAAAAATAAAAATCAAACAAGATCTTAAGGACTTGTTTGGTTTGTATTGTCATTTCCTGTTTCCATTTTCTGTTTTCATTCTATTTCCTGTTTTTTGAAATTTTACAAAGGAAAAACTAGAAATGTTGGAAATGATTATTTTTTGTTTCCGGTATTTCCAGTTTTTCCTTTGTAAAATTCTAAAAAACAAGAAATGGAAACAGGAAATGAAAATGCAAACCAATTATACCCAAAATTTATTCTTAGCTAGAAATGAGTTGAGACAAATCTATTCAATAAGAACTCAAGCTTAAGGATTATTGGTTGCTCAAGCTCAATTGCCCGATATCCGACCTCGTATTTAGTGGATTGGGTTGGTGGGACCTTTTGAAGTTTGAACCCCCCATTAAAAAGTTATATTTAGAAATGACTTTTTTTTTCCAGAAATTAACTTTTAGAAGGTAAATAATAAAAAGGACTTCCAAAAATTAATTTTTGAAAACTTCTAGAATCCAAACCTTTAATCTCTAAAAACATATAGAATTTCTCTTCAGAAAGTCTTAGAGATGGAGAAGGTAGTTTAGAAAAGTGGTGTAAATAGTAAAAAGGGTGCTAAAAGCAACTCCCTAGATTGGATTAGGGGTGAGCAAAACTATCCGTCCCAACCTAAGCTATTCGGGTCGGGTTAGACCTTGTCCTACATGAAAGATTAGGGTTTAACCGGGTCTCATTCAATAACTCGGTATCGGGTTGAGGACGAGTTCAGGTTAATCTTCGGGTTACCCATCCTGTCTCATATATATATATATATATATATATATATATATATAACATTTATAATTTTATATTACATAAAGGCTTAACGTCATTTTAACTTTCTAGAGATTTTTTAATTTAACTTTTCTATATGATAGAGATTCTATCTACTTTGAAAACACATTCCATATATAAAGTTATATAATAATATAGTGATATTTTTCTCTTAACAATATTTGAAAGTTCATAAGAAAGTAAAATATTAGGATTTAGAGTTTGTGGACGGTTTCTTCAGGTTGTGAACGAGTTTGGGTTTCAAGTAGTCTTGTACATTGTCGAATTTCTTCGGGCTTATGGACGAGTTCGGGTCTGAAAATTTGGTCTAATAAAAAGTTAGGGTCGAGTATGGGACGGACAAAATCCGTCCCAACCTATCCCACGCTCACCCCTAGATTGGATAAGCCATGGTTGCATTTAAGGCTTTACTTTTTATTAGTTGTTTTTAGCACCTGCTTTTGCTTTTAGCACTCCCTAACCAGTTATGGAATATTCATGGCTTACCTCCACCCCACTCCCCTTTCTCTCCCTTCCATCTACCACTTCACCCTCCGCAAACCCTCCCCCCTAAACCCTCTTTGCATCGGTGTAATCTCACCTCCACTCGAGACTCACCTTGCTGTCAAATCCACTGAGCGTGCCTGCTTTTTTAGCGCCGTGCTTCATTTTTACTTTTCTTCCATATCTCTCACATGCCTCATTGGTCTAGATTGACTTTTTAAACTAAGTTCCGAAAGCAGAAAAAATAATTACTAGAAATGTGTTTTTAGAATTAACCTAAAATTTTTTTCCATAAACTCCAGTGACTTCTGCAAATTAGTTTTTGGAAGATTGAAATATAATGAAATGAGGATATTTTTGAGAATTAAAAGGGGGTGGTGTGGGACACAAAAAGGTGGTGTTAAAAAAATTCTCTATATTTTGTTCCATGTTTTGTCTATAATATTTTCCTTTAAATTTGTAAAATATATAGATGTTTATGTTATTTATAAAGCATCTCAATATATATAATCAATTTTTCACAGTGAATTAAGCATAATACAAGGTTAATATATCATATAATCACCAAAAAAAAATATCATATAACTAAGTTCCCAATACTTCCCATAAGATTTAAAAGATAATACAAGATTATGATGTGCATATTCATTTATAAGAATAGCTGTATGCACTTTTCATTAACGTGCATTGGTGTCAAATTGCGTGCAAATATTCCTCACGACCAGCCGGAACATCCAATTTTTTCTTTCAATTTTATTTCCTTGATTCCAACTACAAAGACAAGGACCACAAAATCACATATTCTCACTTCCTTGATGTCTATATTTCTTCATTTCAATTGCAATTGTGATTTAATTGCCAACCCTCTGATTATGAATCCTCGACCCCAAAGAAGGCCGCAGAACCATAATAAATCATATCATATACAAACATTTGAGCCCGCTTCCCAATTAAGTTTTTAAATACCGTCCATGGCAACAGCATACAAAGAAAAGCATATCCAAGTAAATTAAAATTAAAATTATTATTGGACCCTTTATTCAGAAAGAAAGATATTCATATGGAAACAATCTTGACAGAGAGAAAAATTTTGCTAGAACCTACATATACATATTGGAGGATCATACAAAGATAAGCTGTATACAATAACTGCCACATCCGCAACCCAAAGAACTTGTAAAAGAATGGGAGCGGAGAACAATACTATATAACAGGTAAACATACAGTTCTCTGCTTGCACAACTAGCTTTACATAAAAAGAGTTGGATATGATTTGTGGATCGTAGAAAATATATTTCGTGATCCACAAAATATTTGTAAAGGAAATCAGCATACTGTGCGCCCATAGCACAGACAAGCAAGATAAAGGTTTTTTGACCATTTTTCCTGTACACAAACAGAACCAAAATGAGAAAAACAGTCTCAGTACTTAACAAAATTAATAATTCATTCATCAATCCTAATTCCTAACCTTAACATGTGTGCTTGGAAATTGAGATGTACGCAGGGTTTCCTGAGTTTCATCGCCAGGCCTGCGCCTTGGAATGCTTAAAATAAGAGCAGATTGATCCCATGTAGCAGCAGTTGCTGTAATCCTGTAACCACTATCCCAACGTCTGTGGATGCCTTCACTAGGGTAGAGAAAATCAAGTTCAACGACCTACATTCAAAAGGTGGATTATGAGAGAGGAAGGAATGAGTCTAGTGGCACAGAAACAATAACTGCAGAGCACAAATTCAAGCAAAATTTGTGCCAAACCAATAGAAAAAGCAAAGGAAAAACTGCTCCTCTACAAAAAGCAACAAGTAAATTAAATCATTTAATTTCAAAGAAAACTTTAAGCCAAGCCTTCATAAAAAGCATGGACACTAAACTCAATATGGGAGTTATAAGATAGATCTTTCAGCTCTAGTTTAACCTGATGACAATAAACCGATTGAATATCTTAGATCAGTATACTGCATTAATAACAACCCAATGGTGATTCCTATGGTTGCAGTCTGTTAACTGATGAGGAAAAGAAAAATGATAGCTAACCAGATTTTTTTCGACAAAAACCAGAATGGGTTCAATGAGTGGACACTACCACTTTGACTTATCCAACACATCAACAACCACCCTTGAATATGGGTAAATTTTGGCTAAATTCTATCAGACTTGTTTTGGCTGAGCAGTAGCACTACACCAATAAAAAGAGGATCTCAATCACATTGAAAACAAAGACAGGCCATGTAGTAATAGCAATACTTAATAGAATACAAAGCATTCTGAACAGAGGCAGGAAAACAAATACTCAAAGAAAGCAGAAAAGATTTTATACTAACATATCATACAATAGAACACAAAATAAACAGAAAACCTGATCACTGAATCCAGCATTCCGAGACATAACAACGCCCCAGCGACTTCCAGCAGTGGCCATTGAAGTCACATGAAAACCTTCTCTCCACTTCTTGTTTATCCATTTGAAGGGGAAAGAATCACTTACTTTGTATGATTGTTGTGTATACTGGGTGCCTACAGAAATTAGAACACACATCACCAAAAATTGAGAATAAAGACTGCATAATCCTGCTTGCATATAGAGTGCAGAATTTAGATCTTTGTCCAAATAAAAGCACTAAAGAAAGCTCACCTACAATAATAACTGAGTGAAGACACAATAAATACTTAATGGTGGTGTTATCACATTAGAATTCAAAGGCTGCTGCCTCCCTCTCCCACCCATAAATATGAATAAAGACTCAGAAATCAGAATAGTATAAATACCAGTGGTACCATTACCTGAATTAGTTTGCTACAGCTGTACTATTAATTGTAAATTTATAATTGGCTGTACACATAACATAAATATAGTAGACACATGAAAGTCTAATTCACTAATGCTAAATAAAAACAAAACTTCACTTTGAGTACATAGAGACTCAAAATATGATCAAATGACTTAAAACTGTAAAACAAAATCACATTCATCATTTGTAAAAAGTAATTTAACAAAGCGAACAGACCTTTTGACATCACCACAAGAGAGCTCCCATTATTAGCCCCAGCTATAGAAGTAATGTAATAGTTCTTCTCCCACTGCTCCATGATCCATTCCTGGACGAAACAGAATCATATGGGTAGGTTTTATCAAATTAAAACAAATAACAAAGCGTGTGACTTGCACTAATGTACATCATATAATATAATTTCACCTTGTGTAAGAAGAAAGGAGACAACTTGTAAACTTGATTTGTAAAACCAGTTCCAGCATCCATAATAAGTGCCCACAGATTGGAACAAGAAGCTACACAACTAATAAGAAGACCATCTGCAACCCCTCTCTCCACATGCTGTGCTAATCTTGCATCCGCTACGTTGTAATGATACCTAAAAATATAATATAAACACTTTTGCCTTCAGTATAGTCACAACATCATAGTGATAACAGAACACCAAAACAGTAGATAGTTTTGCCTTCAAGGTATAGCCACAACCTGTGCAGATCAAGCAAAATAGGCATTTAACTACCCAAGTGTTAGAAACATATTATAAAACCATTCACGTGTTCTCCACCTAACAGCTTAAGCTTTTGGGACAGTTGGTTCATGACATGGTATTAGAGCCTCTATGACCAAGTGGTCTAGAGTTTGATCCTTACTACCCCATTATTCTAATAGAAAAAATTACTTTTGGCGCAAGGTAGGTAGGTCTGTACATTGTCCATGTTTCAAGCCTAAAGACATTGTGTGAGGGGCCGTGTTAGAAATATATTATAACACCATTCATGTATCCACCCAACAACTTAAACTTTTGGGATAGTTGGTTAATGACACCAAATCAAATAAATACACATTTGGAATATAAAAATTTACAAAGAATGCCATGCTATTTAGTCCCTGGCATGTCAAATGGTTAAATTGGTATTATTAATGTTTTTCCCACATAATAGCTAGTAAAATCAGCACTAGGTCCACTACTCTGCTTCAAGAGATGAGCAAAATAAACTTTGCTACTACTGGTACTGCAGCACCTAGTCTACCCCAAGTTCCCAACTATGAAATCGCAATCACTGCCAGCACAATCTTAACATTTTACACTACTAGATTATAGTTCCACCATCATACTGTTGAAATTACTTAATTTCAGCCGATAGGCAGATACTATAACAAAATGATAACTATTTCAGCACCTATCAATTAGACTTTTCCAGCAATGTAACCAATCATTAAAATCCAGTTCTGCAGTCTAATATTTAAGCTATGCAAGAACATGTTGAACTTCATCAACTTTAAGGATTTAACTTTTGTATAACGAAAAAAACTTCCACTTCAAAAATGGCTCGAAACTACACTTATAAACAATAAACAACAAGGTCTGTATTATTTAGGTGTAATTATATGCTGAACAACTATATTAAATAAGTGGATTGAAATTAAAGGTTCAGACAATACAAGTATATAACACTAAAGCAAACACTTCTTTCATAATAAAAATAATTCTTAACACTACTAATATAAAGTTAAGTGCATGGAGAAAAACTAAAAGCTGATAGAAATTGCTACAAAGAGTGATTGCAGCTCTACCTTTGCTTCATTGGCAGTCTTGCATTGTAAACTGAAATCCATTGTGTAGCAGGAACCCCCAAACGAACCTTCTTTTTGGGCTGTGAATCATCCTCTTCCTCAGTATTCAATCTGCTCCTCTTTTGCCCAACCTGGCAAATTTTGATTGAGGGAACAAAAATCATAATCATAATGAATACAAAGACCAACCAAAAGTTTAAAAACATGATGATAAAAATAGAGCCAAAAATAAGGGACCTCTAAAAACACACTATCATGATTACCTTTTGAGCACCTTCGGTGTTAATTGGTCGCAATGCAGGATTTGGTCCAAGCATACCATCAAACAGAGATATTAGCTTGGAATAGTTAGGTTCTTCATCAAATTTCATATTAACTACAACCTCAAGAAACTGCCTAAAAGGAGGAGGGCAGAAGCAGCATAACATCTCAGGAGATGTTCCCATCTTCTTTTTGCAAACAAGGAAGGATTTGTTATCACCCTGACAAAGAAAGTAAAGCCATATCAAAACAAAATATGTAATTGCCAGAGTAAGTACTTGATGAGAATATAAATAAATGCAAATACCTGATAACCTTGCCATGGTAACCGGCCTTTATGAAGGAAAATAAGTGTATATGCAAGAGATTCAAGATCATCCCTTCGACTAGCAGTTCTTCCCAAGTGAGCATGAACACTGGCATATCGAACAGTCCCTCTGCAGAAATTAGAAAGATAAGCCTTAAGAAGTTTGATAACCATATAAGAACAAAAACTATACTAATAAAAAAAGGAGTAAAAAAGAAAATAGCAACCAATAGAATTAAGAGAAAAAAATTAAAAGAAAGGAAAAGAAGGGAAAAAAAGAAACCTAAACATATCAGGGCGTTGATCATATTCAACATGCTGTCCACTGGAGGTGTCTCTCCATTTTGTTGCTGAAAAAAAAAATGCTTATATAAGAAAGGTGAAAAAGAAGAGGGTAATAAGAAAGAAACATCTCATCCTTGAATTCAAACCACTCACCTAATCCAAGGTCAACAAGAAACAATTTCTTCTCTTGTGCTGTGCCTGGCTGGCCTAGTAAGAAGTTTTCTGGTTTTACATCGCCATGCACATATCTTTGAAGAACAAAAGGAACCAGAAGATCACATTTAGAAACCGAAAAATTAAAAACCAAATCAATATAACAGATTAAAACAATGAAAGTGATGGGGTAAAACTACGGGTGTGTTTGGGAGTTTGGAGGGAAGGGTTAGGGGAAAAAGGGAACCACACCCTAAAAAATCAGGAATAAAAAGGTTGTATACAAGGGGGGACCATATAAGGAGAGAACCACACTCAAACACGAAGGGTAGAAGGGCTTTTTATAAGCCTCTTCCTTCCCTCTCTTTCCCTCCTTTTTCAAAATTGCAAACACACCCCGTAACAAATCAGGAATAAAAAGGTTGAATACAAAAATGATTGACCAATAACATACCCTCTTGAGTGCATCTTCTCCAGAATTGACAATGACTCAACAGCAATACATGCGACCATTTCTGCAGACATCCTACACATCCAAAAGACAATAACAGAATGTCAAAGAGAAAACAAGGAACAAATTAGTCATTGGTTCACTGTAAAAATGAAGAAAAAGGAAATGCAGATTGGTCTTGTGTTTTAAAATAAGGGCTATTATATATTGATTTTGTGTGTTTTTAAACTTTCTTTGTTAAGGTTTATATTGACATGAGGTGATTCTGTTTTTAGTTTGATTTTCTTCACACAGCCAGAAGTAGAAGCCTAGAAGGCACAAATATAACACTGATGAATGAAAATGCATCATTAATGAATATAGTGGGTCAAAGCTTAAAATATAAGAAGTATTCAGTTGAGGATGTTTAAAAAGCTTAAGTTAAGACCAAATTTTGTCGGAGAAAAGAAAACCAAAGACTGACACCATGAAGATTTTAGTATAGCAGACCATCTACACCTATTGCAACCCAAACTTCTTTTTTTCCCCTTCTATGTTTAGGTACCTATGCATGTGGAAGAAAATGAAACCAAAAACAGTCTCATCTCACTTCAATACAAACCTTAACAAAGAAAGTTTATAAACACACAATTAACATACAATAGCCCTTATATTAAAACATAAGACTGATAAAGAAGCAGATACAATGATACAGGTATCTTATACTCACGCCTGGCTTGAGGAATTCCATACATCCCACAAGCTTGGACCAAGCATGTCCATAACCTGCACATATACAAAGAAAGAAATAAAGATAATAGTTCAAAGATTAAGTTGGCAATGAGATCATACAATGGTTGTGGTGTAGATCATACCATTACGTAATATTCTCCCTGTCTTCCTTTATAATGTACTTTAGGTATTCCATGACTACCACCAAGGGTGCTTTTTGAACAAAACATAAAAAACCAAATCTCAAGACAAATTTACTTTATCACAAATCTTGCATATAAATGCAAACCAATTTACATTTTATTATATATAATATAATATAATAATAAATAAAGTACCTACTTGTACACTTGCCACTCATAGGGAGGGCCATAGTTACAGCCTTTACTGTTTCTATGTTCAAATTTCAAAGCCACCTGAAATATGAAAGATATCAATTAGCAATCAAGTTATAAAGCTAAGGCCATGGAATATTCTTTAAACATTCACAAGTGAAAACCCTCAGCATACCTCAGTGGCACCAGGGCCAGCAATACGGTCATTACCACCAGTAACTCGGCGGCCAACAAAAACCTGTCCAAACCCACCTTTACCCAATTTCCTCTCCACTTTGTACACAGGTGATCCTCCTACTTGAACCTTCGGGTTGGAAACAAATTCAACAAAAAAAATATGGAAATTAATAAAAACCAATAAATTAAATTAACCATGGAACATCATTCAAATATAAATACCCTCTCCGGAAAAGGGGCAGTGTTGCCCTCATCCTCTTGAGGAAGGCCCTTATTAGCACTCAAACCGCCACTTTCGTCACCCATCAAGCCTTCCTTCTCCTTATTTATGTCGCTATCACGCTCTGATATTACGATCACAGCCTTCTCCTCCTCAAGTTTCTTAGCTGCAGCTACTGCAGCCCGGGTTTTCACGTATTTTGCCGCCAGGGACGGTGGTTCTGAGCTTCTACGGCCTACCGGAACACCACGACGACGCTGGCGTCCACTACGAAGCTCCGGCATTCTGTAAACTCATGCAATCGATTCGCAGAGCAACAATCACCCCGATCATCATATATCTAGATTCATGGCTGAAATTGCGAGTGAATTTACGAAAAGAATTCGAGAGAAGAAAAAAATTGACGGATTATTTAATCAGATTATTAGGGTTAGGGTTTGATGGATAAGGGGAAAGTAAGAAAATTGGATGATAAATAAAAATAAAAATGAAAAAAAGAAAAAGAAAAATCCAAAGCTTTTACATTACATGATTCTTAGTACACGGCCCACATTCACACCATATGATTGGTAGGTGATAATTTAATATTTATCTATTCAATTATGAAATACATGTCATGCACTATACATTATATGTATATACACACATTTTTTAAGGATTTTAGGAGTATACTATCCCTATCATTATATTATTTATCTACACAATTATACTTTTTAATTTAAATACTTGACATTATTTAATTAATATTTTAAATTAGTTTGTTTTGAACTCAACAAATTTTTTATTAATTTTTTTTGGAGAGATTTAAAAATCAACTTGAGTTTTCTTATTGTATAAATATAATTTAGAGTGTGTTTGGTAAAATTAGCTGAAAAGCTAGCTGAAAGTTTAAAGTTAGCTGAAAGCTGAAAAGGTTGCTGAAAGTTTAAAGCTCGCTTAAAGCTGAAAAGCTATTGAATGGATTTGGTAAAACTAGTTGAAAATGGTAAAATGACATTTAAAGACTAACATTAATTATTAAATAATGATAAGTGAGGGTAATTGATGGCTAAACTTGTAATTATTTTTCAGTTAATAGCTGAAAATTAGAGCTTTTTTAAAAAAGTTGCCTTGTAGCTACCAAAAAAACTACCTTCCGAAACACTACTGAAATGGTTTCAACTATTATTTTCAACTTTTAGTTAGTTGAAATGGCAAGCAAAACACACTCTTAATCAATTATTCTTTATCATATTCAAATTAGTTATTAACATGTGAACATGTATCCAAGTCTCCTTATCAATACATGATTTGATCACTAAGTTCTAAAAAAGTAAATAAGAGATAAAAGCATGGTTAGATGATACAAAGTTTATAAAACACATGTATATTTAAGATTAATTTAATTTAAATTATTTTAAGGATAAGTAACTTTACTTGTTACTCAAATCACCAAAATAATCAAGAGAAAATTTTATGTACAAATGTCAAATTATATTGTGGTACATGTGAAGTAATGAGTTTTAATAAATCAAGACTATAAATATGTAGGTGAAATTAATTAAGTAAAATGTGTTTCAATGCTTATATGTTCATTAAATACAAAAAATTATAAAATGATTATTAAAAATATCACTATAAAACAATAGAAAATAGATAAAGTTATGAAAGAGCGGAATGTAAACAAGAAAGTATGGGAAAGTTAAAATTACTTGACTTTTTAAGACAAATTTAGTCATTAATTTCTAACGTCACTTACATGGCTTTAAACATATCACAATTAATTTACGTTTTAACAATGAAGAGTAATTATTCGAAAAATTTTCCATATAATAAGTAAACTTGAGTAGAGTACTTTAATAATCACTTATGTTTTAAAAGCTTGTTAGAAACCTTTTGTTTAGTTTTTTTCATCAAAAAACAAAAGTTCAACCCTGCACTATCATGTATTCAAACTCTAAAAAAGGATTATGGAAATAAATAGTAAACCACCACTCATAATATATCATTACACCATTACATTTACATAAGATTGTTTCATATTTATGTGGATTATATCATGGAAAAAAACATGCCATCAAAGTTGATTTATGTGATAACATGCCCATGATTATCAAACTAGTGCGTTAACTCGTAAACCCGGCTTAAGTTTAAAATTATAATAAGTAGGAAAATTTGGTAAACTCACTTATTCGCTTTTGATCATATTTGGGTAGAGTTGTTTAGACTCGGATAAACTTACTTCAAAATCATGAGTTTAAGAGCTCGAGTTAGCAAGTTTACTTAAACCCATTATCTGACCTAAAAAGAACTAAAATAGTGTTGTTACAATTAGGGTTGAAAGATCCCAAGTTTTTCAAAATTCTTCCATCACATTCTACTGCCGAAGAAAGAAAGCATTGTTTCCAATGTAACATCCTTCTTTGTGAATCTTCAGCGTCTGATTCATTTAATGCATGCCACATTTCATTCAACCCAAACTTGTTCAACCCATAATGGATCTTGTTTGAATCAAGTTAAATCCTAAATTTCTAGTTTGTTCGACCTGGGCTGCATCTTAATTGACTTGTTTTATTCAGATCACAATTTATTAGTTCGAATTTGTTGCGTGTTTTGTTTTCTATTTTGATTTTTTATTTCAAAGTTTGTGTTAAATAAGGACTCATATAACAATTGTTTAGCTCCTGTTTTAATTATTTTTTCCTTATGGACTTGTGAGTTGGTTGTTTATGTATGATTAAAACTTATACTATGACATTTTTTGTGGTTATATGCTTTAATTTTGAACTTGGAATGTTGAATCAATGGTTTTATATTTTATTTATTCACTATATATATATATATGTGTGTGTGTGTTATAATATTATTTTTATATTGAGTGGACTTTTACAAATCTACTAAAATTATACAAGTTTACATAAACTCTCGAATTTGATAACCTTGAATATATGAGATGCACTAATATAAAAAAAACTAGGATTAAGCTATATTGTAACTACAATTAATGTATTCGTTGTTTGGGTTGACATAATTTTGAGAAGAAAAATTATCCATGCAATTTTATCAAATTTTTATCCAATTATTTTTATTCTAAATTCATATCTAATATAATTGAAAATTGTTCAAATTTAATTTTTTTTAATGTTAATTTTTTTTATAGGATATAATATAAACTTTGAAAATTCATAAACACGTATGATTTCAAATAATTTCTTTATCCTTTCACTTGTATCTTAATTTTTCACGGAGAAAAATTTATTCTTATATTTGTGTCTAATAATAATCTTTTAACAATTATGTTGTAATGCCTATTTTGATAGATAAAGATGATAGCCTTACACAGTTATATTAACATTCTGCATTGATCAATCAATCAGTGTGCACTGAGAGAGCTTATATAATATGTTGTTCTCTCTGCAACAATTGTTTCTAAACATAAGGGCATGTTTGGATTGACGTTTCCATGGCTGTACGCGCGTCCTGTTTCTTTAAACGTGAGTTATCTGTTTTTCGATCATGTTTGGTAGAGCATTTCACACGCACGTATGGTGGTGGACGTGAGTTTAGGTAGATGCGACTCCATGTAGCTTTTGCGTTTGAAATTTAAGTTAAACAATACGTGAGTCTCAATATTTTCATAAAATACCATGCTCCTGTCCCATAATGAAGGCATTAGACGCATTACATGACAAGGATGTTGCTGTGTCGACAAGGAATGACTATGGCACGCGGAACTGATCATAAGTTGAATTACTTCTCGATGAAGTTGTACTGGACGACGATGGAGAATGTGGAGGAAGGTGGTGGCGTGTTGGAGTATGACATGTGGGGCTGCATATGAATTGAATTGATCGTGAACTAAGTGTGAATTGAGTGTGTGTCCAATATATTCAAAGTAATATCAGCTACTTCATTCACTAACAAATAACAGGGACAATTATCACCTTCCTCTGCTCCACTCCACTGGCTCGTTCATTCTCTTCTCTACTCTCGTCGACAATTCATACCAACAATGGCTTCTGGTGCGTGCCCTCCCACATGTGTGGCTGCATATGACTTGGGCAAGTTGGCTTTCCTAATCATTATTTTACATGGCATTAATTTCTTGGAACTTCCCCTCTCTCTAGCTACTCACACGTACCCACCATGCATTTACAAGTGTCACCTTCTCCTACCTTCTTGCTTCATGTTGCCCATTCTTAATTGGTTGCTCTCAAACATAGAATTCCCAAAGAAATAAAATTCATCTCCTCCAACATTTACATAGAAGGTAGTATTTATATCATGCATATTCCTAATACTTCTAAATAAATAAAAATTGATGTAAATATCTTTATTTTTTAGTATTAAAATTAATTATAAACTTTTTTAATAAAATGAAATCTATATCTATATAACAGACAAATACATGTCCTTTTTAGTAATTATACCTGTAAACGTGATTTATAAAATTTCAACCAAACAACATTTACTTTCTTAAACTAACGACATGGTTATCAACCAAATAATGAATATAATGATAAAAAAGAACGAACAAACATTAACCCTCTGTTTGGTGTTGTAGAAATAGGGGGAAGAGAAATGAGATGGGTGAAAGTGGAGGGAAATAGACATACTTCCCCTTTTTGGTGGCACAGTGGAAATGAGGAGAAATGCATTTTTTCGGTGGGTCCCACGGCTTTTGTATTTCTCTCCAAAGTTGTGGAGAAATGCAGAGAAATGGAGTTGTGGTCACGCAATAATCGATTATTTTGTATCAATAATCGATTATTTTGTGTGATTTGATACAAAAAATCGATTATTTTGTCAAAATAATCGATTATTTTGTATCAAAAATGGATTATTTTGGTTCTATTTCTGACCTATTTCACTTACCAAACAACTTACTTTCACATTTTTCTTCTATTTCTCACACATTTCACTCACACCAAACAACTATTATTTCTCCTTTATTTCACCTCTATAATTCACCTCCATTTCTCTTCTTCCCATTTCTCTTCTATTCATTTCTTTTCTCTCCATTTCTCTATTCCCACCAAACAAAACCTAAATATTGACATCATAAAAATGAAAGGACGATAATGCATCCTAATTGGAAGTCTTCTAAGATATAATCATGATATTCCTTACATGTTTCTTGAAAAAAATAGATGAAAATGAATAAGAGTTTATATGGATAAGTTTTTCAAAACAACACTTATAAGAGAATATCAGACATAGTTTGAATTAACTTTTTTTAAAAGAACTTATGGAAGAAGAAAATAAAATGAGCCAAAAAGATAAATTGAATTTAACTTCTTCCAAAAGTTTAAATTAGTCTTTACAACTCAATTTTTTCAGAAACTAAATATGAGACATTATGAAAAAATTGAGTTACAAATACCGATCTTAACTTATGAAAAAGTTGGATTTATTTTACCTTACATTTTACTCTTTTTTTCATATATCTTAGAAGCTTAAATGTATAAAGTTGTTGCAGGATAAGTTATTTTTGCATCTGGATAATACTTACATAATTGTGTATTGTAACATCCCCGAGCCGCTTGCAGGACTGATGAGGGTCCCCACAAACCAACATGAGTATTTCGAGTATGCGTTGTCCTCACTTGCACACTTTTAGGAAACTTCCCAGAAGGTCACACATCCCAAATTGCTCCAAACCAAGCACGCTTAACTATGGAGTTCTTGTGTTATGAGCTTCCGAAAAGAAGATGCATACTTGCACAGCCTTTAAGTTATCCTCAACTATACATTCTCATACCTACACAGCCTCTGGATCACTCTCATTCGGGTGTGGGCTCGGTTCATCCATGTGTCCCTTTGCTTAGAAGCTTAAATGTATAAAGTTGTTGCAGGATATATAACTTATTTTTGCATTTGGATAATACTTACATAATTATGTATTGTAACATCCCCAAGTCGCTTGCAGGAGTGATGAGGGTCCCCACAAACCAACATGGGTATTTTCGAGTATGCTTTGTCCTCACTTGCACATTTTTTGGGAAACTTCCCATAAGGTCTCTCCATTCCAAATTGCTCCAAGCCAAGCACGCTCAACTATGGAGTTCTTATGTTATGGGCTTCCGAAAAGAAGATGCGTCTTGTTGGTATAGTTCTCCACAACAATTTCCTTTAAGTTATCCTCAACTATACAGTCCTATACCTGCACAGCCTCTGGATCACTCTCATTCGATTGTAGGCTCAATTCTTCCATATGTGTCCCTTTGCTTAGAAGCGTGCCAGGAGTCGCTCCTTGTTCGTGCCTCCTTGCACCGACGATCACTCTCCACCCTTATCAGTCTTAGGTTCTCACATGTATTCAAGTAATAAGGGGTGTTTAGATGAAATTGCATGAATGGTCCTATACGATAAATTCACTAAAAAGGACATATTTTTAATATTAATTGATTTAAATATATAAACACTAATTAAAACAACAAATTTTAATTCTTTACTCTATTTAATTTCAAAACTTAAGGAGTCTTATACCCGGATTTATTTTTACTACAACTTGTTATTTGGAATTATTTTCTTTATATATTTTTCCTTCATATTTTAGTACACAAATAAAATACATGGACATTTTTTTTAATGATAAATGTGAAAAATTCATCATGATCATACTTATAGAAAAATATTACCAAAAAATTAATAGTCAAGAAAATTAATTTTTTTTATCATCTATGTAATACATAGAAATGTCATTAAGCTTGTAATAGTATCATTTATATAATTAATACTCCTTTTGGACTCAAATATAAGCAACAAAAATTTCACGTGGTTCAAAATATAAGCAAATCTCAACTAATTTTACCTTATTTAATGACCTCGTACCAAAATACTCTTAAACTAAATTCAAATTTTATTTTCCAATGACCCTATTTAATAAACCATGTAGAGAGAGTGTTTCCACTTGGAACAAGTTTCAATAAAATTGAATTTTTCAATGAAGGGTAATTTAGAGAATACAATTAATTTTTAGATGACATCAAGAAAATTAAATGGGATTAACTAATTTTCTTAATTAACGTGAGTTAGTTTTTTTTTTTCTTATATTCGAGTCTAGAGTAATACTAATTATAAATTGTTGTAAGATGCATTCAGATCATAAACATATAAACATGTGACTTCACATACATAAAGTCATCCATATGCACCGGTAAAGACAGGGTCCCCAAAATGAATAGATGCAAGTCTATTTGGCATTTTATTCATAAGTCTAATGCCCATGTAAGAATAGCTCAATACCAAGCTCAAGCCTCGATAGAGTTTTTAGATTTTCTATACATGTAATGATACTAGTTGGATCATTTATAGATACATTATAATTAGACTCAAAACAATCAAGAACATAATCCAATTAAGTAAGTCTCAACTTTTTTCTCACGCTCTCTATCTCTTTACCTCTATTTAAGATTAGCAACAGTGGATGTCACATAAGTTGTCACTTCTATCTTAGTTTCATTAAATTTTATTCAAGTATCATTGTTAATATCTTTATTGTATGTTTCTTCTGCTCCAGCATTAAATCCTTTAGATTCTCTTAAATCATTAGAAGGTGCATATGCTGCAAAGCTAGTAGTAACAATATCCTTAAAGAGAAATTCCATCTTAGGCAAGAATTTCATTACTTAATCCTTAAACTTTGCTGCTAATTTGGGATACTCTTGTGAGAGGGATAAAAGAATAATTAGGATTAACATCATATATAATAACAAATATTTTTTCTTAAAGAGAAAATACCATTCACTACCAAGCTTTCTTACTCTTTATAGGAACATGTAACATTTTCAAATACCAAAGCATTTGTATTATAACAGTTAATTATATATTGGCATGAAAAATGGGTTACAATATTTAAATATAAAGCTAGCTAGCACTATCAACTAAAACCAAGTACCTAGATATTAAGAAATTCAACACTTTGTTTAGTTAGGAAAATGATTGTTCTAAAGTAACATTAGATTAAAGTATCTTATCATCAACATAACAAAAATAAAATCATAATAGTAATTGGTAAGTGTAAGGTTACGGGTCAAGGCCATATGGTTCAGCTCCCAATTAAGTAATTAGTAAAGGAAATCATAGGCGTGATATTAGTAAAGTTATAGCTGTGAGCAAAATTGGAAAGAAAACACATAGATGTAAGGCCCCAAGAAAAGATTTGGAAAATCTACATAGGAAATAAAAACTTGGAAAGACGATTTAGTCAATTACATGATAGCACGAGATAAATTAAAGGATATGGAATCCTGACCGTGCTCATCAACACATTCCAACTTTGAGTCCTCTTCATGGAAATATATAGAGTAGAAAACTTCTTGCATGAAGAATAAAAATTGCTATCATTATCTTTCATTTCTAGAGAAAGAATCCAATCGCATCTCAACACATGAAAAAAAATAATTTTTACCTCCACTCCATATTCTAGGATCATTGACAAAGTACAAATATGTTGCAGAATTATATTCTCACTAAATCAATAGCAAATCAGAAGAAAGGAAAAAAAAACTAACATATTTCACTTTAAAATTAGTTAACTTATACCAAGAGACTAAAATGGACAATGTCATAATAAGGAATTTAACTAAGCGAATTCAAAACATCGTTACAGATTTTTGTTTGAGATTAATGGAAGTGTGGCACAATAAGAAAAATTATATATGTGTGGAATTCAATTAATGGAATTATAAACAATAATTGAAGCATCTTTAGTTGATAAAAATCATTTATGCTCCATTTTTACACCACAAACTAAGTGACGGATGCGAATACAATAATTATGGACATGTATCAATATTCTTTGACGCGAAATATTTCCATGTTCAGTTTCCATAATGAAAAGAGGTCTCTCCCACTTGATGGTGGAAGGTTCTACACAAAGCGCCTTCATTCCGGCTTGTATTGTTGGCTTATACCCAATGTTTTAAAAATTGGACCGATAACTGAATCGTAAAAATATTGGTTCACGGTTCAATGGTTCAATGATTTCAACTTGCATTGATGGCTTATACTCAATGTTATATATAATTTTTATATTATATAACATTTCAATCAATAAAATAATACAAAATTAAAATAAATTGAGATATATAAAGTTGAAAATTAGCATAATAAAAATTTGGTAAAATAATAGATATTTATGTGTATTCCTTAAACATGTGTATTTATTCATATTAAAAAATATTTTAGATTAAATAAAAAATTAAATTTTTTTAAAAATGACCGATTCAACCAATTTTCTGACACCGATTTTTTTACCAAATTTAAAAACTACTGATTTTTTGGGTTGAACGGATGAGTTATCAGGACGATTCTCGGTAGAACCAGTCGGTCTAGACCAATTTTTTAAACAATGCTTATACTAACCCATGTCAAGAGCATGAAAACTGATTAAACAGCCTGACTACCATTTACCGACACATAAAGAATGTACTATATGTAAAATAAAGCATATAGATTTCTCCAATTTTGAAAAGTATACATTTGGAAATGAATTAAAGGTTGCATTCTCTTGCATGTTTTATTGGTGTCTTTTGTACTTTTCTCATGGCAATGGAGAAGCTAATGTTAAAGAGAAAAAACAAGCAAAAAGATAAAAGACTAGAGCTAGTACTAGTTTCATGTATCAAATGGTAGTAAGTACTAATAGGTAAGGAAAAAGAACTTAAAACAAATGTCTCTTGATGAGGAAAATATGCACAACAAAATCCTTTTTTGTTCTTTTTGGTAGAGTAAAACGATGAGGAAGATAAGATGCATGTGAGAGTAGTAGAAGTCGTTGATCAGATACACCTTAGACTAACAAGTTAGTTAAAAACAAATATAAGAAGCCCAACAAGCATATTAGTTTGGTCAACCTATCACAAAGGTGGAAATGTTATATGCACTAATCAACAGTTGAAACTCTGGAAAAATGCAAAATGTAATTAACCCATTTTTCCTGGTGTTTAAGAGGTTTCCTTCCCTCACACCTTTTTTTTGTGTTATGAGAATGAAAAAAGAAATATTGGAAATAAATTCAATATTAAACACCATCTTTTTTGTCAAATATTAAAACATGAAAATAAGTAGTCTCAGATAACTTACTTTGGTAGCTTGTTGAGATTATGAAAATTTGTTAAAAATATTAAACATTGTAACACCTCAACCTTAACCTGTGATCCAACTTCCGGGACCCAAGAATCAGTTGAGCGTGTTAAAAAAGCTCCATATATCCACCCCTAAGGTGGATTATTCCCGTAAGGAAACCTTTTGCGGATTCGAACCCAAGACCTAGGGACTTGGTCTTAAATTCCTACAATCAACTACCAATTTTAGCTCAATTGGTAGGGATATCAACGGGGCGGTGCGGGGCACATCCATACCCGCTAAAATTAAACGGGGTACCCATGCGGGTATCCACGGCCACCCATTAATATTTAAAAATTTATAATTTATGGAAAGAAAAAGAGAAAATGTCATATAATATATCATAATATAATATAATATAATATCAATATTACATAATATAAATTAACATTATATAATATCATTACGTGTTAATATATTGAAAATATCATTATAAAGTAGTAAAAAATAATTTTTATATCATCATAAATTAATAAAAAATTCTAATATTTTAGTGTATATATATATAATATACTTTAATTAATATACAGGTACCCGCGGGGCGGGTAATATAATATATGTCCTCACCCATTTAATAAATATGTGGGTACTCATTGCGGGTATATCCGCAGGTGCGGATTTTTTTGACATCCCTGTCAATTGGTAGTGGATTGTAGGAATTTAAGACCAAGTCTCTAGGTCTTGGGTTCGAACCCACAGAAGGTTCCCTTCGGGGAATAATCCACCTTAGGGGGTGGATGAAGCTTAGTTAGCATGCTCAGTAAATTCCTAGCCCCGGAAGTTGGGTCGCAAGTCAAGGCTGGGGTGCTACAAAAAGGCATCTTTTTGTAGTGGATTGTAGGAATCTAAGACCAAGTCTCTAGGTCTTGGGTTCGAATCTAAGGAAGGTTTCTTCGAGGAATATCCACCTTGGGGGTGAATGAAG
The DNA here is from genome assembly GCA_026901365.1 of Sesbania bispinosa. NCBI lineage: Eukaryota > Viridiplantae > Streptophyta > Magnoliopsida > Fabales > Fabaceae > Sesbania > Sesbania bispinosa. The sequence continues at coordinate 3,810,180 of QLOH01000003.1, forward strand.
GTTAGTTAACACGCTCAATGAATTCTTGGGTCTCAGAAGTTGAACCACATGTCAAGATTGAGATGTTAGAAAAACCATTTAAAACGATTGAACCTGACAACACACTCTGATTGAACTCACAGAAAAACCTCCTAAATAACTTTGCATAAAATTCCACTCATTAGTATAATATAAACATGGTCAAGATAATATAATATAAACACGTGTTAGAGTCCCACATTGCCTAGAGATAAGGCTAAATAAAAGTATATAAGCCTTGGGCAGTCCTCACCTTACAAGCTAGCTTTTGGGGTTGAGTTAGGCCCAGGTCCAAAATCTAAGATGGTATCAGAGCCTATCCTAGATGATCCGTTGTTATTGGGCCGCCACCCGTATAGATGTCCACGCTCTAGATGTCCAGCCCTAGGCGTGAGGGGGTGTGTTAGAGTCCCACATTGCCTAGAGATAAGGCTAAATAAAAGTATATAAGCCTTGGGCAGTCCTCACCTTACAAGCTAGCTTTTGGGGTTGAGTTAGGCCCAGGTCCAAAATCTAAGAACACGGTCAAGATAATTGAGTACAAATAACAAGATCATTAGTATAAAACAATAATGATGATAATGATGACGTATAATGAATAAAAAGGTACCCACAATTGAACATTAGGACAGTGAAAACAACTTAGGAAAGTAACGCTCCACCAATTTATCAAGTATCTAAAACTAAAAGAAAACTTGTGTAACTTTTTTTTATATATGGGAAAGAAGTGAAATAAAATTAGAAAAACTCACAATCGAAATATAATCCATTAAGGAAGAAAAAAAAATCAGAGAGGGCAACATCATCATCACTCATTCCTTCACTTGATTGTCAGTTGTATTTGGATCATCTTTGTAACCTACCAATCACTACCTCTATGCATAAACATTCGAAATAAAAATAAAATTAGAATTGATAACAATATATGAAGCAAAGAGAGTTGAGAAGCTAGGTTTAAAGAAATGTATTTATGCAAAAAAAAAAAATTAATATTAATAAAGTTTAATTGAAATAAATGCTGGATCAGAATCATAGTAATGAATTTTCATACCTAAACTCATCCATTCTTCTTCGCAAAACCCCATTTTCCCTGTTGTTGCTGTGATGATGCTTGATTAATGAGCTTAAACCAATGCAAATTAAAACGAGTCAAGTTACAACCCATATAAATTTTGAGCTAAAACCTAAAAAATAACGTTTAAAACCATATTATTTAAAATTTTATTTTGCCTATTTTAGTTTATTCCAACCAAAAAAGATAAAGTATTGATATAAAATTAATCATTAAAGTTGTGATCAAATACATCACACACACACACATATATATATATATATATTTAATAAATTATAAAGTTATTGTAAATTTTAATAACAAAACTTTTGATTAATAACTATAATTTTATATTTTATAATGTAGCCTTCCAACATTAGAGGAGACAAATAAGAAAATAACAAATCATTAATCACCTATATATCAATTCAATGTCTTCATTTCTTAACATGAGACACCTCAATTAATTCTTTTTTTTTTTGTTTAAATCACAGGTATCGTCCACGGGAGGTAATTTTGTTCGAGTCGGAAACATCCACATCATGGTGAGGCTAGCTCTTCTAGGGGAGATTTATTCCATCCACAAGACTCGAACCTGAGACCTTACTTAGGGGAATCACCTAATTTTAAATTTTATTGATTTCGTGTATGAGTCCGTTAACCAAATTTGTGCAAAGATGGAATCAAAGTGTCAAAAGATGATTAGAATTAAAGCTAATGAAAAAGATTGATGAAATGCAATATAATCAAACCAAGAATAGAATTCGATTAAGATAAGAAAAAGCAAAACCAGAAAAAAAAATTAAGGACTTGAGGGTTTAGAAGATCACAACGGCTAATTTTATATTGGTTTACTCTCTCCCCGTGAGAGCTACATCAAGTCACTGACTTCCTCATAATTTTTCCACTAACTTTCATAAAAGACAACCAACAAAGTTACACCTTCAAGAAACACCTCTTGAAGTCACTCTTTAACAAAGATACTCCACTCTTTATTAGTATTGGTTATATCATTTTTTATTATGTTTATGTATAATTTTTTTATTAAAATTTCTTTCATATATTATAAATATTTTTTAAAAATATTATTTAATTTATACCGGTTCGATCACGGTTAATTCATTGAACCTTAAACCAGTGCATTGTCTGGTTCAATGGCCAGCTCGATTTTAAAAACATTAGTATTTTGAATTGATTACGGTCAATATTTTTCTATGATTTTGGGCCTCATGCTTTGCCTTATTTCTCGGATTTTCAACACATTTCGTAATGGTAATCCAATCACCATGATGTGGATTCGATTTTTCCAACGCTCCTTGTTGGAGTTGGCAATTCGGGCTATCCGACCTGACCCACATCTTTGTGGATAGCAGTCTTTATCGGGTTTGGCTAAATAGCCCGAACGTTATTCAGGCTTCTAAAATAAGTGTCTGAGCCTTACGTTTTTCGGGTTGCTCTTTTTCGCAGGTTTTTACGCGTAGTGGGCTTTATCGGGATGGACTAAAAAGACTGGGAGTTATTCAGACTTCTAAAATAAATGCTCGGACCCTACATTTTTTCGGGTCGGCCCAATCAGACTAGCCCATTTTTAGGGCTCTACTCCTTGCTTTGATTGACTTTCATCAATTACAGATGATCCATTCTTAGGTTCGCTAAAATATCTAGGATAGGTTTGCCAGTGCTTATGTGGTTGTCGTCGTTATGCATTGAGTCATTTCATGTGGAACTTTACTGCATTCCCTCGACTAATGTTCATAACAGCCATTGTATAAGATGGAAACCCTCATATTCCATATGAAACCATGATGATGTAACCAGACTCTACCCACAACTAGTTGGGTTAAATCCACTTCAACACAAACCCTCACGAACTTGCCTCTCGTAACATTTAGAGTGTTCAGATCAACCTTAACAAGCTTTCTAATTGTCAAAGCTAAAGCCAATGCTACACTTTCATCATAATATACCAACTCAAGGCTAGGGAAACAAATCCAAAGCCATGGTCCTTTCAATCTATGAAGTCTAGACTCCAAGTTCTGATTGAAAGGTAATGGTTAAATAACATCCATATACCTTGTTCTATAGCTTTTGACTTGCCCACTTGTAAGTTGAATTTAATTATTTAAAAACATGCCATGTATTCAAAATGTCATAGCTACCCATTGGTTTCCATAGAGCTCTAGCATATATCTGATGATCTAAGAAGCCAATGTTCTTCCTAATGAGTTTAACTAGTTAGTGGTTGTTTGGTTCCCAGTTGGAAACAAACAGAATCAATTACGCACTTCGTAAATTGTATATCAATCATTTTCTACCATTGATTTTATAAATCTTTCAAAATCAATTCCACCCATTTGTAAACCAAACGAACCTTTAAGTGTCTTTCTATAGTTCACATAAATCCTAAAACACAACATTATCCATATAATAATAGGGTTTGAGATGATTGTCGTCTCTTTAAACTTAATCTTGAAAAAGTTTTGACCAAAGAGATCCTTAGTCTCCTTTCTTGGTCGTGGTTTCATCTCGCCCATCAGTTTATCCTCAAACGATGACCGATCACCACCTGAACTCCCCTCACCCTTTCCACCCCCGTTAGGAGGTCTCGAGGGAATTGAAAACTTCTCACTCATGGAGGAGAACTCCATGCAGGGGAAAATTTGGAGAGAAAGCTCACATATATAGAGAAAAACTCCACTCGAACCTCCACTTCCTATACCCTAAATGCATGTAAATTTATATAAAAAACTTTGATATGAATACACTCAAAATAAATCAATTTTTATTATGTCAGTTGAAGAATAATTCTACATAAAATCACTAATTATTTGAAATTCTATGTGATTTTAACTTATCACTTCCTCAATTCCATATATAAATTTTTGTATTCGTGAATCACCGAATAATTTAAGAAAAAAATTCAAGCCAAGATATTTTTTGCTATATATTTAGATTTAATGAGACGATACCACATATGATTTTCAAAGAAATATAATTAATACTATTGTGATAAAATGAGAAAATTAAAATAATAAATTCAACATAAATACAATGTAATTTTAACTTATCTTTAATTATTTATTACCACATTTTTTAACAAGTTTTTTTTTGGGTAATGACATTTTTTAACAAGTTAATATCTCATATACTTGGTAATACAAATAAATAATTAAATTTATTGAATAACGTGATACTTGCATTATTGTAATGTAAATATTTTTTAAAATATGTTATCTTATAATTAAATTCATGTTTTTTATTTAAATTATGTGTGATAATTTAAATTAATATATTAACATTTTAAACATTAACAAAATCTAATATTTATTTTAATTTATTTATCCAATGTTATTATATAAAGTAACTTTTTGTTTATGGTTCCTGTCACATGTTATTGTATGAGCTTTTTTCCACCAAAATTTTATATTCTTTCATAAGTTATTTGAAAATTAAGCACATGTTTGTTGAGTAACTTTTTTAAAATAAAAACTATTTTAGAAAACTACGAAAAAAAGTCAAACAAGTTAATTCACATAGGCATGTTAAATTATATGCGTATAATTAATATATTTATTTACTTATCACCCAACACGTGTATTAGTTGGTAGGAGTTGTTCAAACTTAATCAGTTGTCTTGAATTTGACATTTGAGACTTGGGCATGCAATTGCATTAAATACTCGGAGGGAGAGCTTTGTCGCCCACAAAGGTCCTACTCGACTAGAGCGAGATCGCATTGTAACGTCCTAATTGTTAAATCCAAGAATTAAGCCCGTTGGAAGCAAAATTCCTGAATTTCTAAAATTATTTCACGTCATTTTAATATCGCACAAAAACACATCATATAACATTTAGGCGTCCAATGATTGCTCAAACAATATATGAACACATAATCTAAGTACATAGATTGCCACTAAGGCTTAACTGAACATACGCTGCGTACATCACTTGGGATACCCCTATACATGTGCCCTAAACAAAATAGAGAGACCCAAAGGTTGCACATGTACAGTCATGTCCCTCAAAATAATATAATAATAGTACTAATCATCAACATGAATATTTAAATACATCAAAACTACATAAGAACTTTCGAGCAACTCCACGCTCACTGCCCTGACCAGGGTGGAACCTGTGCATTTAAAAGATAACCACAATACGTGTGATGAGACTAGAGTCTCGGTGAGTATAGCATGCAACAAGCAGTGTAGGTAAACATGCAAATGCAATGCAACAAGAGCAAATTACATACATAGGAGTAAAAATCTAATCATACTGAATCCCCATATACATCTATAGTGATATGCATGAATTGCATTACCCGGTAGTGCGAGATCTTATCTCTATCTCTAGGGCTAGACCTGAGCTCATACTATAAAGAGCGTCTCCCTTAGGGTTAATACCTGTCATTACTCTGGGGTGAAACCCAAGTTTTACTCTGGGGACCGAAGTCCATTAACTCTGGGGACCAATGTTATAAAAACTGAGTCGGACTGGCCGGTTCGACCGGAAACCGGGCATATGACCAGTTCGAGTGCTTTACTGGATCGAACATGTAAGTAACCCGGTAAAAATCGGTCTAACTCGGACGAATCTCATAAAAACCGGTGACCCGACAATTTTTTTTTCGATCGGTTGGGTTATGTTACTTAAAAAAAAGGAGAAGAAGAATAAACCATAAGTGACTGGCCGGCAGGTTACGAGAAGCCATTTTCCTCACACCATCATCTCTTCCCACCGGATGCAGGACGCCCTCTTTGACAGTTTGTGGAGCTACTCTGGTGCAACTGGGCCCATTGATGTGGAGGATAGAAAGAAGAGGAAATTTGAACAAATGAAAAAAATACGAACTCATATGAGAAGAAAAGTTGGGTCTTTGAGAAACAAAGAAAGGAAGAGTCTTGAAGTTTTTCTCTCAAGTCTTGTCCCAATGTACATCGTATAAAGAAAGGCTATAAAGATAAGAGTAATAGACTATTACACTCATAGCATTGATGAGATTTGTGAAAATGTGTCTTCACGTGTGTGGGGATATCAAAAAAACCTGTGTCCGTGGATACCCGCGGATATACCCGCAATGGGTACCCGCATATTCATTAAATGGGTGGGGACGAACCTTATACTACCCGCATATTCATTAAAAACATATTTTCTCTTAAATATATTAAAATATTAAAATTATTTAGTATTTTTTATGAGATAAAATTTATTTTTTATTATTTTATAATGATATTTTTAATATATTAACATGTAATGATATTATATAATGTTAATTTATATTATATAATAAGATATTATAGTATATTATATAGAATTTCCTCTCTTTATTTCTATGAATCTTGATTTTTTAAATATTAATGGATACCCACGAATACCCGTGGATACCCGCTACCCGCATGGGTACCAATTAATTTTAACGGATATGGATATAGATAGTGTACTATCCATCCCTGCCCCGTGATGAGATTCTGGCAAGCGTACCAAAATTCCAGCAATATAATAGTAAGTAAAGAGTATTGTATCCAATGGGAACGATTCAATTTATAAAGATTAGTGGTCACAACTGTGACACCCTTCTACCCCAAACTCTTATACGCTTAATAAATTGAAGTGTAGAAAAGGTAACGTCCCATAATGGGTAAAAAGTTCACATAACTTCTTAATTAAAAACCTCATTGTTTCAAAAACAACTTAATTAAAATAAAATATAACTCAAGATACTCAAGCAGTGGAATCTCCAAAAATATAAAAGTAACTAAACATCCTACTTGTTGTGCAAGGCATCCAAAACAGTTTACAAAAACCTTCCTAACTAGAAACATAAAGAAAGAACCCCCAAAATTATGCCCTGATGTCACATATACCAGAGCACACTCCCTTTAATCAAAACTCGACACAGTCGTGTCATCATCAATACCTGTAAAAATATCCACAGTATAACGATGAGGAAAAGAATACTACTCATACATACACATAGGAGGCTACCCTATCCTCACCCACATATAAATAACATCATCTTTCACCACACCACATACCCCAAACATCACATAATTTATCAGATAATAATCATATATAAATCAGCATATAACCATTCATTTATATCATCACATAATTCTCATACCATCATTCACCAAAGGAATCACATACTCTATTTTCACACATAATGCTCAATCATCATTAATACTCACAACATCATTATTTACTCAGTTTCATCATCAAATATATCTCATATATACATTCATCATGTATGCATCAAAACTCATCATCATCATATTATAACTCAATTCATCATTAGGTATAACTCATCATCACATACACCAAAACTCCTCTCTTCACTTACCCAAAGATCATGACTTGGAACTCCGCACAATGGGTGCACCTCGTCAATCACTCTAGTTAGTACGAAGATAGTCTACCGGTGTCACCACACACAATCCGATGGGTTGTACCCCATCTATGGGCCCGCACAACGACATTCGACCCTAGGTCGCACCCCCTCTATGGGCCAGTACAAATCATCCCTAGGTTGCACCCCCTCTATGGGCCCGTGCATCGAACGTCCCATCTTGATCCCCTGAGTTGTACCCCCTCCATGGGCCCGCACAACTCAGTTCACCTCCTGAATTGTACCCCCTCTATGGGCCCGCACAATTCAGGTCTCATCACATATGCTCAAGGCATCTCTCCTAAGTTGTACCCCCTCTATGGGCCCGCACAACTTAGGTAACATCATCATCAAAAGGTGATATACACCGTCATCATTATCATCCTCATCATGCATTATTATGTTCATCATTAAGTACCATCATCATAAAGTGATATACACTATCATCATTAACATCATCATCAATGAGTGATATACACTATCATCATTAACATCATCATAACATTCACCATCATTCACATTGCATATTATGCACACCAAAACATTATCAATCACATGGCATATTCACCAATCATTATGCACACCCAATCATCATCAATCACATTGCATATTCACCGATCATTATGCACACCAAATCATCATCAACATCATTAATCATCAACACCATAATCATAATAAAGCATTATCAAACAACATCAATCATCATCAAGCACTTAGGATCTCAAAATCCACTCTGGTAATCGATTACCAACCTCTAGTAATCAATTACCTGCAAACAAGGTCTCTAGTAATCGATTACAGCATCCCTGTAATAGATTACCTGCAAGCAATCTCTCTGGTAATCAATTACCACAATCCTGTAATCGATTACCAGCGAACAACCAACACTTCTGGGTACCCAGAACACACTGGTAATCAATTACCACCCCTGGTAATCGATTACCCGCGACGCATATCGCAATTCGCACGATTTTCTAACGCTTCTAAATCACTCTAATCAATCTTTAATCACTCCTCTTTGCTAAAACATCAATCATAGTCGATTATATTCATCAAAACTCATCATAAGCATCAATCCTTAATAGTTTACATGGTTTTCCCATCAAAACCCCAAATCATCAACCCTTTATTAACCATTTTTCGCTATTCTCATTATTCCCAATCAATCCACTCAATATTCATCAAGAATCCTAAAACTACCCATCAATCATAGGTTTTCATCACCTATATTCAATACATCATTTATCAATACGAATTCATACTCTTAGATTACTACCCAAGCACCCCTACATGCATATACAAGCAGCACCCTCTCCCCCACCGTACCTTAGAGTTGACGATCAGAAACAAAAGATAGAACTCTCTTGCTAATCTACTCTGCGACACCTCCTCCTTGTGAAATTGCTTCTCTCCTCCCTAGGGTTTGGTTATCTAACGTTTGAAAGCTAATAGGGTGAAATAGATAATCATCCCACTATTTAAATATCTAACTGAGTTGGGCCTACTTCTACCCACCCATTACCCTTTTTAATTAAATAATATCTTTTTTTTAAACATAATAATATAATGATATTATTATTATTTTCTTCATAAATCTTATTTTATTTTATTTATTCATTAGGAATTATAAGGATATTATAGAGTCCTTATCCGTCTATATTCAAATTTAAATTCAAATCTTTTAATTAAATCTTATCCTAAATTTGTATTGATTCTTACCCTTAATCCTTGTGATCTCTCAGTATTTCTATTTTAAAACCTTATCCTAATTTAAAACACTAACCATATCTCTCTCATAAGATTATCATTATTAATCCTGATATTATTTTATTAATATAACGATTACTATATTTATAACAATTAATGTTAATTGCAATCTTATGACTTATCTCTTAATAATATTATTATTATATTCAATATAAACATATTTGATTAAGATCCTACTAATCTGACGTCTCTCCTAATATTTATAATATTATATTATTATCTCATAAATACAGTTATATTAATATTAATATTTACTATTATTATTTTGTAACTTCTATTTTTATCGCTAACGTCATCGTATTTAAATTATATTTCTAAATTTTGGGATGTTACAACAACTATCAAGTAAAAACAGATGGTTGTTTTTTGAGAATTATGCAAGTAAATAAAATTGAACTTAAATGAGAGAGATAGAAACAGTTACTTTGACTAGGATTGAACTCCGTATCATCTCACCCCTTTCGTATGTGAAACCCAATAATATATATGAATATGCAATTATAACATCTTAGCACAAATTAAAGTTATTTCACAAAGGTTCCCACAAATATGAAATACTCAGAAATAATCTATCCTGGTTCCCACAGTGATAAATTACCCTGGATTAAAGATCTATTTGTTTACGCTATCAATTCGCCCTGGTTCCCACAGTGACTACTATGAGCATTTTTACCCAAATCATAATTCAAGTTTCCTATTCCTAGGTTCCCCCAAACTCACTATTGATTTTATAGAATCACCTTCCGAATGCGCCCCATAAAACCAACCCATAACTCCAGCACACAGGCGGAAGCTAAGCATTAAGCACAGAATAAAAACACCGATATTATAAAAACAGGGATTCATAAATAATAAAGAGAATTTACATACAATTGCGGATTGAATCAACTACATTCAATCCTATTGGAGAGTTTAGCTACGCATGGTAGCCTTACAAACCAACGGAGAAACTGTCACTTTCTCCAGCCCTTGCTTCTGCACCGTCGTCTCTCCCAAAAAACTCTTATTGATCTTTACAAAAGGTCCTATTTATAGACCAAGGAAAGCTATCTTAAATCTGGAAGGAATCTATTTTAAAAACATATCTAAAAAAACAAATTCGGTCAGCTGCGCTTCATCTGCGCTCAGCTCATCTGCAGCGCAGGAAACAGAAAGCAAATATGATATTTGCGCTTCACTTGCGCTAATGAAGCGTGCAGCGCGTAACAGATTACTCTGTTTCTTCTTTTAACAGCTTGATCTCTTCCTGATGTTATCCTTGTTTGTTTGGCTTTCCTTGTTTCCCTCTTTTTGATCTGATTCTGTGTTTATTCTGTCTTTGAATTTAAATTGGGAAGTTATCTACAGAATCCTTGTTTAAATGGCAGCTAATCTTATCTTTATTTGCTCTGATTTAAACTTCAAATTTGCAGATCCTCTCCTCAAATAATGCTATCTTATTTCCTTGTTTAAATCTTTCTCATAAATCTGCAAAATTAACAGATTTTCTATTAAAATAGCATCAAATTCAAATTTAAATCAAATAAACACAATTATTACTAAAAAGGAATTATTTTGGGACATAAATTACTATTTTACCCTTGATAAGTGCAATAAAAACATAAGAAAATATCATATAATTTGCACTTATCAAATACCCCCAACTTAACTTCTTGCTTGTCCTCAAGCAAGAAAACCTTTTGCAATCAAAAATAATTCAACCCCCCTGTACTATTCTCATTAACAGATAAAAGGACAAATTTCCATCATCTCTTTACTAGGCAGAAGCCACTTTCCAAATATAAGAAAAAATCAGAATTAAGAGATGTTACAAATCCTGAATCAGAACAGAACACAATCAATAGTTAAACTTTCTCAAAAGTAGCAATTAAAGCAATAAATGATAAACCAAGGAATTTCTCTCATGCTCACGGGTAACTGTTTCCCTCAATTTTTTCACCACAGTTGAACAACTAAAATTGATAGTTGTTTCTAGTTCCTAAACATGTTCATGGTCAATATGGATCAAAAGGTCTTTTTATGTTTGTAATGAGGCTGGGCTATCAAGAAATCATGGTTTTTCTGGATAATCAAAGAACACCTGGAATAGAGAGCATCTTTTGATTTTTGCTTGACTTGGAACTTCTCTCCATCCACCATCTCATTCTTGATTTGTCTCATTTTCGCTCGCCTCTTTCTTTGTTTGAAGATGCACTCCCTCCAACTTATTCACTTTTTTTTTTATTTTTGGGGGAGTGATCTTCTTTTTGCTTTCATGTACCTGCTCTTTGAATTTCTTGACTTTCAATTCACCAACCTTTTCTTCCCATTATCTCATCTTGCACCTTGCTCTCTATCCCAAATGTGTAAAGGACAGGATATATATACCAATTATAGCTTGGGTACACAAGAATAATCATTAAAGGCTCAAATGTGTTACAAAAAATTGGAAAAATTGTATCAATGGTTGGCTTTTTGGCACTGAGCAAATATTTTGAAAACACAAATTGCCTTTGTTACTTCCATATTTTCCACAAGCAGAATAAAATCCAAAAACTCAATCAATAAAAATTGACAAGCAGCAGTGAAAAACTCTCAATTCAAGTGTTTGGCTCTCAACTCACCGGCTTTTTGGTTAAATTCCTTGATAAAGCACTTACTGGTTTTAATTAACTACCCTGATAGGTTCTCCTGTGAAGCATCCTAATTCTAATTGATTATGAAATTAATCACAAAACCCTTTCTTCTTCCCTAATCTGGTTAGTTAAACTGCCCAATTTCAGAAATTTTGAAAAATTTTCCCTTTATTTCCTAATTCCTAAATCCTAGAAATTAAAAATCCTAAAAGAAAGAAAATACTGAAAATGCACTGCATAGCAATATAATGTATCAACGAGGTATATATACAGTACATATCCAGAATAATTAAAAGAAAATGAAAGGAAAAAGAATAGAAAGAGAAGCACCAAATAAAAATCAGTCCTCCTAATCCATGTGGTCAGGCTCAAGATCCTCAGCTCCATCTGCAGCTGCTCCACCCTCTCCCGGAAGAATAGGTCTGTCCCCAGGCCACTGTGCATAATCTCTGAACTGATCCGGTGTCATGCCTGGGTCTGGGCGAGTCAAATAGTGATACTCCTGATGATGGGGTGACTGCCTATGGAGAGAAGACATCTGAGCCATCAAGTGCTGAGCCCAGAAAGGAATAGTCTGGTCTGGTGGTGGTGGTGGTGGTATTTGCCTTTCTTAGAAGTACTAGCGGAGTTAACTTCCTTGAAGCGAGCCATCTGCAAAATAGAACCAAGATTATTTCCATGCAAACAAAATATCAACTCATGATTAATGAAATAAGTGACCAAGTTAATTCAGAAATCAGAACGATCAACCAATCAAGCACTTGCACAAAAATCTTGATTTTAAAGTTACCCAATGCCAATTAATTAATTTATTAAGAGCATGCTAAAGTGATCAATTAAAGCAAGTCCTAATTAATTTTTAAACAGGGCAAAAATTGGTAACAAATATTAAGCTAAAAAATCATGTTATCAGCAACATGCAAAAGGGTACAGTCATTCATGCATGGTCATGCAAAAATTTTGGAACAAACTAGTCACACATGCACCAAACAGAACAACTTGCAAAAATTCATTGAGCATTTCAAAAACTACCACCTAAACATATGAATACACACCAATAAGTATACCACAGTAACAAACAAAGACTCTATTGACAAATTTTTCCTAATCTAAAGGGTCCTAAGAGCCTAAGTTATCTATCCTAAGGTTTTGCTCAAATAAATGAAAAACTGAAAATTTTAATCGGTGCAAAAGGACTAAAACTATAAAAACATACCTGGTGTAGCCTGAAAATCTGAAAAGAAGTGGATATGGAAGTGAAAAGATCAAAGGAAAGGATGAAACTTCAGAGAAAATAAACTTTAGGAAGTTGGGAAGGCTTGAAAATGAGTCTTCCTGTAAAATCCAGGAAAAACAAGACCTAAATCCAATAGGAGCTAAGTTAGGAAGGGAATGAGCGGTTGAGGATGGAAAAAGGACTTTGAGTGGAATTGCGAGGATAATGAGGAATTATGGGTATTAAGGGAAGATTTAGAAGAGTAATTAATTTAGAAATGTGTTTTGGGTAAAGGAAACTAGGAAAATGGAATAGGTGAGAGTTGGAATGAGTTAGAAAGGATAAAGATAAGAATTTGAATGTGTAATAGCTAATAAGGAATACTTAGGAAATTTCTTATGTAGAATAAGATTTAGATGGCTAATTAGGTGTTAAGTAAGTGAGGAAAATAGTTTGGAAAGTTTGGAAATGTAATTAAGGCAAAGAAACTTAAAAAAAAAAATCAAAAATCAGTATTTTAGTTTAGGCTAAAATGGGCTAGCTTAAGCTAAATATGCAGAAAAGATTACACTTTCAGTTTCTGCAAGTTTAGCTTAGGCGAGATCCAGCTAGCTTAAGCTAGAATCAGGGGGTTCTGTACATGCTCTTTGGACATTTTTAGCTTAGGCTAGAAATGTTTAGCCTAAGCTAGCCTTTGATTCTGTGTTTGTGCATGTTCTCTGGACATTTTTAGCTTAGGCTAGAAATGTTTAGCCTAAGCTAGCCTCTGATTCTGTGTTTGTGCATGTTCTCTGGACTTTTTTAGCTTAGGTGAGAAATGGTTAACTTATGCTAGAATGGCCTGACAGCATGAAACCAACTTTCTAGCCCAGGCTAGAATATTTAGCTTAAGCTAGAATATACTTAAGTGGTTTTTAGCGATTTTTCCAACAGAATTAGAGGATTCTTTAATTTCCTCCTTTGAGATTCTAGTGAGAGGTCAGAGAGTTTAGAGAGAGGAATGGGTTTTCTTGATGGAATTGGGTGTTTTGGAGCTTGAAGGCTTGGATAGGAGGATGGATCTTTACTTCAAGCTTCTCCTCTTTGAGTACCCTTTAGGTGAGTATAACTCACCCACTCTCACATTCTTTGATTGTATGCTTGAGTATGATCCCTACTCTCAAATCCCTTTCCTTATGCTTGTGAGTATTGATTATTAGAGACTATGAATGGTATATGCATTGTTTATTGTTGGAATTAGGTTATGAAACTTAGAGAAATTAGGGTTTTGTTGTCATATAGGTTGTTATGCTTGTAATTAGTATGAATATAGTTACCTTTATATCTTGTTCATGATTAAGAGTAAACAACCATGTTATTAAGAAAATTCTAGTAATCAAGCTACTTAATATTCAAGTGAAAGATTCATGTTAAGGCTTCGGCCATCACGGGTCTTGGACCAATTATGTTAAAACTTGGCTTCGGTCGTCATGGTAATGGTGGCGACGTAATGTCCCCAAGGGGGATACCCCTTGTACTTGGAGTCTGAGCTCAGTCTAACTGCATGTTAAGTGAAAAGATCCCTACTACAGGGGTAAGCAATTCATGTTATGTTGAGTTCACCTTTACGAAAGTTGGATTTAAGAATATCGGTGCACACTTGTGTAAGTTTACATGTATCCTTACTCTGTGTTAATATAAATTTTCATTATATAATGAATCAGAATGTGATCATGAGTTACAAGTTGATAAGTGTTGTGTGTTGCATTTTATATAAATGATTCTCACAATGCATTTACATAGTTGTATTCGCTGAGACCGTAGTCTCACCCCACGTTTCGGTGATATACTTTAGTTGTGCAGGAAACTCTAGGTGTTGTTAAGGCAGGAAAGAGGATTTGTGGAGCTGAAACGCTTTTGAGTTGGAAGTTTTAATTATTTGAAGTAGTTCCTGTTGTAATTGATAATTGATTAATCACTAATGTATTTTGTATATGTAGAATTGTTTCCGGATTGGCCATTGAGGCTTAATTATGATGTTATGGTATTTGTGTTATTGAATTGTATTGGTTTTACTGAGTTTCAGGTTAAGTTTTGGAATTGGTAAACATCCAGTTTTTAGGAGAGACTCTGCCGGATTTCCGGTATGAGTTCACTGAATCACACTCCTCTAAGTGTGGATTCTTCCCTAAGTTTAAGTAAGATTTATACTTATTTAGGGATTTTAATGCTTGTATTGTAATTGCTTAAGCTAATCGTTGGGAAGTTTAAGCGAATGTGTGACGATATCGGAAATTTAACAAAATGATTTCAAGAAATTCAGGGATAGTGTCTCCAACGGGCATTATTTCTGAGTTTAGAAATTAGGGCGTTACATTTTGGTATCAGAGCAGTTCAATCCTTTTGGACTGTGGTTAGGTTAATTGCCCATAACTTATT
This sequence comes from Sesbania bispinosa, assembly GCA_026901365.1. Taxonomy (NCBI): domain Eukaryota; kingdom Viridiplantae; phylum Streptophyta; class Magnoliopsida; order Fabales; family Fabaceae; genus Sesbania; species Sesbania bispinosa. Next base: position 3,825,649 of record QLOH01000003.1, read on the forward strand.
ATGATCTTGCAGTACACGCACTCATTATAGGGACTGATCACTCCTATAGTGTGTGCATTGTACACAGAGATTATGGTTAGTTTTGTGAGTAGGTTACCTTGGTCAGGGGGTTAGAATACTTCCTTAACAAAGTTAAAGCCACCCATTCTTGTGTTAGAAAGAGAGTAACTTAAGTTAATTTATGAGAACAGAACCCTTGCCTTAGGAACCTTATAGAAGGTAACCCTGAAACCCTAATGAATGTAAGACACCCTTGAGGTGGTTAGTTAAGATTGATTCAATATATATTTTTTTATTTTAGGATGGTTGTTGCTTAACTTATAATGTGATTCGGTTTGTGTAATGTGCATGATTTGAATGTGTTTTGTGAATTTCTAAACATCCAGTTTTTAGGGGAGACTCTGTCGGATTTCCGGTATGAGTTCATTGAATCACACTCCTCTAAGTGTGGATTTTTCCCTAAGTTTAAGTAAGATTTATACTTATTTAGGGATTTTGATGCTTGTATTGTAATTGCTTAAGCTAATCGTTGGGAAGTTTAAGCGAATGTGTGACGATATCGGAAATTTAACGAAATGATTTCAAGAAATTCAGGAATAGTGTCTCCAACGGACATTATTTCTGAGTTTAGAAATTAGGGCGTTACACTTCCTGCTTCAGTTTTTGAATTTAAACTGCAGCGTGACGTACGCTCCAGTATGCGCTCAGCGAGGCATGGAGCGCGTGTCATCAGGAATCTGAAGCGACCCGTTGCGCTTCAACCTGCGCTTAGCGTAGGTTGAAGCGTGAAAAACAGAGATGAATTGATATTTCTGCGCTTCACTTGCGCTAAGCGCAGAAAACATAATTGAATTTTTAGTCGTGGTTTCTACTTCTTCCTATTTTTAAATGTTTCTCGTCATTTTCTTATTAAAAATCAATCCAATTCCTATCAATTTCTTATTATACACAGGCATTGACTCCAAACAAACAAAAATCAAAAACAAAAAGAAAAGAAAATTAAAATAAAAAATGCTGGGTTGGCTCCCAGGAAGCGCTTGTTTAACGTCTTATAGCTCGACACCTGGTTACTTAGAAACCTATGGTGGCTTCAATTTGAGGATGATGGTTGACTCTGTTTCAGTTCTTCCTTTTAATTCCCATCCTCCATGCCAATTCTTTATTCTTCAATCACTTTCATTACTTTCTTCTTCTTCTGTATCTGATGTTGATCTTTTTCTCTTTTTATACCTGAACTCCCAAATTGATTTTGGCTGCTTGACTCTCATTCTTGGTTTCCTCAGAAATTCGGAAACCTTCTTCTTCTTTTGTTCTTTATCATTTATAAGAACTTCTTTCTTTTTCTCTTTTTGCAGCTTTGATTAGAATTGGTAGATCCCATCTGTAGGATCTATTCCAATCTTTTCTGGAGTTGTTAGTACTTTGGGGATTCCTCTATCAATGTGGAATATAATGCTTTCATTCTTTGAGCTCAATTGATATTTTCCCCGATCAACATCAACTATTATCTTGGCAGCCTTCATGGAGGGTCTTCCTAATATCAAGGGGACATCAGTATCCTCATCTTCTGTCTCTGCAATGTAGAGGTCAACAACATATACAAGCTTATCCACTCTGATTGGTAAGTCTTCAATTATCCCATACGGGCTGTAAATGGATTTATTTGCAAGCAGTAACTTTACTTTGGCAGGCTTAACCTTCAAAATTCCCAACTTGTTAAAATATGATAGCGGCATCAAATTGATGCTCGCTCCAAGATCCAATAAAGCATGAGTAGCGGGTAAATTTCCAATAGAGAGTGGTATAGTGAACTTACCTGTGGTGTAGACCTCTTCTGGTTCTTCCTCTTCTTCTTGCACTGCCATATTTTTGGGTTCTTCCTCAAGTCTCCTTCTTCTCCTTCTCCTATTTCTGCTTCTGTTTTTCTTTGATGTCATTTCTATTTCTAGATCAAATTGTAGCTGGTTTGGGGACACCTGGCCTCTCAAAAGCATAAACAAGAAAACTAGAAAAGGGTAAGTGTGGAAGAGATTTTTTTTTATAAAAAAATAAAAAATAAAAACAAAAAGAAAAAAAAATTCCTAAAAATAAAAATCTAATCCTAAGATAGAGTATATACAACTTGATAGTTAGACATCCCAATTCTATACGAATTGATATACCGTTCCCCGGGAACGGCGCCAAAAATACTTTATGAGATTCTGGCAAGCGTACCAAAATTCCAGCAGTATAATAGTAAGTAAAGAGTATCATATCCACAGGGAACGGTTCAATTTATAAAGATTAGTGGTCATAACTATCAAGTAAAACAGATGGTTGTTTGTTGAGAATTATGCAAGTAAATAAAATTGAACTTAAATGAGAGAGATAGAAACAGTTACTTGGACTATGATTGAACTTTGTATCATCTCACCCCTTTCGTATGTGAAACCTAATAATATTTATGAATATGCAATTATAACATCTTAGCACAAATTAAAGTTATTTCACAAAGGTTCCCACAAATATGAAATACTCAGAAATAATCTACCCTGGTTCCCACAGTGATAAATTACCCTGGATTAAAGATGTATTTGTTTATGCTATCAATTTGCCCTGGTTCCCACGGTGACTACTATGAGCGTTTTTACCCAATAAGAATTCAAGTTTCCTATTCCTAGGTTCCCCCAAACTCGCTATTGATTTTATAGAACCACCTTCCGAATGCGCCCCATAAAACCAACCCATAACTCCGGCACACAGGCGGAAGCTAAGCATTAAGCACAGAATAAAAACACCGATATTATAAAAACAGGGATTCATAAATAATAAAGAGAATTTACATACAATTGCGGATTGAATCAACTACATTCAATCCTATTGAGAATTTACATATAATCGATTACCAGAAGCTGTCATACTTTAAATTGAAATCTTTGGAACTGGTAATCGATTACCAGCATGGTGTAATCGATTACCAGAGAGCAGAAAGTTCAAAATTCAAATTTCAGTCACAACGTTTCATAAACCATTTGAATTTTTAAAGGTGTAATCAATTAACACTTCCTTGTAATCGATTACCAGCGAGGATTTTCAGAAAAACGTGAAAAGTCACAATTCCTCATCAAGAGACACAAAGCTTCATTTGTTCTACTATAAATATGTGTCTCCATTTCGAAAAATAAGAAGAATATACAAATGCAACAAAAATGTGAAGAATCTCTTTAAAAATCATTTTGGCCAAACACTTGCAAAATCATCTACTCTAAAAGAGAGTTCATCTTGTACAAACAATTGTTCTCATATTGTGTGGTTAAGAGAGGGTGTCTCTCGTGGGTGAAACTCAACACAAGGGAAAGGGTTTCAAGGTGTGTGAGTGTTCATCTTTTGTAAAGGATTTTACAAATAGTGGAAATCTCAAGCGGGTGACTTGAGGACTAGACGTAGGCAAGGGGTTGGCTGAACCAGTATAAATTGAGTTTGCATTTCTTCTTCCCTTAACTTTTACTTATTTATTGTGATTGCTAATTTGCTATATATTAAGAAATTAGGAAGTTTGCATTCATACTTCATCATACAAGAATTGTTGTAAGTATAGTAAATCATAAAAGAAGTGAGTAAACGAAAAAGAGAATAATTTGGAGTAACTTAATTCACCCCCCTCTTAAGTTATTTGAGACCGTTTGTCTAACAGAAACTGTCACTTTCTCTAGCCCTTGCTTCTGCACTGTCGTCTCTCCTAAAAAGCTCTTATTGATCTTTACAAAAGGTCCTATTTATAGACCAAGGAAAGCTATCTTAAATCTGGAAAGAATCTATTTTGAAAACAGATCTAAAAAAACAAATCTGGTCAGTTGCGCTTCATCTGCGCTTAGCGCATCTGTAGCGCAGGAAACAGAAAGCAAATATGATATTTGCGATTCACTTGCGCTAAGTGAAGCGTGCAGCGCGTAACAGATTACTCTGTTTCTTCTTTTAACAGCCCGATCCCTTCCTGATCTTATCCTTGTTTGTTTGGCTTTTCTTGTTTCCCCCTTTTTGATCTGATTCTGTGTTTATTTTGTCTTTGAATTTAAATTGGGAAGTTATCTGCAGAATCCTTGTTTAAATGGCAGCTAATCTTATCTTTATTTGCTGTGATTTAAACTTCAAATTAGCAGATCCTCTCCTCAAATAATGTTATCTTATTTCTTTGTTCAAATCTTTCTCATAAATATGCAAAATTAACAGATTTTCTATTAAAATAGCATCAAATTCAAATTCAAATTCAAATCAAATAAACACAATTATTATAATTATTACTAAAAAAGGATTATTTTGGGACATAAATTACTATTTTACCCTTGATAAGTGCAGTAAAAACATAAGAAAATATCATATAATTTGCACTTATCACCTCGCCCCATTGATATCCCTACACGTGTGTAAGGGGATTATGGTTTTTTTTTAATTGTAAAATAAGTAAATAACTTAAATTTTTTGAAAATTGAATAACTGCATTGAATGTCACGTGAATTCTGATTGTTTTTTATATAATAACAATAATAGTAATAATAATAATGTATATGTGTTATTTTTAATAATTTTAAATATAAATCTGGTTTAACCGGTTCAACCAGTGTCTCATTGGTTCGACCCATTAACTCACTACCTTGACCAAGTTAATGACCAGTCCGAGTTTCATTACACGACCGGGGACCGAAGTCCGTTAACTCTTTCTTATTCTCTGGGGCTAAAGCCCAAGTATCTTATTTATTCTCAACATGTGCATAGCATAATTCATAGCTTTCATAAGCACTGCAAGGATTTGGCCATGATTTGGCAAAACCCCCCAAATTAAAGCCCTAACTAGGATTTCTAAGCATACAATCATCATAAATAGTACTAATACATTCAACATAATCGGAAACGAGCAATTACACAGCCACAAACAAGCCCAAGAAAAGGAAAGGAAGAATAGGATTCATTGAGGAGTATTCATACAAGCATGGGTGAGAGTGTGTGAGTCATACTCACCTCAAGAAAGGTCAAAGACAAGGGGGAAAGAGTTGGGGAAGGTTGGGGTGTGAGATCCTTTGCTTTCTCTTCTTTCTCCAAGCTCTAATGACACTTTCTCTCACTAGGAACTCTCTCTCTCTGTAAACGAAAAGGAGCGGAGGAAGAATGAGAAAAAGAGCCATGACTTAATGTTTTTAAAATTGACATGCGCATTCTCACTTGAGTGAGAATACTCCAGAGAGCATCCCCCTCTCTGGATGATTTTCGCTTGAGCGAGACCCTTCTTGCTCAAGCGAAAATCTTCCAGAGAGTACCCACTCTCTGGACGGTTCTCGCTTGAGCGAGGCCTTTCTCTCTTGAGCGAGAATGCTGAGGGGATTATAGATTTGCATTATCGCTTAAGCAAGAAGTCTCTCGCTTGAGCGAGACCCTTCTTGCTCAAGCAAAAATCTTCTAGAGAGCACCCACTTTCTGGACGATTCTCGAAATTCTTCCATATATAGAGCACTCATTTCTCCCCTATTTCTTGCTTGAGCGAGAAAACCAGATTATAAATTCTTCATTTTTACTAATATGCTCGCTCAAACGAGCCCTTCTCGCTTGAGCGAGAGCATCAGAACTGAAAATCCTGATTCTCACTTTTAACCAATTCTAACTTAGTTCCACCTTCCTTTTTCCTATTTCTCTTTATAAAAACCCTTTCCATTACTATTTTGATTCATGAAAATGGTTAGAATTTGGGATGTTACACGCATCATGTGGATGATACATGTGATTTTGCACAAAAACATACCTTTAGTTACCTAATTGCCTTTAATGATTTTTGCATTTAGTATGCATGTTTATTCACGTCTCATTTATTTTAATTTTAAATAAAATTTTACATTATCACTACTTATACATTATTTTTAAATATTTTTTCCTACAAAATATAAAAAAAATATGTAATTATTAAAATAATAAATTATCCTATTTTATGAGTTTGTTATGTAGTGCTAATCTAATAGCAAAAGATGGAAGAAAAAGAAAAAGGAAAGGCGAGAAACGGGTATACAATGGACTAATTCCAATGTACATAAATAAATGCATGCCATATATATCAAATAAATAGAGATGACGTTACAACATCTTTAATTCTTATCCTCTTATTTTTTTAATTCGATTAGTTTAAGTAATCAGGCCATTTCAAACGAGAAGTCAATATGACACGTTATTTTTGCTAATCCCAACCTTTTCGTTTCACCCTCACATTTATTATTGAAAATTTTCTATTTCTTCTTATTCTTGTGAATTTACCATTATATTAATATATTGATAATATTAATAAATATATAATAAATTAATAATTGAAACTTCCTAATTGCCATTTGATTATTGGTCACTATTTGTCCATCTTCTAATTTAAGGTCATTACACAGGTAGAATTACCCCCTCGAGTTTCTAACTTTATGAGATCAAATTAAATCATCCTTTTAAGAAGTTGGTATAAAACTAATCCATTATTAGCTTATATGTTTCTTCATCATTCATTCATACCACCTATATAGAAAATACACTTAGAATAATAGTGATATTATTCATAAGATTCTTCCTTAACCTTAATGTCATTTGCTTGATAGATCAATTCTCCATTTCAATTACCGTCGGTGAGTCTATTTATCTCCCCTTCCATTATATTATTCATTTCAGCTCATTCAAAAACAAAAATTGTTACTTTGACATTCCTGCTTCTTTGTATATGCTTCTCTGGGTATGTCGGTTGCTATGTTTTATTTTTTATCTTCGACATCTTTTCATGAACGTAAAAACAATAAAATGTCATTTAAAAAAAGTATAGAACATTGTAAATTATTATTGTGTATAATAACTATATTTCCATTGTCATCTTTTCTCGAGAGTGTAACAACAAATTTGACGTGAATTTTCTTTGGAGAAAGGTGAAAAAGTTTTAGTTAATTTCCTTTTCAATATATTGAAATAGTGAGAGGTAATAGAGAAAGATGAATACTCTATAAATTATGTAAAAGTAAAAAATGATTCAGTATGCATGTAATGTAGGATATCTCGCTATATACCATACGAATGTCATGTTTCAACAATTTCCCATATAGGTTGGTGAAAAAAAGGCTTGAAAGGGACTTTGGTGAATCTTTATTACCAAAGCCTAAAATGATACTTGTGTTTCAACCCTTTTTGTTTGCAAAGGCTTGAGCTTTGGAGGCTTACGTTTTAAATACCATATACAAAGAGATTTAAGGTAATGACATCGTTGTTCTGTACCATTCCCTTCTTACCATGAGTTATTTCATCAAGGTCATGGATTATTTTCGATCCCGAATCTGCTTTTAAATGGTGATTTTGATGTTTTATCCCGTGTTCTATTTGAACACACTTTGTTCTTATTGGTGGAATTGTTTATTTCTTTTCATTTTTATAGTTGTCTTCATGTTATAAGCAGTAACTATATTAGCATACATGTTTAGCTTGTCGTTTTTAGTTCAGTTTCAATTTTCACCTTTTCACTGCACCCCTTCTATTTTTGTTTCTTTTGATTCACATGTCATACATTATCTGTTTCTAAATTATTATGGTTGTTGATGTTATGACACAGGACAACACCAAAAGCGTAAATCACAAAGGAGTTAAAAATGGCAGCATCAACATCTTGTGTTAGCAACAATCCATCCCCTATAAAAGAGACAAATTTGATCTCTCATTCATATCCTACACCTCTTGCAAGATATGAGGAAGTTGTAAGAAATCCAAAGTTGTTCATGTTCACATTGGAGAAGCTCCATGCTTCCATGGGTACCAAGTTCATGTAAGCTCTCTGTATACCATTTAGCCATCAGCTCTGCATATTCCATTTTATTCCCTCTAAAAAGTTACTCCCTAAGCGAGTTTTACTACCTCTAAAGTCTATTTGAGAGTTCATTTGTGCTGCCACTCTGCCATTGTTCATTCATTTTAGTTTTTTTAAATGGAATGGTAATTTCTTGGTTCATTATTTATTTGAGATTTGTAATAATGCTATTTTTTTTGTAATGAATAAGGACTTGGTCGGGGCTTTTGAGATTCTATTCTATTGTTGAAGAGTTTAAAAATATTCATGTGCAAGTGACATTTTCTTTCAGGATTCCCATTATTGGAGGAAAAGAATTAGATTTGCATCGCCTCTTCGTTGAAGTGACTTCTCGTGGAGGGATTGAGAAGGTAGACATGAATATTTAAAAATTCTCATGCTATTATATTTAGTTCTTTAGATTTTACTATCTAAATGTGTTTACTTGTTGAAAATTATATGCTACGTGTATTAATCATATTAATAGTTATCAAGTTCTTTGCTTGTCTTAAGATTTATCCTTGGCTACATCCTAGTTCAGCTTATTTTATTTTAAGATGTTCTCTTGGAAGCTTTAGTTGAATAATGTAAAAAATAAAATGTCAGTAGTATTTGCTTGGATTTGTCATTCATACTCTATAATGAAATATGGTGGTGTGTGCCTTTGTAATTGATTGCAAAATCTGGCCACGAATGGGAAAGATTCTTGTAAAATTATGTGAAACATCTTTTCAACACTATATGGATATTGTGATTCTGCATTCGATTTGGTTGCAATAGTGGTAGTTGTAATATCTTTCCAATCTATCTTGCAGCTTATTAGGGAGAGAAGATGGAAAGAAGTAACTGCAGTTTTTAATTTTCCATCAACAGCCACAAATGCTTCTTTTGTGTTGCGGAAGTACTATTCTTCATTGCTTTACCACTATGAACAAATCTATTATTTTAGAGCCAATCATTGGACCCCTGCAACATCTGGTCTGCTTTTAAATGAAAGTGCTTGATTGAAGATGAACTATTGTTAGGGCCTGTTCTAATGTATAAAATGACAATTGTTATTTGTTAGATGTCATGCAGAGTCACTCAACCATATCAGTTCCTGCCCAAAGAATACATTTTTTGCAGCCTTCCCTGGGAGTTCAACCATCTATCTTTCAACAATCAATAGATAATATTGCTGAATTGCACGAAGGTCACTTCCTCAACTCAAAATAAAATTGCTTGTTGATCACATATAACGAAAAAGGGAAAACATGCAAAAAATGATCACTTCTTCAACTTAAAATTTGAATGAGGGCCACTTTTATGCCTCTCAATCATATTGGAGAATATAAATGGACTATGAGAAGGTGGAGTAAACATGATTACTAAAAGATCAATCTATACCAATACACACATGTTCTACCAACAAATTTAATACAAAAAATTTGGTTAACTATATTAGGTTTAGTATCATATCTTTCACATCTGTTTAGGTTGCATGTTTAGTCTCTTATCTCTAAAGCTAGGGATGACAAAATGACCTTCACTCGTTTAACCCATTGATTTAAATGGGTTGGGTTGAGGATACTAAACCCAACAACCCATATAATCTATTTCGTATTAATCCATTGAAAAAGCAAGCTAATAAAAATTTGGTCAAGCCAATTTGTTTGGCTTGTTTTTCTTCCTTTTTTTTTTCAATTTGTTCCAATTTTTATCTTTTTTGGATGGGCCAACTAATTTAGCCCGAGAAGCCATCCATAAATGGATTGTGTTATATTTTTTTGTCCCTTTTCACATCTGGGTCAACCTGATCCGACCCGTTTTGCCATCCCCATGCCAAAGTCTTATATACATTACTTTGACCATATCTCTAGTTGATGTGCAGGATTGGACATCTATGTGTGGCTTATTAATAGATTTATGACAAACTCTTGCAGCATCTTAGAATTTGGGTTAAGTAGCTCCACACCAAAAGCTAGATTTTAGGGTAGGGATGACGAAAAAACATGCACCCATGGATACCCACAGATATACTCGCAATAGATACTCACATATTTATAAAATGAGTGGGGATAAATATTATATTACCCCCCCGAGTACATGCATACTCAATAAATCTATATTTTCTATTAAATATATTAATATATCAAGATTTTTTATTATCTTATGCTTAGATAAGATTTATTTTATATTGTTTTTTAATGATATTTCAATTATATTAATTTGTAATGATTATATATTATTAATATAATATGATATTATGGTATATTATATGTCATTTTCTCCTTTTTAAACATTAATGGATACACGTAGATACCCGCTACTCGCATGAGTATCCGTTAATTTTAGTAGGTACGAATATGAGTAGTATAGTACCCGCCCCACCCCTTTGACATCCCTATTTTAGGGTGAGGATCACCCGAGCTTTATATACATTACTTTAGCAAGATCTCTAACCAATGTGCGATCTCAACATTTTTAATCTATATTAGTTATATTAGCTAGTTACTTAAATCATATTGTATTGCTTGTGTTGGATGTGTACTAAAAATAAGTTATTGAGATTTTGTGCATGACTTAATGTTTTCAAGATTTGGACATAGTTTAACCTATTTTTTATCAGTAGAAGAAAAATAGTGAATTAATATTTAACAAGGCTTTCTATTTTTTTTACAATATAAACTTACAGCCACTTAAACATGTCCTTTCTACCCCATTCCATTTTTTTCTCTGGTTTTGTTGATGACAAACACATTGAATAATTATCCTACATATATATAATTGATTGGTTAATAAGTAATAGTGTTTGTTCTCTATTATATTTTGCAGGATCTCGAGTAAATGGAGTCATTGATGGAAAGTTTGAAAGTGGGTATCTAATTTCTATTTCAATAGGTTCAGAGATTCTCAAAGGCGTGCTTTATGAAGCACCACAAATCCCGATATCGCCGACCTTTGCAACACATCAACAAAGCATTATGGCTAAGAGCAACAATGCCTTTACTGCTTTAGGTGTCCATCGTCGACATCGCAGGAAGAAATCAGAAATCAAAAGGAGAGATCCCGCACATCCAAAACCCAATAGAAGTGGTTATAATTTCTTCTTTGCTGAGCAACATGCTAGACTAAAGCTACTAAATCAAGCAAAGGACAGAGATATTAGTAGGACAATTGGTGAACTCTGGAACAAGTTAAAAGAGCCTGAAAAATCAGTAAGCAACTTTTTAAATACTATTATTTATAATGTACAACTACTAACTTTTTGTTCATGCTTTAGTTCTTGTATGTTAGTAATGTGTTGATTTTCACCAACGTTAAGGTTTATCAAGAGAAGGCTCTTAAGGATAAAGAGAGGTACAAGGCAGAAATGGAGAATTATCGCGAGAAATTGAAGACGTGCCATGTGATCAATGATGTTGTGCCACCACAACAACAACTTCCTGAAGTAGATACAACTTTGGTTGATGTGGACATAAAATTGCTTGGTTCTCCTCAAACTCCGGAGGAGAGCAGTTCTGGTGGGAGTGACTATGAAGATGATATCAATATGGATGCATCTCCTAGAGTAAAGGTGGGTATTGAAGCTACCTATATGGGTTCAAACAAGGCATCTGATGAGGGGGATTGTGAGCTTATTGGTCATTGCGAGAGAGAAAGGGATAATAGAGTTCAACTGGTTTAGGATATGAACGACCGTACAAATATGTTAGCACCAATTTAATGTAGAAAACATAATTTTTCCTTTTTATCTCATAGTTAAGGCATGATTTTATTTTTAGTGCTTAGACTACTCATATTACAATTTGTCTTTTAAAGTTTAATTCAAGAGTTCACAATCTATGCATTTTATTGTACATTGCACCTTTAAGAGACTGGATCTCTTCCAAATGTTTTGTAGTCAATACAGTAAAAAAGATTATGATGGATCTTCATTTGAGTAAAAGATCACATTTTAGATCACGGACAACAACCTATGAAGACATTCAAAATCAAACCATGTCATTTTTGTTGTGAAATTGAGTTGTCAAGTAAATATTGTTTCATACCCGTAACAAGTTTGACATTTAGTAAACTCATAAAGCATCTTCTATTTGCTTTTTATTTGTAACTATTTATTTTTTCATACCACCACACATATAACCTAAACGAAGAGTAAAATATCGTCACGACTAAAGTCTAAAAATAACAAAAACTATTTAATGACTTGAATATATTCTTCTAAAGAATAGTCAAATCCATCGACTTCACATAAATAATTGTATTTGTACAAAATATGGTGCTAAAGTTGAAATGGAAACGATCTTCGTTGATCCAGCAATGAAAGCACACTATTTTCATAACTCCGCTTAATGGTCTAATTAGGTTTTATATAATTATTGGACTTTGACTACTTATAAGAATTTCAAATCAAGATGCATTAGCTAAAAAAAAATCCTTTGAAGTTCAAATTGTCTTAGTATTAGGAATAGAATTTGATTATCATTATGGGGCAACATTGAAATATTCCTTAGCTTTACTAGCCTACTTTCCCTTGAGAGTGAGACACTTAGTGATGTCTACTCTCCCTCTCATTAAGCCACGTCAGTTTCTTATCTCAATCTCATTATGCGTGGGAGCCACACATCTCTTGTGCTGGTGCTCTCAACCTTTGTCACCCAAAATCACAACCTCCTTCCTCTCCTCTGCTAACTTGTTTGATGATATTTGATTTCAATTTAAAAAATGACAGGTGTGTGTGTGAGAGAGAGAGAGAGATATGATGACAATTGGTTCAAGAAGAAGCTTCAACCTTTAAAAGTCAATAAGTCAATTTAGGATATATGACCTAAGGAAGGGCACTAAGGACCATTGTGGAGGACGCCTCATCCATAATTACTTTCATTTATATTAGGATTAATTTATAATTCCTCTTTATTTTACTTTGTAATTCCTATGTCTAATCAGACTTAATAGGAGGGGCGCTATTTTAAGATGGTCTTGCCTTTAAGACCAAGCTCTGAAAGGATTAATTTATAATTCCTCTTTATTTTACTTTGTAATTCCTATGTCTAATTAGACTTAATAGGAGGGGCGCTATTTTAAGATGGTCTTGCCTTTAAGACCAAACTCTGAAAGTTTCCTTTCATTTTAGCATTTTAGAATAGGATTTAATTTGAATTTTTGGGCTTGCCCATCCTACTCATTTAAGCACCACTCTTGTAGCCTATAATTAAGTAAGAGACTCTTCACTTTATTTTATTTTTAGCTTGAGTTTAATATATATGCTTATGTATTTTCCCCACTCTTATGAGAGTTGAGAAGAGTTTATGATTCTCGCTTAAATCATGTTAATATTGTATGCTTATGTTTTTTTATTCTTTATACAATTGTTCAACATTTTTTGACAAGTTGAATTCTCATCATATTTTTCTCTTCTTGTTTTCTCTTACACAAATACTGCTAAGATATAATTTTACGAGCTAATATATTTATACAATAAAAAAATACAATAACTTATATATCATACTTTTTTTTCTTTATATTTCTCCATCACATTTCATACTCCTGTATCTTTTTTTCTCTTTTATCTCTTTATCTTTTATTATTGTACAAATAACATTTATCTAATTTTATTGCAAGCAACAACTTACTAGAAGAATAATGATGTATCAATCATTACAAACTTAAAAGATATTTTACGAAATATTTAAAAATTTAAAAATATTTTACAAAATTAAAAAATCTCTCCCTGTCTCTCTTTCCCCCGATATTTTTTAGTAATTATCTTGCATATTTTTTAAATTCGGATACATATAATAATACAAAATCTGGCTCTAATAATAAAATGTAAATATGTAAATTAAAATTTAGACAAAATTAAACCATTTAATAAAGAGGGCACGAAAATCTAAACCAGAGACATAAATTCCGCCGCATAATTTAATAATATAACAACCAATATGATCTATGTAAAAATTACAGTAAGGTAATAAGATCATGTGATTAGAATATTTCACTGATATGTAGAAGAATATAAGATTGATTTATTAAAATAGTTTGGAATCTTTCTCTCTCTTAACTGCTAAGATTGGTGATAAAAATAAAATCAGCTTTTGAAAACTGAAAAAAGCGCAGCAGAGAAGCATGATCCGGTGGCAGGGATGTTATATGGAAGAAAATCTTGTCCCTTTAGAAGCACCGCACCGAAATTACAAATTACAAAAAACAAAAAAAAATAGTGCAAGTGAGTGTGACCCCATGCATTGGACAGCAGAGCAGAGGGGTAAATAATAAATTTGATAATAATAATTATTTAATTAAAGAAAAAGAAAGGAAAAGAAAGGAAAAGAAAAGGAAAGAAAAGCGTCTTTGTATGTGACTGCTGCTGCCTATGTCCGCAACCGGCAATAGAAACTCACTCACTCACTACTCTATCTTTTGCTACTTGCCTACTTTTCCTTCGCTTCGAAGTAGCTTTAGGCTTGAGCTTTGCACACACTCTCTCTCTCTGCTAGGGTTTCCTCATTCAATGGCATCATCTTATACCACATTTTAACTTCCTCTGTGCCCTGCAGATGCTCAAATCATAATCATATTCAGAATCTGGATCTTAACTTTTCCTCTCTTTATCAGCTCTGGTACCTTTTCCGTCTCTTAATTGATGTGATGCAGCTTTGCGCTTTGCTTTGTTTGTTTCTTGATTCATCCTGTTCTAACGCTCCGGTGATTCTACTTTCTTTGTCTGTGTTGCAGTAGGATAGGAAGGGAGAGGTGAGAGAAAGAGTTTAATCGGAATGTCGTCGTCGTCACGGGGAGCGGGGCCGTCGGAACCGCCTCCACGGCGGATCATGCGGACTCAGACTGCGGGGAACTTAGGAGAGTCCATATTTGACAGTGAGGTTGTACCTTCCTCTCTCGTCGAGATTGCTCCCATTCTTCGTGTTGCTAATGAAGTTGAAAAGACTCATCCCAGAGTTGCTTATCTCTGTAAGTTCAAGTTCCATTCCCTTCATCCTTCCCCCCTTTTTTCATGGTTTTGTTTACTGATCTCGTGTCTTGTCTTGTAGGCCGCTTTTACGCCTTCGAGAAAGCTCACAGGTTGGACCCCACTTCAAGCGGTCGTGGTGTTCGCCAATTCAAAACCGCCCTTCTTCAACGTCTTGAAAGAGTAACCATCCTCACACATTATTTACTTCCTACTTGTTATGAATTCTGCATTACTTTATTGGTCTTTTGGGGTAATGAAGTTTCTATATTGGTATGTCTTGTGTGTGTCCTTTTCATTGGTTTTCCCTTCTCATTAACAAAGTATGGAACTATGAACCATGGAAAATATCACATAGTGAACATCAATAGTGGTCCTGACTGTTCTTTAATTTGTGGGATCATTGAAACATGTTTACAAGCATGAATTCTTAGGGTGCGGTGTTCTACCCTTGCATTTGTAGGAGTCCCAAGCCTTTGGCTCCATGCATTATAAAGGACTAAAATCTAACAATTTCTGTCCTGGTTAAAGATAACATCAGTGTAATTCCAAACTTCAAGTCTCCTGAACAATTTACATAAGACCTTGCTGGTATATAGAATAATTATTTCTCTCTGATAAGATTTGATGGTATATAGAATGCATAGTTCGCCTCTAGTAAAATTTGATTGTCCTTTATATTAATTTAAATAACTTCGAGCTAAGCCTCTATATTTTTCTTTTCGTCAATTTTTTCATAATTGTTAGGAAAATGATCCGACTCTGAAGGGAAGGGTAAAGAAAAGTGATGCTCGTGAGATGCAGAGTTTCTATCAGCATTACTACAAAAAATATATACAAGCTTTACAAAATGCAGCTGATAAAGCTGACCGGTAGGTTGTCTAGATACTTTTCAATTTGGCATGTTCTTTGGATGTTGTATGAATCATAGTTTGTTTCTTCTTTCAGTGCACAGCTTACCAAGGCGTATCAGACTGCTAATGTTCTTTTTGAGGTTTTGAAGGCTGTTAACATGACTCAATCGATGGAAGTTGATCGTGAGGTTATTTTCTATGTCTCCTTTGATGTTTTCTTCCTATTTCTTTTCCTTTTATGTGAACCTTTTTTGTTTATCATATTCAAATAACTTGCTAGTCTTTTACTGACTGTTACATTACACATGTGATTTTTTTGCCATTGCCACTGTAATAGATTTTGGAGACACAAGATAAAGTGGCTGAGAAGACAGAGATCTTAGTCCCTTTCAATATTCTTCCTCTTGATCCTGATAGTGCAAATCAGGCGATAATGAGATTTCCCGAGGTATGATCTTTAATTTCATACACTTATAGTTCTGCCCCCACCTTACTTTCAATGCAATACTTATTCATAACTCTCTATAGATCCAAGCTGCTGTATATGCTCTTCGTAACACTAGGGGACTTCCTTGGCCTAAGGACTACAAGAAAAAAAAGGATGAAGACATTTTGGATTGGCTTGGGTCTATGTTTGGATTTCAGGTAACAAAATTAGGAAGTATGGGGTTGTTTATTTATTTGAATAGTATTGTAATTTTTTTTTTTTAAAAAATAAAAATGACTCCTTCATGACTAATTAAGTCCGTTTTAGCCTCCTCTTGGTTTTATATATAGTTTTATGCATAATGCAGAAGCACAATGTTGCAAATCAGAGAGAGCATTTGATCTTATTGCTTGCTAATGTTCACATAAGACAATTTCCAAAGCCTGATCAGCAGCCAAAGGTTAGCTTTTAATTAAAGAGTTGATACATATTTTCAATTTTGACTTCTGTAGAAAGCATTGTTTATTTTTATTTAATTTTTATATAAATAAAATGAAGAAAAAACAGATGAAAAACATGTTTTAATTTGTTGATCCTATGGTAGAACTAGAAGCTACTATGCAATATTTGATGCTCTTATTGTACCCACCCTTTCTACTGTTTCTGACATCGTGTAGCATCTGAGGGTTTTATTATTATGTTTATAGTTTCCTTAAGGCTACTTCTGTTTGTCATGTTCCATTTAATACATAAAAATTGATTGGCTCTTTAATTGGGATCCAATGTGATCTTTGTTGGTATGATGCTGTGCAGCAAATTATTTCTTTCTTCTTGCTGTAAATGTCTGCCTTCTTGCTGCATTTCTTTTTTAAGTCGTTCAAATGTCCTGCACCTTAGATATATTTTCCATTCTGAATCTCTGATGATAATGCATCTTCAATTGGTAGCCATGGGCTTAGATATCAAGGTGGATTTGGTTTGTTCTCTATTTTCATTTATAATTAATGAAATTCCACCTTGTTTTCACATTTTTTCCTTTGTCCTTGATATTGTGAAGAAACTGGTGGAAAGTGGAAACTATTTTGCAATTTCTTGAAAACAAGAAATAAAGTGAAAACAAGGTGGTACTTTTGTAATTATTAATGATTATGAAAATATATAAAATGAAAATGAAAACAGAAAATAAACCAAACACCTCCTAATGCCTTTTTTTTTTTTTTTTCAGTTTCTATCAACACAAATACACATTATGTAATTTGTATCAGATCTGCTTACTAGTACTTTTTGTTTGATTAGTTGGATGAGCGTGCTCTGACTGAAGTGATGAAGAAGCTGTTCAAGAATTACAAAAAATGGTGCAAATATTTGGGTAGGAAAAGTAGCCTTTGGTGAGTGTTTCTGTTTTCCTAATGTTGAAAAATACTATAATTAGTTTAATTACTTTTTTGCTGGGTAGGAGCTGTTTGTTTTAAGTTTTCACAATGTCAAGAAATATTGTGAAACTGTTCTCTTTTGCAGTAACATTGTTTAACCTGCATTGATGTTAAATCTATATATGGACATTTAAATTGAGTTGTGAGTTTTTATTCAGAGTCTGGGTCCTTATTTGTAGCAAGTTTTAACTCTCCTATCTGGCTTTGTAATGAAGTATGTGTTTTTGAGTTCTCCATGAGTCCATGTAACGTATCTCATGGATGCACATTGCAGGTTACCTACCATTCAGCAAGAAGTGCAGCAGCGCAAACTACTATATATGGGTCTATATCTTTTAATATGGGGTGAAGCTGCCAACCTAAGATTCATGCCAGAATGCCTTTGTTATATATATCACCATGTATGCTTTGTAACTTAAACCAATCTATGAGGTTTATTTACTTTTCCAGGAATGTTTGTGTCATCTTTGTTTTTCCTGTTGTTTGAGTTTTTGTGGATGTTTTGATGCATTTATAGTGAGAGTTGATTTTGGAGATCCAGTGAGATATGTGATTCCCTTGTCAAAATAATTGATCCTTGTATATTTGTAGGTTTGAGCATGCATCAGCTTGTTTCCCTTGAAGGTTAACCCAGGAACAAAACTAACAAACTTATCCTTCTGCCATTTTGATGCCTTCTTTGCTTGTATAATGCTTAGTTTTACTTAATTCCCCTTTCCTCTTATCTTCTTTTTCCCCTTTATTATAAGCAGCTCTTTTTAACAGTAGGAAAAAATCAAATAATCCCATGTTTGGAATTTTTCTCATTATCACTTTGAGTAGTTGTGGCCTCGTCAGCCACTATTGTTCAAAGGGATAAAATCCCCCGCTCACCCCCTCTTACCCTCCATTTTGGTCATAAATGAACCTTTGTTTTTGGGTATTTTTGCAGTATATCCCATCGATATTATCTATATAATGCAACAAAAAATTATTTTATCAAATATCAGTCAAGATTATTGTGAATTCGTTGTCTTATGTACATAACATTTTAATATCCTTACCAAATGGCCTTATAATTCCTACCTAATTGTACTTTCAAACATTATCTAATGTTTCTTTTCCTGCAAGAAAAATTATTTTAAATTTTAAAAGGATAATTTTTGTGAGAAACAAGAATGAAAGCAAAGTGCACTTATAAAAACTATTTTGATGAGGTTCCACCATTGACTGTGATGGTGTGCTAGATGAATTTGCAAATATGTGCTTCTATCTGGAATAAGTTTGTAAAAAGAGAGCCTGTGTACTTTCTTAATGTTCAAAATTAAAACTTAGCAGGATGGAATTAAGAGCATCACAATCTCAATCTTGTGTGAGTCACTGTCCCACTGATGTTGTAAAAGTAATGTATATAAACTTTCAGTTTTAAAAGATACTATTTTTTAAAATTATTATCGTCATTCCTTTGTGATATGTAATACGTTGTCCATAGCTGTTTGTATTGGAACATGAAGTTCTCATGCCCAGATAATGTTTTGTCACCCTGTGTTTTTGTCACATTGTTTCCTATTATTACATAATCTTCCTTTCATGACTATGTGTGTGGCGATTGGCAATGTGTGTATTCTCCCAATGGTTTTTGGCATTTGCTCAGTGTCACCTTTTTCCATTTATAAACAACTATATGTTTGTCAAATTAAACTTTTTGATGGTAACTTAATAAATTTGTTGAATATTGACATGTGTTGGGATCTTTTTATGATTACTTGTAGATGGCTTTTGAATTATATGGTATGCTTGCCGGCAATGTAAGTCCAATGACTGGAGAGAATGTCAAGCCAGCATATGGAGGTGAAGAAGAGGCTTTCTTAAGGAAAGTGGTCACTCCCATCTATAATGTGATTGCAAAGGTTTGTCTCCCATTGGTCATAGCTTTCTTTTCTTTCTTTTTTGTTTCTGGCTGTCACATCCTTACAAAATTCATTCTTTCATATTGAACATGAAATAAATTGACATTTGTTTGCTTAAAAAGGAAGCTGGAAGGAGCAAAAAGGGAAGGTCAAAGCATTCACAATGGAGGAACTATGATGATTTAAATGAATATTTCTGGTATAATTTATGCTTTTAATTTTTCTCTTATGTTCCCTATTGATATCTGTCCAGGAATTAATTTTTACTGACGTAATTGTAGGTCTGCTGATTGTTTTCGGTTAGGTTGGCCAATGCGTGCTGATGCTGATTTCTTTTGTGTGCCACCTGAGCATCTGGCTTTTGACAAATCTAATGTAAGCATTGATTATTAGCCTCTCATTTTTTCTGCATATGTTGACTATTTATAAGTGCACTTTGCTTTCATTCTTGTGTTTAACAAGAATGAAAGCAAAGTGCACTTATAAAAACAAGAATGAAAGCAAAGTGCACTTATAAAAACAAGAATGAAAGCAAAGTGCACTTATAAAAACTATTTTGTTGACTATTCCTATAAGTGCACTTTGCTTTCATTTTAATAGCCTCATTACAAATTGATTTCGAGGCATAATTGAACATTGATATGTTAGATAATAGAGATAAAAAAGTTGCTCCTTGTATTTTGTTGTTTGGATGGGAAATAATAATTTATGCTAAGATATATGGGTTACTTATTGGTTAATATGTCCTCTATTCTATCTAAAAAACAAAATCAGGATATGCATTTGCTCTATGCTTGGACTTTTGGCTGAAAATGGGAAGGAAATCTTTTGTTTTTAATTATGATGAATGTGAAATGTTTATAAACTTATATATGCCAATGCCACTGTATCTTACGCCTTGCTCTAACTTCAATTCATAGGATGACAAGCCACCTAACAATGACAGATGGGTTGGAAAAGTGAATTTTGTTGAGATAAGGTCATTTTGGCATCTTTTCAGAAGCTTTGACCGCATGTGGAGTTTTTTCATTCTGTGTTTACAGGTATTAAATCTTTTTTGCATTTTATTGCCACCCTCCTTCCATGTTAACATTCTTTTCCCTTTAATTCTTTGCACAACAAAATCTACTTCTGAAAAATGCTAATTTGTTATTAGGCTATGATTATTGTTGCTTGGAATGGATCTGGGGATCCAAGTGTAATATTTAATGGTGATGTATTCAAGAAGGTGTTAAGTGTGTTTATAACGGCAGCTATATTGAAGCTTGGGCAAGGTAGGTAATAGTCAATTTTATTTGCACATATACTCCAATACCAGTTATGATTTCACAGCTTATTTGAGATTATGCCTTATCCTTTCTACATCTAGTCAATTGCGTTTATGTAAAATTGTATCCTCTACTGTACTATTTTGATCTTCTTATACATTCGTTACATTAGTGAAAGTTGTTACCACCGGAGGAAAGATTAAATTAGTGAAAGTTCTTGGCTTTTTTTTAACTACGTAACAGTCGCTTTTAAAAAGTTTCAAGGGGGTGGAACTTCTTTGCTGAAGGAGAGCAGAGAGCAGACAGTGGCAAACTGATAAATAAAGGGGAAGGGGCTCATGGAGATGGTAGGTAGAGCATTGGTTCAAACTTCCAAGTATTTTGGTCCTCAGGCATCTGATGTTTGAGTTTATTTACGGTAGGAGGAGCATCCTTCTTAGATTGCTTAGCTATCAATAGTTAAACAAAAAGGTTTTGTTAATAGGATTTGCTTATAGGCTATTATTTCTGACAGAGAAGGGTTCCTTGATAGAAAGGAAAAGGTCATAACTCTTAACTGGATTGTAAATCATCCTCTTAATGTAGGCAAAACAAAGCAAGCATACTAAAGGAGATACCCTTTTGAGAAGATCATTGGCTAAAACCTCGCAAGAAAAACAAAGCTAGCATTTTTCAGCTGAAAATTTATCCTAGCATTTTATTTGAGTCAGCATTTTCATCAGGATTTTCCTCCTATTTTTACTTGTACTCTCTTGCTAATGGTTATTTGGAGGGAAGGCTCTGTTGAGGAAATGACACATGAAGTGCACTACAATAGTAACTAATATTTAAATCCAAAGCAGGTTCCTTATTAGTACCTTACTACAGGCCTATAGCTTTGTTGGGTGCTTTCTTTTAATCAGTGCAGTGCATCATCAATGCATTATGGGATCCAGTGCACCATCTCATATTCTGGCTGTCCAATTAAATTGACAATTGAGCCTGAAATACCTCTAATATAATGATTATGTGACTTCGAAGTGAACCATTGCCATCATGCTCAATATTCAATACGATCTGCCTTGTTAGAGATTTGGATTTGGATCTTTGTCAATTGTATCCTGTTCCTGAATATAACTTCCTGACTGTAATTGGAATGTTCAGTTACTTTGTCATAGTATTATTAAAAAATATCTTAGTTTTTTTATGTAAGTTTTGAAGATGCAGTATTAAAGATGTCAGATCGAAAATAATCGTGGGAAGCTATTGTAAAACACATAAGCATGCTTTGTTTCCTTGGCTGAGTAGTTAGCCGTTCTATTTTATGTACCCTTATGATTTGGTTTGATTTAAAAATGAAAATGATGAATTTTAGGAAGTCAACATATATGTCCTTTATGTTTTTTTTTTTTTTTTCCTGGGAATGTATATTTTATGAGTACTCTGTCTTTTCATAAAGTGGTTACTCACACTAATCTTTTCTCCCACCACTTGGGCAGCTGTTCTTGATGTGATCCTAAGTTGGAAAGCACAACGGAGTATGTCGCTGTATGTTAAGTTAAGATACATTCTAAAAGCTGTTTCAGCTGCAGCTTGGGTGATTGTTCTGTCAGTTACTTATGCATATACTTGGGATAATCCTCCTGGATTTGCTCAAACCATCAAAAGTTGGTTTGGAAGCAATTCAAGTGCACCTTCATTGTTTATTTTGGCTGTTGTTATTTACCTGTCACCAAATATGCTTGCTGCGATATTCTTTCTGTTCCCGTTCATTCGTCGTTTTCTCGAGAGATCAAACTATAGGATTGTGATGCTAATGATGTGGTGGTCACAGGTAGGCAGCAATTCAACGTTTATTCTGCCCATACTTTTCAGTTTTTGTTCACCTATAAAATGTTTTTGTGCATTACAACTGAGATATTTAGGTTCCAAGTTCTAACTTGGTGTTTCTGGTGCCTTATAATTGCCAGCCTCGTCTGTATGTTGGAAGGGGAATGCATGAGAGTACATTTTCCCTTTTCAAGTAAGAATATGAAGTTGACAAGTTTCGGGCCTGTTTAGTTTCCGTTCCTATTTTCTGTTTTTAATTTTAATTAAAAAAATGACACCTTGTTACAATTTTGTTTCCTATTTTCAAAGTTTTGTGCAGGTTGTTTTCACTATTTCCTGTACAAAATTTTGAAATAGGAAACAAAACGAAAACAAGGTGGCATTTTTGTAATTAAAACTGAAAATAGAAAATGGAAACAGGAAATGAAAATGGAAATGCTGAAAAGTTGCCCATATATTTCCTATGAATGGGATGATATTCCCAGGCATCTGATATTAATCTGTCATTGTTTATAATATCAGGTACACAATGTTTTGGGTCCTCCTAATAGTTACGAAGTTGGCTTTCAGTTACTACATAGAGGTGATGCGTTTTCACTTTTCATCCATTCTGAAACTCTATTATCTTTCATTTCTTTCAGATTACTCTGTGATTGTCAGTTTCTTGTTCATATTCAATTCCACAGTTTCACACAATTGTGGATATGAGTATATTCAACTTTTTTTGGGGTCTTAATTCAAACCCTTTTATCTTATTGTTACAACTTACAATGTAGTTATTGGAGTGTAGTTTTGCATTGTGATGAACTATTGTTGTAAGTTTGACTGGAGTTTTAATCATATGTTTTGTAATGGACAATGGACTTTACTAGTTCTTACTCTCTGTGTTGCATCAATGAAACATCTGGAAGCAACAAAAGCTATACCCTGTGTCTTCAGAACAATCAATTAATTTTTTTATTTGCCTTTACCTTTTTTTTGGAGGAACTCGCATCCTCCATTCTCTCTCTAATCTTCTCCTTTTATCTTAATGAATTCCTTTTTTTTGTCAATTTTTTTACTTGTTTTAACTTTCTTTCATTTTTTATAGATAAAACCTCTGGTGGGACCTACACAAGCTATAATGAGTGTAAAAATCTCGACTTTCCAATGGCATGAATTCTTTCCCCATGGTAGTAAGCTTGAATGTTCAGGCTCTCATTAGTTCATCTTCTCAGAAAAGATTTTATAAGTCATTTTGTGCTTTGCAGCTAGGAACAATATTGGCGTTGTTATTGCACTTTGGGCTCCAATTATTCTGGTATGAGTTTATAATGTACTTGATTCACATCCTACTTTAATATATGTAGCATAATCATTTAAGTCCTTTCATTTTTTTACAGGTATACTTTATGGATACCCAAATTTGGTATGCCATATTCTCAACCTTATTTGGTGGGATTTATGGTGCATTCCGTCGCCTTGGGGAGGTTAGTACTTAGTAGATTATCCACGGCTATGATCACTTACGTAGTGGTTTCTTTTGATTTGATTAGAAAAAGAGATAGAGAGAGATGGGGGGTGTGAAATGGATGGTAACATATTGAAGTGTGTATGAATAACTAATGTTTTGGATATATCAAATCTGTTAAGAGGAACTTAGTGGAGGCATGTAATGTCAGCCTCCCAGTAGTCTTTGGAACAAGTCATTTGGCTTTAATTCCATCCCACTTGTATATATTTTTTCAAAAGTTTTGTGCTTAGGTGCAACCTGGTAGAATCTTGAATTCATGTTGATGGATGTTCTGATTAAAATTAATTCTGCTTCTGTAATTACATGTATCTTGGGGTATTATACTGTGTTGTGATTAAATGACTTGGGTTTATGTTACAAACTGGCTCTTAGATCTGTATAGTCATGCATATATACTTTAACTATTAGTCAAAATGTGGATGCTGGGTAGTGGAAAATGATTTCTTATTATACTTTGCTTCCTTTTGCCTTTGATTTCTGTTTCTAGTAAAATGTCCTTCTGGTTTGTACCAAAATAAAATAGAACTGAAAAACAAAGTTCCCTTATCATTTAGTTTAACTTATTTTGCCACTCCACCATCTAAAGTCGTTGCATATTGTTTGTTTGGTTGGATTAATTGGTTTTATTTCACTGCAAGAAGAAATACTTATGATTTTTACATTCATTTATAATTAGGGGTTTCCTTCCATTTTCGGAAGAAAATTATTGTTAGGATTTTTAGTGGGGTTTTTATGATTTATTTGTTATTAATTTGTGAATTTAAACCATAATTGTTCTGGTCTTGCGATATCTTCTTCCTTTTTGGTTTTGTTATCATATTCCATGTTTGGTTGTCTCGGTATTGGATTTATGCCTTATAAAAATTAGCGTAATTTAGTTTGCTGGGTTATTACTATCAAAGGATTTTAGTGTTTTTAAGATCCTTACCTCTTATCATTTCTTTTTCTCTATCAGGTCTTCTGATGCATACCTTTGTTATCACCTCACTTTAACTTGATGCAGCCTGGGAGTTTGTTTAGATTTAGGATTGCATGAAAAGGGAAATTATGGCAATAGGTTGGGTAGGTGCATGTGATAAAAGGTTTTGTGTGGAAGGAGTTCACCTCCTTGGATAGAAATCTGATATGATAAAGGAACAAAGAAACACCAAAATGAATATATTCTAAATATACTTGGCTGTATTGTTCTGCACTCTGTTGACAATTTCATCAAGAATCACCATTTATAGTCCCATTATGTATTATGTAATATGTATATCTAAAAATGAATGGATTCTTAAATGGCTTAATCTTTGGTCTGCCCTCAGTTAATTAGACCTCTAATTATGAGATTGGACTTTTCTATTCTTAATTAGCTTGAGGAACTATAACTATTGATTAGTTCTACACTTATATGCGTATAACGATAACTCTTGCACCATTTCTCTTAACAAAACAACAAAAGCCCTTTCCCACTGGGTGGAGTTGACTACATAGATCAAACAATGCCATAATGTCTCATCATAAATCACGTCTAATACCAGACTATTTAAATCCGAATCCTAATAAAATATATATTGCTCTTGAATAGATTATTTTTCTGCATTGTAACTGCTTATCCTGGTTTCAGATACGAACACTAGGAATGCTTAGGTCTCGTTTTCAATCATTGCCTGGCGCCTTCAATGCCAGTTTGATTCCAGAGGAAACAAATGAACCAAGGAAAAAAGGATTAAAAGCCACTTTGTCCCGCAGATTTACTCAGGTTAACTGTTTCACTTGCTTGAGAACGTAATCTAAAATTAAAGCATCTTTACTTTGGATTACATTACTTTGGCTGATTAATACAGGTAATATCTAACAAAGGGAAAGAAGCTGCAAGGTTTGCACAATTGTGGAACCAAATAATTACTAGTTTCAGAGAGGAAGATCTTATTAGTGATAGGTAATGTGAAGGATAATTTTATGTTTCTGGTTCATAATCTGCTCTCTTTCTCTATCTGTGGACTACTGTATTTTTTCTCCTCTAGGGTGCTGAGTTGATTACTATTCAGGGAAATGGACCTTTTGCTTGTACCTTATTGGGCTGATACTCAGTTGGACCTTATACAATGGCCCCCCTTTCTACTTGCTAGCAAGGTTTGTTTATTAACACTTCTTTATGAGATTTTGTTACCGGCACTGCCATTTCCATCTAATCATTTAGTAATTCTATTTGTGGCTATATGCTCTTTAGATACCAATTGCATTAGATATGGCTAAGGACAGCAATGGAAAGGACCGAGAACTGAAAAAAAGAATTGAGGCTGACAACTATATGTCTTGTGCTGTCCGTGAGTGCTATGCTTCATTTAAGAGCATTATTATGCACTTGGTTCAAGGGGAACGGGAGACTCCGTAAGTCACTTGAAACTGTTTGATGTAGTTGTTTATATAAGGAGTTATATGTTAATATACGTAGCAATACTTTGTGAGTAATAGTCCAGTGTAATATTTCAATCTAGCTCCTGATGTTAAGAGATTGTAGGCCTTAATAAAATGTTATGGGAACAGCTGGCATTTTTACTTTTGACGATATATCTTTTAAAGTTCAAACTGACTTAAGAAGGTTCTTTCTGTATCTAATTCATTTTTAATTTTGTTGGTATCTTTCGTTTCAGAGTTATAGAGTACATGTTCAATGAAGTAGATAAACATATAGAAGAAGGCACACTGATAAGTGAATTCAAAATGAGTGCACTTCCTAGCCTCTATGGACAGTTTGTTCAGCTAATCAAATATTTGGTAATATTTTAATTCTCTTTTACATTTAAGAGTGCATTAGTTTCTTCCTCTTCAATGTGGTTGCTGGAGTCTTACTCAGTTATTTGAATTATTGCAGTTGGATAATAATCCGAAAGATAGGGACCAAGTTGTGATTCTATTCCAGGACATGTTGGAGGTTGTCACGAGAGATATAATGATGGAGGATCAGGATCATATATTCAGGTGGTGCATCTTCAGATTCCTATTTCTCTACATCTTTAAAAAGTTTCTTGTTCCTCCATCCCCTGATTATGATTGTATCATATTGTTTTAATAGTTTGGTAGATTCAAGTCATGGTGGTTCTGGACATGAGGGGATGCTTCCCCTTGAGCCTGAGCCACAGCACCAGTTATTTGCATCTGAAGGAGCTATCAGGTTTCCAATTCAACCTCTTACGGCAGCTTGGACAGAGAAGGTTTGTTACTAATTGAATTATTCTGTTTAATGTTTGAGTAATGAAGTGTATTTTAGTGACTTATTTTTTCTTTTGGTAGATTAAACGACTTTTCTTGCTGCTTACGACGAAAGAATCTGCCATGGATGTACCATCTAACTTAGAAGCAAGAAGGCGTATTTCTTTCTTCTCCAATTCATTGTTTATGGACATGCCTATGGCACCAAAAGTTCGCAACATGCTTTCGTTCTCGTAAGCTATCTTTTATTCCCTAATCATATGCCTTGTGAACCCCGCCCCCAAAAAAAGTACTAAGAAAAGCTCGTAAGCTATCTTTTATTCCCTAATCATATGCCTTGTGAACCCCGCCCCCAAAAAAAGTACTAAGAAAAGCGATTTGTAGTATCTTAATCAGTTCCTTTCCCTGCATTCTTGTTGAGTTACGACTGAAAGCTCTGAGATTTTTTAAATTGCTCACAGCATGCATAGTTAACTAAAGTTTGGTATGTCAAGCATTTAAGATTTTAGTTCTATGAAGTACGTTCTTAATGTTTTGAAAGGCAGGGTAAAATTGAATGTTTAGTTTAAAGAATTTCTCAAGGGTAAATTCTTTTTTTGGAGGGTTAGCAAGGAAAAAAGAAAGCTGTTATCCATTGACTTAAAGCTGCACAAATTTATTTTCTAGTATTTCAGCTTGAAATTTATCCCATAAAAAATATTAATTTAATGGGTAGACCCGCTAAAAGTTATTCTTTAAAAATCATTAGATTCCTCAGTTTAGGTGCATTTACATCTTTATTATTTATTTTTAGTTATTGTGGATTTTGGTTGTAGGGTCTTAACACCATACTACACAGAAGAGGTTCTCTTCTCCTTGCATGATTTGGATTCACCAAATGAAGATGGTGTTTCAATACTGTTTTACTTGCAAAAGATATTTCCAGGTTCACCATTACTCCCAAATCTGTTTTTTTGCATAAATATGAAAATTCATGAGATGAGATATCTAATGCATTTCTATGACTTGCCTTTTTGGCTATTTATTTATGCACAGATGAGTGGAACAACTTTCTTGAGCGAGTGAAGTGCTCTAGTGAGGAGGAACTTAAAGGGAATGAATCTGATGAACTGGAAGAAGAACTTCGCCTTTGGGCATCATATAGAGGACAAACTTTGACTAGAACTGGTTCTCTCTCCTTTCTCTCTCTCATATGCACACGCCCAGCCACTCTCTCCCTCTCTCCCTCTCTTGTGCATGAGCATATGCAAATTCAAGTGGCTATATATTTGTTATTTACTTCTAGCCTCTATAACTTACGATTTCAATGTTAACTTAGTATTCTTACTAATGCAGTAAGGGGTATGATGTATTATAGAAAAGCTTTGGAGCTTCAAGCTTTTCTTGATATGGCCAAAGATGAAGGTGAGTGTTCTTTCTCTTGGGAATGATTAAGTGAAATTTCTTTAGTTGCTTTTTATAAAACTAACAGGAATATGAGTATTCTTATTTTAGAAAGTGGGAGCTGTGCTCCTTACAACTGATAAAACTTAACTGAAAAACAGAACAAAAGGAAATTGCAGAAACCCAAGACTGTCACAAGGCACAAGACTGTCATAAACCTATTCCTTCGCCAAATTTTCCTTACCATCTCTTTCCCCTCCTCTCTCTTGTGTACTGCTATTTCTCCATTTTTCTCGCTGATCACCAAAGCTGTGCACACACTCCCCCCAAGTCACCTGTCCCCATTCTGTTATGATTTTCTCTCCCTTGGCTCACAATATTCCACCTCATGTCTCTTTCTGTTATTCTTCTTTTTCCTGTCATAAACCTGTAAACCATTGCTACTAGGCCCATCTTGTTTTCTCCTTTTATAAGTGTGCACTATGGGCCTATCAAACCCCACAAATATTACCATAACTCTCCAAGTATTCTCATAGTCAGGGAGATTGCTCCATTTAATAAGGACTTCTTTAGAGCAATCAAGCAGTCTCCGCAGCGCCAACACTTCACTGGGAGTGACTTGTATCCCATTCTTCAGTCAAGAAATTAGGAATTTGTTGACTTGGTAGTTCAATTGATTGTGTCCTCTTAAGCTGTGAGACATGAAAAACTGAATGTACTCTTGCTTCCATCCAAGTCTCCAACCTATAAGCGACTGGTTCCACCCTCTTCTATTTTTATCTGCCTGTGACTTCATTATTTGTCGTTCTCTCAATAAATATAAC
Organism: Sesbania bispinosa; assembly: GCA_026901365.1. NCBI lineage: Eukaryota > Viridiplantae > Streptophyta > Magnoliopsida > Fabales > Fabaceae > Sesbania > Sesbania bispinosa. The sequence goes on from QLOH01000003.1 coordinate 3,855,015, forward strand.
TTAGTTCGTCCAAAATAGCATCTCTCAACATTAGCAACCTGTCCACCTCTGCAACTGCAGTGCTACTTTGTTGATATTCGATAATGGAAGGGGGTTCTCTCCCATACAATACAACGCCTTAAATGGGCTCATGATCATCTTGATAGAAGCATTTTATGAAGAATTAAACCAAAATTCTGCCCAGGCCAGCCACTCAAACCACTGTTTTGGATGGTTATTCACAAAACACCTTAAGTAAGTTTCTATTGTGTGGTTTATGACCTCCAACTGGCCATCCGTCTGTTGATGATATGCTGAACTGAACTTCAGTTTGGTTCCTGACAACCTAAACAACTCCCTTCCAAATGAGTATTCTTATTCTTATTAAAGAAAGTGGGACCTGTGCTCCTTACAACTGATAAAACTTCACTGAAAAACAGAGAACAAAAAGAAATTGCAGAAACCCAAGACTGTCACAAAACCAGTGCAGTCGTACCCTATTCCTTCACCATTTTTTCCTTACCCTCTCTCTCCTCCTCTTTCTTATGTACTGCCATTCCCCCCACTTTTCTCACTGATGACCAAATCTGCGCATGTGCTCCCGTCAAGCCTCCTGTCCCCGTTCTGTTATGATTTTCTCTCCCTTGGCTTAGAATATTCCACCTCATGTCCATTTCTGTTATTCTTCGTTTTCCTTTCATAAACCCATAAACCATTGCTACTGCGCCCATTTTTTCCCCCTTCTTTTGTAAGTGTGGACTATGGGCCAATCACATGTATAGTTAATGAAACTTACAGATTGAAGCTTTTTTTATTTATTTATTTTGGTTCATCTGGCTTAAATGTTACATATTGACAGATTTGATGGAAGGTTACAAAGCTATAGAAAACTCAGATGATAACTCAAAAGGGGAAAGGTCGTTATGGACACAGTGTCAAGCAGTAGCTGATATGAAATTCACATATGTGGTATCATGCCAACAATATGGCATTGACAAACGATCTGGTTCTCCTCGTGCACAGGACATATTAAGGCTTATGACAAGGTAAGCACTAGAGTCGCTAGTTTTAGTGTCAGTGTCAGTGCTTTCTATACTTGCTTTTAAATTGTAAAATATTGTTCTTGTGTCTTTTAATTGGTTTGTATATTTTCTTTTGGCAGATATCCTTCACTTCGAGTTGCCTATATTGATGAGGTAGAGGAACCTGTCAAAGACAGTAAGAAAAAGATCAATAAGGTTTACTACTCTTGCTTGGTGAAGGCTATGCCAAAATCCAGTAGTTCTTCAGAGCCTGAGCAGAATCTTGATCAGGTATTTGGATTTTGATGAATGAGGCCTGTAACTGTCACTTTCCTTTTCCTACTAGTTATGTTTTCGCTTTAATAGGAAAATAAATTGTATTAGTAGAAAGTAGGGAAATGTCAACTTGATAGGTGATAGGAAATCCTCCAGAATATGGAAATCTATATAAAAAAGGAACAGTAAAAACTAGGAATATTGCAATGTTGATCAGTGTCTATATCAAAGATAGCATCTCCATTGAGGTAGCCTTAAGCCTTGAGCAAAAACCCCAGAAAGAAAATCATTTGATCCCATCACAAGTTTAGGGTAGTCGAAACTAGAGAGAGGTTATGCTGAAAGTTGGGGCAACTATTCTCAAAGATTGAGCTCCTTGTGTCTATATTTATAAACTCTATTACATGATTATAGCAACATATGTCCAGGTCCAGCTGACCAATAACATTCTAACTCAAACACTCTTATTCTTAATCCATCACCTCAAGCTGGAGCATAGATATTTATCCTGCCCAGCTTGTTATTTTTGAAGATAGTTTTACCTATAATGAGAGACTTGATAAACAAATTTCCATTCTTGTCCCTTATTCAAACATTAGAAGTAGAAATTAGTTCTACTGGATCTTCTCTTTAACCAAATGACAATCGGCATCAATATGCTTTGTTCTCTAATGAATCTCCATTCTCCACTTAGTGGAGATATGCATGGTAGCTTGAATTCCATCCAATATTTCCGTAAGGTAAACATTAGCAGCCCAACTTAACGCAACTAATGTTGGATTCACTTGAGTTCACTAGTCGATTGTGCTGCCTATAGCATAGTACTTTGCTTTAGCATTAGATCTTACAAGTTGCAACTACATTTTGCTTCTTACTATTCCATGAGACCGTGACTGTTTAGATTAAGAGTGTGTTTGGTAAGACATTTCAGCTAGATGAAAGCTGAAATTGGTAGCTGAAATCATTTCATCACTGCTTGATGAGGTAGTTTTTTTAGGTAGTTACTAACTTATTTTTTTGAGAAGCTACATGAGGTAGCTTTTTTAAAAAAGTTCCTTTTTTCAACGACTAGTTGATTTTTTTTTTTTTTTTTTTTACAATTTTATCCCTCAATATCCTCACCATTTTAATAACATTTGTGTGTCATTTTCTGCAAAGTATGGTCACTTCCATCTACAATGGCCCTATTTTAATAACACTGCTTAGAACACCTCACTTCTAAACCCAAGAAAGATTTTAAAGACCCGGATCCTTGTTTGTATGTAGGAGAGCTCATTATTTCTTGAACACGGACAGTTAAAAAAATGCAGCTTAATTAGAGTTTTTAAATAACACAGCATGATCACTCTCACTCCTCTTCAATCCAAACTTCATGACCACTTGACTGAACCTCCCAAACCACATCTTAGATGATTTTTAAATAATAATACTATAATTGGAGGGTAGTGGTGGACATAGGTCAGGTGGCCTGTTGAGGGCCCCATGGTTTGGCTTGCATTAGTCTTGACCCGTCCTAAACTCCTAGACCTGTTTTCTAAACAAATTAGGTCAAGGCTCTTTTAGAAGTCTACTTAACTAAAGGTTAGGCTTTTTTTCTCTGAATAAAATTGTATACAGTCTAACTTATACTGAGAAACATTTTTTTTTAAATTTAATTCAAGACAGGGAAAAGTGATGCATACCATTTTTATAGAAATAAGTCCAATTCTTGAAATATGGAATGTTACCTAAGATGCCATTTTTATTAGTAACATACTCTATTTTATTGTCTCAATCAGGTCATATATAAAATAAAGCTTCCTGGACCAGCGATTTTAGGTGAGGGTAAGCCTGAAAATCAGAATCATGCCATAATTTTCACACGTGGAGAAGGCTTGCAGACAATAGATATGAACCAGGTATGGTGGTGATATGAGAAGAGCTCATCATTGTAAAGTCTCATCATGCCTTGTGATTAAGTTGCATCTTTTATAGGATAACTATATGGAAGAAGCTTTGAAAATGAGAAATTTGTTGCAAGAATTTCTTAAGAAGCATGACGGTGTGAGGTTCCCAAGTATTCTTGGGCTTAGGGAGCATATATTTACGGGAAGGTAAATCCATACCAGTGTATTTGCAATTACAAATCATATTTTCTGTGTTTCTAACTATTGACTTGCTTTGGTTTTAGTGTTTCTTCCCTTGCATGGTTCATGTCAAATCAGGAGACTAGTTTTGTGACAATTGGTCAGAGATTGTTGGCTAATCCCCTGAGGTAAGTTGTTCTACTGGTTCTTTCCAAGTGAAGGATAATCTGGACAGAAATTCAGAACAAACCTACTGTGTTCTAATATAAGTGAATTACTAAGTTGCAGAGGGAGTTCATAAAATAAATAGAAAAGGAATATTATATCTATTAGAAATTGGTAGATTGATCTTGTTAGAGATAGTTGAGATTTGTTGTTTGTCTTTGTCAACTTTTATCTCAATTGAAATAGGGTGGTAGAATAATGAAATTAGTTTCGACTCTGTATTTTAATTTAAACAATACTTTTGACTGACTTTTGATCTACTAATTGATACATAAGATATCTGCAGAATAATCTGCTTCCCTTTTTCTGCTTATGTAGGGTTCGTTTCCACTATGGTCATCCTGATGTCTTTGATAGACTTTTTCACTTGACAAGAGGGGGTGTCAGTAAAGCTTCCAAGGTTATCAATCTAAGTGAAGATATTTTTGCTGGTACAGTGTTGTCCCATTCCTCTATATTTACTTTGTATTTGATGGTATCTTCATTGGAGTTTTTCGGTTTTTTCCAGGCTTCAACTCTACACTCCGTGAAGGAAATGTTACTCATCATGAGTACATACAAGTTGGGAAGGGAAGAGATGTGGGTCTCAACCAAATTTCTATGTTTGAAGCAAAGATAGCTAATGGAAATGGGGAGCAAACACTAAGTCGAGATGTATACCGACTTGGGCACCGTTTTGACTTCTTCAGAATGTTGTCCTGTTATTTCACCACAGTTGGATTTTATTTCAGCACTCTTGTATGTCATCATCAGGGTTTAACTTTTACTTGCATATTATATACCTTTCTATTTATTTATTTTTTTAACTGGAAAAACCTTAGTGGGAATGGGAATGACAGATTGGGGATGGGGGGATGGCGATGTACCGTGTTAGCTGAGGACTCTGGTCATAATTTTGTAGTTTTTATTTCACAGGCTTCTGAATCTCTGTTTTTCCCCTTCAATTGTGTGCAGATAACTGTTCTCACTGTGTATGTATTCCTCTATGGTCGCCTCTATCTTGTTCTCAGTGGGCTTGAAGAAGGTTTGAGCACGCAAAAAGCCATTCGGGACAATAAGCCTCTTCAAGTGGCTCTTGCTTCTCAGTCATTTGTTCAAATTGGGTTTTTAATGGCCTTGCCCATGTTGATGGAAATTGGCTTGGAAAGGGGCTTCCGAACTGCACTTAGTGAGTTTATATTAATGCAGTTGCAGCTGGCTCCAGTATTCTTTACATTTTCACTCGGGACAAAGACTCACTATTTTGGGAGGACACTGCTTCATGGTGGTGCAAAATATAGACCCACAGGTCGAGGGTTTGTGGTTTTCCATGCTAAGTTTGCTGATAATTATAGACTTTACTCCCGTAGCCACTTTGTCAAGGGTATTGAGCTCATGATATTGCTTATTGTATATCAAATTTTTGGTCATAGTTATAGAAGTGCTGTTGCATATATATTGATCACGATATCAATGTGGTTTATGGTGGGCACCTGGCTGTTTGCTCCCTTCTTGTTCAATCCCTCTGGGTTCGAATGGCAAAAAATAGTTGATGACTGGACTGATTGGAATAAATGGATTAGTAACCGTGGAGGTATAGGTGTACCACCTGAAAAAAGTTGGGAATCCTGGTGGGAAGAGGAACAGGATCATCTCCAATACTCAGGAATACGGGGAATCATAGTGGAGATATTGTTATCTTTGCGATTTTTTATCTACCAGTATGGTCTTGTATATCACTTGAATATTACAAAGAAGGGCACAAAAAGTTTTCTGGTAAGTTTTAACCTATCTTGTTCCCTTTTTTCTGCTTTTTTATCTGACCATAATATGGAATAATGGATATCCTTTCATTGGCTAACAGGTTTATGGCATTTCGTGGTTGGTGATCTTTGTAATATTGTTTGTGATGAAGGTTAGTAACAAGCTGCTATGTATTTTGTAATGGCAAGCTATAATTGTACAATTATGCTTCCACATTATATTGTCTTGCTGGAACCTTTACTTTTGGTCTATAGTGTGGGTAGGAGTTTTCTCATATTGAATTCAGTAACACGAGGGTGGCCTTGTTCATTTTCTTTGCTTACAAAATGTAAATTCTTCTTCCTTAGTTTCTTTTGGTCTATCAAATTTAAATTTCCTTTTTTTGTGTCAGACGGTGTCCGTTGGGAGGCGTAAATTCAGTGCAAATTTTCAACTTGTCTTCCGACTAATCAAGGGAATGATATTTCTAACTTTTGTCTCAATTCTTGTCACTTTGATTGCCCTTCCACATATGACATTGCAAGACATTGTTGTTTGCATTCTTGCCTTCATGCCAACTGGCTGGGGAATGCTACAGGTGAATTCTCTTTCCACTTCCTCCCTACTAACTAAATCAATGAATATTCTTTTGAAGGGGAGCCTGCTATATCCCCAATTATTTTTTTTTTAAATTTTATATTTAATTATTTGTGATAATTTGGGAACTACAATGCCGCACAAAGAGGCGGGAAGACCCCCATAACATCACAGATCATGTTATATTCCTCATCTATTTGGAAAATATTTGAATGTGAACCATAGAGACTGAACTTTTGGTGGAATAACTTAAAATTTTAAAAGTGATATAGGTCAAATTAAGGAAATATTTATGTATAATTTTAGTAGAGTGGTTTTATGATTTGTATACTCATTTGTATTTTTCTTTCCTAATATCATGGGGCAGATTTATTGTATTATTGCATTGCCTTTGTTGTTTTCAACTTGTTTGTAGTTTTGTATTATCTGCCATAGTGTCATTGTTATTTTTATTTTGCAGATTGCTCAAGCATTAAAACCTCTAGTACGCCGTGCTGGATTTTGGGGATCTGTTAAAACTCTTGCTCGTGGTTATGAGATTGTCATGGGCTTGCTTTTGTTCACTCCTGTTGCTTTTCTGGCTTGGTTTCCTTTTGTTTCAGAATTTCAAACCCGTATGCTGTTCAACCAAGCGTTCAGCAGAGGTTTGCAAATTTCTCGTATTCTTGGAGGCCAAAGGAAGGAGCGCTCTTCTCGCAACAAGGAATAGTTTGTCTACAGAAGGCTTAATTCTTAGGAGCCCAAAATCCTTTGTTGCATTGATGGCTTCAGCAAGGTTTTCTGTAACAATTGTAAGTAGTTGTAACTATGAATGAGACTAATACTAGGTTTCACTTTTGTTACCTTATTTGATTATTATTATTATCAAACATCAATGGAAGTTATTTTGATTTATATTTTGCTTTAGCTTTTATAGTTCTTGACATCTGACACTAATATTTTCGCACTGGTCTTAGTTCTTTGATATGTAGGCCCTTAGCAAATAACAATGCACCTTTGGAGGAATTTTGATCTCCTCAATCCTCATGTTCCTTCTCAATTATCATGTTATAAGATCCACCACTATTTGTGTAGGGTCATTAAACTTGCTTTTGTGTCTCTCTGATAACATGAGAGGGAACATAGAAAGAATGAGAGCATCAAAATTCGAATTTATTTTATTCAAAGGACAAAAGTGGCTATTGAGGCTGTTTTCCAGAATTGAGGGGTATTAACTATTAAGTGTTGAGGTCAAAGTTAATGTTTCATGTGCTGCTCACATGGTTTTTCTTCTCTGTAAATTGCTTTTCTGTACGTTTGATTCCCATTTTCCTGTAGTTGTAAATAAAATCTATTTCTGGGGCATCTTAATGTGGTAAGTAGACTGGAGAACACCATTATTTTATTTAGCTTTTTGGTGTTTGGTTCTTTGTTGTTCATCTATTGAGAATGGGTGCTGCTTTAGAATTTGCTTCTGCCTAGTGTTTTAGCAAGGTGATATCATTGATGCCCAGTTTTTGCTTCTATCCCATGAATGAAGAACTGGTCATGTAACGTGGAAGATTTGATGCTGTTTAGCTTTTGATTTGTGTTTTGTTTATCGATTTTACAGTGTGTTGTACTTTTTCTTGTCTATCAAAACCGAAGCCATTGCACTGAAAGATGCAAGTACCATAGCACGCTTTACAGCCCTCGATGAGAGGCATAATTGACTAAATGGATAACACTTTGCTTGACTAGGACAAATCTGTAAATTATAAAATTTATGGGTAACCAATTAATACCGTTGATTTCTTTATTATATCTAACGGTATATTTACTCAAATGTACCATACATAGTATGCTTAGCCATTTGCCTATAATACTCAAGTTCGAGCTTATACTTGTAAGTTTGTGTAGATACCTTTTGGGTCCAAGATTATTTGGTTTAGAAATGATAACTAAATTCATGTATAATGGGTATTCACAAATTATTCAAAATGAATAATTAACCCAGGTAATTATCTGCATAAATTTACAAGTATAACTTTGTGCTCTATCGTGTTTCCTAAGTACTAAAATGTAATACCGTTCAGATATATAAATTTATTTGAAGAGTTTATTAAATTTCACTCATTTGTCGTATTTTATATATAGTATGATCGACATTTTACTAAGTGAAATTGTTGGATGTAGACCAAAGAAAAAAAAAAGTAACTATGGTGTCGTATGAAATGTTTAGAAATTACTAAATAGAGTACTATTGGGAGTCAGTTTTCACTTGCTTCGGGTTGTATTTAAAATAAATTTAGTTTGACGTTATCTATATTGAAAGTTTGAAACAAAGTGTGTAATGTGCTCTCAAGTACTTTAGCTAGTGAAGTTATAAAATAAATGTTTGATAACTTCAATTTGTTTAGAAATTTTGATTATTTTATCATGTGATTTGATTTTGGTAAATGACCCTTTGATTCTTTTAATATCATATGTTGTCTCAATAAATTTGTTAATAATCTTAAAGGAAAGAACTCAATTCAATGTCACACACCATTTATTTGTAAAAATGCAAACAACAAACTAAGTTTAATGATGATTATGTTAATTTTTTTATTGCTAATCGTTTATATATATATAAACTTTAAATATTTTATTATATGGCCATTAGTGAAACTTAAACGACTTAATATAAATAATAATAATAATAATAAAAGTTGTGAATATAAAATCAAATACAATTCATATATATATATATATATATTATATATGATAACCTTCATTCATTTTCAAAGGCATGTTCTTAAGGCGTGTTTTGTTAACCTGATCATCCCAAATCTAAATCATTTATCAACAAGATTAAAATTTTGCATATAAAATTGGACCAAACAACAAATCACATCCAATTATAATTGTGTTAATTAGTTAATTCTATTATTAATCTTCTATAAGGTAATACACCCTTTTTGTTCTTCTACAATGGATATTCTAGATTTTTTATATAAAAAATTAAATAACTTATTCTAGATTCGTTGGAAGTGAAATTCAATTGATATAATACTAAGGATAAAGTTTATAAATACAAATCAAATACAACTCACACATATGTATCTATTATTACACACATAATGGTTTTCAAAGTCATGTAGGTGTTTAAGGTTTGTTTTGTACATCTCATTATTTCATATCCATATTATTTATTAATAACATGAAAATTTTGTATAGTAATATTTTTTAAAAAAAAAAAATTAAGTGTTTGTATAATACACAAGTTTATATGTAATTATTAAATGATATAAGTGGAAAACTTTGAGATATACATGTATAAATAGACATCATCTAACAATTGTATAATTTTTATTGTTTGATTACGATTAATATCATATCATTTTATATATACTTAAAAAGAGTTTAAAGGTTACGAGAGCATTAGCATGTCTTGGTGCTTAAGCCATTCTTATCAGTTTTACACAGGAACATAAGTACTGATCAGCGATGGAACAATTTTTTTTTTTTTTTGCTTAAATAAGTACTTGACACATGCGGAGAAAAGGGCGTGCAGAGCAGCCTTGCATACTTACCGGCGGTCCCCCTTTTTTTATTTTTTTTCAATACCTCTAGTGACGGTTTTGAACCGTCACTAAAGGTTTAAATTAAAAAAAATAAAAAAATCATAACAAACATTACAATGACCGGTTTTCAAATATTTTTATTCTTAAAAAATTAGTATTCATGATTTTCTTTATTTTTAATAATTTTCTTTATGTAATTGATTTTTGTAATTTTTATTATGTATTTTTATTATTTAATTAATTTTTAATTAAGCTTTTTGAGTGAAATATATTATTCATGGTTTTCTTAATTTAATATTAATTTATTGTTTACTAATTAAAATATTTTTAAATTAAAAAACTTATAAAATATAAATAATGAGTAATGTGTAATGGTGGGACCTATTTAAGATTTGTGAATAGTAAAAAAGTGAGGTGCTGGGATGGAGATGGTAGGTACTTAATAATAACTGGATGATGTGTAATGATATATGTGAATAGTGAAAAAAATGAGGTGTCGGGATGCAGATAGCCTGAGAATAGTATGTGGCCATATATGACGTGTTATATTTTATTAAACCATGTAAGAATATATTATTGGATAATTATGTAATTTTTTTTACCCTAAGAGAGGATACCACCAATTACTCTATATTTTAATTGACATATATTCCAAAAAGTAAGGCATGGAGAATGCATCTAGCATTTCTTTTGTTTTGTATTCGGTGTACTTTACAATTAACAATCTCATTATTTTTATTTGTGTAAACTAATACTTTAGTCCCTGATTTTTATAGCGTCATGCAATTTAGTCCCTGGGTTTTGGAAAACCCTTCGTTAGTCCCTGACATTACAGCCCGTTTTGCAATTAAGTCCAAACTATTAAAATGTGTTAATTGCGTGATGAAGTGACACCTTGTATGTTACAATAGAAAAAAAAACGTAGTTTTAGGTGTTTTTTATTTAAGAGTGTAACACACCAAACTCTAAAGGTCATATCATTTTTTGTTCCCTATTCATTCTTCTTCTCCATTATTCTTCGTCATTCTTAGTGTTTCTTCTTCTTCTTCTTCACTTTTGTTCTTGTTTGCTTTCTTTGAGTGAAACTCACATATTATCCATGAATAACACCACTGAATGGAGTTATAACAGTGGTGACTCAAGGTACTCGCAAAATGTTGCAAAGGGGATGAAATGGATCAAAATGTTACTGCAATCTCAGAGTAGTTATTTGGGTCTCCAAAACAAAAAAAAAAATTCTAGGGATGTTATTCTATGGATGTCCCAAACCGAGGATAATCTTTACTCATTTATTTGTTTTATAATTTTTGTGTTGTGTATTCTTATAAAATGTTTGAATTTTTATAGGTGCAGACATATGCTAGTGTTTCTAATTGGCAGAGAATGATTCTACTATTGAAGAAAAATGAGTAAAGCTACATCAAGCATGTCATTCGTACTAAGTGAGGAGGAAGAGTGAAGGAACAATGTGAAAAGGAAGCTGAAGAAATTAGACTGTGAAATCAAGAAATTAAGTTAAATAATTTTGGTGTTGTGTAGCCTAATGATTAGTTCTATTTTGCAGGGGTTTATGCTAGGATTTTGATGGAAGAATTAGAATTTTTTATAATGTAATTGTTTAATAAAATATGATACCATCTATCTATTATTTGGATCTGGATCCTCTCCAGCCCTGCAGCTGTCTCCAGCAAGTTTAGCTACCTATTAGCTACGGAATAGCTATGGAAAAAATTCCATAGTTAATGCATATCTGTTTCCTAGCTATTCCATAGCCAAACCTGCTGGTGAGGTTGGACCGCAGGAGAGGATCCGTACACTCTATTATCTATTATCTATTATTATATCTATTATATATATTAAAGCTGAATCGCGGAATATGGCGTTGCCATTTGTACACTATTGTTGCCACCTTATTATTTTATCCTACGTGTCACCATTTCAATCTTGCACCCTTTCACTTTCTCAACTTGCAATAATCTCTCCACTTACTCTTCTCTTATAGTAATTAAAATTCACATGATTTATCATTTAGTTTCCTTTATCCCTTATAATCTATCTATTATTATACATATTAAAGCTGAACCGCGGAATATGACGTGTCATTTGTACACTATTGTTGCAACCTTACTATTTTATCCTACGTGTCACCATTTCAATCTTGCACCCTTTCACTTTCTCAACTTGGAATAATCTCGCCACTTGCTCTTCTCTTATAGTAATTAAAATTCACATGATTTATCATTTAATTTCCTTTATCCCTTATAATAAGGGAAGTTGAAAAGCTTTTACTCAATTTAACATAAAAACATCAATTATATTTTCATTATATTTATATACTTAATATTATATTTTTATTTAAAAATATTTATAACATTATTTATTCACATATTATCCATTATCTATCTATATATCTATTATCTATTATATATATTAAAGCTGAATCGCGAAATATGGTGTTACCATTTATACACTATTGTTGTCACCTTACTATTTTATCCTACATTGTCACCATTTCAATCTTGCACCCTTTCACTTTTTCTCAACTTGCAATAATCTCTCCACTTGCTCTTTTATTATAGTAATTAAAATTCACATGATTTATCATTTAGTTTCCTTTATCCCTTATATTAAGGGAAGTTGAAAAGCTTTTACTCAATTTAACATAAAAACATCAATTATATTATCATTATATTTTATATATTTTATATTATTTTTTTATTTAAAAATATTTATAACATTATTCATTCATCTATCTATCTATCTATCTATCTATCTATCTATCTATCTATCTATCTATCTATCTATCTATCTATCTATATATATTAAAGCTGAACCGCAAAATATGGCGTTGCCATTTGTTCACTATTGTTGTCACCTTACTATTTTATCCACATGATTTATTATTTAGTTTCCTTTATCCATTATAATAAGGGAAGTTGAAAAACCTTTACTCAATTTAACATAAAAACATCAATTATATTATCATTATATTTTATATATTTAATATTATATTTTTATTTAAAAATATTTATAACATTATTTATTCATTTACATTAATCCGTGTACATTCTATCTATTATCTATTTATCTATTATTATCTAATATCAATATATCTATTATATATATATATATATTAAAGTTGAACCGCGGGCTATAGATTTGTCACATCAACTCTGAAATTATCACCTATGTCTAATTTTTCTACAACAAATTCAAATTACATTTTCCTTGTAATATATTATCTATAATAATATAAAATATATCCACTTACAATTCTAATATTCTTTTAATATTCTTAAATTGTCATTCTTAATTATTATTTTATCATTATCCATCATTATGTCAATGTAAGTAATAAATGAAATTTATTACTTTATGTACAACCCATTGAAGGAAATCAAACCACCACACCACCCATCTTTAAATCACCTCTAAATTGTATGAAATTAGAAATTATTTTTATTATCATCATTTCATACTTTTTCCCCATTTATTAAAAACGAATTATAAGATTATAGCACCCACGCAACGCGTGGGTCTACATGTAGTATATACTAAAGCTGAGTCGCAGATTATAGTGTTGCCATTTGTATACTATTTTTGCCACATCAACATTTTATCTTAGTTGGCACCATCTCAATTTCCCAACCTTTCAACTTCTTAATCTTCTAATTTTCACACTCAAATGGTTCATTCACTTACATTCCTTTTACCATCATTAAAATGCTTTTATTTTGAAACGGTTAATTCCATATGAATTCACTCATTTTTTTTTTCCTTTTTTATCATTAAAATCCTTTTAATATTTTAAAATATTATTAATTCAACAAAAAAGCACAATATTTTCTATCAAATAGAATTCTTATTAAATTTCATATCAAAACATAAAAATTATATGATATTTATACTTGATATATTTAATATTTCAAATTGTTTCCACATGTACATTATTTTTACTATATCAAGATTTTATCTTAATTGACTCCATTTCAATATCTCAACCTTTTTATCATTAAAATTCTTTTAATATTTTAACATATAATTAATTAACCAAATTTGACAAATAATTTTTTCCCACTTACATTATCTCAAACTAATATTTTCTATAAAATATAATTTTTATTCAATTTAAAATCAAAGCTAATTTCTATTACATTTATACTTGATATATTTAATATTTTACATTTATACTTAAATTCTTTCAACTTCTTAATCTTATAATTCTCATACTCAAATGGATCATCCATTCATACCCATTCGATCATCATTAAAACACCTTTAATAATTTAAAATGGTTAATTCAATATGGATTCACTTTTCTTTCCCTTTTTATCATTAAAATCCTTTTAATGTTTTAACATATTATTGATTAACCAAAATTGACAAATATCTTTTTTTCTCACTTACATTATCTCAAACTCATATTTTCTATAAAATATAATTTTTATTCAATTTAAAATCAATCCTTAAATTCTATTACATTTATACTTGATATATTTAATATTTTAAATTTGAGTTGAAAATTTTTATAAAATTATGGTCAACATCTAGTTGTATTTATTTATGAGCTCATTGTCTTTCCATTATTTTGTAAAATTCTACCATAGATGCCACATACAAAATCTATGTGGACACTTAACGTTACCTCCTCTAATGTTAGAATCAACCCCTACATGTGATAATTTATTTCACATTAATCCCTATTCTTTCATAAAAGTAATACACTTTAGTGACTAATGTAACACCGTTAAACACCATTTAACGTTTTGAACTTAATTGCAATACGAGGAGTAATGTCAGGGACTAACAGAAGATTTTCCTAAATTCAGGACTAAATTGCATCCTGCTATAAAAATCCGGGACTAAAGTATCAGTGTACTCATTTTTATTTTAAACACGGCTTGCTTTCTTTTCTTAGAGCCTGATGTTTCCATGTGGCACCTAAAAACATGTAAAGATCTACTGAGTTATGAAATATAAAATTAGTTTGGTGGGACCAAAGAGAGAAAGGTTTTGATTGGAGACAGTTAGTGCTTAGCACACCCATATAGTAACTATTCCTATTAGCATATATTAATATGAAACTATCATTTTTCAAAGACTCCAAAACAACAAAACGGCCTGCAAATACCATAACAAAAGAACTATATTGATAGAGGGAAAGACAATGTCTACCGTCCTTGAAACATTCAAATCTTTTGACAATTTCGTTCCTATCTTATGTGTCAAAAGTCTTCTCCTTCTCTCATTTGTCACCTTTCTCTTGTTGCCAATTGTTGTTCTTCACTCACTCTATTTCCTGTTTGTTTGTTTTTTTTTTTTTTTATCAACTCCTTTCATTTATATCATATCATGGCCTTTCACCAATCAGCATCTCTATCATTCTCCTTTGTTCTCTTTTCCCTAGATTCCTTCATTTGTCTGAAGACTAAACCCACAAGTTTCCCTTCTTTTTTAGTTTTAACATCACATTCACAGCAGTTGGTGTTGTTAGCTCTATTCAGCTGGGGATCTTTTCTGAAAAGTTTGATTCTTATGGTGTTTAAACAAAACCTCAGGTGAATTGTCTTTTCTTCACTCTATTGCTTAAGCATTATTTCATCTATCATCATTTTGAACTTTTTTTAGAGCTAGCAGTGTTGTTAAGAAAGATTATTCAAACTAAAAATCAACTTTGAATGTTTCTGATCTTTTTCCTGTAGGAAAAGTTACAATTTGGTGAAATCAATTCACTTTTAATTAGGAGGATTGATTTTTGGGGAGGGCATACAAATGGCTTCATCTTTGGAGGAGCTTCTTGCAGAGGAAGGGTTCAAAGGCAGAAGAGTATCAAGGTCTAGATCTTCCTTCCACTATGGTGCTTCAAGTGAGCCACTTCACTCTTTGGAAGAGAGACTTTGTGTATCAACTGAAAGAATTCAAACACACAGAACAAAGTCTGGTGCCTCACATCAGATTAGAAGTGAACTGTTAAAAAGTAAGACTCATAGGAAGCCAAGAAATGATGTTTGTATAGGAGACAAAACAGATGAACTATTGAAGAATGAGACTGAAAAGAAATCTTCTAGCAATACAAATTCAGGCAAAGGAATTGACAACAATTCATCAGAATACATGCCAAGGTATGAGGTGAGTGAGCGAGAAGATAGCAGAGTGTCTAATGCAAAAAGAGGCAAAGAAAAGTCATTCAAGGATGCAAAGGTGAGTAAGATGCATAGCAGAAGTTCCAGTATACATATGCTTAGACACTCTAGTGAACATGGAAAGAATATGAAACCTGAGGCTGAGGAGGAGTCATACACTAGAGTTGATAACAAAAGCTTTGAAGATATCAGAAATAAAAATAGTCATCATGCAATGCAAGAAGCTTCTAGTCTTGCTCTTGATGAAGTTGCTGTCCAAGCAGTAGTTTCCATTCTAAATGGATATATAAAACGTTTTCTAAAGGATGAGGATTTTCGGTCTACTTTGCGCCATAATTGTTTCTCCTCCTTGAATTTTATTCAGGTGGATGAAGAGAACAATACTGAGATCAAAGTCATTAGAAGTCTTGAGCAAGCAATTGAGACCATAGAACAACATGCTGAGGAACCTATATCTGCCTCATATCTGAAAAAAGCCATGATGCAACTTAGCATTATTACAGGTTTGAGTTTAAATGATCTCAAGTATGGTTGTACATGTGGGATCCCAAATTATAAGTTATCAGCCTGTGCTCATCTTTACCTCAGTGTGGTATATATGATACAGAGAAAAAATAAAGTTTCAGCAAAGCATCTCTTGCAAGTGTTTTGTGATTCACCTTTTCAGGCAAGGACAACATTGTTGCAAGAACTGTGGGAGCATCTATTTTCTCCACAATTTTCTCATTTGAAGGCATGGTACAACAAGGAAGCTGAAATTTTAATAGATACACCAAGTAAAACCAAAAGGCTAAAGCTTCTTCAAAAAATGTATAATGAACATTTGGATTCTGGAACTCATATATTTGCTGTATATTACAAAGATTGGCTTACTGAAGGAGTAGAATCTCCAACTATTCCTTCTATTGGCATTCCATCAATATCTGTTACAGGAAGTCAACAGGGAAGTTCAATTGGTCATTCTTCAGAGTCTGCTAGCTCCACAGATCCATTCTCACCACAGCCAATGGTCAGCAAGAAACTATATGATTCTGTCTTTGGTATCTCTAGTAAACCTGGAGTCTATGAAGCTGAAGATGATAAGGATGAAGATAGCCTAGAAGATTGTGTTAGAGGTTCTTATGGTTCAACTATTGTTAAACAAACATTAATATATGAGTCTGAAACTGTTAAATTTACTGATAAAGATACTGAAGATTTCACTCAAAGTGTACCAGTTGATGCATTCCATCCTGTAAGTAATTTCTCTTTCCTGTCTATTTTTTTGGTGGCAAAATTACAAAATGGGATCTTTATATTTTTAAACTATTTCCAGTTTAAGAGTGATTAATTCAGTAAGTGGTTATCTATTTCCACTCTTTGAACATGGTTAACTAGTTGAACCATGAATTGTTTAAACTATTGATTGTTTGGTGTTATTATAACAGTTCATATTTCTGGTCACCTTTTCTGATTTACCTTCTTTCATGTGCAGCCAAATAAGACAAGCTCTACTCTTGAAGGTGAGAAAAATAATGTGCTTGATTAGTGTAGCTTCATTCAGATACATATTCTATTAAATATTAAATTTCCTAGTAGATAGATAAATGTATTTCATAAACATTTTGGTGCAGGATCATATTTTGAAAGCATTCCACAGGAATTTATTTGTCCACTTACTGGAAATATTTTTGAGGAACCAGTCACCCTAGAGACAGGTCAAACCTTTGAAAGAAAAGCCATCAAAGCATGGTTTGAAAAGGGAAACAGAACATGCCCAGTAACAGGAAATGCTTTAGAATGTATAGCCATGCCATTTACCAACCTTATTTTGAAGCGATTGATTGATAATTGGAAGTCTGAACGCTTTAATCATATTATGGATTTTGCTTCTCCATCAGTGGAAAATTCAAAGGAACTTAAGTTGAAAAAGAAGGATGAGGCTACTGTTTTCAAGTTAGAGGGTCTTCTGTCCTCTATGAAAGAAGAGGACAAATCAACATATGCTAAGCATCTGATATCTTTAGGAGTTCTTTCATTTCTTTTTAGGAGGTTTGAAGTGGGAAATATGGAAGAAAAATCACATGTGGTGGCACTCTTGCTAACTTTTATTCATGCAGACTCTGGTTGCATATTTCAGATAGCAAGAAATGTTAACAGAAAATGTCTTCTTGAGCTTCTTCACAGCAAAGAGGTTACCCCAATAACAAATGCAATACTATTCCTTACTGAACTTTTATCAATGAAGAGGTGAGTGTTATCAAATTTTGGTATTCAATTTCACAAGAGCCCCTTTGATTGTTTTATAGCCAAGTGCAACTTATTGGTCAAATTTATTTGAAAATAAATCTTCATCCTATTTCTTTTAAATTTATTTTTAATATGTTGTAATACCCATAGGGACGCTGCCCAAGATTATAGGTTGCATACAAAAAGAATATGTTAGAAATATAACTAACAGACAGATTCTTTTATGGTTTTCATAACTAACAGAAATCATTTTGTCAGTTGTTTATCTGCATATTCTGGATATTATAATACAATTTGTTATAAGGGCAGCTAGTATCTTTTGAAATATTATTGACTTGACTACCTTTTTGTAGGAGAAAGGATGTTACTTCATTCATAAGTGGCTTGGCGGGTGAAGATGTATTTGATACAATGCATATTCTGCTCATGTATCTCAAGAATTCTTCTCCACTTGAAAAGCCCTTAACTGCTGTCCTTTTGTTACACTTTGATCTACTGGTATGCTGAAATAATGTTAAAAATGTTCCCCCAGTTTTTCCTGCATGATCATTTCATGTCAATTTGCTTCTACATCATTAGAAATAATCTTGGCTGGTCTAAATGAAAGGTAGAAGAGGTGTTATGACAAGCCTAACAATTTTAGTAATTAATTTCCTAGTCTATCATGTTAACTCTAGGAATCTTGTAACAGGAAATTGTCAAATCTCCCTTATTTCATTATATATTTGTATTGTATTAATTTTAGAAGTTGAATTAGGAAAAGTGATGAACTATATCTTACCATATTTTATCGTGTAGTCCTTACCTGCAAATATTGACACAATTTGACTTATATAATTGTAGTTGGTAATAACTTGCTGCAGGTTGTGCTTTTACATATATAATTTCTACTTATGATTACTTGTAACACACAGTTTGCTTTTTAAAATTCTTGAAATCATCTTTTTTTTTTTTCAATTTATTTAAGGGATGCCTCTGGTTTTCTCCACCTCTTCATTTTCTGCAGGGAAAATTATTAAAAATAAAAATAACATCAGATGTTTAGAATGGAACAAACACTTGAAAACTGAACACTGGCAGTTCATGTCTATGCACTTATTATTTACTCCCCCCATTCTAAAACTCTTGTTGTTTAAGGTTATACACACAGATAAAGAAAATTTTAAATGTGTCTAAATTTATACAATCTTTGCTAAAATACCCTTTTTTATACTCCACCCATTTCATTGAAGACCATTGAAAACATAGAGAGAGAGAGTGTATAATAAAGACTAAATGAGAGACATAATTATAGTTGTTAGTTGGAGTAATATTAAATAAGGGTATAGTTGGAAAAAAAATTATTAGTCTTGGATTTCTAAAACAAGAGTTTTGAAATATAAGTAAAATGCTAAAACAACAAAAGTTTTGGAATGGAGGGAGTACTACACTCACATAATTGCTTGTATGATTTTGAAGTTGTTTTTATTTAATAGTATAACTTGCAAGTTGCAATACTAACATAGCCTAAAAAATTGCAATTTGCTTTGCTATTAACCTTTGTTTTTCTGTGGAATCAAATTAAGATGTTATGTTGATTTGGCCTAAACATGGAACTGTCTATAATATTTAAAGATTAAATGCCTCTTGTTTCCTCCAATATTAAGCACTCTTTCATATATAACTTTTTCCTTAATTAACTGGTGAATGAAATTCAATCTCTGTCTTGCTCAGTCATTGACTAGAACATTTTTGCACTGCAGGTTGAGCCTCAAAAGTTTAGTATATACAGGGAGGTGGCTGTGAAAGCCATTGCAGTGGCACTTCATGCCAGCTTAAATGATGAGAAAGCCCGAGAAAAGTGTTGCACAGCACTTCTAATCATGTGTGGCCATTTTTCTTCTATGGGAAAGATACTGACCAAGACTAGCATCTTGAAACAAGCAAGTTATAATAATGATAACTCAGAATTGAAACCTCCTAGACATGAAGAAGAGGGTCAACAATCAGATATAACCATTTCATCAGTAAGTTTTCTTTATTAGGGAATTTGTCATCTCTTATTTGGTACATATCAACATTTATGAAAAATTATGTTTACATGAGAGTCAGATTTAATGACACATTTATTTATCAAAGAAAATAAAATACTTATCTTGCAACTAGATTGTGAAAGTCCATTTACCAAATGTGACATGAACAATTCAATTAGTATTTATTATCTTGTTTCCAAGAAAATCATATTAACACTCAAGAATCTAGATGTCTTGAAGAAAATCAAATGCTTACAAACTAACTGTGCATTGTATATCATGAAACACTTTGTTGCTTGCATGAGTCACTAAATGTATCTTGACTGATATCTTGATTAAAATCATAGGAAGATGAAGAAGAAAGGGGTGAAGAGTTGCAAATGATCTTGTTAGAATCGTTGATTGGTGATGGAGAAAGCCCATTTTTGAAGACCATATCAAGATGTTTAGATTCTAGGCACAAAGATTTGGTGAGGGCATGTCTAATAACTGTTATATGGTTGAGCTCCTCACTTTCTGTGCTATTTAATGCCGGATTGCATCTTCCTGCCTTCTTAGCCATCATCTTTCAGTTGAAAGGAATCCTGGAAAATGGAGAACTTGAGCTCAAGATCCTTGCATCTATGTCCTTGCTTAACTTCAGTAAAATATCAGGTTTGGCACCATGTGCATTTTTGGTTATTTTCTGCTAACTCTTGCCAGCTTTGGCCTTTGGAACTACTGAAGATTATTATCATTTTTGGTTCTGGCATCTTGAAATAACAAAATCCATATGCTCCATATATAGCCTAAATCTTGTTTCCTATTTCTTTGTAGAATGCAGAACGGTTTTGAAGACTATGGCAGAAGATATTGCTCCACTTCTTTATGAACTTGTTGATGTAACATGGACTGCGAAGCAGCTGCATGCCATTCTGTCTAGGGAGAATCTGTAGCATTACAGAAAATATATATATATCTTTGCCTCCTCATATCTGGAGTTCCAATTTTGATGGTGTCCATTTTTTCTTATTTAAAAATTTAATGCTGCTTTTATATGAAAAGCCCCGGCATAGATTGTGTGTAAGAAAAAGCAAATATTTCAACATTGTACATTCTTGTCTAGAAAAATTGTAAATTCATCTCAATAACTTGTTTATGTTTGATCAGGAAGAATAACAGTAAGAAAAGTGATGTGGGAATTTATAATATCATTGACCAAAAACTATTTGTAGATAACAGAATCCTCAAACTCAAATATACAGGCTGTCCAGTTTCAAATGCTAAACTACAAAGCAAACAAAGATTGAGTAAGTTTCTATAACCTAATAGCTGAGTGATTATTAAGCTACATAGTGTGTTTCGTGCATTCCAAGCAACTAGTAATCAATGCTTCCACGAAGTAGATAAGTATTACTGAGAAAGCTGCCAATTCTAGAGATCAATCAATGTAGACCAGTCGCACCATGCTTCTTTCTTGTGTGCATTCCATATATGGAACTATAACACATACCTTATTATCTTGCTACACAAATACATGCACTAAATGATATACTTACCATTCTTAAACCTTGCTATTCTAGGCCGCAAAAACAAAGCTTGTTGTTTTATTGTTTTGTATCTCAAAAAGCTCCATCGGAATTCAGATACACCTTCTTCAATTCATCATTTTTTTCAGTAAAAAGAAATTCATCATTTAATTGAAGTATGACTAAAATTTCCATTTGATATGATTCTGAAATTGATATGCCTGTTGCAATCGCATTACTTAGTATGCATAGATAAGTTTGGACATCAAAAAGCCTAAAGAGTGAACTGATAAGTTTGATCTTCTCACAAGTAGGCTCTCATCAAAGTTCAAACCCATTAAATGAGAAACAAAGAATGCCTCATTTATTTAAAGTCACTAAAGCATTTTCTGTGATGCATAGAAGAATATCATAACCCCAAATGCCAAATTTGAGATCTTACTCAAAACTAAAGCTTTGTCCTAACCAAAATTGCCGTGTCACCTAGAATAGAAAGCAATCACCCCACCACCACCTATTTGTTTCAGTTTTCTCAAATTGAGTTGGTGTCATGCTTTGTGCCACATCCTTGAAAGGCCTTCTTGAAATTACCAAGATAAACACATTCCTTGAGAGATTGAAAGAAAATAATTGAAGCTCTTGATCAAACTTTACTAATCATTGCATCTTCCTCTTGGTCAAGGTTGATGCCCTTGTACCACCTAGCACAGAATAAGTAGAGCACAAAGTCTAAAGCAGTTAGAACTGCAAGGAGGAAGAAAAACCTATCCATGTGCCCCACATTCAAGTTATTGGGAATCCACCCTGGATTCTGGTCTCTTGCAGTGATTCCTGTCACCATGTAAACCAGCATGCTACTCACATAGTTTCCAAGAGAAATTGAAGCCATGCAAAGTGAGCTCCCAAAGCTTTTTATGCCATCTGGGGCTTGTCCATTAAAGAACTCCAATTGACCCACATACATGAAAACTTCTGAAGCACCAACCAGAACATACTGTGGGATTTGACAAAATACACTCAAAGAACTAGCCTTCTCCCCAGGTTTAACTTGTCTGAGCCTTTCAATCTCTGTGGCACCTGCTGCAACCATTGATAACATTCCAATAATTAGGCCAATTCCCATTCTTTGAAGCTCAGTTAGTCCTTTAGGATTACCACTTAATCTTCCAGCCAATGGAACAAGGATTTGGCGATAAATTCCAGTGCATAAAAGGACACTGCAGATATCAAACACTGACATGCTGGCTGCTGGCAAGTGAAAATTTCCTACCTTGGTGTTCATCACATCACCTTGCTCCACAAAAAGAGAAGCCATTTGAGTAAATACAACAGAGTAAATGATAGTGCATAACCAAACTGGTAACATTCTCAAGACACATTTGGCTTCCTCAACTTGAGTCACAGTGCAAAGCCTCCAATGATTCTTAGTATCTTTCTCATCTTTCTCCGTTATTGTTGCTGCCTTGTCCATGAATCTGCTCAACAAAAATCAACAAACATGTAATGTAAGTATTGAAATGAAACATGGCATGCAATCACAATCACAAATCTTACCGAAAATCATTGCTGTGCAGAATCTTTCTACTCCCTTTTATGGCAGATTCTGGACCATCAACCTCATAAAGTTGGTCTTCCTTTGGTGGATCAACCTTCCATTTCTTAGCAGCAGCCACAAATACCTGCATTACCCTTATCACTGGATTCCCACATGGCTTAACATATCTATATTTTTAAACCCTGATAAGAATGAAAGTAAGGCAATAACAGCAGAGGCTAATGACACCACGAAACCCATTGTCCACATCCCTGTATCCTCATAATAGACTAATATAGTGTTGGAGAACAAAGATCCTACATTGAGGGCAAAGTAAAAATAACAGAAGAAAGCTTCTCTTGAGTTCTTCTCTTTAATACTCTTCTGATCAAATTGATCTGCACCAAAGGTTGCTAAGGTGGGTTGATGTCCTCCATATCCAAATGCCACCAGATATATGGACAAGTAGAAAATTCCAGCCCCTACTGAGGTTGGTTCCCTACATTTTGTTTCTTCACCACCACAACCAGCTGGTCTGATCAAGAACCTCCAAGATGTAAAAGACAACAGCCCCAAGCCCTGTCCATGTTAAACATATATGCATATTCAATTCAACCACTAAAATACTTCCTGTATGTTAGATTTAGCGTTGAAAACTGACCAAAATCAAATCAAGTTTGGATTTCTCAATGTAACTAATTCTAGCGTTGGAAACGTGAGTTTACCACGTTTCAACGCTAAACCAAACATGCTCGAACATAATATAATTAACCAAAGTGTTTTAGTAAGGTAAACAAATTACCAAAACAAAAATCAACTGAAAGATTGTGCAAGTTAAGTATCGACCCCAGTAAGAATCACTAAGGAATGCTCCTATGAGTGAGAATATGTAAACAGTTCCTGTCCACTTGCTGACATTATTTGCAGCCTCAGCACTGTCTTGACCAAGGACTCTAGTTAGGAAGAGAACCAAGTTTACTCCAACTCCAAAGAAAGCTAGTGTAGCCAGTGCTTGATTCGCTGCATTAAATACAACACAAGATTCATTCATTCAATTAATGAATAGTTCAGCTTATACTAAATGTATTAATATTCATTTCCGATTTATAAAAATTGAATGATGAGTTTAATTACCAATCATTCGATTTAGTACCTAGCAAGATCATTGCAGTTTTCCACCCTCCCCCTCGACTCTTCTCATCATCTTTCCCTGCCTCATCTCTATAGCCATCATTTCCTCCTCTCACCTGTTTTTGTTTGTTTAACCAAACATTTAATCATAAAGAGAATAACAAGGTTTAGTTTGGAACCTCTTTTTCTTTCTTGAGAGGAATCTTATCTGTTCAAGATAACCATGCAAGTTAGATCAAATTTATGAAAACAAAAGAAAAGGTGGAAGTGGGGAATAATCACTATTGACAGACTAATGGCATGTTTCGTTTAATGTTAAAACGTGTTAAACTTACATTTCCAACATTAGAAATAGTTGCGTTGCAGAATCAAAACTTGAGTTTGACCAGTTTCAACGCCAAACCAAAGACACATGTAATTGTTTAGAATAACTGACTGACCTGGATTGCTTCAATACTAACGGAGTTGACAGAGTATGGGGGAGGAGTGGCTATTGCTGGTTCCATCTGCCACATGTAATAAAATTACTTTAATTAATGTTTGACACACAAAATTAAACCATAATGTATTCATTCAAAAAAAAAAAAATGAGTGCATGAGATTAATTAGAAATAAAATGAATAGTGTATATATAGTATAATGAACCTTTTGCGAAACTTGGTGACGGATATAGTGAACTCCTCAGGAATTGTGTCAAATTCTGGTGAAGGCAAAGAGCAAGAACCAGCAATTACAAAGGCCAATGTTCCCCTAGTACAAGAACAAGAAGAAGAAGATACCCGAGTGGCCTGGTTGAAACTTTTTGTCATTTATGGTTCAAACTTTTTGAGCTCACAAAGTTGTCACCACTTCTCTCAATCTACACTCTCATACAAATAATTCTGCATGCAAATTCCTTTTAATTTCTTCTCCAACCTCAAACACCTATGTATGTATACCAACCAAGAGATTACTTAATTAATTATGACAATTAATTCTTCACAACACACACAAACTATAGGATTTGATTTGTTGTAATGTAATGTAATGTAACAAACACTCATAGACTATGTAACTTCTCTCTCTATATATAAAATTATATAGTTAACGACGGATACGGATCTTAATCAGTTGGTGTAGAGAGTAGTTAGTTATTAGTGTAAATAACCAAAGACTAATTAACGGCCAAGATGGGTTCTGACTACGAAAAATGGGAGTGTTGAGTGGACGAAGGACACTCTTGAACCGGTCTTGTTGCTGCTTCCCTTCCCGTAAATTTATCTTACTATTTTTTTAATTTAATTATTTAATTAATTAAAAGTGATTTTTTGCGGACTTTAATAACACAGGAATTTAATTACCATTTACGAACAGACTTGGTGCTGGCTAGGCTAGCAAATGGAACCACATTGAACATATATATCTATCTGTTCACGAAGCTGAAGCTGCTTCATCCCTCACATCCACGTACTCAGAGAAACTAACTAACCAAATGATCAAACTTTTCGAACTACTAAAAGTTAACAAATTTGAGCTGGTAGCAGTTAAATAACGGATGGAGAGTTTCACCATTCATAAAGAAGGGCATACCCAACTCGAGTCCGGAGGATATACGTGGTGTTGTAAAAAAAAAGTTAACAGATTTGTATATTTAAAAATTAAAAACTTAAAATGTTTAATATAAAAAATTTGAATCACAATCACATTTCAAAAATCACAATAGGAATAAAGGAACTAAAACAAGTTTTAATATCTTTAAATTGCTTCGGTGTTAAATTTACGACTTAATGAGATATTTAGAAATTATATAACCTCATCTTCTAAATGAGCGCGTATACCACTTAAAGTATCAAATTTGATAAAGATGATTTTAACTAATTCTCAAAGAATATTGATAAACAATCAACTTAAAACTAAACATTTCTACATTCATATGTAATCATAAAGAAGTGAATACAACAATGAAAATTTAATTTATTTAGTATGAAACATCATTAGAAAAAATGTTTATAAGGGAAAAATGATCACAAACTAATTAAATTTAACAAAAATATAGGTTGGATATCGTTATTAGGAAACATAACTTTCTATTCTCTATAAAACCATTTTAGGGACTAAGAGTGTGTTTAATAAAATTAGCTGAAAATCTAGCTAAAAACTGAAAAGCTTGTCGATTTGATTAAAAGTGTTTGATAAAACTAGTTAAAAATGATAAAATGACATATAAGGACATCGTTAATTATTAAATGATGATGATTGAAAATTGTTGGGGGATAAAATTATAATAAACTTTCACCTGGTAACTAAAAATAAGAGTTTTTTTTTTTAAAAAAAACTACCTCAAGTAGCTTCTAAAATAACTACTAAAAAGCTAGTAGCTACTTAAAAAATACCTTATTAAATACCGTTGAAATGATTTTAACTATTAATTTCAACTAGATGAAATGTGTTACCAAACACACTCTAATGTGAATGATTTTAATAATGTAGCAAGTAATTTAAGGTCCTGTTTGGAAATACAACTTATTTAAGTGCTTATAACATAAGTTCTAATTTAATAAGCACTTAATAAATAAGCTCTTAAAAAAAATTGATGAAAATTGAAAAGGGTGCAGTGTACTTAAATTCTCCATAAGCTATTCTCAGGAGCTTATTGAAATAAGCTGAAAACAACTTATGAGCATGTCATAAGTTCTTATCATAAGTTTACCCAAACAGTTACATAAATGCTTATGTCATAAGATAAACTCAAATAAGCTCTTCCAAACTGCACCTAAATCTATAATATCACTTAACGTGACATATCATCACTCAATTATCATCATCTACCTTTTTGGACTATAATGAATGACATAGATAAGCATAAGGATTAACAAATACATTTTAGAATCTCAAGAACTAAAAGTGAATTCCATTAATAAAGTCAAAGATTGAGAGTTTTCTCGAAAATGGGATTTTAAAGGCCACGTAACCGTCATTTTCCTTACCAAAATTTTGAATTCACATTAGAAACTATTCCTTCCACGTTCAGTGTGAATATTTATGAAGCAACTCAAGTCATCACCCAAATCCGACATGTGATGTGAATACAAATATAATATATAAAGTCATAAGATACTTATATGGAATGATACTTAAGAAAATGATACACACGACACATCTATCTAATTATGCCAATAGGCTCACACCTTAGGAATGACTTCCCTGCTCAAGAAGGGTCTGTGTGTTTGGGTTTGGGTTCTTTCCCCAAGCTCTCTCCCTCCATATTACTTCCACTTCATCAAATGTCAATCCTTTTGTCTCTGGAACATACAGAAGGACAAAGAGCAATGCAGCCACGGCTATACCGGCAAGAATCAAGAAAGTAGAACCAATACCTATACCCTCAGCAATTGAAAGAAAGGTCTCTGACACAATCAAATTTGAAACCCAACACACAGTAGCTGACATGCCCCCACAGACACCTCGATATTCTTCGGGATATATCTCTGAGTTCACAGTCCATGGCACAGGTCCCATTCCTGGTGAGAAAAAACCAATGTACAGGGCAAGGCCTAAAATTGCAAGCCATCCATACAATTCGCTTGAAGATGAAGATGATTGCTTATAAAATGCCACGGCCAAGATGATCAAGGATGCAATTACTCCCCCCAAGCTACAAAGGGCCAATTTTTTCCGCCCTGCGTGGTCGATAAGGTAAATGCCAAGAATTGTTCCGGCAGCATTCATGCCGGCAACTATGAGGGACAGTAGAAGAGCCAACTGATTAGCGTGGAAGCCAGCCATTTGGACAATTGTTGGGCTGTAGTACATGACTGTGTTTATACCTGTAAACTGCTGAAATGCCTGCACAAGCATTGGATGCTATAAGAACACATTTCATATACACAAACTTGTGTCATTTATATTCAAATACAGAACCTAAATCCAAAATGCATTCAACTTGCCAGTAACTAACAAAGTATAAGGAAAGATGGTGGTTTTCTCTTTTCAATCAAAACCCAAAATCGAGCCAACACAGGAATGCATTGAGGCTGTAACAAGTAAACTAAGCACAGTCTGAAAACTCAATTCCAAGCTGAAATGAAAAATTTAACAATGCAAATTTATTTAATGTTGTTTATCTAATACACGCCAAAGTGAAATTAGGTGAAAAGTTGTGAAAGCTCTCAGCGTGTGAGAGATAATGAAAGTACTTATCAGTAACAATTACTTATTTTAACCATCAAACGAAAATACATACTCAACATAGGTTATTTTACATATTAAATGCTAAAGTTTCTACAAAACACAATTTAAGCTCTTAAAATAAGTTTCACAGAGCTTGTTACATATGCAATCATCTATAATGAGGTAAGCAAGTCATCTCGTATAAATTAGTGCTTTCAAGTATATACTTCAGTTTTAGAGCAATCCTAAAAGTCTGGAACTAGCCTATGATTTCCTATAAGTGGCACTCAAACTATGCAGTACTCATAGAATAAAAAAAAAATTAGTAAAGCAGTATCGTTCTAGTTAACCAAAGAGTATTTACAAAGGTCCTTTCACCATGAGAAAGAATTTTTTTTGCAAAAACAGTTCCATTGTAAAAATTTACCAGAAGTCCACCTCCAACAAGGAATGCCAGTCTGGTTTCTTTTGATCTGAAAACATGCCAGAATTTGATATTACTCCGTTTTTGGCGCTCTTGCTCTGATTGAGCAGTTAGGAAATCAACTTCATCCTCTAAGCGAGCTGGGTCATAGATCTTACAAAGCACATCCACAGCTTCATTCTTCCTATTCTGTACACAAAGATGACATCATAAACAAAAGTAGCTTTTGAAGGTTACATTACATCTCAGACATCATTTTGAGAAGAGCAATAAGGCAATTTTGTACCTTTATAAATAGCCATCTTGGGGATTCTGGCAGGAAGAGCATGAGAACAAACTGAACAACAGCTGGCACACCTGAAACACCAAGCATCCATCGCCATGTCCCAG
The DNA here is from genome assembly GCA_026901365.1 of Sesbania bispinosa. Taxonomy (NCBI): domain Eukaryota; kingdom Viridiplantae; phylum Streptophyta; class Magnoliopsida; order Fabales; family Fabaceae; genus Sesbania; species Sesbania bispinosa. Next base: position 3,883,946 of record QLOH01000003.1, read on the forward strand.
GAACCTGCTCAATTAAGAATGTGAAAGGTGGTTGGTGAAATAATACTCAAAAGCAAAACATGTGGATAGAATAAGGACATTTGCAGAAACTTTGAGGAAAGCAAGTGAAGATGGAACTAAGTTCTTTTCTTTTTAAATAGTAGAAGATATTGACAGACAACACCGAAATACTAACCCCTGTAAAAGCAAGGTTTATAAGATAGGAAAGAAACTGTCCACCAGTTATCATGAGCACATTTGTGCTAACTAATGATCCCCTTATTTCGGATGGGGATGCTTCAGCAATATATACAGGAGCAGTAACAGAAGCTATGCCCACACCCAAACCAACCAAAAGACGTCCCAATATGAGAACATAAGGATCTGGTGCAGCAGCCATGAGAATTGCTCCAAGAGTAAAGATAATATCAGCAAAGAGAGTGGCCTTCTTTCGTCCATAAGCGTCATTTATCCAACCACCTGCTGCTGCACCAACAATTGCGCCAGCAATTGCCATGCTCACAATTGTTTCCTGTAATAAACTTGAGTAAATTAGAATGGTCCAATAAGAAAATTTAATTCAAATTGGCGCAACATCAACATGGAATGAAAATCTAATTTTCTAATCCACCGGCTTCCTCTAGTTGGGTCGATTAGAAAATTATGAATCTATTGTAGACAACACGTTTGATTTAGCGAATTTCTAACGCTATTTCCAGTTTGAACGTCAAGTCAAGCCAAGCCAAACACATAATTACGAGAAATTTGCAACTATAATGGCAACAATTCAGTAGAAAACAAGAACCAAAAGATTATCAGTTGACCAATGGACAAATGTGATAATAAATTTGCTTGTAATTGTAATACAATGATTTTCGCAGATAAGAATGCGATTTGTGAAGCGAACAATGAGAAGAAAGTAAAGAGGATTGTACTAGTACCTGTAGAAAATTACTGTTTCGAACCTCCTCAAAATCATCTTTAATATACAGAAGGGCTCCTGATATGACACCTGTGGATGAAACAGAGAAAAAAGAAGTTGGATCAGTAGTGGTGTTTGTTTAATAGAGAGTGTATGAAGCTGAATTAGGGAAAAGCGAAGTGACATAATGAAATTAAAATTGAAATGGAAAGTGTTTGAGAATTAGAAGGAGAAGGAACCAGTGTCGTAGCCGAAGAGAAGACCACCGATGCCGGCGACAGAAGCGAGTCCAAGAATGTAAGGATTCTTAAAGAATGACATCTTCCGTTCAGGATACAAATCCAAATACCCTGAGCTTCCCGGCGTCGACTGCATAGTGATCGTCATCTCTTTCTCTTTGATTGATTGATTCAAATTCCACTCACTCACTCACTCTGATTCTGAGGAGCAGCAAAAGATAGATAGAGAAAGAGAGAGGAAAAGGAAAAATCTGTAAAACATTACCCCCAAAAGCAGAGTCAGTAAACCCAGTCACATATATCATATGATCCGCCAGATTTTTCTTTTCTTTTTTTCGCTCTTCAAATTGAATCAATGATTCATCAGCCAGCTGGCACTAGCACTACCACTGACGTGTCTCCAAATTACTTACACGATTACGACTTTGATCTATGCATTTTTCCTTATTATTCAACCATTATCAAGTTATAGTCATCGTGCTCCCTTGTTTTGTCTTCGCTCTTATCTTAATCTTACCTTCAAATTTATTTTCTTTTTCATTTTTTTAATTATATTATATATAAATCAATAAATCAATCAGTAATTTCAAGTACAACAAAAGCAAAATTCCACACTTTTTTTTTTGTCTTCCCAAGTATAGAATAATGTTTTCTCACCACTTTCTTCCCAAGATCTTGCTGATAAGTAGGATAATGTAAAATTTATAAGCTGGCATTAAATTATTAAATTATAAAATTCATAATTGAATGAGATTACTATCATTTTTTTTACTGACCCAACTATAAACTATTATTTGGAGTTTTGTACTGTTTATGCACACTGACAGACAAAAGAGGGCCAGACATAACAAAGTTGCTTGCAATATGCAAATATGAAATAAACAGGTGTACGGCTGAAATGGCCATAAGAGAGAGCGTTAGCATCAATTCACATGGGTTACAAAAATGTATGGATATTCAATGCCTAAATATACAAAACGAATGGTCCCTACAACAAAAAGAATGACTCAGTTGCGTGTTTCAATAAGTTTAATTTAAATGCTTTTAAATATTCTTCTTTTAATACAATTATTTTTTAAAAAAATCAATTTATTCTAAAACATGCCATAAGTAAGTTTAAAAAAAAATCATTCAAATTATTATTATACATGCTAGTACTAGACTACTAGTTGCCTTTCCAATCAAAATTATATTTCAAAACATACAAATCTCGTAATAGTTATCCATTTGGTATGGGTTAACCAAGGTAAACCAATTTATGGCTCAACTTATGCCACGTGGATAGCTCACTTTGGTTGACTTTTGAAACTGTTGCAGGTGTTTCATGTTTCGGCTTACAACTAACACTATTACACTATGAATCTATGATTAACAGACAGATATAATTTATTAAAAAATGGTTTTTTTATTAACAAATATAAATATTATTTTTATTTATTCATTTTATAAATATTTATATATAAATATGAAATCTAATTTTTTTTCTTATTTTCATCATCTAAAATGCAAAAAAAAAAAAAACAAAACAAAACGCTGATAAAAAATAAAAATGATATGATACTTTTTGGAATTATTAATAAAAAATTCTCCTTAATTAAATTAATTCTCACCTACCTTAGAGCAACAACCTCGATTTGTCTAGGTTATGAAAATTAAATTTAACATATTACTAGATCTGAGTTTGCAATATATTTTGAGTTGCTTAAAACAAATTTTGTGTATATTTCAAAAATTTAATGAATTAGCGAGGAATTATAAGTGTTGAATTTAAATTAATGATTTTATATAATTCAATATATTTGTTTATATTGATGTAATTTAATATAATAAAGCATCGTTTAATTTATTCTTACTTTTTATAATTCTATAATTTATATATACATGATATTTAAATTTATCTATTTTATTAGAATGTCGAGCTGATCCAATCAGGATTTTTTGTTTTTTTGGTCAAAATCCAATCCTGATTTTTTTTTTTTTTCGAAAAAATCCAATCCAATCTAATTCTCATGTGATTTCCTGGTGGTCCTCAATATTTTTTGTGCTAATTTTTATTACTACCTTATGGGGTCCTTTGTGTTTAATGGTGGTGCCTTAATTTCTTCCTTGAGGGATCACCTGTTGCTTCATTCCCTTTTCTTCTATTGGACCAATCCGCTTTCTTGAATCCATCATCACTCATTTTTTGGTTACACGGGTAAGGGATGTGTTCTGCCTAATTCATTTTAAGTTGTATTTAGTTAATTGTATAGGTTATTGAGATGGGTGTTTTTTTTATTCTAGAATTATATTTGGGCTATTGTTTCATTTCTTCTAGCTTGATTACCTGGCTTCTATTTTTATTTTGTATTTGGGTTTGAGCATATTTCAATGATAATTTTACTTATAAAAAAAAGTAATTAGTCAGACCATAACTAAATTGGGTTTTGTTTTGTCTTTTTTTTTTTTTGTCGAATAACTAAATTGGGTTTGAATTAAGAGGATAATTCAAGTCTGGATCCATTTCACGTTAAATAAGACCAAGGCCCGTAACCAATCATTGCGCATTTGTTGCTCTTCATGTTGATACTGATAAACATAGGAGATTGCTATTCCCACCCCTTTTTTTGCTATTTCCATTTGCTTCTATTTTTTTTTAAATTTCTTCCTTAACTACTCTTAGCTATTTGTTTGGCCCAGACTTATTTTTTGTTTATAAGTTACTTTAAAGTTAAATTAAAATATAAGAGCTTTAAAAAATAAAGTAAAAGTTGTTTAATGATTTTAAATTTTTAAATTTTAAAGTTATTTTTAAGTTAAAAGCTGTTTGGTAAATTATTTTATAAAAAAATATTTTATTTTTTTTAAAATTAATATAAAAATATCTCATTTCAAAATTAATTAACTATATATATCTAGTTCACTTGACTAGATTAACATTACATATGCAGGTTATATATCTAGTTCACTTGAATCGATTAACATTTCAAGAATTTCATGTGCAGGTGAATTATTATTTGTGACAACGAGGAACAGAGACAAAATTGAGCAAAAATAATAAAATATACAGTGAGCAGAGATGGATAAAAAGAAGCAAACCAGAGATGATTGACATGTACGTGTGGAGGAGGTGAATGGCAACAATGAGTAGATCGGAGATAAGGCAACAATGAGGTGTAGTGACGTCAACGGTGACACAAGAATGGCACAGCAAACAACAGAATGCAGCACCAGTAGCATGAACGTTTTGATTAATTAGAGCGAGGCATGTAGCGATAGAAAGGAAGAGTACAAAACTTGAATGAAAAAATAAATGAAAAAACAAGATAGAAATACTACACCGACGTTCGAACAGTGATCCCTGTAAAAAAGCTCCGCATTTTTTAAAATTCTGCAAATAGTTACTTTAAAAAAAGCTACTTTTCTTCCTAGAAAATAAGGAGCTTTTCATTTTAAGAGCTTTTAGAAAAAGAGTGTTTGTCCTAGCTTTTCCTTTTAAGGAGAAGAGAAGCCTAAAATAAGCTATTCCAAACACACACTTACTCGTAACTCGTTCTCCTTCCGGCTTTTCCCTTTCCTGTCCCCCTTCACCACCACCTCAACCCCACTCCTGACCACATTCTAGAGTAGTTTTAGGATTTTTGTAAAAAAAAAAAAATACTTTTTCCAAAACAGTTTTTTAAAATTATCTATCAAACAGTTTTTTATTTTTTAAAAAAGAAAAAAATTTTAAATTTTGTAACCAAACAAGCTCTTAGACTTTTTGGTTTTTAAATTTTTAGTAATTAGCTAAATGAATTCTAATTAATAACTCACTCAGTTTCCTTTTTATTAGACAATTAATTAGACTTAGAGAATGATAATCAATTCCAATTGACTATTAATATATAGGGCAACAGATCCGATTGACTCGATAAATCCAACATTATTGATTACGAAAGTATAATTATTTAAGTTGTTTAAGATGCAACAATCAGGATATAATTTTGGCGCCAACAAGACCAATACACATTAATAGGATATTAACATTTTAAACATAAAACATAACTTGAAGAATTAAATTTAAAATTTGACTTTCCACATTTATGTCCTATATATCAAAATAGTTTAAGGCTATGCTTAAGTCAAAAGAGTTATTAGAGTCTCACATTGTTTAGAGATAAATAGTGTGTTTGGTTTAGCGTTGAAACTGGCCAAACTCAAGTTTGGATTCCCCAACGCAACTATTTATAGCGTTGGAAACGTGAGTTTACCACGTTTCAACGCTAAACCAAAATGTTCTAAGTCAAATTATAACATATAAATCTTGGGCAATCCTCACTCTAAAAGTTAGCTTTTAGGGTTGAGTTAGGCATAGGTCCAAAATGTAGATGGTATCATATCCTTTATTTATGGTCAAAAGATCAATATATTGAAGAAGAAAGGAACATGGGAACAAAGAGAATGATACCAGATGGTGATCAGATCCATTTTTTGGTCAAATGATACCATATGATACCATTTGTATAGATGGTATCAGATCCTATCCTAGATGATTTGATGTTATTGGGCCTCCACCCATAGATGTCCACGGTTCATATGTCTAGCGATCTAGTCGTGAGAGAGTGTGTTAGAGTCCCACATTGCCTTAGAGATAAGACCAAATTATAATATATAAGCCGTGAACAATCCTTATCCTAAAATTTAACTTTTGGGATTGAGTTAAACTCGGGTCCAAAATCAAAGGTTAGTACACATGAATTATCTCATTTACTGTTCCAAAATCAGAGGTCCAGAACCGAGTTCGAGAATCCCAGAAACTGAGTTCGAGTTCCATACTCAAACATTTACATTGTTTGGATTATTTTAAATATGATAAAATAGAATGGAATTTGATTGATTCAATATCTCACATTTTCTTCCACTCTAGTTTGGGAGTATGAAATGGAAGCCTACGGCCATTTGAAAAATTGGTAGACTGTAGTACATCTCTCTTATGTTATGTTGTGGTAGCCGTCTCGGTTGAATGAATTCTGTTCCTTTGGTTGAACTTGAATATGTTATGTTGTGTGAGCTGTCTTGCCAAAACTTAATGAATATATTGGAGGCAAAGGGAAATTACAAAAGTGGACGGAATGTCACACGGATGTCATATCTGATCTGAGCATAGCCATATGCATAATATATGATATGAGATTGAAATAAGAAAAGAAAGCCCTCACCTCATCTCATCATGATGACAAGAGCTTGATGTCATGACTGTGGACCCCACCCCCACGCCTCCAATCCAATTCCCAAATCTCAAAAACCATCTTTCTTTTCTTTTCTGCGCGTTCATCTTCTTTTCCCACATTCTTATTAAATCTCCATGACACCTATATATATAGATCAATATCCAAACCCAATGTTCACATAGTCACACACGCTAGCTGAGACAGCTTATATATATTATATGAGAGCTATAAATATAATAAGGCACCACTTTTCACTCCTCAATATCCCAAGATCCCTTTCATCTATCATGTCTGAATCAGATCATTTCTCTGCTTTTAACTCTCCCAGATTGGTTCTCAAGAAGGTTTTGGCCAAATCTCAACAAGAAGGGGATGGAGCAGTTGTTAGAAGAGGCATTGGAAGGTAACTATTATATATATATATATATATATATATATATATATATATGCATTCAAATTAATCAACTTGTTAATTCTGATGATTAATTTTATATCTGATTCTCAGAAGCGAGTTGAAGAATTTGGACCCCTTTCTCATGTTGGATCACTTCTCAGGTACAATACAATTGTCTGTGTTGTGTTGTGTTGTGACCTTATTATTGGTTGAAGCGTACTTTTGTTGACTTAGATTAGATATATACTTGTGTTATGTTCTGTACTTTGTTGTTATTTTCCTAGTTTGTTAAGAACTCACCACTTTGCGTGTTTGACTTTGCAGTGTCTCCACCTGGAGGATTTCCTGATCATCCACACAGAGGTTTTTTCAATTTCCTGCTATTAGAAAGCTAATTCATTTATTTTTCTTCTTTGCTTAATTTTTTGATTTGCAATTTCATTTGCAGGTTTTGAGACCGTCACCTACATGCTAGAGGTATACACCACACATAGTTATACGTTACATTTAAACCTTAATAAACATTGGTTGGAATTGGTTAAAGCCTATACATACTTTGCTTTTTGTGGATTTCAGGGAGCCATAACTCACCAAGATTTTGCTGGCCACAAGGGTACAATAAGAACTGGTGATGTTCAGGTACCAACATTTATTAATGATAGTGATACAAAAAGGAGTAGATTAATTGGAATTGGAATATTAAAAGTATATTTCTCTTATTGTGTGATTTTTTTTGTACAGTGGATGACTGCAGGCAGGGGAATAGTTCACTCAGAAATGCCTGGAGAAGCAAACAACAAGGGATTGCAACTATGGATCAATTTATCAGCCAAGGACAAAATGTAATTATAATATATCCCATTTACCAAAGTTTTGATTTAAACCATTGATATGATCACTATATATAGTATATGGTATTTGATTTTATTTAATTTTTCTTGGACTTTTGATTCAGGATTGAGCCTAATTATCAAGAACTGCCAAGTGAGAACATACCAGGAGCAGAAAAAGATGGGGTTGAAGTGAGAGTTATAGCAGGAGAAGCAATGGGAGTCCATTCACCTGTCTACACAAGAACTCCTACCTTGTTCCTTGATTTCTCTATGATGCCTGGAGCTCAGTGGCATCAGAGTATTCCAGAGAGTTGGAATTCCTTTGTATATGTAATTGAAGGGGAAGGAGTTTTTGGGTCTCCAAATTCATCACCAACTATGGCACACCATGTCTTGGTTTTAAGTCTAGGGGATGGCCTTAGTGTCTGGAATAACTCCTCAAAGCCTTTGAGGTTTGTGCTAATTGGAGGACAGCCACTTAATGAGCCAGTGGCTCAGTATGGGCCTTTTGTGATGAATACACAGTCTGAAATTGAGAAAACTATTGAAGACTATCAATATGCCAAGAATGGGTTTGAGATGAGGAAATATTGGAGATCTCAGTAGTTAGTTAGATTAGTGAGATAGTTAGTTAGATTAGAGAGTATCTCAGAGCTCTGTATCTGATAGTGAAATAAAAAATAAATAAATAAATAAATAAGAAGGGTGCTTTCTCTATCCTTTTCAATGTCATAAGCATAAGCATAGCTATCAAAGGAGTAGGAGCTGAAAAGATATATTTGCTTATTCTATCATTTCATTTCCATGTACCAAAAGCTTCTAGAAGAAACAATGTCGCTGAAGTCATGATGGGTCAGCTTATTTTGATTTTTTTCTTTCACTTGTTCACTTTCTCACTTTGTTCATTTTCAACAGATTTCTTATTTTGTTAAAATCTTTTATTCTTTTGGATAATTGAGATGGAAAAGAGCAAATATAAAATTATTCATCCACGTTTACTTCAAATTCAATTTTGAAGAGAGTTAACTCTTGACATAATACTTGAATTTTTATGGTTACTTGTAATAAAAAAAAATTGGTTCTTGGTTTTATTCATATTTTATATAAAATTAATTTTCAATACAAGATAAAATAAATCTATTTGTACTTGTTTGATTTTTTGTTTTTTTAAGTTTTTAGGAGAGTTTAGCATTAATAAAAACTGGATTCCTTTTAGATTTTATTGGCAAGAAAAGGTTTTAGGTAATGGTTGTGGATGGAAAACTGTGATAGGGATGGGTGGGTGGCAGTGGCATTGCTTGTTGGGCTCACAATTCACAATTGTGTCTCACGCCTTCCACCATCTCAGAATTTCAAGATTTTCTTATTAAACTGGTCTTGAGTTGATCCCAACTGTGGCATCTTCACGAAGCCACATTGGTGAGGATATTGTTTATGAGAAGTGAGGACTTTATATGTATGTTGTATAAAAATGGCATTTTATATTTAAAAAAAAAAACTGTGAGTATACTTTTTTAATTTGATAAAAAAATTACAAAATTATCTTATTAATTATATTTTTATTTATTATTATTAAAGGAAGGAATCAAATGGATGTTAAATTTGGCTTGAGTATTAAATTGGACATGTGGCAAGTTCATGGTGCTCCTTAAATTGTATGATACACTAATTAAGAAATTGCAATTAGTTAGACAATTAATCTGTATGTTTATTGACTCTAAGTGGCCGTTTGGTCCTTAGTTCAACATGTTTGCTTTTTAATAGTATAAAAGAAAAAATCGAACTAGACTAATGTTTTTATAACATAATTTATAAATTACGATAATTCATTTTCAACCATTTGTTTTCTATGGAATTAATTTTATCGAACTGTAAATAAGATTTTTTTTTTTTTTTACTTTTGAGGCATAAAACTAGAGTTATTAGACTATAATTTTATTATTTTAGAGAACTAGGATTTCTATATTAGGTCACATCCATCTATCTATCTAAAATTGACCTGATCCAACTATTAAGTGTAGCATTTATTAAATAAAATATATAAAAAATATCATAATATATTAATCTAGCATATTTATTAAATCTTAAAAGAAATGTTTATTATGATTAATCTAATATGTATAACAATAATAATTATTTTTTATTAAATGTAATGTATTTAATATTTATTAATTAAAAAATTGATATTGTTAGCCAAACTTTTTTTAGGGTGCACCGGTTTAAAAGTTGTTGCATCATTTACAACTATATTTTAACCATCATATCTTTCTAGAGTCCATCATATATTGTGTTAAACTCATATCTAACAACTAAAATATAATTGTGTATGGTGCAACAGTTTTAAAACTTGTGCACCCTAAACTTAGCCATGTAAGCTTTTAATCATTTGTGTAAATGAGTAGTGATTTTTAAGGTAAGTAACAACTTAAAAAAACCCTAAAGTTTTTTAACATTGGTAAGCAAAATAATATATTTAACTTTAATAATAAAATTGTATCAGAAATTGTAAATTCTAATTGCTCAATATGGGGGTTAAATTTGCAAAATAATTGACTCTTAAAACATAGTTGGCTAAAGTTGGCTAAAGGGATTCATGTATCAAGTGAGAGGATTATATATCGATAGTTAGATCTTAGCATAAATTGTCATGATTAAAATATAAAAGTGTGTGACTTTTTTTAAGTGGTTGTTATGTGTAATAATAAACAACAGCACCAGTATGAATGAAACACTGTTTGTATTATATCAGAATGAGTTTCTTACAATGGAATTGAAAAGAAAGACTGTATAACAGCTTCACAGAACAAATAGAAGAAGTTCCCTTATCAGGGCCTAGAGAGAAGGAAGGGCAATCTCCAAGATTCTTCACACCCCTTTCTATAACCGAATAACTATATATTAGACCCTGCCCACACATATTCCTTCAGGCGAGAGTTAGTTATTTTGATCCTATCACTCCTTTTCAGATTTTGCACATCAGCTGCCACCTGTCCTCCAGGCCTTGCATCTTGTGATTCTACCATTTCCTCATTTGCCCCTTCTATATTTTTATTTGTTAAAATTCCTCCCCCATTAAGAACAACCTTGTCCTCAAGGTTAAAGTTTGGAAATGTTGTCTTCAATGTTGTGTAATCTTCCCAAGTAGCATGCTCCACACCTAAACCTTCCCATTGTACCAGATGTTGCTGGATATGCTGATTTCCTCTAATAATAACACGGTTTTGAAGAATGCAATCTGGAAAGAGTACTGGATTTGCATCAGTATGTGTAATTGGTAAGGGAACATAAGGATGAAAATGGTCTCCCTTGCAAAGTTTCAGTTGAGAAGAATGGAAGACTGGGTGAATTTTGGTGGCTGGTTGTAATTGTAGTTTGTATGCAACCGATCCAATGCGCTTAATCACAGGAAAAGGTCCAAAATATCTCATGCTTAGTTTTTGAGTTTTTCTCAAGGCCACATAATTTTGTCTATATGGTTGGAGTTTCACCAACACTTGATCCCCTACCTGAAATTCCACATGAGATCTCCTCTTATCAACATATTTTTCATGTTCTGTTGGGCTCTATGCAGGTTATGCTTCAGCTTGATTAGAACCTGATCCCTTTCAATTAAAAGTTCCTGAACAGATGGTAAATCTCTGGTATCTGGTACATAGCGAGAGATCTGTGGTGGTTTCCTGCCATAAACTACCTTGAAGGGAATCATGCCAATGCTATTATGATACGAAGTGTTTTACCAAAACTCTGCCCAAGGTAGTAAGCGCACCCAATCACGAGGAGAATCATATGTGAAACATCTTAAGTACATTTCTAAGCATCTATTCAGTGCCTCTGACTGCCCATCTGATTGAGGATGATAGGCAGTGCTCATGTTCAAGGTTGTACCACTTAACTTGAATAGGTGCTTCCAAAATTGGCTAGTGAATACCTGGTCTCTGTCAGATACTATGGTTTTAGGAATTCCATGTAGTTTAATCACCATCTTCAGGAAGATTTCAACCACTTGTTTGCTGGTATAGTCAGTTGTTAATGGGGAGAAATGGGCATACTTGGATAACCTATCAATAACAACCAAGATTACAGTGTTGCCATATGATGATGGAAGGCCTGTGATGAAATCCATTGCCAAATCCTCCCAAATTTGGTCAGGTATAGGAAGGGGTTGAAGCAACCCACTTGGTAAAGCTGTTGTGGCCTTAGCTTGCTGACAAATTAAACACTTTTGAACAAATTCATGGATATCCTTGTGCATACCTTGTCAATAGAATTGCGCAGCTATCCTAGCCATGGTTCTAGCATAACCAACATGTCCACCAATCAAAGAGCTGTGGAATTCATTCAGGATCTGGTCAACCAATGAATGCTTGGCAGGAATCACCAGCCTACCTTTCCAATATAACAACTGATCATGAGATGTAAAATTCGGATGGGGAGGTTTATTTTGATTGCAAGACTCCAAAATGTGCTGCAATTTTTCATCTTCCTTGAGAGCAGACCTTAATAAAGGGATAAATTCAAACTTTGGTTGAAACCAAGCCATGAAAAAGGAACATGACAAGGAATCAACTGCTACATTTTCCTTGCCCGGTTTGTATTTGATTGTGAAGTCATATCCAAGTAACTTGTGCAGCCAAGCTTGTTGTTCTGGAGTTTGAAGAGTTTGATCTGCCAAACTACACAAACTCTTTTGATCTGTTCTTATTACAAATTTGTGGCCCGACAAATAATGTCTGAATTTAGCAATAGTTTCAGTGATGGCATAGAATTCCCTCGTGTAAGCTGACTGTTTTTGAAGTCTAGAATTCAATTTTTTTGAGAAAAAGGCTATAGGATGATTGTGTTGACTGGGGACAGCTCCTATTCCCACTCCTGATGCATCCGTTTCTAGGATAAAAGGTTTGGAAAAATCGGGCAGAGCAAGCACAGGTGCCTTAGTAATGGCTTCTTTCAATGTGTGAAAAGCAGACAAGGCATTATGATCCCAATGGAAATTTTCTTTTTAAGTAATTTTGTAAGAGGAGCTGTCATGGAAGCATACCCTCTTATGAATCATTTGTAGTACCCAGTAAGTCCAAAAAATCCTTTTAATTGCTTGAGGTTTGTAGGAGCAGGCCACTGTAAAACTACTTGCACCTTCCCTTGATCCATAGATACACCTCTGCCCGAGACAGTATGCCCGAGATAATCCACTTCTTGTAACCCAAATGAGCATTTGGATAACTTGGCAAACAATTTATGTTGCCTGAACAATTGTAGGACCACTTGTAACTGATCTATATGTGTTGACCAGGAAGAGCTATAGACCAATATGTCATCAAAGAAAACCAGAACAAATTTTCTTAACAGTCCTTGAAATACCTCATTCATCAGACTTTGAAAGGTTGCAGGGGCATTTGTAAGGCCAAATGGCATAACCAGCCATTCGTAGTGTCCTTGATGTATTCTGAATGTTGTCTTGTGTCTATCCTCCGAATTAACCAAGATTTGGTGGTAACCCGATCACAAATCTAGTTTTGAGAAAAATTGAGCACCAAATAGTTCATCTATGAGTTCATCAATTGTTGGAATGGGAAAGCTATCCTTGATTGTTATAGCATTTAATGCTCTATAGTCAGTACAAAATCTCCATGTTCCATCCTTCTTCTTAACTAAGATGATAAGAGATGAGAAAGGGCTCGTGCTAGGCATAATAATCCCTTTATTCAACATATTCTGCACCATGACCTCTATCTGCTGTTTTTGGTTGTGTGGATATCTATAAGGCCTCACCTTGACAGGCCCCATGCCCGGCTGTAAGGGAATTGAATGATCGTGAGATCTAGTAGGAGGTAAACTTGTAAGCACCTCAAAAACATCTTTATAAGCATGTAGTAAAACAACCAATTCAGGTTCCATATTAGGGGGTAACTCTAGCCACTTATCCTCCGGAACATCTGGATGTTCCACTTTCATTGTATAAATTTCAGATATAGCATTTGTATGACACATTCTCCGCAAATGACTAAATTGTGCTTGACTTGGAAGTCGAGGCCTCTCTCCATGCAAGGTAATGAAACGATTGCCCAAGAAGAATTTTACTGTCAAAGTGCTATAGTCTGAAATGTAGGGACCTAATGTTGCCAACCATTCAGCTCCTAACACCAAGTCTGCTCCGGACACATGTAACAAATAAACTGGAAGCTTTAGGGAATGCCCTTGGATTTTCACCTCTAATTCTCTGATCCAGCCTTCTACAGATAAGGCAGCTCCATTACCAACCACAACCTGCATATGTTGAATAGGTTCCACAGGTAATTTGAGGCAGTGAGCCAATCTTGGTTGCAAAAAATTATCTGAACTTCCACCATCTAATAAAACTTGAACTGTCATACCATTTATCACTCCTTGAAACTTCATAGTACCAAGGCCAGAAGAACCATTCAAGGCATTGTAAGATAAATGATGCTCCTGTGTAGCATTACTCTGAGGTTCAGAAACTTGGTCTGGTGGCTCAATTTTAGGGTCCAGAACATCTTCTTCTTCCATATGTAACCAGAGGTATTGTTTATTAGGACACCGATGATTAGGAGAAAACTTTTCATCACATGTATAGCATAATCTTTTTTCACGTCTCAACAACATTTCTACAGGGGAGATTTTTTTTTACAGGGGTAGGTTTCTGTATGTTTGTTATGGGGTTTGTGTTTGGACTTGGTTTGGGTAAAAGGGGTGGAAGGTTGGTGGTTTTCAATGTCTATGATAGTGGTTGATTATAAGTGGATGATTGATTTTTGGTGAAATTGGTGGAGTGGTATGGTTTGGCTTTAACAAGGTATTTTTCTTCATATAGCTTGGTTAACGAGACTGAATGGATGAAAGTTGTAGGACCTTGAGCTATAACATCCCTTCGAATATCCGGTTTAAGACCACCAATGAAGCAGTCCAAAAGAACATCAGCAGTGAGGTCGGTGACTCGATTAGCTAATGTTGTAAATTGAATATAATAATCTTGAACACTTGTAACTTGAGTAAACTTAAACAAGTTAGATCTAGGACATTCATAAGGAGAAGGACCAAACACTAATTCAAGTGCTCTGGTGAATCCTATCCAGGATTGAAAAGGATTATTTCGAGCCATCATTTGGAACCATGGGACCACTTCTTTATCAAGATGAATTGCAACAATTGTAAGTTGTTGATCATCAGGAGTATTATAGTAATTGAAAAACTGTTCAGCTTTGAAGATCCATTGGAGCACATCGGTACCATCAAAACGGGGAAAATCGAGTTTCACGTTACGAACCTGAAATGGTTGCGTCTCAACTGCAACTTCTATGGTTTCAAATCGAGCATTACTCTCTTTGTCCTTAGACTCCATGATCTCCATAATACGCTTGATATTCGCCGTAAGCTCCTTCAAACGTGTATTCTCAGCCATTTTTCGAGATGAAAGCACCAATTTGTTATATGTAATAATAAACAGCAGCACCAGTATGAATGAAACACTGTTTGTATTATATCAGAATGGGTTTCTTACAATGGAATTGAAAAGAAAGACTGTATAACAGCTTCACAGAACAATAGAAGAAGTTCCCTTATCAGGGCCTAGAGAGAAGGAAGGGCAATCTCCAAGATTCTTCACACCCCCTTTCTATAGTCGAATAGCTATATATTAGACCCTGCCCACACAAATTCCTTCAAGCGAGAGTTAGTTATTTTGATCCTATCACTCCTTCTCAGATTTTGCACATCAGCTGCCACCTGTCCTCCAGGCCTTGCATCTTGTGATTCTACCATTTCCTCATTTGCCCCTTCTATATTTTTATTTGTTACAGTGGTCATGTGATTTTTTTTAAATGAACATATAATTATTAATTAACTTTTAATCTAAACCATTTATGTATGGTTGTCTGATTTGAATTTACTTCTCTCACTCAAATAAGATTGACCCTCTAATTAGATACATCCCCTTTGGTTAAAAGTATGTATATTCAACTTTATTTAATAATTTTGGGATCTTATTTTGTAAAGTGGAGAGTGAGACAGAATAAAAATATGTGTAAAGGAGTATATTATGATTAAGTGTGAAAAAATAAAAGTTGTTTCGAGGTAAAATATGTTTTTTATATCCCTATATTTTTTGTCAACTTTGGTATTCGTCTCTGACTTTTAAAACATTTGATTTATATCCTTATACTTTAAAAGTACTTTAATCGTAGTCCCTAACATTAATTAGCTTGATTAGTTGTTGATATGTCTAATAGACTTTCATATTATCCTTTAGTGTTTAATCTCATTTAATCCATCTGGATGTTTAATCCATTTATTAAACAATTAAATTCAATAACAACTTAGTATAGCTAATCGATGTTAGTGACTATGATTAAGGTAGGTTAAAAACATAAGGATATAAAAGAAAGATTTTAAAAAATAAAAAACAAAGACCAGAGTTGATAAAAAAAAATGTAAGAACAAAAAAACATATTTTTACCTTGTTTTTATAAAGGTGTCGTATGAAAGTCAATGCCTACCACCAATATCCGTCAAATCAAATGAAACTCAAACTAAAGGCAACTTCTAGTTGACCAAAAAACAAACCAAATACAAGCAATCCTTTATGCTTTATTTGGTAGTAATAGAGAAATAGGGAAGAGAGAAATAGGGAAGAAAGAAGTAGAAAAGAGAGAAATAGGGAAGAGATAGAGGAGAATTTTAGGTTGTTTGGTGTGAGAGAAATAAGTGTGAAATGAGAGAAATATATTTTTAAGTTGTTTGGTGTGAGAGAAATATGTGTGAAATGGAAGAGAAATAGGTGAAATTTAAGAGAGTAATGCATTTCTCTCCTATTTCTCTACAAATTTGGAGAGAAATACAAAGTTAGTGAGACCCACAACTTTTTGGCATTTCTCTCCTACTTCCCTTCTCCACCAAACAAGAAAAGTTGTCAACTTCTCTCCCACTTCTCTCCCTCCTCCCTATTTCTCCCCTACTTCTATGCAACCTTCTATGCAACCAAACAAAGGCTTAATCAGCTTAACAAAGCCATGGTAACAAAATTGTATTAGAATCAAAGCATATATCTTAAAAGGTCAAAATTACGTATTACTTTTTTTGCTATTCACGAAGCAAATCAGCTAGAAAGCCAAGGGCTTGTATTCTTCATTTATACTACGACGGAAACATCAAGTAATCGCATGTTTTATAAAATCCAATGTTAAGTACTGTTAAACTGGATCCCCATTAATTCAAACATGTAATAAAATGATAAAAATACGTAAATCATACCGATTGAACAATGGAAAACACTCAGTAAATAGGGAGAAGAGAACAATATGGTGACCCAAATGCACAATAAAACCATATAACAATTTCATGAGCAAAAATGGTAGAAAGGAGAACAAGACAACCCGATAAGAAAAGGACCAGCTAGGAGAATAACAATCACAGCCAAGAAATCATTAGACATTTTCGCTAAACATGACATGAATGGATGTCCACTTCATTTGCTGCAATTACAAGCTCTTTGTACCCCCGATTATACAATTATACCCTTTTTCTTAAAAATGAAGATAACATTTTCGTTACTATATGTCTTATAGTTGTAATTGAGGAACTTTTCAAATCATATCCATCAAGCAACAAGCCAACCCATTTAATTAATGAACCAACAAAAACCAAATTTCAATATGACAGAGCCACTTGTTGTAGGCTAACGGGAAATGAGAATGGAGATAGGTCATCTTGAACAGCAAGAAAAATAACTTTGGTTTTGTTTGGATGTAGCGGCCCCATTATTAACAAGGCTCACCCTGTTGACAGATAATTCAGCTTTGTAGGTGTCTGAGTTGAGTACCTTCCTGCTGACGTTGTTGTATATCTCTCGAATAACCATCTCAAAAGCCGTCTTAACGTTTGTGGCGTCTAAGGCAGAGGTTTCCATGAAAAACAAACCTTCCGATTCTGCAAGGCTTTTCCCTTCCTCCACGCTCACCGCCCTGATATTCTCCAAATCACATTTGTTCCCCACTAGCATCATTGCCACAGTTGTGTCACAATGAGCTGCATCCACAAATTTCAAAATTTGAAAGCGTGAAGTGAGATTTCCAGACAAAATAGAAAATGATTGAATCTTCTTCTATAACCAATAATCATTTAGTCAGTCAGTAGTTCATGTGTGTTTAGTTTGGTTTTAGTTTGGCGTTGAAACCAATAAAATTTAAGAGATTGGATTCTCAATCGCAATTATTTTTAGCGAAACATGAGATTAATACGTTTCAATGCTAAATCGAATGTGAATTTCACTACGAATACTTAAGATTGCTCCTAGGTTAACCTGTGAAGATGAAAAATGCCACAACTCGTGCAGACACTAGAATAACAGGTCCACAGATACGCTATAAATGGAAGAGCAGGTTCCAATGAAAGAAATTAACAGCAAACATTATCAAAGCTAGGTATAGATAATATATATCCTTTACAATAGTTGCATGAGGATGAGGACATACATGTTCAAACTAAACCATGTTAAAGTAATAAAGGTGACTCAGAAAATGCACATAGTAAAGAGAGAATTGAAAAGGTCACAGATCCAAAAGCATTAGCACTATGAGATCAGAATCAGACACTAGAAATAAAAGGCAAAGAAGAATTCAATTCAAGTGAATTAATGAGAAAAGGATCAGATCTAGAAGAAGGGTAGGGGATAAAGAAGTTACTGACTCTTGAGCTCGTCGAGCCAGCGACCGACGCTATCGAAAGTAGTCCTGCGGCTAATATCGTAGACAATGAGAGCACCGACAGCGCCCCTGTAGTAGGCAGAGGTGACGGCACGGAAGCGTTCTTGGCCGGCGGTGTCCCAAATCTGAGCCTTAACTTCCTTGGAATCGATTTCCAAGCTTTGCGTCTGGAACTCGACCCCTATGGTGGCCTTGGAGTGCATGTTGAACTCGTTCCGAGCGTACCGAGAGAGCAAGTTCGATTTCCCCACCGCCGAGTCGCCAATTATGACGATCTTGAAAAGGTACTCTTCTCCTCCTTCATCCTCCGAACTAGACATTGTTCGATTTCGAGGACTGAAGAACTGTTACAATCACAATCGAGAAGCAGAAAGAGAGAAAAAGAGATTTTAGAGTGGAGATGGAGAGGGAGAGGGAGGCGTGCTTCGCTGTGATGAATGATAGATAGAGATAGACAGCGCACAACCTGGCCTCGACAATCTGCGATTCTAGTGCTACTTACTCAGTGCATTCTTTACCCATTTCGCCTCACTTTCTCTATTATTATTTTTTTTTTAAAAAAAGAAACGTATTGATTCATAGAAATAATTACAGTAAATTATCACTTTCGCTGGAATTTCAATTTTTTGTCATTCACTTTTCTAAAATAGCACTTTAATTCCTGACTTTATTAAAAAATGCACTTTAGTCCTTAACTTTATTAAAAAAACATACACTTTAATCTCTAATTTAGGGACTAAAGTGTCATTTTTTAATAAAGTCAGGGACTAAAGTGCTATTTTGAAAAAGTCAGGGACAAAACTGCAAAACGCAATAAAAGTTGAGGACAGAAGTGCTAGTGTTAAGTTAGAGAGAGAGGGGGAAAATGAGAGAGAGAGAGAAAAATATGAAATGAATATTCTCTACTATCTAAAACAATAATTACACAGAATATATATACAAACAAACACAAATGGGCTTATAGGCCCAATATACTAATATACATCAACAACTAGTTTACTCGAACTAATTCTATTGTACCTCTATTTTAAATTTAATTTTCATTTAGGTAGCGTTACAGAACGGGACATATATGTTTTATTCTATGTTTGGTGTATTTTAAAAGTAGAACATAACAAGACATATCAATAAAAGAATAGAACACTTTGGTTCTATTAAAAAAGGTGGAACCAAAGCGAACAAAATAGAACACTCATTATTAATTTTTGATTGACAAAACTACCACCGAATCTCATAACCTTCTTCCCAAAACTGTTATTCCCCCACTCTCACCTAACACATTTTACCATCACCATTATCGCTTGCCACCCTACACCGCCACCGCTGTCACCACCACCACCACTGTTGCTGCCGTAATTGCCACCATCATCGCCACCGCCGCGACCTTTGTCGCTGCTGCCGCCACCACCTAACATATTTTACCACCACAATCGTCGATCGACACCCTACACCACCATCGTCGTCGCCACCACCATCGTCGTTGCCGTTGTTGCCGTCGCCACTGCCACCACCACTACAATTGTCATTTCCATCACCACAACCACCATTCCTGGCACCGTCGTCACTACCACCTAACACTTTTACCACCACCATTGTTGTTTGACACTCTATACCACCATCGTCATTGCCACCACCGCCGCCGCCACGGCCACTGCCATCGTCGTCGCCATCACCACCACCACCATCACCATCCTACACTCCCTACTACCATCGTCTAACACTTCCATATTAAATTTTTCAATATTTAATTAAATAATAAATAGGATAAGGATATATATGTAATTGGACACATATCATCTTATTCTGTTATGTATTTACCAAATACAATACATAAAATATTTTTTGTCCCGTTACATTATATTCTGTTCCATTCTATTTTATCCCATTTTGTTCATATACCAAACACTACCTTAATATTTTGCTTATAATTAAATTAAATATTCCCACATTATAAATAATTAGAAATTTATTTTATGTACTATTTTTTAGTATGTTTCGCTAGTCGTCTCATCTCTCCAAACTTGCGAATTTTTTTAAAAACAACTACTTATTGTTTTAATAAAATATACATTGGAATCGTAAAATTTGCAATTAATATCCAACCATGTACTTTCTCATTTTATAAATATGTTTTTATTTCATCTAATAAAGATATTAGAATTATATTTTGATCTCACATTGGATCTCATAGTTATCCCTTGATAGTAGCTCATTTAAGTGATTTCTTTATCTAATCTGATTTTAATAATATTGATTTTTGAAAAGCGCTAACAACACACTTTCTAACACACTCCTTGTGATTAGTTAAAATTCACATGGGTCTCATCACATTGGTAGTGAGACCCACATAATTTGGTAGGGGCCATATGAATTTTAACTACATGTACTGTGTTGGAAAGAATGTGTTAGAGAGTGTGTTGCCTAGCACTCATCTTGATTTTTATATATATTTAAAAAATGAATCATTTTAAAACCTTCATTCTATTCCTTTTGCTATGTTTGGTTTAAAAAGAAAAATAGGAAATAGAGAAATGGGGAAGAGAGAAAATGATAAGAAAATAGAGTAGATTTATAAGTTGTTCGGTATGAGAGAAATATGAGAGAAAGTGAATAAAAAGTAAATGATCTTTTCTTAGATAGACTAATATACCCCTGATATATAAATTAATAAAATATGTAATATATAAAAAAATAAAATCCCAAAATTTCCAACTCAGGTTTCTTGACCAACTTTTCTGTTCTGTTTCTTTGATTTTCCAATTCACCAAAAAAATGTTTCTTTGATTACCATAAAAAAAGTTTCTTAGCCCACAATGTATCTTTTTATTTATTTTTTTCACAGACAAAAATTAGAACCCAATTCTCATCTCTCTCAACCCAATTCTCATTTCATGTTTCATCTCCATCCACTCTACTGCAACTTCATCACCCTCCGTGTTCATCTCCTCAGGTCGAACTGTATAACCACACCACCTTCGTCATTTTCCTCAATTTTTACCACCTTCAATTTATCAAGTCTTTACCAACTTTAGAGCTCGTATCCTCCACTTGCGTTGTTTAGAGCCCCTATCCTCCAATTTATCAAGCCTTTGGTAGCACGCACCAACATTATCGACAAAGACAACCACCGCGTTGGAACGACATCCCATCGAAGCTTCTGGAAACAGATGATAAATTTATGAATGACCTTTATAATTAGCTTCGAAAGGGTATAATTGGAAATTAAAAAAATGTGCCTATTTATCCTCCATTTCTTCGCTATCTAGTGAAGATTATAAAAAGTGTGGGACCTGCGCTCTACAAAATTCTCTCTCGCCTATCTCTCTTTTAGGGTGTGTCTCTCTTTTAGGGTGTGTTTGGTGTATGAGAGAGAAATGAAGTAGAGAGAAATAAGGAAGAGAGAAATATGATAGAGAGTAGGGATGACAAAGTGGGTTGGGCACGGCGGGCCAGCCCGCCTAACCCGTAAAAAATGGCGGGGTGGGTTAGGTCCCTTCAGCCCACCAATCCACTCAGTCCGGCAGGCCAATAGGTGGGTCAGGGCGGGGCGGGGCGGCGGGTTGGCCCGTAGGGCTAGCCCGCCAAATTTAACAATTTTTAAACTCTTTTTTATTTATATTTAGTATTTAATTATAATAATTTCATAAATATTGAGGAAAAATATTATGTAAAGACAAAAAGTATAAATAATTTTTTAAAATTTTATTAAAATTCAAATTTATTATGTATTAGATTTATTTTAAATTTATTTTAATTTCTTATAATTTTTTGGGTGGGTCAGGCGGGCCGGCCCGCCATCTCGCCTTAAAACGGGGTGGGTTGTATATGTTGGCCCTTTTTTCTGCCGGGCCAACCCGCCCAGCCCCGTTTTTGGGCGGGCCGGGCCGGGCCTGCACACTTTGTCACCCCTAGTGGAGAGAAATAGTGAAGAAATTGGGTTGTTTGGTAGAAGAGAAATAGGGGTGAAATAGAGTGGAAATAGTACACTATTTCTCTCTCATCTTGTTTGGTATGAGAGAAATAGAAGAGAAATAGAGTGAAATATAATGTAAAATGAATTTCCACTATATTTCTCCTCTATTGAGGAGAGAAATTCTTTTAAGTGTGACCCACACCTTTACATTTCTCTCCTCTCTAATTTCTCTCCTAACAAACAAACAAAGATTCTTCTCTCCACTCTATTTCTTCTCCCTCCCCTCTATTTTCTGCTTTACCAAACACGGGGTAACGAGAGAGATTCTTAATTTCGTTCTTATCTCTCTTCCCACAATTTCTTTCTCTCTTATCTTTGCGCTCCAAACAATATGTTTGTGTTATAGTGGGACTCAAAAACTCTTTTTTGAAAGAAGATACAAGTTAGCAACATTTTTGTTGTGTTGGAGACGTCTGTATATATTGAAAGGCAACATTGTTCATTTGTTCTTTGTTTCTGTTATTTGATTTAGTATTTTTAAATTTGAATAATGAAAAAATTGAATATAGATTTCATATTATTTGGTTATATATATAATTTAATGGTTTAAATTGTGTTTCATAATCTGATTAATAAATTAATAAGTTAAGAAAAAGTAATTGAGTAATTTTTGCTCATTTTTGTTTCAGTTTTCATATTTTATTTTTGGGTTGATTAATATTACTGTTTTTAAATTGATAGATTCTTGATATTTTTTGTTTTAACTCTGTTTTAATTACTACAATCATTTTCAAAAAGTGTATGCCATTTATGAAAATTCATATTAGTCTTTCCTTAATTTATTTTTTAGTTGATTGATATTACTCTTTTTAAGTTAATTGATATTGATTTTCTTTCTTAAAACAATTCTGTTTGCTTTTAATTAATTATTTGAGTAAAAAAAGTTTTAAATCATGCATGCGATTTGATTTCTGGTCTGAGTGGCATTTTCTTCCAAGCAATTTCCAATGCCTATGGTGAAGAATCTGGGCGTGCTTCAGAGAGGCAAGGAAGGGAAGAAGGTTGAAAGTGCTTCTAGTGACACAAATTTTCAAGCTCTGAAGACTTATGGGCGAGATTTGGTTGAGCAAAGAGGAAAACTTGATCTAGTAATTGGGCGTGATGAAGAGATTAGAAGAGTTGTGAGGATTTTGTCCAGGAAGACTAAGAACAACCATATTCTTATAGGAGAGCCTGGTGTTGGTAAAACTGCTGTGGTGGAAGGCTTGGCACAAAGGATAGTTAGAGGGGATGTTCCTAACAATCTTTCTGATGTTAGGCTTATTGCATTGGATATGAGAGCACTAGCTGCTGGTGCAAAGTGCAAGGGGAGAATTTGAAGAGAGGTTGAAAGCGGTTTTGAAAGAAGTAGAGGATGCTGAAGGGAAAGTTATTCTCTTCATTGATGAAATTCACCTAGTTCTTGGTGCTGGTCGAACTGAGGGATCAATGGATGCTGCTAACCTCTTCAAACCTATGCTTGCTCGTGACCAACTTAGATGCATTGGTGCCATTACTCTTGAGGAATATAGGAAATATGTGGAGAAGGATGCTGCATTTGAAAGAAGGTTTCAACAGGTTTATGTGGCTGGACCTAGTGTGCCTGACACCATTAGCATTTTTCGTGGGTTAAAAGAGTGATATGAAGGTCATCATGGTGTGAGTATTCAAGATCTTGCTCTTGTTGTAGCAGCTCAATTGTCTAGTCGCTACATCACAGGTATACGTGTGATGGGTTTTTTCTTTCTTTTTCCCATTTAAGTTGAGTTATTTTTGTGTAAATGGTAATTCAACATTGTATATTTATATTTTCTTTGCTTGTTTAGGGCGTCATTTACCTGATAAGGCAATTGATTTAGTCGATGAAGCATGTGTAAATGTAAGAGTACAACTTGATAGTCAGCCTGTGGTGATTGATAAACTTGAAAGAAAGAGAATTCAATTAGAAGTGGAACTCCATGCTCTAGAGAACTTAATGTTGACAGAAACTATTGGACCATAGCAAATAGTCGAGGTTGTGAGCCGCTGGACTGGCATACCAGTGACAAGGTTTGGCCAAAATGAGAAGGAAAGGTTGATTGGACTTGGTGATAGATTGCACAAAAGAGATGTAGGACAAGACCAAGTAGTTAATGTTGTTGTTGAGGCTGTATTGAGATCAAGAGCTGGGCTGGGGAGACCTCAACAACCAACTGGCTCATTCCGATTTTTGGGTCCAACTGATGTTGGTAAAACTGAACTTGCAAAGGCTCATGCTGAGCAACTTTTTTATGATGAAAATCAGTTGGTGAGAATTGACATGTCAGAATACATGGAGCAGCACTCTGTCTCACGATTTATTGGTGCACCACCATAAAGGTAATGCCTCCGCCTCCAAATCTTGAGGGCAAATTCCACAGCCGCTAACTCTAAGTCATGGGTAGGGTAGTTCTCCTCATGGGGTCTCAACTGCCTAGAGGCATAGGCCACTACTTTCCTATCCTGCATCAACATACAACCGAGCCCCTTCCCAGAGGCATCACTATAGACCTCAAAGGTCTTGGACAAATCCGGTAACACAAGTACCGGGGCGGAGGTCAACCTCTCATTGAGCTCCAAAAAACTCCTCTCACATTTCTCGTCCCACACAAAGGCTTGACCCTTACGGGTCAATCTGGTGAGGGGCAAGGCTAGCTGGGAGAATCCCTTGCTTAATCTCCGGTAGTAGCCGGCCAATCCTAGGAAACTCCTAATTTCCATAATGGTCTTAGATTTTTCCTAATCAAGGATGGTTTCTACCTTGCTAGGGTCAACAGACACTCCTTCCCTAGAAATTACATGTCCTAAGAAATGGACCATGTCCATCCAAAACTCACACTTCTCTGGGTTGGCAAAACACGTCTTCTCTCTCAAAATCCTTATGGCAACCCTAAGGTACTGCTCATGTTCTTCTAAGCTACAGGAGTAGGTCAAGATGTCATCGATGAACACAAAGACAAATTGATCAAGGTAGGGTTGGAAAATCCGATTCATGTAATCCATGAATACAACAAGAGCATTGG
This sequence comes from Sesbania bispinosa, assembly GCA_026901365.1. Lineage (NCBI taxonomy): Eukaryota > Viridiplantae > Streptophyta > Magnoliopsida > Fabales > Fabaceae > Sesbania > Sesbania bispinosa. Next base: position 3,909,213 of record QLOH01000003.1, read on the forward strand.
TTAGGCCAAAAGTCATCACCAAATACTCGTAGTGCCCATATCTAGTCCTAAAGGCAGTGATAGCCGGATGGGTGTAGGATCTAGAATTGAGCAAAATCAACCGATTAGAATCACAATTAAGCAATTAATTGTGAAATATAGGTGCTGGAACAACAGCTATATTCATGCAAGAAAGTGAAGGAAAATGAGAGAAAATGAAAGAAAAAGTGGAGAGGAAGAAATGGGAAGGACGCCACTGAAGCAAGAATCCACTTGCAGCAGATAAGTCTAATGCCAGACGCCACTAATTCAGGAGAATTAGATAAGTCTCAGTATGGTTTGAGCAACGACCACCAAGCCTCACTCAACTCACAAAGGGAGGAGAAAATTTGGCATAATGCCTTTACTTCAAAATTCAATGTGTCAATACAAAGAGAGGGCCTCCCTATTTATAGGGGGAAGGGGGCGGCCACATGGAAGAGAAAAAAGGAAAAATAAAAGGATGGGTGAAAACACTCCTAAGTGGGATTTGAACCCATGATCCCAAGGCTTATGGCTAAGCTAAGTCTTAAGCCAATAAAGCCATAAATGTAGCGCCCAAAATTAAGGAGAAAATGAAAGATGAGTAAAATTCTATCCCATGTGGGAATTGAACCCAAGACTCCTAAGCCTTTTAGCAAGGCAACCTACTAACCACTAAACTCATACCATAAGCGCCCAACTAGGATGAATTAAAAAGGAAAATTACAAAAAATAAAAAAGAAAATACAAGAGAGTCCTAATTAAGGGTGGTCCATAGGACAAGGGTCCTATCCAGGGTCAAGGTGTCCTTCTGTAGGGTAGTGACCTTTATTTTGTAGGGTAGTGACCCTTTATTTGTAGGACACTAATTTCTCCAACTCTTCCTTGCTTGAAGCTCAGGCTTGAAGTTGGTGCATATCCTTCAATGTAGGTTTTGCAGGTCCAAGCTTCTAGCAGTGTGCCATCATTCCCTCCCCCTTGAAAAGGATTTGACCTCAAATCTGAAAATTCAAAAAAGAGGCATAAGAATAATGAACTGGGCAGAAGAAGGAGATGGATGACAAATTTCAGGAAGTAAGAAGGTACTTCCCTTAGTCTTTAGAGAGTAGAGTCAGAGATCCACAAGTTGAACATCTTCCTTGAGCCTAGACAACAAGAAGAAGACCCATAAGTATTATTCCCAAGCAAGCAAAGTGAAGGGTTATAACAGAAATATTTGGGAATCATAAAGATTAGCAAAAGAAAATCATATGAGATGAACAAGAGGTGTTTGATATAAGGGTTAAAAAACTCCCTAAATGAAGAATGAACCATCTTGTCCATGGACGCTGTGGATTTAGATCTTGGGTCAAAGACTAATCTTTTGAAGCCTTCCCTTGCAAGTAAGAGAAGTAAGTGGTCATGGAGAAGGCTTCGGAAATTAATTCCACATAAGTACAAAATGTGTTTCAATGTGCAACATTCATAAAAAATTCTACACTATGTTCCCAATTAAATGCACAAGTGAAACTATGTGGCATAAATGTCTTAATATCTTTCAATAACATCCCAACATGCCCTACAACTCTACCACATGCATCTTGCTTAGGAGCATATCGCACATGATTATGCCATGGATCATTTTTACAACTTATTTCAAGAGGCTTATCAATATGAATGTACTTACTCAAATAGAAAGATGATATCACCTTAAAAGTATCATGATATTGCATGCAAGGTGAAACAATTAAGGATTCATAATGAGTAAGCATGTAAGGCATATCAACATGTGATGCGTTTGTCATACAAGTGTTTTTACATGTGATACCCCTAATCAAAATTTCATCCTTTTCCATGACTAGTTTAAGAGTATTATACACATCTTCATGAGATAAAAAGATTAATATAGAATGTGTATGCAAGTCATGTATACAAACCAATTGTTTTTGCATATCCAATCTATCATGCAAGACATTCAAGTCAACATGTCTAAATGGATTGGGTAAACATGCATTTTCAAAAGGTTTCATGGTACTCTCAAACTGAGTTGGCTCTTCTAAGCATGCAATAGGTTTCAAAGCATCATCAAAATTGTTAAATTCTTTTGGACAAGTATTGCTTTGTGGCATATAATTGTGCATAGAAAGAGGCATGTCATGCATAAAGAAAGTTAGTCTAGGAAACTCCCTTTCAACCACTTGAATTGTCCTTTTTGCAACACTTGAAGTACTTGTCATTAACCTATTCATGTCTTAACACAAAGGGTTAGTGTGATACCCCTAGCTACCACTAAAAGTACCACATGCATTACACGTGACCAACGAAGTAGAACGTCAAAAATGCGGAAGTTTTTTTTTTTTTTTAAAGGGTTTAGGTGTCATTGACCTATTATCTCTCTAGCTTTATTTTAAGTACTTATGAAATATCCTTTCCTTCACTTTCAAAAAAACTTATCTTTCCGTAAGCGTCGAAAGAATTAACACCTTACGCGCATCCACAACATACACATGGTTAAAGACCTTGAGAGAACATAAAACAGTGTGACATAAATACATACATACATATTAAGTAGCATCGATGTACCTCTCGAATACCCACATGACCACCTTAAAACATGAGTTCCGGTAGTAAAATAAATGAGACCTCTAACAGAATACAAAAGAAGAGATTCCTAAATCAGAGCTGCGTACTACCTAGACTCAACACAACCTAGTCCTTTTCAGGTACAAGAGGAAGTCTGGGGTGCGTGATGGTGACACAAACTCCCCCCATAGAACTCACACATGCGCGGGATGCCCGTCACCTTCCGGGTGCCCTTGGCAACCATCTGATTCGCTCCTGCATCGACGTCATGACGGAAGTCCTCGATACCGACTGTCAACGTTACGAGAAGAACATAGAAAGAAGAGATAGAAAAGAAGGGTGAGAACATCGCATGAACTCACAGCATGTAGGATACAGCAAACTAGAGCACACACACAGAGGCAATCCACACAGTCGAATCAATAAGCAATCACGACATCTCATCATGGTGTACTCATATGAACGCAACTTTTACTATTATAATGCAATATCTAATGCATGCGGGCCCAGGGAAACATCACCATAGGCAGAGCACATAGCAGCTGCCCGACCATATATACACAGCACGTCAGGAGTTAGAGTCTGTACTAGCATTGGTACAAAGAGCATTGCTCATAAAGTTTGGCCAAATAAATTTAAGCGTTCTTCCAGACAATCTCAACTGACCATGAAAACTTGAGAGCGACAGGATAGTCAAGCCTGTACCCCGTTTACACGACAGTAGGGGGCGAGCCTACGTCACTTGTGCCATTTCGGGACCTGACTATCCTCAGGGCTGGCATCCCACTCGAGGACCCTCTGGCGTTCTTTGCAAAACCCAGTGCCCAGTCCCTACCAGTTTCACACCGTACCGAGTGTTACTGCTATATAGGTTGTAAGGTTTTAAACCTCGAACATCAACGACGCTTCATGATGCATGTCACACAACAATTCTCACAACATTCACATCCTTACAGACAAAACCCATTCAACGTCTTTCCTTCACAAGGAAAGCCAAACCGCACTCTCTAGCCAAGCTTCTCAAGTTTTATGTAGAAAGAGTGTGTTGGTTATAGTCTTTTAAGGTAGTTTGTACTAATGTTCTTGATAATCATGTCCACTTAAGTCCTATAATTTACTAAAACTTATGATTGTATCTTATGGATGGTATTACTTATCTTAATTCTCCTTGTATGACTAATTAAGATTTGGTTTAACTTTTAATCTTAACTGGTCTTCATCAACTGGATTACAATTAATCTTAATCCCCTTTAATTAAGTCTTAATCCTTACTTAAGATCCTAATTAATTCTTAATCATCCCTTAATCTCTTCCTTAATCTTGGATTAGGACTTTTAATTATGTTTGATTAAGTTTAATCATAATTAATTAGTTCTTAATCATCATTATTGGTTAATTACTTAATTAATACTTTCATTAAGGTTAATTAACTTTAGACTTAATTAATCATTCTTTACTTAATCGACTTAAGTGAATTAGGTTGATTAACTTAGGTAATTAAATTAGTTAAGCCCACTAATTAATCCTAAGTTTTAACTTTTAATTACTTGGATCAGAGTTGAAGTCCAACTCCAGTCTAACTTTTAATTTCATAATCTAATCTTGATTGACTTTTAATGAGTCTTTAACTCCTTTTCTTAAAGGTTTTTAGACTTAAATTAAAAGCCTAAAGGTTTTATAACTCTTAGGAACTTATTTTTAGTCATGGTAACCTAAAATATTGACCTTTAAGTTGACTTTTACTTGGTTGGAATTGGAAATCCGAATTTGTTTTATTTATTTTTAAAGACTTATTCTTAATTGCACTTTAGTCCTTTTACTTGTAAAATTGCTTCTTAGTCCTTTTGGACCACCAAAGCCCATAAACATGTTTTTAACATACCCTTGACCTTTTTAAGATCAAAAAGGTATTCTTGATGAGTTTCATCAAGAACAACTCATGAACATCAAGAACAACTTGAATGTTCATCAAAACTTCAAATTTTTCACAACATCCAATCTTCACCAAAACTTCACACATTCATCAACAAACAATCTAAATGCCAAATATCATACCAATCCACTCAAAATCATCAAAATACACATTAAAGTTCATAACTCCATTTTCAAGCTCATAAACACTATTTCTCAAAGATCAATCATCCAAAACAATTGTATACCTTCAACCAACTTCATGCATGTTCATAGATTCATCATACAAACACATTCCAAGCACCAAAAAAATTTTGAAACACATGCAGCCCCAAAATCCCTCAAGGCCGAGAGCTATTAAAGGAAAAAGGGGAAAATTTTTCCAAAATTGTTTCTTGGCTTGCATGCACCAACAATCACAATCCAAGCACATTCCAAGCATCAAAACAAACTTAAAAACATGTAAACAACCCAGCTCCAAGAATCCAAAACGTTTGCTCAAAGAAAAGCTCAAAAAGTGATTTTTTTCAAGGAGAACAAGAGTAAAAACAAGGATTTTAAGGGCAAATCCTTGACTCTAGTTACCAATCCTACTAGAGTTCAAGTTCTCCCCCCCTTTACCTCAAATTTCCAAGAAAATGAGTGCAGAATTCTGGTCCCAAAACAGCCCCCAAAGATGCCTCCTTTAGTCACCAACAAGGATTTTTCAAGGCTAGAAGGCTTAGAAATGGAAGCTTTGGTTCAAAGATGGAACCTTGGCTTGATTGTGTTTAAGGAAGGATGAAAATTTTTGGGAGAAAAATGATGGAGAGTTCACGGCTTCAAGAGGAAGAGAAAGAGAGAAATGAGAGAAAAATTTCAAGTTTGCATGTGTGGAAGAAAAGGAAGAATAAGTGGTTTTAGTGTTAAAATGCCATAAATGCCTACACTTGACACATGTCTTGTGAAAAGGAAGGAAAAATACAAGTGTCTCTCATGCACCATGCCTACACATGCACGGCTTCTAGAAGGAGGAAAGGAAGAGTTGTGCAAATTTTTCTGGCCCGGATCAAGAGTATTCGGGCCCGGTTCAAGGGACAGGAGGGGCAAAAAGGTCATTTTCGCAGAAAAACCCCAAAAATTCCCAGAAATTCCCTAAAAATAGGAAATTAAATTCTAAATCCAAAAATATAAATTTTGGTGATTAAAAATAATTTTAACCATTCAATAAAACACGAAATGCGGTAAAACGGTAAGAAGCGGGCGTTACAGTAAACGGAGAGAGAAAATTAAGGTTTTAATTACAAAGATTGTATAGAATTATAAATATCATTTTAAATCATCTTTTAAGGTTCAAAATATATTTTCCATATTTTTCTACAATTATTTTTTATGCTGGCTATGGTTATATTGTTAACTGGGGGCATTTTGATCTTTTTGCCCAGAAGTGTTAGAAAAATTCTAAATTATTTTCTAAAACTCATCACTAATTATATTAAGAGTATTTTGAATAAAGGTATAGATACCTTAGAGTTTTAGCTATTTTTAATAATTATATCTATATTTTCCTTAACTGTATAATTACTAAAGGTATCTTAGGTTATTTTCTCAAACACCTCTCTAAAGAAATTTACTCATAATTGTGGTTGGGTATTATAAATTTGGCTGTCTATTAAAAGCTACTAAATACTTTATAATTAAATGATTATTACTATTTTAAAATTTTCTTTATTCTATTTATACACCAGTAAGAAAATTTGCGGGTGTTACAGTTAGCATTTACTTGTTGATTTAATGGAATTGGTTGCTTCCCTAAGTTTTCTTTGTCTTTCTTTTCTTCTTTTTGCACTCCTTCTACCTCCTTTTCTTTTCCTCTCTTAAGCCCTTCTTCTTCCCTTTCTAATTGTTCCTTTTTTTCTCTCATTTTCCTTCACTTTCTTGCGTGAATATAGCTGCTGTTCCAGCACCTATATTTCGCAATTAATTGCTTAATCCTCTAAGCTGATCTAGGAGGTAATCTATCCTGGGTAAGGGATACTTATTCTTAATGTTAACCTTGTTTAGCTACCTATAGTCTACACACGACCTCATACTCCCATTCTTATTTTTCACTAAGAGCACTGGCGCTCCCCAGGGTGATACACTAGGCCTAATGAACCTCTTGGATACAAGGTCTCCTAATTAAGTCTTAAGCTCACTAATATCTAGTGGGGACATCCTATAGGGTGCCTTGGAAATGGGCCCTATGCCCCATACCAAGTCAATGGTAAACTCTATCTCTCGGTCCGGAGGCAAAGTGGTTACCTCACTAGGGAAAACATCTTGAAACTCCCTATCCGGTTCTACGCTGCTTAGATCAACACCAGATTCTAGAGTTGAGGAAAGTAATAAAATAAAACATCTACTCCCATTATTCAGACATTTAGACACTTGGGTAACACTGGACAATGGTGTTGGTGGTTTCTTCCCCAAAAGAGGAGGGAGAACTGGGAATACAACCTCTTTATTGAAACAATCGAGCATAACCTAGTGCTGGGACAACCAGTTCATGTCGAGGATTATATCTATGCCCCTCAAAGGCAAACAAATCAAATCAACCTCAAAGGTTTTCCCTTGTATAATAATGAGGCATCTAGAACACACAAGGGAAGTGGGAATTGCCTCCTTGGCTGGGGTGATTACATTTAAGTTATAGGGTAAAGGGGTAGCATGCAATTTCAAGTTCTTCACACAATCATAAGAAATGAAAGAATGACTAGCTCCCGAATCATAAAGTACGATTACAGGGATACCTCCTAAAGTACATGTACCTCTAATCAGATTATCGGTCGAAGCAGCTGTCTCGGCACTAAGGGTGTAAACTCTCCCGGTGGCTTGGGGTTTAGGAGCTTCCTTCCTCTTCGGACACTCGTGTCGCATGTGACCTGGTTCCTTACAAAATAAACAAAGACACTGGCACGTCAAGCACTCACCCCCGTGGTTCTTGCCACACTTGGGGCAAGTGGGAATACTAGGAGCGGAGGGGAGTGCAAGTTGCTTGCCCTTGCCTCCCTGAAATGGTGCCCGGGTGTTCTTCCCTGTAGGTGTCTCCTCCCGCTTTCTCTTACCATCCACCCAAGTCCTGGTAATGGGCTTAGGTGCCTCCTCCACCAAGCTTTGTTCCACCACCAGGCATTTAGTGACCAAAGTGGGGAACTCTTTTAGCTGGAAAGCGGCCACCACCTTCTTGATCTCGAGCTTGAGGCTGGACTCAAAGTGGGAGCATTTCCAACCTTCATTAGGGTTAGCTTGAAGAGGGTGTGATATTTGGCGAGCTCTTCACATTTGGCCATATATTGGCCCACCGACATGTTGCCCTCCTTAAGCTGTAAGAACTCCATCTCCTTCTGTTTCCTGATTGGTTCCGGGAAATATTTCTCCAAGAAAAGCACCTGGAATCCATGCCAAGAGAAAAGTGTCCCTACTGCAGCTATCCCCAGTCTAGCACTCTTCCACCAGTTTTCCGCTTCACCTTGCATCATGTAGGTGGCAAAGCGGACCTTGAAGTCGTCTGAGCAGGCTATGACCTCAAATATTTTGTTCATGGCATTCAACCATGAGTTTGTCGCTTCTGGATCATAAGCTCCAGAGAAGGTTGAATGATGATGCTTCATGAACTTGGCCATCCCTTGAACAAAGGGGTCCATCACTACCACGGGGGGTGGCGGTGGTGTTCCCGAGGGTCGTCGGACTAGCTCCTAGAGCATGGGGCGTTGGCATTGGCTTGTTCCCTTGCCGCCGCCGTCTGCTCCCTTGCTGCAGCTGTCTGCTCTCCCATCATCTGAGACATCATCTGAAGTGCTACAACTACAGGGTCTGGGACTGAACCCTGGGGTGTAGAGGTTTGGGGGTTGACTCTGGGTCTACCTCTTCCTCGGCCAGCCATGACGTTCTAAACATCATTAATAAAACATCGAGGTGATCGGTCTCTCAATTTTATAATAATGTATAAAGATAATAGCTAACTTCAGAAGACAAACAATTCCACAGTCCAATTGGATTGAACTGCTCTGATACCAAAATGCAACGTCCTAATTTCTAATCCGAGGATTTAGTCCGTTGGAAACCAAATCCCGAATTTCTGAAATTATTTCGCGCCATTTAGATATTGGAAAGCATAATCATATATAAAGTTTATATGTCAATAGTGTTGATAAGTGCTTGAGTTTAGTGAAATATAGTGTTAATTGGAGCACTTTGAGCTTTTAATTGCATTGAATTATAACTCCAATTACCCTTTACTTGGTTGAATTTCAGTTTATTGTTAGCTTTAGTTTTATTTTGGAATTGGAGATTATTTTCATCTTGGTTGTGGACTTTTTATAGAGATTTGTAAAAGTTTTGTTGAGGACTAGTGAGCTTAAAGGAAGCCTAGAAAAAGAAATGAAATTTTGAAGCATTAGAGTCCTCGCTTAAGCAAAGGAATGCCTCGCTTGAGCAAGGAAAGCCTAGAAGCAAAATGGATTCTGCTTTGTTGCTCGCTCAAGCGAGGAATGCCTCGCTTGAGCGAGGACTCATTTGCTCATCACATCAGGGTTCTTCTTGCTTGAGCGAGAAAAGTTCCGCTTAAGCGAGACGCTACTTTTACAGAATTTGCGTGTGATAAAAAGGAAAAAAGAGGGAACTTTTGGTATTCTTTTTTCTCTTTTTGTTTTTTCTCTCCTTAGCAGTTGGGATTTTGGAAGAAAGCTCAGGGCACCATTCCATCTCTTCATTTTTTGGCTGTTATCTACCATGAGTGGCTAGTCTCTTCATCCGGGATTGAATGTAATCTTCGAACTCCGAAGTATTCCATTTATTTTTTTGTATAGTTTTTACTTTCCATTAACATTGGTAGTTTCATTTTGTACTTAACACTTGAATCTTTTAAATCAATAGTTTCTTGATTCCAAATATGAGTTTTGGATGGAAAGTATTGCTTGGATTTTGTTTTAAACATAACTACTCGATATATAAGTTGTTATTCTAGGAATAGATATCTATTTATCGATTACTCTTTGATACTTGTTCTTAATGCTGGAATGTTTGTTTTATATTTGAGGAATCGATATATAAATTAACTATTCTTAGGAATCATAGGTTTGAGGAATTAACCTATGAGATTTTAGTGTATTCCATCAATGTTAATGGAACAATGTTCTATACAGTAAACTATCACAATACAGAGAAGGGAGAATGATGAAGCTCAATCCCATTTTACCATTTATGAACTAAACACAATTTTACTGCTTTCATTTAGTATTACAACTGCCTTTATTTGTCTCTAATCAACAACCAACATGACAATGGAAACATTCCTATTGCAAATATATTTAGTGAACCATATTGTCGAGAATGAATAGTAGCTACGAGTTCCTCGTGGGTACGACAACCCTTTTTACTTTATTGTACTACAGTTGATTTTGGTACGTTTGTCAAAGAATCAACAAGTGTGCAAGAGTCCTAACAACATAAATGCTCAATAAACAAAAATTGGTTATTGTTTGAAACCTCAGGTGTTGTGCTCACATGTCCCTGAGCTAATTTATTTTGGATGCAGTCCCTAAACCAATTTTGAAAACATTAATAACAATTGAAACCAAAAAATGAAAAGACGAAAATTCTATGCCTATTTTTTTGTTTTATTTTTTATCTTTTATGATGTTCTCTTGCGACACTAACCAAAGTTATTTTCCTAATGATTAAATAAAACTCTCATACTACATATAGTTATTAACTAAAGTTTCTTTGGTGACTTTTGTATAGGAGTTTAATTAGTATACACATACAATATACAAGAGTTTTACACTATCATCTAATGATGTGTTGCCATATCATTTGAAATTTAGGATTGCAACAATGTGAGAAGGTGGGGATGAGTTGTTATGGTTCTAGATATAAAATAAATACGAATAATATATTTCAAACAAATTTGGGAGGAGGGATTTTGACACCCCCTTATTTTCCCTTTTTTCTCTTTCTAAAATTTAAACCAAATGAAGGAAACTTGATAAAAAATCTCTCCCCTCCATTTTCCTACAAACAATCATATAATTAGAGTTAATAATCTAACTTCATCTTCATGACAATTCTTTAATACTTTTATAAAGAGACAAACATATGTTTCGTACATCATACAAGTATTCTTTAATTTGTGTTAAATTTAAAAATATAAATAAAAAATGAAATAATACTTCAAATTACAAGAGAACAATATATATATATATATATCTTTTAAATTTAAATAAATAAGTAAATAAATATAGCAATTAAAATTTGGGAAAAAATAATGTAAAGTAATGATTTGATAGAAATTAATTTGAAGACACAAATAGTTAAGGTTTTTTAGGTACATGAGGTAAAGAAAGAAAAAATGCAAGAAGACAAAAAGAATCTCATTCCTTCAAATAGAAAGTCCACATATAATCAACTAGCAATAATATGGTAAGGTTTAAGGAGCATAATTCAAAATGCATAACCTTTCATCATTCTCAATTATCATCTTAGCTATATATAAAAGCATATGCATTGCAGTTTCTTTCTTGTAAGGTGTGAATGGGTGTTATGCCCCATTTTATGATTGATGATCTCTTTATTATTTTGGATGGTAGCAACATATTAATGGAGAAGTGGGACTTGACTTATTTCAAAAGAAAGAGCTTCTAATGAGATTAAGTAACAATCTACAATTCTAGGTCCTAAACTCCAAACAATTATAGGTGTGTGCAAAATGGTTAGGAACTTAACACTTTGATTATCCATAATACCAATATGCCCTTATGAAAGCCTTTCAATCATTACCCATCATGGTAAGGACTCCAAACAATATTGCATGTGAAATGAATGGAAGAGATGTGTATGAACTCCTCATTCTTTGAAATAAAAATACCCATAGAAAAGAAGGTTCTTGATTTGTCTAGACAAATTTCGAGCCCAAAGACTACACAATTTTTTTTGAAGAATATTAGATATCAAGCATACCTGAAATGTCTTGATTTTAATAAATAACATGTCATTCATAAAGTAAAAATGAGAGATCTAAGGTCCATATCTTTATAATTGCCTTGACATATTACAATTGATAAGACCTTCTAGATTTATGGGAATTGCAAATGTTTCCACGCATAAAATAACTAAGTATGGTTATATAGGGTTACCTTTGATGAGGACCTTGTTTTGAAGCAAAGGAAGGAGAACGACAACCATTCCAAGGGGTATATAATGATGAAGATGTTACACAACTTATAATGAGTTGAATTATAATGTAAGGAAAACCAAAACCCTCCATAAATTAACTTTATATAAATCTCCAACCTACCCTATTATAAGTCTTATTTAGGTCTAGCTTAAACACTAGTTCACCTTCCTTCTTTTTTTTAAACGTTGCATATGATAAATTACTTTATGCATGATGTGTAATATCATAATGTTGTTTATCATGTCATGACTAGGTATAAATCTTCTTTAAAAAAGGCCAATCATCTTATCCAAGAAGAGTCTCAAGTTATTAACAAGAACCTTGATAACAATCTTATGTAAATCGTTAATTAGGCTAATGACGTGAGGGTTAAATAGTTTACATAAGTTATTAATTTAAAACTCATTACCACCATTATACATTAAAAAAATATCTTGATTATTGATGTGAATTCCACTGGGTTAAAAAAAATAAAGAAGATGGTGACATGGCTTTTAATAAAGTCCAACTGTCATTAATTCCAAACTCCAATTGAAGACCAACCTAGAGGGAAGGGGGGCAGCCAAAGTTGGGGTGGCCAAGGAGGAGCTGCTGAATTATTTTCTTTGTTTTATGGCTTTCAATAAAATCATGTGACTGTTACAATCTACAATAATGTGGCTGATTGTTACACAAGAATATTGAAAAGAATTGAAGTTGCAACGGTTACAAGGAGACAAGGTATTAATTGCAAGGAAGTTACAAATTGAAGCACTTGTTGGGAGTTTCTCTTGGGCTATAATTTGCGGCTAACATGTGATCAAATTGGTTGATTCTCTAACCTACATTGGACGACCAACATGTGCATCAAAAGGGCTGATTCGTGATCATTAAAAAAGGTGACCAATATGTGATGAAATTGGTAGATTAAAGACCATTTATTTGGGCGACCAACACATGTTAATTGTTAATTATTTTCATTCATTTTGTAACTCATTTGGCTGAGTTATTTTGGTTAAATGGTGCGGCCAACATAGGATTAATTTGGCTGAGTTATGTTTCCTTAATTAAGGTTTTGATGATAAGTCACGTGGGTGTAAAAGGGAGGGGGACGGCTACATAGGTTATTTTAGACTATAGTTTTAATTATTTTCATTTTGTTGTTTCATGAATTTCTAGGAGTTACAAACTGGTTGTATTAGGTCATTGCATGGCTCACATGACACTATTAAAGGGGCGTGTAATGCATGCAAGAGGGTTAGAATGTTTATGCTAATTTTATCAATCAAAGAGAGTGTTTCTCTTATTTTTTTGCTTTGTCAAGAGTGAAGTTTATCAAAGGTTCTTCACCTTTGTATGTGTAATCTCAAGGACTTATCTTTCATCCTTGAAAGTGTGACGTCTATTAAATTTCATTCCATCTTTTTACTTTTTTCCATTTTCTTGTTTATACCATTTTCCAAATTTCTTACTTACGAGCATTCTAACCTAGATAGATCCGTAAAACGAATCCACCCCTCCGGATTCTCGTCAAATATTCACACATATTTCAAATAAGTTATCCTATGCATTTGCGAAAAATTTTAGAAGAATTTAAATTCTAAATAATCTTTATCTATTAAAAAACTGTCATTATAATATCCTATATTCCTTTGTATAAAGGACACATGTCTTAGTTATTATCAATTCATCTCTTCAATAAAAAGTTTGACATTTAAAAATATTAATTTAGTTAATATAATATACTTTTCCTAAAATAAAAAATTAGAAGCATAACAATATAAAAGTCTGTAATTTTTAATTTTTTTAAAATTAAATTAATTAAATGTTTTTATAATTTATAAATATTTATTATATTTAATATAAATAAATTTAAATAATAATTAAAGAAATTGAGAAATCAAAATTTTCTCTATTAAATGATTAGTTAAAAATAATATTAGTTTTATTTAATTAGTTAATCTATAAATTAAAAATACTACGTGTCCTGCAGCCCGCTATAAAAGAGAATCCGTTTGCCCCGAGTGAGGGAAAGACGTTGATTGATTCCTATGCGGGCGTATCAGATAAAAGCCCAAATGAATCGTGGGGGCATGATAAATTCAGTGCATCGTGGGGCACACCTTATGATAATTAATTAATTTTAATTAATATGCTATAAATAGAAAAATAGAAGGGGTAAACCGAGAAATTGGCATTATAGCTGCAGGTTAGTTGAGACTTGAGAGGAGAGTTGAGTACTTGTACTTGACTAGAAGTAGAGGTGAGGCAGTAAGTAATTTAGCGTGAATTGTATCTTTTATTCTTTGATCGTTGGTTGTTGATTGCTCCATGTTAGACAGAAGAAAAGATTATACATAACGCAAACAGTATTTATCACATTTCATCAGGTGGCTTCGTCTTCGCAACAAACAACAATGGCGTCGTCTTCTTCTCTTGGTCTGCGTCTGTCGCTGTTGGTGTTGCTGTTGTTTGGGATTGCGGCCAACGCTGACGATGCAAAACGCGACGACGACAGGGCTCCTAAGTCCGATTCCTGCAATAACCCCTTCCAATTGGTACTTTCATCAATTCAATTCAATTCGAATTCCACCTATTCTCGTTTCGTTTGTTGGATCTGGTGTTTGTTATTATCTTATCGCGGTGCAACTTTACAACATCTAATTTTCCCTTTTCAATCTTGTCTTATGTGTGTGTTACGGATTCACTTCTTAACTTTCACCATGCATCATTCATTGCCTATCATCTGTTTATTATTACAATTTGGTTCACTTTCACATCAGTCGCTACCAAAATCACAGTAACTGACACGACCACAATTGCAGGCTAAAGTGAAGAACTGGGTAGATGATGAGGAAGGCAATACTTATCATGGTATGACCGCAAGATTTGGCTCTTCATTGCCAGAGAAGGCTGAAAATAGTGTCAGAACTCCAGCTATTATTTCCAATCCTATAGACTGCTGTTCTACTTTAGCTTCAAAGGTTCTTTATTATTTCCCTTTTCTTTTATGGAAAATGCTAACGAGTAATCAAATATAGAAATGTTTCATTGGAGTGTGTAACATTACAGATACAATTAATGTTTTGATTTCCAATAAAAACCTTCTATTTATGGTGCCCTAAGAGCACTCGTTAGCAGGACCCTTCTTTTATTTATTCCTTTGGCACTCAGCTTGCCTCAATCAATGCTCTTGTGTTTTTACACTAATTAACAAATGAGTAGACTTTGCCTAAGGATCTCAATGAACGATGCTTCTTAATCTGGATTTATCCTCTTGATACACACCAAATTTCAGAAACATGATAAACTTTCTAACTTAATAAAGGAGCTCATTCATACTGTATGATGATTTCAAAAAAGTTTTCTTTTGCAGTCTCTCCACCTTCTGATGACTATTATATCTGATCGGAATTGGGGTATACTATACTTTATCAAGAAGCGTGTTGAGTGTGTTTTACATTCCCTATTTTGCAGTTAACAGGATCAATTGCTCTCTGTGTGCGTGGGGTTTGTGACTTCACAACTAAAGCTGCATTTGCACAGTCTGGCGGTGCTACTGGCATGTTGGTGATAAATGACGAAGAAGGTTCATTTTTCTGCTTCACATGCTATGTTTCCATTTTTTGTTTAATTTGTAGAGGGTCCTTAAGACTATGGCGTCATATTTTAGGCTTGTGACTTAGTCACTCGTATACAGACAGTCAGTGGTAAGGTGGGTTGCGCAGGCCCTATTCTAGACTGTGAAGCATATTCATGTATATTAAACTGTAGACAAAACCTGAATACATGGTTCAATATAACAGAAAGACAAAGTGACACTGCCCTTTTTACCCCCTTGCTCTCTTCTCAATTTATACTAACAATTAAATATCCAATAAATTTTTTAGCATTACAATTTACTAATTGAAACACAGTTTTCCTTGCAATTAATGACTTGTTCTATATTCTTTTATCTGCTTTTGTCAATGCAATTTTATAAGATCACATTTTGTCTGATATCTAACTATTTATTTTTGTCAGATCTCTTTGAGATGGTCTGCTCCAATAGCACTGAGGCAAACATTTCCATTCCAGTTGTGATGATAACAAAATCAGCAGGAGAAGCTCTCAACAAATCTTTATCATCTGGAAGTAGAGGTCAGGCCATCAATTCTTATAATTTATATTTGTACTATTATTGTCTTTGAGAAAGATATTTAGGCTTGTATTATTGTACATCTATTACACATTGTCACAAACTTATTAGATGCAAATAAATTTTTGTTTCTTTTTGGCCACAGTAAGACGGGTATGAGTCCCATAGAGATTCGGCCAAATAAGAGTATATAAACCGTAGGCAATCCTCACCCTACAAGCTAGCATTTGGGGTTGAGTTAGGTCCAATTCAAAATCTAAGAAATGCACCTATACATTCTCATACATCCTTTGAATAAATGAAAGGGAAAAATTATGGCTGGTTTTAGCAATAAAAGAATGCATGTTTATCCTAGATGTCAGGTTTATGGTTTACAGATGGTTAATTTTGAATTGTCTATTGCAGTGGAAATTTTGTTATATGCTCCACCTCGCCCGCTTGTAGACTTCTCAGCTGCATTTCTCTGGTTGATGGCTATTGGAACAATTGTATGCGCTTCACTTTGGTCAGATCTAACTACTCCTGAGAAATCTGATGAACGTTATAATAAATTGCGTCCCAAGGTTTTTCCTTGCAACCCTATATCAGCTTTAAAGTTTTTGATATGTATTTGAACATTTTTTGTGATGCCTTAAGACAGCACTTTTCTGGATGTGAGGACATGCTTTTGTCAAGCAAAAATCACCTAATATTTGAACAATGCTGTAATGTGAAATTTATAGTCACACTGACCTTGGCATGTGTACTAATCTGCATTTCCTTTTATTTTTTATTTCCCTTGTTATAGCCATTGATAATTTTATTAACTGTTACAAACTTTACAATGAAGTGATGGAGCATGTCTTCTTCCTTCCATTTTTCTTACTGATACAAATTTATTCAAGTCTGTTTTTAATACATCTTCAAGTGCATTACTTTGGACATATAATTTTTCCCCTTTTGCTAGGAATCTCCAAGTGCTGTAGCAGCAAAACGTGATTCTGATAAGGAAATTGTTAACATCAATTCAAAGGGTGCTATCATCTTTGTCATAACAGCATCTACCTTTCTTGTTCTGTTGTTCTTCTTCATGTCATCTTGGTTTATGTGGGTGCTGATTGTACTTTTCTGCATCGGTGGTATTGAGGTAATGTAGTTCATTCATTTGCATGAAGCGATTATTAGTTCCCAATCATCCATGATTACATCTACTGCCTATATATAAACTGAAAGTTTTTTATTAGCAATTCAAGTTTTTACATATACTAATCAAATTATACTAAATGAACCTTGTGGATTTCACACATATGTTATATAAAGGAAAGAAAGCAGAAGAAGAGAGCGGAAGTGTCTGAGTGAAAAGCTTTTAGAGCACAAATACCAGTACCATCATTATCAACATACACAATCAAAAGCTTTAAATTCCTCTGTGCATTAATTTAAGTATGTATTCATTTTCAGGGGATGCACAACTGTATAATAAGCCTCACTTTAAGGTACAACCAATCTCTCTCTCTCTCTCTCTCTCTGGGACAGAAAAAGAAATCAGTTTTCTTTCTGGATGCCATATGTTCTGTTAATTTCGCTCTGTCTCTGTCTCTTTTAATTTACATGTGAGCAGAAAATGCCAAAATTGTGGTCAGAAGACAGTGAATTTACCTCTGTTTGGGGAGACTTCTATTTTGTCGCTGTTAGTGTTTTTATTCTGTCTGGCATTTGCAATTTTCTGGGCTGCTACTCGACGGGAATCTTATTCATGGGTTGGACAAGATATTCTTGTAAGCTTCAAACTCTAGTACTTGCAAGATGGGTCTTTCCATTATCATTGCAGTTTCTAACTTCAAACTTACACTGTTTAAGATGCTTAGCATATGAAAGTCATTTTCATTTCTTAAAAGTTTACCATGAATACTGATTGTCATTTGAAGTTAAGAGGAAGCCAGGAACTTTGTATGAAGAACTAGAGCAGAAGTTCCAATTGATTCTAGTGTAGGTTTTCCTAGTGTTTATATGTGCACGTTTCCTGTTACACTTGCAAGCATTAAGCTGAATTTACTTAGATACATACATTTGCTCAGATGAGTGTATATATATAGAATATAAATAGGAGAAGAACATACATGTGTGTGTATGTAGAGAAATTACAAATAACAGGAATTCTTGGTATAATAAATTTTCTAGTTTAGGAACAAAGAATATATAAAGTGGTTACTCATAAACCATTCTTTGAAGTTTTAACATTGTTATCTACCTGAGTTGTCAAGTAGTTCATAAACTGGAGATATTTTGACCAATATTTCCCTTTTGTTATTTTCCCTATTCCTTTTCCTATTCTTCAAGTTAATTATTGTCAAATCATTGCATAATGTTTGTGAGTCCACACATGTGGGCCAAATACAACTTTGGGATCTTGGTTGGTTCCATGTTGAGCTTTCTGAAGCATTGCACTGGAAGGTGGTTTGTTATCTCAATTATGTTTGATACCATTAACTGATGCTGTACATTTATCTTTCACTGTGTTCTATTCACTTAAAACATTGCTTTGTTCTTAACAGGGAATCTGTTTGATGATAACAGTCTTGCAGTTGGCTCGATTACCTAATATTAAGGTACCTGAGTGGATTCCTCATGTCTACAGTAAATTAATAATTTTTCTTATACTTTGGTCTGTATCTATTATAACAGTTATAGTAATTTTCTTAAGCATTTGATATAATAGGTTGCAACTGTACTCCTTTGCTGTGCCTTTGTCTATGACATATTTTGGGTGTTCATATCTCCATTGATATTCCATGAGAGTGTCATGATTACAGTAAGTTTTTACTTTTACAAGCATTACATTAGTTCTACTTTAATTGTCTCAACTCAATTTGCATCTTTAAAGGTAGAGAAGTATAAGTACTTATATTCATTGACTTGATTAAAAAAGAAATTTCAGTAGCAAGTCAGAAAAGAAAGTAGAAACATGAACTCAGAGGACACGGTATCTTTTAAGCATAGCAAAAAAAGAAAAAAAATCTTACAGAAAAGTATAATAACATTTAGCTGATTAATATATAGATTTACATAACTGACAACTTGGAATGCAAGAGTAATTCAGTTAAGAGTAGAAGAGTTGACTAACATAGATATGTGGTAAATAATAAGACAGCTGCTCTGATAACACATTCTTTTTCAAATGTAATATGGTTATTGTTTGATTAAAAAAGAAGAGAAAATTGTGGTGTATCATAGTTTTGTGGCACTCTTATATGAGTTTTCTTTTTATAGGTTGCTGAAGGTGACAAGGCTGGTGGGGAAGCAGTTCCTATGCTTTTGAGATTTCCTCGTCTTTTTGATCCTTGGGGTGGTTATGACATGATTGGATTTGGAGATATCATCTTTCCTGGTTTGCTTGTTTCCTTTGCTCATAGGTACTTGATTCCTTATTTCCTCAACATCATATATAAATGCAAGGTTTCCAAAATTGAAGATGTTCTGAATGAATATTGTATATTTTGCCTACCAAAAGAAAAAAAAAAGAATAATGCATATTTGTAGTGATATTTGTTGAAGTGATTATAAAGTTTCATAGCTTTGTAATTTTTATTTGCCTTATTGCATTCCACTGGTATAGCTACTATATGGTTATATACACCATCTATATGGGCATAAGAATTAGATACATTAGTTTGAGTTTTGACAAAACGTCTCTATGAAATGCAGAGTTACTAGTGCTCTGCATTTTTTACTGGTATCCCATGATAAACATAATAAAAATGAAAATGAGAACTTTTTTACCATGCATGCAATATAAAAGGGAAAAGGCAGGTGGTATTGGAAAAAAGGATCAAGTTTGAAATTTTCCAAGTCTTTACATGCAGTATGAACAAATTAACCTCCAAAATTTCCCTAATGTTCAGGACTAAAAAGGAAAGGGAAAAACTAAATTTCTTTGGTTAATCTAATTGATTAAACTGTATGTTCATTTATTTGCCTTTTGAGCAATAAAAAGGCATACCATTGTCTATAAGAATATGAAATTAAATGATGATTAAGTTTAGATTTGCCTAACTTACAAAGCTACTTTCTTGTATAGTTGTATTGTATGAATTTATACTTATAGTAATAGGAATAAGTGAAATAAATGAACTTGTATCCAATAAACTATCTAGCTTGAGTTCCTTTTTCACTGCATAAAATAAATTATAATGGTCTCAAAAACCAACTCTCCCAAAAGATAAAGCTTAAGCTAGCAGTTGAAGACATATCAATGATTTTATATCTAACACACCCCTCAAGTGAGGACAATGCTCAGACCCATTTACATTGTGTTAAAATTCAAATTTTATTAACAAAAATAAAAGTGGTAAGTGGGTTATACAAGTTCTAATAGACTAATACTATGTCAAGGATCAATTTTCTCAAAAGTTTGAGCTATTATGCGGAAGGTTCATAAATGGTCTTTTATCAGTATGGATGAAACATTTACTTGATGAACATGGAAATTTGAATTCAAAAGCATTTCTGCCCACGACACTTGTGTGACAACCAAGCTGCTCTATTCTTGTATTTCATGAAAGCACATAGTATATTGATGCTTGTTGTCACTTTGTGGGTGAGAAGATTCAGCAAGGTCCTATCATTACTTGACACATGCAGACTTGAGAACTTTTACAGACATCTTTACTAAAGTCCTGAAACAGAATAGATATTATTTGTAACAAGTTGAGAATGATTAACCTGTATGCTGCAACTTTCTTAGTCTTGCAACACATCTCCAAATCCATTTTGTTATTCCTCATTTCTGACCAGAGAAAATTTTTCCACAATGTTGATGATGTTAAATGGGTAATTTATTTATTTATTATTATTAATATCATTTGCTTCTGCTTTGTGGGATTAATATTGCTAACTTATGTCAAACATCCAGCCAAAATATCACACCATCCGCTCAGAAATAAAATTCAATAAAATTTTATTACTTCACAAGTCTTCTGTCTTTTGAATTGTGTATCATGCATAAGCTAAATAATTTGATGTCACAAGAGAATTCTTTTCTTTTTAATATTTGCTTTAGGCAGCTTTTATTCATGCACTTATATTTATTTATTTTGTATTTTTGTTGTCTTAGATTTGACAAAGATAATAAGAAGGGAGCATCAAATGGATATTTTCTTTGGTTGGTAATTGGCTATGGCATTGGTAAGTTCTTTTGTTCCATGTTTGTCTTGATGACTTGTGAAATTTCTCCTCCATAGTAACTTTTTGGCTGAAATTGTGTTGCTTCTTTTTTCCTCATGATTTGAGGCCAAGTATTTCTAGGCTATATTTAAGCATTGATTGATTAGAGTTGGTAACAATAACCATATTCTTACTCCAATGATTGGATATGCAATAATCCACTGCTATCTGAATAACTAGCATTTGGTTTCTCAATCACAAGGAACCTAAAATAAGTTAAGAATATGCATAAAAGAAAAAGATTCAAATTTGGTTGAGAACTAATCATATCATAACCTCATTTAAATCTCCTGTTTGATTCATTGGCTTTTAATTGTCTGCTAAATCCCTTCCTGAGACACCAAAAAGAGTTTTTCATTAAACGGAACTTGATTTCTTTTGTCTCTAGTGTTTTACAACTTTTGTATTACTGTTAAAAAAGGGAAATCCTGTTTGATCTCTGACTGCGAAGGTTTTTTAAAATATATACAAGCAACAGATGCGGGTTTGTGAGTGGAGAAATAAGGGTTACAAGCTGCAAATGAGAATGGGCCAAGAAAGGAGTTAGTGAACACAATTGGGGACAGGAGGGGCTTCAAAAGAGAGAAGGCTGTGAATTACCAACTGGTGAGCTGGCAAAAATGAATGGGGAGAGGGAAGATTTGGAATTACACCTTTAGAACAATAGAGAGAGAAGGCTGTGCATAACCAGCCAGTGAGTTAGCAGTGTGAATGGAGAGACCAGAGATTTGAGAATGATATTGGAAGGAAGAGTTGGGGGGCATAAAGAGAAGACAAGAAGGTAGAGAAGAATTGGGAATGTGAGTAATGGGTCTTCTCATGATAAAATTGTGTCTATAAATGGAATTTCAGTTTACATCAAAGTCAAACCCTTTCCTCCAATGGGTTTCATTTAAAATCTTAGAAATAATAGAGTGCTATATCAATCACACACCCGCTGTAGCATTTCATTTCTGTTTCTTTCTGTTTGGGTGATGGTTTGAATATATTGATGAATCGCAAATGCGTAACTAACTGTACGTTCTCAATTATGGTTATTGATTAGTTTTTTCTTAAATAACATTTCAAGAAAATCCATGATGTCTTAAAGTCCAATTAGTTACTCGGATGCTACTAGTTTATGGTATTATAGATGTTCAATGTTATTTGTCAGTTTTTTAAACTTGTAATCTAGATTTAGTGCTATTAATCTTATATACCATGACAGAGAGTCTTTCTCGGTTTCAGGCCTCGTTTTCACATATTTGGGGCTATATCTGATGGACGGAAATGGACAACCTGCACTCCTCTACCTTGTTCCATGCACACTAGGTAACTAATTTTGGGCTTAAATTAGATGTGCAATTCTCGTCATTTACGTTTAGCTGTCCCATGCATAATCGTTGTCTAATTAAATCAACAGGTGTCATTGTTATATTGGGATGGATAAGAGGTGAGTTGAGGAGCCTTTGGAATTATGGCACAGACTCATCTTCGTCCACAGAGTCTTCTGAAGTGTGAATGATTACACTATTCGTCTTTTGAGAATTGAACTGCAACTTGGGAAATGATCTCCAGCTCAATGGTACGAAATGAATGCAGTGGT
Organism: Sesbania bispinosa; assembly: GCA_026901365.1. NCBI lineage: Eukaryota > Viridiplantae > Streptophyta > Magnoliopsida > Fabales > Fabaceae > Sesbania > Sesbania bispinosa. The sequence goes on from QLOH01000003.1 coordinate 3,931,785, forward strand.
TAGGATAGAAACCAGGTGTATAGGACTTCAGGCTACTCTTCTTGGGCTTCCATAACTATCTTTTGTATTGATGATTAATGAGTGTTATTTGTGCTCCGTCATAATTCCTTGTAAAAAGAAGGAAAAGACAGAAGGAAAACCGAGGCAATTTATCATTTTTCTTGTTCGATTGTCTGTCAATTCCTCGTCAAACTAAAACTTGGCCATTGTTGATGCATGCATTTGCGAGACTAGATGGGATAAAATACTGATTGAAAAAGTTTCGCCCTCTGAAGTTTTACAAAGTATACTAGAAAGGACATTGGTTAAAAAATTAACAAATAGAAAGTCTTTATTAAAAAGGTTTTTTTTATTGTTGCATAGGTTTAAAAATAATAAATATTGTTTTATTAGAAATTATAGTAGTACTTAATTTATTAGAAACATTACATGCTATATTATTCAATAAGATTCTTCACCTTTGGCTTTGATTCCTTAATCACTCTTCTAAAGGCACTTGTCAAATTTTGATTCAACTTCTCCAAAATGAGGCATTCAATTTGTAGGATAAAGTATAAAGTAATGGTCAATTATTTTAATCAATGATTGAGATTCAAATAATTTGATGATTTATTAACATGTGCATGCATATAATTATGACTCCAACCATTGTTTTCTGAATCAGTGACTAATGTTTTTTTATTTTATCTTTTAAAGTGACTTTCTCACTTTACTAAGTTAAATCCATTAAAATTTGTCTTTCACAAATTACAATGTCATTTAACTTTCTTAACTGAATGCTTTTAAATTACTTAACAAAGAAAGTAGTAAATGATATTTTTTTTGGGTATTTTCTATGTAATAAATAACTTTTTTAAATATTGTCTACTTTTATTATTTTAATTAGTATCTTAAGGACCCACTTAATTTAAGTAATAAAGTATTTCACTATTGAAATAAGAGATATAAATGTAAAATAAATAAAGGATATTGTAGAAAATTTAATAATTATTTTAAGAAAATATTAATTATATTTGTTAATTTATGTGCCTCTAATCTTAAAAGATAAATGAAGTAGAACTTAAATGGAAAGGAGCCCGACTCAATCTTAAAAGATAAATGAAGTAGAACTTAGGATGATATTCCTAGTGTTAGAGAGACTAAAGTGTTATATTTGTATTCGAGTTGAAATGTGTGTTTAAGTTAGCGGAATAATCGTTCTCTTTCATATTAAGTGTTTAGTGACTTGTAATGGACAAGGAGAATCCTAAATAAACACACACTTAGTTATCATCTTAATGAGATTTGTAGGTTGAAAATGAATAAACCATCAAAGTTATTCATGAATTATACTCCTCTTTCTAACTTAATACTCAAATACATAAATTCACAAAAAGTAGCGTCCAAATTTTTCTCAATTCTTCATATTAATTCTCGAACTATGGTGTTTAGGAAGTCAGGAACTAATGTAAAGTGTGAAGGAAAAATTTAGAGACTAATTTGAATGATGGAGAAAAGTTTAAGAACTATATCTTTGAATTTTTTTTTTCATGTGTGTGTGAGGCCTAAGTTGTAGAGAGAAGAATAGTTCAAGAATTAATTTTGAGAGTTTATTTGATTGAAAAATAATTATAGATTTGATTAGGTTCTCACCATAAAAGATGCATGTTTGCTCACCTTTTTTTTTATTAAAATAATAATTATTTTAAAAGCAAATTCAATCTCACTTTTTATTCTACACAAAGCCAGTCTTAGCTAGATTTCTTACTTCTTTCATTTTAAAACAATTAACTTTTAAGGTTTTATACAAGGATTAAAAAATTACATATAATTAATTTTAACAAAATATAATTGTACTTGACCAAATTATTATTTTTTTCTACTCTTAATATTCTTTCTCATTCCACTCAGTAGAGAGATACTAAGAGAGAATTGACATTTTAAAGTATTTATATTGTTAGACTAAAAAGGTTCAAGAAAATTATAAATCCTTTAATAAAATAATTATGTTTTAAAGGAATCTCTCTACAAAACGCATTAGAATATTCTATCATTAAAAAATTAACTAAAAAACATTTGAACCATTAAATATTATGTTTTATAATTAAATAAAAAACATAAATACAATCATATGTATTTTAAACGTGCAATTGAAATCCAACTCTAGAGAATCCTATTCACAATTGTAAAAATTCTAATCATGATGGTAAATGCTTATTAGACACAAACTTCATGAAAATTTAGATAGGGAAGGTCGTAGAATTCCATTCTCAATATGAGCTGATAATGGGAGAGATCTTGGGTTCGAGCTCTAAGCATAAATAATTAAAGGGAGAGCTTTACTATTGAAGTCCTATCCAACTCAATTAGCATTGTCTATGTTTTGCAGAAAAAGAAAAAACACAATTGATTACTTCTTGATACCCAAATACAACATATCTTCTGCCAAATGCAATCATACAATGTGCTTTATGTGCAAGCTAATTAAAATTTCCAATTTACTTGACACTTGACAGATACTTCCCTTCCCTTCCTTCCCCCATTATATTTATCTGCAATCACGTCTGACAGGTAGAAAATTTTCACTTGACAAATGGCACAGAACATGAAAAGTTTCTCTAAAATATGAGTTTGTGCGTTTTGTTCCTTCCTATAAAAAGAAAAAGAAATCTAAATCTAAATCAACCCTCACCATCTGTCTATGTAGCTCTTCAAGTCTCTCTTTCTGCCAACAACACCTTCACATGTCTTTGTTTGTAGTGAATATATTAACAATTTCACCTCTCTTATTGTGCTTGGTCCTACCACTACACCCTCCTCACGGGTTCATTCTGTTCTATGTACACTTCCTCCCTATAAAATATTCCTTCATTTCTCATTTGGCATTACCAACTACCATTCTTCTTCACCTTCACCTCTTTTCTGTTTCCTTCCATTCCATGGATCCAATTGTTTTCCTCCTCCTTCTCACATTTCTGTTCAGTTGCCCATTTTTGCTCACTGCTCAACCTCCCACTATCTCCCGGATCAGTGTAGTAGGAGTTGTTTATTGTGATACCTGCTCAACCAACACTTTCTCCAAACAGAGCTATTTCTTGCCAGGTAAGGTAATTAATTATTAATATATGTTAATGTTATGTTCCCAATCCCATCCCATGATTAAGTTTCACATAGGATTGTGTTTTAAATTCACTGTTTGTTTAATTGTGTTAAACTCTCACGTAGCCTAGAGATAAGGTCAAATAAAAATATATAAGCATTGGACCTTCCTCACCTTACAAGCTAACTTTTAAAGTTTAGTCATGTTCACACAGATGTCCACGCTCCATATGTACAAAATCTAATAGATTGGTTTCTTGAAATGAATGAATCAGGTGTTGAGGTTCAAATAGATTGCAAATTTAGAGCAACTTCAGGGAAAAGCAACGAGCAGATAAGCTTCTCAGTGAACAAAACCACTGACCAATATGGAGCATACAAGTTAGATATACCAACAGTGGATGGAGTAAACTGTGTGGATGGTTCAAAAATTGTGTCACTGTGCCAAGCAAGCTTGATAGGGAGCTCATCTTCCAGTTGCAATGTTCCCTTTGTAAAGAGCACAACAAGAGAGATATCAGTCAAATCAAAACAGGATAACTTATGTGTATACACCTTGAGTGCTCTGAGTTACAGGCCACCTCAAAAGAACACTACCTTATGTAGACATCAGAAACACTCGTTGCCATTGCTCAGTACAAGTGAAAGCTCTTTGAATTCCTCAAAATTCTACTTCCCTTACCTTCCACCATATGGATTCCCTTGGCCACCCTTGCCTCAGTTACCATTCCCTCGTTTTCCATCAATACCCCTTCCTCCCTTGCCACCTTTTCCCCCATTGCCATTCCCAACCTCACCACCATCTCTGCCTTTCCCATTCCCATCACTTCCTCCATTTCCTCCAAATCCAACTCCATCTGGTTTTCCTTTTTCCCCTCCATTCAGTATCCCTTCTCTTCCTCATCCTCCTCCACCTGCTTTTAATTTAGGGGATCCCACAACTTGGATACCCCATGTTTCTCCATCACCTCCCATTCCTAATACACATCAAAACCAAAATCCCTAGAATTTAATTTGATACAGTGTCTCTCCTCCTTTTTTTTTTTTTTTTTTTCTTTCTTTCTTTCTTTCTTTATTCTTATGATAATTAATTATTATGTATGGAAACAGTGAGGTTACGATTGAGTTTGAGTGGTGTAAAACAGTACATAAAACTATAGTGCAATTCAGTGAATGAAACTTTTTTTTATTCGAAATATCATTCATAAAAAATTGCTTAACAACACTTACATAATTGTAGACTTGTAGGATGATAAATAATAAATAATACCATTACATTGAATTAAACTCCATTGGGTAATAAGCTAGCATTGGTGTTGTTGTCTAAGCCCACCTACGTCTTGACAACACAATAACTAGATGTTCAACTATCTTTATCAACGAGGTTCGTTTAAGTGGTACATACCGGAAAAAATTTTTGTTGGGAGAGCTAGCCCCACTATGACGTGGATGTTCCCGGCTCGAACAAGATTGTCTTCCGTGGAAGATACCTGTGGTTAAAAAAAAAAAAGAAAGATGTTCAGCTATCTTTAATTTATTTAAAATCTAATAATGTTATTGTTAACTGTTATAAATTTTCATTTCAACAAAAACAATAAAAAAAGGGCTTCTATAATAGGTGAGAAAAGTAGTACATCAAAATGTATAAATTATATTACTTAGATTTGGCTGCATCCTTATAATCATTGATTAAAAAAATAAATGATTGAGATTTTATTAACCACTCTATAATTTGATATAGATATATGTATATATTTTATTATAATTTTAAGGGTTAAATATGTTTTTGGTCCCTAAACTTTCACCCAAATTTGATTTTGGTCCCTAATCTTTTTTTTTCGTTGGTTTTGGTCCCTAACGTTTTCAAATCATTGAAATTAGTCTATGTCGTCACCCTTATATTTAACAGAGTTGACGGCATGGACTAATTTCAATGATTTGAAAATGTTATGGACAAAAAACAACGAAAAATAAAGATTAGGGACCAAACCCATATTCGGGTTTGGTCCCTAAACTTTTACCTGAATTTGATTTTGGTCCCTAAAATTTTCAAATCATTGAAATTAGTATCTGCCGTCACCCCTATATTTAACAGAGTTGACGGCAGAGACTAATTTCAATGATTTGAAAACGTCATGGACCAAAACCAACGAAAAAAAAAATAAATGACTAAAACCAAATTCGTGTGAAAATTTAGGTATTAAAAACATATTTAACCCTAATTTTAATAATTAATTTTGAAATTAATGGTTGTATTCTATTCTCTGACGGAGTCCAATTCATATTACTTTTACATAATTCGCAAAGGCCGCTGATATAGTTTAAAAATTGCACAAATTTCAGATATAATAATATAGAATTAATTGTGATTGTGAGAGATGGGAAAATAGAATGGATACTAAGTACATAAAATATGATCATCCTAAACCATAACATAAAATTAAAATCTTAAAATTTGAATTTAATGTCTAGTAATATACGGAAGACACTAGACTTCAAAAAGTACGTACGCCTTAATCCATACATAATATTAATGGCTAATTTAAATGGTACATTACATACTTGATTAATTTCTCCTTAAAATAAAGTCTCATATTCAAATTTTGTATATATAAAAAAAAAAATCCATTGAAAGAGCTAAACAATTCCACATAACGTGAATGCTCTCGATTTAAATAGATTTATCTAGACCAAAAACTCCATCCATAATAGGACCAACATTGGACTTACAGCAAGAGGATCAAGAAAAAGTACTGAAAAATAAACTGTTTACCCTATGTTTTGTTGGAATCTTGACAAAAAAAAGTGGAAAAAATTTAAAATAATAATATAATTTGTTTGAATGAAGAGAATGTTAAGAGAAAGAAGTGTCTTAACCTTTTTAAGTTAAATAGAAAAGTGAAAAAAAAATTGGCATAATAACATTTGGACCTTCATAATTTTCTTTTCCATTCAGAAAGTGGAAGTAAAGAGAGAATGGTAGACGTGGGTAATTTGGTCTTAGAGGAAATAAATGTGTATCTTCCATGGTTTTCATTTTATGGGGAAGAAAAAAATTTCATGTGAAACTCAAATTATTATTTTTCTTAGGTAAAGTGTTATTTTCAAATTTTATGTATGAAAAAAAATCTCATTAAAAGAGTTAACATTATTATTAAGAGAGTTAACATCATTATAATGTAGATATTTCCGATTCAAATAAAATTGTCTCATCTTAAAAATTTAGGGATTTATAAAAAAAAAAAAAAACTATTTAGTGATTCAAGGCTTCAACATTTTCTTCGGTGGTCTAATTTGTCGACAGGCCATAAGCACACTAGACCACTAGATGGACAATATGACCAAGCATGAAGTTGACATTATGAGCCTTATGGGATTGTTGTAATTTTGAAGTTGACAATGTGAGCTTCATGGGATTATTGTAATTTTCTTTGAGCAATGACAGTGAATCCATCAAATGTCCCATATGGACCGTTGTGCATTATCACCTCACTTTCTCCCTCTCTTTTTTTTGCTATGCTAAAATAACACAGTGATACATTTGATGTACCCATTATTTTATGTAAGTTACTCTTTTTCGATTTTTTTTTGTCTTTAGACAGGGCAAACTTTTTTTTCACTTTTTTTAACGGTTTTTGCGGGTTAAATCCACTATTTTTATAAAATGAGTCAAATTAAAAATAAAGCTCACATTTAATTCAGGTTTATAATTTTAACCCCAAACCTTACAAGTAAATTCGAGCATGTTCGGGCTAGTCCAATGGACTTGATGCATTTTTCCACCTCCAAACCCAATCATAAATTCTGACCAAAACAAAAAAACCAGTCATAGATTTAAAAGCCTAATAATAATATATAAATTAAAATGAGAATATAAAGTAATAGAAAACTATAAATAATAAATAGTATTTTTAAACACACAAATAGATTGAACCGAGTAATAAAAAAATTGATGACTCGAGTCCATCATAAACATGACGTTAGATTATTAAATATTTAAAGGATACATTACTTTAACCTTATGTTTTTTTCTTCCAAGACAAAATCAAACCCAACCTAAATAGCTTAAATCAAATTGGGTCAATAGATGAGTCAAATTGTATCTACTCTCTCTTTTTTTTTTTGGAAAATTATCTACTCTCTGTAATGACAATGTTGATTGGCTTTTGCTCTTCAATTTGCTAGGTTCAAAGTGCTTAATCTTGGATTCTCAGTTTATTTTAGGCCCAACTTCAATAGTATTGAAATGGACTAATCATAGTAGACTTAAGTTGATTACATGAGGTGATAATTAAGTTTAAATTAAACACCATATTATTATTGTAACTGTAGATTAAAAGAAAGATATGATTGAGTGACACATACGAAATTCATCAAAATAATAAACTTTCCATGGTTTTCATGGATATTTTAACTTCGTCATAAGTAGATATGAGAAAATATTTAGGTTAGTTCAAGCTTTTCCTTAAATAAGTCAAGCTTCTCTTAAAAATATTAATTATCTTTTACCTAATAAATTATTTATTGTGAAATCATGAAATGTTGTGTTTGAAATTGTTAAAATGAATTTTAATTGATTTGATTTTATGAATCATCTTGTGCTAATAATTTTATTTTATTTTTCTCATTCTTAGAATAGGTAGTGTGTGGGAAAATAAATAAGGTTAACATTATCAATTAAAATATTTAAAATAAAATCAACTCGAGTTCAAACAAATTGAATTATTTTTATTTGACCAAAAACAATTGAATTGTTTTTCTTAACATATATAACCTAAATTAAAATGATTTCAAATCTGCTTGAAATATAATTAATAATTTTTTTGTCAAAAAAAAATAATGATTATAAACACACATTTTCCTCATTCAAAAGATATAAGGCAGGCATCTGCTATTAATCTATTAGTTTGGATCTCATGAAGGAGTAGGACTACCATCGTAGTCGGCTTACCATAAAGGTTTATGGGCTTTCCTATTTTCCGGAAGTTACTTTCTACACCTCCCTTTTTACCATGTACACCCTTTCTAATTTTTATTTTTTATTAGAGAAATACTGCACATGTCAACTTTTCCCCGTCCCACTCCCACACCATCCTCTCATTTCCCCTCCTTCATCTTCGTAATGTTATTGTATATTAATTTACAGGTGGGATCAATTTTCTTCGAGAGTAATTCTTAGTAAAATTATTTCGCTTAATAACTTCTTATAAAAATTAAATTTTATTAATCAAACCGTCATATTAAAAGTTTTCATTAACCAGATCAAGTCTACAAAATTTCATAAAATTTAATTCATTTTTCTTAGAAAAAAAAAAACGTATAATATACTTTTTAAAATATAAGTAAATGTCTACTATAAGATTACATACATATGAATGTCCAATTGATATAAATTTGGTGTGCATAATCATCATATTAATATCACATTAATCAACGGTTAAATTTATTAAATTTACATTCTATAAGTAGTTATTAAGCGAAGTAACTTTGCCAAAGTTACTCTTGGAGTAAGTTGATCCTCACCCTTAATTTATATATGCGGTTATTGTATTAATATTAATTAATTAAGTAAATGGTAACAACCTTGTCGATTATATAATTTCAATAGTTTTCCTAGCAGACAAGTCTTCTAAAAGGCAAAACAACCCTTCATTGAATACTATGCCTTAATTTGTTCCCATTTCCTTTCGTTTTTCACTCTAAATTCCAACGTAAAATTAAAATTTTCTAGCTAATGATTGTTGGTTGAGAAAGCTTCCCATTTCTATATTATATATCATTATCATCATAGATGAAAAATGAAAAAAAGATCACGAGAAATGAAAGAATCGACCATGTTCAAAATTTTTCATTGTAGTATATCATCCACTTGTAATTATTTCACATGTTTCTTATACTAATTTTTAACTGCCAATTCTCATAGGGTATTGAGTCTCAAATATAAATTGAGTATTCAATTTGATTCAAGAACTCATTACCCTCAGTTTTAATAAGTAACAAATTTGGTCATTATATAATTTGATTAAGAAACAAACACTACTCAAGTTGTTGTTCTTTATCTCGCAGTAATCTATTGATTTATTGAACCTGCCGAAAAGAAGCAACTCTATTGATCAACCTGATAAGCTGAAGAACTCTCTGAAGAACGTGGATCAGGTGAAGTCTTTTTCATCCCTCTGAAGACGTGTACCATCTGATATGCTAAGAATTTTTTAGGAACAACCTGCTGAAGAAATGCAACATACTAAAGGAAGAACATTGCAGCAACCTACTGAAGAAAGAACTCGCTGAAGGTATCTTCTGTTGAAAAGCTAAGACTTGCTGAAGATAGTCAACCTTCTGGAAAAGACCAGACTTTCTGAAAAACAGAATCTGCTGAAACAAATAGAACCTTTTGAAGTACTTGGGCTCTCTGAAGAATTAGAAACTTTTGAAGTTTGAATGGCATGCTACTTTCCGAAGACTTAATGAGTCAATCTGATTAAAGTATTAAAAAGACTCAAGTCTCTGCAAAGCCTTATGGTTAGCTGAATCAGTTGCAAGGTAAAAACAAGGCTTGCTGGCACAGTTTCACTTCCTGACACAAAAGAGGAAACCTGCTGCAGAAAAGCAAACAGAGGTCAGTAATAGAGTCAGCGCTGCTGCACACCTACTCCTATACTAGCTCTGTGATACGCTATCAGAAGCCTGCATCTCAACAAGAAGAAGAGATAATTCATAACGGGATTAAAGAGAAGTCTAACGGACATCACTATATCTATCTAAAAACCAGACTTCTAGCAGAAAAGAAAGAGAGAGAAAAGAACATCAGCTTGCTGAAGTACTAGAAAATGTCTCAAGCTATATTCAAGAACCAAACTGTTGTGTGACAGAACTAAATCATACCTGTACATCTGGTCTGTCCAAGTCAGAAGCTAACGGAAGAGAAGTTGTTTCACAACAACTCCAAGAACATTAATTGTTCTTCTTCAACGGTATGCTAAGCAATCTTCAACAACTACATTTCCAGATCGTATAAATATACCTTCATGAAAAACTATGAAGATTGGCGGCCATGAATCCCAAGATATGAAATGGCGAAACTCAAGAGAAGAATGGGCAACAATGAAGCCCAAGATAGGCAAACAGAAAAGCCCAAGAGAGAATGGCCAAGATTCATCAGAAAATCCTTCTAACCAAAACACACTATTGTAGTTCATTTCCTTGTACTTAGAACTTATCCTTTGTATCCTGAGTTATTCTTAGTAAACCCTTTGTACAAGAGAACCTGAGTTTAAGTTTCTCAGAAACTTAAACTTATCATCATTGTAAACACTATTAAGTGTCTGAGAGCCTGGAGAGGCTTAGAGAAATAAAGAATACTCAGTTTAGCCTGGAGAGGCTGTGGCCAAAGAATACTTGTTTAGCCTGGAAAAGTTGTGTCCAAAGAATACTTGTTTAGCCTGGAGAGGCTGCATCCAAAGAATACTTGTTGAGCCTGGAGAGGCTAGGTGTGCAAATAATACTCGTTGGGCCTGGAGAGGCCTGGTGTGCAAATAATACTCATTGTAATCTTGCATGATTAGTGGAAATCCAATGGTGGTTTGTCCTGGGACTGGACGTAGCTCACTGTGTTAGTGGGTGAACCAGGATAAATTTTTGTGGTCAAATTCTCTCTACCCTTAACTCTTTTACTTTCCGCTGTTATATATTTTTATCTAACCAAGAAGGGTTTAAGAAAAGTTGTTTTATAAATCAACGCAGAAAACAATCTTTTCACGAATTAATTAAATTATTATTTTCTTTTCACTATTTTATAAAATTGTTTTTATATTATTTATTTTATCAATTTCACTATTTATTTTATTTTTTTATTAAATATTTTATCACTAAAAGATTTAATAAAAATTTAATTATTTTTTTGAAAATCTAAAATTATAATTGCATAATAATATATTTTTATCTAAAAAACACAAATAGAATTTATATAATAAAACTTATTTAGTTATGTCCTTTTATGTCATTTTACATTTACCAACTAACTTATCAGCTAGTTTTACCAAACACTTCTAATTTAATAAGCTATAGCTTATTAGCTCGGAGCTTATAAGTTAAGAGCTTATCAGCTAGCAGCTAGCTTATCAGCTAGTTTTGCCAAACACACCCATAGAGTGTGTTTGGCAAGGCTAATAAGCTAGCTACTAGCTTATTTGACTAGCTTATAAGCTAGTTTGATCAACACAAAAGTGTTCGGTAAGGTACATCAAAGTAGCTTATTTTAGGAGCTTCTAGCTTATAAGCTACAAGCTAGTTCACCTAGCTTCTAGCTTGTAGCTTGTAGCTTATTTAATTTTCTCTCATCACTACCCATTATATTTTAATACATTTCCCTTATTATTCTTAATTTCTTTCTACCTATTATTATATATTTTTAATTTTAGTGACAAAACCCTTTCAATTTCTTTTTACCTATTATTACATATATAATAAGTAGTTTAAAAAATTACGAATTAATTAAATTTTTATTTTCTTTTCACTATTTTATGAAATTACTTTTATATTATACTATTTATTTTATTAATTTCATTATTTATTTTAATTTTTAATTAAATATTTTATCACTAAAAAGTTTAATAAGAATTTAATTATTTTTTAAAAAATATAAAATTATAATTGCATAATAATATTTTTTTTCTAAAAAACACAAATAGAATTCATATAATAAAATTTACGTAATTATACACTTTTATGTCATTTTATATTTACTAACTAGCTTATCAGTTAGTTTTATCAAACACTTCTAATTCAATAAGCTAGCTTATCAACTCGGAGCTTATAAGTTAGAAGCTTATCAGCTAGCAGCTAGCTTATCAGCTAGTTTTGCTAAACACACTCATATTCAGGAACATTTCGTGGCGCACCTTTCGTGACAAATAGCATTATTCGTATATATAAAAAACAAAATGAAATGAATCAACTGAGCCAACCAATTCATAACTGGGTGGGTGAGTGAGTTTCCAGACAACCAAATGACCAATAGCTTCTTGGTTCCAATGTCAAACGTGCAAAGAGGGAGAATAAATATATAGGTGCATGAATTTTATAATCTAAAGTATCCCTCTCATGCTTAACGCCAACATTGCTTACGAAATATCATGATTGTTAAAAAACCACATTGTGACAAAAATGAAAGACTTGTGCTAAATATATATACTACTGCAAAAAAAAAAAAAACACATATATATCGTTAGATTTATTTCAAATATATGTAAGATTATTTTAATATTTATCTAATCAACATAAAATTAACATTAATCATGAATCAGATTAAATTAATTTGTCTAATCAATTTATAATAATTTTGACTGGACATGATAATGAGGCGGTGAGCGGATCGATATTGTTATTTCTTCTTCCTCACCCTCATAAAAATCTGGACAAGCTCGGATTTAAAGACAGCATACTTAAAGTTATGAAATTCAATTTCATACTCATGGATCCTCGTGGGCTTCCTCGTATCATCCCCATGGATCCCCACAGGTTTCGCCTATTAGGTTCCAAAAAATATTTGGGAATCTCACTCAACTTTATTTTTTATTTTTAGTAATTTAAATACATATTTTTAAATAAGACATATCTAAACAAATAATATATAAAAATAAACACTGAGAATCTTAAAATTAGAAATTTAAGAATTATATCATATTTTAATAAAAAATATATAATTAAGTTTACCTTTATTGTTTAACTATTATTATAATTAAAATTATTTAATTAATATATTGAGACTGGTTTAGGGTCAGGGTGAGTACCTGCACCCCAAAATCTCCCCCATCATCCCCCGCCAAAATTGGGTCGGGATTGGGTTTTCTTTGTCAAAATCGGAATGGGTCAGTACCCACGAGTTCAATTTTAATTGTCATGTCTAATTTTGAGGTCTTTATTTTCCCCACTCTCTATTCCCTCAATGTGAAAGTCACGGAGTTTTCTCACTATTTTTCTTAGGGTGTATTTTATTTTTACACACATCTCTTGTAATTTTTTTAACATTCCTCCAAATGTTTTTCAATCACTTAAAAAATTTGATATTATGAAATCTAAACATATTTAATATTTTTTATTGAATCTTTTTTAAATATAAAATTAAAATTTTTATCTTTATCATTTCATAATATATATTCTTCAATTAATTTTTATAGCAACAAATGATTACATTTAAATATTTGAATAATATATAATTGATTAATATCTCAAAATTTAAATTTAGAATTTTTAAACTATTTTGATAAAATTTAATTATTAGTTAATTTAATGCATATAGCTTAAAATAATTTTAGAATTTTTAAACTCTTTTGATAAAATTTAATTATTTATTATTTTAAATAAAAACCAAACTTTTCTACATATTCCTTCTTTTTTAACGTAAATTGTCTACCTAACAAACATATATATCTCACTTCTCAACATCAGAATTGGGTTAATATCATGGACAAATTACCGAAACCTTAATTGTATTCTATCATAATTGATTTAACTATTTGAAATATATTGTATGGTTATAATTTTGTGATACAATATAGCCACCAGTGATGCGTCCTACTAAAACAAAACAGAAGTATAATATATTAATATGATGTTTTATACCTCCACGTCATTGTATTTTTTTGCTAAAAATTGAAACTCAAAGCTTGACCAAAATACAATATTAATTTCACAAACCTCTCATCATCATTCCACCGCCCATTAAAACTTGATGTCATCTTTTTAATTAATCCAATTTCGTCATAGATTCATATGCCACGATTTATTAAATTATTCCATTACAAAGGTTGATAAACTAATTAATTATTAGTACGTTCTTTTCTAATTAAAATGAATTATATGATGCTCATGAGCTCTACATCATGTCTACTAGGGATAATATAATTAATTAGAATAATTCTAAAATTCCCTATATAGTTAATTATCAATTAAAGGAAAATGTTAAATATTTTTATATTTTTAAAATACTTAATATATAACAATAAAAACAATAATAAACAATTTTTCCCATTAACTGGAGTAAGCTACTTCAATCATATAATTAAGATACCATAATTATTTGCCATTAAGTCAATAATTCCCTTTAGATCTCTTTTGATTAATAGGTTGGCTTATAATTTTTCTAAGTCTCTCAGTACTTCTAATTACTACTATTTCACTATTTTCTATTTTTACCTTTAAGTATGTTAAAATATATTAAATGTATATTTTGTTATTTAATACTTTTTTTATAATTAAAGTATTAGAATATATAGTGTTTATAAAAAGATGTAAAATTACTTTATAAATGAACCTTCTAAGTTTTATTTATGTTTTTTTTTAGCACATTTAAATTGTGTTTAGTTTTTTATTTTTTTGCTAGCCAATAGAATTTTAATTTTTTATAAGAAAAAAAAACAATGATAATGTATTCCTCCAACCCATAAATAGCCTAGAATCAGAGAAGGTCTAATGTTAGAAAATTATACTTTCCAAACAGCAATTAATATGAAAAGAGAAATGTAGTTGGAAATAACTAATATAAAGAGAGATAATTAGAGAAAAATGTGAAATGATGAGTAATGTGATGAAAATAGATAGAAAGAAAAAAAAATATTATATCTGACCTATTGTATATATTGGTTGTGTCAATATAATGGTTCGCACATATATATGAAAATGAAATAAGAAAGTCTAATATATATATATATATATATTAATTAAGAGAATCATGTTCATCAAGAACAAACTTTTATGAAGTTCAATAAACACAACACATCATACATTCTTCAATATTGTTTCTACAAAACAACCCATCATGGTTACTATTAGATTTTTTTTACTGGGATTAACTTAACTCCAAAAGCTAGCTTGTAGGATAAGGATTACCCAAGACTCATATACTTTTAACTGGTCTTATCTCTTGTCAATGTGAGATTCTCCAACAGCTTCCAAATAGACTACTACTGTTGTATTAACAATTGTCAAATGATGGAATTGATTATAGTTAGATCTTGGGTTTAGAATAAGGCTAGGATGGATGTGTTTAATATACATGAGTGGGTTACAAAACCTTTAATTTGTATGATTTCCTTATAAGAGGTTGGGTTTGTTGCTCTCATTTCATTTGATACATTAATGATGTAATGGTTGGGTATCACTTGTACTCCCACATAATTAATTTCTTTTGGCTGTAAAAAAAAAACAAAATAGTACTACAAAACTTAATGTCATATAGTTATTTGAGGAAAAATTATATAGAAAACAAACCATAAGAGCTATATCAGATTTGAGTAGCTCGACTGGTAGTGAAAAACAAATGTGATGCAAATTCGTAATGACTATATATGATAAAAGTATGTTAGAGATTTTGGGGGGTTTGAGGTTACACTTAATAGATTCAATCCAAACTAATAACATTTTATTAATCACTAGTCGAACAAAATATATATAAATCTCACTTCAAATAATTCACATGCATAGTAAGATAACTAATATAAATAAGGAAGATGAATACCTCTTATTGTTCAATCATCTTAGAAAGTAATGAGGAACTATATATATGAGGATCTGGAAGTTGGCATGAAGAAGGGGTTTGTTTGAGTGGGAAAAGCATAAGATGGAAGAATTATTAAAATTGATAGATATGATATTATGTAAAATAATTTGTTATTATTTTGAGTATATCTTTTAGCATTCAGGGTACTAATGATTTTGGCCTGCATCTGTATAAATCAACTATTGGTAACCTCCTCTCTTACACAGATGTCGATTGGGGTGAATGTCTGGATACTAGACGATCTACCTCCGGATATTGTGTTTTCTTCGGTGATAACTTGATTTCATGGTCGTCCAAACGACAACCTACATTATCCCGCTCCAGTGCCGAGGCCGAATACCGAGGAGTAGCTAATGTTGTTTCTGTCGGAACCTTCTTCTTGAACTTCATTGCCCAATTCACAAAGCTACATTAGTGTACTGTAACAATGTGAGTGCCATTTATCTATCGGGTAATCATGTACAACATTAACGCACAAAACACATTGAAATGGACATTCACTTTGTACGTGAAAAGTTGCCCGTGGCGAAGTCCGTTTCCTTCATATCTTCCGAGAAAACTTCATATGTGGAGCACACTGTATATATGCCAACAACCCTCTATTTCCATTTCCAAGAGTCAGGGGCATAATGTTTAATAGAAACAACCTGTAATAATTTTTGTAGGAAACCATCCGTCGTTTGCATATACATTGATAAGGAATATATACAAATTTCAAGCTATAATTTAGGCTGCCGTTATAATTGACAAGCTATAATTGAGGCTAACCTTTAGACAACTAATGCTACAAGATATACTCAAAATAATAAAAAATTATTTTACATAATATCATATCTATCACATCCCGCAGTCGAAGCGGGAGGTGCGAGGGAGTGAAAATATATAAATGTGTCTTAAGTCATGTTGTTTTGAACACAAAAAAATCTTCAAAATTTCAAATAAACAACAAACGAATTAATCTATCACACTTTGCAGTTAATTCACATATACATAAAATCTCCCGGAACCAACCGATTTGTGAGATTTTGGTGCACGTACGTGAACTAAAATTTTATTTGATGTACTGTTCCCTAGTGTTGTCCTTTCAAATAAATGAGTTTTAACTTTTAAAAGACATAGGAAAAGTTTCATTTGCCTATTATTATGATTTAATTTCTATTTGCATTTATAAAAAACTATATATAAATCTCAGTTTTAATATAATTCATCTTAATTAATATGTTGTCAATCTCGTACTACTAATATAGTAGATATATATGACATAGTTGAGTCTTCTCAAACACTGATGAGTGATGATGTCTTTAATATATTTGAGGTAACTTCGACACATGCCCATGCTTCACTCTGTATATTTTCTCTAACTTCCTTAATTCTATATCTTTTTATTTTTAAGACAAAAGAAAAACAAAGAAACCTAACTACAGTTAATAAGGTCAGTGACCCCTAGACGATCGTGGTGAGATCGATGCAGGTGCTAATTAGCGCTGCTTAATTTTCTATATCAAGAATTAAAGATTTGACTTTTTGAGATCGGTCCCAGGTCGATCGAGTAGATACAATACAATTATTACAAGCAAAACACTACGAAAAGTTGTTACCCGTCCTGACAAAGCTTTATATATATATATATATATATATATATATATATATATATATATAAAGCAAGCGTATAGATCAAATAATACTGCACTACTCTATTTTTTAATTCTAAATTGACAAGTGACAACCAATATTAATATGCTCTAATAATCCTAATCCTATATATTTGACTTCAAATCAGATGAAGTAAACACATTATTAATTGTATCCAATATTGATTGATTAAAACCTTAACGTAGGCGTAGCCCATGACATGACAACAGGCTATCCAACTTAAAAGTAATCATGACCTTCTAAATCTTATTATAATTATTATTTTGATATATTATGAATTTTTAATTCAGAATTTATTTTTAAAAGACTCTGTTTAATGAACTTTGTATCAATATAGAAAGTATTTTTTTTTTTTACTTAAAATAAGTTTAAAATTAAAGTATTCTATAAAAGATAATTTAAAAAATATAATTAATTTTTTAGATCACAATAATAAAATTAAATGAGATTAATTAAATTTTTAAATTAGTATGAGTTGATTTTTTTTTATATTTAATTAATTGGGAGGGAATATAATCATGAAATGCAATATATAGCAGCCGCCACGACCAGGAACACCACTAATTTTAATCTTTGCCATATATAGAGGAAAACAACACAAGAAATTGGAAAATGATCGGAATAGGACAAATTAAACCATCACACAATGCATTTGATTTATTTCAACCAATTAAGAAAAGTAATTAAGGGAAGTAAGAAAGTACTTCCTTAATTGATCATCGATCAGGCATACTAATTACTACTCGATCGATTTCTTCCCACCGAACGAAACACACTACAATTAATAGATATATATATATATATGGTAAATATACATAGATAGATATAATTAATTTTAACTAGAATCGTCGAATCAGAAGTTGTTTATGAGAAGCATTCGCGAAGGGCTAAGAAGATGATAAGAGCTGCGAGAACGTTTCCCAAATAAAACACTAGTACAGCCTTGATGAGGATTAGTGGTAGTAGTAGTAATGTACTCCTGATCTTGTTCTTCATCCATTTCCATCAACACCTTGTAAAACATATCAACGTTACAAGGAAGGGCTAAAGGGCCTTGGCTGTTATAACCGTATTCTGACTCTGCTTCTTCAAGCAACATCTTGAACAAAGGGTGGTTAGCATACTCTGCTTTTATCACAAACCTTTGCATTTGAGGCCCAACATACACAGAGAAGCAACCTTCAGGGGCCACTACACTACTAGTACTCTTATTCTTCTTCTTGCCTCGCCTTGGCCACGATTTGCTCCTCTTTGACGACTTTGATGATCCTATCGACTTGCATCGCTCCCATGTTTTGGTGATAAGCCCTTTCTTATTCCCTTTTTCCTTCATCATCATATTCATACCATCCATTTTGTGGAAATTTTATAACAAATATATATATATATATATATATATTTGCCTCAAAATTAAATTAAAACCAATTAAGACCACACCACACCACACGCACGCACGCGAGACACACACCTCTCAACGTACTCTTAATGAAAATTAATTAGGAAGAGATCAGAACTTAATTAAGAGGTAATTAACCCAATTCGTCTTAATTAATTAATTGCATGGGATCGGGATCGATGTGTCAACCCCTATCGTAAACCAAATTAAACATGACTTTACTCCTTGGCCTCATTGTGTTGCTCATTGATCTATATATATCTCTCTCTCTTTAGAGGGACGATCAACCTAGAAACAAAGAAATCAACAAGTTAGTTATTAAGTTTGATGAATTGGAGAGTGAATCAATCCAAAAGAGCGATCGAGTATATATAAAAAAAAAAAATCAAGAAAAAATTAATTAAGAAGAAGAAACTCGACGAGATGAAAGCCTCACAAGTTAGTAGTTATTTGTAACGTACCTGGCCGGTAAAGACTTGGCAGGCAAATGGCATATATGGAGAACCCCGCCACCTGTTGCCTTTATATAATAAGCAACCACACATTCACATATATATTTGGACTGGTTAGCTAGGTTTATTAATTTTATTATTATATAATAAGTGTAGATTATTTCTACTCACTAAAAAAAAGTATAGATTATTTCTAGTGGACTAATCACCATTTGTCAACGCAACATTTTAATTTCTTTGCTTCAATTATTCATCCATTGTATACTTTTCCTACACTGACTTGAAGGGTCCAGTTGCTATGTATGGGAAATTAATCAACACATACAAATTAAAAACAGACAACTTGCTTTTACAATTTCCTCTCTTACCCTACGTGTATATTTCTATTTCTCCATTCTTATCTTCTTTCTTCCTCTCTCTTTTTACTCCGCAGTTAAACAACTTTTTAATTTTCTAATTACTTTCTATATTCGCCATTCTTACCTTCTCTTTTTTCAGTCCGCAGTTGAAATCTTTAATTAAATTTTATATTTAATTATTTCCGATCTCGACAACAACAGCTTTTTAATTTTCTCACTTATATAACTTAACTACTTTTGACATACGTACGCAAAACTTTTTTTTTTTTCATTCTCTTAATCGTGATGTTGACATTATAATAGTTATCTAGTTGTCATAGAAATTTCATTTCATTCAATATTTTATGATCGAGCATAGTTTTAAGTCAATGAAGCGCGGTTGCCATTGTAGAGTATTTTTATACGAGATATCATATTCATATAACAAAAGTCATACAACAACTCATACAACATACTTTTCTCTTTATCTCTCTCCATCACATCAACTATCACATCTCATATCTGATTCACTATGATGTCTATTTATAAGTAGAAATGGGCGGGATCCTTAATATAGATGTGGTCCATTCTTCCATTCTCATCACCTAAACTATGAATAAAACTCCCGCCCAAACTACCTAAACTATGGTCAAATTCCTACATATCCTCTGGTCCGTATGGCTAGTATCATCTATGCATCCAAATTCCAAAGCCTTTTTTTATTTTTGGTCAATCTATGCATCCAAAGCCTAGGCACATGAGATTCATCATATTTTCATACACTCAACAAAAGCCCAACTCTCTCTTCACCAAACACGGCCCAAACCCATCCAAAATAAAGCCGAAGGGAGGACAAAATTTTTTATTTATACAATTATAAAAAGTCGTGGAAGAAATATATATCCGTCCTTGTAAAGTAGAAGTATTGGTTCTCTTAATATTTTAGTATTTGTGGTAATGGTGGTTACATATGTTTGATCAGCTGGAAGTCTACCGTAATTAGTGAACGTAGGATATGATCGGAGGCTGCTCTCTTTGAGCTTATATACTTATAATAATTTTTAGCATATATTGTAGAATTAATTAATTCAATTGTTAATTTATTATGTAACATTATTCTGATGATTATATATAATAATTTTTTGAGAATTTAGATATTCATAGGTATATATATAATTTGATATGAAGAAAATTTAAAACTTTTTTAATACAAAATAAATTTTTTTTTTACATAGCCAAGATAAAGAGAAATTGTTTTTATGAAGAGGATGATTTATACTAGCTGATTGGTTTAACGTCTTGTTAAAGATACTAAAAGATAAATTTAATTTGTATGATTAAATTTATCTGCAACCTGTCCAGAAATAAACGTGGTTGCGCAGATTATGAATTTACAGGGAAATTAATTAACAAATCTTGGTTTAATTAGTCTCTAGATAACTTTTTTTCTTTTTGAGAAATGTTTTCTAGACATACTTAGGGGCATCTTATTATTATTTCTTTTTTGTTTTTTTAAGAAAATTATAGTAGTGAACTGAAGGATCCATTTATGAAGAGACAGCAGCTACATCGATCTGTAAAGCCGTAAAGCGATTTTCTCCCTTTTTGTCTTTGGGAGGTTGGCGCCTTGCCCCCCGGAGAGGGCTGTCTGTCACCAATAGTCTAGTCTAGTGTTACCAATACATTGCCCAAAAGTTGAATCCACATATTTTAATTTGATTGGTTATAACTATTATATTATTAAAAGTACTCTAAAAAGAAACATAGAATTGTTTCCTCAACAACTTTATCTTTAATTTCTTTCCTATTCGATGGCAAAGGTGGCCATAATTAATAGGCAAAAGTAGATTTAGAATTAATTATGATTTTTTCATATTTATATTTTATACACTTTCTTTTATATATTCACTTTTTTCTATTTCTCTATTTTTTTTTATATTGCATAAATTATTCTCAAGATATTTCATTTTCTCTTCATATATTTCCTTTTTTCTTTTTCACACCCTCCACACTCAAGATATTGAACATCGAAGTTTCATAATTCTCTTTCAATATTTTACATATTGTCAGTGGTTTCATGAGATATAATAATAATAATAGTAGTAGTAGTACTGATGGTGGTGTTCGGTTCATAGCACAATATTACTTTGTTTTATATATATATATATATATATATATATCACTCTCTATTTTAAATATTTTTTTAGAGTCATGATGCTTATTCTTCTTCTCTAGCTATTTTAAATACAAAGCTAAACTCAAAGTTTGAATGAGGAAACATGCATAATATAATTTGGGGGAATTCTTGTCAACACTTAGTGTAAATTAAGTGCAAAAACAAACGGTTTACATGAAGCCACCACTAAATATTTAAAAATTGTATGTGATTATCTTAATTTAAAAAAATTATGTATCATTTGTTGATGAGCTTAGGGTACACAAGAATGACTTACACTTTTGAGAGAGTTGCTCAATTAATTACTCTTTTGTACGTACGGAGCATATATAGAGAATGAAGTAGTAATAAGTTTAGTAAAAAGGGAAGTCAAGCATCATTGATGAATGGCTAGATTTACAATGCAAGATTCAATGGTGAGAATTTAAAGACAGAATGACTAGCTAGTAGATAGCTACAACTTACTTAATGGAAAGAAAAGTAGATAGTAGTACGTTGTGGCCATGATAGTGCTCACGAAATTAACAATAACATAACTAGCTACTAATAATTAACACGCATGCATATATGCATTGCATTCAGTTCAGACTGCGCAGGTGTTAGGTTCCTCATCATTTTTGTTGTTGTTCATTCCATTTCCACTAGCTTTAGCTTGTTCAATATTTTTGTCCACATCTACAACAACGCTTTTGAGTGGCTCATCAGGTGGAGCCTTCTTTCCCTTTGTGATAACCTTTTCACCGCGCTTCCTATAAATGGCATAGAGCAGCATCTGAACCAACCCCAGTCCAAAACCCAACACATTTGGGAGCTACAACAACAAAATTAAATTAATTAATCAAAAGTTTTAATATATATTTTGTCAATGATCGAGTTATATAGCTAGCTTAAGCTTGAAATATTTATTTATTAATTAATTATAATTAGGAGTACTTACAGCAATGCATATGTCCTTGAGAAAGAGACCATAACCAAACCACATAATGGCACTGAGTGTGAGTGTAAATGACAAATTGAAGGGCATAAACTCCACACTCTTTGTCCGAACAACTTGTGCCTATATATAAATATATGAAAAAATTAATTAATTAATGGATGGAATTAATGGATCTATATAGTATATTTTATTTAATTACATACATACATACCAGAATGCTTAATGGTGCTGCAAAAACACTGACTGAAATAGAAACACAAATCCATCCAAGGACTTGGACACGAAGGGGGCCATGCACAGCGAAATGTGTGACTAAGAGGATCAAAGCAAAGGAGCCCACGTTCATTGCCGAAAATAGCTTAAAAGTTAAGTTCTGTAATTAATGAATGAATAATTAATTAGTATAAAAATTATATAAATTGGAACGAAATTAGTAAGTAATTAACATGAGGTACCCACCCTTGCATCGGTGGGCGCATAGATGATGTACAAGATGATGTAGATGGTCTCTATGACGCAGCCAAATGAGTTAATGGTAATGAGGAGCATAGCATCTTTCTTCACCAAAGCATAATACAACCAAAGCATGGAACTAAACAATGCCACTAGGTAAGGCAGTGACTGAAAACCCTCTGTCGATTTCTTCTTGTATATTCGGTAAAATGTTGATCTGCATATATGCATGCATGCAACACATTAATTCAATTCAATCACGCCAATAATTAATTAATTAATTAATTTGCTCTATATAGAGATAGATACTTACATTGGAGCCAAGAATACCAAGAACGAAATGACATTACCTGTGCATGCATATATCAAAAAGAAGGAAAATAAATTCCTTTGCTTAATATATATTTATACAATAAGAAAGAGAATGAATGTGTTATATATATTATGGTAGTACGTACCCAGCATGCCAAAGGTAAAAGCCAATGTAGCGTGACTGATGGCCATTCTAGATAGTCAACTCAACAGAGGAATTAGGGGAAGGAAGGAGAAGAAACTTTCTTCCAAACTCAACCAACCCCTAACTCTCTAGTGCACTGATCGATCGATGCTGGTGAGGATTTCTTAACAAGCTCACTCTATATATACTTCACACAAGAGTGAACCATTAATTAATTAACAATAACACAAAAAGTATCTGCTAATAAAATATACCATTAGTCACGCGCCTACGTGAGGGAGGGTGGACACTGGAATTAATCAGTGTTCTATATTCCACCCTCCCCTTGCCTGTAGGATTATATGCAATCATGCAAACTTGCAATATGTCCTTCATTTGTTTATTTATTGACAACTTGCAAGAATATTCTTTCAACAACGTTAACTGAGGGAGAGAGAGAGAGAGAGATCAATAGTGCAAAACTAGGGGTATGGGTAAAGTTAGGTCAAGTTGCTCATAAATTCAAATTTAACTAATTCTTAATTTAATTTGGTTAAATGTAAAATTATATCTATATTTTAAAAATTTACTCAAAACGTACATTCCAATTAGAATGAGGTGGCCTCTACTGTCATGTATATGTAATATTGATTGATTCAAGTTCTACGTTAACTAATTGTTAGAATGAGGGAATTAAATGCGAGAAGATCAGTTTATTTTTATATTATAAAAATATTAACGTAAACATATATATAGTATATATATATTTATTGAAATATTTTTCATCACATGAGAGAAATTAAAGAAAGAGAATTAATGTATGTACAGTAGTATGTGTAGACAAGACAGACAGTTGATATATATATATATATATATATATATATAGTAGTAATCCGTAAGCGGTATTAATTAGTATAGGTGGTAATTAAGAAAGAAAATTAAAGGAGGGGGCGTGAGAATCCCGAACAACCCTACAGACCTAATAAGCCATTTAATTTCTCACTGACATCTATGTATGTTTGTGACGATCACGATGAAGTAGTTTTGAAAAACTTCCCATACTTTCTGTTTCCTCTCTCAAGATGCATTCCAATAATGGAGTACTAATATAATTCAAAATGAAAACAGTTCAGTTTCTGTCAATTTTTATTTTTATTTAGCCATGAACACATATCCGTAATAAGAACTAATGTGCTTTTGTCTCTTTCAAGTCTCATAATTTCAACAAAAACTCTATTAACATTCATTTTCAATTATTATTGTAATGCACCTAATATAATTGAGAGTATATATATATATATAAAGTGAAATGGCTATTTTTATATTGGAGTTCGAGGAGTAAATTTATTAATTCAACTATGTCAAGATTAAAAGTTAATGGTCATAAAAAAAATATGTGACTTTGTATGCTTTAATCTGAACCTTTATTTATAAGATCTAATATTTAATATGTAAGGCTAAAATGGTTTGAAAATTAATCTGAACCTTTGTATGCTTTAATCTCAACCTTAATTTTTGTTAAAAAATTAACCTGCTCTTTTATTTCTTGATTATTTTTTTAGCATATGTTTTGAAAGAAAAGAGTGTATAATGGCGACAAAAATGGAGGGTACAAGACAGTAGTAGTGATGGCGAATGGGTGTTGAGTAATGACATCGTTGGTGGAGGGTGTCGGATAACAATATTGGTGGTGGAGAATACTAAGAGGTAACAATATGGTGAAAGATTTTGAGCAACAATGTCATTGGTGAAGGGCATTGGCCAAATAGGATGCTGGTGAAGGGTGTTGAGAAACGACAATCATGGTGAATGGTGCTATGTGGTGACAATAGTGACAATGAAGGGTGTTAAGTAATGTTGCAATTGGTGGAGGGTGCTAGATGGTACGGTGTCGGTGGCGCGTGATGGACAATATTTGTTGATGATAGTTGCGAGTGATAATGACGATGATGGTGGGTGTAGGCAGCAAAAGTGACGATGGGTCAAAGTCAACTTGATGTAATTATTGACCTAAAGTAAACTATGAGACCTTTTAAATTAATAAATATAACTAAATAAAATTACTATAGATATATTTAAATTTTAGTTTTTTTAACTTTTCGAGATATAAATTTACTTGTTAATAGGCTAATGTTTTAGAGGCCTAATACTAATTATTAATACAATAAGCCATATTTTTGTGAAGAAAATTATATATATCTATAAATAATATTGTAATAATTTTATTAAAAAATATTTTTAACTTACTCATAATGTATATGGAAGAGAGAATGTCACGGAAGATAATGAACTTGTTTTTAAAAGAAAAATATGTAGTTATTATTAATAAAATAATATTATTGAGGCCTAATTATTAATTTTTAAAATTTTTATTTTAAAATAATACTACTAATAGTTAAAAACATTGAGGGACTTAAAGCAGTGACCTTACTTACTTTAGAGTATAAGGTCGAACCTGTAATGGAGGATTGGGTAGTTGTAACGATGGATGGTATCAGGCAACAAATGTTGTTGAGAAATATAGTGAAATTGGTGGATAGTGTTGGACAATGATGGTGTTGTATAGAGCGTCGATCAGTCGATCGGTGATGGCGGTGCAGAGTGCAATAACAATGACAACATGAAAGGTTTCAAGTGACAACAACTATTTAAGATCAGGGCACGACATGATTAGTATAAGCACAAAAATGAGAAAATTAAAAATGTAAAAAAATTAACTCTTAAGATTTTCTTATTTTCTTCTTCTAAAAAATAGAAGACAAGAACAATTTTTTAAAACAAGCATACATAAAACATCTATTTAAAAAAGTTATTTTTTAGTTAAAAAACAATTTTTGAAAATTGTAATAAAACACGCCCTAATTCTTAATTAATTAAATTTGGTTTATTTTAAGCACTTACATAAAAAGTTGAGATGACATTGTTGCAAGATGAGTGATGAAGTCTCACATTAGTTTGTAATAGTTTAAGTGATGACAATATAAGTGTAAAGACTCAAACACTAGTTGCTTTAGGATTTTGGGTATAGATACGGTGTCAAACTTGCTATTGTGATTTGTTTATTTTAAAGTTTAAACTCATTTGCGCCTCTCCTTATATAAAGGATCGTTGACTTTAGATTTTTGGTAAAAATATGGCGTGAAACTCACTTTCTTGATTTATTACTTATGTCCATTGATAAAAATCTCCCTTCTTTTGAATTCCCCTTTTATCACATAATTAAAAGCAGGCAAAGTTCACATTGTTAATTTCTTTTATCATTAATTCCAAGTCTTCTTTTATTTAAATTCAAATGCTTGTTTATCCTATGGTATTTGTAATATCAAATTCAAACTAATTATTTTTTGGTAGTCATATTTAAATTAAGTTCCCAACTTAAATAATTGTCTTATAATACCTATATATATATATATATATATATATCAAATTCAAATTATTTATTTAAAATCACATCAATCTAAGGAAATAATAATTTATATATATTACATAAAAATTTCAAATCAAAATATTAAATATATAATTGAAGTATTTATATATACAGTCGTATTCACCTGAAGATTATTCTTCAAAACAAAATTGTTGTTTATATTTGTATATTGTGGTTACCTAATTTTTGAGTAGTCTAGCAATTACATTTCTCTGATATGTCAAAGACTTTAAATTTAGCAATATATACACATATTCATCGTGTAGAGGTATATTCAAATCCGATTAATGTAAAGCATGATTCACATAAATATATACACACACATATATATATATAGCTTGGTTGATTACAGATACAAGTAAAGAGAGGCTTTGCTTTGTCTTTGACCACCGGGCCGGGGTTGATGAGAATTATTCATATTCTTTATTTTTTTTGTTTGCCTTTAAATGATCGTGGAGCATGGGGGATATGTTAAAGAAATGGACATGGGTCCTATGCTTTGTTTTTCTAATTGGTGCCTGGAAGGAAGCAAGAGGACAGAAAGCAAAGCATGGTTTGGTTGGAGAAATATAAACGGTTCATATATTTATTTATATATTTTTTGACCAAAAAAAATCATCTTGCCTTTTCCACCGTCTAATGGGAGATTTAAAGTTTCTTAATTAGCATCATGAGACCACCATTTTGACGCGCGCAGAAAATTAAAGCTGATTAACTCAGATTCACTAATCATGCTTTACTTTCACAACTTAAGGAATAATATTATAAATTAATGACGAACATATTGAATTTTGTGAGTAACACAGAGGCTTTCATTTAGTGGTCGACATGACACAGAAGAGTTAAACTAGTCTCCTCCACCATGAATATATGTTGATACTAGAATAAAAATCTGGGGGTTACAGTCAAGCAACTCACACTTTTTTCGCTGTAAATGAATCATGATTCTTCCAAGAATAAAATCTGCGGTTACTATTTAATGCCTGTATTTTGGGACTAGCTGAAAAGATTGAGTAGTGTTAATTAATTAATTTAAAGTTAGAAAAGTTCAGCGAATCTTGCATCCAACATTTAATAACAATGTAGATTTATTTACATAACAATTTATGTTTACTTTCCCCTAGCGGAACCACTACCATCGATTACCAGTGATGACCAGGTTCATTCGTACAACAAGGAGATAAATAGAAGCTAGAGTGCACAATATATACTAGAGCTAGCTTGTAAACAAATGGCAATTAATCAATCAAAAGCAACATATATGCTAACCACATGTCTAAAGC
This sequence comes from Sesbania bispinosa, assembly GCA_026901365.1. NCBI lineage: Eukaryota > Viridiplantae > Streptophyta > Magnoliopsida > Fabales > Fabaceae > Sesbania > Sesbania bispinosa. The sequence goes on from QLOH01000003.1 coordinate 3,959,973, forward strand.
AGCACACTGGTTTTCTACCGTGAAGGTATACCGCCTAGAAAAACTTCCCATTCAAGATAATTATCTTTGATATCTCAGTTTGAAAAAAAAATTAAGCATTAATTGAGAGGTTACATGATTTTACTTTTCTTTGTGGTGGTGACTAATTAATTTGTTTTAATTTTTTATTATAAGTTGATAACTTTTCTCTATATTTTAATAACTTTTTGTATTAAATTTAAAAATAAAGTTATTAACATATTTCAAAAAAACAAAAACTTTTAAACATAATTATATACAAGTAGCTAGAATTGTTAAAGTGATGCAAATTCTAATTTCTTTCATGCTTGCCTTAATTCAAGAGGGAAAATCAGATTTATGCTCTATTAATAATGGATACCTAGAGATGGTTTGATAAAGTAAAGATGGAGCCATATTACCATTTTTCTAGGCTTCCATAGAGTCATCTTGGGAGAGGACATTTGATTTCAATTGGTTATCTGACGATGAAAAAAAGAGAGATTAATATCCATTAATTCAGCTTAGAAGCAATTGAAGATGAGATTAACCCACTAGGGTCGACCTAGTGGTTAAGGTTTGGATAGTTTAACATGAGTTTCTAGGTTCAAACCTCATTATTTTCCTTTGTACACCGAAAAACTAAAGATGAGATTAGATATTATGATGGAAACTAAAATTCTGGTAAATTTAAGTGTTTTTTAGTTGTGTAGTACTTGATCTCTAAAAGAATTAAGTACGAAATAGCTAGGAATTAATTGTAAAACAATTTCATAGCTAAATTTGGTAAATAATTCCTTAATATTTCATAATTAATATGGTTGGAGAGGATCCAAACAAAAATCTTGGCAATAATTCAAATTTAATTTCGTTAAATGCTTGTGGATAATTTAATTAAAGAAGTGGTTAGGGATATGTTTGAGGAATTTTTCTCCTTGCTAATTAAATTTCTTAGAGATTTTTTCTCATTCTTCTTTACTCTCTTGTTCCTAAAATAGATAATCCCCTGAAAAATGTGATTATTGTTCAATTTCTCTTAGTATTCTTAATTATCTCTAAGGTGCTGGCAAAAAGATTGAAAGGGGGTTCTAATAGAATTAGTAATATCTTGTAATAAATCAACTTTATTTCTAAACCTTAATAATATACTCCCTCCGGACTTGAATATAAGCAAAAAAACACCCACATATGGTGGATTAAAATATAAGCAAATCTTAACTACTTTTACCCTATTTAATGAGATAAACCCAAAATGCCCTTTGATTATACTTTCCAAACACTCTATTTAATGAATCATGTGCCAATAGAAAGAGAGTATGTTCACTTGAAATAATTTTCAATAAAATTGAATGTAGGGTAATGTAGACAATACAAATACTTTTTACATGATATCAAGAAAATTTAATGAGTTTAACTAACTTTCTTAATATGTGTGAATTTAGTTATTTTTGTTTATATTCAAGTCCGGAGTAGTAAATGTTTTTCCTAAATCATTTTGGATGAAAATATGGTAATAAATGAGGTGGTAGATTATGAACAAAACTGTTTTGGGTTTATAAATTTCATTTTAAGAAACATATGCCCAGTGAATTAGTAATTTCTTGAAAATATGATTAGAAGATGGAATTAAATTGAAATTTGGATATCATGGTTTAGAAATTGCATTTTCTTGGCTAGCTTGTTTGTTTTTAATAATGATGTTTGATGGAGGAAACACAAATTAATAAGCGTCTAAAATAAGGAGATCTCCTAACTCCTTTTGTTCTTGATGGTTGTAGAGGGTTTGATTAGATCATATATTAGTAAAGCATTAGAGTAAAAAAAATACAACACTTTTAAGGTAGGAAGAGAATTTGAAATTGTGACACCCTTCTACCCCAACTATTAATATAATCATCAATTGAAAAATAAGGAAAAGTTGTAGATCCACATCAGGTAAAAAGGTTCACAATTCTCTCTTTAAACATCTATATAATTCAAATCAAACTCAATGTAAGTGAAAAGTAAAATCAACGAATTTCAAAAATTAAAATATCAAAATATCAACATCTTAAAAATCTCACTTGGCCATGTAAGACACTTAAAACAGTTTGCCTCAATCTCTACTCAACAACATGAATAAAAGTAAACTCCTAATACTAAGTCCTGAATGTCACAAGTATCAGAGTGAGACCCCGCCATTTCAATACTCGGCACATTGAGTGTCATCTTCATCACCTATAAAATAAGCTAGGTGTAAGAGAAAATTCCTATCATTAGGAGGGAGATATCAACTTAGTTTTGATGAGTTTACTTGTATATTATATATTATATAAATTCCATGGAGGGTTTTTAATACTCTTGCTTAAATTTAGAGGGATTTTTTGTAGAGTAAAATGATGGTGAAAGAAAGATTGCTTTGGGTTAGATAGGAAGAAGTTTTTAAGCTAAATAAAAAAGGTCTTCGGATTAAGAATTTGGAGTGGTTTAACACGAGTCTCCTTGATAAATAAATTTGGAAAAAAGATTATCTTTGGTGTAAGGTGTTTAATTAAATCTAGATTTAAGAATATCATTTAGCTTCTTTGGTTGTCCATGCATCTTGGAACAATGAAAATTACTCTATTTGGTTAAGGAATGTGTGTAAAATTGGAAGATACACGCATGTATATAAATGTTAATTATAGTGTAAAATTGTGGAAGGAAATTTGGTTAATTTTAAACAAAATTATCTAAGACATTTTTCAACATCAAATGATGAGATTAAATTAGTTGCTAAAATCAGCGAATAGAATCAATAAAGATAGTTAGTCATTGAAAGCTAAATGAAGAAGAAAATTGTCATTTTTTTGCCCTTATTGTCTGTTTTTGGTAGAGTGCCCTTAGGAACCCAAACCATCTTTTCATTCAGAACATCAAATCTCCTAATCTTACAAATAGAAGAAGTATGCCACTTTTTATGGCAATAAAGACAAACAACAGAAGTGATTGATGATTTTCTTAGCTTTTCTTTATTTTTTATAACATCTACTACATGAGTAGGCATATAAGCACCATTCTCTACAACATCCTATGCATCTACATTAATGTCCTCTACAAAGATAATCATCCTTTCCTTCCAATAAGGGTATCCCTTACCATTAAAGATGGGTGACTTATTTATGGAAGCACCCCCACCAACAAAAGGATTAGAAGAAGTCATATTTGAGTCTATAGATCACAAGAAAATCCAACCTTTACTAACAACCAGCTCTCATGCCACTTGTTAGAAAAATGGAACCTAAGAGGGGGTGAATTGGGTTATAGTTCTTTCCTTCAAAGATTGACCTAACTTTAACCCTTTAAACAATCTTGAATAAGATGAAATCAAGGAGCCAACGGAATCATAAGATGTAGGTGTTATAAAGAAGATTGATACAATGCAATAGAATCTAAGATTATAATAGAATTTGATAAAAAAAACAAAAAGAAAAAAATTAAGTGTTTAAAAGATCACACAAGCCATAAATGTTCACCTTCAAGAAGCACCTCTTGAAGTCACCTCTATAACAAATATACCTCACTTTGATAAATACAAGATCCCACTTGCAATGCCAAAACCACTAATATATTCCTCATTTTCAACATAATAACATTAATTGAGAAGTATACAACAGATGAAAGATTACAAAGAAATTCCTACACTTCTTGAAAGCACAAGGACCATGATCTCCTCAAAAATGATTTTTTCCTCTCCAAAAAACTCATTATGCTCTTAGGTTTGAAAGTGAAAAACTAAATCTAGAATTATTTCAAATGACTTTATACTTATTAAAGTAGTATTAGAGAGCTTATATAGAGGTTCTAGGAGTTAGGTAGTTAAAATCGTGTAAAACTAAATAAACTAACTTAAGATTGACAAATCTTGCTAAGGTAATTGATTAATAGGCTTATTAATTGATTATTTCACTCACTAGATCAGTAGTAATTGAATTATTACAAACAATAATCAGTTACATGAGATTTTGTTCAAGAAATAATTCGATTATTACTTGAATTAATCGATTACAAATGATACTATATTAGTTTAGTAATTCAATTACTTCAAGTTGTAATAGATTACTACAGTTCATATAAGTCTGGTAATTGAATTGCAATCACCTTAATCGATTATCACACTCTTAAACTCTTAATATTATTGATTTTTAAAATCTTTTGAATTCACTTTGTAATTAGTTCCTTACTACTTTAGCTAACCTATAATTTCAATCTTAACCATTTTATTTCCTTTTGATTTGCTAGTTTGAGCCTTTAGAGAGAAAGAGATCGATCATGCATTATGTCTTGAAAAAATATTAAGAAAAGAAGAATTTCAAATTGATAAACCCTACTTATATTGTATATATACCCTTCATGCGACAGGTGATTTCGCTTCTTGTTTTAGATCCTTTTGTATGAAGTGTTGGTACACCCCCTGTGCTCCCATTAATAATACCCTTTTGCTGATAAAAAAAAAATATTGTTTCATAAAAAAATAGATTAATTAAAAATTTATTGAATAATTTTTTTATCATGGATTAACCTGCAAATTCACCTACGGTGAAATCTACATGGGCCATAATTAAACGAGTCAAGAATTGGCGGCCCAAGTCCATGCAGGTACGTTGTGGGTTATGTAGCTAGGTTGGCCCGTGGACCATTATTATTGATGTAAAACATCGAAAATGAGTTAAGTATAGTTCTATTAATGACTGCTAAGGGAAACTGACACAACAATGATGGAATTAACCAACCAATCTCACCCAAATAGGGGGGAATTAATCGAAATTAAAAACGCACACAGACATTAATTGAAGAATAGATCGAATCACTAACAACTATATATATAGATAGCTAGCTAAAACTTAATGGAATGATATATAGTGTTAATTCTGAGGAAACAATGGCTTTTAGACTGCGCAGTCATCCTCAGCTGCTTCGGTGGTTTTCTTCTTCTTGTTCTCCTCTTTGCCATCTTCTTCTTTTTCGTTAATCTTGTTTCCTTCTAGTTCATGATCTTCCTGCACTGGGAACACCTCACCAGTTCCTAACGAGCTCGCTCCTACAACAACGCTTTTTAGTGGTACTGGTGCCTTTGTTTTATTACTATTCCTATAAATGGCATAGAGCAGCATCTGAACCAACCCCAGTCCAAAACCCAACACATTTGGGAGCTACAACAACAAAATTAAATTAATTAATCAAAAGTTTTAATATATATTTTGTCAATGATCGAGTTATATAGCTAGCTTAAGCTTGAAATATTTATTTATTAATTAATTATAATTAGGAGTACTTACAGCAATGCATATGTCCTTGAGAAAGAGACCATAACCAAACCACATAATGGCACTGAGTGTGAGTGTAAATGACAAATTGAAGGGCATAAATTCCACACTCTTTGTCCTAACAACTTGTGCCTATATATAAATATATGAAAAAATTAATTAATTAATGGATGGAATTAATATAATTGAAGCAGGAATTAATGGATCTATATATACATACCACGATGCTTAGTGGTGCTGCAAAGACACTAACAGAAATGGAAACACAAATCCATCCGAGAACTTGGACGCGAAGGGGACCATGCACAGCAAAGTGTGTGACTGAGAGGATCAAAGCAGAGGACCCCACGTTCATTGCCAAAAATAGCTTCATTGTTAACTTCTGCATATATATATATATGCAATTAATGATTGAATGAACAAATTTTAATTAATATATATCAAAATTAATTGAAACGATGATAATCGAGAGGGATGAATTGTATGTTAAGTAGTTAGTTACCCACCCTAGCATCCGTGGGGGCGTAGATGATGTATAAGATGATGTAAATGATCTCGACGACACATCCAAATGAGTTAATGGTAATGAGAAGAGGAGCATCTCTTTTGAGTAAGGCATAATACAACCACAGCATGCAACTGAACAGTGCCACCAAGTACGGCAGTGACTGAAAACCCTCCGTCGATTTCTTCTTGTAAATCCGGTAAAATGTTGTCCTATTAACAGAATATATTAATTAATTGATTTCATTTTTCATAGATGATAGATATGCATGCCATTAATGGGCTGATTATTATATACTTACATTGGGGCCAAGAATACCAAGAACGAAATGACATTACCTGTGCATCAAAAATAAATTAATTAATTAATTAATTGAAAGAAAGAGTGGGGTCAGCCGCGCCGTAATCTTTCAAAAGACTTAGGAGTTAGGATGGATATATGTAGATGGAAATTAACAAGCAAGAAATATTCGACTACTATACAAAAATAATTAAAAATAACGAAATTAATTAATACGATCGATAAAGAACAGAGTCAGTCGGTCGTATATGTATGTATATAGCAGCTGATAAGGTGAGTGAGAAATTAACATGGTGATTAATTGTTCGTTAATATATATACGTACCTAGCATGCCAAAGGCAAATGCCAAAGTGTTGTGACTGATAGCCATACGTACAATCGAAATTAATTTCTTCTGATCGATCGAACTCAACCCCTGCCTGCACTGCACTGAAGCTAGAGCTAGCTGATATGATGAGAATGAATGGCCTCACAACCTCACTCTTATATATATAGTATACACACACACACTCCAAGTGAGAGCTATTAAATTAAAAGTAAGTGCAAAGACAAATAAATATATGTAATATAATAATGCCATTGTGTGATGTGATATATTAATAGTATTAATTAATGTTGTTCTGATGTGCCAATTAACTTTCTAGTTGGTAGCATACGTACCATGCACCACAAAGCTAGCTATTCTAGCATTAGTCAAAAAAGAAACGACCGGAATCAGCATTATTCCTTAATTATTCAACACGTACAGGAGTCAGGAGGTAGTTTTTAATTAATTGTCACGTACCCTCACCTCTGTTCTGTATCAATATTAATTCCAAAGGAATTGAATTGGAATCACTACTATTTCATATGATATGCCGGAGGCAGCTAGTGAGATCCAATTCCAAATTAGTTTTATTGACTAAGCTAATTAAGCCTAATTCCCTTCAGCGAACATTATTTGTTGTCACTGTCACATCCATCCATTTCTCAATGATATATATCGAATACTAGTTTGTTTGTTTGTCTTTCTTTTTTTAATTAGTCATTGGGGGTATATATAACACTATGGTTTACTTGCTATGTTGTATTTAGTTAGTTTGTGGGTGGATTAATTAATTCTGTTTAATTTGCTATCATAATAACTTCACAAGTACTGCATGTGTTATAAGGCTGGGTTTTTTAATTTGTTTTTTATTAATGGAATAATTAAATGAGATTGCATCAGGGTACGTACAATATATAGCCCAAATGTCTAGGGAATTCATTAGCTAGCACTGCCTCTTTAATTTTTGCCAAGTTATTCTTTTCCCTATGCCCCAAACGCATCTATCAGATTGACTAATAATTAAGTTTACAAGGTCTATTATACGGATTCATTATATACCAAGAATTACTGAGCTTTGGTCTTAAGCATTGGTGATTTTACTAATAAATAACAAAAGGTGAATAATAAGTTTTGTAACAGGGTGTATTGTGACAATTTTTTTGTTTTCAGTACTCAACTTATATATCAGTTTGATTACTATTGCTACTCTGTTATGAATAATATCTTTACTTTGCTGGTCCAAAACATGTCAATCCTTTCAATTTAAATGATATGAAATTTACTTCTTTAATTCAATTATTTTTAAAAAATAACTTAACTTATTTAGTAAATAAATTTTATGTCAGATCAGATGTAATTATTAATGAAAGACCCATACAACACCTACACCTTTTATTACCCCAGCCCTGTTTTATATATATATTATTTTTTATCCCAAATTGATCAGCGCTGGTTTAATTTAATTTCCACCATCAGAGATTTGAGCTAGGTTAGCATCGTGACCACCATTTTGACGCAGATATAAAAGTTGAGTAACTTAGGTTCACTAATCTTCCTTTAACAGTGTGTATAATATGGAACCTCCGATTAAGGAATAATGTTATATTTAAATATTCTTTATAAGCTTGTGATTTGAACAGTAACTCGCAGCCTTTCAATATGTGGTCATGAGAGATCAGTCAAAGTAGCTAGCTAGTGTGTTGTCAACCAAGCATATATATAAAAATGTTGTTCTTAATTTAATTTATATATAGTAGAACTAACTAGATCGAATAAAATCTGGGGTTACAGTCAAACTAGTACTCTCAGCCATGAGTCATGAATGATCTTTTGCTGTAAATGAACGTCCATGACCATGATTCTTACAAAAAGAAAATTGATCTGGGGTTACAAATTAATACCTGCGTTTCAGAACGTACCAGAGCTTCAAAATTCAAAAGAAAAAGTACTGTCCCCAAAATGTTTGAAAAAGCCTGCAGAATCTTTTATATATATATATATCAAAATAAATAAATAAATAATACTGTGGGGTACTACTTACACATATATGTTTAGTCAATATTTGATTGCCCATAGGAGTATCACACATCAAATGTAATTTAGTACGTGGCTTGGCTCATTCGTATAACCAGACACGTAGGAGATATATATATATATATATATATATATAAGTTAACAATAATGAATGAAAGTTTTTGTTTGTGTATGGGATTTTGAACAATTAATGCACAAACATTGCCGCTAGCTCTTAAATTTCTATATTACAAAGGGGCACAAAAGCGAACTAGCTAGCTATAGATAGGGTCTTCACTCTTTAATTGTATGGAGGTGGTTCATGTATAGAGAGAAAAAAGATCACTTTGCTGGTGCTCCGGCAAAGCAAGGTTGCAGTAGATCTCTTGATTTGTGGGGTAGTTTTTTTTTATGTGCAATTTGTAAGAGAAGGTGTAATTAATCATCTCAACCCACTTGAGAGGATTATTCTCATCAAGGAATACTTATGTTATATATATGATTAATACAGTTAATTAGCTTTCGAGGGAAAAGAAAAAAAGAAAAATTACAAGCTAGATATATAGCTATAACAGAGCAATGTAATAGCATCAGCTAACAAATTAAGCAAAACTAAAAAAAATAAAGTCGGAGTGTGTGGTAACAAATGATAACCAAAAACGACATATATAGTAGCCATTTCTAGCCAATAAATTAAATCAGGTTTCCACACATTTAAAGAAATATTTTTAAAAAATTTATCAGTGCAAAATACTTTTATAGAAATATGGTATGATATTTATAAAAATAAAAATATGTACGAATGGAGTGGTTTTTTTTTTTTTTTTGGTTTAGTTTTTTATAACAATAGCTTTATTCAAACTTTTTTTTTTTTGGTCGAAAGCTTTATTCAAACTTTTATTGTGGGTAATTGAAAAAAAATAACATAACCGGGTCGGGCCCAACAAACATCAGTTTTGTTTTTAACATAACCTGGTCTGGCCCAACAAACATCAGTTGGATGCAGAGAAATAGCAAACATGGCACATGCGCCCGCATACTTGAGCCTTGAGGCATGGACGAACATCAAGCATAGGTTTTTTTCACATACCATTTTTTTGGTCGAAAAGCAAAGACCTATTCAGACTATTGGGCTTGAATTGAACCATAACTCCATTTCAGATAAAAGTGATTGTAGTGTTAAAATTAGTTGATGATGGTGGGCCTATTCATGTGGAAACACTTTTGGAAGTAAGCTGCAGGGTTGATTCACTAAGCTGTACTACATAATAACTTAACCAGTTTTGTTTTTACAAAAATTATATTTATATTGTGAGCATGTTAATCTAATTAAATTTGTATTCACTAAGAAAGCTATACATAATAACTTAATTTGGTGGGGGGAAAGGGAATATAGTTAAAGAGTACTAGTTGGTGAGAAGTAACAGAGTTTTGGGTTAATGCATGGGTTACAACACAAGGTTGGGTGTGGTGACTTTGGTTTGGCTGGATTTCGTTGACTTGACGGTTACGCTAAATACATGAGAATGAGATGGTTAATTGCCAAAAGGAGCAGCTTAGAATGAAATGAGGAATAAAGTTGGAGCGGAGGAATAAGTGGAATCTGTACCTTGTAAGTTTCGTAGAATGGGTTGGTTGGGTACGTTAAAGAGTAAAGACGTTAATTGGTGGCACTGGCAACATATATACATAAGCATTGTATTTGTAATTGTAATAGAAGAGATTGATTGATGATATCAAAGAGAAAGAGATAAAGAAAAGAGGGACCAGCTGGCATGGCATGGCTCCAAAAAAAGACACTCTTTCTTTGTTAGTGTTACTCTTACTTACACCATCGCAATTGCATTGGATGGGCCTTTTGAGGAAGTTTCTTTGTAGCTACTGATGCTGCAAAGTGCAAAGTTAATTTGGTTGGGAAAAAAGAGAAACAATTTTGTAATTCTGGAATCTGCAAAAGAAAGAAAGCTACTTCCTTTAATTTCTCCCTCCCCACCGGCACCACTTAGTAGTAACACACATTATTTACCAATACCCTTAATTAATTTCTCTCTACAATACAATTTGTCCTCAGTCCAACCTTAACTGGATAATTAATACTGCTAACCAGTGCCCTAAGGGCATTGGTTAAGGATCTATATATAGAAGATTTTTGTTGGAAATCACAGCATTGATTGCATTTGCAACATTCAATGCTACACACTCCAATAAAACATTTCTATTTTTAGATCCTTAATAAGTGCCCTTAGGACACTCGTTAGCATTTTTCATAGTAATATTATTCATTAAAATTCATTCAATCGATACAACAAATACAAGTGGGATTAATTAGTGATAATTATGAGGCATAAATATAATAGACGTACGGCTAGCTGGAACACGGCAATTAATAGGCGATTAATTGCAAAGCCACTTAGGATTCGTTTGGTAATTTTGATTGACGAATGGAATAATTGCATTTGCAGTGCAGTGATCACGGACATACATGTGATAATTAAACAAACAAGCTTCCGTGACTAAATTAACTTAAAGACAAGACAATTAAGGACGCCTTTCCTCTTACAACTACACACCTACACCTACCATGTCTTTCTTCTATATTTATTAATTGTTTTGGCTTAACTGTCTGTACTTTTAATTCTTTTTTATCATTAATTTCTGATTCTCCTCTCTTAATAATCAATTAATTACTTACTCCATTTTAATTCTCTAGTTTTTTTATTTGTTACAATCAACTTCTTATATCAATCTCCCTCTACTTCACATCTTCATCATTTTTCCTCAAAAATTTCCAAAATTAAATTAATTAAATTATTTTCCACTCAAAATCCATTGTTCAAAATAAAAATCTCACATTTTCCCTTTTTCAAATTTTAACCATACTTTTTATAAAATCTTACAAATTTCTATACCATTTTTTATTTTTTTAACCTTTTAAATCATTTCTTATCTTGATAATATTCTAAACTTTGTATTATTTATATAAAAAAAATGAGAATTTGAAACTTTTAATTAAAGAGGAATAAAGGGAAAAAAAGGACTTGGTAACACGTGAAAAGTTAAAAGACTAAATTCAAATAAAAAATTATTAATAAGAAAATCAAAATGGTATAATCCTCATAATACAATTGAACTTTTAGCTGCTGTCTTATTCCTTTGTGATTTTGCAAAGTTTGGCTTTCGGGGTTGACAAATATTTGGCTTCAAAATCAAGGAACTTCCTTATTTCAAGTGACCAATCACAAAAGCAAAGGACCATTCTCATCAAGGCACGAACATCAGAATTGAAATTATAAATGAATGAATAAATTAATAAAGAATTAATATTAGGGTCAACTTTGAAATCTATGGAGACTTTTGAATTTCTATACATATATCCCCTTCATTCTAGAAACTGTGTTCATTGGACATCGGTTACTTGTAGTCCTATTTATTTTAAAAAATAATAATTACAAATAATACATACATTATTTTGCATTTTGTTCTCCACATCAACGTAAATATCAATGGGCTCATAAAAATATTGCCATCTACGAACGAGTCCAATTTTAGTACTAATGTATACTATAATACTATATTGTTAATTGTTATATGCATGAGACTGCCTCCACTCTTCAGACTTGCTCAAAAACAAGTTTTATTAACACATAATCAATAGTTTTAACTTTTTTGTAAAAATTTTTTCCAAAAATAATAATATAACGACATTATGCAAAAGCATATAATGCTAGACAGAAAAGTAAAAAGCAACAGTGAAACACACACATACAATTGGGAATCTAATTAATTTTTTATCACATATGGTGTAGATGTTGTATTTCCATATCAATGAAAGCTAGTGAAGGAATATTTGTCCGTTAGATGATTAAAATTGATTCTACGATGAATAGTTGAAAATAAATGCACACTTAGTAACCAAATAGACATTATATTTATATCTAGACTAAAATAACATTTTAGTCCCTATAAAAAATCCGAGTTTTGATTTTCGTCCCTAGAATTTTTTTTTATTTCATCCTTATAAAATATTTATGTTATTTTTTAGTCTCTGATGTTGATTCTATTGTTAATGGTGGATGTGTTAAACGCTCATAATAATCAACAATACTTCAGAAGTACCCTAACACATTATATAAGAGTGTTAGCTTCCTTAAACTCATTTAGAGAGTCAAATTTCATTGTCAATTTGAACTGAAATTCTTTGTACATTTTCTCTTTTATATATTTATATATATATATATATCACAAATAGTCTTGGAATGTGTTTAAGGAGACTAACATTGTTGTATAATGTGTCAGGTACAATATATATGATTATTAATTGTGATGGACGTTCGATACATTCGTAATTAATAGTGGAATCAACAGCAGTGACTGAAAAAATAGTTTAAATATTTTATAAAGATCAAATAAAAAAAAGAAAATTTTTCAAAGACGAAAATCAAAACTCAAATATTTTATAGGGTTAAAATATATTTTACCCTTATATCTATAACCCACAAGTCCAATGAATTCATAATAATCCACATGATTTGCTTACAGAAGTCGATGATGGGTATGATTAATTACAAGGGACTTTGAAACATATGCATATAGCAAATTATGCCTTGAAGAAATTTTCCTCTGAAACGTAAAACAGGGCATCATGCGTCAATGATTGACGTAACTAAAGGGTGAGGTGTCACGCACCGTTTCATGCTCAACATCAGTTTCTCTATTTACTTTGTTTGCACCTCTTTTCAGCTAAATGGGATACTACTAATTATTTGTTACTTGAATGCAAAACCTTAATTAATTAGCAATATTAATTTCCATATGTCAGGCCATCGTAAAGAAGAATTAATAACTGTATAGTAGTGTTATAATGACAAATGAATATATTAAAAGACACAAATTAGGGAAATGTACTACTACTATATTAGTAGTGATTGGGAATTGTTTTCTTATTCTTCTCAAATCTTAATTAATGTCTTTACCATAAGATAGAATTTCAAATCTATGATATGCTAATCATACATTTTCTGTTTTTACAAGCATGAGACATGGGCCCCTTTGAAATATCCTTAGTCCTTATGTTTGTCCCTCTACTGAAAATGTGAGTACATATTAATTAATAGGAGAGGTAGTAAGTAAGGGTAATTGAAAACCAAACACCTAGTTGAAGATGCATGCTTGTAAAGAGGGCAACCTCAAAAAGAAAGTGAATTTGAACCACCAAAGTTCCACAAAAAATAAGTACACAAGAAAAGCTTCAGCTCCTTTAAAAAACGATTTCCACAGAATAACAATTTTTACTCAAAACACAATAATTGCAACCTTTGACGTTTCTCTTGTACTATTTTAAAGCCCCAATGACAATGCCCACACGCAAACACCTTTGACCCTCTAAAGAGAGAGAGAGTATGGAACTGGAAATGGAAAAAAATCAGAGCCGCAATGTAGCATACGAAACCCTTTTTCCCTACTTATATCATATGCAAGTGGGCTCAATATTTTGCTTGTGGGAATCTCATGTCATCTCATCCTAATAAAATAAATATATATATTTCAAGTTTATTGGTCTGCTTGCTTGCTTTGTACAAAATTGATGATTTTCTAATTCTAAATCCCAATTCGGTGCTTCAATTTTTATATTTTGAGGAGAAGAAGTTTCCCTTCTCCCCACGGAATTAGGCTTCTTCAATTGTCAATGTTTGAGGCTCTAGTTTAACAACAATCTCAACCGTCCCACGTTTCCACCACTCACTCCAATTTTTCCCTTCTCTATTCCATATTCCACAACCACCCCTTTTGTTTCCCCACTTTTATCATTGTGCCATTCTCTTTGCTTCTTTTGTTTTAATAAATTAGATATCACCCCAAAATATCTCATTTATCCATGGTTTTAATTTTATCCCTTGTGCCTATTTAATTATATGGGATTTTTGCTGATAAAAAAATACATACGGTTTTAATTTGGATTAGGGACACATGATCGAGTTGGGACCATTTTTTTTTTTACTCAAATTGATTAAAGTAGTTTGAGTTAAGTTTGATAGTGAAATTCACATTAAAAAATAAATGTAATTAATATAGTGATTTTTAATAAAAATTTACTATTTATTTATTCCTTAATCAGTATTCTTAGTACAGTTGTTAACAAAATCATATGATATTAAATATAGGGAAAAATATGTTTTTCGTCCCTATAGTTTTGGTTAACTTTAGTCTTTGTTCCTGTACTTTAAATCCCGTGTTTTTTGTCCCTAAACTTTCTAAAACCCCAAACCGTGGTCTCTGCCCGCCAGTGAGATCTATTAACCTGATGAGTTGGCTAACAAAAGTTACGTATTAGCCTCAATAGTGAGTCCCATATAACTAATTGATCATTTAATTAGCTTTTTTTATTAATTTTTAATTATGAAAATAACTCTAATTACTAAATTAGGGTTTTTACCTGAGCAATTTTACCCGATAAAAAACCTAATTTCATAATTATGGTTATTTTAATAATTAAAAAATTAATAAAAAAATTAATTAAATGAGTCAGCTATTTGGGGCCTACTATTGAGGCTAACGTGTAACTTTTGTTACCCAGTTCATCGTGTTAATAGATCTCACTAACGGTCATGGACCATTTATTAGGGGTTTAGAAAGTTCAGGGACAAAAAACAAAAGATTTAAAGTATAGGGACGAAGACCAAAGTTGACCGAAACTATAGGGACGAAAAAGATATTTTTCCCTTAAATATAAATCTCATATTTCTTATCCAAATGTAACTTTTTGAAAAAAAACATCATAATTAATTTAAAAGTCACAAAAATATTGGTACTATTAAATTTTGAATCGAGTGAAACTCTGGTAAATTGGCACCAATTGATTTTGCAAAATATATAATGTAGGTTTTTTGGTGTTTTTTTTTTTTTTACTGATTGTAGGTTTTTTTTTTGGTTGAGTCTTGAATATATGAATTCTCACAGCACCAACTACTAAGTCACAACACAATTATATGTTAGTTATACTTTTATTATTATATTTGTTACATGTATGTGTTTGTTTGAAAGTGTTTTTATAACAAGTTACTTGTTGAATATTTTTTCAGATAGATTTTCAATTGATTAATTTCTTTATTTTCACGTCAAGTGGCAGAAGACATTGAACCTTCATTGACTCAAAAATCAAATTAGATTTCTTGAAAACGGTTACATACTTAGCTTATCCTCCATTCATTATATATATACCTTTTCATGGGCCAGTTACCCAAACCTAAGAAAAAAGGGAAAATGAATTGGTTATGAATTATGATAGGTTTATAATTGTAATTGTGATTGTGATTCAATTTATAGGAAACAGTGAGACAGGAAGATTGAGGAAATATTGAAATGGGGCATGAGTTGAAGGTACTATTTTTGTCATCTACCCTTAGTCCGACGTGGGTGCTCGTCGTTTTGGAGGCAACTGGGCCCCTTACCTTTATTCTCTCACCCACCTTTCCTCCAATGTCATAATCATCTATTAATTCATTTTTTAATTAGGAATGGATCAAATATTCATTCAAATTTAATATATACTTACAAAAATCATACATAATGAATATCTTTTTTTTAGTTCAAATACTTACCTGTAAAAATTTGCATGGTAGCAAGTCAAAATATTATTATATCTACTATGACTATATTTACACAATATATTTGTTATATTCTATAATTAAGATTTAAAATATACTTTTGGATATTTTAGCTAGTAAATTGAATTATACGTTCTATTTTTAATTAATATTTTGTATTTTTATTATTTATTTATAATTAATTTTATTATTGAAATAATATTTTTATTTTACTAATTTATCAAAAAAGAATATTAAAGGAGATATATATATATATAACTAAAATACAACTAATATGTTCATATCATGGTATATATTATTCATTTATGCATAATTCAAAAACGAGTTTTTATATTCTAAAAACATGCTACTATCTTTAGTTTTATTTTTTAAGTTTAGGGATGTGTACAATAAATTATTATAGAAAATAAATTGAAGTGTACCGTTGCTCCATTATCAAATTCAGTAGAACCTCGTTACCATAATTCCTTTCCTTTGGCCTTTGGGTACCCTCTTCATCATTTATCCAGAATAATTATTGAGTTAGTTAAACCCACTTCTCCATGCGTGCACCACAATCAATCATTGTCTTTTGAGATAATAATAATAATAATAATAATAATAATAATAATAATAATAATAATAATAATAATAATAATAATAATAATAATCTCCATTGACAGAAATTAAGTAAAATATTTTAGGCATGGATAATGTTTTTTTATATAAAAGTATAAAAATAATCAGATATATTTTCAATGTAAATGACTTTTTATACTATAATATTTATTAATATCTTGACATACTTATTATATATTGCCTTTATTATTATTTATATAGATTTTTGTGTTTCCAAGAAAAAAAATAAGTAGTGTATAAAAATATGATTTTGTTAACTAATGCCTTATTGGTTAATAATTAAATTCATAAATATAATATTTTTATGGAAAATCACGGTATTCATTGCATTTATGTCATTAAATGCTACATTATCCGATAGAAATATTTACTTGTCTTAATTTGCAAAAGGAAATATTAATAGTTTCTAGAAAAGTACAAATGACAATTTAAAAATATATTTCATTAAAACTCATTTAAAGACAAGAAAAAAATTGATGTATATTTCTATATGAAATATATTAAAATAATTGCACCAACAAGTGTTTAATCATGGTTTTAAGTGAGACACACTCTTAAAAGGAAATAAGTAAGGGCTAACTAATTAAAGGTTGAATTATAGAGAAGTCAGTTGTTCAAAAAAAAAAAAAACTCTTGATCATTAGTAACTAGTTAATTAATCTCACAAGTCACAACACTACTTATATAACCACTTGTTAAAAAAGATTTGAATATGATGCGCTAATAAAGAAATCTATCTAGCCATGCATTAGGTGCACATATAAGCAATTGATTACAAGCACATGTTTAGGACATAAGAAGAACACAAATGAATCAATCTATAAATACAAGGCCAGTTTGGTAGTAAGGTGATTTAATCAGTAATTTAGTTTTGATTACATTAAGACCTTCTCTAATTATTAAACATTATTATTTGTAGTATTCTAGCTAGCATGGGATATAACTAATTAGTGGTTTTTACAATAACCTAATGTAAATAATGTTTTTTTATGATCTATTAGATAGAAAAATGTACACATCCCAATCCCCAAACTTTGAGGCAAAAGACAAAACCCTAGTTTACAAGTTAAACAGGGCCATTTATGGCCTAAAACAGGCACAAATGGCTCAGTTTGAAAAGTCATGGTTTATACTAATTAAATTTAGGTTTAACAAGTATGACCTCCCATTGTTTGTATACTCTAGTTCTCTATTCATATGGTTTATATTCTTATTTATGTGGATGATATTGTAGTGATAGACAACTCTTACTCATAGATTTAGAAACTTATCTCCATATTAAACTCAGTCTTTGCTCTCAAGCAGCTTGATAAAATTGATTAATGTTTTGTGATGACTTTCTATTGTTCACTACTCAAGGTAAATACATAAGGGATCTATTGGCTAAAATTAATGAGTAGGACCAAAGATACTTTGTACTTTGTGATTAATGGTTGTGAATTGTCAAGACAAGGTGTTGATTACAAGATCAAAACCCCACCATGTAGATCGATCAGTTGTGGATGCACTTCAATTTGCGACCATAATAAGACTAGAAATATGTTATGAAATTAATAAAGTACATTGATTCATGTCACAACCACTAGAATCTCAATCAAAAAGATTCAAAATGATACTTTGCTATCTCTCCATACTTATTATGATGCTAACAAGCATCTAATCTCAATGATAATGATTAATTAACCTATTCCATATACAACTTAAATTAGGACAAAAGGAAAGAAAGTAGATACAGGACAAAATGAAAAGCAATGAGAAGAAAGAGGAGTAATGGGAGGTTTCTAGAAGAAAAAGACCGACTGAAAGGAAGGACCAAATGGATATAAAGAAGCAATTTATGGAGGAAAATGGAGGAGATTGATTTTGAGTCTAAAACCCTCTTGAACTAAGGTTTTAATGACAACAAAAATCCATAGTCAAATTCTCTAAGTTTTAATGTTGAGTTACTCATGTTTCTACTTGAGAATGCTTAAAAGATTACAACAATACTTGAAACAAAGTGAAAGTCACTTCAGAAGATGAGTTCAATGTTTAAAGGCATCATCCAATATACAAGAATATATGACTACAAAAGCATGTCAATCAAGGACATTCATCAAAATATTGATGCAACTAGAAAAGGAAGAAATCTTTTGGATTTAAGATTGTCGAAGCAATTCATCAAAGGTCTTATGCACAGGAAATTGTGTTACATCAAGTTTCAAAAGCAGAGAAGAAGCTTTAAATGATCATTCAAGACCATCAGGAGCATTTGAAGAAGCTTAGAATGATAGCTACTGCTTTCTAAATATGAAAGAATGGCTAAATAGTTTAAGCATCATTATCAAGCTCGATTAATGCAAACAAACTAAGATAGAGAAGCCAAAGTCATTATAAATATATATTTATGACTTTAAAAACAAGACTATAATTTTTTCACTTGAAAAATATTCTCCAAAAACATAAGTCACTACAAGAAAAAATGGAAGGAAATAATTCAGGAAATAATCAAATAACTGGAAGGAAAATCCACATGCAGGAAGGATTAAAGGATATAAAAGGAAATAACTTGTCATGTGATTAATCTAGTTGTTATCACTACAAATAATCCTTCCACCTAACAAAAGTGAACAAGTCAAGAAAATCTATAGCCACTTTCTTAAACCAAAATATTTCCAACAGAAAGCTGATTAAAGAGATCCAATACTAGACCAAGTGAAAAGTACAGGCAGAACATCCTGTACTTAATTTTTTAGTTAGTCCAACAAAGACCTTTACAATTGAAAATAATTCAAAACAAGCCAACGGGGAACATTGAAACCGATGCCACACATGCAAAAGTATAATGCGATATTAATGCAATTAATTAATTAATGCTAACTAAAAATAATTTCATGTTGGTATCTAACCAAGTAAAAAAATAATCCCTAATAATTAAATTCTGCATCTTTTGCCTTTGTAACAAAAGGGAAATAGCACGAAAGAATCAGGGAATGGTGAAACACCAAGCCTTACCCTTTTGAAGAATATGATAGGTATCCTTGGCAGCGGCACACATGGTTGTGACCTGAAGAAGAAGAGTTCATAAGAGGATCCATTGACTAATAGGAGATGAAGTACTGAAACTCCAAAATAGGAAAAGTTCATAAAAGGATCCTTTGACTAATAGGAGATGAAGCTGCTTAACAATTATTAAACTCAGAATATATAGTTCTTCAATACAAACAGAGGTATGATAGATAACTCCAAAAATAAATGATAGAAGAATGTAAAAGAAGTAACTAAAAGGAGGCAAAACTATGAAATTAAATTAAATCAAAATATTTGTATTTGTTTCCATGTTCCTTTCTTGAACCACCACCAATTCACACAGCCTCCTTGTGCGCGTTGTTGAACTAGAAAATCCCAATGGCACATGTCTTGTCATTTCACCCAATATTAAAAAGTAAAAATGAATCAAAATAAGATGCACTGTGATGTATTATACCATTTCTGCATTGATATCCTTTGGGGTGGCTCAATCATATGCGTTTAAGCTTTGAGGAAGAAACACCTGGAGCAAAGTACAAAAAGCTAGCATTAGCATAGCAGGACAACAAAGTACAAAAGATAGATAGATTATTTTCGTATGAAATGAGTACCTAGAGCAAATCAGTTTCTTGCTTCTTTTTGGGGAAATTTCCATAACTTAGTCTTGGCTTCCTATCAACAAATAGGTGCAGACTTTTGCTGAAATTATGATTAAATAAAACGTGTGAAACCTAACCAAACATTTAACATAAAACCTACTGATATAATTTAGAAATTAATAATTGCATGATGAGGTGACCAACTAATAATTGCATGATCTTAATCTTATCATGCATTACAGCCACAACTGTTTTTTGCTTTCAAATACGAGTAGGAGTAAGGATAATAGATAAGGAACAAGCATTTAAAAATGGGTAAGGGAAATAAGCAGAGTGAACATTCATTTCTCAACCTGCAGTAAAAGCAGTCACAAACCATCATTGTATAGTGTCGTGCAGAACCAAGCTTCTGGTATCGATCAAAACACTAAGTCGTCACACTCGTATTCTTAAGCAGAATACGAGCCATTAGAACACAAAATGGGATGATACACTTTTATGTTATGTGTTACTGCAGATGAGAAATGTTCGAGTTAGAGGAAATGCATAAGAAATCAAAAGATAGCATAATAACATTGGAAGTGACAAGAACTTCAACTACTAACCAACACATTTTTAGCTCAGCAGCAACTTTGCCCTTGCGTGACCTTGTGAATAATACTGTGTAAATGTTTGAGATGGAAGTAACAAGAAGTTCAACTACTAACCAACACATGTGTAAATGTTTAAGATGGACTCATAGAGACGATCCACTCCCTAATTTTTGTGCTTGCTCAACCAAAGCATAGCCCAACTTGAAGAAAGTAAAACAATGACAGCGTATATCTCAAGTAAAATAGTATGAGTTTTATAGTAAAATAGAATTAGACTTAAATGTGAAACTGCTCATTGAATGGAACTTTTTAAGTTGAAAGTCCTCTTTTTATGATGATGCCAAGTAGAAATAGCAACCAAAAATGAACTAAAGTCACCCACTGCACAACTTAGACATACAATGTTTGAAGCTGTGTGGAGTGGTAATTCCAAAAATATACTGTCTCACAAGAAGAAAAAATATTTTATTTAAGAATATACACCTTCAAATCCATCTCAACCAAATTAGAAAAATTTTGTAACAGGCCTACCGATTGTATTATAACAAGTAACACCAACATGCAGCAAGCCCAACGATGGGTATTGCAATTCTTGAGAAGCAGCTGTATTGTCAATTGTGTCTCAGAGAGTCTTGAAGCTGGGCATTTCTTCTTGCACATTCCAAGATAATTTTATCAGCAACAATGAAGTATGCAGGAATGGATGTTGTTCACAAACCAACGTCCAATGTTAAACTTAATATGCATTCAAACACCTTATGGGACCTTTATTATGTATCAATATTAGACAAAAAAGGCAATAAATGCAGAGAGTTTTATAGTAAGGTTGATATACTACTTCTCTTTTCATAATTTCATTTTTTTCATTCACATAATAACTCTGCTAGACTACTTTTTTCCTTCACATCAATATTCCATTCATCGTTAATTAATTTTTAGAATTTGTAGCATATACCAAAAAATCAGTATCCTAAAATTAATTGATAGTTGAGCATCTGTAATTCAAAGTGTGGGTTAAATAACTTTAGGCTGTTAAATGTTAATGTGTTGGCCTAATCATGCAACTTAAACAGAGCACATGTCCAAAACTGATTGCTTGGTGTTTAGTTTTCTTGTTTTGTATTGTGTCTTGTAGGTTGAAATACACTATCTTGGGCAACTGCAGCATCCTAATCTTGTCATGACAATATCTATCAACAACGAAAAAGAAAGAAATGCATATTAAAACATGAGATGTATATTATTTTAACACCTCAACACCAGTCCTTGTTATCCATAGTCACACTTTAAGGCGGTAATGTTTTATTTTAACAGCCTTCACATGCATAACTTAAAATTATTGAGTTCCAAGATGATAAGTTATGATCCTCCATTGAATAAAAAGTTGCTCTAGCTAGTTTGAGTTTATTGTTTCTAGACTAAATGCTCATTTTAGAAAATCAGATTAAAATAAAGAAATGTATTATCAATGAAACCGGGAAGAAAACTCACAAGGAAGATATTGGAATTATTAAGGATTAAAAAATGATATTCAAAGAAAAGCTTACACAGATTTGGTGTTTAATTGTTCCGGTTGCTATCCTGGTAAAGTGAGTTGTGTTGTGCAGGCAAGGACGGATCCAAGGGGCAAGCATGGACCTTGGCCCCCCCTCGTTCACTACATAACATATATACTATATACAAAAAAAATATTATCAATATATATGCAATAATTGAAAAAAAGTTAAATAAAATGAGTGTAATATATTTAATTTTTATAATATAGATTTTATTTAATTTTTATTATTGAAATTTAATCTCTTTAAACGATTTCTATCAAAAACTTAATTAATACAAATGTTATTATTCATAAATTTTATAACATGAATGTACTATATGTATAACTTAAATAAAAGATATGATGAATTTGACTACTATTTAATATTTATTATTAAAAAAAATTCGGCCCCCCCCTTCGCATGAATCTTGGATCTGTCCCTATGTGCAGGAACTACAAATGTAGAGACTACAACGATAAGTGTTGTATCGTTTGTAGCAAAGAATTGATAGAAATTTCAGCAACGAACAATTGAAGCTCATCGTAGAGATTGAAGAAAATGTTTCAAAATATGAACGAACAAATTAAAGCTCTTCCAAAGATCGAAGATCTATATCTAATATTGAAGATCTCAGCCAAATCGCACAAGAACTTGGGATCCATTTACATACTGACTTCGCACCCATATCGACCTTCAAGATAGTGTAATTCAAGGTTGTCAGGTTCGTCGACAGCGAGAGGACCACATTTTTGTTGTCGCCAGTGATATTCTTCTTACTCAACATCGATGCCGACGATGGAAGCGATTGCATCGCGACGTTTTTTGGCATATGTGCGAAGGATTTCTCCTTATCTCCTTCCTTCGGCGGCAATGGAAATGAGGTTGTCGTCCGTGGAAAACTTGTCAGCGATGAGTGGAAAAAAACTAGGTAGGGCAGTCGATTGTCAAGGGAACTTCAAAATTGCATTCAATTTACAGCGATGGAGGGAGAGCGCAGGCAGAAGCACATTGCAGAAGCGACTTAAATTCACAGAAGGGACGCAGTTAGGGGATTAGGGTTTGGGAGAACAAAAGGAAAAAAGAAAAAGAAGGCAATTTACTCCGTGCCAATAATGCCAACTTTAAGTTTTAATTTTTTTACTCTTATAATTTTCATTTTTTATATCAAATCGTTGCCGACGGTTGAAACAACCCCAGTGATTACTTTATTTTATTTGGGGTTGAAACAACCCCCACTACACAACTGATAGGAAGCATTATTTACTTTCTTTTACCCACACTTGGAGCAACCCCTGCTAAATAAGTGCGGCTGAAATCCTTTTTTCTTGTAGTGAGTTATGTTATACAGGTTGCAAAACATATTTAAAGTTGATTGACAGGATTTGAATATGACTCAAGCACCTCGAATTATCATCCTTAATTATTTTTAAGTTGAAGGACTTCAAAAACCCACTTGAAAGATGAATTTGCTAGAGGTTAGAAGCAAACCAGGAATATAGAATGGTCAAATTATAAAATGGAAGTAAAGGGTTGATTCCCTTCAATTCATTCATTGAGTTTTTTCAAACAGTAACATAGATTTAGATAAAATCTATTTTAAAGTAATATTTTTCATAAAACACATATTCATTAGTTAAAATACTAATATGAAAACTTTTGTTAAATTCTAGAATAGTTTGGTGCTTTTGAAATTTTGGTTTATTGTTGAAATTTTGGTGTATAATGTAAGATATTGCAAAACATGAATTTGACTAATTTTATTATATTCTGACTCTTATTGATAAATAGCCAATCTAAAATGTTTCATCAAGTTTCAAACATGTTTGATAGTTTAGAAGTATTATTTATTAAATTTATTCACAAGTTCTCATTTGTAAACTGCATTGAAATTTTCTTATTAATATAAACATGCTTCTAAAAATTGTTTTCGTCTTTAATAGCCGAAATAATATAATTCCCTTAAGCACAATGTACTTCTATAAATCCATTTATCTCCTTAAGTACCTATGTAAGTGCTCAAAGAGCCTAGAGGCTTTTCCTGCCTTAGACTGGGGCACAATCCTCTCACCCTAAATTTTAATTTACCAAAAAAATTGTCATATCAAAACTATTTAATAAAAATAAAATTATTCATTCGTCTTTAATAGTCGAAAAAATATATTACGTTGGATTAGGTGGACCAAATTTTATTTATTTAATTTATGGTAGAATCGTCCCATAAAATACTAATAAATATATAATTATTGTAAAAGTTCAAATAAGAAAACGTATACAACTCTTTCAATATATTTATATGTATTACCATCTTAGCCAAAGAATACTAATACTAAATGTGAGCTATGTGGTGTTGACTAATGTTAAATTTAATTTTAAAAACACTTGTCTTGCAGTCCCAAGTAACTTCGACGTTTCATTTTGTTTTTTGTTTTTAGAATAATTAAATGGGGAAGAGAAACAGTAAATTAGGCCCACGTAGAAATACAATATGACGATTAAGACTGCATTTCATACGATCATGTCTGGGATAGAATAGATTTTCTCATTGGTATTATATGGCCATAGTTTTTATGCATGTAGCTTTAATTAGAATATATGCGAATTTGTATGGTTAGTCGATTTCAGCGTGATTTAGACCCTTAAGTTATTGAAAAGCTAACAGAATATTTTATTTGATTTGAAAATGATATAGCAAATGTATGTTTACGTTCACGGCTCCTTAAATCGATATGGTATCAAAATTCATATATTACAATCAATTAACTTTTCTGAAGAGTCTGATAAACATAATTAATTACATGTCATCTAAAAAAATATTAAGCAACTCTAAACCATAATCAGCACATTAAAAAAATCAAAACCCTTACTCAAAGCTAAGGATGTGTTTGGCAAAACTAGTTGATAAGCTAGCTGCTAGCTGATAAGCTCCTAGTTTATAAGCTCCGAGCTGATAAGCTAGCTTATTAAATTAGAAGTGTTTGGTAAAACTAATTAGTAAATGTAAAATGACATAAAAGGGCATAACTACATAAATTTTATTATATAAACTCTATTTGTATTTTTTAGAAAAACTATACATTATTATGTAATTATAATTTTATATTTTTTAAAAAATAATTAAATTCTAATTAAACCTTTTTAGTGATAAAATATTTAATTAAAAATTAAAATAAATAATGAAATTAATAAAATAAATAATATAATATAAAAATAATTTCATAAAATAGTGAAAATAACAATTTAATTAATTCGTAATTTTTAAATTACTTATTATATATGTAATAATAGGTAAAAAGAAATTGGAAGGTTTTTGTCACTAAAATTGAAAATATATAATAATAGATAAAAAGAAATTAAGAATAATAAGGAAATGTATTAAAATATAAGGGGTAGTGATGGAAGAAAATTAAATAAGCTACAAGCTAGAAGCTAGGTGAACTAACTTGTAGCTTATAAGCTAGAAGCTCCTAAAATAAACTACTTTGATGCACTTTACCAAGCACTTTTATGTTGGTCAAACTAGCTTATAAGCTAGTCAAATAAGCTAGTAGCTAGCTTATTGGCCTTGTCAAACACACTCTAAGAAGTAAATTCATCAAGCATAGATGTTCAAATAAATTAAAAGAGTAACAACTTTTTGATTTTTCATTTGAAAGGCTTCAAACACAAGTTAAGATAAAAGAACTATCTGTTTATTTGATTTACAGTTGAGTAAAATTGATTCTAAGAATCAATAATTTAGATGAGTGATGCACGTTTCATGAAATACGTTGGACGAAAGTGATTTAATATCAATTCCACAAAATAAAGGTTTTGATTTTCTTAATTAACACCCAACCAAACGAGTTGTAATATCTCTTTTGTCCCAATATATTTGGTTGGAAGACTTCAAAGGGAAAAATAATTGGTCTCTAAGTATTTCTAAATTTTTATAAGGGAACTCAAAATAAAGAACAAAAAGATAGAATATATGAAATTAGGGCTGCACATAGATTAAGAGTATATTTGGAAAAATTAGTTAAAGTTGAAAGCTAAAAAATTAGTCGATTTAATTGAAGGTGTTTGATAAAACTAGCTAAAAATGGTAAAATGACATTCAAATAGATGATTGATTATTAAATAATGATGAGTGAAAGGTGGTTAAAAGATACACTTATAATAAATTTTCAGCTTTTAGCTTAAATTGGGAGTTTCTTTTAAAAAAAATGTCTCAGGTAGCTTTTAAAAAAAAACTAGTAGCTACCAAAAAAAGTTATCTTACCCAACACAGTTGAAATTGTTTTAACTATTAATTTCAAATTTTAAATAGTTAAAATAACTTACCAAACACACTAAATAAACATGATCAATATGATCCAATCTATGATAAAAATGAAGAGTTGAATTAGACCCCAAATTTTTACATTTCCAACCTTAATTATCCTATTCGATCCCATCAGATCCAATTTCATTTCATTTTTTTTTCAATTGATCAAACCATAATTTGGATTGGTTAGGATTTCAACTGAAAAACTAATCCAAAACAACTAGAACAGCTTTAACCAATTTGAGTCCAAAAATATCCTGAATTTGACTAACCCTACCGAATAAGGAAGGAGGGTGAGGCAAAGCAAAACGGTGAAAAGGCTAATGAATAGGGACAGAAAATGATGAGTCTCATCTCATGTTACTACTTACGAGCAAATTGCAGAGAGTCGTGGTTGGGTTGATGTTCCGTACAAATGAACTGTTGCCTCTTTTAAGGGGGCGTTGCAAAAAGCAAAAGCCAGTCCATGCTGTGCTGATCTGTGATCACTCATTCATTTCACTTGTTCCCCCTTAAGGGATAGAACTAGAACTAAAAGAGAGGGTTACTTGTGTACTTTCACCAAAACAAAAACTGTCACTCATAAATAAAGCTCCTTTGCCTTCCCTTGGCCTTGGGTCTGGTCTGGTCACCTCCAGCTGTAGCCAATGACATAAGCTGACTTCACTTCTCTTATCTTTTCCCTCAACTTACAATTTATTCAAATACCATAAAATTGAAATCAAATATTAACTAATTAATTAATTGAAAGAAAAAAATGAAGAAGAAGAAGAAGAAAAGTTAGTTTAATTTGTTTTGTGGAAGGAAGGGACCCACTATTGTTGTTTTGTTTGGATAATAAGATAATAAACGGATTCCACAGCAAAAGCCAGAGAGGTGGAGCAGAACAGAACTAAACTAGGCTTTGTTAATTGTTATATGTTATGTTATTAGCTGCAATGCAATGCAATTTTGTTGTCTAAGAACTCACTCAACTCAACAGTTACCAAATGAAATGACTTAAATAAACCATAGTTAATAAAAACAAAACAAAACAAAACGTCAAAGTAAAAGGAAGGTTGAGTCTGGTTTACGCCAAATGTGTCGTCTTATTCTTCTCCTTCCTTCCTGTCAGACCCATTACTATAAAAGAAGCCACACTGCACCCTTCTCCATGCCCTTTTGCTTTCTTTATCCAATAATCCATTAATAATAATAACAATAATAATAACTCCCTTTTCCTTTCTTTTTGTTCTTGTTTATTCTTCCTCTCCTGTACTCTTTGCTTTAATGGGCTTATAAGAAAGAAACAACTTCCCACGAGTGGCAACTGCTTCAACTGCATATATATTCTATTCCATTGTGCTGGGTTTTCAAACAAGTTTAGATTTTTAAGTTATAGAGCATAGCAATAGCATGGATAAGATCAATTTTGTGAAGAATGGGGAGCTTAGATTGCCTCCTGGATTCCGTTTCCACCCAACTGATGAGGAACTTGTTGTTCAATACTTGAAGCGTAAGGCCTTCTCTTGCCCTCTCCCTGCCTCTATCATTCCTGAGGTTGATGTTTGCAAGTTGGATCCTTGGGATTTGCCAGGTTTCTATTTCTATTTCTAATTCACTATTTTTTTTATTTTTTTTTGCATCCAACAACACAACACAACACAAAACATCCCCTTTTGTAGCTAATTGAAAAGGGGATTCTCTTCTCATCTCATTCATTTTCCACTAGAATGGCATTTTACTAATTGAAGTGTGGTGGGTTTAGGTGATTTGGAGCAAGAAAGGTACTTTTTCAGCACCAAAGAGGCCAAATATCCTAATGGGAACCGATCCAACAGAGCTACCAATTCAGGTTACTGGAAGGCAACTGGGTTGGACAAACAAATTGTAACTTCTAAAGGGAACCAAGTTGTGGGGATGAAGAAGACTCTGGTTTTCTACAGAGGAAAGCCACCTCATGGATCAAGAACTGATTGGATCATGCACGAATATCGCCTCCACAACACTTCCTCTCAGACTCAGGTGAGGATTGCTATTGGATTTAACAATTTAACAATCAATACCTTTGCTTTTAACAATATTTATGTGTATTTATTTATTTATTTGCCTTCTCTGTTTTGTTCTGTTCTGTTACTATTAGGTTGTGCAGAAGCAGAGCCATGTGGAAAATTGGGTTCTATGTCGCATATTTTTGAAGAGGAGAGGCAGTGCTAAAAGTGGGGGTGAAGGCATAGAAAGCATAGATAACATTAGCCACAACAAGGTGAGAAACTCTAGGGTGGTTTTCTATGACTTCTTGGCACAGAACAAGACTTCTTCCTCATCCAGTGGCAGTGGAATCACAGAGCTTTCCACCAATGAATCTGATGAACATGAAGAACAG
The DNA here is from genome assembly GCA_026901365.1 of Sesbania bispinosa. Classification (NCBI taxonomy): domain Eukaryota; kingdom Viridiplantae; phylum Streptophyta; class Magnoliopsida; order Fabales; family Fabaceae; genus Sesbania; species Sesbania bispinosa. The sequence goes on from QLOH01000003.1 coordinate 3,989,010, forward strand.
AGCAGTACCTCAAATACTAATAGCAATACTAATACCAAGACCCTCCCTTATTTTAGAAGAAAAACTTAATTAATTAACAAGCTTTATTTAGTATGGTTTTCTTCCTTCCTTCACCCTTTGTAGTTGTTGTACTACTACTAGTAGCACCTGCACTTCTCATTTTCGATGGGAATTATCAAGCTTTGATAACCGGCATCAAGGGTAGTTTGAAGAGTATGCTACTACTAATACTACTATGTAATGCAATCGAATTCTTAATTTTCCCTGCAATTGGACTTGGACACCACCATGCAAATGCAATGCTTCTTTTTACCAAAAAAAAGCAACTCATTTTCAGTTTCAAAGAGGTGCTTTGACACCGGAAAAGTAGGGGAAAAGAAAAGAGAAAGGGTGGATGGAAAAGAAAGCATGAGAAAAAAAGAGGATGAAAATATGGTTCTGTATAATAATAATAATATATGATGATCTAATAATATTGCCCAACAGTATAGAAAGAAAGAAAAAAAAAAAACAAACTTTGAGGAGAACAAACATAGAATAAGAACATAATCTTTGCGAGATCAGCATCGCACTAAAAAAAAGAAACAGAGAACCCAGTTCCTTAATGTTGATTCTTGGCGGATCTAATTTCCAAGAAATATTTTTTGATTATGCAAGAATTGGTATAGAAAAAAAAAAAAAAACTAACCAAATTCAACATTAAGCCTACATCTTGGAAAAGACAACAATTACGTTGTTTTTCTTTCAAGTAAGCAGACATTCAGAGCATATTTTCCAAAACTTTTTTCTTTTGGAATTTTCATCCTCTATGTATTTGAGTTTTGACTAATTATCAGTAGACAGTAGTAGATGGGGTATGTTGGTCGAGGGAAACAGGGTTAGTTTAACCTGTTTACAAGTGCAATTAAATTTTTGAAACATATATAGTTTTATTCATATATAATTTTTTACAAATTTACACTCAAGTATAACTTCTTTTTATAGGGAAACATATTTTGATGAGGGCCCTTATTCTAAAAATTGATTAATGACCCCATCCCAGACTTCCATTAAGTACTAGGATTTTTTTTCCACCTTCACAAGTATGCGTATCTTATCCATATCTTCTTTTTTTGCTTCTAATTTTCAATGTGTCCGCTAGTTGATTTTTTCAAATTTCCAAATCACCAATATTGACTTTTGTAAAACATATGATAATTGCTTGTCTAACATAACACACTTCCCACTACTCAATCATTCACAAGTATTTATTTTTCCTTTGTCAGGTCAGGTAACAATACCTTGTATGTGAAATGGAAATTGAGTTAACCAAACATTGGGCAATATTAAAATTTCAAAACAAGTGATTAAATGCTTTGACACAATCAATCAATTCTAAATGATAGTATAAAACAAGAAAGCTACATTTCCCTCTAGTAAAATTTGTCTGCTTTATGCATACATCACATGTCGTACACGAGTGCCACTAGCAAGCTTGGAGTTGACCAAGTCTTCCACACTATACAACTCAAACCAATTGATCCAATTTGCACTTTTTAGAAAGAAATAAATAAATAAAGGAAAATTGGTGCCATTTGCAGATTAAAATAGTACAAAGGTATCATAATCCCAAATTAACAAATACTATTAACTTATAATATAAAAAAGTCTGTCTCTCAGTTATTATGTGCGTCTATAAAAAATTTAACAGCAAAAATCATCAGTTGAAAGGCCATATAGAAAATCTTGATTATTATGCGAAGGGGCCATACAAACCCTGCCAAGTGGATACTGAGAAACGCAGGGACGGCGTCAATAGAACTTGATTATTATGAAACTACAGGACATGACCGCTTGCTGCCTTGTACCGTAGCATATCAAGCCATAGAAGATTATTTTCTTTTTTAGTTTTTGACTAGATATTTTGATATAAATAGTTATGAAATTAATCCTGAGTCCAAGAGCATTAATTAGATAAAACTTTGATCAATCTAGAATTTGAACTCATAATATTACAGACAATGAACAATTATATGTTATTTTTATTACATGTTTATTACTTTATTTTGTAATTTGTATGATTTTAATGTTAGTTTTGATAATTAAAAAGTTAGCTCTCTAGCATTTTAAATAATTAAAAAAATTTGTGGATTTGATATTCAATCTTTTAGTCGTAAGTTTTGTTCATAAAAAATCTTATATGTTGATCCAAGGAAAACAATTCAAGTTCTTTAAACATGTGATTTGAGTTCAATTTCAAATATATGTATGGTGTTTGCTTTTAGTACTCGACAATATCTCAAGAGATTAATTTATGAGCTATCATATGTGATATTCTTTAAAAAAAAAAAAAACACCGTAGGAGTGCCATAAAAACCTGTCTTGCTAACTCTTTACAAAGAATGGGCACAATTTTCAGGTTTCAGCTCCTGTTCTTGTCAAATCAAGATAATTCTTTAAAGGGGACAATTGAATAAAAGTTTAGCCTTTGAATTTAATTAGTTGAATAACCATGTTGTATATATCAAATAAAATTAGAAACCCAAAAAAGAATAACAAAAAAAAAAAAACTTAAGGAGACAAGCGTAATTAAATAATTTTTAAAAAAAGAATTAATTGCCGACCAGAGTTTCTTGTGATAGTGGTTTAGAACCATCTAATGAGGGCTGTTAGAGTTCTTCACGTCACCTTTTCTATTAAGTTTCATTTTCATGAAGGAAATAAAGGATGAGAGAGGTATGTGAATTGCTGACTTAGAGGAACACTTTTGTCAATCACGTGGGCAGCCTATCATGGTAGACCATACATGACATGACCCACTCGCTCCAAGCTAAACTTGGTAGGCTCACCTGATTAGGTCAATCACATAAACAAGGGCTCTTCCTTCTTTCATATTCCTAAAAAATTTGCCTTGCAAAAATGGGAATATATAATCATCTATCAATTTTGACCAGTTCCAAAACCAACCACTTTTTAATGCTGTTTGCTTGGACGGAGCTGCTGAGTTTACAAGAGTTGCTTCGTATCCCTGCAACAAAGACTTATCATTTTCCTATTTCTTTCCCATTCATTCGAGATAAGCTAATGAAATAAAATTAATTACACGGGCCCCAGCAGAAATTGAAAGGGTTGAGCTTTCCAGCAGTCCTCTTCAACGATGATAAGTATCAAAGACAATTTGAATTTCTTTTTTCTTTTTCCGTCCAAAAGACAACTTGAAATGAAATTCATCCATAGTAGTCCACCCCTATTGTAGTTCATGGGCTGTAACTTACGAGCCCCACAACACCAAGGCCCAGGCACAGAATCTGCATTCCCTTCTTCAGATACCAAGATTTGAGGCCCTCGATGCTGTTCATGCTTTCTCTTTTTTTATTTGAGAAATAAAATTTACTAATCTATATCCTGAATGTACAATACGTGCAGTCTAAAATATCAACGGCCAGATAATAAATCAAGCATCCATAACAGAGATCATGATATGTACAGTGAGCAAAACATGTTCAAAACCAAAAGGAAACAATAAGCCCAAGTTACTGCAACAAGTAATTTGTATGGATGCTCTAGAGAAACCAGAATCACAATAGTACCTATTAACTCGGAACTCGCACATGCCTAGATTCATAAAATAGACAAGAGACGTGTGCAGCAAGCAAGATAGTACATAGTAATATTACACATGACACATCATAGATGTTGCTCATGCTTCTCATGTAGCTCAAGCTCTAAAAGTAGTCATGGAGATGGAGTATCGTATCTGCTGCTTATGCACCCAGAAAAAAGGTTACATTTGTTTTTTGTCCTTTGGGGAAAAGTGAAAACTAGTGGCCAATTGAAGCATCCTGTTAAAGTTTGACAACAACTGTCTAAGCACAAAGTAATATAGAATTGGGAACCAAGATAACAGCCTTCAGATGGGCCTAATGTTATCCAACGTTATGCCCTTTGACTTAATTACACTTTGTAACACTGTCTTGAACTTCATTAGCACTGGCAGAAGAACTTATTGAAGGAGGTGGTTCAGAACATGCCTTCAGGACAGCTTCATTCTTCCAAGAAAAACAGACACACATGGCATAACATTAGCCATTGAAAACGGAAGAGAGTTGCAATTATTTTTCTTTCTTTAGAAACAAAGGAAGACACAAACAAGAATAAGTGAAACAGAATAGGCATGCAGCTGGGCCTGGGAGTTCATTTGGAAACTGGCTCATGCATGATGAAGCAACATATCGGCATCCCTAAATATTCTCTCTAGGTATTATGGACCTATTTAATGAATTACATATAGCAAATGAGCAGAACTAAAACATGATAATGGTGTGCCTCAATTCTTATAGATAGCAGGCAGTGATGTTTGAGGGGAAGGGAACGTAGTCAAGAAAAAGTAAAAGGAAGGAAATGGGAATTATATGATGGGGAGGGGGGGTCTAAATACCTGCCAAACACGGAGGAGACGCTTCTTAGCATTGGCTTTGCGGGTGGAAGTGAGCTTGATTCTCTTCCAGACAAGTCCTCCAGAGTCATGTTTCTTAACTATCTCCAACACCCGCGTCCCCCAAAATGCACCAGCGCCCATCATCTATCTGCAAAACACAATCACAATAAGAATGAGATCAGATTCAATTAAGAACCTGTTTGGATATGCTTTTTGATAAGTACATACAAGAGAAGAGTTTACATAGAAGCTCTAAGGTAAATAGTTGCTTCTAGATAAGCTAGCTCTATGTTTGGATGATACTTTCACAAGTGTTTATTCAAAATGATAAGTGGCGTTTGGATGAAGTCATTAAAAAGGACATGTTTTTAAATTATTTGTTTTAAATATTTAAATACTAATAAAAACAAAAAAAAATTGCTCTTTCTTCTAAAGAAACTGTATAGATGAATTATTTTTACTATAACCCTTTTTTTGAAATTATTTTCTTTATATGTTTTTTGCTTCAATTTTTTTGGTACAACAAAAAATAAACTCCACAAAAAAGTATGATATAAGGGACAATACAAGTCGCAGAAAGCACCACTGTCGTTGCAACCACTGCCATTATTTTGGCCATGCACCATTTTTAGATTTGGTTCTCTTGAATAGTCATGACTCATGACTTATGATCAACTTAGATGCAAGAGCTAGACACAAGCTTGATTTGTTATTTTCTATGAATAATTTCAGAGTTATGGGCAAGGAATGAGAGTGAAAAGAATGTAATAGAAGAGAAGGAGGCAAAGGAATGAAGAGATAAAAGAGATTCTTAGCATGTGATAGAGTAAATTATTTTTTATTCTGTTGCAGTCATAATAATTAGTTGTACAATGCTTGACCGTAAACCATTTTGTTTGAACTCAATAGCTTGACAAGGGGTTTTTGGAGGTGATGAAGACTAGTGTTTTGGACATCAGGGACTATCAGCAATGAATAAGGAGATCCACAGAGACGATTACATGACTGAAATACCCTTTCATAAACATGGATACTAAAACCCACAGCCCATGACTGTGAATTCAGATTTCAGCGCCAATCACCAGTTGTCTTTCTAACACAACATTTTTAGTTTCTTTAAGTAAAAGAGAAAGATAGACAAGACCCAACAGGCATTTTATTTAAAAGAACTGAAAATTTTTTCTATGTCGCTTAAAACCAATCCCCAATGCATAGCACAATTCCAAAACAGAAAAATTCCAAAATAACATGCTAAAGCAATGAACTGTATGAAATTTGCTAAGGCAACACCAAAGCCAAGAAACATCAACTAAAAGATAGCAATGAAGCTAGCTTTTAACCATAGGTAAAAGTAGAGATGGAAATCGGTCAGACCAGGCCTCACAAGGACCAAGCTTGACCTACTTTATAATTGTGGTCCAAGTCTAGCCTGTTACCCATAACAGGCTTTTTTTAAAGCCTAGCAGAGCCTATTAACTTATTTAAAAGCCTATTTTATATTAAAGCCTTTAAATAGGTCAATAGACCTATCTCTAAACAGGCCAATATTGACTTCTGGGGTAATAGGCTTGCTATTTAATTGAATAATCTATAGATAAAATTCATTTCTGAAACACTGAAAGTAAATCACCGAACATATTAAAAACTGCTAGAAGAAGAAGAAACTAAACAGAATCTCCAAAGAAAAGCAATAAGGAGGAGGAATATGAAGAGAGTTGGTGTAATCGGGTCGGGTCTCGGGTTTGTAATAAAATTTTTTCAGATCATTAAAAGAATTGAGTGATTATTTTACAATTGAATTGTAAAAAACAGCAAAAACAGACTTGGATAATACAATTTTTATGGTACTGATTCTATAATTCTATTGGCTAGTTGGTTGCAGTCAAAGCTTTAAACATAGCAGAATAGAATATTGGGACTTACTTTCAAAGCTTTCTACATAAATGGGACTTGCTGAAAAAATAAATAAATGAAAAAGTGGTCCAAGCAGTGAAAATTGGCATAGCAGAATAGAATAGAGGATAAATATTGAATGTCCTAAACAACATAATCAAAGATGAGCCATTCTGCATGTGTTCCAAAGTAATGCATAAGAGATTACAATAAAACCAAATACAAAAAATTAACAGAAGGCTCAAGGCAATATGGCTTGGCAAAAGTGGTTAGCTACCAGCTGCTATATGATTAACTAACTAATGATATGTGGATTTACACTGTAGAACCTCTCAAATCAAGTTGCCCAAACCAAAATCAATTTAATCAACACACATCACACTATCCAGGACCATGTAACTAGAAATAGATCAACAATGTAAGAAGTATATGTTACTAACCATTTCAACAGGTTAAATAATAATAATAAACAAAATAAAAAACCTGTTTACCAATTCTTAGTAGTGTTTGACCCAATTTTTTTGGGGTGTAAAAGTTACTTTAAACCTAATAGTAACTTTTAAGAAAGCTATTTTTAAAGAGAAGAGAAGCTCAAAAGAAGTTGGGTCAAATACTAACATAACAGTCCCTCTCTTTAGTCTTTATAGTACAAGAGAAGAACTAATCAATCATATGAAATTGTTTTTGATTCAGGTTTAAAAAGACAGAACTAATCAATTCAATTTTATGCTAAATTACTTGAGAAAGAAAATACATAGTTGTATCGTACACAATTGCAGGTTAATTTTCAAGGAAGCTTAATTGTGTGTCATAATCTTTTGTTATCACGCATGATAGCTAAAGAGGGTTAGATTCTAATTTTTGCAAATTACAGTGTGAAAATTAACTATGACGATTGAAATTGACTGACTAACTATATACTAGATGTTGATGAGACAAGAGCCATGAATGAGTCCACTTTTTAAGAGCTGGAAAGCAGAAACATGTATTTTTTGGACCACAATGAAGAAACAGAGACGTACAGAGGCTTATTTCATGTTACAACTTACTTAAAGGCAAAAGAAGCCGCTGAAAACTAAGGGACCGTTCGGAGTGGTTGAGAGTTTTCAGTTTTTGGTTTTTAAAATTTTTCAATCAAGTTTTCACAACTCAAAACCAAAAATTGAATTGTGGTTTTCAAAATGTTTATTTTGAAAATTACAAAAATAAGTTTTCAGTTTATGATTTTGAGTTGTAAAAACTTGATGGAAAATTTTTAAAAGCTAAAAACTGAAAACTAGTAACACCGAACGGCCCTAAAGAAGGCCGTTGCGGAAACGAGGATCTATGAATGGTCTTGCATTCAAAATTCAGACACAAAACTAATCTACAACAACAACAAAACTAAATTGCATGCTTGTTGCTACTACAATGCTACTGAACGAAAAAGAAAAAAAAAATGAGGAACAGAGAACAGTGCTCAGTGTGTACCTACCTACAGTGACTCGGTCAAGACAGCGCGGCCGCGAAGAAGAAGAGGAACAACCTTATCTTTGAGAATCTGAGAAGAGGATGTCACAAATTATAAGATTTTAACCAGATATAAGAGAATGAAGGGAGCAGAACGAATCTGGAAACAAAACACCCTTACCTTAGAAGTGAGAACGATCCTCGGCCACGAACGGTGAGGAGCGACGCCGGTGACGGTGGCGGCTACAACCGGCGACAACGACGGGAGGGAAAGCGTTCAAGGCGGCGCTCAACGGTGAGGAGAGCGTGAGGGTGTGAGAGAGGCTAGGGCACGCGAAATGTTTCTGAAGAAATGACAATGAGTGACAGAGTGAGCGAACTGTGAACCTGTCTCGCTCTCGCGCACACTACCCTGGTTCGGGCCGAGGATCGTTCTCAGTTGTAGTTCAAAAATTAACTTTTTTTTTTGGTCGAGGAAAAAAAATTAGCTTTTGTCCTGAGGCCATATTCCTTCACCTGTGTTTTTTTTGTCCATTCCTTCACATGTGACCTCTATTAGGACTGTTATACTGGGCCTGAGCCCAATTCCATTTCTCTAATGTTATTGGTGCATCGCTCTTCTGACCAAAAAAAAAAAAAAAACGGGTTGGGTCGATCCAAACCCGCTTTTATAACAATGTAAGAAGAAAAAGGAAAAAAGAATATATGCAGCATCCAGGTATGTTGTTTAATATAAATTGCCAAATGCAATGAAATAAAAGGAAAACTAACAATATGCAACACTCCTTCGAAAATTACTTTCATCAAATACATAATAATGTCTAAAGAAAAGAAAATTATGCCTAATGATTTCAATTTCTCATTTACGGCACCAGATTTTACTTCATTTTAAGGTTTTTTATTTTAAAGTCTAAATTTAATATATTTTTTACTTATAATATACATGTATTAGTTTTGTTATGAAATAACAAAAATGTACATTATATATTATATATGTAAGTTTATTTGTATATGATAGGTGAGGTGAGGACTAGTGAGACGAGTGAGAATCCTCTCCAGTACTTGATTTCTCCAATAGGAAAGAGAAAGAAATACACTCTAGGTGGGCCCCACCTGCATAATGTATTTCTCCAGTAGGAGAGAGAAAGAGATACACTCCAGGTGGGTCCCATCTGTGCCTGGAGTGTATCTCTTTCTCTCTCCTATCGGAGAAATCCAGTATTGGAGAGAGTCCCAATCCCAGCTAGACAAGTTGTATGTTTCTTGTCCCAGTCCTCAAATCTCTCACAAGGGGATTTTACTCCTCATCCCCACTGGAAAAAAAGTCTCCATTCTTTGGGCTCCAAATGAGATAGTCCTAGCAAGCATCCCCACATACAATATGAAATTGTCATCCCTACCACTAACAAGAGCATCACACTTTCCACTTAAAAAAAAGCTCTTGCATCACACTAAATTCCACCATGAGTTTTAATGAGTTTAACAGTTTATTTATTAAAACCATACTCGGTGTAGTTGCCTTTTATATGTAGAAGGTCTGATTATGATCATGTATAGTTGAAAAATAATTGTAAAAGACCTCAATCATTAAAATTATGAAGGATGCATTCAATAAAAATTATATTATGAAATTTTGTAACCATCTAATTACAACGGTACTTGGTGCAATTGCTTTTTCAACTGTAAAGGATCCTTGTCTCATTACATTGATTAAGATTCTTTGCAGTTGAAAATTAATTGCAGAAGGTCTCGGTAATTGAAATTATGAAAACATGTGTTAAATAAAAAATATAAGTAAAATTTGTAATTATCCAAATACAATTGTATTTGGTGTAATTATTTTTTAATTATAGAGGATCTCAGTACAATTATATTGGTTAGGATCCTCTATAGTTGAAAAATAACTGTATAAGATTTCAGTGATTGAAATTATGAATATATATGTTAAATAAAAAACAGAAAATATGATATAAAATTTTGTGATTATCCAATTACAATTGTAAGTAATAATATAGTTGTTTTTTCTTATAATAGATAATATATAGATAGATAATAATTTTAACCTTTTTTTTTTCAAAGTTTTCTCCACTTATATTAAGGTTGGTGAGATGGGTGTAGGGTGAAGGGCAGCTTGCCTTGTGTACCTACTCTATTGCCTGCTTAATCAACCCATGCGGTTAGCGTGCGTGACGCAGACATAATATTTGTTAGTATTTTTAATTTTTACAAATATATTTTTTAATTTAAATATGTCTAAACTAAAACTTTACAGCAATTACGTACTTTTCTAAAATAATAAAATTTACAAATTATTCTAGTATATTTCTAAAACTGAACAGCAATTATATATACTTATATGTCAAAGTTGAAAAAAGTTTAATGGATTATTTTTATAGAAGATAACTCTACTTGTGCTACACTGTTAAAAATAAATAATTTTATAAATTAACATGCACATCATTCGAAAAACTTTTTTTTTTCATAACTTTTAATTTTAAAAAGACATGCATCATTTTCTAAATATAATAGTCGACTCACTTGCTCCTTGGTCATAGCTGTTTTGAATTGAATATTATAACAATTTTTGGTGATAAATTATAATCATAATTATAATATATATATCTATTGGAAATTGAAAGGTATATTAAGAAATAGGAAAAAAAGGGAAAGAATTGCAATAGACAATAGTAAAAACTAAAAAGTAAAATAGTAATACTGAGTAAATTAGTAATACTGTAATACCTACCAATAATAAAAAAATTAAAAAAAAAAGGGAGAGAAAGAGAAGAGGATGATTAGATTATAAGGTGGAGGAGTGTGGGTTGGTTTTTGGTTCATTGTGTATCGTTGGGGGAGTTGCGATCGGAATCTTAATCGGATCAAGGTATAGTACAGCACTTGTTCCAGATCTTACACGCTCGCCTCTTAGGGTTTCTTACTTCTTATTATCTAACTTCCACCATAGATTTTGTTTGTTTTTATCTCTGGTTCTTATGCGTTTTTCTAGATTGGACTCCATTAATTTTTATTTTTAAGAAAGATTTTTGTTGATGGATTACGGTTTTTGTGAATAACTTTGCTTCATTCAAGTTCAAGGAAAGCAAGGAAGCAAGATGTGGGGTGTTATTAGGCACAAGGTACGATTGATACCATATTTACCTAACTCTGATTCTACTTGTTCTTCAGTTGGTTCCATTTCACATAAAATACTTGTATTTGCAGAGTATCCGCCCTGCCTTCTCAACAATCAGACATTTCTCTTCTGCTGCTAAAGAGGTTTTACTATCTTCCCTCTTTTTCTCTTCAGAAAAATAGAAAACTCTGATTCACTTGTTTCGATTTTGAAATGGCAGATGACAGTGAGAGAGGCTCTTAACTCCGCACTCGATGAGGAAATGTCAGCTGATCCTAAAGTCTTCTTGATGGGTGAAGAGGTCATCCAACTGCCCCATTTATATTCTCTCTTTATACCAAAATAATGAATTATTGTTGGGGTTGGCTGTTTCTTATGTTCATTTGGTGGTATTTAAATTGCAGGTTGGGGAATATCAGGGTGCATACAAGGTTAGTCATGGGTTCCCTGTTGATTTAACAACTTGATTACCTATTGCCTATTAGTGTTAACCTTATTTCTTCTTTCATTTTAGATATCCAAGGGGCTGCTGGAAAAGTATGGCCCCGAGAGGGTTCTGGATACTCCAATCACAGAGGTTATTTTCTTACACAGACTTCTTCATTCCTTTGATACTTTCACAGCTACTGATTTACGAGTTCTTAATCATGTCCTTCTGCCTCTCCTTTTCAATGTTTACAAGTCATCTTGTCACTATTGAGTTTTATTTAACAGTGCTTGCAAATTGATACAAATTTGGTAGTTATGATGGCTCTAGCCCTCTCCGAGTTTTAGTCTCTTAGACACACAGTAATTATCATATGACAATTGATATGAAACACATTTTTTTTGCACTGAGAAATTCATTGATGTTCTATTTTCAGTTAAAACCTCGGGAATTAGAAACAAATTGCTGAATCCAAACTATCGCATAAATTATAAAGCATGCCCTTCATTGTTGGTCATTGGCATTCATTCTTTATTTTCTGAATCAGTAAGGTGCTAAGCACAGTGTAACGAGTTAGACCTGGTGACAAAGCATGTGTGTTTTACCTTGAACCTTCTCCAAATGAAACTTGCATGATCTTGGTATCCAAACACTTTGATTTTCTCTCTATACATGCCTAGGGGGTAGGGCCAAATTTTAATATATTCAATGACCCATTAATGGAATCATCAAATAAAATAAACAAATCAAAATTTTAATAATGTGATGGCATGCAGATATGTATTTCTTGATGGGATGTTATGTTGGGCTGTCTACTTCATGTTGAGCTGCTTCCAACATTTTGTTAAATATAATGCAGGCTGGGTTTACCGGGATTGGAGTTGGCGCTGCTTACTATGGTCTAAGGCCTGTTGTGGAGTTTATGACATTTAATTTCTCCATGCAGGTTAGAGTTTATCCTGATTGCGTCCTTTCTTTCTTAAACTGACTGTGTAGTTAAGTTGGTTAATTTACTTCTTTCACAGTTGCTTAATTTATGTGTGGTGATGATACTTGTATAGCTGGCTTCCCTTGAAGATCGTTAGATGGCATCTTATGGGTTCTGTGTTCTGTGGATAAGAATACCAAGGTTATGAAGTTTCTAACAAATGATGATTAATTCCACAAAGATAAATGATGATTTCACTGAGTCTGCTGCCAACTCCAGAAACACTATAACAGGAAAATGCGATGGCTGCTCTATTGGATATATAAGATGAGATAAATAATTTATAAAAAATTATTCAAAACTAAAAACATATTCATTTTTTAATAATCAAAGTCATAGTGATATAGTCTAGACTCTAGATATACAATCATTAATAATCTCAGGCATATTAACAAGTCAATAACTACTGAAGTCAAAGATCTATGGAAAAAAAGGCACACAAATCCTCAAAATGTTTAAGCCTCTAAGGTGTCAAAATCAGAGGGATAATGGCATGGGCTGTAAAGTGCAAACTACACAATGCAGTAGAAGGAAAATAAAAAAATATTGGAACGGAAGAGGTCTCAGAGAGCACACTGCAGACCTGTGAAAACATTGAGAACTGAGGAAAAATGGAAAGGGAGTTGCTGCAAAGGGCACGGACCAACAGTAAACAATGGAAAATGGTGAAGCTGGGAAGCTCAAGCCAGCAGGAGACGTTTGATGGTAAACGACTTTGGCAGAAAACAGCAGACGATTTGATTAAAAAATGGTGTAGGACAGGTCAAACTAGAAGTGGAGGCATGGTGAAAATCACAATGGAAATCAGAGGGTGACACCATGGAATTATGAAATCACCAGCACTGGTTGTGTTTTTCTTTTATTGTGTTTTGGGGCTGTGATGGCTGTTCTATTAAAACCTGTAGTGGTGCTGCATTGTGGGGAGGACATGCAGCGTGCTGCAAGATCCCAAGATTGACTACCCTGTTAAAGATATTAAACTATGGATTTGTGACTGGAGGAAAGCTGTTGACCTTTATAGTGGAATAATAGATTCATTTCATTGTTAACAATGGCGATCATAGTCAACTTAATGAATCATGCCATTTTGTGGTGTTTAACTAATAGTTTGAATGTCCCATGGACTTCATATTAAGTCAATCAAGTTTGTTAGATTGCAGACGTTTCTGCTGGAATTTTGTTACTTGTCAACTTTTATTGTTTCTATGTTCAAGTAATATTCTTAGATATGAATTATGTTAGAAGGTGAAATATCTTTCCTCTGCATGACAGAATGCCCTTGTGTTTGCAATCTAAATGCTGGTGCATTGGTCCCTTGCACATTGAAGTATTAATAGATTGCAAAGAATGTGGGGTCAAGTGTCAACATTTGTGATGACATTTAGTTTTTGGCTTCATTTGTTAGATAAACAGCTGCTTGCTTCTCGATCAGTTTTATCCCTCCCACTCATTGTCTCATTGTGTATTAACTTGTGTTGCAGGCAATAGATCACATTATTAATTCTGCTGCAAAATCAAACTACATGTCTGCTGGGCAAATATCTGTACCCATTGTCTTTAGAGGACCTAATGGTGCTGCTGCTGGGGTTGGTGCTCAGCACTCTCATGTATGGTTCTCCTTGCTTCTTTTATGTGAAAATTTTCTTGAACTATTTGTTTGCATTCCCCATTGAATTTCACTTGGTTATGCCATATTGAGCAGTGAGCACAGATATTTGGGTTTTGTCTCTTTTGTTTGCCCTGTAACTTTGCTTTTCTGCAGTGTTATGCATCTTGGTATGGCTCTTGCCCTGGGTTGAAAGTATTGTCACCATATTCATCTGAAGATGCTCGTGGTTTGCTTAAAGCTGCTATAAGGGACCCTGATCCTGTTGTTTTCCTTGAGAATGAGTTGTTGTAAGTTGTGCTGCTTGATTAGTACATAAAAATGAACAGTAACAGATTTCCAACACCATTTCTTGTTTTAGAAGATATTTAATTTGATGTGTTATGTCCTCTAGATATGGTGAGTCATTCCCTGTTTCAGCTGAAGCTCTTGATTCCAGTTTTTGCCTTCCCATTGGAAAAGCAAAGGTAATTAATTAGCTGTAGTATATGAAATACACCTTACTTGTGATTGTTAGAGTCACATTTGTTATGCAATAATGCACTCTTGTCAATTCCCTGTTTGCTTCATGCATTTTACTCTTGACAGATTGAGAGAGAAGGAAAAGATGTGACTATTACAGCCTTTTCGAAAATGGTTGGCTATGCTCTCAAGGTTTGTGACCCTAAGATTTTTTTTGTTTTCTAGATGTGTATAGTTTGCTTGTTTTATCACTTGCTGAGACAATGTGAAGTGTATATAGGTTTGTCTTGCATTTAAATATTAAATAATAATAAGAGAAGAAATGAGGATAATATATGTATGTATATTGGATGGTTGGTTTGTTATATGGTGTTCTATAATGTTTTAAAAGAATATTCAGAATCTCCAATATCTTTCTGTCCTCCCAAAAAGAAAATAGTTAAAAGTAACTCTTTTGGTTGGTGTTTAGGCTGCTGAGATACTGGCAAAGGAAGGAATTAGTGCTGAGGTAAGCCTGGCAAATTGCAGTAGTTTATGATGAACTTCCCTCCTTTTTGCTAGACTTCATTTTGGTTATGATAAATGAGTGATGGACTTATCCACATAGGTTATTAATTTGCGTTCAATCCGCCCGCTTGATCGATCCACAATCAATACTTCTGTCAGGAAAACCAACAGATTGGTGACAGTTGAAGAAGGATTTCCTCAGCATGGTGTTGGCGCCGAAATCTGGTTTATCTCTTTTCATTGACTGTTTTTTGTTCCTCTTTTGGTCTGTTTCTGGTTAACTCTTGGAAATTATGTAAATTCATCCTTCTCTTGAGCAGCACATCTGTCATTGAGGAGAGTTTTGGTTATCTTGATGCACCAGTTGAGAGAATTGCTGGGGCTGATGTTCCCATGCCATATGCAGCAAATCTGGAGAGAATGGCTGTCCCACAGGTTAGGCTTCTTTATTACCTTTGTTTTCTGTGAATTTCTCAACCTGAGTTGGAAGATCTGTTTTCTTAACATGCAAATTAATCCAAAAAAGTATTTCTATTTTGAATGGATGAAATAATATCCCTGAGATGATGGCTTTGTATGATATGAGTTTTTGTATCTAATGAAAAACCAGAGGCTAATTTGTTGGTGGTTTTAATACATGTATATACTGTGTAGAACATTTAAATCTGGTTGCTTACCACTATATGTGGATGTATAGGTTGAAGATATTGTTCGAGCCTGCAAAGAGAGCCTGCTACAGATCTGTGCCTATGGCTGCAGCTGCTTGAATATCAATCTAATCCTGAAATTTTTAATGTCCTGGTTAGTTCTTTGGTAATCATTGATGTTACCAAAAGCAATTTTTCTGCAAATGTACACCATAAAACAGCATAAAGAAATTGCAACAAGAGAATGCTGGTTTTACTCATGGATTATGTTAGGCTTTGGTTTAAAAGATTCTGATGTATGCATAATACTGTCCAAATTTTCAGGATTGACAGATGTTATACATTTTTTCCCCTTCTCAGCATATCTGGGAGGAAGTTCATGTTCAATAACTTGGATAACAATGACACAAGGCGGAATTTTTTCTGTGTATTTTGGTTTGTGCTTGGCAATAATTAAGTAGACAACATTTTTAATACATTATTGGGTTTCTTTTTCTTTCCAGCGGACCACATACTGCAAGGTCTAACTTGCTGTTTTGAGTTCATCCTTATTTAGTTTCATTGGCCAACTAGAGATGTGGGTTCTGTGGGTTCCATAACCCTTATGTTGAGTAGAATAAGCAAGGGATTACGTATATAATTTAATTTGGCCAATTGGTTTTGTTGTGTTCGTGAGTTCGTGTATGGTGCCTGGTCTAAGGAATACTTCACATCCAAACACACTAATAGTATTTATGTTTGGAGAGTGTTCTTAAGTGTCAGAGGAATTAAGAATTGCTTTATCTTGCCAATACTTTATAACCTATATATGTGTCGTACAAATACTAAAAATACGTTCAACAAATGATTGGTGCATGTTAAAGGATCGTCTGATTTTGTTAAGAAATTCATCCGGAATGTCTACTAGCTAGTATAGTCAATCACCATCATTTGATTCTCTAATGTCACCATCTTCAACATTTAATGTCCGTTTAGATAACTTGCTAATAGATTTTGAATTGAGTTTAGGATCACGCGTTCTTATCATATATTGAGTTTTACAGCCATCCAGTGATGGAGAAGAGAGATGGTTGGTTTTGAGGATATAAAATCATCAATTCAAATGTGTTAAAAACGTAACACATGACAAAATAAGGGTATGCACGGTTTATGAAATGAGATCTAAACCATTAAAGGAAGAATATTTTATGTATTATATTTATGACAGAGTTGGATCTCCCGAAACACGTTTTGTTGACCGAAGGAAAAGAGAGAAAGAAGGCTTTGTTTGTTTTAATATTAATTATCATTATTTCAGAGTAGTCTTCTCTTCAGTCATTCTGGAAACCCACTTTGAATTTATGCCTCTCACTCTCATTTCATTTTTAATAAAATATAAACGGTCAAATACTTTTAACATTACGTTCATGATTAAATGAAACAAGCTACCAGTGCATTGAAGACCAGAGTTCAATACGTGTTATGTGAGGACGAAGAATTTCTTCACAGAGAATAAGCCGAATAGATTATATGTATTCACGCATATGTCCAAATTAATTTTGTACAATGACCAAGAAAAATGTAAAACATTTTTTTATATATAAATGTGTCAAACATTTTGGTCCTATGCATTTCCCCAATCTTGTGAGGTGACCTATGATGACAAGCAATTAGCAATATGAAATGGCGTCTCCAAAAACTAAAATTAAAATAAATTGTTTAAGAAATGAAAAAGTTTTTATTGTCGACTTAACAGATTGTCTCTCGTAGATGATACTATTGGTTAAATAAAAAAAATAATAATGAAAGTTCTTAAATTAAAAGTAAAAGTGAATCATTAATATCAAAATCGTTCCCATCCTATACTATAATATATCTTTTTAATTCTTTCTTATTTTGAGAAAAAGTTCAAAATTTTCATTCTTACAAAGGTTAAAATCCTTCTCTATTGTAAGTTGCTAGGTGAATTTAGAATAACGACATATTTGCCTTTGAGGATCCCTTATATAATCATTCCTGGTTGACCTAGCATTTAATGCGTAATATTCTTGAGCCTGATTCCTGCACCATTGCGATCTCTTAGAGTATGCTGTCTATTTGAATACTTTCCTTTCCTGATGTGATTTATCTCCTTCCTAATTAGGCTGATTGGTGTGTCTTCTTTATTTGTGTTGATCTTGGTGCTTCAATCCTGATTCTGGGACATGTTCAATGAATCTGGACATCTGGTTCGCACCATGATTTACTAGTTTCGTCTCTCACTAAAGTTAGACCTAGTTGACCGACATGATAAAATTGTGGATCGAGATATAACTTGACTAGTACGCAACATAGCCCTCCAAGCTATAAGCTTTAGGAGCGAAATAATTTGCATAATATACATAAGTAAGGGTCGATGTATAACTTGATTTGCACGGTATATACCCCACAAGCTATAAACTTTAAAAATGAATTAGCTTGTATAAGATACATAAATAAAGGCTTAATATTGCTTTGATCAACTAATTGTGTAGGCATAGGTTTTTGTAATTGCTTAGAGTACATTTGCTTTTAAAATCCGATGGAATTAAGTTTAGCAAACTTACATTTGATAAAATTAAGATTGAAAAAATGAATTTAAAATATATTATTATTTGGATGGTAAGATAAATATTTTATGTGTAAATATAGTTATATTTTATGGGTCTCACAACTAACATAATTCTTCTCAATGAAAAAAAAGAAATTCTTACTTCTCTCAAACTTAAGTTACATATAAAATTTACTTTTACCCACCCAAAAAATTTATCTAAACACATTAATTATTATTTTTAACCTCATTATGGGTCTTCTCAACGTAATTTTGGATACCTATATAACGTAATTTTAAATGTTTTTTACAACTGTAAAACAAAGAGGCACTTGTATCTTTTAAAAAACTCCTGCAATGTTCCAAATTAGGTCCAAATATAAAATAAAATAAATTGTCTTTGTCTCATTCATTGGTTTTATATTTTTCTTTATCTTTTTAATTAAAGCAATGGAAGAAAATAAGTAAAAAAAAGACAAAATATTATTGAATAATGAAATAGAAGGTGAAAAAAAGAATAAAAAAAAAGAGGAAGAGGAAGAAGTCAAGGAAGATGTTTAGGGAAATTTGGATTTGCATTTGTAGAAAAACAATAATAAATTATAATAAATAAATAATGGGATAGGTTGGGATGTGGTGTATGTGTGTGAGTTGTTGGCGTAAGCAGGGGAAGCGGTTGAAGAAAGAAATGGTGTGATTGGGATTGGGATTTGACCTTGAATGTTGATTGGCATTGGCATTTGCCTTTGTTGACTCCAATTTCCATTTTACATACATGGATTGAGTGGGAGTGAGATAGACAACAAGAAGAAACACATCGTAATCGTATTATTGGTTTTTGATTTTGATTTGATCGCATTCTCTGGTCTCGATGAAGAGCTCTCTGAAAAAGTTGCGAGGTTTGGCACTTCACAATCACAACCACAAGCATCATGATTCCAAGACCATTCTGCCTCTGGCTCAGCTAGACGAGCTCGCTCAGGCTACCAAGGCACGCATTCTTCTCTTTTCTTTCTCTCTAGAGACCACACATAGACTGAGAACTCGATAGAATACAATAGACAATATGCACCAACACACAAGTTTTAGTTTTAGGGTTTCATGAATTGCAGGACATGCAAGACATGAGAGACTGCTATGATACCTTGCTTTCTGCCGCCGCAGCAACCGCCAGCAGTGCTTATGGTATACCTAATCATAATGCTATTCACATATCATTTCATTTAATTTATGGTTTTTCAATAATCTCATCAACACAACGATGCAGAATTCGCTGAGTCCTTGCGGGACATGGGTTCTTGTCTTCTCGAGAAAACCGCTTTGAATGATCACGAAGAAGAAACTGGTACTACTTCAATTTCTTTATCATTCCATATTCCTAACTTTCCTATTACCTCTTAACTCTTAACTAACCACTGCCCCTATGCTATTCATGCAGGAAAAGTTCTCCTCATGCTTGGCAAACTCCAGTTCAAACTTCAGAAACTCATTGATAACTATGTTGCTCCTAATTCCATCTCTCTATTTCATAATTTTCTTCCATTTATTTCTATGCTTTCCATTGACTAATTTTTTTTTTTCTTTCCAATTTCCAGCGTTCTCATATAATCCAGACAATTACCATTCCCTCAGAGTCTCTCTTGAATGAACTTCGAATTGTCGAGGTTTCTAACTTCTTATAACCCTCTTTCTTTCTCCCTCTTCATTGTCTTTAGTTCTTTACTCAATGCAAGGTTGTTAACTGGACATTCTTCTGGATTTTATTTAAGCTTTTAGACAATATAAAGTACCTATGAGTATGACTAGAAGATTGATTAACTATTGCTGAGACATCCCAATGAGATTGATATAAAAAACCTGAAGCTTGAGGGTTCAAAGTATGGCTTCACTTTAATACTATGTAGCATAGGTATGGTACAGTACCGCCGTACTGGTACCAGGTACAGATACGGATACGGGATTTTTAAAAATCCAAGGTACGGGTGCGCTAATATAAATTTAAAAATTACATATATAAAGAAATAGAATTTTACATAAACATGACCAATTACAAAAATTCAACTTCTGAATGAATCTGGAGGTAGCACAAATGGAAAATGTGCTAAAAGAGAGCAGTACCAGGCCACTTCGGAGTTCTTTTTCATACCCCATCTTTAGTACCTAAATAACCCAGGTTTACTCTTAGGGACATGGAGACATGTTAACAATTTTGGCTGAGCCATAGGAGTATTGTCATACGTAGGATGCTTCAAACACCTTGAAGGCTTCTTCAAGAATGTTTTATAATGTAAATGCTGGTTAAAATTGCAACTCTTTGTTATTTCTATAACCTAAGAATATAATTATTTTAATTTTGAAATTTAGGTAGTGTGGTGAATGCGGTCATTCAATTTACTATATCTTGCTGTGTTATCCTATGTAGAGGACCTTTTGTAATTTTGATCAATTTTTTGTTTTTTGTCTTAATACTGGAGCAGGAGATGAAGCGACAATGTGATGAAAAAAGGTTTGAAATGTTATGTTGCATCTAATTTTGTCTTTACATGTGATACATGTCTTATCTTTTTGTTATATGATCTGCAGAGATGTATATGAGTATATGGTGACAAGATATCGAGAAAGAGGTAGGTCTAAAGGTGGAAAAGGGGAAACTTTTTCTTTGCAGCAGTTGCAAACTGCTCGTGATGAATATGATGAAGAGGCTACATTGTTTGTTTTCCGATTGAAATCTCTGAAGCAAGGACAATCACGTAGTCTTCTTACACAGGCAGCACGTCACCATGCTGCTCAGGTTCTTCTTACTCCTCTGTTTTATCTTAAAAACTGGGACTTTCTTACCTTTTAATTTTTATGTTGATTACCGATGCTTTCTGTTCTGCCCCAAAACAGTTATGTTTCTTCAAAAAAGCAGTCAAGTCTCTTGAGACTGTAGAACCACATGTAAAATCAGTAACTGAACAGCAACACATTGATTACCACTTCAGTGGTCTTGAAGAGGAGGATGGGGATGAAGGTGATGATGGAGATGAAGATGATGATGGTTATGATGAGAATGATGATGGAGAACTGAGTTTTGACTATGGACAAATTGAACAAGAGCGAGATGATTCAACGTCACGAAATTCGATGGAGGTGACTTACCTTAAGTAACCAGGAAATTATAATCTTTTTCTGTCCCTTCCATGTTTCTTAACTTAACCAGACTTGGATGTCTAATGAAGATTGGCTAAGTAGGCAGTCATTGTGCTAATTTGTGCACACATGCAGTGGTGGGTGAGGGGTTTAATTCGTACTGCATGCTACAGATAACACAAACTAAATAAAAATATAGTGAATGGATGTATTCCTTGGGGGAAAAAGACTATGTTGTTTAGGCCTTTAGGAACTAAGTCTACTAGCATCAGAATTGTTGGCAGAGTAGTTTAGTAGTCTTACGGACGAAAACTTTACATCCTTGTTTGTTTGAATGCGGCTAATTGCTCTATGTGCATAATTAATATAGTTTGATAGGATGGCTAGATGGATGGATTGAGCAAGAACTTCTAAAAGAAAACTATGAAATACAAACCCCCTTCCTTTTTAAGTGTCGGTTTTTGGAAACACTTTAATTTATTTATCTGTCATTTAGAAGTTCAAGATAATAATTACTGTTTTACCAATTATACCCGTATCTTCACCTAATTAATAAATAAGAGAGAGAATTGTATAGAAATAACTTATTAAAGAGACAAAAGACATATTAGGAAATTAGACGATAATTTTATTAAAAACAAGGACATTAATTATTTTTTTAAATGTGTGCCATAACATTAAATGACACTTTAAAAACCGACATATGTTTGTCCGAGTGGAAGGGGCTCGGGTCTCTTAAGCATGTGGTCCGGGGTTCGATTCTTGGATCCATGCATATGGAGAAAACACTGTTGAGAGGGGGTCCTTGCTTTAGCGCCTGACAATATCCCGGGAGATTAGTCTCTCACCTACTGCGTGAAAGGATACTCTGGGAAACGAAAAACAAAAAATGACACTTAAAAAGGAAGAGGAAGTATTAACTTCTCTGGTCAATGCATAAAAGTTCTATGGAAGTTTTCATATAATGAATTTGAACTTCTGATTGTGAAAATTTTAAATCAGAACCATGTATATAATCTTAACTTTCAAGTTTACAAAAACACTGCAATTAGCTTAAATTACTCCCATTTGATGACATACTACTTAACCATGTTTGCTTACATGCAGCTGGACCAGGTGGAACTTATGCTTCCTAGAGGCTCAACAGCTGAAGCTGCTAAGGTAACAAAATGTTTCAATTATCTTGAATTTTCCTTTTAATATAGAATTTTAAATTCATAAGAGTGTACTGTACATAATGAATCTCTGTTGTTCTATTTGCAGGAAAACTTAGATAAGCTTCAAAGGAATTTGTTTTCCTTTAGGGTTAGGACAGGGAGTCAATCTGCCCCCACTTTTTGCTGATAATAAACCTGATGCTAGTGAAAAACTGAGACAGATGCGCCCATCTTTATCACGGAAATTCAGTTCTTATGTGCTACCCACACCAGTTGATGCAAAGAGTTCAATCTCTTCAGGGTCAAATAATCCAAAGCCTTCCAAATGCAGACAAATTTACATGAACCTACAAAGAATTTGTGGGCATTCATCCCCATTGGAACAAAAGAAACTTGAAAAAGATATTGGAGATGAGTTTTCTGGTCCTACTGTCAGAAGTGCACAGTCTGTACTCAAGGAAAGTAACAGCAATACTGCCTCCACGAAATTGCCGCCTCCTTTGGTTGATGGTCTTTTATCCTTAAATCATGATTATGTTTCTGCTTACTCTAAAAAGATTAAAAGACATGCCTTTTCTGGTCCATTGACAAGTAATCCTTGGCCTAACAAACCTGTCTCAGTAGAAAGTGTTCAATTGTTCTCTGGACCTCTGCTGCCAACTCCAATCCCACAGCCTCCATCATCATCTCCAAAAGTATCTCCTAGTGCTTCTCCTACTATTGTGTCTTCACCTAAAATAAGTGAGCTTCATGAAACTACCGAGGCCTCCAACCCATTTCCAATCCAACTCAAGGTTTTTAGGTTTGGTGGGTCATTCAGGTCCATTGCTGTCCAGAGTTCAAAAGGTTTCTGCCGCAAATAATTTGGTTGTTTCAAGTGCAGCATCTCCACTGCCAACACCACCCCAGGTCATGGCTCGTAGTTTCTCCATACCTTCTAGTGGTGCTAGAGTTGCAGCATTACATGGGTCAAGGACACTAGAATCCTCTCATATATCATCTATATCTGAAGATATTGCTTCTCCCCCTCTGACGCCAATAGCATTATCTAGTAGTCGGCCATCATCAGATGGCTGAGGCTGTTGCTCTGGATGTTTAGAGAACAGAGGTAATTTTTATACCAGGGTTGTTTTGTTACCTTTTCTTATTTACTATTATTTTGTTTTCCTGAATTTATTTAAGCATATGCCGTTAATTATGAAACTTAGAGACAATGGAAACTTTAAGTTTCATATATAATGGTAAATCCTTCATCTTAATTTGGGTGCTTTGAAATGGATAATAAAATGGTGATGATGGTAATACCTATTTCCATAATATCAAGTACCTGAAGCACCATTGGTATGGGAACAACTACTGTTGAACAAGTTATATCTTCAAAACAAACTAGGGGGACCTCCATGCAAATACTTTCTAGAAATGTACATTAGGATTAAATACATTTATGGTGCAAGCATCTGATCTAAAATCGAGTTGACATTTAAATGTGTTTTAAATTCTTTACAATTTGAAGCAATACATGTAGAAACTCACTTCATATCTATATTTTGTATCATTTGCTTGGTAACTAAACATGCCCGATAGGAGGGGCTTCTGATTTTAGTTGACAGGGTACATAATTTACGACATGATAGGCCCGTTGAAATATAGCCAAGGAAAAACTTTTTAATTCAAAACTGTTGGTTATAGAAATTGCTGTTCCAAATGGTTAAATACTTCCATGTTACCATTACAAGATGATTTAATTTATAAAATGCATTATTTTTGTTCTTTGTTCCCACTACTAATCATTTAAGAAATATTAGTTAACTTAAAAGATTATATCTTCACTTTCTGTTTTTTAGAGATGTACATGTTTTTATTAATACTATTGAATATTGAATGACCCAGGTCTGGATACTTGTGCAGAAGTCCACTCACCTCTGAAGCTAGCCCTGTTTACTACCTGGCAAATTAAGCCTAGGAAGTTTTGCTTAGTTGCAAATCTGTAAATATTCCTTTTACTTAGCATTCTTTTATCTGTCACTATCATTGATAATTCAACCTTATAATGGGGCTTTTGTCTTATTTTGTTCAAATAAATGCCCATCAGTTCTATTGTTGAGATATGCATTTAAGCAATTGACACTAACCGATTATTTAAGTTTTGTGTGACCTTCAGAAAGTGAAATTTGTTTTCGGATATTTTTAATTTAGTCATTTCTAAGAACAAATCTAGAGACGTTTTTGTGAACTTGAGTTTAAATCGTGCTTTTGATTTATCTAATCAGGTGGAGTCGGTTTAAAAAGAAATTGAGTAGGATTCATGTAAATGTAACACAACCCTGCCTTGATTTTGGAATGTTATGTTGTTAATAACACGTTCACAATGCAAGTAACCATCTGAGAAAGTAGAAGTAGTGGACTGTCACGCAATTATGACAAATGAGTGAGTGGAACCACCCATGAAGTTGAAACTGCTAGTTTGTGTGGTTAGGTACCGTGGCATTTGCTTTGGACTGGTAGAATTAGTTTGTATCAGTTGTTATTAGTACTCTTGTTGTGGACATGTGGTGATATTATTTTGAAGCTGTATGGAAACATCAAGTACGATTAGCCTCTATTATTATCATTATCATTAATTGATATATCTATCTATTCTATATTACAAATAGACACCCCAAACCATCCATACTTGCTGTACAGGTCTGGAGACCAGGAAAAGGATTGCCGATGTCCTAATTCAAATGCATACTCACATAATAATGGTAATTTAGTACATGCCAGTAATTTTGAAATGGATAAGGAAAAGAGACATTTCCTATGACACACTATTTGTACGAGGATTGACTTCCTCCTGGTCATTATTTGGTTGATATAATCTTTCATTTGCAGCTTCCTCCAGTATCATATCTGACAAATCCCATTAATTCTGGTCCTTTAAGTCTTGAATTGTTCTTGAAACTGTAGGAATATAAACAGTTAGCTAATGTTTCTTACACAGATCAAATACTGGAAGTATAGATGGAGAGGTAAGAGAAGCATGGGATTATAACAGAGGAATGAAATGCTGCTGCTACTATTACTATTATTATCATCATTATTAAGAATGAAAATAGTAGCTAAATTCTGCAAAAGAATAGCATTGAAAAGTCATAAGTAAATTAGTATTAGGTGGTGTTTGGAAGAGCTTATTTGAGCTTATCTTATGATATAAACACTTATGTATTTGTTTGGGTAAACTTTTGAAAAGAGCTTATGACCTGCTCATAAGCTGTTTTCAGCTTATTTCAATAAGCTCATGAGAATAACTTATAGAATAGCTTATGGAGAATTTAAGTACATTGTATCTTCTTAATTTTCATCTATTTTTTTAAGAGCTTATTTATTAAGTGCTTATTACATAAGAGCTTATGTTATAAGCACTTAAATAAGCTATATTTCCAAACGGGCCTTGGTAGAAAACCACTAGTTAAGCACAACTGTCTATATGAATGCGTTTTTTCATTTATAATTATAACTATTAATTTATATTCATGTGTAGCCACATCAACTGTTGTGCACAATCTAGACAGAAAATTTGTGCAAGTAGTAACAAAGTCGATGTACTATTATTGAGATTCTTACGCCGTTGAGAGAAATTGAGTTGTTTCCTTACTTCATTGCCGTTTTTAAGTTTAGGTAAGTACTTGGATAACATAGTTTAGACTCACCTTTCTTCAGAGAACTTGGAGAAGGAGCCGGATGTGGGGAATGTACCACACAGATCATTGTTTGATAGATCTCTGCACAGCATCGAAAAAAAAAAAAAACAAATTTAAACTCTTGAGAAATGAGAATACAAGAACCGGGATACTGAAAAATATAGGAGGGACTCACAGGATCTTGAGGCTTCCTAGTTTAGTGAGTTCCCTTGGTATTCTTCCTGTCAGTTTGTTGTCGTTGAGTCGCCTGCATCGTATCGTATGATCTTTGGTTAGCCTTGGTGAATGTCTCACTCACTATAGTATTTAATTCAATTTATTTACTGATCGTAACTTACAATAATTTGATGTTGGAGAGGTTAGATAGAGTGGAAGGAATGGAGCCAGTGAGTTTATTGTGGTAAAGACCCAAGCTAACCAGGTTCTTGAGGTCTCCAAGTTCCTTTGGTATTGGCCCCACCAATTCATTCTTGTACAATTCTCTACACAATGTCAAACCAAACTAATCTCATATATATTTACTCTTTGCACAACAGACAGACAGAATCAATCATCAGCAAGAAAATTTTCTTACAGAAATTGTAGACGCTGGAGCCTCCCCAGCTCTGGAACCAAACGGCCAGACAGTTTTGCGTGTCCAAGGTCTCTGCATTTTCAGATTCATTGAAGCAAAAAAAGAATAAAGAATTAGTGTTACTGTAACTGTATTCAATGTGGTCAAGGAAATAACACTAATCAAACATGTTAGGGCCCTTCTCCTAATAATTTGCCATGACATGAAGAAACTGATGACACAACAAACAGCCTCAAATCAAATCCAAACTCAAATAGGATTACAGTGAGTCTAATAAGCAAAGCAATCATAATCTGTTTTCTTCCTGCCTATTCTATATGGCATAACATACACTTGGCTTGAGTAAGTAAATATTAAAAATAAATAACTGGGAAAAGAAAAAGATAAGATGGTGTGAATTACAATCGGGTAACCCTCTTCTCATCATCACAGGTAACATGAAACCATGTACATGGATCCACCAAAGTGGGATCCCAACTCTGTAGAACGTTATTTGGGTCTTTCACAGCTCTTTTGAAGGCGTATAGAGCATCACCTGTTCATTGTCAAAAAATCAATCGTGAAAAGATTCTTCAGAGACAGAATATATATGTATGTATCAAAACACAAAAGGGGTTTGTTTGTTTACCTTCAGAGTTTGCATATGTCACAGCAAGAGGGTCTGATGATAATAGAAGAAAAATGGCAAGAAAATGAAAAAGCGTGCTCGCCTCCATGAAGGAGAGGAATTAAGGAGAGACTAGAGAGCTCAAAGTGCGCCTAACACTAACATGAACATGTAATAGAGGCGAAAGCTTCCTCTTTCTTCAATGCAATTATGCTTTCGGAATGGAGAATTTATAGAGCCCGTAAATGGATTGCTGCCTCTTTAGTTTCTCTGACTTAATGACACACAAATAGCAATGCAATCCTACCTGTAATATAAATATCATGACTCTATCCTTAAGATAATGTTAGAAGAATTAATGATTATTAACACAGCATACTCTTTTTAACACATTTTTTTAATTATTAGGGAAAAAGTATATAGAACTTATTGAAATGGTATTTGTTAGTTTGGTTTGACACTAAAAATAACTATCAAACTCAAGTTGATACCTCTAAACACAATTATTTGTAGAGTTGGAAATGTGATTTTAGTGCCCAACCAAACATTGTTTTAACATAACCATATAAATTTTACCAAATATTATAAGGAATATGTTCAAAAGAAGTATGTATTTTGTTAGCATTTTTAACAACGTTAAACAAAAATTATATACCATTCGCTTTATGCATCCAACAATAGGTGATCATATACACACAATCTTATTCAATTTTATTCCCTTATAGAGTTTCACATTATCTAAAAATAAGGTCAAATAAAAATATATAAATCCTGAGCAGTCCTCATCCTACAAACTAGCTTTTGGGTTGAGTTTCTGTTTCATTTAAGTAAATTCCTCCCTGCCATTTTTTCGATTAGATGTACACCCAATCTGTGAGTAATTAAGTGCATTTTAGATGAGCATCTGACCACTAACACTATTAATTAACATAACATTACATATGCAGACATAGTGAGTCTTGTATAAAGAGGTTAGGTAAATAGTAGTAGGCTAGTAGCAAAGAATAAATGTAGGAGTAGGCGTTCCTGTATATATATATATAGTTTTATTCAATTCCATATACTTAAACTAAATTGTTCTTCTTACTTTTATCTGCTTTCATTTTAAAACAAAAAGAATAATTAATTAACTTAGATTCGGTAATGGATGGTGTCATTTCAAAGCATGCAAAAGAATAATTGTTTGGTTCTTCCTTACTTTTTTCTTATTGTTTTATATTAGAAAAAAAGTTAATATTTGTGCCACAAATTAAAGAGCTAGCATTGACGAATCATACATATAGTCATATTTTAAAACTCCAAGTTAAGATAAATTAGTTTTGGTTAGGTCATCCATAATGTGAAATTAGTTAATTAACGGAGCTCAGTGATTGGACACGTAAAAGTAAGGCCAGAAAGTGAATAGATCGATTGTTTCTAGCTACTTTCTTCTACTTTCTGCTTTGGCATTCCATGTGAAATGCAAATGAAATACTCGTCTTTTAATGCATGTTAATGGGTCCTAGTCCAACATTGGTTTTGACTAATTGGGAGAGTTGAATTGCTTAACAGCATGAGGTATAAGTTACTGGACCTTAAAAGTATCTTCTTTTTCAATAGTGGGAGGGACACCCACAGCATGAAAGACTCCC
The DNA here is from genome assembly GCA_026901365.1 of Sesbania bispinosa. Lineage (NCBI taxonomy): Eukaryota > Viridiplantae > Streptophyta > Magnoliopsida > Fabales > Fabaceae > Sesbania > Sesbania bispinosa. Next base: position 4,017,871 of record QLOH01000003.1, read on the forward strand.
TTTGTGATCATAATGGTCTCATTAAAAGAAGTGACTTGGAGATTTCAGACTTAGACCACACCACTGTCTTTGTCTCTCATTATTCATGTTAACTCCTTTTCATTCTTAGGGAAAAAGTTATAATGCTACTTACTGTACAAACCAAAAAGCCTTCTCTATAATCTCCCTTTCTTCCAATTGTTCAAAGACGAAAAAGCTTTCCATACGGAAAATTGAGTGTTTAATCAACATCTCACGTGTAAAAAAATTTATGATGGTTGTTTGACCATTGACCACCAATATATATATTCAAATTTCAAAAGATGAATTGTTGCCTTACCACTATTAGTACAGTTGTCTTTTTAAATTAAATGAAAAAATTAAACTACTAAAATAAACTTTGAATGATGCCACTCAAAACATAGCAAAAGGCATAAGATTGAGTATCCATGCTTAGTTAGATCATTGATATTGATATACAGAATAACAAAATCAATTTTTAAAAATGAAAGAGGCATGATTAAAAGTGATTTAAAATTCAATTTCAAAAAATTAGTTATGAACAAAAATTTAAATGATACTAAGTTGAGATAAGAAAATTATGCATTTTTTATGTGAATCACACGTATCCTTCACGAGAGACAATCCTGTTCGAATCGGGAACATCCATGGGCTAACTCTCTTAGCGGATAATCAAGTATGTACCATTTGAACCAATCCTCGTTGGTAGATAAGAAAATTATGCATAATTTACTAAATATGTAGATAAGAATATATAAAAAATAAAGATAGAATATATGGTATAACTTGAGTTGATCTCTATTAGATATATAAAAATCAAAGTAAGTCAGCTCAGCTGTGAGCCTGCGATTAGGAATGGTGGTGGCTGGAGCTGGACAGCACCAACATAAATTAGCCAAAAGGAAGAATATTATAAAAAAGGATAATTTTTAATTAGAATTGATAAACGCTTACCAAGTTGACATTCAAGGACCCAAATTCCCGCCATGCTTTCCTTCAAATTCAATGCAACGCTTTATCGAAAGTGACTTTTTATTATTTATGAAGGGCTATGCAAATTAGGCATTTTTAATATCAACATCTTGTTCTTATTGACATTGAATTTAATTATTTTGGCAAATGAAAAAGAGGAACACTTGTCCTTGTCCAGGTGCTTGTCAGCTTGTATGCATACACCAAAAGCAATGAAGTATTATACCAAACATGATCATGATGATCAAATAAAATAATCGTTAGAATCTAGAAATCTTGAGCACATCACGGGCCAGTTGACCTTTTTTCTGTCTGCAAAATCAAAAGGTTATTTCTTTTACATACCATTTTTTCTCTCTAAATCTCCATATCATTTGTTATGAACAAATACTATTTGGTCCTATTCAAGTCAGCCTAATGAGGTCTCATAATCATAAAGCACACAAGTTAGCTCAAGTACACAAGTCAACCAAAGTACACAAGTCAACTCAAGTACACAAGTTAGCCCAAGTACATAAGTCAATCCAACTCAGAAACCCTACTGGGAGCACCGTAAGCGCATCCGTACAATCTCGTACCGGATCGCGTCCTAAGGCCCAAATCCATAAATATTCCTCTATAAATACTGGTAACGTGAAAGGTTAGGTACGCATGAATCACCTCAGTTACTATTATTTTGTTAGGGTTTAGGCTAACTTGGGTGTCGAAGTGTCTTTGCATGTACTCCCTTCCGCCGTGGACCGAGTTGAGAGATTCAGAACCGACTTCGAGAATCCTGAAGATCGAGTTCGAAATCCTTAGAGCATCCGAGTCCGAGTTCCATACTCGAACATTTGAAGACCAAGTTCGAGATCCTTAGAGCATCCGAGTCTGAGTTCTATACTCGAACATTTGAAGACTGAGTCTGAGATCCTTAGAGTATCCGAGTTCGAATTCTATACTTGAACATTTGGCGCTAGAAGGAGGGCCTCCCCCTTACCAGCATGACAGTCAACACTAGACTCCACACTAGGCAAGTTCAACCCCGACCAACCCCTTATGGTTGGGTTGAGGACGCCTCTTACCATGATGAAGGCTTCAGTGATATCGACACATCACAACTAGCTCCCCAGATCAACCAAACCATTGGTACTCCCCTCAATCCAGACCCCCGCGATGAGATTATTCGCCAACTCGAGGCTTGTATCAAAGAACTCGAGAACCAAGTTCCCAGAATCCCACCTGTTCAACAATCAACTCCACCTCCACAACCCAACTCGGCTTTACGCCAACTCGAGCAACACATTCGACAGCTGGAACGCAACCTGGCACATCCTCAGCCTACTATCCACTCTCACTCGAATGTTAGCCACTACACTTCCACTCATCAAAAAGTCACCCGACCAGAAATAATTACCAACCCATTGTCTCCCATCTCTCATGCCCCGTTTAAACACCCTTATTCCGACTGACTTGCCAGGCCCGAGATACCCAAACCCTTAAAAAACGCTCTACCCACAGAATCTTTCAATGGAATCACTGACCCTGGCAAACACAGTGATGCATTTTGTAATGAGATGTTTTTCATAGGAGCCCCAGAAGTTGTAATTTGCAGCTCTTTCCCACGCATTTTGAAGGGTGAAGCTCTGGCGTGGTTCAAAACTCTCACCCCAAAGTCGGTCGACCGATGGGAAGATTTACGATATGCCTTTATGGGCTAATTTACCACCTCCATCGAACTCCATAGAAACCAATTCACCCTAACCAAAGTCAAGCAGCATAAGGAAGAATCTCTTAGGGTTTTCCTTGCGCGATTCTATAAGGAATGTGTGCTCATCCCGGACCTTACGGAGAATGTGCAATTGTTGTGCACCGTCTCGGATTTGACTCCCGGTTCACCTCTTGCTATTTCTCTATCCAAAGAACATGTATACTCTATGGAACAATTCTGGACGAGGTCAGCTAAGTTCATAGGACGAGAAATCCATTTAGATGGAGTTTCTTACAACACCCAAGAGCAGCAATGAAACCGAGATCTTGGAAATGCTTTTAATTTTATCATTTTTTGAGCCGACAAGGATCTAGAATAGACAACTTTGAATTTTGCAAGATGAACTTTAAATCTCAATATTTTTTGAAGTCCTCCATGATGATCATGATAGTCTTGACTTGAGATGGTTTGGCTTTTGAAAAAAAAAAAGCGTCATCTGCAAAAAAATAAAAGTTACAAGGGAGGCTCCCCTCTAGAAATTTTAGCTGGATGCAAATTATCAGCTTCAATGCTATTATGAAGAGCCAAGGATAACTTCTCCGTAAAAATCACAAATAAAAGGGGATAAAGGATCCCCTTAACACAAACTTGTATTTGGAGAAAAGGCAGTAAACTTATTACCATTCCACAAAAGAGATAAAAATGAAGAAGTAACACAAAATATAATAAGCTTTATAATGGATATGGGAAATAAAAAATCCCAAAGTGTTCTCCTAAGAAAACGCCAACCAACTGTATCATAAGCCTTCGTTAAGTCAATTTTGAAAACAACAATGTCATTCTTCTTCATGTTGCTAGGCATTGAGTGGAGGACTTCTTGTAAAATAATAGCACCATTACAAGTGCCTCTTTTTTTGGGATAAAACTACTATGAGTAGGACCAATAATTTCATCAAGATAATGTCTTAATCTATTAACAATGATTTTAGTGATAATTTGATAAATCACATTACATAGACGGATGGGCTTGAAATCCTTAAAAGTTGAAGTTTGATCCACTTTTGGAATTAAAACGATCAAAGTTTCAAAAATATGAATATCAAAATGCTCCATATGAATGAACTTAACTTCCGTTAGGACTCACACTTAAAAATTGGGGAAAACGCCGTTATTTTTGTCCTATTAGGTAATTTATGTGTCACTTAACGTGACATATCATCACCAACTTAACAGAAGTTAGGATTTTGGACTAAAGTGTTGGATGGAAAGTAACATCTGAGACTAAAAGGAGGTTTGTTAAAAGTCAGGAACTAAAGCGCATGATGTTATAAAAGTCAAGGACCGATATGTTAGTTTACTCCCATAAATTTCTTTATTCTCCAAAAACAGAAACAATATTAATTGTCTCAATGATTGGCTCTTGATTTTTGGAAGATTTCCTCGTAACATCTGCTTCCAAGTCGACACCTCATGTCTTCTTCTTTCCTTATTATGGTTGCCATGCACACTATTATCTGCCGCTCTTATTCCTGATTTACAGCAACAAAGCAAACATGGACAAGTTTCACCCACGTTTCAAACTTATATCCAATTTTTTTACCAAGGATGGCAAAATGCATACCTAATTTTGTTCTTATCAACAGTCTAAGAAACCCATCGGGCATATAGTTTTTTCTTCTAATGAATTGTATATCAAACATATTCTAACTCAAATATAATATAAAATAGACATTAAAAATATTTAAAAATAATGAGTTTAATCAGTATACACTGACAATGTAAAACTCATGTGTTATTAAACTCATTAAATGATCTGACAACACATCATTGGATGACAATGTAAAACTTTTTTATACTGTAAGTGTATATACATTAAATCCAAATAATAAATTCAAAAATCAAATCATTTAATTAATACAAATTTGTAAAATTAATTAAAGAATTTAATTGTGATTTTACTTAAAATATTATCATGTTCGGATTGGGACAAATATCTATATACCCATCTCACCCTCCCTGACTACTTAGATGTTCAAAAAGCCCAAGGTCGAATTAGGCCCTTTCTATCACAATTATGATGGACTTTTAACACCGCAAGGGGATTCAGCAGTAGCAGCATAGTGCTATAGCTTGCAAGGGGATTCAGCAGTAGCAACATAGTGCAATAGCTTGCGGGCGCACACACAAACCAAAGAACTCAATTCTTCTCACAAACACTTGGATTGTCAGACTCAAGTGTTATCTTTTCACTAAATTAACACAGCCACAACTGTAATAGAAATATGAGAGCTTGAATATCTCCTCACCACCAAACAACTCAATCAAACCATTTCCCTAAATAATTTTAAACATGGTAACCAAGACAAACAAACCACGCAGATTGAGGATACCTGCAATTCTCATTCAAGTATAAAATTAACAAAAAAAAAAAAAAACGTGAGTGTATTATTTACAGCTATGCAATGCAACACATGTACAACTAGATAATTAAATTCCGAATCAGTTTCAAGAGCAGAAAGTGACTAGCATTCTTCTCTTTGTCGGTTTGTCTCATGCACACATGTAACAACTAATTTTTACGAAGCTTAACAAGGAATAAAGCACATCTGAAGTTACAACTTTCAGAGTTCAAACAATGCAAGTCCAAATGCCAGTAATAGAATTATTGTACTATCCAGACAATGCATAGCTTTCTTGCGTCCAGTGTGGTGGATCCATCACAGCACAGGGATCTGATTTCTCAAAATCAGCAACCTACACATGAACATAACAATAATGAGTTAGGCATCTACATCAGCGATATTCATGCCAGAGACAGTCCATTGGAGGAACTACTACGAAGATACTACCTTTTCGTGGCATTCGGGACAGTAATGATATTTATGCCAGAGGCAGTCCATTGAAGGACAAAGAAAGCAAACTCCAAGCATCATTGGCATCAAGCATCCAACAAATGCTGCCAGACTGGGCTTTGATCTGTGTTTCAGGTAAAACAACATAAGAAATCAAAACTGAGTCAAGTTTTGAATAACTTCTAAGAAATTCGAAATGGACTAGCACCGGGGTACTCTTCAACCTTTTACTGTTATACATACTCTACTTATATTGGAAAACAGATTGTGTTTAATCTAGGGGATAAATAAACAGCAACACAAGTTTTTTAAAATCCACAAATTCGCAGAATGCTACTCTATACTTATCAATCCCAATTTACTAGTTGTCAAGACAGTGCCTTTGTGTGTCTAAAGGCGTGTTTGATTTGCTAAAAATATGAAGAATTAGACTGCACAAAAATTCTTGTTCCATGTGTGACTTTGAAAATGGTCATAAGACAGGACGAAACACAGGCTGAAGCACAGGATAAAAGTTTTAGGGAGTATTTGGTTCAAAGAAGGGAATAGGGGAAGGGAAGAATTTTAACGAAGGGAAGAGTGAGTGGCTCCCCTCTCCTCCAAAAGAGGGGAGGCAAATCCCTCAAAATAACATTTAAAATCCCTCCCCTCCTCACTCTTCGATTTCCCTCCAACCAAAATCAGGATACCTTTTTGTCTTGAGCACAACATCAACCCATCCCAAAGTAAAAAAATACCTTTTTCTTCCTCTTCTTGATAACTCTCTTCCTCGAGTCCCCTTCTCTCCTTTAACCCTCATTGGATCAATTTGGATAAAACTTCTCTAGAAGAGCTTATGGGAGAAGAAAATAGAATGAATAAAGAAGGTAAAATGAATACAACTTCTTCCATAAGTTGAAATTGCAACTCAACTTTTGCAAAAGCTCTCCCATTTAACTTATCCATAAACAACTAATTTTAATCACTATATTACAAGGTGGCAATGACTTGCTACAATATTGATTGATTACAACAGAAATGAATTCGGAATCCAAATTTGTTATGCTAGGATTCAAAACTAAAGTTACCACTTTAGAGCTCTAAGAGTTAATTCCAATTAAGGACCAAGCTTGTATCCAAGATGATTTTTTTTAGTTCAGTAACTAGGGACATTAGTTAAAAATTAATAAATAGAATGTGTTCATCCTTTCTTTCCCTTCTCTCCCTCAAACTATTTGTGTTGTGCATTGACCCACAAATAACAAATAGAACAAAATGTTGTATTGTTACTTAGCTACTTAAATTATGTTTTTCCGCTAGCACTATATCTTAGTGTGGGTCAATGCACCATAAGTAATTGCAGATCAACTCAAACTCAAAATCAAGTGACTGTAGTCAGACAGTTGAAAGCTCAAACCATAAATGCTTCTCTTACCCAACCTAAAGATGCAAACCATGAATTAAATCATCTTTGGCATACGCCATCTTTTACACATAAACCTCAAAATCTTCTTTTTCAACTGCTAATTGACAAAAAGAATCACTTTAACCCACACATACATTCAGGTAGCAGAAGATAAATAGACAAAAAGATGATTTTTTTAACTTGTTTGCACAACAAAAGGTCAATGGCAGTGTTATTATTATTACGGTTTTGATAAAGAAAAGAATTTATTATATTAGAAACATAAAAGTACAATGAATTCTTTCTTTTTTCAAATAAAACTTTACATTGATTGTATTCTTATCATCAGCCTTGGTGTGTGATTGGTTTCCATCAAAATCACATTACAAGATCCAAGGAGAGTAGCATTGGCTTGATCCACGTTTGAATAACCAAACACACCCTTAGGCTAAACAATTATTACTAATAGTAGCCATCAAGAGAAGAATAACCAAGGCTCAACTACAAATTCAATACTAAAAAACTGTAAAAGTGAGTCTTGTACTTAGTTGAGCAAAGTCTTGAGAGGCATATTGTTGACGTTTTGTTTGTTAAGTCGCAGAGCTCATATTAGTTAGTATGTTGCAGACAAGAGACTAACAATATTTCATAGAATAGCTAGCCTTGCCATCCGTAGCATTTGAGCAAGTTCCAAAAAGTGAAATGGATTATTATCATCTATAAACTATATATAATGTTAGAATAAGGACATGAGATCACATGTTTATAATTAATTAATTGTTGAATACAAATAGATTTGGGAAGTGATAAACGAAGAGGAGAAATATGAGCAAGGAATCATGTATGTACACATATTGAATGATGATGGATAGGATAATTTGTATTGTAAAGGAAAAGGAGAGAGGAAATAAATATTAATAATACATAGATACCTGACGGTAGTGAGACCTGTATTACCGCAGTAATGGCAGTTGAAGGGAGCAGGAGTGTCTCTGTAAATGGTCTGCTGGATGGGGACGCCCATGGCCTTAGGATCTCCCACCACCGCGTTAGGAGGAGGGATTCCTCCTCTTTGGTACGCCAATCCCACCGGTACTCCCACCGCAACTTCTTCCCCTTTTTTCTCCATTCTCTTCCTTTCCTCACAATTCAATTTTACAATTCCGTTGCTTCTAAGTTCTAATAAATAAATTATATTGGGTCCTACTGACTACTGTTAATTAATTATTCCAAACGCGTTTCTTTCTTCACAATACCAATTGCAAATTGCAATTACTTTTCTACGCCTTCTTCTTCCTTGTGCTTTCCCGATATAGACCACACAGCCGGCGAAGTGGACAATTTTACATTATTCTTCTCTTCTCTTCTCTCCTTCCTGGTTAACGCCGCCCTTCGCTCAACGTACTTTAATGCTTCAACGATATTGAAGTTGAAGCCCAATTATAATAATATAATAAAAAAATCAGCAAAACAAATGGTTGTTTAATTTCAGTTTCTATTTTCTATCTTCTAATTTTATATATAAAAATATCACATCATTCTTTTAATTTTCAATATTTTATATAAAAATAATAAAAAATTGTATTGATTTTTATATTTTTTAATAAGATTTTAAAATATGAAATAATATAAAAAAATCAACATCAATATTTTATAATTAAAACATAAACACAACAATAGAAAGAAAAAAAATATTGGGTTAAATATATTTTTTATCCCTCCAAAATTTTGAAATTTGGATTTAGTCCCTCATTTTTAAAATCGTTGGATATAGTCCCTATTTTTCTAAAATGCTTGGTAATCAGTCCCTGTTATTAACTCTATGTTAACCCTTGCTGTTAAGTGTCGTGTTGGCATTCAGAGAGCCATGTCACCTTGCAACGTCATTACAATTACAGATATTATTTATTTTAATTTTTTTAATTATTGAGGTGAAATTAAAATTACCTTAATATGCTAAATAACCCTAACCCTTGTAACCACATTTGTTCACTTGCTACGAATAGTGAAAAAACCTTGATACAACAGAGAGTTAGAGGCGATTTGGGAGAAATTTGAACTGAAGTGTTCGTCGTTCTTCCATCCATTGGAATTGTAAGAGTTGAACGGTTGTGAGAGTTGAAGTGAAGCGTTCGTCGTTCTTCCACCGATTGACTTAAAGGTGATTTTGTTTGAACGACTTCGTCGTGCTTGTGCGTGTGAGGAAGTTTCTGTGTTAAGGTTAATAATGACTTTCTTAAAACAGATTTGGCTTATTCTCTTTTAGTAGGTTTCGGGATTGTAAATTAATCTCTATGTGAAACCTAAAACTGAAACTAAATTTTTATGTATTTGTTATGTAGACATGGACTTCTCTGTTACACTTCATCATAAGGGTTTTTTTTTAAAAAAAAAAAAACACCCGAAACTTTGTTACAAGGGTGGTGAAATACACACCATAGAGGGGCTTGAATTGGACACTTGGTCCTACTTCGAAGCTGTTGGACTTGTGAAGAAGGACTTGGGTCACAAAGGGAAGTTCAAACTTTGGTGGAAGCAAGTAGGGAGCAGCTTGGAAAAGGGTTTGAAGGAGTTGTGTGATGATGAAGATGCCATGGAGATGTCTAAAAATAGTTGAAAGTAAGCAATGTGACATGGATTTATATGTGGAAGACAATGATGTAGTTGCTGGTGGAAGTGGAAATAGTGAGAACTTAATTCCTAATGCAATCATTAATCAGGTTTCTTCAATGGGGGTTCAGGGCCAGAACAATGCAGTTGTTGATGTATCAGTTGTGAATGTTGAAGGGGAGAGGTAAGAAGGTGATGGCATTATTGGTAATGTATCAGTTGGGCATGGAGATAAAAATGATTCAAGTGATGAATCTTTGAATAATGTACATTTTGATGACAGTGAAGAAGAAAGGGACTTGGGTAGTGATGATGGCTTTAACCTACCTGAGGTTGGAGTAGTTGAAGTTGCACTTAATGAAGAATGCAGAAAATGAAGGAGCTTACTGGCCTTACTGAGGAGGATGACATTTCTGGACCACATGTGAAAAGGAAGAAAAGAAGAAATCAACCAATCTTTGATGAATATGGACCAAGTCAGAATGTTGATGAATCTAGACCAACTCAAAATGTTGATGAAGAGGGGGTAAGGGGAGGCAATGCAACTGTAAATGAAGTTCCTGCAGCAACTGAAGTTCCACATTCTATAGAGGCTGAATTTGTCCCAAAAAATATTTCTAACATGCATCAGATTGATGATGATTATTCAACTGAAGATTTAGAAAGTGATTGATATGACAGTGCATTGGAAGACAATGACAGACCACATTATCCCAAGTATAAGCAGGAAGATATATGTAAGCAGTTCAAATTTAAGTTGGGAATGGAGTTCACATCACTAAAACAGTTTAAGAAGCCATTCTTGAACATTTTGTGCTGAATGGAAAACAAGTGAAGTTTATGAAGAATGATGCAGTGAGGGTCAAAGTAGTTTGCACTAGGAATTGTGATTTTACAATGTTATGCAACAAGGTGGGGGCAGTAGCACATTTAGGGTGAAGACTCTAGCTGGGAGACATAATTGTTGGCGGTGGTTTGCTAACAAAAATGCAAGCACAAAGTGGGTGGCTAGAGTTGTGGTGGACAAATTCAGGGAGGCTTCTAATTTAACTGTAACAGAAATAATTGATGATGTGAGGAGAAATTATAGTGTTGGGATAACAAGATGGAGGGCATTCAGAGCAAGGAAAATTGCTCGACGTATTTTGGAAGGGGATGCTAGTAAGCAGTACACCTTGCTATGGTCATATAGTGTTGAGCTAAAGAGAGTCAGTGCTGGAAATACATTAAAGATTCAGTTGGACAGACCATATGAGAGTGTGCAACCAAGGTTTAGAAGGTTTTATATGTGCTTAGAAGGGTGTAAGAAGGCTTTCTTAGGTGGTTGCAGGCCATTTATTGGGGTAGAGGATGTAACCTAAAGACTAGGTACGGAGGAAAGTTACTAATTGTTGTGGGGAGGGATCCCAATGATAAGTACTTCCCACTAGCATTTTCAGTGGTTGAGACTGAGACCAAAGAATCATGGAGATGGTTTTTGACACTTCTTCTAGAAGATATTTGTGACATCAATACCCATAGATGGGTATTTATTTCTTATCAACAAAAGATGTTACGTTATGGCATTTTTTATTTACCAATTTTTGAAGTTTTTACTGTAGTTGTTAATTATTCTGTGATTTCCAGGGGTTAATACTTGTTTTTGAAGAAATGCTAAATGGGGTGGAGCACCAATTCTGTTTGAGGCACCTGTACAACAACTTCAAAAAGAAATTTGGTGGGGGAACTTTGATTAGAGACTTGATGATGGGGGAAGCAAAGGCTACATATGTAGAAGCATGGGGGGACAAGATGAATCAAATTAAAGCAATTAATGTCAAGGAACATGATTGGCTAAAGGCAATACCACCTACCTGTTGGTGTAAGCATGCTTTTCAGCTATTACCCTAAATATGATGTTTTAATGAACAACATTTCAGAATCATTTAATAGTACTATTTTACTAGCTAGGGACAAACCAATAATAACTATGTATGAATGGATAAGAACATACTTCATGGGGAGGCTTGCTGCATTAAAGGAAAAATTAGCTAAGTGTCAAGGCAATGTTATGCCAAAACCTAGGAGAAGGTTGGATAAAGAAATTGAAAAAAGTGGGTACTGGTTGGCCACATGGGTTGGGGAGCTTAAATTTGAAGTAACACACATAGTGGGCAGGGAGAAATTTATTGTAAATTTGAATACACATTCATGTACTTGTAACTTTTGGAGCTTAGTGGGGATCCCTTATAGGCATTCTATGGAAGCCATAACTTACAGGGGAGAGGACCCTGAAAATTATATTCATAGATATTATAAGAGGGAGGCGCATGAGATGACCTATGGGCAGACAATTTCACCAATTAATGGACACAACCTGTGGCCAAAAACTGAGTATGAGGATATCTTGCCTCCAATTTATAAACCTGGCCCAGGAAGGCCCAAAAAGCTCAGGAGGAGAGAGCCTGATGAAGACCCCAACCCAAGAAAGCTGAAGAGATCTCACTCTAACAAATGTAAGAGATATGGAGAATTAGGACACAATGTTAGAAAATGCAAAATGCCTCCATCTGATGTACCCTCTGAAGATGTTGAGGAAAGTGAGGCTACAACCAATGTTCAAGCCACTAATGAAGAGCCTGCTGCAAGCACTCCACTTGATACTAACAATGGTGCAGCCACTAATGAAGATCGTGCTGCAAGCACTGTTGCACCTGTTATTGTAGAAAATCAGCCTAGGCCAAGGGTAATTGCATTTAGATTAAGCATATGTTTCTTGATTTTTGGTTAAGGGTATTTTGTAACTAAAAATTTCTTGTTGTGGTCTGCAGGGAAGGCCAAGAACACGAAATGCCACTGCATCATCCTCACAAAATGTAGTTGTTTCAACTGCATCCAAGTCTGGAGCTGAATCCAAGACAGCCACTGCAACCAAAACTGGAGCTGCAACCAAGTTTGGAGCTGCAACCAGGTCTGGAGTTGCAACCAAGACTAGACCTACAACCAGGTCTGGAGCTACAACCAAGTTTGGACATGCATCTAAGTCTGGATCTACATCCAAGACAACCACTATATCAACAAAGAAGGCAGTTGTTCCAAAAACCATTGCATCTAAGTCTAAAGCTGCAACCAAGACTGCATCTGCATCCAAGACTGCCACTGCATCAACCAAGAATGCAACTGCATCAGCATCAAACAACGTTACATCTGCATCTAAGGTATTTTGTTGATTTTGATCTCACTATCTTTGTATCTATTTGTAAATAAAATCCAGTTCTAACCTTTTCCTAATTATAGGGTAAAAATGTAAGCAGGAAAACTGGTCATGGAAATTACCAAAATCAACCTTTTATTCTTCCATTTGCTCAAGACAAAACTGTAGCTAGCTGTTTGGCACATTTGATGTGCCTGAACAGTATATGGGTATGTCATAGCCTTAATAGTGTTTAAAATAGGTTTAGTATATTTCATATGGACACTAGTTTACTGCATGTATTTTGAAAGCAGACTGAGGCAAGAAAAAATGGAGTTATACCTGAATCATAGGACACTGGCTATTCCATCAATGCATATGAATATGAGAAATGCTTCAATGTCAGATCAACAATTTAAAGGTAGATGTTTCTCACCTTATGAATTCCATATTCTACACAAAAGTTCTTATAGTTTACTAACACATGAATTTCCTCAAATAGCAACTTGGCCAGCATGTAGCTCCATCTCAAGCAAGCCAGACTCAAGGTATAGGCACACAAGCTGATGATGAAGGAAGGGCAGAATGAGCCAGATCTGGATCTAAAGGACCAAAGGGTGAAGATGAAGCAGATCTGGATGTACCAGATCTTGATGGAAATTAAATTTGATGAAAGTGGGGTACAACACATGGGTAGAATAGTAGGGTCTTTTGTGTAATGGGTTGGACCACATGTGCTCCTTTTTTTTTGGTTTTGGTGTTTTGTTAGCACACCATTGGTACTCTTCTTTAGCTTGATTATGGTTGAGACCAATTTTTTTTTTTTTATGTTTTTGGTATGGAATCTTTCGGGTCCCAACATACTTTATTGGTCATTGCTCAGTCAATGTCTTGATTATATTGTTTTGAGAATGGGAATTGTCCTCTGAGACAGACATACATTTCGATTGTTATCCATTATGTTTTTTTAATGATTTCCTTTAGTTTAATAGAGATATTAATCAAGTAACCAATTCAGTCAAAGAAAGCAAGTATATTAGTTCCACAAGATATTACCACATTACAAATACACAAAATATTACCACATTTCAACATCAATAAGCATAATCTAATACCACTTTCAAATTGTTAAACCGAGTCACAATCCATTTACTAACAAAACATTACAAGAAACTAATACAGCTTGCATGACATGGTTTACTGAGCCAAACACATAACCCTAACGCTTGTATTACATGTTACTGCAACACCAAGAATAACCCCTACAATAACTACCCACGAAATGAACAAAATCCCCACTAGAAATCTTCCTCTTCCCTTCTCTGATGCAAGTTTTTTCTGCATTTTCTCTATCATTCTCTTATACTTTTCTGCAACTTGATCAATGACATAGCAAAATTTTTCTTCAACATCTTTCTCTAAGATCTCCTCATCAGCCCATCGAAAGTAATTACAAGAATTTTTTTCTCTGAAACAAAAAAATAGAGAACATTAGAAGAAGGAAGAAGATGATGCAAGTTATTTGTTAGGTAGATGGCTGCAATTAATCATACTCACGTCCCAATTTATGCATCTCCAGAAGGGCCTGCCTGGGTTATTTGATGTCTTCGAAGTCAACATCAGTAGTTGTTATCCACAACGGCATGATCGAACTGGGTGCGAAGATGAGAAGGACGACCTCGAAGTCGTTGGCCTCTTACCAGAAAATGAATTTGAGTCTTTCATTCCTCTAGCGCCGGTCTTCTTCACAATATTGTCGTCTTCTTTTCCTTGTTCGAGAAGAACTTAGGGTTCCAAAAGATGACCCTAAATTTTTTGTTGCCTAATTACATTTTTTATAGATATATGTTAATTCCAAAAATTAAAAAAATTAATAATTATAAAATAAAAATTATTATTATATATATGACGTGGAAAAATCCACATACACTATATTATTACATGTGGCAAGGTGACATGGCTCTCTGAATGCCAACACAACACTTAACAGCAAGGGTTAACAGAGGGTTAACGGTAGGGACTGATTACCAAGCATTTCATAAAAATAGGGACTATAACCAACGGTTTTAAAAATGGGGGACTAAATCCAAATTCCGAAAATTTTGGAGGGACCAAAAACATATTTAACCCAAAAATATTTTATGAAAGTAAACAACTAAACAACCCCAAAAGGCAAAAACTAAGAAAAAATATGACAAGGAAAATTCAACAGATTTTATTTTTCTCCTTTTCTTGTTAACATGGACAAAAGATAATTTTATAAAATGATGATAATTGTATCATTAAGTAGGGTTTGATAAATAAATTAAAACTGGATATAATAATACAACTAGGCTGTAAAATAGGTTTCATGTATTTTAAAAGTGAAATACAACATTATATAAAAATAAAAAATGTGACACATTTTAATTTATTTAATTTATTTCATATTAACAAAATTGGGTATCTTATGGTAGAGTCGTTAAAATGAGCTTGTTTGACCGGATCAACCCGTAAAAATGTAGGGCTCAAACACTTACTTTTGAAGCCCAAATAACTTTCGAACTTTTTAGCTTAGCCTGCTACTCGCAAAACCTGTAAAAAAGGCTGGGTAGCCCGAACAACTAGTAAAAAAACCAGACTACCCGCAAAAAAAGTAGGGCTTAGACACTTATTTTAGAAACCCAAATAACTTCTGGGCTTTTTAACTTAGTCTGCTACTCACAAAACCTGTAAAAAAAGGCTGGGTAGCACGGAAAACTAGAAAAAAAAACCAGACTACCCGCAAAAATGTAGGGCTAAGGCACTTATTTTAGAAGCTCAAATAACTCCCGGTTTTTTTAGCACAACCCGATAAAGTCCACTACTTGCACCGAGTCGGTTGGCCCGAATTGCCAGCTCTACCTCAAGGACAAAATGAAATCACCTGACCCTACACTATTAGCGACGACTACGTTCGATGCAACGTCTTCGACGACCATGGCCGTCACTAATTAAGTGATGGCTTAGCGTAGACCTTTGTTCCATTCACGTTGCGACGACCTTCAGCATAGCGTCGGTTTGACCGACACTACGTTGCGACGATATGTTTGCTCGTTACTATTGTATTTGTAACGTCCTAATACCGTGAACCTAGAAATAATGTCCGTTGGAGACACCTTTTCAAGTTTATGAAATTATTTTGCGCCATTATCGATATCGACATACAATCAACCACATAAACATGCCCAAGTAATCCAACGTTTACATAAGCGGAAGTCAACCATACAAAACTCAAGTGTATAATTTAAATGCCACTTGGTGGCTTCAAATACAACATCACTATTCCACCTGGAAATTCCAATTAACATTATACAATTAAAATATGTGTCTCCCTGGGAGAGCATAGGCCACCTGGAGGGACAATCCCGTTGTTAAGCCTTCAATCCGTCTGGCTCTACTTCTGACAGAGCTTCCTGCACACTAATATGAAATCCACAACGTGTGGTGAGACTTACGTCCTAGTGAATGTGATCATGCATACAGTGTAGGGATTTTAGGCAAATGGAAATGCAATATCTCAACAAGTAAATAGCTAATCATATAATCATACATATCATAACAAGTAAATCAATCAAATCCCCCTTTGGGGAAAATCTAGTGTTTAACCCACACTAAGGGTGTCTTATCACTGTTACGTCTTTTGAGCGCTCGGCCATGTGACCAAGGACCGTCGTTCAGGGCCACCTTCTTAAGTTTTATTAACCAACAAGGATAATATGCATGTAATTCCTTTTTAATTGAGGATCCTCATTCACCCCCTTACCTAGAGGTCAATGTGATTACCTCGTTTCTCTTATTCCTCTTTGGTCCGTAGACCCATAAAATTCCTCCTTTTCCTCTTTGGTCTGAAGACCCATCTTTGGTCCGTAGACCCATGATATTCCATTTTGGCCAAAGGCCCATGAAAACATTACATTTATACATGAATAGGGTTTCGAAAACATGAGTGATTGATTCATGACATGTTTACATGCTCACATAAGCTAAATGATAACTTCATGGTCTACAACACTTCATAATAAATAAGCACATGGAAACCCTAACCTCTGTAACCTAGGGCAAGAACAACATAAGTATTTCGCACAATCAATCCAACCATCAACTCTAGATTCATCTCTAATCAACCACAATCGAGCAACATAAGCAAGGGAAGTAAGAATAGGGGTATTCATAGGATCTCACACAAGAATGAAAGTGAGTGGGTGAACCACACTCACCTCAAGGAGCAAGAATGAAGGTGTAGAGGTGATGAGATAAGCTCCTTAGGCCTCTTTCTTCCTTGATTCCTCACTTCCAAGCCTCCTCTCCCTCTTCTCTTCGAGTTTTCCTTCTAGGGCACAAAAGGGTTGAGAGAAAAATATTTTTGATTTGGGGTCAAATGACCCCGAATCTGAACTTAAAAATGAAGTATGCGCGTTCTCGCTCAAGCGAGACTTCTCTCGCTTGAGCGAGGAGAGAAAAATGCCTTGCTGGTGCATTCTCTCTCAAGCGAGGATTTTCTCTCTTGAGCGAGAATGCTCCAGAAAACATTACCTACAAAACTGGGGTAATTGTGCTCAAGCGCAATATAATTTCTCCTGAGTGAGAGTACTCCAGAGAGCATCCCCTAATGCTAACCCATTCTCGCTTGAGCGCGACTGTTCTCGCTTAAGTGAGGAGGTTTTTTGCCTAAGCGAGGCTGCTCTCGCTTAAGCGAGAAAACCAGAACTGAGTTTCCTCATTTTTATTGATATGCTCACTCAAGCGAGGAGCTTCTCACTTGAGCGAGAATAAAATAGGAATTCCAAATTCCCATTCCCAGCAATCCTTACCAACTTTTAACCCATTCATCCTAGTTCTTTCGGGATATCCTATTATACTGCTAATTTTAATTATGATCGTGATTCTCTCAAGTTTCAAAACCCTTAATACCCAATCTTCCCCAATCATAGCCTCTCCCTCTTTAATTTCTTTATCTCTATAGTCTATATTCTCACATCTTAACTTGGTTTCCCTTAAATCTCTTCAAGATAGGAACTTGGAGTTTAACACTTGATTCATTCCTTATATCTCTTTTAACACTTTAAACGCTCATCTTTTCCTTCATATACTCTTTTTAATTTGCCTTTATCTCCTAGATCCTCATTCTACTCATACCTTCCCTCTCTTGGTATGATTCACATCCTAAGGCTCCCACCACATTTCTAAGTCTTGATTTTGGGATGTTACAGTATTAACGTCGAGCAAATTAGCGTCGTCCTTATAGTCGATGCTTGGCCGACATTAATAAGCTCGTAGCGTAAATTTTTCGATATTAGCAATGACTTTTGGCCGATGCTAATAAACAAATTTCTTGTAGTGTTCACTTTTGAATTTATTTAACAACTTAATAGTGTCAGTGGATTACACGAAAGGATATAACAAAAGATTATGAATTTGTGACAACCGTGCGATTGATGTGTTTTGCTTTATTTATTTGAAAAATAAAGGAATAGTTGTATATTGTTTCATAACCAATTTCTGCATTCACTCGTAAGAAATAGTACTCCTCCCAAAAAATAACTCATTCAACTAAATAATTGTTTTAAAATGTGTAATTTTGAAACAAACGTAGCATGATAAAATTTTATTTAAAAAAGAGTAAATAATGTATATAATAATTAAAAAAAATACCCCATAGATTTTATATAATATATTTTATATTTTGCATAACAACTATTTTTCACTATATTATTATATTTTTATAGCTCTTATACATTTACATAATTATTTTTTTGAAAATTTTATGAGTATTTAAATTTAATTTTATGACATGAAGCATAAATGAAATAAAGTCAAAATTAAAAAATAAAAAATCAGAATTAATTCGGTCCGATTTGGTCCGGTCCGGTTTGATCTGGTTTGATTTGGTCCTATTCAGTTTAGTCTGGTCTGGCTCGGTTGATAAATTCACAATTAGTGGATTTATAGGTTAATTTTAGGTCATTTTAGTCATTTAGGTCATTAAGTAGGTGAAAAGTTTGTTTAAAATATTTAGGAATAAATATTGGTGTTATTTTAGGTGGTAGTGGTTAAATTCTAGTAAATATGTTTTGATTAATTGCTAATTTGGTGTCTTTTGTTGGTATTTTATTAATTATAAGCAAAATGATGAAGGGGAGATAATTTGGATGAGATTTTTGGGACAAGAAAATATGTTTGGAAACCTCTGTGTATCACCGTAAAATTATTGGAAAAGAAGCGTAGAAACATTATGTTACTAGAAGGTTTTAAGTTCAGTTGTAAAATCAGTGGAAAATGAACATAGCTACATTGCTGTCAATTCTCTCGAAAGCGTACCAAAGTCAACTGTGTTATAGTAGTAAGTAAAAGGGTTGTCGTACCAAAAGGAACTTGAATTTATATTAAATTTCTTAATTAACGAACTCAATAAGTATATTTACAAGAAAACAATTTGATCATGATCGTGACAACGAGAAAATTAAACGAGATTATATTAAACAAAAAAGCAAAGCGATAAAAGTGGTAGAAATTCAGTTGGAGAAACCTGAGATTGAATTTCATCGATCTCGCTCTTCTGCATTCTAGTGATCCAGGGATATATAAAAAATAAAACTATTTATTATACCGATTCCTCAAATATAAAGTTCCTAAGAAAAATATCCTAAATACCAATTCCTCAGATATTTAACAGATTATCCAGCATTACGAAGAGGTGTTATAAAACAATAGATATATTGAAATCTATTTCTGGCATCGCAACACATTGAGTAATTTCATTCATTTCAAATTTTAAGAAACACTTTCTAGTCAAAACTCAAAATCAAAAGCATGATACTAATGATCAAATAGAATCAAGCAATAAGAACGAGATGAAATTACCAATATCGAATAGAAATGAATAACTATATATATAAATCACTTGAATACATCAGAGTTCGATTCGATTACATTTAATCCTAATAAAGGAGTTAGCCGCTCATGGCAGCCATTAAATTCAAAGAGACAGAGTAAAAATGATGGAAAATCAACTTCATGAGTTTTTCATCACTTTCGCACTTCGTTCCCTGAGTTAAGATTTTTCGGAATATGTTACGATCCCCTTTCTGTTCTGTTTCTGCCCTGCTTTTTATCTAAGTGAATTCTCGCTTGAACGTGCAAATTCTCGCTCAAGCGAGAAGAATTCTTCAAGGTGAAGAAACGTATTATCGCTCAAGCTCGCTTGAGAGAGAACAAGGCATAATAACACCCCTCTCTGGAATTTTTTCATTTAAGTGAGAATTTCCTCGCTTGAGCGAAAAATTGGCAGAATCCCATATTTTCCAATTTTAGTCCTTTTTTCTTGTTTCTTCAATTTCTCTTCTTTCTCCTCACTTTGATTACTCTGCAAAACAAACAATTTGGGATCAAATAGACTTCAATTGCATTTGATGACTCAGAAATAAACGGTTAGATTTAATAAGTCCAAGTTAGGGAATTTAACTTCTAAATAAATACAATTCAAACTATAAGTGCTTAAATTCAATATGGAACTTTACTTAAAATTAGCACTTACCAATTGCGCTACTGGGAGTCTCTGGCAGAGACCGTAAAAATAGTGGAAAACAAGCGTAGCTATATTGCGTTGCTAGAAGTCCTAGACAGACGTGAAATTACGGTGAGAAAAGAGCGTGGTGACGTTGAGCTACTGGAATCCTCTGAGTGCTGACGTAACATCATTAGGAATTCACCATAATTATGCGTGACAGTTTTTTGCAGGATAGATTCAGATGTATTGGTAGTATTTAAATAGGCTATTTTACCTTTTCAAATGGGGAGTTTTATCATTCTTTCTCATACATTAGAGTTGGAAAACATGGAATTTTCTCGTTTTAAGATTGGGGTTTCAAATCTAATATATTCCACATTAGAGTTTGCTTCCATTTTCTTTGTTTTCCTTTCTATTGTCATGAATTTCTATATCTCTTAGATTAGGGATTGGTGAATCATAATTCAAATTCTATGTGAATTTCTTTTGTTATTTGAATTCAGTGAGTTTTTATTTAATTCCTTTGTTTTCTTATACACGTAATGCTTCAATTGATTTTACCACCGAATTGATAGAACCGAGAATAATTCTCAAAATTGGGAATAATTGGGGAGGAACTTGAACTACAAGAATGCGCTGAATTAAACGGAAAATGTAGCGACAACCATGCACCGGTGATGACCTAGTCGTTGCTACGTCGTCGCTACAACATTAAATGCTCAGCTCAATGCGTAGTTGTGCAATTAATACGCTGTGACGGCCTGACCATCACTACATTTTTAATTAAAAATAAATTTTGGCGCATCAGAGGACTTTTTAACTTAGCGACGGTTTGGCTGTCGCTAAGTTTAAAACTTACGAGCACAAAACCCTTCCCCCTCCACTCTTCTTCTTCCTCTCCTTTCCTCCTATCCGACCACCTCATGTTTCTCTCTTTCTCTCTTTCTCTCTCTCTCTCGTTCATCTTCAAATTCTCATCGATTAAACACTCTCCCTCCTTCATAGGTTCATTTTGAACCAATCAGAATCTCAAATAATCGCCCCTAGGTCCCTCTGTCCTTCCTCCCTCTTCTTCCTCAGCCGTCCACCACCACCTGCCGCCGTTCAGGTAATTATTTATTTAACTAATGTTTTTAATTATAGTTATATAATTATTTAGTTAGTTATTTAATTATGTAGGTAGTTATTTTAGTTATATATGTATTTAAGTATATAGGTAGTTATTTAGTAATTCTTAATAATTAATTATTAGTAATTATGTAGTTATTAATTATTAGTAATTATATAGTTATTTAATTATTAATGATTAAATATTAGGTTATTAATTAAATATTAATTATTAGTAATTATGTAGTTATTAATTATTAGTAATTACGTAGTTAGTAATTATATGTTATTTATTAATTATTAGTAATTATTTATTTATTATGAGTAATTATATATTTATTTATTTTATAGGTATGTTTTTTAATATTTAATTTAACCTTATTAAAATTAGGTAAGTATGCCCCGTATGCGTGTTAGAGGTGGACAGAAGGTCCCACCTATTAGAGGGAGGTCCATCCTTCCGGGCGAGCTTGCTGCACAGGTAGCTCGCTTACGTCACGATCATAGGACCCACCTCCCTCTCCTTGAGCAACTGCCAGGGCATCCTTCTTCATCCGTCGTTGCACCGTACGTGGTGCCCACCCCTGCAGAGGTGGTCTAACCTGTTGTATCTGCTGGAGCCTTCATGGAGCAGATGAGGTTCATCCATACTCCGAGATATAAGGAGTTTGCCACCGAGGTGGGTCATCAGCTGCCAGAGGATGACCTGCCACATATTTAGGATTCGGAGGGTGGGGGCGACCCCCAGGTTGATATTGACGCGGAGGCTGATGCCGAGCCTGATGTACAACAGCCTCCGCACCGTGGTGCCAGCTTCAATGCCAATCATGAACGGGACCCTCACGGCGGGGTTATCATCCGGCCTTATGGTAGAGGGTGAGTTTCTACAATTTTTTTTATTTCTTTAATATTTTGAGTTTTTATAAGTTGTAATGTTAACATTGAATTTATTTGTTTTGCAGTTGGATGCCTAACAACCCCCCATCGCTGCCATTGGTCATGCGATCCGCTCACAATTCCGGGGTCCTCACTATTTGTGGTAGGTCACCCCAAAGGATGTGAGGGAAAAGTGGTGGGAGGAATTTATGGTAAAATGTTTTCATTTTACATTATTTTTTAACTTGTTATGACATTTTCAAATGTCTTACCCTAAAATTTTTTTCTTTTATAGAGTAGAGTTACTTGGGCCCCTGAGGACGAGACCCATATTAAAAAGGAATACGAGTAGAGGATTGCTCGATGCCTTCGAGATATGCTGAAAGAGGCCCGGACGAGTGGGACTAGTCCCACTTGGTGTGGTGAGGAGGCCTGAGGGTCTTTTGGCCTACTAGGCCTCTGATGTTTTTAAGGGGAAGTTCGCTTGTAGCAAGAGCAATCAGGTTTCTCGTCGAGTGGGCAGTCCACACCACTAGCTGCAAGGCCCACATTGAGGTCGCGTTGGATATGGTATGTAAAAACCTACTCATATATATATTTTTTAATTTTTAATTAAGATAATTAATTAGTGTAATTTTTCTGTGTAGCGACGACAGCTTGGGTGGGATGTAGATCCCGATGAGTTTTTTGTGGCCACCCACACAAAAAAGGGGGTGGTGGCTGGGTAGACGACCGAGCGCGGTCCATATATGTAAGTCAAAATTATGCTTTGCATTATTTTCTATATAATTTCATATATTTGCAATAGAATAACTAACTAATTATAATTTTATCTCTACTCAACAAACAAATTACCATGATCGCCTGAGGGAGATGGAGTCATATATGGGGGACAACTCCATCACTGATGGGTCCACCAAGCTACAGATTTGGAAGGATGTCACTGGTGGAAAGACTCAAGGCCGCTGTTATGGCACCGGGGACTTGTCAACTAACATTCGTCCAGGTGTGACCAGCCTCACTCAGGAGTCTCGGGCCCATACCAACGAGAGCGACAGGTCACGACATTCATCTGACGAGGCGTTGGGCTAGGAAGTCATTGAAGCAAAGTTGCAGGCTAGCTGAGCTGAAGAGAGGGTTGATCACTGTCAGGCCTAGTACGCACGATTGGAGAAGGACTTCACACGACTCCGACAATAGTTGCAGTTAGTGCTGGATGCCCGCAGTGCAGGTGGTTCTACCAACTTCAGTCAGGCTCAGCCACACCCGCACTACGATGACGACCTGGATGACCAGCTCGTGGATGAGGATGAGAATCGTGGCCCATGACTACAGCAACTCGTCGCCGTCAGCTGTGATTTTTTTTTTTGTATTATATTTTACTACACTTTGTATATATACTGTTTATATATATATATATATTATTCTCTATATGGATGTTTTTATATTGTCTTTATTGTTTTTCTTTATATCCTATATTGTTAACAAATATGATATAAAATTTATAAACTAAATAAAAAATTGATTTTCTATAATAATTCAACCATAAATCTGTAAATTAAAATAAAATTAAATATAAATCCATAAATTCAATTAAAAAATTATTATAATCATTAAAGACGGCCATGGATGTCACTAGTTATAAATGTTTTTTGAAAAATAATATAAATTCTAGCGACAGCGTAGGCTGTCGCTACGATGTGACGGCTCAGCGACGACCTTTGATCTTTCTCCTAGCGACGACTTTCAGCATAGCGACGGGCAAGCAGATGCTATGTAGCGACGACTATTTTTGCTCGTCGCTACGGTATTAACGATGCCCTTGCGGCCGTCGCTAATTGCCTAATTACCTAGGGATATCAGTTAGAGATTGTGTGATCTCTATATCAATTCTTGATCTTAATATAGTTCTTTCTTAGATTTATTTAAGGAATTAGGGCTTTTGAATTAGGATTTGGGTTAACCCACCAAAGAATTGAGATTTAACTATATTTGTGAATTGGATCATGAATTTAATAATAAACGCTGAATTGAATATATTATTGAATTCCATAGAGGAGGAATTAAAAGAAACCAACCCCTAATCGCTTTTGATATTGATTTTCACAATCTCTATCTTTTTCCTTGTACTCTGAACATCTTGATTTAAATTTATGATTTTATTTTTTGCATCATTTTCTTATTACATTAGTATACTTGTGATTCTTTTATTCAACTAGCCAAATTCTTTGTGATTTAGTATTTGAATTTCTCAATCCTTGTGGAGACGATACTCTATTGATCACTTACCTGGTTCGGTCCAGTCTGGTCCGATCCGGTCCGGTTTGGTCTGGCCTGGTTTGACTTGGTTCGGTCTGGTCTGGTGTGGTCCATCTTGGTTCGGTTCAGTCTAGTTTGGTTTGGTCCGGTCTGGTCCGATGTGGTTCAGCTTGGTTCGGTTCAGTCTAGTCTAGTTTTGTCCGGTCAGGTTCGGTTTGGTCTGGTCGGATTCCATTCCATCTGTTCAGTTCAATTTGGTTTAGCTTGGTCCAGTCTGGTTTGATCCAATGTGATTTCGACCCGACTTGGTTTGACTTGATTTTTTTTGTCCAGTTTGGTTGGTTTATTATGGTCTGATTCAATCCGGCTCGACTTGACTCGGTTTGGCTTGGTTTAGTTTGATTTTGTTCGATCGGTTCAGCCTGATCCGATTACATTTTTTTGTTCGGATTTGATTTGGTTTGTTTTGATATATTTATCTATAATTTGTTTGTTTGTTTCTTTTATCCTTAGGGTGCTAGCTAGTATCTGTATAAAACTAAAGGAATATAGGAGTAGACACTCAACCACCTAATTAAGCTATTGTGTGATTTGACATTATATGGAGTTTCTTAAGGGGAATGTGTTAACAAAGAATCTGTACTTACCAATACATTAATTTTGGGTTTAAGGTTTATAAGAATACTAGATGATAACCCACGCGATGCAACGACTTAAGTTTAGTAAATTAATGTAGATAGAAGTATACATACAATAAAATTTAGATATTAGAATTATAATATGTTTAATTTGTTATATTATAATGAAAAAAATACCTTTAGTATTTGTTTTGGGTAGATATAATAATGTAAAGCATATTGTAATATAATATTACTAAAAAAAGATTTGTTGAGTTTTGATGCTATTTGTTTGCTTTATTATTTTCAATTTTTGGTTAAAGTAGTTGTGAGCAAGAATCATTCTTTTAATGTTAGGAGTTATGAGTAGTATTGAATTGAAAAATTAGGAGTTAAATATTAATTTGGTGTAGAAGTATGCATACAATGAAATCTAGATATTAGAATTATAATAAGTTGAGTTTGTTATATTAAAATGAAAAAAGAAATTAAGTATTATTTTGGGGAAATATAATATATACAAAGCATATTGTAATGTAATATTACTTAAAAGATTCATTGAGTTTTGATGCTATTTTTTTTTTTACTTCATTATACTCATTTTTTGGTTAAAGTAGTTGTGAGTAAGAATCATTTTTTCAATGTTAGGAGTTATGAGTAGTATTGAATTAAAAATTTAGGAATTATATATTTATTTGGTTGAATTGAAATTAAATTGTTATGATTGAATAAAAATTAAGATATTGAAATAAAATCATATGTCAATTGTCTTATAATTAGTGGTAAAGAATATATATTATCAATAATAAAAAATAAATTAAAAAATATAACTAATAAAATGGACATTAATATTGGAAAGTTAAAAAGACGTTGAATATAGAGAGATGACACATAAACCAATTTATTGATGTGGTAAAATGATATATAGTTGAGAAGTCAACGTTACATATTATGCTTCATATTTAATATATTATAATAAATATTCCTTAGCTTTATTGTATTGAATAAAATGGAAGCAATGTTTTAT
The DNA here is from genome assembly GCA_026901365.1 of Sesbania bispinosa. NCBI lineage: Eukaryota > Viridiplantae > Streptophyta > Magnoliopsida > Fabales > Fabaceae > Sesbania > Sesbania bispinosa. The sequence goes on from QLOH01000003.1 coordinate 4,043,965, forward strand.
TTTATTTGCTATTGGTATTAGCCTCTTCTAAGTTAAAGATTGTATTTTAAAGAGAGATCATTATAATTATTGATTAAAAACTTAAAGGTAAATATGTTAATAATTACTACATGTGCACTTATATATATATAACTGTATTTTATCATGACTAATACTAATATTATTAATTAACGATTATCCTCCTTATATTTTATGTTTTAAAATGTATTTTCATTATAATGTGTTTGACTTATCCGAAAATCATGTTTTAAATATGGATCCGGACCAACACTAGCGTTGACTAAGATCATACGTTTAAAATGTGATTTTCAATGAACCAAATGTTTACCCCAGAATCACAACGTGGATCCGAGCAAATGTTATAGAGTGTGTGTCTGGTTTACACAAAAACACGTTTCAAATGTGGATCAAGACCATCCACGTTTGAAATGTGGTTTTAGTATAAACCAAACACATCATGAGAGTAGTTTCCGCTCGGATCTATGTTTAAAATGTAGATTTAGTGTAAACTAAACACATGCTAAATCATGTTTTTAACGCTAAAAATAATTATATTAAAAAATCTAAAATTAAATTTGGCCAACTTTAATGTCAAATAAACATACAATTAAAATATATAATTGAGAAAATGCTTTTGGAGTTTTTTGTAGAAAAGAAATACCAAGAATATATAAAGTAAGAACGCATGGGAATGGGATGATCCCTGGGGGAGGAGGGATGAGAGAGGTGAGAGTGGGAACATTATAGAGTTATTGGTGTCAGATGACCCGCAAGAGTTCAGAACAGATTCCACAAACAGAATAAGTGCAGACGGATGTGCATTGGGCCTCCCCGCTTCGCATTAGCATTTTGTGATTCATCCAACGGCCCCAACAATCTCAATTCTCATGAAACTCACTCCTTTTAACATAAAAATTATTTTGTTTGCTTAAATCCTGTCATAAGTGCTAGCTGTGCCATCTCGTGAGTGAAGTTTCAATTCAAATTATATACTTTCAACAATTCAAATAATTAATTTTTTCCTCCTAGCTATCCTAATTGTCTTGCGTATTTTCTTCCTCAGTCACTCTCCAATTCTTGTTGTGTTGTGTATTTCTCAAGTTTACCTATTAGTTGCCACCACCCACAGTAGCAGCAGCCCCGATACATTCGGCCATGCTGCTGTCCGTTTCTGTGCGTCCCACTCTTATACTTCCTTATTCTCAATCTCAGACCCCAAAATTCCATTTCTCTTTCTTTCACATATCACACTGCCTTGCTTGCAGTTATACATACATACATGAACAATTTCTCATCTTATATATTCACTCATTATTAAATTTTGAATTTTAATTTTTAACAAATAATTTATCCTTCTTTAATTTCCAGTTAAAAATAATACATTTATAAAATATTTATTTTATTTTTTAAATAATACTAATATTTTCATTTTAGTTGTTAATTTTTTAAATATAAATTTTAGTTAAAAAAGAAAAAGAAACATAAAAAAATTGGTTTGATTCGCTACAATTTCCTCGTTGGAAGTTGAGCAGCGTCTAATGTATGCCAGTATTTGGAAGAGATGAGCATAAATTAACAAAGTATGTACTATGTGGCATTCTGTTCTCTTTATGATTTAAATATTAGTATATTATTATTCATTCTAGTAGTTGTAGTATTTTGTTAAAGAACAAGCTACCAAAGACGAGAAACGGTTTCAAGAAAGTCCCGGCATTCTTTTTGGTAATCGCGATTCTACCTCCACTTTTTCGTTTTTTATTTTTGGATATATAATCTCAATGTTTACCAATCCCCTTAACCCTCTATGGTAAATAGATTTTCAGTTTCAGATCTGGCTCTATTTCTATTCAAGTAAATATATACCTTTTTATAATAGAAGATGTGTAATTGTTCCCGGAACAGTAATAATCTCTTTTTTTCAAATCTTATGAAAAGGTAGTAATAAATAACATAAATAAGTCGATATAATGATAAAAATAAGTACTGAAAGTATTTTTGGGTATACTGAGAAGAGTTTGTTGCGATAATAAGGAAAATAAACTTGTGGAAAATTAGTGTTACAATAATATATATTTATTTAATTTTGAATTCATTGGTGAGCTAAAAGTGTGTGGAACACAAAGCTCGTGGAAAAGCGCGTGAAGTTTGCAGTGAAAGCAGCGAAGCGAGACAAAATGCAACCCAGAGTGGTTCCCTGGAGCTGACAGCTGCTACCCCACCCCGTTAACATGAGCGTTCCACACGCGCACTTGGAGGGCGTGTGACATGTATCTATTTCTACCCTTAAATCAATTCAACAACAATGTCAATATTCCTCCTCTCCAATCTCCTCCATCCCTTGGCATTTTTATTTATTGCCTCCAAAGACTCTCTCTCTCTCTCTCTCTTGCTATGTGCGTTGTTGAATGCAACTCTAGTTTATTGTAGCTTTTCATTTGATTTTGCTCGCAATCGCAGGTAAAATAGCGGCGCGCGCATCCATCATTTCATTCATTCCATATCAGATAACTAACAAATTTAATGTATATAATTATTATAATAGATGCTTGGGGTTTTGGTTCATTCCATTCCATTCATTTATTAATTGTTGACAGGTCCAAATATGGAGGCGATCACTGCTTCCTTAGAGAGGTCTCTACAAAACTGTTCCTTAAACAACCACAACCACCAGACGAGCACGGAGGAAGATGGCCCAGCCACGGATGCAGGCATAGGAATCTCATCCAGCTCAGATGACGTCGCGGATAACCATATCTCCAACTCCGACACCACTTTAGAGCTCAACTCCCACATCTCACTCCCTTATCATTGGGAACAATGCCTAGATTTGAAGGTTCATCAATTCATTCTTCCTTTCCCCTTCTTCATTAATTAATTAATTTTATCACATATATAAATGCACAATTTTCTCTAACTTTTCTTTTTCCTTAATTTCCTCTTCTCTGGAAATATATATATGCATGATGAAAACTGGATCGATCTTGAGTCTTCCTCTTGTCTTTTAGTTCACACAAGGGTTGGGGTCTATGTTGTTGTGTATTCAAGAAGGAGAACAGCTAGCAAGCACTGCACAGACAAAAAAAAAGGGGGAAAAAAACCCTAGAAAAAGGATTTTGGTTATTTATTTTTGTCGCTTTTTTCCCTTTATCAACAGCATGGAAGGGGAAACTTTTCTAGATTTGAGATAGCATAGCTTCCGTTCTGTTAACTTATTAGGGAAGAGAGGGATGGAAAAAGTAAAACTGAATTTGTAAGTATAAGATATGTTCTAGTCTCATATCATAGCTAGCCATATATAGAAGAGAGAAGAAAAAGCAAGTATATATATATGGTTTTCCTTTGTTTGATCCTATATATTCTGTAATTCTGATCCGGATAAGAGTTTATTTCCATTTTCATGGGTATATATAATATGCTTGTTTATTTAGTCTGAAAATTAAAACTTACTGGAAATTAAATTAAATATATAGAAGTGAGTGTGTGAATGAATGGATAATTGATTGATTACAACTTTTAAATACAGACGGGGGAAATCTATTACATAAACTGGAGGAATGGGATGAAAGCAAAGGAGGATCCAAGAAGGATAGCAGAGTATAATAATGTGAGTAGTAGGGATTATGAGTCTGAAGAAGAGAGCTGGTACGACAGTGAAGAGTCTTCATCGGAGTCATGCCCCTCTTCCTCCAAAGAGCACTATCAAGAGAAACAGAATGTTCTGGTGGTGGCTGGCTGCAAGAGCTGTCTTATGTATTTCATGGTGCCCAAACAGGTTGAAGACTGCCCAAAATGCACTGGTCAACTCCTACACTTTGATCGATCCGAAAATGGCTCTCCATGATTAATTTTCTCAATTAATTCCCCCCTTCTTGTTTTTCTGTTCTTTTTTCTTTTTCCTTCTCTCTTCTTCTTGTTTTGCTTATAGTTCTATGAGTGTGCTAAACTTATAGTTCTCTCTTTTTGTTTATTATTATTAGGATGGAATTTTTCAACTAAGACACCTTTCCTTTCCTCGTGTTTGGATTTCAGAATAGGTTCTCTTCATTTTTTTTTCACTATTATATAATTTTTATTATGTTACTCTTATTAATTTAATATTTTTGGGTTTTTCTCGGTCCTCAATAAATAAAATGACATATATTCGGTCAAGTTCTACAGTGCTGGCAGTAGCAAGGTCAGTTTTAGAAGAACGAAAGAATAATATTTGTAATGATTGCGACGTGTAGCGTTCGTGCCTTTTCTATGGAGTATTATTTTAAAATAATAAAATTAAAATCAATGTATTGTCTATTCTTGTTGTTTTTATGTTTTACCGTTTGAGCTCCAGTTTAGTTACTTTAGTGCTATTCGTAGATTATTTCTTTTTTTTATATATACATAATATAATATGCACGGTTTTGTCTTTTCCTTCCCTCTCTTTCGTGTTTTTCAAAAGCTCTTGAAATTGGCTCTTGTACTTTTAACATGTTGGTATTGCTTTTCATGATGAACCCAGGCATGCCGGAATCAACATATGAATACCATTACCATTCCTTGTGTGTTACTGTGCCCCAATGACAACTTTTATCTCTTGTTGAAAGAGAAGCCTTAGAATTCAAATTGCTAAAGAATAATCTCGTCCACATGTGCATTTGTTAAAGTTGAAAAATCTTGGTTTTCCGTGGTAAATAATACTCCTTGCATCTAATTTCTATAAAAAAAGAGAGAGAAATTTTCAAATAATCTCTTTGTACATATGAAGAAATTTATTTAAGAAAATAAAGATAGAGAGCATCAAATGATGCAAAGTTGGTGTCATTTGACCTAAGAAAACAAGTGTTTCCCAACCTCATACATAGGGATAGCTGATCTGGTATCATGATAAACACTATCTAAATTCGATATTCGCGCCGTATAATTAGGGTTTAATTTAAATTCATACGGACGGAGTCTTATTCGACGGTTTGTTAGGAATTATGATTTACAAGATACTAATTAATAAGATATATATACCGTTTGTTTGATGAATAACATAAAGTAACCGTAAAGTAAAGTGGCATAATTTAAAGTTAATTAATTGAGTTTTTAAATAGGCTTAAATATGTGTTTAGTCCTTATAAATATGGGTCATTTTGCGTTTGGTCCCTAGAAATTATTTTTTTTGGTTTTTATTCTCTACTTATTTTTTCGTCAAACTGTTTGGTCCCTACCGTTAAATACAGTCTGATGTGGCTAACGGAGAGCCACATTAGACTGCCACGTGTCTCAATATTAATAATTAGAGTATTTTTATTTATTTTAATTCTAATTAATGAAAAATGAATTGATTAATACGGGTGAAAAAACCCTAATTTGTACCCTATCTTTAGTGACCCTTTTCTACCCTCTATCGTTGACCCTATTTTCTACTCTCGCTCGTTCTCTCCTTTCTCTCGTGCTCTCGTTCGCAAGGGAAAGGAATAATCGACGCGTGCGGCCATAGGTGACTTCGTATACTGGTTGAAGGAGCTTGAGGCGTCCCGAGGCAGAAGCTGTTACGTGAAGGTAAGTAACTCTCTCACCCAATTTTATAACTATATTTGGAAGAATCTAACATATGGGTGGGGACGGGTTTGTCAGTTACTGACAAAAAAGGGTATAAAGATGAGTAAAATATTATTGGGGTTGGGTGTGGGAACCGTGTGATTGTATTTGGTTTTGTGTATGTAATTTAATATGGTGTTTGTGTGAATTTACATATGTAGGCATGGGTTTCACTGTTGTGGTGCATCATGGGGGGTTTTTGTTAAGAACCCTGTTTTGAGGTATGAGGGTGGAGAAGTCCACGCATTCCATAACTTAGACATAGATAATTGGATTTATTTTGAAGCCCAAGGTTTAAAAAAAGACCTAGGATACCGTGAGTATAAGTCTGTTAAGCTTTGGTGGAAGTTAGGTAAGGGCAGAATTGGAAAAAATTTGACATGCATTAGCTGGGACTCTCATGCACTTGAAATGGGGAATTATGCAGTGGAGCATAAGTGTGAGGTTGACTTGTATGTAGAGCATACTGTGGTTTCTAAGCCTATGTTGTTGGATGCTAGCACATTGTTAATAGCAAACAAAGGTGGTGAGGGTGAAAAACCTGATAGTGGAAGGGTTGGAGGATTAGATGGAGTTGGGGATAACAACAATGTTGAAGGAAAGGTAATGGAAGATGTAGAAAATGGAAAAGGCTGCTGTGATGATGAGGTTGGAGGATTAGATGGAGTTGGGGATAACAACAATGTTGAAGGAGAGATAATGGAAGATGTAGAAAATGGAGAAGGCTGCTGTGATGATGGGGTTGATGGCAATAGCTCTAGTGATAGCATTGATGATGTACATTTTTCTGATAGTGAGGAGGAGAGGAACTTGGGTTTAGATGATGGTTTTGAGGAAACTCATGTCCAAGAGAAAGGTCAAAGTGGAAGGAAGTTGAGGATTAAGTCTACACCAGTGAAGAATCCCATCTTGTCACCTAAAAAAAAAGCTGAGAAATTGACTCCTAAGAAAGCAAAAAGAAAATTTTTTGAGGGGCAGAGTAGTGGAGTGCATAATGTGGAAATTGACCCTGAGATTTTTATACCACCAAATGTTGAAGACATACACACTATTGATGAGGAATATGTTAGTGATGAATTGCATAGTGACTTAGATGATGCATATGATTCTGACACTAATACCAAACCAAAGTTCCCCACGTATCAAAAAGAAGAAATGTGTAAGGAGTTTAAGTTTAAGCTTGGGATGGAGTTTAGGTCACTAAAAGAGTTCAAGGCTGCCATCCTTGAGCATTCTGTTTTAAATGGAAGGGAAATTGTGTTTGTGAAAAATGATTCACTTAGGGTAAGGGTGAAATGCAAGAGGGAATGTGAGTTCACTGCTTTTGTGAGTAAAGTTGGAAGGAGTTCCACTTACAGAATGAAGACACTTGTTCCTAGGCACACATGTGGTCGTGTGTTTCAAAATAGCAATGCAAAGTCAGGGTGGTTTGCTAAGGTTATGGTGGATAAAATTAAGAGTAACAACAACTTGAGTTTGAAGGACATAGTGGAAGATATAAGGAGGACATACTCTGCTGGAATTTCCATAGACCGTGCAATCAAGGCAAGGAGGATAGCTAAGGAAGTTGTAGAAGGAGATGCTAGGGATCAATATTCATTGTTATGGAGCTACAGTGCAGAACTTAGAAGAGCTAGTAGGGGTAACACTTGCAAGATTGAGTTGGACAGGCCATCATTGGAAGTTCCTCCAAAATTCAGTAGGTTTTACATGTGTTTGGAAGGGAGCAAGAAGGGATTTCTCTCAGCTTGTAGGCCATTCATTGGAGTTGATGGCTGCCACCTAAAGACCCAATATGGAGGTATTTTACTGATTGCTGTTGGAAGGGATCCAAACGACCAGTATTTCCCTCTTGCTTTTGCTTTGGTGGAGACAGAAACCAAGGATAGCTGGAGATGGTTTCTACAGTTGCTTCTGGAGGATATTGGCTCTAATACTGAAAAGAGATGGGTTTTCATCTCGGATCAACAAAAGGTAATTGCCTTTTTTATTGATGTCAATTAATTGAATTTTATTTTGCTTAAAATGTTTTTTGCATCCTCAACATTCTTTAACTTGCTGTTACAGGGACTTGTTCAAGTGTTTGAAGAGATGATGGAGGGGGTGGAGCATAGGTTATGCCTAAGACATTTGTATGCTAATTTTAAAAAGAAGTTTGGAGGGGGTACTCAATTGAGAGATCTTATAATGGCAGCTGCTAAGTCCACTTATGAAGAAGCATGGAGGCAGAATATGAATGAAATAAAGTCATTGAATCAGAAGGCTCATGATTGGCATGCTGCAATTCCAACCAAGGCATGGTGCAAACATGCCTTCTCCTTTTATCCAAGATGTGATGTACTAATGAACAACCTGGTTGAGGCTTTCAGTAGTACCATCCTCCTTACAAGAGACAAGCCCATCCTTACTATGTTCGAGTGGATAAGAACATATATGATGCAAAGGAATGCAAGACTGAATGAGAAAATGCAAAAGTATACTGGAAGGGTGATGCCTAAGCCAAGGAAGAGACTGGATAGAGAAATTGAGAAAAGTGGACATTGGATTGCTACTAGGGCTGGAAACCTCAAGTTTGAAGTGAGTCATACCATGATGTTTGATAAGTTCATTGTGGACCTACAAGCACACAATTGTAGCTGCAATTTCTGGGACTTGGTGGGCATACCATGCAGACATGCAGTGGCAACCATCTCTATGAAAGGGGAGCATCCTGAACATTATGTGCATAGGTATTATTTGAAGGATACATATGCTCAGTGCTATAGGTACACTATTAGCCCAATAAATGGTAGAAAACAATGGCCTGCATGTGATAATGAGAAGATTTTGCCACCTGAGTATAAGAGACTTCTTGGAAGGCCAAAGAAACTGAGAAGAAGGATGCCTGAGGAGGATGACAATGCAACAAGACTGAAAAGAAGTCATTCTTCAAATAGATGTAGTAGATGCCTACAATATGGCCATAACCTGAGGAAATGTCCTTTACCACCAAGGGAACCTGATGATGAGCCTTCCAACCCAGATCAAGCAGCACCTGAGAACTCCTAGGTATAAGTTTGTAGTCATCTACCTTTTTACTTCTTTCAACTATTCTATGAATTTTTTTTCACCTATAGACTGTATTTAATTACAGAGGAAAGGGAAAGAAAAAATGCATGAGGGAGTTGATCAACAAAGGAAAGGAAAAGGGAAACAAATTGCACAGGGTAGCACATCAGGGACTACTACTGCAGCTAAGAAGAAGTCTCAGGTATATCAGTTAATTATTTTTGTAAGATTTAAAATAATTTGTACACAACTAACAACTAAAGATTGGAATGTGTAGACTAATGACAAAGGGAAACAAAAAACACAGGGAACAACTTCAGGGACAACTACTCCATCTAGCAAGAAGAAGGCTGTTGCTACTGGGACTACTACTGGTAACAAGAAGGTTACTGGTACCACTGTTGCTGCAAAAAATTCTGCAACTGGAGTTAAGAAGACTGCAGCTCAGTCCCAAGCCCTTGCAAAGGTTAGGGGTCTGCAGTTTTTTGTTTTTGAATTTATATTCCTCATTTGGACTGCTCAACAAAGTTTTGACATCTGGTTTTTTGCAGGGAAAGTCCAAAAAGGCACAAATTGCTTCATGTGGGCCAAGTATGGCAGGGAATGACTGTGGACAGCGTATACAAGTGGATGGAGTCCAATTAGAGATCCCTCAAATTCTAGAATATGCCAAAAACCTCACTGTGGCACAACTACTGGCAAGGATGATGGCAGCTAGTAACACATGGGCACAAGCAGTAACTGGGCAGCAACCACAAGTTCAGACAACCCAGAGTGAGGTCACCCTGCAAGAACAAGGTGGTGTGATACCAACTCAAAATTCTGAGGTTGGTCAAGAACCTAAGGATGGGCCTACAAACCCCAAAGAAGATTAAGTTTGTTGTCAAATTATTCCTACTGTAAGGAGTGGTGCAAAGTTAGGACACCTTTTTTTAGTCTCATTGTTATATTTTGTGGTGCAACTTATTGACACCTTATTCAGCTATCAGTGGTATTATGTGGTTGTAATTAATGACAGGTATTTTTAGTCTCATTGGTATTTTGTGGTGCAAGCTTAGAGACACCTTTTTTGAGCTTTAATTAGTCTGCAATGATGCTTACCAAAGACAGTTTAATGACATGTAATTAACTCTTTCATGGAGAGTAATGAAGTTGCTTTTTATGCACATTTGTGACATTCCCATTTTATTCTCCTTTTTCTTGCTATCATAATGTGCCACAATCATCTGGATGAGGCTGCTAATTATACAATAGCCCAAGTGACCAATTTAATACATGTCAAAACTCAAAAAACCACTTGCATATGGGCCAAATAACAACTGAATAACAATATTTCATTTCATTCCCAAGGTAACCATTTTAATACAGTGCTAAACTCAAAATACAATAGGCAAAATCAGCTCTTCATAACTCATAAATTACAAACCAATGTCTCAACTGAATGGCAACACAAATTAAAACACTAAACCCCAAATTTTTTCCCACAGTGGCATTTCAACAAATACCACATGCATACAAAGAACAACATGACCCATGCCATTACAAGGAGTTTCTTGGTCAATCTGGATGAAGTCCTCTCCTTCTCCAACTTCATGTGCAACTTGGAATTCTTCAGCTTTAGAGTTTCTATCAATATCTCTGATGAGTTGCAACAACCTCCACCAAGTAAGTCCCCTAACTTGTCATCTTCCTCCACCCACTCAAACAGACCACAACTCCTATTCACGTCCTGCATTTGCCAATGAACAACAAGCCATTGAAACACAAACAATCATATTTCAGAACTTAGAAGGGGGAGAATGAAGCCACGAAAAATCAGCAGAACAAACCTTCTAGTTAGGGCACCTTCGAAATCTCTTCCCTGGGTTTTTCGCCTTGCTACCAGCCGTGAAGACAACGACCTCATCACCACAACCACACCTCTTCCTTGAGAATCCAGAAGCGGACGACGACTTCGAGCTCCCAGCCATGGCGGACGCTGCGCATGTAGATGTGAGGAAGAGAAATTTGAAGGAGTTATACGAACACATGAGACAAGAATTGGGGGTTATTTAACCTACTCAATAAATCATTTTCGTTAAAACATGTGTACAGGGGATGTATCTCTCCCGTTAGCCACATCAGCAGGAGTTAACGTCAGGGACGAAAGGGACTAACAGAAAATTTTCTGGGGACTAAAAACCAAAAAACAAATTCTAGGGACCAAACGCAAAATGACCTATATTTATAGGTACCAAAAACATATTTAAGCCTTTTAAATATATTGAAATATTATACGCAACTTATGAATACAAAATTTTTCCATGACAAAGTTGTGTTTGGTTTAGCGTTGAAACTGACCAAACTCAGATTTGGATTTCTATCATTATTTCTAGCGTTGAAAACGTAAGTTTACCACATTTCAACGTTAAACCAAGCATGCTAAAAATATGGTAGTGAAGTGATTTGTCAAATAACAGTAGTTCATTTTGTCTCTTTCTTTTGATAAAAAAAACATATATTAATTTTTTTAAAATATTTTCTTTTATAGCTATTAACTTTTTAATTATATATAATAAAAATATGATCTCAATTTGCTTATGATATTATTGATATATGGTGTGCCAGCCTAGTTGGTTTGGTTTACCTTGCTCAATTGCTTGGACATGGTGGACAAAACTCAAATGTTCCCATAGGAGGAGTTAATCTAAGCCATTTAATCATCATATATGATGAAAATTATATTTAAGTAAAGTAATTTTATGGTTAAGATAAATTCCTTTCACCTCTCACATTCTCACCTAATGTGTGATCTTACACTAACTACTCAAAGACACAGGTTAAGGTAACGAGGTTTGGCTTTGGTGGTGGCTGGGTGGTGAGTGGGCAACTCAATTATTAGAGTTGATGCACAATTGACAATAAATCAAATATCTCTTCATTTTGGTGACCGCAAGTTTTGGGTAGGTCATATTAGTCCATGAAAAATGAATATCACATTCATCTCTAAAAATAAAAAGTCATTCAATTTAGTCCTTTTCATATATTAAATTGACATTTGAAAAAAAAATCATTCAAAGACTAAATCGAACGATTTTTCTTTTTTCAAGAACTAAATTGAGTAACTATACTTCTTATATCTTTGAGGGACAAAAAATGCAATTTCTGTCTTTCAGGGACTAATATAACTGATTCCAAATCTTTCGGGGACCAAAATGAAGTTTTAAACAGTCAATCTGGTCCCTGAAAGTGTTGTTCGTTGTCAAATTAGTACATCTGTTAACAAAAGTATAATTCAGTCCCTGTAAGTTGATACTTGTTGTCAATTTAATCCTTCAAATCTTAGTACATAAATTCAAATAAATCCCTAAAACTAACAAATAACTATCAAAGTAGTCCCTAAAAGATTTGCTTTTGTTAATAGAGGAACTTATTGCCAGACGAAATACAGTTTCAGGGATTTAATTTTAATTTATGTCATTTCAGGGACAAACTTGACAACGGACATCATTTTCAGGACTAAATCGACGATTTACTCTGCAATAAATCATTCAAGATTCAACAATGAGGGGCTGTTATATTTTTGTATGTCTTTGTTGGGGTGCGTTCCATTTTTGTGGTAAACTCCTGCTTGCACTAATAGTGTGTTTGGATAAAACGTTTGAAACTCTCAAACGCACATCCATCTCAAAGTAAGATCATGTTTGGTTTAGCGTTTAAAACGTGGTAAACTCATGTTTTTAACGTTGAATATAGTTGTGTTGGGGAATCCAAACTTGATTTTGATGAGTTTCAACGCTAAACCAAACACACACTAAGTTATTTTTGCCTTGGGAAGACACAAAAAGTCCATTCCTAACTGTTATACAAACATACTATAGTGTGTGTTTGGATTAAGTTTGTAAACATAAATTTGCAAAAACAATATAGAGTTACATTAGTTTAAGATGAAAATTGTACACAAACGCAATTTTCAATGGAAATCAAACATACTAAAAAAACATTGTGTTTACAAACATATATTTGAAATTACAAATTGTAATCCAAACATACACTATAAGTCTCAAGTGAATTTCAAGATAACGAGTGTTTTAGATGTAATTATTTTTTACAATTTAAAAAAAATATTTTAATTTATTGACTTTATTTAAAATAGTATTTTGATGTAATAGGAAAGGAAGAGAAAGATAGAAAAAAAATAAGGTGTGAAAGGAAGTCTAACACAAAACAAAGGAGTTTGAAAAATCATTACTCTTCTTTTAAGAATATTGAAACTTTGACCGTCCTTCTTTGGGGTGTGTAGGAAATGTCGTGAAAGAGAAAAATAAAAAAAATAAAGATGGCAAGTGAAAGATATGATAATTGATGTGATAAGAAAAAAAGAGAGACATAAAAAGAAAAATGAGGTGTAAAGTATCAGATATATTTTAGAATTAAACTAGGTATATTAAATAAATATTTTTAAAAATCTAAAAAAATTTAAAAATATATTAAATAAAATAATTTCAGATATTATATTTTAAAATATTTAATAAATTGATTTATCTAATAAAAAAGTTATTGTAATAATAATTTATCCCCACATATTTATTTATCATTTATTTTTTTTTCTTTTCGATTTTTAAAATGAAATTGAATTTATCAAATATAAAAATAAATTAAAACATATCTTCAAAATTAATTTAATATATCTATATTTTTTTTTGGTCCATAATTATCTCTCCATACTTCTACAATGTAACAAAGTGTTTTTTTTTAACCTTTTTTACTATTTATTGCTGCACACTCTCAGTTTTATGCTTCATTGGTGGGCCAATTTGTATTTTGGTTGGAATTAGAAGTTTTGGGTTGTATTAACTTATATTTTAATAGTATAAACTTACATATTATTATAATTTAAATTATGATAACTTACTTTGTTTTGAATATTAATTTTTTATTTTGCTTTTTATGAAATTAATTATAGTAACATTATACAAATATAAATCAATATATGAAATCAATGTAATTTCCTTACATTTTTCAAAAATAATAATTATTATTAAAGCATTTTTACTTGCATGTATTACTATTATTTATTATAATTTTAAGAGTTTAATTGTTATACATTATCAGTATAAAAGTGTAAAAATGTTTTACACTGTCATCCAATAATATTTTACATACACTGTATTTGTCATTAAACTTATTAAATGATAATGTCCGAAAAATTATTAGACGACTGTATAAATTGTTTTACACTGACAATTTATAGTTATAAAATTCTAATGATAATAAAATAGAGTGTGTTTGGTAAAACTAGCTGAAAAGCTAGCTGAAAGTTTAAAACTAGCTGAAAGCTGAAAAACTCGCTGAATGCTTAAAGCTAGCTGAAAGCTGAAAAACTATTGAATGTGTTTGGTAAAACTAGCTGAAAATGGTAAAATGACATTAAGGACAACATTAATTACTAAATAATAATAAGTGGTGGTGGTGGTTGAGGGCTAAATATGTAATTAATTTTTAGCTAGTAGCTGAAAATTTGAGCTTTTTTTAAAAAGCTACCCCAGGTAGCTTTTTAAGAAAAGCTTGTAGCTACCCAAAAAAGCTACCTTCCCAAACACTGCTGAAATGATTTCAGCTACTACTTTAAACTTTCAGCTAGCTGAAATAACAAGTGAAACATCTTCATAATCTTTATTAACACATGCTAATCTATATCTATCATTAGGCTTAATAAAAATAAGAACTAATATAAATATGGTTAGTATAAATAGTAATGTTCATGAAAATATTTTCTTTAAAAAGTTCTAACTTTCAACTAATAGGAATGATTTGAGTAATAAATAATTTATTATTAATTTTAATCAAATATTATTTATTTATTATTTGACAACAGATTTACATGATTAATAAAAAATTATTTAATTTAAAAATGTGGCCAAATAAATTTGACTCTTTCTCTTTTTAAAGCATTTTTTAGCAGTTAAAATAGATAAAAAATAATATGAATTAATATTGTAATGTGAGAGAGAAATTTTATGAATTATGAAAAAGATTAATATTAATATTAAATATAAAAAAGACTATTTTATTTGTTGAACAATATTTTAAATGATATTAAAAATGAATTATAATATAAAATATGTAAGTACTTAATTATTTTTATATGAAATTTTTTAAAATTCATTTCTTTGATAAAAATTATTTATTGATTATTTCTATATATATTTTTTTTTTTACATTTTATATTCAAATTAGAAATTTTAATTTAAAATACATATAATAAATATTTGGGTAAATATGTTTTTGGTCTCTATAAATATAGTGAAATTTGATTTTAGTCTCTTATTTATTTTTCATTGGTTTTGGTCATCCAATTTTTAAAATCACGTGTTTTTAATCCTCTTTGTGTAATTTCACTCTGTTAAGTTACTTTCGCAACTCTACTACGATTTTTTTGGTAAAAATAACAGGAAACTCTTACAATTTTTCTCTAAAAAAGCCATCTATAGTAAATTTCCATAAACCACAAATATTTTACATAAAAATGCTGCTATAAAATTTCTTTGCTTTGTTATAGAAAAATCTATAGTAAATTTCCCGTAAATTTTAGAATCTGAATAAAATTTCCTTTGAATTTTAAAAATTGCAGGAAAATTCGAAGGAAAATCCATAGCAAAATTTACAAAAAATATTGCTACGTTATCACTTAACAAAATATAACTAATTAATGATAAGGACTAAAACCACATGATTTCAAAAAATAGAGGACCAAAATCAATGAAAAAATAAGTGAGGGACCACAAACTCAAATTTAGCTATATTTTGAGGGACTAAAAACATATTTAACCCTAAATATTTTAATAACATATAAAAATAAACTATAAGGCATTAAGTTACTGTGCAACTCACTGATTTCTTTTTTTTTTTTTTGGTCAAGAGAACATTCATTGAAAAATGCCCAACGACACTTACAAAGCTTAAGGATGCTAAATAGAGAGTATTACAACAGTGTACTACATATCTAAACAACAAATCGAGCACGCATACTCGGTAAATCTAAACAATTTAGCAGTCCTAATAGTAACAAAAAACAAATCAAAGCCTCCTATTACAAAAATTTTGAAACAGCCTGAACTGTTTTTTAATTCCTTCCGGATCAACACATGTTCAACATCAACTCCAAGCAAAAATCCACAAACATCAACCGCAGTCAATCTAAGTAAAGCAGTGCTCCAAAATCGAGCTCTAGTGGTAGAAATGCATAGAAGGCAACAAGACTGAGTAAAAACAGTGCTGCAAGATGATGACTCTAACAGAATCTCACAAAGGAGGTGATGGTGGCTGGAAGGGAGAAGGCAGAGGTGGTAATGGTGCGGTGGTAGTGGATGGAGAACAGAAAAGGAAATACTGAAGAAAAAGAAATAAAACACAAAACAGAAAAATAAACATGAAATCTCTCATTAAAGAGAAAGAAAAACTCACCTATTGTGAGTAAGAAACCCTCCTATAGAGGGAGGAGCGGGAAGAGCCCCCAAAGGGGACAAACTTAGGGTTCTGTTTACTTCTCTCCGCAGTGCTGCCAATTCTAGCCAGATTTGTTTCTAATTGTTTCTAAGTGGATAATCCTGACAGGGTGAACCGATCAGCTGACCCTTAAGCTAGTCCCCCAATCCATAATGCAACACACGTCATCCTCAATTTACAAGATTGTATTATTATACCATATCCTTATAATCTGGTCAAGATTTTTAAGTCTTCTGAAAAATTTGAGGTTCATCATATTATTTCTTGAAAAATTGAAATTAAATTTTTGTTCTTGAAATATGAAAAAGTCATTTAATTTAGTCTTTTTTTAGGAATTAAATTGATATTTTTTTAAAAAATTAAGAACTAAAGTGAACGACTTTTTATCTTTGAGGGACTAAATTGAATAACTCTTTATATCTTTTAGGTCGAATAAAAGGTAATTCATTCTTTCAAGAACTAATATGACGACACCAAATCTTTCGGGGACCAAAATGAAAATTTACTAGCTACTTTTTCTACGTTATAATTACATTAATCTTAGACCAAAACGAGAAGAAAAAAAAACAGTGGCAAACAAATATAGGCATTGGAACTGAATTAGCAGAATTATTTTTTGGGTTTTGTTTATGGTGAACCATGGTTCACGTGGTCCAAAATGTGAAAATATAGTAATTTAAATTTATAATCATCAAATTTCAATGCTCATTTTATTAATGATTGATATTAAAATAGTTTTTATTGCTTTTATGAATATTACTTAAAAATAATAAAAATTAAAATTGATATTACCATATAATGTAAAATTTTACCCTTAACTTTAAATTGATATATCCTCACAAAATTAGCATAAGTTGCATTATAAATTTATATTTTTCATTAAATTAAATTCAAATAGTTATATAAAAATTATTTAATAAAAAATAAAATATTTATTCAACTTTTATAAGTAAAATAATGTAAATTGGACTAATAGGACCAAAAATCATCCTTATTTCTTAAGAAAAACTAGCTGTCATATACGCCACGTACTGAATAAGTGGATAACCTTCATAGAAGAAAATTCTCATTTACATAGTTTAGCTTTGCCAGTTGGAACAATTTTTTTTTTCTTTTCAAAATGGATAATTAATTATACAAAAAGTAAACCATCGCGTTTGTCCTTCCCAATAACATTGATAATTGATAAATAACATTGACTCAGAAGGGATCGGCGAAGAACATTATATTATTAAAAGATAAAGATCATTATAATTCATAAATATATTCCTCTGATTTCTATTCACATCACTTTTCACAATCTGTAAGAAATGACTTAGCACTGAAATTGAATATTCACGACAAGATGTAATTTGCGTCCAATTGCCTAGAAACAACATTCGTCCAAAATGCAGCAGCAACAGAGAGCAGCCAGACTACATGTGTTTACATATCACAGATATTTATCATGAAATTTGTAATCAAGTAATTACTCAAAAAAAAATTAAAATGAATGATATAAGAAATGTTTTATAATATATTTTTAAATTAAATATATTTTTTAGTTCTTAAAAATATAGTGAATTTGATTTTTATCCATTATTTATTAACTTTTAATTTTAGTCCTAATTTTTTTTAAAATCAAATATTTTAGTCCTTATTATATTTGTTTTAAGTCACATTCACAATTTCACTATAGTTTTTTCTAAAATAAAAATTAACAAAAAAATTTATAATTTTTTTTTTGAAAAAATAATTTATAGTAAATTTTTAACAAACCACCAATTTTTTATGTGTAAATATTATTATAGTATAAATTTCTTTGTTCTAATGTACAAAAATTTATAAGAAATTTTCAGTAAATTTTAGTATAAAGATAAAATATCTATTAAATTTAAATTTGTAAAGAAATTTGAAGGATTTAAAAATTTTAATTTTAAAAATAAAGACCAAACCAAAAAGAAAAAGATGACTAACTAAAACCCAATTTTACTACATATTTTCATGAAAAAAAATTAACATCTTTAACAAAAAAAAAAATGTGGTTTTAAATATATGTTAACGATTAAAAGAAGAATATATATGGGAAGCAACGTAAAGCAGTCAGGGAGGAGATGAAGAGAACTCATCACCAGCCTCTAAGGAGAGATGAGCATATACCATGAGTGTGGTATTGGTGGTAAGGCCGAAGAGGAGGTGGAGTTGCAGATGGTGGAGTGTATGAGTATCCTCATGGAAGTATCCTTGATAACCAGGTGGTGCGGTGGTGGTGGGGGAGCCGAAGGATACACTGAATCCATTAATTGGTCATGATCAACATCATATATATCATATTATATTACATCAATTACGTTTCTGACATGATGAGCAAATTTTTGCACTAATTAATAAGAAGCCGAATAAAACAGAGAGAGAGAGAGAGAGAGGAGTGAACTTGCCCGGGGAGGAGGAGTGAGACTCGTGCCTAACATGGTAAGCCTGACTCATAGCATGAGTGATAATTGAGAGCTAGAGTATATATGTATACATTACCTACTTCGATCTCTACTTATATATAATATAAATAATGGATATATCTCTCTGATTGGCATTGCAACCGACAGGGAAGATGATCAGGATATATGTATATCCTGCAACCGCAGGAAACTTCATTAATTGTCTTTTTTTTCTTTCTATACTTTGTGAGAGGTGATCGAGGACCTTCTTTCTTGGTTCCTATATTATCCCGATCCTCAACTACATGATAGAATGCCAAAGCCACCGCTTCCCTTTGAGTCCTTTCAATTTTATTATTATAATATATATTATATTATATTATACTTACAAGCAAGAAACGACAAAAAACATTATAATTTGTCCAAATTAATTATTAGTGTCATTAATTAACTTAGATAAAGAATTGGATTACTCCGTGAATTATATAAATTGATTAAATAAAAAATATATAAGTTTGTATTAATTAATTAACTTATAAAATGAATTAACGGAAAAGGATAAAAGGTGAATGAAGGTGCAATGCAATGAGGGAGGTTGATGGACGTGCTTGTCCTTGTCCTTGTTCTCTTCCGTCGTCCAGTCATCAGTATGAAGGTAGCCATTTGTCTTTGACCAAATAAACTGAGATCACTAAGATATATATATATATATATATATATATATATATATATATATATAAAGGAAGTTAAGAAACAAACACTTGATCAGTAACACTCTCTCTCTCATCTTTCTCCATAGACGTCCCTTCCTTCCCATCCATCTCTTTCTCTTTCTCTTTCTGTCTGGTACAACAATTCACAGCTGCCTTCTTAATTTCTGCCACTGTCGCTGCATCCATAGATTCCCTACTGTTGTGTTTTGTAAAAGAAAAAGATTCCTTTGTTTTCTCAGAGTCCAGCTATGCCTATCACACGCAGACAAAGCCACAGTCCTTTTGGACCATCTCCGTTTATCTGCTTTATAAGCTTTGATGAGAAACCTCCACTTTCTCTGTCTCTGTCTCCCATTACAATTCATTTGGAATCTTTCAGAACCGCGGGCCTCAGTGGAATTAAAACACAGCAAATATATATATTATATATATATATATATATATATATATATGTAGCCCCTTTTTTACCTTCCCATTTTATAATATAGACCTGCATGCATATATTAATAACATATATAGTATCTGTTAATGAGAAATGAAACTTTTACAACCATCCAACATACAACCAGAAAAGATAAAAAGAGAGAGAGAGAATTGTGAAATGTGATAGGTGATGTGATAGAGAGATATAGAGAGAAAAAGTGTGTTATATGAGTTTGTTGTATGTTTTAGTTGTATAAATATGTTATCTCTTTGTTAATTATTTTGCTTTCGCTATCCCTGTGGCTGTGACTGTTTGAAACAACAAGATTTCATGTTTTCAACTTGCAGCATTAATTATCTGTCATGTTTCTACATTGTACTAACTTGTATTTTTATTTTTTGATTTAAAAAATTTAGGGTGAGGGATGGTGCTCCAATCCAATCCAAGAGTGGGGTGGATTGTACAAACTTGTATGTGTGCCCAAAATTTGACGTTTTAATGCTGTGTGGTTTTAATTGTCTCTTCAAATTAAACCGCCATCTAGCAAAAACAACATCTTAATTATTGCTAAGCTAAACATTACGGTTGATCATGCCTGCCTCGCCATATTAAAATTCATCTTGGGAGACCCTCAAAGACTGAGTAGCTAGTTTTCTTTTTGGAACCATTTGTACATCTCACTTTTTTATTCTTAGCGTTGCTGTCTATTGTTGACACCACAAATGATTTTGTTCTTAAGTGAGATTCTCTATTTCGTTTAGGCTCACCATCTCATCAGGTATGGTACACAATGTTACTTCCAAAGGAAGGAAAAATGAAAATATGAAAGAACCAAGCACCAAAGTACGGGATGAATTTGTCAGTCGCACATGTAATGATACAATAATAGCAAGAAATGAATTCCATGGAAGTTAGGTGTAGAGAGAGATTGAGGGGTTAAAAGGAAATAAAAAGAGGGCAATGTGATTTTTTTTTTGTGGGATAAATGCCCCAGTTCAATACAGAAAGCATTCGGGGTTTGAAGAGAACTTATATTTCCTTATCCATAAGAATAAGTGGGAGATCAAATATGTGACATGTTAAAATATAATAGGCCATGTGATGAAAAAAAAAAGGCTTAATTGCATTTTTGGTCTCCTATTATCATCAATTCATGATTTTGGTCCCCCCTACTTTTTTTTTTTTTCGCGATTTTGGTCCCCCTATTATTCTAAATTCGCGATTTTGGTCACTCTAACACATATTTTGAAAATAGGGGGACCAAGATTTTGAACTAATCGCGAAATCGCGAATTTCGAATAATAGGAGACCAAATCGCGAAAAAAAAGTAAGGGGACCAAAATCGCGATTGGTGATAATAGGGGGACCAAAGTGCAATTAAGCCAAAAAGAAAGATAGAGAAAAGTTAAAAAAGTGCAAACAAATAAAAGAAAAAAGGAATACAAAGTCATCTTTATATAGAAGTTCAAACTAAAATCTAATCATAACAGAAAGGTAACAAATTGAAATCTAATTATCTAACTGAATTAATTTCTAGAGATCTAATCATATAATAGAAAGCTTAACAAAATATCCTAATACAAATTATACAAGAAAAATGGGTAGTGAGAATATGAATGTACGCATATATAGCAATAGCAAAACAATGTCTTCACTCATAACATTGTTACTGATAAAATCACAATTCCCATGTATTCACTTGCATCATTGAGTTAATTAGTGTATAGTCTCATTCAAAACTAACCAGGTTTTTG
The DNA here is from genome assembly GCA_026901365.1 of Sesbania bispinosa. NCBI lineage: Eukaryota > Viridiplantae > Streptophyta > Magnoliopsida > Fabales > Fabaceae > Sesbania > Sesbania bispinosa. Next base: position 4,065,368 of record QLOH01000003.1, read on the forward strand.
GCCAAGATCTAGTGAGTAGTGAAACCTCATGACACAAATTAATTGTGACATGATTTGTCCTCTTTAGTTAACCTTGAGAGGTGATCTGATCCATCATGGTAATGGAGAGTTTGTTACCATAATGGATGATATCCCTTTCTAGATTTTCTCTTATATCTAGGCCATAAATCCTGCTCATTTCACAACCCTCAATCCCTAAGCCCTCGAGTGTAAAGGGCTTATAGTTGCTGAAAGTTGAAGTTGGGCTTCCTTTATTTATACACTTTTATTTATGATTTTGCATTTGAGCTACTCTACTAAGCATTGTGATTGTACCAAGCATTTTTTTGGATCTGTTGTATTGTTGCGCTTTGTGCCCTACAATGCCTTTTTAGCCAAGCTCATTCTCCCCCATTGAGTCTTCATGTGTTGAGTTCTATGCTTGGACTTCACATTTCAAACGCTTATAATACAATTTTTTATTCATTAACCATCCCTCAAATTTAAGCTTTTAATACTTCCTTTATGCTTAATTAATATGCCATAAACATATTTTTGGCCAATTCCGCTTCATATTGGACTTAGTTGTGCGACACCCTTAGTTATTCCCAATAACATTGATAATTGATAAATAACATTGACTCAGAAGGGATCGGCGAAGAACATTATATTATTAAAAGATAAAGATCATTATAATTCATAAATATATTCCCTGATTTCTATTTCAATCACTTTTCACAATCTGTAAGAAATGACTTAGCACTGAAATTGAATTTCACGACAAGATGTAATTTGCGTCCAATTGCCTAGAAACAACATTCGTCCAAAATGCAGCAGCAACAGAGAGCACCAGACTACATGTGTTACATATCACAGATATTTTCATGAAATTTGTAATCAAGTAATTACTCAAAAAAAATTAAAATGAATGATATAAGAAATGTTTTTATAAATTATTTTTAAATTAAATATATTTTTAGTTCTTAAAAATATAGTGAATTTTGATTTTTATCCATTATTTATTAACTTTTAATTTTAGTCCTAATTTTTTTAAAAATCAAATATTTTTAGTCCTTATTATATTTGTTTAATCACATTCACAATTTCACTATAGTTTTTTCTAAATAAAATTAACAAAAAAATTTATAATTTTTTTTTTGAAAAAAATTATATAAATTTTTAACAAACCACCAATTTTTTATGTGTAATATTATTATATTATAAAATTTCTTTGTCTAATGTAAAAAAATTTATAAGAAATTTTCCAGTAATTTTAGTATTAAGATAAATATCTATTAAATTTTAAAATTTGTAAAGAAAATTTGAAGGATTTAAAAATTTTATTTAAAAATAAAGACCAAACCAAAAAGAAAATAGATGACTAACTAAAACCCAATTTTACTACATATTTTCATGAAAAAATTAACATATTTAACAAAAAAAAAAATGTGGTTTTAAATATATGTTAACGATTAAAGAATATATATATGGGAAGCAACGTAAGCATGTCATGGGAGGAGATGAAGAGAACTCACCAGCCTCTAAGGAGAGATGAGCATATACCATGATTGTGTATTGGTGGTAAGGCCGAAGAGGAGGTGGAGTTGCAGATGGTGGAGTGTATGAGTATCCTTCATGGAAGTCTCCTTGATAACCAGGTGGTGCCGTGGTGGTGGGGCCGAAGGATACACTGAATCCATTAATTGGTCATGATCAACATCTATATATCATATTATATTACATCAATTACGTTTCTGACATGATGAGCAAATTTTGCACTAATTAATAAGAAGCCGAATAAAACAGAGAGAGAGAGAGAGAGAGGAGTGACTTGCCGGGGAGGAGGAGTGACTCGTGCCTAACTGGTAAGCCTGACTCATAGCATGAGTGATAATTGAGAGCTAGAGTATATATTATACATTACCTACTTCGATCTCTACTTATATAATATAATAATGGATATATCTCTCTGATTGGCATTGCAACCGACAGGGAAGATGATCAGGATATATATGTATATATCCTGCAACCGCAGGAAACTTCATTAATTGTCTTTTTTTTCTTTCTATACTTTGTGAGAGGTGATCGAGGACCTTCTTTCTTGGTTCCTATATTATCCCGATCCTCAACACATGATAGAATGCCAAAGCCACCGCTTCCCTTTGAGTCCTTCAATTTATATTATAATATATATTATATTATATTATACTTACAAGCAAGAAACGACAAAAAACATTAAATTTGTCCAAATTAATTATTAGTGTCATAATTACTTAGATAAAGAATGGATTACTCCGTGAATTATATAAATTGATTAAATAAAAATATATAGTTTTGTATTAAAATAAATTAAAAACTTATAATTAACTTAATAAATGAATAACGGAAAGGATAAAGGTGACTGAAGGCAATTCAGAGGGAGGTTTGATGGACGTGCTTGTCCTTGTCCTGTTCTCTTCCGTCGTCCAGTCATCAGTATGAAGGTAGCCATTGTCTTTGACCAAATAATAACTGGATCACGAAGATATATATTATATATATATATATTATATATATATATAAAGGAAGTTAAGAAACAAACACTTGATCAGTAACACTCTCTCTCTCATCTTTCTCCATAGACGTCCCTTCCTTCCCATCCATCTCTTTCTCTTTCTCTTTCTGTCTGGTACAACAATTCACAGCTGCCTTCTTAATTTCTGCCACTGTCGCTGCATCCATAGATTCCCTACTGTTGTGTTTTGTAAAAGAAAAAGATTCCTTTGTTTTCTCAGAGTCCAGCTATGCCTATCACACGCAGACAAAGCCACAGTCCTTTTGGACCATCTCCGTTTATCTGCTTTATAAGCTTTGATGAGAAACCTCCACTTTCTCTGTCTCTGTCTCCCATTACAATTCATTTGGAATCTTTCAGAACCGCGGGCCTCAGTGGAATTAAAACACAGCAAATATATATATATATATATATATATATATATATATATATATGTAGCCCCTTTTTTACCTTCCCATTTATAATATAGACCTGCATGCATATATTAATAACATATATAGTATCTGTTAATGAGAAATGAAACTTTTACAACCATCCAACATACAACCAGAAAAGATAAAAAGAGAAGAGAGAGAATTGTGAAATGTGATAGGTGATGTGATAGAGAGATATAGAGAGAAAAGTGTGTTATATGAGTTTGTTGTATGTTTTAGTTGTATAAATATGTTATCTCTTTGTTAATTATTTTGCTTTCGCTATCCCTGTGGCTGTGACTGTTTGAAACAACAAGATTTCATGTTTTCAACTTGCAGCATTAATTATCTGTCATGTTTCTACATTGTACTAACTTGTATTTTTATTTTTGATTTAAAAAATTTAGGGTGAGGGATGGTGCTCCAATCCAATCCAAGAGTGGGGTGGATTGTACAAACTTGTATGTGTGCCCAAAATTTGACGTTTTAATGTGTGGTTTTAATTGTCTCTTCAAATTAAACCGCCATCTAGCAAAAACAACATCTTAATTATTGCTAAGCTAAACATTACGGTTGATCATGCCTGCCTCGCCATATTAAAATTCATCTTGGGAGACCCTCAAAGACTGAGTAGCTAGTTTTTTTTTGGAACCATTTGTACATCTCACTTTTTATTCTTAGCGTTGCTGTCTATTGTTGACACCACAAATGATTTTGTTCTTAAGTGAGATTCTCTATTTCGTTTAGGCTCACCATCTCATCAGGTATGGTACACAATGTTACTTCCAAAGGAAGGAAAAATGAAAATATGAAAGAACCAAGCACCAAAGTACGGGATGAATTTGTCAGTCGCACATGTAATGATACAATAATAGCAAGAAATGAATTCCATGGAAGTTAGGTGTAGGGGGAGAGAGATTGAGGGGTTAAAAGGAAATAAAAAGAGAGGCAATGTGATTTTTTTTTTGTGGGGATAAATGCCCCAGTTCAATACAGAAAGCATTCGGGGTTTGAAGAGAACTTATATTTTCCTTATCCATAAGAATAAGTGGGAGATCAAATATGTGACATGTTAAAATATAATAGGCCATGTGATGAAAAAAAAAAAGGCTTAATTGCATTTTTGGTCTCCTATTATCATCAATTCATGATTTTGGTCCCCCCTACTTTTTTTTTCGCGATTTTGGTCCCCCTATTATTCTAAATTCGCGATTTTGGTCACTCTAACACATATTTTGAAAATAGGGGGACCAAGATTTTGAACTAAATCGCGAAATCGCGAATTTCGAATAATAGGGAGACCAAAATCGCGAAAAAAAAGTAAGGGGACCAAAATCGCGGATTGGTGATAATAGGGGGACCAAAAGTGCAATTAAGCCAAAAAGAAAGATAGAGAGAAAAGTTAAAAAAGTGCAAACAAAATAAAAGAAAAAAGGAATACAAAGTCATTTATATAGAAGTTCAAACTAAAATCTAATCATAACAGAAAGGTAACAAATTGAAATCTAATTATCTAACTGAATTAATTTCTAAGAGATCTAATCATATAATAGAAAGCTTAACAAAATAATCCTAATACAAAATTATACAAGAAAAATGGGTAGTGAGAATATGAATGTACGCATATATAGCAATAGCAAAACAATGTCTTCACTCATAACATTGTTACTGATAAAATCACAATTCCCATGTATTCACTTGCATCATTGAGTTAATTAGTGTATAGTCTCATTCAAAACTAACCAGGTTTTTGGCCAAGATCTAGTGAGTAGTGAAACCTCATGACACAAATTAATTGTGACATGATTTGTCCTCTTTAGTTAACCTTGAGAGGTGATCTGATCCATCATGGTAATGGAGAGTTTGTTACCATAATGGATGATATCCCTTTCTAGATTTTCTCTTATATCTAGGCCATAAATCCTGCTCATTTCACAACCCTCAAATCCCTAAGCCCTCGAGTGTAAAGGGCTTATATTTGCTGAAAGTTGAAGTTGGGCTTCCTTTATTTATACAACTTTTATTTATGATTTTGCATTTGAGCTACTCTACTAAGCATTGTGATTTGGTACCAAGTTTTTTTGGATCTGTTGTATTGTTGCGCTTTGTGCCCTATAATGACCTTTTTAGCCAAGCTTCACTCCCCATCATTGAGTCTTCATGTGTTGAGTTCTATGCTTGGACTTCACATTTCAAACGCTTATAAATACAATTTTATTCATTAACCATCCCTCAAATTTAAGCTTTTAATACTTCCTTTATGCTTAATTAATATGCCATAAACATATTTTGCCAATTCCGCTTCATATTGGACTTAGTTGTGCGACACCCTTAGTTATACCGCTAAGAATATTACATATGACACGTGACCGTTGAACTTTCTGTTTTTAGAAACATCAAAATACGGAATTATTTTTTTGAAAAGGGTTTATTTGTCACCAACCTATTACATCTCTAATTTCATTTTAAGTATTTACGAAATATCCTTTCCTTAATTTGAAACTTGCATTCCTAAAACATCTAGACGATTATTACCTCGCGCACGTACGTACACAACATACACGCAGTTATAAAATCAGTATAAGAAAAGGAAACACATGAATATATATATACAACATAACCTCAGTGTATCTCTCGAGCTGTCCAGATATCCACATCAAAATACGAGTTCTGGTAGCAGACCAAAATAAACAAGACCTCGAACAAAATATAAAATGAGAGGTCACTAAATCAGAGCTGATACTACGTAGACTCAAACCACACTAGTCCTACTCGTCACTAGACGGATCTTCCTCCGGCTCCTCTCCTCTGGATCCTCATCTGAATTCTCTCCCGGGGCCTCCTCCTCATCCGAGGTGTCGTCAATCACAATCAGATCTAGCTTACTTGTGAAAGAGCGGCCTTGCGCATCAGGACGCATAGGCTGAGAATCTAACGCCTCAGAAGAAGGTGAGTACCTAGGAGAGTCTAGTCCGACCTTGTGTCACCTTAGGTTTGTTCCTTTGCGGGTCGGAATTCTTCCAATGAGCTTGTCTCGCTTTGGTGTCATCCTCAAAGATGCGGCACATGTTAACCATCTTAGAAAACTCAGTGATCTGTTGATAGCCAATGACTTGCTTGATCTCTGGCCTCAATCCACTTTCAAACTTCGAGCACTTGGATCCCTCATCTATGGTGTTCTGGAAGTATGGGCAGAACTTGGACAACTCCTCGAACTTTGCTGCGTACTCCCCAACAGTCATACTCCCTTGCTCTAGTTTCAGGAACTCCACTTCCTTGCACTTCCTCAGATCGGTCGGAAAATACTTCTAGAGAAAGGTCTCCTTGAACAAATTCCAGGTAATCAGCCTCCCAGTCGCTTCTAAATTCAAAAAACACATTTTCAAGAATCAATCATCCAAACAATTTCATAAATTCAAAAACTTCATGCATGTTCATAAATCCATCATCAAAACACATTTCCAACATAAAATAAAATTTTAGAAACATGCACCCCATTAAATCAAAATAGCCGAACCATATAGGAGAAAAATGGAGAATTTTTTTCAAGCAAAAGTATGGTTTGCATGTAACTCAAAACATCATCCAAGCATTTTTCAAGCATCATCAACCAATCAAAATCACCATGCAAGGCTATGGTGAAATAGCCGAACCATATCTCACAAGAGATAGGTTCCAACAACTCATTTTTTCAAGGGAAAAAAACAAGAATAAAGACAAGGATCAAGGGCAATCCTTGACTCTAGTCACCAATCCTACTAGAGTTCAAGTTCTCCCCCCTTACCTAAGGAATTTCCTCAAAATAAGGTGCAACAACAGCCCTTGAAACAGCTCCCAAAACAGCCCCAAAAATCCTTCCTTTGGTCACCAACAAGAGTTTTGCAAGGTTAGAAGGCTAGGTGTTTGAAGCTTTGGTTCAAAGATGGAACCTTGGCTTTGAATGTGTTGGAAGAAAAAATGGAGATTGAGAGAAAATGGAGAGGGAGTTCACGGCCAAGAGGAGAAGAGAAGAGAGAAATAGAGAGAGAGAAAATAACTAGCTTTGCATGTGTGGGAAGGAAAGAGAAAAAGTGAGTAAATGGTGTTATAAATGCCATAAAGCTTACTTTTACACATGGCTTGGAGAAAAAGAAGAAAATTACAAGTGGCTTCCATGCATGGCTCTCCACATGCACGACTTGTAGGAGAAGTCAAGGGGAGGTTTGTGCAATTTTTCTGGCCGGATCAAGAGTATTCGGCCCAGTTCAAGGGACAGTAGGGGCAAAAAGGTCATTTTTCATAGAAAAAATCCCAAAAATTCCCCAAAATTATAGAAAAATAGGAAATTCATTCCTAAACTCAAAAATATAAAATTTGATGATTAAAAATAATTTGAATCACTCAAAATTCAATAAAACAAACAATACGACAAAACGGTAAAAACGCGGGTGTTACAAGTTGCATTTTTTAGCATATTGGAAAATTACACTATTTTTGTATTTCAAGCATAATTTGAGTTCTAGACATCTAAAATTTATGAAATTTATGTTCTAGGAAAGCTGGAAGAAAGCCCCACAACTTTTTTGTTAAACACAAAAGTTTAATCTGATGTCTAGTGGGTCAAAATGGACTTGGAAGTCGGAATAGTAATCCTTTCATGAGAACTTAAACAACACTTAGAGATTGGGCCATGGGCTGCAAAACTGCTTTTAGGCTCAAACCAACGACATTTGGAAGCTAACATCTAGGGATCCATTTCATATAAAGACAGCTTCCTTGGATTCGACCATCTCAATGATTCAACTCTTGGTGCAAGTGGGAGACAAGTTATTGAATGATAGTAAGGAAAAGAAATAACGAATGAATAATTCAAAGCAATGGAAAAAAGTGATAAATAATACATATGCAATAAATCTTTCCAAAAATTTCATACAACATTCTAGGGCAAAACATATAGAAATCAAACATTATTTCATTAGAGACTTGGTTAGGAAAAGTGTTTTGATATTCGGTTCATTGAAACGGAATGTCAATGTGCTAGCATATTCACAAAACATATTTCAGAAGATAGATTTAAGTTTATAAGACGTCATCTGAACATTCATGCTTTATCTGGAAAAATAAACTGTCTAAAATACATGTCTGTTTGAAACACATGACTATATGAACTTACTGTATCATCTGATGACGTGGCTATCTGAGATTGTTGCTCTTAAAAAATTCAAAACTGGTCTCTGCAACTTCTGCATGTTACCCGATGTAACATCCCAAAAAAATTAAGGCTTAAGGAAGTATAATAAAATTCATAAGTTAAGAACTTGTTAAGATCGAAGGTTGGAAATTGGGTTTAAAGTTTGGGGGTTTTAGAGGGAGTAATAAGGGTAAGATCAAGTGTTATGTCTCAAACTTTCAGTCATGAATAAATTAGAAGAAATCATGCTAGCATATGAGAGTTAAAGCCACTTAAGGCTATTCCTATCCGACTGAGGAATGGTCGACTATCACGTTGAACAAAAAACTAACCGGATAGAAGAGGATTGGCTAGTTGAAAGGTTCTATTTGGATTTCTGCCTCTTCCGTCCGCCTCGACTATCCAGTTGACCAAAGGGTTACCCAGATAAAAAGGTTTGGCCGACTGAAAAGATTCTATCCGGATGTCTGGCCTGGTCGTACCCCTAGGCTATCTGGCTGAATTGTTATCATTCATTTTGTGAGATTTTCTCTAAAGAGAGAATCTCCTCGCTCAAGCGAATTTATTAGCAAAAATAAGGGTTTTGGATGCTGTCATTTTTGCTTAAGCAAAGGAACTTTCGCTCAAGCAAAAATCAGGCAGAATGCCTATTTCTGGTTCTCGCTCAAGCGAAAATGTTTGCTTAAGTGAAAATATGCGGGGCTTTTCTTTAAAAACCCGTCTCTAGGGTATTCAAGCCCATTCCAAACACTTTCTTCACTTCCCTCTAACCTCGTCAGAGTAGAAAAGAGAGAGAGAGGCAAAGAGAGAGCTTGGGAGTGCTAGCCAAGATAGGAAAGAGGAGGAGGAAACTTGACTTTTTGCCCCCAAGGAAGGGAAGAGCTTAGGAGATCCCTCTCACCATCTTTAACATCTCCGTTGTCTACTCTAGAGGTGATTGTGGTTCACCCACTCACTTCCATTTTGTGTGAAACTCCCAAATGAACCATATCCTCCTTTCCTCTTCTTATTTTGCTTCTTTATTGGTGTTTTGAAGTTGTCCTAGGGTTTATGTATGGTGTATGCAATGTATGATTTGATAATTGTTTTAACCTTAGGTTTTGGAGGTTAGGGTTTGTATGAGTGGTTTGAATTATCATGTAATTGCTTCATAGCATATACAATCATGTTCATATGTTTTGCATCATATGACATATATTTCAAACCCTATTCATGTAAAGAGGAATTTCATGGGTCTTTGGACAAGAGGAAATGAGGTTTCCATGGAAAGATAAAATGAATTCAGAATTGTTTGCTAATAATCTATGAGGATTAGGGGCAAGGTCTTTATGGCCTTCAAGAGAGACATTTCCTGTTAGTCTGAGCTCAGGTTTAGCCTCATGTTAAGTGAAAAGATCTCGGGTGATGGGTTAAACACCAGAAGACCAACTGTAACATCCCAGAAAATTAGGACCTAAAAAATACCGTAGAAGCCTTAGGCTATGAATCATGCCAAGAGAAATAAAGTAGAAGTAGAATGAGGATGTAGGCATTTGTGGGTAAAATAAAAGAAGAGATACATAGGGCAATTATTGATAGTCATGAGTTTTAAAGGGAGTTTAACAAGGAAACCAGGTATTCAGCCCAACACAATTGTAGATGAAACTTAAGAGGGATCACACCCTGAGGTTGAGAGACTAGCAAGCTATGAATAGGGGGGAGAGAAAGTAGAGGTTTTGAATGGGAATTGGATTGGGATGGATGGAATTGAGTTAGAAAGTTGACGGAAATGAGAGGAAAAGGTGAGGATTAAAGAAACTGGGTTAGAAGGGTATTTTGTAAGGATTAGACTAGGAAAATAGGGTATAAAGGTGTCGAGAAGGCCTAGGATGGAAATCCAAGATTTCCATTCTATAGCATTCTTGCTCAAGCGAGAATGGCCTCGCTTGAGAGAGAATATCAGAACATAGGGCAAAATCTGTTTCTGATATTTTCACTTAAGCGAGAAGCCTCTTGCTTAAGCGAAAATGTCCTGATTTTGGGGTGCTCTCTGGAAGATTTTCGCTTAAGCGAGAATCATCCATATGAGGGTGCTTCTAGATCATTCTCGCTTGAACGAGGAGCCTCTCGCTTGAGCGAGAGCTCGAAATTAGAGTGCAGTTCGTATTCTCGCTTAAGCGAGAAATCCTCGCTTGAGCAATAATAAATAGATTTAGTTTTTAAACTCAGATTTGGGGTCATTTGACCCCAAACCAAAACACAATCCTCTTAACCCCTTTTTTTCTAGAGGAGAAGCTCAAAGAGAAGAGGAAGAGGAAGATTGAGAGTGTGAAATCAAGGAAAAAGGAGGCTAAGGAAGATCAAGGAACCCATCCCCAACCATTCAAGATCTCCATCTCCATCTCTTGAGGTGAGTGTAGTGACCAATCACATCCATATTGCTTGCCCATTGTATGCTCCCTATTCCTTCTTCCCTTGCTTGTTTATTTTGTTTGTAAGTGTAATTGATTATCTCTAGGACTAGCAAGTGTTTCTTGAAGTGCATGTATTGGTGCCTTAAAACCCTAGATTATGTTTAGGTTTGAGTTGCAAATCTCCATGAAATAGTTGTTGTGCATACCATGCCATTCATACTCATATATATATATATATAAATAGATATATATTTGATACCTCCCAACATTCATGGGCCAATGTCCAAGGAAGTAAACGTCACAAGGTCCTCAGACCGTCACAGGCCTTCAGACCATCACATGCCTTGGGCAGTTAATTATAAGAAGAACGAGAAGTAACCACATCGACCTCTTGGTCAAGGGGAAGATGGGGGTCTCAAGCTAAAATGAAAACAAGCATTATTCATTGATTGATAATAAACCTTAATCATAGGTGGCCCTGGACGACGGTCCTTGGTCACATGGCTGAATGCTCAATCACGGTCATAGATAGTGAAAAGACCCCGGGTGTCGAGTAAAAACACACCAAAGACATGTTTGCACCATTTCACATTATTTATGCATATGTTGAATTGTGGATTATGTTGACTGCTACACCTCATGTGTATTCTTTCTCACACTGCATGTTTTACCACCCTCACTGGACACTAGTCTCATCCCACGATTTGGGATTTATATTTAGATGTGTAGAGTCCTTGTTTGAGTGTTTGTTCGGGGAGCTGCGGGAGTTGTGGTTGGCTGCGATGGTCCAACTCTTTCGGTTTAGATATCTTTGTATAGGCAAACCATTGTTGTGTTTTTGGGATAAGATAGTATATGTGGGGCTTCAGGGGTACCTTTTGAAGTTGAAGTTCAATTACAAGAAGGGGGGTTGAATTGTGATCTTTTTAAAATTCTACAATTACTTCTAATACAAACTTTGCTCAAGTGAAACCGGCTAAGTATTACAAGAAGAGACTCAAGAAGATAAGAGTTATTTTATGTATAGTATGGAGAAGATATGGTTCCTTTTATTGGAACTTGTAGGTATCACTTACTTAGGTTATTAAATAGTTTTCAAAATAATTTATGCACATGTAATCAATATGAAATAGAGAGAATAAGGGAAGAAGATTGCACACACAGATTTTATTGGTTCACCTCTTCCAACCTGAGGCTACGTCCCAATCTCTACACCAAGTATGATTTTCTTACTCAACTTTCATTTACAGTCACTTTGGGTACACCTTACCCCCAGTATTCTTTTTCAGCCTCTTCAGGCTCCTAACAAGTTCCTTCTGTAGTCACTTAAGGCTTCACCCTTACTGCAACTTCTTCTACACAAGGTACAACCACCAGAAACGCTGTAGAATACACTCTGCAGGCCTTTCTGCTCAACTTATCTTACAACAACTCAGTAACCTCTCAGATTACAAGCAAACTACTTAGTCACAAGAGGCACTACCATCTTAAGCCTCCTTGTGAACTTACAGAAGCTGTGAGTAGTGAAAAAGATAAATAACAAGGCTAAAAATGTTAGGCCCACAGGAAACACTAGAAGGGGGGTTGAATAGTGTTTTACCTCTTTACCGATTTTTTGGAAAACCTCTTAAACAAGCAAGACTGATTTGAAATATTTGGTCAAACTTTCGAAACTGGGAGTTTCAGCAACTTGCTGATGCAACTCAGAAGGTTGAATAAAACTCTTTTAGAAATGATTTTCTTTTAAAGAATAAATTGTTTTCTGCTCGAATTAATAAAATAACTTTTTCTTAAACCCTCATTGGTTAGTTTTAAACTGAAAATAAAGAGATAAGGGTAGAGAGAACTTGACCACAAAAATTTATTCTGGTTCACCCACTAACCCAGTGAGCTACATCCAGTCCTAGGGCAAAACTCACTAGATTTTCCACTAATCCGCAAAATTACAACGAGTATCATTTGAACCCCTGGCCTCTCCAGGCCCAATGGTATTCTTTTACAGACAAGCCTCTCCAGGCTCAATGAGTATTCTTTCTACAGACAAGCCTCTCCAGGCTCAACGAGTATTCTTTTACAGACAAGTCTCTCCAGGCTCAACGAGTATTCTTTTACAGACAAGCCTCTCCAGGCTCAACCAAGTATTCTTTGTACACCCAGCCTCTCCAGGCTGAACCGAGTATTCTTTATCCACCAAGCCTCTCAGGCTCTAAGACACTTAATAATATTTACAATATAAACTAAGTTTAAGCTTCTGAGAAACTTAACTCAGGTTCTTAGTCTACAAAGGAATAACTGAGTAAAACTAAGGATACAAAGGGTAAATCTAAGTACAAGGAAATGACAGAGATACACGTGTATACTTTTGGCTCATTCTCATCTCTGTATATGGGTTTGCTTCCTTAGAGGTTGGCTTGATAGGATATTACTTCAAGCTTCTGTCGGTTCTCTCTTGGACTTCAATGTCCCCAATCTTGGGCATTGTTTTGGCCAATTCATATTTGAGAATCATGGCCGCCAATATTCATAATCCTTCATGAAGGTCTATATATATATGTTCTGGAAATATAGCCTTTGAAGATTGCTTAGTATACCGTTGAGAAGGAATGATTAATGCTCTTAGAGCCGTTGAGAAATAACTTCTCTTTTGTTAGCTTCTGACTTAAGCAGAATAGGTGTGTAGCTATGATTCAGCTCTGTCACACAACAGTTTGGCTCTTGAATATTTCTTGACAGATTTTCTAGCATTTCAGCAAGTTGTGTTCTTCTCTCTCTCTTCTTTTATTGCAGGAAGCCTGTTATTAAGATAGAAATGAAAGATCCGTTAGACTTCTCTTTAATCCCATTGTGAGTTTAACTTTTCTCCCTGTTGGAATTTGGGCTTCTGATAGCGTATTGTAGAGACAGTACAAAAGTAGGTGTGTGCAGCAGCGCTGACTCTATCTCTGACCTCTATTTGCTTTTTGCAGCAGGTTTCCTCTTTTGTGTCGGGAAATAAAACTGTGCCAGCAAGCCTTTGTTTTTACCTTGTAACTGATTCAGCTAACCATTAAGGCTTTGCAGAGACTTGAGTCATAAATCAGATTGACTCACAAGTCTTCGGAGAGTAGCATGCCATTTAGACTTTAGAGGCTTCTCATTCTTCAGAGAGTTTAATTGCTTCAGAAAGTCCAAACCTTTTCAGAAGGTTGTCATACTTCAGCAAGTCTTGGCTATTCAACAGGAAGACGCTTTCACCAAGTTCTTTTCTTTAGTAGGTTTATACTTGAGAGCGGCAAACATAATTCAATCCTTCATCGATTTATGTGCTATTGGTTGGAGATCTTCCAAAAACTTTGATGACTGTCTCCATTTCAGCTTTCATGGATGTACCTCTTCACCTTAGCAGATTTAAGTTTCTTCAGTTCAGCAGGTTGATCATCTTCGGAGAGTTGCTTCTACAGGGTTTTGAAACACAAAGAAAAATACTTTTCTCAATAGATCCTGTTTTTATACGGTCGAATTTGTTAATCATTAAAACTAAGGATAATGAGTCTTGAATCTAATTTGAATACTTCAATTAATTCTGAGACTCAACATTCTCCCCCTTTTTAATGATGACAAATTAGATATGACTAACAAATATGAACAAGATTTAAATTAAGTTTGAGAATTAAAGTTTTCAAATAAATAGGTTGAGTGTGAAAACTCCCCCTGAATAAAATATTTTTCCTTGAGAAACTTTTAGTTTTTGAAAACAACTTTGTTAACTCCCCTTGAACAGGGGATTTCTTGAAAACTTCTTATTTTCTTTTGGTTATATTTATGAAAAACATTTTTGCTTCTGTTATTTGTGAGTTATATTTCTCCCCCTTTTGTCATTATTCAAAAAGGGTTGATGAAGTAAAGAATAAAACAAAGGAAGATAACTTAGGGTTCAATTTAAGAAAATTTTGTACAGATTTCAGACATCAGAAAATTTCCACATAAAAAGCAATAAAAACAGATAAGTGCTCATAATCATTTCAGAAATCCTCATGTATTAAAATATGAAAACTTGTACAAATACATAAAAATATTTATATCAACATTGACTCTTGGTTCCTTTAAGACCTCTGACTTCCAATGAGGCATAGCCTTATCAACAGCTTCCTTTTCAGCCTGCAGCCTCATAAGAGCCTTTTGAGTGTCTTCTTGTTCCTCAACTGTGCATTCTGAACACACAATTCTCCTTTTAACAACTGGAACAAGGGGGGTTGCATCATTTGACACTGTATTTCGACCACCACCCTCAACATATATCCTTAGGGCCACATTTGAAGTGGATCTCTTCATAAGTTTGTGTAGAATGTGACCAATCAACTTTTCAACTTGAAGCTTGTGATTGCAACAAGATCTTCTCTGGATGTAGAAGGTGAAAACCATAAGATCTCTCCTTCTTTGGAAGCATGATACTCGCCACCTTCGTTGGGATGGATGGATCTGCTGCTTTGAACGACAGCTGATAGAACTTCCTGTTAGGAATATGCACTAGAAACTTATATATTTATGAACATCCATCATTTGTATCATTTTATTTTATAAAGGCAAACTTATTCTTTTAGAATATAATTATTGTCCTTAGAATAGTAAGCTTAACTTCATAAGAAATCAAGTAGATGACTTGATCGTGAGATCTTATGAAGAACTATTCTTAAATAGTCCTAGTCAAGTATCATCTTAGGACAAAGATGCATTTAGACTAGTATGTGAGTTCATTGATGATCACATCTCACAGATCATGGATATGAGATATCATGTGCTCACAGAGGTACACATTAAGAGTAATGGTGTACTGGACAGACCCACCTTAAGAACGTTGCATGGATTGTTACATAAGTGTCATGAACGTTTCTTAAATTGAAAAATGTTTTATATAAAGTCTCTGACCTGAAATCACTATGATTCCTACATAAGGAATTATGTGTTTTTGAATATCATCAAACGTTACCCTGTAACAGGATGATGATAAAGTTGGTATTTAGACATATAATAAATTATGTGGAGGAATTTGAGTGCCCTAGATGGGTTTGTCCCTCCTATCTAACAGGAGTTATATCTGTAGGCCTCTTGATAAAGTGACACTGCAAATGCATGGCCATGCTCAGGAGGATAAATATGAGATATTTATTTTTTGTACAGTCTACTTGGGGATCAAGAAAATATAAATTGAACTATACAAGGTTAACACATCCATGCCCTTGTGTTCAAATTAGATATTTGGACAAAGGGACAAATAATATAAATTATTATCATAAAATAGGATTTATCAAAGTTACTGTTAATCTCAATATTTGGATAGTGATGTATTGCTATATACCGCTCACTATTATGATATTAAATATAAAAAGGGTTTATTTTAATATCATAACCAAATATTAAAATCCTATTGGGTCACACGCATACAACAAGCCACTAGGAAAAGGATAATAATTCTAATTTAATTTAATTAGAATTAGTATAACATAATGGGCCAAGCCCATAAGTGTGAGGGTTAAGTGAGTGAGGGGGTAAACCTTAGCCACCACTCTATAAATAGAGCATGAGATGCACTACCCCCATACACACATGAGAAATCACTTTTTACTCTCTAAGGCTACTAGCAGAGTTGAGGAGGGTTTCCTAGTACGGCTGTTGGCGTGGATACCAATAGAGACGCGACTACGCTTGCCTCGTTTGTAATCCTAATAAGGTACGACCTTTTGTTTCAATACCTTTTATGCCTTGATTCGTGTTTTCGCAAAACGATCATAACATGGGAGGGAATCCATTTATTTCCACTGCACCCTGACCATATGCTTGATTCCCTTCACTTCCATGTTCTTCCATCTCTGGTTTCCCAAATTGGTGCATTTAGAGATCTTTCAGCCTTCATGCCAACACCTTCTCCAGAACATCATTGAATATCTCTTGTTCCATGTCGGATTCTTTCATCTTGTTCACCCTCTTCATCGTCCTTCAGAGAACATGCACTCTGGCCTTAGTCCATCCAAGGTTAAGAAAGACTTGGAAGGAATGAGTTTCCTTTTAGAGTTTCTTGAGAATATATAGGACTTTGAGGGAAGAGATAGAAGAGAGAGAATCAAGGCGATTGTATCTTTTGGACAGTCTCACACGGAAGATATATAGACTCAGATAGCTTTAATGATGCTACAGACATTGAAAGTCGTGCGACGTGCAGCCTTGAGTGGACAAGTGAGAAGCCATGGTCATAAAGAACCCAATCATTAATGTTGATTTCAGATTTTTAAAGCTAGACTTTTCAAATTCTTTTGAAAATAAATAAATAAAAATTAAAAAGAAAAGACTTTTCACCAAAGAGCCACTAAACTACAAAATGATTTTTCCGAGACAAAACTTGCAGAAAATCAGAAACTACAAAGGAATATATGCAATAAATTTTCAAACAAACACAATCAATCTCAGATATTCATAGATATTAAAACAGAAGACTGAAACGATGTTACCAGCAAAAATCCTTAAGTATTTTAAGATCAATATCTGCTTGAGACTCAACATTGTCTCCAAAGACATTCTTGTTGCTTATGTTGATCATCTTCATAAGTTCTCTCCATAGCTTGTTTAGGTTTTCATCTGGATCTTCTTTCTCAGCATTTGTTAGATGCTTAACCCGGGGTTAAGCTCTGATACCAACTGTTAGGACCACAGGAAACACTAGAAGGGGGGTTGAATAGTGTTTTACCTTCTCTACAGATTTTTTGGAAAACCCTTTCGAACAAGCAAGACTGATTTGAAAATATTTGGTCAACCTTCCGAAACTGGGAGTTTCAGCAACTTGCTGATGCAACTCAGAAGGTTGAATAAAACCCTTTTTGAAATGATTTTCTTTTAAAGAAAAGATTGTTTTCTGCTCAGATTAATAAAACAACTTTTCTTAAACCCTCCTTGGTTAGTTTAAACTGAAAGTAAAAAGATAAAGGTAGAGAGAACTTGACCACAAAAATTTATACTGGTTCACCCACTAACCAAGTGAGCTACATCCAGTCCAGGGCAAAACTCCACTGGATTTTCCACTAATCCCGCGAGATTACAATGAGTATTATTTGCACACCTGGCCTCTCCAGGCCTAATGAGTATTCTTTTACAGACAAGCCTCTCCAGGCTCAATGAGTATTCTTTTACAGACAAGCCTTTCCAGGCTCAACGAGTATTCTTTTATAGACAAGCCTCTCCAGGCTCAACCAAGTATTCTTTGTACACCCAACATCTCAAGGCTGAACCGAGTATTCTTTATTCCACCAAGCCTCTCCAGGCTCTCAGACACTTAACAATGTTTACAATATAAACTAAGTTTAAGCTTCTAAGAAACTTAAACTCAGGTTCTTCTTGTACAAAGGGATAACTGAGTAAAACTCAGGATACAAAGGGTAAATCTAAGTACAAGGAAATGATAGAGATACACGTGTATACTTTTGGTTAATTCTCATCTCTGTATGAGGGTTTGCTTCCTCAGAGAGTTGGCTTGATAGGATATTACTTCAAGCTTCTGCCGGTTCTCTCTTGGACTTCAATGTCCCAAATCTTGGGCATTGTTTTGGCCAATTCATATTTTGAGAATCATGGCCGTCAATCTTCATAATCCTTCATGAAGGTCTATATATATATTTTGGAAATATAGCCGTTGAAGATTGCTTAGTATATCTTTGAGAAGGAATGATTAATGCTCTTAGAGCCGTTGAGAAATAACTTCTCTTTTGTTTGCTTCTGACTTAAGCAGAATAGGTGTGTAGCTATGATTTAGCTCTATCACACAACAATTTGGCTCTTGAATATTTCTTGAGAGATTTTCTAACACTTCAGCAAGTTGTGTTCTTCTCTCTCTTTTCTTTTATTGCAGGAAGCCTGTTATTAAGATAGAGATGATGAGATCCGTTAGACTTCTCTTTAATCTCGTTTTGAGTTTAACTTTTCTCCTTGTTGGAATGCGGGCTTCTAATACCGTATTGCAGAGATAGTACAGAAGTAGGTGTGCAACAGCGCTGACTTTATCTCTGACCTCTGTTTGCTTTTCTGCAACAGGTTTCCTCTTTTGTGTTGGGAAATAAAACTATGCCAGCAAGCCTTTGTTTTTATGTTGTAATTGATTCTGCTAACCATTATGACTTTGTAGAGACTTGAGTCATAAATCAGATTGACTCACAAGTCTTCGGAGAGTAGCATACCATTTAGACTTCAGAGGCTTCTCATTCTTCAGAGAGTTTAATTGCTTCAGAAAGTCCAAACCTTTTCAGAAGGTTGCCATACTTCAGCAAGTCTTGGCTATTCAATAGGAAAATGCTTTCAACAAGTTCTTTTCTTTAGTAGGTTATACTTGAGAGCAGCAAACAGAATTCAGTCCTTCATTGATTTATGTGCTCTTTGGTTAGAGAGCTCCCAAAAACTTTGATGACTGTCTCCATTTCAGCTTTCACGAATGTACCTCTTCACTTCAGCAAATTTAAGTTTCTTCAGTTCAGCAGGTTGATCATCTTCGTAGAGTTGCTTGTACAGGGTTTCTGAAACACAGAAAAATAACTTTCTCAGTAGAACCTATTTTTATACGATCTAATTTGTTAATCATTAAAACCAAGGATAATGAGTCTTGAATCTAATTTGAATACTTAAATTAATTCTGAGACTCAACAAAAAATACATTTAATTTAGGCACAACAAAGAATATAATGAGCCAGCTCTCTCTCAAAGACTTTTAATAGCAGACACTCAGAATATTGAAGAGAGAGAAATTTTCTAGAAGATATGAATTGAAATTCTGAAGATTTGGAGCTTCTTCTGGTGAGAGGTGTGTCAAAACATGAAGAGAACCTCTTATTTTATAGAGGAGGAGAGCAACTAGCCGTTTGGAGAGGTTGTCTGCACCTCTAGCTATGTTTGAGTAAGATGTCTCTGTCATGTGATAAGTGCTAAAAATATGATAAATTTGTATGTAATTATAGCACTTATCAAGGGTAAAATATTAGATTTATTCCCCAAATTACCTCTTTTTAGTAATAAATGCAGATTTTGTGATTATTTAATTCAAATTTTAATTTGATGCTATTTTGAAAGAAAATCTGTTGATTTTGCAGATAAAAGGGAAAGTTTTAAATGGAGAAGAAACAAGATAGCATCTATTTGAAGAGAGAATTTTCAAGATAAGGATTTAAATGGTAGCTTATCAAGATGAAATCAGCAATTATTTGGATAAAGATTCTGCATATTAAATTCTCAATTCAAATTGAATAAAATCAGCACAAGATCAAGCTAAGAAGAGGAAATAAGGAAAACAGAGCAAATAAAGATAAGATCAGGAAGAGTTCAAGATGAAAAAGGAGGGAAATCAGGGAAGCAGAAACGATGATCTGCCCTCCACCTGCGCTGAGCGCAAGAATTACAATTTCTCTATGTTTCCCGCGCTTCATCTGCGCTGAGCGCAGGTTAAAGCGCAGGAATACGAAAACAATTTTCTAAAAGATTTCCAACAAGATTCCTTCCAGATTTCAGATAAGCTTTCCAACTTCTATTTAAAGGACCTTTTGCAAAGATCAAGGGGAGTCCCCGAGACCCAAGAGAGGAGGCGGAGCAGAGTTGGAGCTAGAGAAAAGTGTGACAGTTTCTCTATTGGTTTGTAATGGCTACCATGAGTAGCTAAACTCTCCCATAGGATTCAATATAGTCGATTCAATCCCCAATTGTATGTGAATTCTCTTTTATATGTATGAATCCCTTTTTTTATAATATCAATGTTTTTATTTTGTGCTTAATGCTTAGCTTCCGCCTGTGTGCCGGAGTTATAGGTTGGTTTTATGGGGCTCATTCTGAAGGTGGTTCTATAAAATCAATAGCGAGTTTGGGGGAACTTAGGAATAGGAAACTTGAATTCTGATTGGTGAAAACACTCAAGGAGCCACTGTGGGAACCAGGGCGAATTAATAGCGTAAACAAATAGATCTTTAATCCAGGGTAATTTATCACTGTGGGAACCAGGGTAGATTATTTCTGAGTATTTCATATTTGTGGGAACCTTTGTGAAATAACTTTAATTGTGCTAAGATGTTATAATTTCATATTCATAAATATTATTGGGTTTTACATACGAAAGGGTGCGATAGACGAAGTTCAATCCTAGTTCAAGTAACCTGCTCAATCATCTCAATTTACTGTTTTTGTTTATTTACTATTGCAAAGTACAAACATCAATTATATTCTCTCTCTTGATAGTTGTGACCACTAGTATTTAAAATTGAATCGTTCCCTATGGATACGACAAACCCTTCTACTTACTATTATACTGCTGGATTTTTGGTACGCTTGCCAGAATTTCAACAAGTATTTTTGGCGCCGTTGCCAGGGAACGGTTTATCAATTTTAAAAACTTTGGAGGTCTATCTTATCAAGTTGTATATATTTTATTTTTAGGAATTTTATTTTTTTAGAAATTTTTAGGAAAATTTTATTTTATTATTTTATTTTTCTCACCCTTGTGCGAGTTCTTTGATTTATGCTCTTGCGAGGACAGGTGTCCCAACATCAATTGCTGTTTGATCCAGACATAGAGAGTACATCCAGGAGGAACAGGAGCAGAAATAGAAGAAGGAGACAAGGGAGAAATCAAATAGAAAATAAAAATATGGCATTAAGATCAACAACAAATTCCACAAAGGAGAATCTTAGGAGACTATGTCATGCACCAAGGACCTCGGCACTACTCAAGCATAGCTATACCAGCCACAACAAAGTCCTTGGAGATGAAGGCCGCACATTTGAGCCTCATTAGTGCCCACCAATTCACAGGATTGGATCTTGAAGATCCACATACTCATCTTTCTACTTTTTATGAATTGATTGGTACTATGGGTTTTGAGGAAGGAGATTTGGAATCTGTCTATTTACGACGGTTTCCATTTTCTTTAATAGGTAAGGCAAAGGAGTGGCTGAAATCACATCCCAATCAAAGTCTGAACAATTGGAGCGTAGTGGAGGACAAATTTCTGAAAGATTCTTTCCACCATCGCGCTACATTCAAGCTAAGTTAGATATCTCCACATTCAGGCAAGGAGAGGAAGAACCATTATGTGAAGCTTGGGAGATATTCAAGTCCTTGTTGCAGAAGTGTCTAAACCATGGTTTTGATGACATTGCCCAACTAAACATCTTTTACAATGGACTCAGACTCGATTCAAAGTCATACATAGATGCTACAGCAGGAGGGACAATCTTGGCAGTGGATGCAGAGCGTGCTATTACCATAATTGATAATTTTGCACAGAATGACCAGCAAGCTCAATATGGAAGACAACCAGCTCAGAAGAAGGGAATGCTAGAGTTAAACAACAATGATACACTTCTAGCAGAAATAAGCTCATCAAGCGACAGTTAGAGGCACTTACCAAGCAATTGGAAGTACTTCCTCAACAACTGAAAAATAGTGCAGTCTCAATCTAGCCAAACCTGGCAGTTGATTTGTGATTTTTGTGAAGGTGAGCATCCCAATGGTCACAATTCCTATCAGGAGACTCAAACAGAGCAAGTCAGCTACATGGGAAATCAAGGAAGGCAAGGTAATTTCTCCAACAACAATCAATATTCACAAGGATGGAGAAATAACCAAAACAATAATTCTGGCTGGATACAAGATGGAGGCAACAGGCAGACGCCGTATCAGCAGCAACAACAAAGTTATCCTTCAACAAATGATAGAATCTTAAGATTGGAAGAGAAGATTGATGCTTTTATGCAGAATTTTGATGGCTTCAAGAAGAATACAGAAGCATCAATTAAACAGTTGGAAACTCAAGTTGGCCAATGGGCAAAAGACTTGGGACAACACAACAAAGGCCAATTTACATCAAACATTGAAACTAATCCCAAGGAGCAATGCAATGTAGTTACTACTGAAGGTAACTCATCAGAAGAAAATGATATAGAGGACAACATGATATCTGAAGAAAAGATGCTCACAAAGGAGATTGTGCAAGAGAGTGTTCAACGGAATCTAGAAGCAGTTCTGAAAGAAGCAAAAGAGTCAGAAACGGTCTACAGCACAGGTAAGTCATTTGACCCAGATAAGTTCACAGTACAGTTTCTGTTGGTACTCAACCAGTCACCAAAGCCTTGTTAGATCTTGGAGGGAGCATCAATATGATGTCGCTATCATTTTTCAAGAGACTAGGAATTTTGAAGGTCAAACCTGCAAATGTAAGTCTACAGCTTGCAAACAAGATCACTCAACATCCATATGGAGTAATTGAAGATATCAAGGAAATCTCTCAAAAGAGCTCATCAATAGAAGTGTCAGAACAAGATCGTCTGAACACTTATTTTGCTTAAGAAGAAGCAACCGTTTGAGAAGCTATTACATAACGGCTATATGAGCCACATAATCAACATCTCAACGGTATTATCAACCATCTTCAACGGCTATATTCTATCAGAATATAAATACCCTCAAGTATGAATCTGATGGTGCCGACTTGTTATCGATCGTAAGAAGACAACCAAGTCTGAGCCAATGTCTTAGTATCACATCCACAAGATGTCAACCAGAAAGGTTTGACATTGAAGCCCAAGGCAGAGATTATGCCAAGAATGAACCGGCTGAAGCTTAATTCAATATTTTACTTAGCCAATTCCTTGAGGATATTATACCTCACTTAGAAGACGAGATTGTACCCAAAATCATACACTTGTATCTCAGTCTTACCCCTGTACTTAGAATCCATTTCATATATCTTGAGTAGTACTCAGTTAAAATGTAAGTATAGGATGAAATTAAGTTTATGTTTCGTGGAAACTTAAACTTAGTTTAGTTTGTAAACACTTTATGTGTCTGAGAGCCTGGAGAGGCTTGGTGGAAGAAAGAATACTTATTGAGCCTTGAGAGGCTTTGTAAGAAAGAATACTTGTTGAGCCTGGAGAGGCTTTGTAAGAAAGAATACTTGTTGAGCCTGGAGAGGCTTGTCTGTAAAAGAATACTGCACTGAGTTGCCTAGAGAGGCAGTTGAAAATAAAGAATACTTGTGGTTGAGCCTGGAGAGGCTTGTCTGTAAAAGAATACTGCACTGAGTTGCCTGGAGAGGTAGTTGAAAATGAAAGAATACTTGTGTAGAGCCTGAAGAGGCTTGATAGAAAAGAATACTTGTATATGTGGTTTCAGATAGTGAAAAATCCAGTGGTGGTTTGCCCTGGGACAGGATGTAGCTCACTGGGTTGGTGGGTGAACCAGGATAAATTTTGTGGCTAAGTTTTCTATCCCTTAAACTCCTTAATTTACAACTTTATATTTCTGATGGGGATTAAACAGTATTTTCCATAATAAACTTAACAACACAATTTAAATAGACTAAGTTTTCCAAGATAATAACTCACTCAGTTAATCCTATATCATTTGGAATTTTACAAAGAATTTACTTTGAAGAACGTTTGAAACAACTTCTTGAAATGGATCTAAAACAGTTTCAGTTCAGAAGTTAGAAGTACACTTTAGACGATGATCAATCATCTGAAGTAGCTCAAAAATGGTACTGAAAAGGTTCTTTGTAGTATCCTTCAGAGGGTATCTTGAGATGTATCTGAATTATTAAGATTATTTAATTAAGAGTTCTAATTTGTCAGCGTTCCGTTCAATTTTCCTTAGTCTCTAACTGTGTCAAAATTTGTCCTTCTTATCTTCCGCAATTTTCATGTTAACTCTGATTTTAAGTTTCTCATTTTATTTTGTCTTAATAGGCTTGAAGTTTATTTTCAGATTTCCAAAAGATCAAAAATGTATAAAACACTATTCAACCCCCTTCTTGTGTTGCCTGTGGAACTAACAATTGGTATCAGAGCTCACCTTCGGGTTGAGCATCTAACAAATGCAGAAGGAGTAGATCCTCAGAAGATGGAAATCTCACCAAGCTGAAGCAACTCTGAAGAATGATAATGAGAAAAGAAAAATATTTTTCTGAAACTCATTATTTATGCAATTAAGGCATCTTTCAGAAGGACGTGACTGGAAAAGGAAAGTACATCTATCTCAAGATCACATACGAGTAACATCTTTCCTATCTTAAGTTTAATTTAAATAACTTCTGTGTGTCTTACATTATAATTATTGAAATTGCTAATGCATGAGTGTCTATATTTGTGTGAAAATAAATTATTGCATGCTAATTGTATCATATGCACGAATGTATTTGTATAATAATTGAGGAGTCATGTATGTTAATAATTGTGATACGGCGGTACATGAATCATTGAATCCTTAACCGGTTCCTCATAACTGGCACGATGCACATCTCTCCATGTCTGCTCAGTGCATGTAACCGTGATCATAAATGTATTAAGCATATCCTGTTGCCTATATATTGGGATTGGAAGATCATCATGGGAACTACACCAGAATCAATCCTCAAAGGCTAAAGTCTACCTTCCTCAGATACTCTAACCTCTCAGTTCATACGTACTCATGGCCAACATGTCTGCATCATCAAATGACTCAAACACCTCAATGTTTGATTAGAGAATCATACTCTCAAAAATGGTTAATCTCTCAGATTTTGATGAGGCTGACTACAGAGTCTCAGAGTACTTTGACGCCGTCGGTTGGACTCCATTCTTCAACAATATCTCCTCACCATGGCATGAGGAAAGTGTGCTGGAGTTCTGGAACAACTCCAAGGTGGTGTCTAATCAGGATTGGACTGGGATTAAGACGGAAGTGATGGGAAGACCAATTTGTATGGACTACAACTTGATTGCTTATGTGATCGGTGTGCCAGCTAGAGGAAAGCAATATTGTCAGGGTTGGGAATCCCTTTACGGTGGAACCTTCATCTTTGATGAAGTACTCTTTGGAATAAGACGTCTAGCTCCTTACAGACCTTCTCAGCTTTTGAATATTCCCAGAGCACTCCTTGCTGTGCTAAACTGTTGCATCCTTCCAAAGGACGCAACAAGTTGATAATTAATCAGCTGGAATGGTTCGTCCTGGGACACCTGCTGACAAAGAAGAAAATTAGTCTCCCCTGGGTGCTGATGTTTCAGATGATTTACAGAAATGAGATGGGAAATGAGAACCTCTATCCCCACAACACCTTGATAATGAAAATTCTTATGCATAAGGGCTCCCCTATGGAAAGTTACTTTGATCAACCACCTCCTTCCTTACTCCGGTTATATTTGCTGAGTTAGACCAGACTCTATCTGAACGAGAAGAAACTTCAGAGAACCAGGTGGCTATCCCTTCTCTCCTCGCATCCCATTCCAAGGAGAAAAGAGTTTTTGTTCATCTGAGTGCTCATGAAAGGAAAAGGATGGTGACAGCTGCATACTATCTGAAGAGGGTGTATAAGAGGATAAACAAGCTTGCAAAACGGCAGAATATAATTAAGAAGGTATTACAAAAGTTGAAAGCAGAGAAAGAGAAGGCAAATGCCATTGAGGACTCATTTGCTGACGATCATTGATTTTGTAGAGCCCTGTCTTAACTATAAAATTTTAAAATCAATAAAATTCAAATTTCATTGTTCTTTTGCATTAACCGTGTTATATTATATAGTTTCTGGTAACCATGCATGTCGCTCATAATATACACTTCCTTAGAATAATAAAGTTAATCGAAAATAAAATAAACTAACTTGCTGAATTTTTGGTAATTTCAAACTTATTAATTAAAAAAAATATTTTCTTAATGATTAACAAATTCAGTTAAGTAATATCAGATGCTATTGAAAGGTATTTTTAGGTTGTGTTTGTTTTAAGGAAGCAGGATTTGAAGATAATCTTAAGAAGATCACCAGAAGGCAATACTGTCTGAAGAGATGAATCAAGGAAGTATCGTCTGATAGAGTAGTTGGTGTAACATCATCTTCATTCTCTGAACCTGTTCAGAAGGTTCTCAATGAACCTGCTGAAATTGTGGGTCAGAAATACTCAGATGATTAATACTCAACACTCTAAGACTACCTCAAAACTTGAGAGGCAAATATGACAAGATATCATCCCCATTCGCTGAACCTGTTCAGAAAGTTCCAAATGAACTTAATGAAATTGTGGGTTGGGAATGTTAAGGTGATTGACACTCTAATCATAAAAGTCCATCTCAATCCTTGAGGAATAAGTCGACATGATTGTTAAAGGAATCTCTTTGAGCACAAAAGGACAAGAAGCATGCTGAAGACAAGCTACAAGCAACCTCAGAAAGAGAAAGAATCTCTGAAGAAAAGTTGAACGTCAGAGATGAATCTTTTCAACCAGAGAATAATAAGGAACATCTACTGGTAACATCATCTTACCCCATAACTTAGATATCTGTAAAAATTAAACTCTAATAAAACTTTGAACCCTTTAATAAGCAAAACTTAAAAGACATAAAATTTCTCAGATAATAACCATAAAAACTTTGTTCTCTGTTTTCTTCTATGCTGCGTCTGAAAGGTTTGTGTTAAAGTTTTTTTTTAATTGTTTTCTCCCATTTTCTTTTCTTCTTTATTTGTCTTCTTTATATTTTTTTTCGTTTCTAAAAAATTATTTCAAAAAATGTTTTCAAACCTGTTTTTATGTAACTATCTCTTGTTTGCTTTCAAATTTTTTTTCCAAAACCTACTTTATCAAAACTATTAACTCATATTCCTATGACTATAGTGCTTCATCTATGACCAATCAATGATGCACGTTTTGAGACTCCCAAGGTCTGGAAACTGTCATCATTGAGGCTACCCGAGTCCTTATGTATCCCGTGAACAACAATCCAAAAGATTCAATCTCCTTATTTCTCTCTTTTACCCCTCCTTCAAAGTCCTATAAATTCACAAGAGCTCTTTACACAAACTCATACCTTCAAAGCTCTTCTATAGTTTTGTTTAAGGTTCTGAGTGAGTGGCTCTCAGAAGGATGATGAAGAAGCAAAGGAAACAAGAGAAGGAACTTTGGAACGCTTCGAGGCAAAGATCAAGTCATCTTGGATGATGTGTGGAATGATAAGTAAGGGAAAGGGTTCATCTGAAAACCCATTTCTCTACACTTGGACCATGGTGATCTTGCTACATCATAAGAGCACTGGAAGACCACTGGTAGAAGCCAGTACAACTAATCTTATGAGGGAAACCACTTCACAAGTGGTCCTGATGATAAAGGTTGTGGCTAGTGGTCGTAATACTGTGTTAAATGATGCACCTCCACTGTTTCAGTTGTCACAAGGGAATTGCGTGCTCAACGCACGGTTGGGAGGAGGATACAGGCTCAAGAGGCACCACTGAGGCTGTTCAGCCAAAGAAGTGGTGGTAGCTTTGAAAGAGATGAAGCTGCTGATAAGGCTTGCCTCAGGCCTTCATAGGAATCAAGAGAGTTAGCGATGATAATGTATTTTCAAGATAATAAATGTATTTTCATGTATTTTCAAGAAAATTTCTAGTAAAAACTATATATATACCTATGTATTTAACTTCTGTCTTCTTCTTTATAATCTCTCTTTTGTTTCTATATATATCTGTGTGTCTCAGTTCCTGTTTCAGAATTTCTTGTTTAAGAAGATATAAATCTTAAGTTTAATAACTTCTATCAACTGGTTAACATTTGGTATTTTACGCCTAACATTTGATATCTCTTTTAATTAATTAACAATGGGCATAAAAAATATGAAGTCTAAAAAAATTGATAACAATCGGTATCTTAAAAGTTTAAACTCTTGGTTCATTCTTATTTTAACAGTTGGTTCTAACACTCATAATAATAACATCTCATAACTCCTAGCAAATCGGTTTATAACTGTTGGTTCGATTTAGTATCAAGAATATGAGAAATAATAATAATAATAAGGGAGAAATAATGTTTTAAAAGGTGGAAATATATATATAACTGTTCAAAATGTAATAAGTTAAGAAACTCAGAAGATA
This sequence comes from Sesbania bispinosa, assembly GCA_026901365.1. Classification (NCBI taxonomy): domain Eukaryota; kingdom Viridiplantae; phylum Streptophyta; class Magnoliopsida; order Fabales; family Fabaceae; genus Sesbania; species Sesbania bispinosa. Next base: position 4,093,765 of record QLOH01000003.1, read on the forward strand.
ACAAGCATTCAAAAATAATAAGCTATTAAGAAAACATAACAAGTAACCATTGGTGTAACTAAAATAGCTAACAAGTGGTATCTAAGAAGCATTAAACACCTGGCGAAATTGAATAACAACTGGTATCTAAAAGATTATCAACTGGTATCTGAGAAGCTAACTTTTGGCATCTAAGGAATTAATGTTTCTCTCATGGGGAGTTGACAACTCTTAGAATATAATCTCTTTTGGTAAAGTTTTACTCTTGAAATGTAATGTGCCTTTACTTAATCTGTCTCAGAAATATAGCAAAAGGGGGAGAACAGGGGGAGAAATGTAATGTGTTTTCTTTTAATAATGACAAAAGGGGGAGAAATATAACTAAACAAATTCCTGAAAGTAAAAATGTTTTCAGAAATATAAGATGATAAAAGATATTTAGTTCAGGGGGAGCTTTCACAACTAACAAAGACTTATCTGAAACATAACATAATTATTCTGTAACTTAAATCTTTTATGTTATTTGTTAGTCATATCTAATTTGTCATCATTAAAAAGGGGGAGAATGTTGAGTCTCAGAATTAATTTAAGTATTCAAAATACATTCAAGACTCATTATCCTTGGTTTTAATGATTAACAAATTAGACTAAATGAAAAGAAAACATGTGCTACTGAGAAAGGTATTATTTTGTTGATTGTATTTCAGGTTGGAATATTCGTCTGAAGTATCAGAAGAAGAAGAACCAGTGAAGAATCAGAAGAAGAAGAACCGGTGAAGTATTAGAAGAAGGAGAACCAGTGAAGTATCAGAAGAAGAAGAACAAATAAGAAGAAAAATCAGAAGAAGAAGAACCATTGAAGTATCAGAAGAAGAAGAACAAATAAGAAGAAGAATCAGAAGAAGAAGAAGAAAGAGTGAAGTATCAGAAGAGGAAGATCAAATAAGAAGAAGAACGAAGAAAAATCAGAAGATGAAGAATGACTATCATCTGAAGACGTGAAGACAAATTGAAGAATGACTATCATCTGAAGACGTGAAGACAAATTGAAGAAGGACTATCATCTGAAGACGTGAAGACAAACTGAAGACTTATCTATCATCTGAATAAATTATTCATCGTCTCAAGAACAACTATCATCTGAAGAATGGAAACTGATCAGAAGCACTCTGTATAACTAAAAGACTGAAGGCGTCAGAACCAAGAAATATTCTCATGAAGATATTGCCAAAGCATGAAGAACATTGTATCCAATGGACTACTTCATTTCGGCACAAAAATTAGGCATACTTTTCTACCTCGATCAAAAAGACTTGCACAAATGAGGAAATCCTGCAACGATTGCTGCATCTGCAATCAAAAGGATACTGTATACGCAGACATACTGCACATGCTACTGTCCAAAAGCAAATCAGAATTCTGGACAAGAAATTATCGAGAAAGATGTGTGAACTAATACTATGTAATTCAACATCTATTCAAATATCAGAAGAACTTGAAGAGTCAATGATGAATAAAGCTAGGATTGTCTGAAGCAAAAGAAGGAACATTCTGCTGAAGTAAAAAGGAAGAAGATTTCTGCTAAGAAGAAGAAGCATCTTGCTTTAATCATTTGAAGAAGAGAAGAATCATATTGCAAGAAGAGAAGAGCGAGTTGAAAAGCATTTCAATATGAAGAATTAAAAGAAGCTTGAAGTTATCATCTGGAGGAAGTTATAAATGGATCTCTGAATGCATGGAACAGATTTCAACATAGAAGAAATCACAACAGAAGCTGAGACCATATGATTCAACGACCATAATCTCATATGTCTTTATTCAAATAGGAAATAGCAAAAACAGCTATTGTCTTTATGACAAGACATCTCACTCAAAGAGGAAAGAGGAAACCGTGTCAGGAGTAAATGAAAAGGAGTATATACAAATAAGCGAAAGGACAAATTCAACGGATACCTCCTCATACATACTCTAGAAGAAAATAGACGAAAGAAGAAGAAAGCTGAAGAAAGCAAAAGAAAATCAAGAGAGAGAGGAAGCATACAAATATCAAGGAAATCTCTCAAAAGAGCTCATCAATAGAAGTGTCAGAACAAGATCGTTTGAACACTTATTATGCTTAAGAAGAAGCAACCATTTGAGAAGCTATTACACAACGGCTATATGAGCCACATCATCAACATCTCAACGGTATTATCAACCATCTTCAACGGATATATTCTATCAGAATATAAATAGCCTCAAGTATGAATCTGATGGTTCCGACTTGTTGTCGATCGTAAGAAGACAACCAAGTCTGAGCCAATGTCTTAGTATCATATCCACAAGATGTCAACCAGAAAGGTTTGACATTGAAGCCCAAGGCAGAGATTATGCCAAGAATGAACTAGCTGAAGCTTAATTCAATATTTTACTTAGCCAATTCCTTGAGGATGTTATACCTCACTTAGAAGACGAGATTGTACCCAAATCATACACTTGTATCTCAGTCTTACCCCTGTACTTAGAATTCATTTCATATATCCTGAGTAGTACTCAGTTAAACTGTAAGTATAGGATGCAATTAAGTTTATGTTTCGTGGAAACTTAAACTTAGTTTAGTTTGTAAACACTTTATGTTCCTGAGAGCCTGGAGAGGCTTGGTGGAAGAAAGAATACTTATTGAGCCTAGAGACGCTTTGTAAGAAAGAATACTTGTTGAGCCTGGAGAGGCTTTGTAAGAAAGAATACTTGTTGAGCCTGGAGAGGCTTTGTAAGAAAGAATACTTGTTGAGCCTGAAGAGGCTTGTCTGTAAAAGAATACTGCACTGAGTTGCTTGGAGAGGCAGTTGAAAATAAAAGAATACTTGTGGTTGAGCCTGGAGAGGCTTGTCTGTAAAAGAATACTGCACTGAGTTGCCTAGAGAGGCAGTTGAAAATGAAAGAATACTTGTGTAGAGCCTGAAGAGGCTTGATAGAAAAGAATACTTGTACCTGTGGTTTCAGATAGTGAAAAATCCAGTGGTGGTTTGCCCTGGGACTGGATGTAGCTCACTGGAATGGTGGGTGAACCAGGATAAATTTTGTGGCTAAGCTTTCTATCCCTTAAACTCCTTAATTTACAGCTTTATATTTCTGATGGGGATTGAACAGTATTTTCCATAATAAACTTAACACCATCATTTAAATAGACTAAGTTTTCCAAGATAATAACTCACTCAATTAATCCTATATCATTTGGAATTTTACAAAGAATTTACTTTGAAGAACGTCTGAAACAACTTCTTGAAATGGATCTGAAACAGTTTCAGTTCAGAAGTTAGAAGTACACTTCAGACGATGATCAATCATCTGAAGTAGCTCAGAAATGATTCTAAAAAGGTTCTTTGTAGTATCCTTCAGAGGGTATCTTGAGATGAATCTGAATGATTAAGATTAATTAATTAAGAGTCCTAATTTGTCAGCGTTCCGTTCAACTTTCCTTAGTCTCTAACTGTGTCAAAATTTGTCCTTCTTATCTTCCGTAATTTTCATGTTAACTCTGATTTTAAGTTTCTCATTTTATTTTGTCTTAATAGGCTTGAAGTTTATTTTCAGATTTCCAAAAAGATCAAAAATATATAAAACACTATTCAACCCCCCTTCTAGTGTTGCCTGTGGAACTAACAAGTAGAGTATCCAAGAAAACTTCCTTTTTCAGATTTTGCATCAAACTTTTCAAGATTTTCTTTGTTATTTAAAATATAACAATCACATCCCAAAACATGAAAGTATGTAATGTTGGGTTTTCTCCCTTTCCATATCTAATATGGAGTTTTGTTGAGTATGCTTCTGATGGAAATTCTGTTAAGTATATAACATGATGTGGATATTGCTTCAGCCCAAAAATATTTTTGAATTCTACTATTACTTAACATAGTTCTAGCCATCTCTTTGAGAGTTCTATTTTTTTTCAATAACTCCATTTTGTTGTGGAGTTCTAGGACATGAAAATTTTTGAGAAATTCCATTTTCATCAAAAAATATTTAAAAGAGAAGTTTTCAAATTCTCCTCCATGGTCACTCCTTACAGAAGTAATTAATTGACCACTTTCATTTTGTATCTTCTTGGAGAAGATTTTGAAAGCATCAAATGACTCATCTTTGGTGGTGAGAAATAAAACCCATGTGAATATAGAGTAATCATCTACTATGACAAGACCATACTTCTTTCTTCCCAAACTAGGTGTCTTAGTAGGACCAAATAAGTCAATATGTAGTAGTTCCAAAACTCTTTTGGTGGTGATTACATTTTTAGGACAAAAGCTAGAATGAGTTTGTTTTCCTTTAGCACATGCATCACATACTTTATCCTTTTCAAACTTGATTTTTGGTAATCCTCTAACTAAATCTAGTTTAGAGAGTTTTGAAATACTTTTCATATTTAAGTGTCCTACTTTTCTATGCCAAATCTATTTTTCATTTTCAAAGGAAGCAAAACAAGTATAATCAAGAAGTTCTTCTAGGCTGACACCATACAAATTTTTGTTTCTTATTCCTGAAAATAATACTTGTTTGGTAGATGATTCCCTAATTTCACAAAATGTTGGTTGAAACATAACTTCATAGCCACTGTCACAAAGTTTACTTATGCTAAGAAGATTATGTTTTAACCCTTTCACATAGTAGACATTATTAATTTGGGTAGAATTCTTCATACCTACTTTTCCAATACCTTTGATGTGTGCCTTGTTTTCTCCAAAAGTCACTGTTCCACCTTTTATTTTGTGTAACTAGATGAATTTGGTTTTGTCTTGATGGGATTTAGGCAAGCGTACCAAAATTCCAGGAGTATAATAGTAAGTAAAGAGTATCGTATCCACAGGGAACAGTTCAACTCGTAATGATTAGTGATTAGACTATCAAGTAAGCAACTATTTTTAATGATTGTTGTGCAGAAAGTAAATTGCATAAAATAAATGAGATAGTAGAGATAGAGTAACATAGCGTTACTTGGATTAGGATTGAATTTCGTATCATCGCACCGCTTACATATGTGAATTCCAATATTAATTGAGAATATATTTCTATGATACCTTAGCCAAACTATATTGTTTTACCCCGAGTCACCAGCAGTAAAACACTCGAAGATAATCCATCCGGGTTCTCCCAGGCGAAAAATTACCCCGGCTTGATTGCTCCATTTTTCCGTTCGTTAACACTATCAATTCGCCCTATATTCCTATAGTGACTACTATGAAGAGACTGTCACACTTCTTCTTCGATCATCGATTCTCACTATATTCCTATAGTAACTACTATGAGTACTTTTACCAATCAGAATTCAAGTTTCCTATTCCTGGGCTCCCCCAAACTCGTTGAATTTACAAAACCATTTACCAATGTATTTTACAAAAACAACCTATAACTCTGGCACACAGGCGGAAGCTACGCATTAAGTAAAGTATAAAAGTACTGATATCATAGAATAGGGATTCATAATTAATAAAGAGAATTTACATACATTTGGGGATTGAATCAACTACATTCAATCCTATTGGAGAGTTTAGCTACGCATGGTAGCCATTACAGACCAATGAAGAAACTGTCACACTTTTCTTCAATCCTAGCGTTGCTATCTCGGCAGCCCTTCGAGGTCTCCTCTGAACTTTGAGCCCTAAACTCTCACTCCACTAAGCTCTTATTGATCTTTGCAAAAGGTCCTATTTATAGACACAGGAAAGTTATCCTAAATCTGGAAGAGATCTATTTGAAATTGTATTTTAAAAAGCTAATCCGTGTTTCTGCGCTTCACCTGTGCTCAGCGCAAGTGAAGCGTGAATTACAGAATGCTATGCTCCATCCTGCGCTCAGCGCAGGTGGAGCGTAGAACACACTGCAACTTTCTTTGTTTCCTCATTTAACAGCTTGATCTCTTCCTGATCTTATCCATGCTTGCTTGACTTTCCTTGTTTCCCTCTTTTTGGCTTGATTCTGTGTTTATTTTGTCTTTGAATTTAAATTGGGAAAGTTATCCGCAGAATCCTTGTTTAAATGGTTGTTGATCTTATATTTATTTGCTCTCATTTAAACTTCAAATCTGCAGATCCTATCCTCAAATAATGCTATCTTTTCTCATTCAAATCTCTCTCATAAATCTGCAAAATCAACATATTTTCTATTAAAATAGCATCAAATTCAAATTCAAATTAAATAAACACAATTATTACAATTATTACTAAAAAGGGATTATGTTGAGGCATAAATTACTATTTTACCCTTGATAAGTGCAGTAAAAATACAAGAATAAATCATATATTTGGCACTTATCATGTCTCCAATCACATGTCTTGGGCAGCCACTGTCCAAGAACCATTGCCCTTTCTTGGTGGGTTTTGCTTGTTCCTCATCATTCTCATCTTCTTTTCCAGCCATGAGACAGGTTTGCTATCTTATCTTCTGCATCTTCTTTAGAATAACTTTCTGAGTCATCCCATGTTGCCATCATGGCTTTCTTCTTCTGGAATGCTTTTAGATCCTTTTTTAGTTGAGGAAATTCTACTTTGATGTGTCCTGGCTTGTTGCATTCATAACAGATGATTTGAGCTTTGGATCCTTCACCCTTTTGTCCATCCTTCTTGAAGTTAAAGAATCTTTTTCCTCTGCTCTTTCTTCTGATCAATCTCTGGATCCTTTCGGATATAAAGGCAAGCTCATCATCATTTTCAGAAGATGATTCTTCTCCATCAGTAACCTTTTCTTCTGTTGATACTGTACTGCTCTTCTTTGAGGTGCTGGCTTTGAGAGCAATTGTTTGGTCTTTCCTTGGTAACTCATCCATGAGTTCTTGTTCATGAACTTTTAGAGAATCAAGAAGTTCATCTAACTTTAGAACTAAAAGATCTTTTGCTTCTTGAATTGCTGTTACTTTGGGTCTCCATATTTTTGGAAGAGTTCTAAGAATTTTTCTGACCTGCTCTTGATTAGAGTAGCTCTTACCAAGAGACTTTAGGTTATTGATAATGACAGTGAACTTGCTAAACATTTAATCAATGGTTTCATGTTCAATCATATTGAACATTTCATATTGATGAATCAGGATATTGATTTTGATTCTGTTACTTGATCAGTTCCTTCATGAGCAATTTTGATTGTATCCTATATTTCTTTTGCAGTAGAACAACCAACCACTTTGTCATATTCTCCTCTGCTTAGAGCACAAAGAAGAAAGAATTTTGGTTTGGAGTTCAGAAGATATCTCTGCTTATCTTATGGAGTCCATTTTTCTCTAGGCTTTGGCTTTGGAGGTTCTTCTTGAACTTTAGATTCTCCTTCTTTAGGAGGAACCAAAATTCTTGTTCTTCTAATCATAGGAATGAAGTTTCCATTTTCTATGATATCCCAAAGATCAATGTCTTGTGATTCTAGAAATAATTTCATTCTATCTTTCCAATAATAGTAGTCCTTCCCATTGAATGTAGGAGGTCTATTTGTAGATGATCCTTCTGGGATAAACATTGCAGCTCCATGGTTAGCCATTTTCCCTTGATCTTTTCCTCTCTCACTGTTAAGTGAGTTCAACGCTAGAGGCAAGCTCTAGTACCAATTGAAGTTGAAGTTTCAATCACAAGAAGGGGGTTGAATTGTGATCTTTTTAAAATCCTGCAAATTACTTCTAATACAAACTTTGCTCAAGTGAAACCTGGCTAAGTATTAGAAGAATAGACTCAAGAAGATCAGAGTTATTTTATGTATAATATGCAGAAGATATGGTTCCTTTTATTGGAACTCTTATAGGTATCACTTACTTAGGTATTAAATAGTTTTCAAAATAATTTTATGCACATGTAATCAATATGAAATAGAGACAATAAGGGTAAGAAGATTGCACACACAGATTTTATATTGGTTCACCTCTTCCAACCTAAGGCTACGTCCAGTCCCTACACCAAGTAGGATTTTCTTACTCAACTTTCCGTTTACAGTCACTTTGGGTACACCTTACCCTTGGTATTCTTCTACAGCCTCTTCAGGCTCCTAACAAGTTCCTTCTGCAGTCACCTAAGGCTTCACCCTTACTGCAGCTTCTTCTGCAGAAGGTACAGCCACCAGAAACACTGCAGAATACATTCTGCAGGCCTTTCTGCTCAACCTATCTTACCACAACTTAGTAAACCTCTCAGATTACAAGCAAACCACTCAGTCACAAGAGGCACTAACAATCTTAAGCCTCCTTGTGAACTTACAGAAGATGTGAGTAGTGAAAAAGATAAATACAAGGCTAAAAAATACATGTAATTTAGGCACAACAAAGAATATAATAAGCCAACTCACTCTCAAATACTTTTAATAGCTCATACTCAGAATATTGAAGAGAGAGAAATTGTCCAGAAGATATGAACTTAAATTCTGAAGATTTGGAGCTTCTTCTGGTGAGAGGTGTGTCAAAACATGATGAGAACCTTTCATTTTATTGAGGAGGAGAGCAACTAGCCGTTGGAGAGGTTGTCTGAACCTCCAGCTATGTTTGAGTGAGATGTCTCTATCATGATGCAGCCGTCTCTGTTGTATACAGCTGTTATGTTTGACTGACAGTATCTTCTGGAGACATTTCTTCTGCAGACAGGAAAACTTATGAATCTTGCAGCCATTTCTTCTGGGAGCACACTGATAAGTGAAAATTATATGATAAATTAAAGCACTTTTTAGTTCACTTATCAAGGATAAAATGATATTTTTGCCCCACTTTAACCCATTTTTATTTAACATCAGATAAATTGTATTTATTAATCTTGGATTTGAATTTGATGCTATTTTGATAGAAATATTGCTGATTTTTACAGGATATTGCAAAGATTTGATTTGAAGGATAGATAACATTAAATGAGAGAGATATCTGCAAGATTTGAGTTTGATTGAAGGCATTTAATGAAGATTTGAAGATTATTTTAGAGCAATTAATGAAGATATCACTGCCAATTAAACAAGGATTCTGCAGACAACCTTCCCAATTAAATCCAAGATGCTCAATAAATGCAAGATTTCATCAAGCAAAGGGAAACAAGGAAAGACAAATCAACCAAAACCAGTCTCGGGGAGAGATCAAGTTAAAAAGAGAAAGATTGAAGCTGCAGGACGCATTCTGCGCTTTAACCTGCGCTGTAGCGCAGGATGAAGCGCAACTCTCTGGATCCTGCGCTGCAACCTGCGCTATAGCGCAGGGTGAAGCGCAAGTTACGAAGATTCTTGCCCTGTTGCCGTTTTTAGATAGATTTCTCCCTAATTTCCTTTGTCTTTCCTTATCCTATAAATAGGACCTCATTTCACCAAATCAAGGTGTGCACGATTATTGTAATTCAGTCTTATTTCAGTGAGAATGCACCAAAGCTAATTTTAGAGTAGGAGAGGAGGAGCGCTTCACAAGGATTGAAGATGGTGGCAACATCCTCGGTGGTTTGTATGGCTACCCTGTGTAGTTAACTCTCCATTAGGATTGAATGTAATTGATTTTATCCCCAAGTGTGTGTAAACTCTATTTTATTATTTCTGAGCTCTCTGTCTATAATATTGGTAATCTTATTTTGTGCTTAATTCCTAACTTCTGCGCTTGCGCCGGAGTTATAGGCTAGTTTCGACTAGGATTGAGGATGGGGGAGCGGATTCTGAAGAAACCCAAACTCTGATTGAATAAGAGGACTCGATACTCTGTGACCGATACATGAGCATTACTAATGAGCAATGGGTAGTGACAGTACTCTAGTGAAGGGCGTTTACAGGATTAGGCCTTAGTATCTATAGCAAAGGATTAGTTGATTGTCAATCCAGGATCGACACATGGATGTATCCTGATGAGTGATGGGTAGTGTGAGTACTCTAATGAAGGTGCGTCTACAGGATTAGGCCTCGTTTATCAATTAGTTCTTTTACAAACGGAATAAAGAAAACAAAATAAACCGAGGGTAAGTCTGTCGCTTAGGATAGCCCGCATGGATTATCTTTGAGTGTGTGAGGCCGCTGGTAACTCAGGGTCTTAGCAATATAGTTTGTCTACAGTATTATAGAGTAAACCTAAAATAATAGATAGTTTTTACATACACAAAGGGTGTGATGATATGAAGTTCAATCCTAATCCAAGTAAAGTGTCTCTAACTCTTCCTTTCTAATTTAATTGATTATTTATTTGTTATTTACCATTTACGCAACAATACTCTTATAAATCCGTTGTTTTCTCTTGATAAATAGATCACGACTATACGCGAATTGACTGTTCCCTGTGGATACGATAGCTCTTCTTACTATTATACTACTGGATTTTTGGTTCGCTTGCCAGAAACCCATCACACACCAAATGCCATAATTTACTCAGCATAAATTATTCCAAATATTGTTTACCCAGCTGCAACTCTAAAAATGATAAAACATAATTTAATGAATTATGCTTCTTCTGTAGTATGCCTGACAACAGAATTCTTCTGTAGACTATCCTTCTTTCTTCTGTAGAGGATTGTCATTGGCATGTGAGAATTATAGAGGCCTCCAGAGAATAATTTTGCTTGACTTTATCTTTGGAAGGCTTAGGAAGTCATGAACCTTAAGCATAGTGTTGCTTTTTTTCTTTTTATAAAAGTAAATCTACATTCTAATTTGATCCAAGTCTGGGAGTCTGCTTTTAAGGACAGAATTAAGTTTAGTCCATTCATTTAATGTCCAGACATTCCTTTCTTGTTCTTTGAAAAGCTTCCAATATTTTCAATCATGTTTCTTCCATAGAAATGTATCTTCTGCAGACCTTGTTCCTATTGAATCTCATTACAAAAGAACATTTTCTTTATTTTCTCAACTGCTTTGTTGCTTTCCTTCATCAAATTGTTATTTCAAATATGTTGAAAATATCTTTTACAACTTGATGTAGTGTGAGAGTGTTGATTTCTTTCTTCTGGACTTTACTTCTATCTTCTGAAGATTCCTGCCTGTATCTTCTTATCATACACTGAAGTGAAATGATTAGTTCCTTGAGCTAGAAGCCCCTACCTAGGGTTTAAATGGGGAATTTTGCTAAGCTTAGGAACTGTTTGTAACATCCGGTAATTTAGAACTTTCATAATTTTATAAGATTAAGATAGGGAATTGTATGCTTAATAACTGAGAAAAGAAGGTTTAGAAATTAGGAGATAAGACTTAGGTTAAAAACCAAGTTTTTAGAAGTTTCAGTATTCTCGCTCAAGCAAGAATATCTCGCTTGAGCGAATTATGCAGCAGAATGTGGAAAAATGAGTTTCTGCATATCTCGCTTGAGCGAACACAACTCACTTAAGTGAGAAACAGGGGACTTTTGGGAGGCTCTTTGGACGATTTTTGCTTGAGCGAAAAGAGCTTGCTTGAGCGAGAATCGTCCAGAGGGGGGGTATTTTCTGGATCATTCTCGCTTGAGCGAGACAGTTTCGCTTGAGCAAGAATGTGAAGGAAAAGCATGCAACTGACACGCTCGCTCGAGTGAGATATTCTCGCTTGAGCTAGAATTCACTTAAAGGCACTAAATCCCTAATTTAGAATCAGAATTTCATTTTCTTCCTCCTTCTTCTTTAGTTTAGAGAGAGACTCTGAGTTTTAGAGAGAGGGAGCTTGGATTGAAGCTTGAAAAGGGTTTTTAAAGCAAGGGATCTTCAAGTGTTGGATCTTCATCCATTCTCCTTCCTTCAAGTTTCGAGTTTCGAGTGTAGGTGAGTACAACTCACACACTATCACTCTCTATGGTTGTGATTCTTGAGCATGATCCCAATTCTCTCCCAATCCCCTTTCTTTATGCCTAAGATGTTAATTGTTAAGGATTGAGTGTATTTGGTTAATTAGGAAGGATTGTCTTTTGATTATGGAAACCTTAGGTTACGAAACTTACGAAATGTGATGTTATTGTCATATAATCATTATCAGTTGTTAATTCATTGAAATTATGTGCATTGAGTAATTTAAGCCGGTTTCGACCATGAGTTAATATAAGCCGGCTTTGGTCGTGAGTTAAAATAAGTAATTATGTGAAAACTTGACTTCGGTCCAATAATGGGTGGGATTCGTCCCCGGAGGAGACGTTCTCTGTAGTTTGAGCTCAGTTCTAACTCCAGTTTCAGTGATAAGATCATGCCTGCTGGGCACAACAGTGAGTTGCATCATAAGTTACATATATTTGAGTTGAATGTTATTTATTTGCTTATGGTATAACTATTGCATATTATTGGATTGTAATTCCTACACTGCATTTGCATAAGTTGTGCTTCACTGAGACAATTGTCTCACCATATGTTTCGTGGATACAATTTAGGTGTGCAGGTACCTCCTCGCACTGATTCTTGAATAGAGAGCGGGAGCATGCTTCAGGCTGGAGTTTTAGTTTTTAGTTGTTGGATTGTATAGTTATATATATATATGCATAGGCTAACTCTTATTTTGGAATATTAACTTTGTAGCCTTAATGGCATATAATGTATATAGTTTGAGTTTCACAAATTGTTTATGTTATCGTTGGTTCCTTAACAAGTTGGGAATGTTTTCGATATTCAAAATGACACGGTTAATTTTCGAAATTCGGGGTTTGGTTTCCAACGGACTAAATCCTAAATTAGAAAATTAGGGCGTTACACTATTGATTTCTCTTGCTGGATATTATGAATGATATTGAGATTGTATGGCTAGAACTTCAAGTTAGGGTTTGATTTGGGGTTTTTATCCTTAGATTCACATGCTTGGGGTGATATTGTTACTATGGGATTGAGCTAGAAGCCCCTACCTAGGGTTTTTGCTAAGCTTAGGAACTATTGATTTCTCTTGCTAGGGGGTTTTATGCTTAGATTCACATGCTTGGGGTGGTATTGTTACTATGGGAATAATTAGATCCATTATTTACAACGATTTCCCCATTCTCATTGCCCAATCTCATTGCCCATTTCCACTGCCACATGGCATTGCCCATTCCCCTTGCCCAATTCCGTTGTTCATTCTCATTGCCCAAACCCATTGCCTATGCACATTCCCCAGTATAATTGCCCATATTCATTTCCCATTCCAACTGCCCATGAACGTTCTCCATTCTACTTGCCCATGTATGTTTTTATTTCTTTTTCCGTATTTCTTCATATGTTCTCTTTAGTCTGAGTGGAAGTTGATTTATTGGTTTTGAACTTGAAAATTTGTTATTTTTTCTTTTGGATCATTCGTGCTAGTTATTATACTAGCCCTCTCGTTTTTACCACTATTTCTGGCCTTACCTCAAATATATAATTATAAAAGTAACGATCATTGTATTTGTCACTATCACCTAAAATGTAACCATCAATACATATTTGAGAATGAAGATAACTCTCAATGCAACTACCTAGGATTTAAATGGGGAATTTTGCTAATTTTGCTGGATATTATGAATGATATTGAGATTGTATGCCTAGAACTACAAGTTAGGGTTTGATTTGGGGGTTTTATCCTTAGATTCACATGCTTGGGGTGGTATTGTCACTATGGGAATGCTTAGATCCATTATTGAACCCTACCTCTTATCTTCCCTTTCTTGAGTTTGTATGTGGTGGATTATTTACCAATTGATTTTAGTTGTACATGTACGTTCTCCATTGTCGTCGTTTCCATCGCCCCACTCACATTGCTCATTCCCATTGCCCATGATCGTCCCCTTTTTTAATTGCTCAAGTCTTTTCCCCATTCTATGTTCCCCATTGTTGCTGCCCATTTCATTTCCCATTCCCATTGCCCATGTCGCATTGTTCATGGTGCATGACAATGGGAAACGGCAATGGGGAACGAACATGGGAATGGGGAATGTATACATGGGCAATGGGGTCGTTTCCTATTTTCATTGCCCATGAACGTTCCCCATGTGTTGCCCAATGTCGTTGCCCATGTTTCAAATGGCAATACGTTCCCCATTTTCTTTCCCCCTTCCCATTGCCCAGGCAATGACCGTTCCCCGTTATAATTGCCCATTCCCTATTGTCGTAGTGTTGCCCAATCTCATTTTCCCATTTTCATTCCCCTTTCCCATTGCCCATGTATACGTCCCCCATTATCATTGCCCATGTCCATTCCCAATTTTATGTTCCCCATTGTCGTTGCCCATTGTGATTCCCGCATTGTGCATTTTCGTTACCCATTCGCATTGCCCATTCCCATTGCCCATGTATCCCTAGCAATGCGACATGGAAATGGGAAATGCCATGTGGCGATGGAAATAGGCAATGCGAATGGGTAACGACAATGGGGTCGTTACCCATTTTCAATGCCCATGAACGTTCCCCATTGTCGTTGCCCATTGGGTTTCACATGGCAATTCGTTCCCCATTTTCTTTCCCCCTTCCCATTGCCCAGGCAATGACCGTTCCTCGTTATCATTGCCCATGTCCGTTCCCCATTGTCGTTGCCCATTGTGATTCCCTTATTGTGCATTTTCGTTACCTATTCGCATTGTCCATGTACGTTCTCCATTGTCGTCGTTTCCATCGCCCCACTCGTATTGCTCATTCCCGTTGCCCATGATCATCCCCTTTTTTAATTGCCCAAGTATTTTCCCCATTCCATGTTCCCCATTGCTGCTGCCCATTTCATTCCCCAATCCCATTGCCCATGTCGCATTGCTCATGGTGCATGACAATGGGCAACGACAATGGGGAACGTACATGAGAATGGGGAATGACAATGGGGAATGTATACATGGGCAATGGGGTCGTTGCCCATTTTCAATGCCCATGAACGTTCCCCATGTGTTGCCCAATGTCGTTGCCCAATGTGTTTCACATGGCAATACGTTCCCCATTTTCTTTCCCTCTTCCCATTGCCCAGGCAATGACCGTTCCCCGTTATAATTGCCCATTCCCTATTGTCGTAATGTTGCCCAATCTCATTTGCCAATTTTCATTATCCCTTCCCATTGCCCATGTATACGTTCCCCATTATCATTGCCCATGACCATTCCCTATTATAATTGCCCATGTCCGTTCCCCATTTTATGTTCCCCATTGTCGTTGCCCATTGTGATTCCCGCATTGTGCATTTTCGTTACCCATTCGCATTGCCCATGTATCCCTAGCAATGCGACATGGAAATGGGCAATGCCATGTGGCGATGGAGATAGGCAATGCGAATGGGTAACGACAATGGGGTCGTTGCCCATGAACGTTCCCCTTTGTGTTTCACATGACTCAAAAGGAGAAGATGTGGAAACCCAAAACCGGGGATATTTCCTGGAAGCCTTCTTATGACAAAATTGCACCCATTCTGTTCTTTGAAGATATCTCGAAGGCTGCTGAGTTACCTCACAGATTCTACCAATTTGCTCCTACTGAAATAAAAAGGTCGCCCAAGTGTTCTAACCTCTATGAGGAGCTGCTGTTTTTCTAGAACCATTTGCCTTTGCAGCCTCCCAAGAAAATAAGCTTGCATGTAGACTTTGTTGAAGATGCAAGGCTAAGTAGGATGGGTAAGGCCTCAGGGGGAGCTTTTGATCAGTTAGAGAAGATCAGACAAGGTGTGGATCCTCCCAAGAATTTTTGGAGGAAAATTGATGTGAATGGCAGTGGCTATACCTGCTGAAGACTGGTTTCTTATCAGAAAGCTTAACGTGGAAGCGGAAGTTTACTCAAAATATGTTGCTGATAAGGCTGGCTACAGAGGATTCAAGCCTCCAACCCACCTCACCATGAAATCATCAACTAAGATCTTTTGGCAACCAGACAGGATTGTGCCAAAGCTACCTTTTGCAGAAGGTCCTGAGGATAAGGGGAAGCAAACAAAGTTCTATATTGCTTACATAGAACATCCTGAACCTCTCAACAAAGAAGAATGGGAGAGACTCCCTGAAGATCTTGAAGCTTATGGAGGTTTTGACCACACTTATAGAGACAGGATCTGGGATTCCTATTGGTTTGAAAGAGAAAAGGAAGGTTCTTGCTCAAGTACCAGATATGATTTTACTGATTGCATGACCTTGAGCTCCCTTACTACTCAAGAATTTAGGACTTGCTTCCCTGGAAACTTTCCTAGCTGTGATCATCTGCTGAAGGAGTACTGTGAAAAGGATTGGGCTGCTGTGCCATATTCTCCTACTGTTTATACATGTCTGGTGGCTAATCCTGCTGACTTTGGGTTACCTGTTGATTTTGTGGAGATCATCTTTCACTGCAAGCATGTGTACATCATTTTCAAGGAAGTTGACCTTGCTGAAGTGCTTACCATGAAAGAGGAAGACATCAGAAGGTTGAGAAGGAAGAACAATAGACTGCAAAGCATGATGAGGCATTTGAATGTTGTTCCTCTTCACTCTCAGAGTGTAGATCCCAAGCCTAAGCTTAAAAGGACCAATAGTTTTTAATTTGCCAAGTTCAAAAAGTCTACGTGTTCACAACTCTGTGTTTTATTTTTGAACCTTCTGAATGCTTAATATGATGATATTCTCTCTTCTTACGTGAAGCATGATTTGACTACATACATTTATTGCTCTTATACCGTATTTAGATCTGTTGCGTATGATTGTGTGTTGCAGTAAAGGAACATTCTTGCTTGAACATTGATATGTTACCTACATCGTATTTATTGAATGTCATTTATTGTGCATGTGCACTTCTGCCCACCATTTTGAATAATCACAAAAGGGGGAGTATTAAAAAGAAAAGAAAAGAAAAGGATAAAACGAAAGCTATAGAAAAGAAATATCTGAAATTAAAGTAGAAAAGAAATATCTGAAATTAAATTCTCTGATATCTAAAGCAAATCTTTCTGGAAGAAATCTCTCTTTCTGGGGGAGTAAATTTTCAGAACAAGTATCTGAATCAGGGGGAGTATATTCTAATTTTTTACTCTTTAATTTCCCTTTCCTTCATATATTTGCTTAATTTTCTTTTAAACAAATTTGTCATCATTAAAAAGGGGGAGAATGTTAAGTCTCAAAATGTTATTAAAGAAATTGATAATGTTTTAAGAACTCACAAATCCTAAGTTTTAATAGACAACAATTTTGATTTTAAAAGTGATTAACTATTTGAAAAGGATTATTATGAGAATAGTATCACTTGAAGGTATTTTGCTTTATTGTTTCAGCAAGTACTGTAAAGAAGAAACCTCAAGATGAACCTGCTGATATGAGGAACCTTTTGAAAAGACAAGACCTGCCAAATTCATCTCTACCTTCTGAAGTGCTACAAGAATCATTTATTATAGAAGAATTACTGAAGACCTACGTTAAAGCATTTGACTAAAGTCTGGAAACTTCCTGCTCATGACGTCAAAACATCATAAACATTTGAAGCAAGTTTGATTCATTTAAGGAATATTTTTAGAGATCCTTTTTGCTGTCAAAGTCATCTTACCTTAAAAAGGAACCTGCTGTACATGTCAGAGCAGTGTTGCAGACTGCAACACCTGCAAGTCTCACAAGTCAGAAGCTTTAAGGAGATTGTTTCACAACGTTTTAAACAACATTTAATGCTATCTCTCGACGGTGAATGAGCTCTCTTCAACGGCTTCATTTCAAGATTCTATATATAGCTTCATGAAGGACTTATAAAGGTAAAGAGAGACGTCGTCCAAGCTCCATAAGAAATTCTATCAAGCCAACACTCTGCTGAAATGACCCTGAATTTCCTTATACTTAGAGTCTCTCATTTGTATCCTGAGTTATACTCAGTTAACTTTTGTACAAGAACTCTTGTTTTTAAGTTTCTCAGAGACTTAAACTTATTTTCACTGTAAACACTATAAAGTGTTTCAGAGCCTGAAGAGGCTTGGAGAAACAAAGAATACTTGTTGTTTAGCCTAAAGAGGCTGTGTTCAAAGAATACTTGTTGTTTAGCCTGAAGAGGCTCTGTTCAAAGAATACTTGGTGTTTATCCTGAAGAGGCTGGGAGCAAATAATACTTGTATCAGACCTGATTAGTGGAAAATTCCAGTGGTGTGTTTGCCCTAGGACTGGACGTAGCTCACTGTGTTAGTGGGTGAATCAGGATAAATTGTTTGGCTAAGTTTTCTCAACCCTTATCTCTTTACTTTCCGTTTTAACTAACAAAGGAGGGTTTTGAAAAGTGGTATTATAAATCTGCGCAACTTAACAACTTTGTTCTTCACGTGAAACTTTTTAAAAATCATTTTACTTAACCTGCTGAATCATCTCAGCAAGTTACTGAAAACTGCAGTTTCGGAAGGTTGCTCAAATCATTTGATTAACTCTTTGCTTGGTTTAAACGGTTTTCATAACATATGTAAAGAATTATAAAACACTATTCAACCCCCCTTCTAATGTTTCCTGTGGCTCTAACAGAAATGTATTAAAATATAAGGCGTAGTGATGGAAGAAAATTAAATAAGCTAGAAGCTAGGTGAAGTAGCTTTTAGCTTATAAGCTAGATGCTCCTAAAATAAGCTACTTTGAGGTACCTTATCAAACATTTTTGTGTTGGTCAAGCTAGCTTATAAGCTAGTCAAATAAGCTAGTAGGTAGCTTATTGGCCTTGCCAAACACACTCTTAAACGGTCGGGTTTGGTAATAAAAATGAAACCCGTCGGAATCCATACCCAACCGACCCACTGATGGAAGACACATGCAGAAAAACGCAATTGTATCAATAGAGACTATAGAGCCAAGGGCCCAACCCAGATTCCTTCCCGATCCAAAATGAAGTACCAAAGAAACCCCCATTCTCTCATTTGTGAAACACTGAAAGAAAGTAAGAAACCCTCATTCTCATTCTCTCACTCTCACTCCCGTTTTTTCTCTCTCAAATGAAACTCTAACCCTCGTCGCCGCTGGTCACCGTGGTTAGGCTCTACGCAGCGCGACTGAGCTCCACTGCCACAACAAGATCTTCTCGTCGACATCGTTATTGAGTCTAAAAAATGTTATTAAGAAATTGATAATGTTTTAAGTCTCATAATCCTTAGTTTTAATGAACAACAAATTTGATTAAAGTATTCTGGAAGAAGGAACAGATTCTCTTAAAGGTATTTTTCTGTGTTTCAGCAACCTTCTGAAAGAGCAACTCTCCGAAGTTATGCAACCCTATGAAGTGTTTCAACCTTCTGAAGGAGAGGTATCTACTGAAGGATAAGGACCTGCTGAAGCCAGTGAACCTTCTGAAGGCTTGAGACGTCATACTGAGAATTGTATCTTCTTGTAAATGAGTCTCTATGTTGATCCCTTTTGAAGACTCAAGTCCTTTCGTTGCTTTCTGCTAGCTGTCTGCACCCCACTCCTTCTGGAAAGGCAAAACAGAAGCTATTTGGTATATTTCAAATACCTTTTCACCAAAAAGGTGGTCTCTGCTGTGAAAGTACACTTTGCTTAGAAAAAGTAGAGTCAGCACTGTTGCACACCTACACCTGCTATGACTGTTGTTGTAAGCTATCAGAAGCATTGTGTCTCAACGGAAATAAAGCTATTTCACAACACGATTTATAGAGAGTCTAAACGGTCTGATATCTCTCTCTATAAATACAAGTCTTCATGCAAAGAAGAACAGAGAGAACGAACGTGAACTTGCTGAAGTACTGCAAAATTTCTCTACGAAACTTTTTACACTCTGTTTGATTTGTACATAACTTTTATATCTTGAGTTCTACTTAGTTATCTTGTACAAACTTGTGTTTAAGCTAGAATTGTGTTGTAGTTCCTAAGCTTAAACCTTTTCTTTCATACACTGGGTTTGTGTTTTGAGCCTAAAGAGGCTTGTCTGTAAAAGAGTACTTGGGTTTGAGCCTGGAAAGCCTTGTCTGTAAAACAGTACTTGGGTTTAGAGCTTGAAGAGGCTTGACTACAAAACAATACTTGTATCTTATCAGATAGTGGAAATCCTTAGCTGCTTGGCTTTGGGACTGGATGTAGCTCACAGTGGAAGTGAGTGAACCAGTATAAATCTTTGGCTAAGTCTTTTCTTACCCTTAACTCTCTTATATTTGGTTTATTCTAACAAGGAGGGTTTGAGTATATTGTTTTATAACTTAAAGCTGAAAAACTATCTTAAAAAAATTAAAAACAAGATTTTCAAACTGTTTTATTGAACCTGCTGAAGTAACTTCAACAAGTATTTAACTCCCAGTTTCAGCAAGTTGAAAAAATATTCTTTGTGAAAAGTATTGCTTGTTAAAGGTTTTCAAAGTCAGTTTGAAATTCATAAAACACTATTCAACCCCCCTTCTAGTGTTTCCTGTAGTTTCTACAGTTGGTATCAGAGCTCAACCTCGGGTTTAGCATCTAACAATGTTGAGGAAGAAGATCCTAGATGAAAACCTCTACAAGCAACCCTCACTACATTGCAGAAGGTGCTTCTGTTTCAAGGCCCCCGACTTTTAATGGTACAAATTATCATTATTGGAGGGATCATATGAAGCTGTTCATTGAGAGCAGCAACATAGATCTTTGGGATGTAGTCACTGATGGTGATTACACTCCTACACATGGTGGTGTGCCCATACCTAAAGCATAATGGACTTAGGAACAGAAAGCCCGTGTTCAGCTCAATGCAAAAGCAAAACTCTACTTAGTTTGCTCCTTGAGTAAGTCTGAGTATGAGAAGGTGCATGGATGCTCTTCAGCCAAAGAGATCCGGGATACTTTGGCATCAACCCATAGCCTATAAAGTTTACTTTAACAACTAATTTAACTAGACTGAGACTTATCTAATAAAATTTGTAGTCTTGATCTTGTATCAGACTTGCTTCATGCTCTAGCTTTTTCAATCCTTTTGTCAAGCTTGTGATTTTATTTTCTTTCTATTGGAATCATCAAAACCTGCATATAATGCATCAACAATCTCCCCCTTTTTGATGATGACAACCATCTTTAAGGGAAGAAAGAAAAAGAAAATAATTTCAAACATCTTGTTCACTCCCCCTTACTTAGTCTCCCCCTTAATATCTTTCTTTTTAGAAACAATACTATAATTATTAATCATTTTTCATAACAAGGAGACAATTTCATTTTTCATATCAAGAACAATATTTTCCTTTCCATTTTCCTTTCCTTACTTTCTCTCCCCCTTTGGCATCATAAAAAACAATCAGAGGATAGATATAACCACAATATTATAACCACAATATAGAGTATCAAACTAGTCATCGAATTTGCAAGCCAAACGAAGGCAACGAAACATAACCTAAGAAGGGCTAGAAGGACGAGGAAGGTGTCCTGAAGCATCCTCAAGGCGAGTGAGGTGAGTATCCAAAGCATCAAAGCGCTCGCCAACATAAACTCTGAAATTCTGAATCTCATCAAGTATATCAGTGAGGAGAACAAAGGATATATCTTGAGGTGGTGGAGAAGGAGTGCGTTCATAAGTGTTCATAGCTTGATAATCACGCTTCCGAACCCATTCACCATTATGATTCTTCTGATATCCAAAGGAAGCAACAACAGGAGCCCCAATTTCAAAGGAACGCTTAACAGGAATCCAACTTTCATTGTCAAGAGGAACATAAAAGTGTTCCATAATCAGGGTAATCAAATGAGCATAGGGAAGTGGGGCGTTGGCACACAAAGCTTTGGTCATCCGATGACGGACCAAATGAGACCAGTCAATCTCCCTTCCAGTTAGCAGTGCCCACATTAAAATAATGTCTTCCTCAGTTGCTTGAGCTAAATTTGTGGAACGAGGAAGCAAGATGCGAACAATAATGTAATGCATGATGCGACAGTCAAATTTGAACGACCCAACAAGCAAACGCCTAGATAAATTAGCATTATCATTGCATACCATCCTACGGGCATTTAACGTAGAGTAGTCTAATTCCCATTCATCAACCACAGTTCCTTTAAAAGGTGCTCCATGACTACTTAGTTTGGTCAAATTGTAAAATAGATATTGATCAATGACAATAGGGATTTTCTTTACTTCACTATAGATAACACCATCCCTAATGTCCATATTGTTGTAAAACAGCCTAACTAACTCAGGATATATGGGAGCCCTCATAGTCATAAATTCTAACAATCCAAAGTTGCGAAAAGTTTCATAACAGTCAAAGGACTCTTTGTCAAAGAACTCCGCACTTAGATATTTGGGATCAATAATGTCACGATTTGAGAAATGAGTAGAATACCGCTTCCGTTGAGTTCGGTTCGAAAATAGAGCGAGAGGATGTCTGAGACGGATTGGGTGGTGCCGGAGGATAAACGGAGTTTCCGTGACGAGATGAAAAACACTTGTGCCTCTTTGATGATTCTGCCATTTGAGACGACTTCTGAAGAAATTAATCGGTGGGTTTTGTAGAGAATAAAGAGAGGAGTAATTTGCAAGTTGTGGGACGTGATTTGGTTAAGAAATGAAGAAGTTATGAAGATTTGAAGGTTTAGGGTGGTTAGGGAGCGAGAGAAGAAGAGAGGGTTCTGTGCAGTTACGTTCATGAACTGGTATATATAGACAGGGGAGACTGGTAATCAATTACGACCCTCTGTAATCGATTACGCATTTTCCAGTTAAGAATAAAAACCCTCTAGTAATCCATTACGCCCACTCTGTAATCGATTGCAGAGTTTCCAGATTTCAATCAAAACTCTCTGGTAATTGATTACACCCCATATGTAATCGATTACCCCAATTCCAGATTTCATATTTCGTAACCAAACTTCCTGGTAATCGATTACATTGGCTTATGTAATCGATTACATTAATTCCTGAACCCTTTTTCATAAGAGAATCTTACTGGTAATCGATTACTGGTTCAAAATTTCACATTAATGAAATTTTTAAAAGTCTAAATTGGATATATCTAAGATACCTAACTCTCTCCTTATTGTGAAGAAACCATCGTTGGGTAAAGGTTTTGTAAAGATATAAGCTAATTGTTGCTTAGTTTCTATAAATTCTAGAACACAATCTCCCTTTTATACATGATCTCTAAGGAAATGATGCCTAATCTCAATATGCTTGGTTCTAGAGTGTAAAACGGGATTTTTAGATAGATTAATTGCACTTGTATTGTCACAACAAATAAGAATATGATCTAAGGTTAAACCATAGTCTGAGAGTTATTGCTTCATCTAAAGGATTTGAGCACAACAACTTCCAGCAACAATATATTCTGCTTCCGCAGTGGATAGGGCAACACTATTTTGCTTTTTACTATGCCATGATACTAAGGCAGACCCAATGAAGTGACAAGTTCCACTAGTACTTTTTCTATCAGTCTTACATCCAACAAAGTCTGAGTCAGAGTATCCTACTAGATTAAAAGGCATGTTTTTAGGATACCACAAACCTAAGTTAATAGTTCGCAATAAGTATTTCATTATTCTTTTTACGGCACTTAGATGAGATTCTTTTGGATTTGACTGATATCTAGCACATAAACATACACTAAACATAATATCTGGTCTACTTGCTGATAAATAGAGTAGGGATCCGATCATACCTCTATATCGTTTTATATTTGTGGACTTCCCTGCTTCATCTTTATCCAAATAGCAAGCAGTGCTCATAGGTGTGGCCATTTGTTTAGCATTTTCCATTCCAAATCTTTTGAGTAACTCCTTACAATATTTGCTTTGATTGATGAAGATTCCCTTTTTGGTTTGTTTAATTTGTAATCCAAGGAAAAAGTTTAACTCTCCCATCATAGATATTTCAAATTCACTTTGCATATCGTTAGAAAATTCTTTGCAAAAAGAATCATTAGTAGCCTCCAAAATAATATCATCAACATAGATTTGAACTAAAAGAATATCATTCATTTTTCTTTTAATGAATAATGTAGTGTCAACTTTTCCTCTTGTAAACCTCTTTTCTAAAAGAAATTTGCTCAATCTTTCATACCAAGCCCTAGGAGCTTGTTTTAAACTATAGAGAGCCTTTTTCAATTTAAAAACATGATTGGGCAATTCTAAATTTTCAAATCCAGGAGGTTGTTCAACATACACTTCTTTAATAAAACCATTTAGAAATGCACTTTTGACATCCATTTGATATAGTTTGAAATCCATTATAGAAGCATATGCAAGTAACATTCTAATAGCTTCTAATCTTGCTACAGGTGCATAAGTTTCCTCATAATCTATTCCTTCTTCTTGATTATATCCTTGAGCCACTAATCTATCCTTGTTTCTAATAACTATACCATGTTCATCCAACTTATTTCTAAATACCCATTTTGTTCCAATAATTGGATGATTACTTGGTCTATCAACTAGTTCCCATACTTGATTTCTTTAAAATTGATTTAACTCTTCTTGCATAGCAATAATCCAATGTTTATCATTTAAGGCTTCATCAATGTTTTTAACTTCAATTTCAGAAACAAAAGCCATATTATTTCATATATCTTTAAGAGAGTGTCTAGTTGTTACCCCTTTTGAAATATCTCCAATAATGTTGTCAAGAGGATGATCTTTTAAAGTTCTCCACTCTCTTGGAAGATCCATGTAGGTTTGATTTTCTTCAATTGTAGAATCTTTTATGCTTTCCTCTTCCTTATTCTGTCGGACTTCTTCATGTATGTGAGTATCTTCTAGAGTTTCTATAATATCATCAATTGTATCCTTTCTTGGATAAATTGTGTTAGTTTCATCAAAAACTACATGTATTGATTCTTCTATTGTCATGGTTCTTTTGTTGTATACTCTATAAGTCTTACTATTCAAAGAATATCCAAGAAATATACCTTCACCTGATTTCGCATCAAACTTACCTAAGTTTTCTTTTCCATTATTTAGTACAAAACATTTGCATCCAAAGATACGAAGATGTGAAATATTTGGTTTTTTTTCATTGAATAGTTCATAAGGTGTTTTCTTTAAAATGGGTCTAATTAATGCCCTATTCATAGTGTAACACGCAGTACTAACTGCTTCAGCCCAAAAATATTTTGGAATATTTGAGTCATTAAGCATGGTTCTTACTAATTCTTCTAAAGATCTATTTTTCCTTTCAACTACTCCATTTTGTTGAGAAGTTCTAGGTGCAGAGAAATTATGTTCAATTTCATTTTCATCACAAAATAAATCAAAATTTTTATTTTCAAATTCTCCTCCATGGTCACTTATAATGGATGCTATTTTAATATCTTTCTTATTTTGGATAACTTTAGAAAATTTCTTAAATGCATGGAATGCAGCACTTTTATGTGCAAGAACAAATGTCCATGTAAATCTAGAAAAATCAACCACTACAACAAGAGCATAATAACTTCCCCCAAAACTCATAGTTCTAGAGGGACCAAAAAGATCCATGTGCAAAAGTTGTAAGGGCCTAGAAGTTGTTACTATGTTCTTTGAGTTAAAAGAAATTCTTACTTGTTTACCTTTTTGGCATGCATCACAAAGTTTATCTTTTTCAAATTTGATTTTAGGTAAGCCAATTACTAAATCTTTTGAAATTAATTTATTTAAATGATCTATATTTATATGAGCAATTCTTTTATGCCATAACCAAGATTCATCCTTTTTACTTAGAAGACATTGGGAATGATTTGAAGTATTATCTAACTTTATCTTATACACGTTATTTATTCTATACCCTACATACTTAATATTTCTATCATGTTTGGATTCAACAAAGCAATTTTGAGAATAAAAAGATACTAAAAAGCCTTCATCACATAATTGACTAACACTAAGTAAATTATGTTTAAGACCATCAACAAGTAATACATTTTCTATAGAGGTTGAGAGATTTGTACCTATTTTTCCGATTCCCAGAATTTTACCTTTGTTGTTGTCTCCATAAGTGACATGTCCACTGATTTTGGGAGTAATATCAATAAGCTTTGAAGTGTCTCCCGTCATATGCTTGGAGCATCCACTATCAATGTACCAAGTTTGCCTTACAAAGTCCTTCAAATCACAAAATTATTTTAATTTAGGTACTGATGGGTTTCTGGCAAGCGAACCAAAAATCCAGTAGTATAATAGTAAGAAGAGTTATCGTATCCACGGGGAACAGTCAATTCACGTATAGTCGTGATCTATTTATCAAGGGAAAACAATGGATTTATGAGAGTATTTTGTGCGGAAAATATAAATTGCAAATTAATAATCAATAGAAATAGAAAGGAAGAGTTAGAGACACTTTACTTGGATTAGGATTGGACTTCATATCATCACACCCTTCGTGCATGTAAAAACTATCTATTATTTTAGGTTTACTCTATAATACTGTAGACAAACTATATTGATAAGACCCCGAGTTACCTGCGGCCTCACACACTCAAAGGTAATCCATGCGGGCTCTCCCAAGCGACAGACTTACCCTCAGCTTATTTTGCTTTCTTTTATTCCGTTTGTAAAAGAACTAATTGATAAACCAGGCCTACTCCTCTGGACGCATCTTCGCTAGAGTACTGTCACTACCCATCACTCATTAGAATACATCCACGTTATCGCTTCCTGGATTGACAATCAACTAATTCTTTGCTATCGGTAATTTAATAACCATGCCTATCCTGTAGACGCCCTTCATTAGAGTACTCACACTACCCATCAATCACTAGCAACGCCCATGTTTCGGTTCACTGGCTACCGAGTCCTCTTATTCACTCAGAGAATGGGTTTCTTCAGAATCCGCTCCCCCATCCTCAATCCTAGTCGAAACTAGCCTATAACTCCAGCGCAAGCGCGAAAGTTAGGAATTAAGCACAGAATAAGATTAACAATACTATAGACAAAGAGCTCATGAAATAATAATATAGAGTTTACATACACTTGATAGAATCAATTACATCTAATCCTAATGGAGATTTAACTACACAAGGTAGCCATACAAACCACCGAAGATGCTGTCACCATCTTCAATCCTTGTGAAGCGCTCCTCCTCTCCAACTCTAAAATTAGCTCTGGTGCACTATCACTGAAATATGACTGATTTACAATAATCGTGCACACCTTGATCTGGTGCAATGAGGTCCTATTTATAGGGTAAGGAAAGACAAAGGAAATTGGGGAGAAATCTATCTAAAAATGGCAACAGGGAAAGAATCTTCGTAACTTGCGCTTCACCCTGCGCTACAGCGCAGGATCCAGAGAGTTGCGCTTCACCTTGCGCTACAGCGCAGGTTGAAGCGCAGAATGCGTCCTGCAGCTTCAATCTTTCTCTTTTTAACTAGATCTCTCCCCGAGACTGGTTTTGGTTGATTTGTCTTTCCTTGTTTCCCTTTTCTTGATGAAATCTTGCATTTTTTGAGCATCTTGGATATATTTGGGAAGGTTGTCTGCAGAATCCTTGTTTAATTGGCAGTGATATCTTCATTAATTGCTCTCAAATAATCTTCAAATCTTCATTATTACCTTCAATTAAACTTCAAATCTTGCAGATATCTCGCTTATTTAATGTTATCTTTCCTTCAAATCAAATTCTTGCAAAATTCTGCAAAAATCAGCAATATTTCTATCAAAATAGCATCAAATTCAAATCTCAGATTAATAAATACAATTTCTCTAATATTTAATAAAAAGGGATTAAACTGGGGCAAAATTACCATTTTATCCTTGATAAGTGAACTAAAAAGTGCTCTAATTTATCGACTAATTTTCACTTATCAAAATACCCCCCAACTTAACTTCTTGCTTGTCCTCAAGCAAGAGACCTCTTTGCAATCAAAAATAAATTCTCTTCCCTGTGTAATCAAAAAATTTAAAAACAAATTCAAGGAACTCTTCATCATCTCCTTGTTAAGCAGCAGTCACTTTCCAAACATAAGAAAAAATCAGGATTAAGAGATGTTATCAATCCTCAATCAGAATAGAACACAAACATCAGTCAAACTTCTCAAAAATAACAATTAAAGCAATAAGTTATAACCAAGGAAATCTCTCATTCTCACGGGTAAGTGTTTCCCTCAATCTTTTTCACCACCGTTGAACAACTAGAATTGATAGTCGTTTCCAACATCTGAACCTGCAAGTAGTTAACATGGATCAAAAGGTCTTTTCTTTGGTTGTAATGAGGCTGGGTTATCAAGAAATAATGGTTTTTCTAGATATGCAAAGAACACTTTGAATAGAGAGCATCTTGTGATTGTGCTTGGAACTTCTCCCAATTCACCAAGTTATTTTTGAACTGTCACCCTTTTTCAGCTGACCTCTTTGTTTGATGAAATACTACCCTCAACTTATTCAATTTCCACACTTTTGTGCAGATTGTTATTTTTTTTTTTTGAACTTTGTAGAGAATTTATTCATGAGGGAGTACTCTTCTTCTTTTTTTTATCTCTTGTGTCCACTCCTTGAATTTCTTTGACCTTTCAATTCACCAACCTCTTGTCCTATTTTGTTGTGTTGCACCTTGCTCTCTATTCCAAGTGTGAAGGGACATGGTATGATCATTAATCATGGCTCGGGTGCATCAAAGGAAATATTAAGGCTCAAATGGGCAATCAAAAAATGGAAACATTTAATCAAGGTTGGTTATTTGGCACTGAGCAAAATATTATAATTACAAAATATGCCTTTGTCACTTCCATATCTTCCACTAGCAAGACAAAATTCAGAAAGTCAAGCAATAACAGTTGACAAGCAGCGGTGAAAAGCTCTCAATTTCAGTGTTTGGGCTCTCAGCTCACCGGTTATTGGATAAAATTCCTTGATAAAGCACTTACTGGTTTTAATTAACTATCCTGATAGGTCCTTCTGAGAAGTATCCTAATCCTAACTGATTATGGAGTTAATCACAAAACCCTATCATCTTTCCTAATCTGGTTAGTTAAACCACTTAATTACAGAGAATTTGAAAAATTTTACCTTAAATCCTAATTCCTAAGGTTCTAAAAATTTAAAAAATTCTAAAAATTAAAAAAAATGAAATACAAAAATTCTAATTAACTAAAAAAATTCTATAAAATAATAGAATATAAAAGAAAAACTAAAAGAAGGAAAACACCAGTATCAATCTTCATCCTCTGTATCCTGCAAGTCCTTATCCTGCTGCTGCTCCACCTCCCCCTGGATGAATAGGCCTGTCCCCAGGCCACTGCAAGAATATCCGGAACTCTTCAAGCAGCATGCTTGGCTATGGGTCTAGTACTCCTAATTGGTTTGAGGTCAACTGGTCTTTATACTTTGCAGCAGTCTGTGCAATTCATAAAGAACATGGAAGCCTATCATTAACCAATTTGCCTGCATAATTCGAAGAATTAATATTTTCAAAACAAAAGTTCAGTGCACTTGGTAATGACCTCCTAAAAACAAATCATACTCATTTATTTTGCAAGCATTCAATCAATCCATGGAAAGTGAAAGTTCAAGATTTTTGAAAGAAACAGAGCATAACACTTTCAAATTCAATAACTTACAAAACAAAGGGCATTCCAATCAAGCAAATTGTTCTTCATGTTCCACATAGTCATAATCATATTCAAGATAGACATTATCAACATTATACACATTCATAATCCTAAAGTTGCTATCCTAAAATTCAAATCATAGAGTAATGGTTTGGGCCTGGAGAGGCTTGTTTGCAAAAGAATACTTGTTGTATAGAGCCAGAAAAGGCTTAACTGTAGAAGAATACTTGTAACTGATCAGTTAGTGGAAAATCCTTTGTTGGTTTGGCATTGGGACTGGATGTAGCTCACAGTGAATGTGAGTGAACCAGGATAAATCTCTTGGCTAAGTCTTCTCTACCCTTATCTCTTCATATCTGTTATTTTACTAACCAGAAGGGTTTGAAGTATAGTGATTTATACTATTGAAACATAATCTTAACAAAATACGTTTTAAGAAACAGTTTGAAAAACCATTTTATTCGACCTGTTGAAATAATTTCAGCAACTACCATAACTCCAGTTTCAACAAGTTGCAAAAAACATTTGTGAAAAGCTTTTCTTGTAAAAAGGTTTCTGAAAAATCTGTTTGAACATTTAAAACACTATTTAACCCCCTATTCTAGTGTTTCCTGTGGTTTCTACATTGGTCACCTTTGCTACATCAAAGCTCAACAACATGATAAATTTGGAGCAAGGGCGCATAAGTGTATTTTTGTTGGCTACCCACTAGGACAAAAGGGATGGAGAGTCTACAACTTGGAGACAAGGGAATTTTTAGTCTCTAGAGATGTAATCTTTTGTGAGAAGATTTTTCCTTTCTCCACACATGGAGATACAAGTAATATTCCCAAAAATCCTTCAACAACAATGTTTCACAACACAATGCTTATGCAAGATGATGAGCCCACCATTCAACACAATGCCTCAGAATTATCAATTGTCTCTCATGGTGATCTTTTTGCATCCAATAATGATTCAACACCATAATCAGATCACATGGTAACTAACAATGCCCACCAAGAGAGTGAAGAAGTCGAAATATCCAATGAGACAGCCCTTGCTCCACGCACTCGAAGACCACCTTTGTACTTGAGAGACTATGGGCCAGTTTGTTTGTGCTTAAAAAAATACTTTTTTAAATTGTTTAAAAAGTTGATTTTATTTTAGAGATTCTTGTATAATCAGAAATAAATTTTCGTTTAGCTACAATCATAAAAAAGCACTTTATTTGCTATAATAAATGCTTTCAAATTGTTAAATAAATGCTTTCACATTGTTAAAAAGTTTTCTCTCTCTTCTATTTTAACTGCTTTTTTCAAGAAGCAACTCTAAGTTGCTTCTTAAAAAAAGCAGAAAACTGATTATTTTCTGATTCTGCTTCTTAAAAAAAGTTTAGACAAACATCTTAAAAACTAATATAAGTGATTTTTTTTTAAAAAAAGAAGTGATTCTTTTAAGAAATAATTTTAAACAAACGGGCTCTATTATTGTCATGCAATAGTAAATAACCCCGTACACGCGCCACCTAAGCCATCGTCTTCCTCTGGTAAGCCTTATTCCATCTCACAATTTGTTGATTACAATTGTTTCTCACCCACATATCAGGCTTTCTTGGCAGCCATCTATACTCATGATGAGCCAAAGAACTACTCACAGGCAGCTAAGAGTCCAAAGTGGCGTGATGCTATGGCCCAAAAAATTCAAGCTCTTGAGGAGAACAACACATGGACACTAGAGACATTGCCTCATGACAAGAAACCTGTAGGATGTAAATGGGTTTACAAAATCAAGTACAAAGCCAATGGTGAGATCAATAAGTACAAAGCACGACTCGTAGCAAAGGGGTATACACAAATTGAGGGGGAGGACTTCACTGAGACATTTGCCCTAGTTGCTAAAATGACCACAGTGCGTTGCCTTCTTGCAGTAGCCATAGCAAAAGGTTGGGGTTTACATCAGATGGATGTTAGCAATGCATTCCTCCATGGAGATCTCCAAGAGGAAGTTTATATGGAAATTCCTACATGATATACCACACCTAAGAAACGAATGGTATGTTGTTTACGGAAGTCTTTGTATGGCCTTCGACAAGCATCAAGGAATTGGTATGCAAAACTTTCGGAGGCATTGCTTCTCTAGTCAAAGTGATGCTGATCATAACCTTTTCACCTATTCCATTGATTATATTTTTATTGTCGTCCTTGTTTACGTGGATGATTTGGTAATAGCTAGCAATGATAATGGAGCTTGTGATCAATTCAAATTATATTTGAGCAAAATGAAGGATCTTAGACCTTTGAAGTATTTCCTGTTAGGGCCACAGGAAACACTAGAAGGGGGGTTGAATAGTGTTTAATAATCTTAACAGATTTTTCATGAAAACCTTTCAAACAAGAAAAACTGATTTGAGAATATTTTATCAACCTTCCGAAACTGGGAGTTTCAGCAACTTGCTGATGCAACTCAGAAGGTTGAATAAAAACCTTTTTAAATTAATTTCTCTTAAAGAAAAGATTGTTTTTCTGCTCTGATTAATAAAACAACTTTTCTTTATCCCTTCTTGGTTAGTTTAAACAGATAACAGCGGAAAGTAAAAAGGTAAGGGAAGAGAGAACTTAACACAGAGATTTATACTGGTTCACCCACTAACCCAGTGAGCTACATCTAGTCCCAAAACTCCACTGGATTTTCACTAATCCCGCAAGATTATAAGTATTATTTTACCCCAACCTCTCCAGACTTAACATCAAGTATTCTTTGTTTTCAACTACCTCTTCAGGCAACTCATGCAGTATTCTTTGCACACATGGCCTCTCTAGGCCCAACGAGTATTCTTTGCACACCTGGCCTCTCCAGGCCCAACGAGTATTCTTTGTTTTCAACTACCTCTCCAGGAAACTTAAACAGTATTCTTTTTACAGACAAGCCTCTCCAGGCTCAACGAGTACTCCTTCTTCCACCAAGCCTCTCCAGGCTCTCAGACACTTAACAGTGTTTACAATATAAACTAAGTTTAAGTTTTTGAGAAACATACACTTAGATTCTTCTTATACAAAGGGATAACTGAGTATAACTCATGATACAAAGGGTAAATCGAAGTACAAGGATAGGACAGAGATACAAGTATAAATTTGGTTCAATCTCATCTCTGTATGAGGGATAACATCCTCAGAGAGTTGGTTTGATAGGTGATATGTAAAAATTATATGATAAATTAAAGAACTTTTTAGTTCACTTATCAAGGATAAAATGGTATTTTTACCCCAGTTTAATCCCTTTTTATTTAACATAAGATAAATTGTATTTATTAATCTTGGATTTGAATTTGATGCTATTTTGATAGAAATATTGCTGATTTTTGCAGGATATTGCAAAGATTTGATTTGAAGGAAAGATAGCATTAAATGAAGGAGATATCTGCAAGATTTGAGTTTGATTGAAGGCATTTAATGAAGATTTGAAGATTATTTGAGAGCAATTAATGAAGATATCATTGCCAATTAAACAAGGATTCTGCAGACAACCTTCCCAATTAAATCCAAGATGCTCAATAAATGCAAGATTTCATCAAGAAAAGGGAAACAAGGAAAGACAAATCAACCAAAACCAGTCTCGGGGAGAGATCAAGTTAAAAAGAGAAAGATTGAAGTTGCAGGACGCATTCTGCGCTTCAACCTGCGCTGTAGCGCAGGATGAAGCGCAACTCTCTGGATCCTGCGCTGCAACCTGCGTTGTAGCGCAAGGTGAAGCGCAAGTTATGAAGATTCTTGCCCTGTTGCCGTTTTTAGATAGATTTCTCCCCAATTTCCTTTGTCTTTCCTTAGCCTATAAATAGGACCTCATTGCACCAGATCAAGGTGTGCATGATTATTGTAATTCAGTCTTATTTCAGTGATAATGCACCAAAGCTAATTTTAGAGTAGGAGAGGAGGAGCGCTTCACAAGGATTGAAGATGGTGGCAACATCCTCGGTGGTTTGTATGGCTACCCTGTGTAGTTAACTCTCCATTAGGATTGAATGTAATTGATTTTATCCCCAAGTGTGTGTAAACTCTATTTTATTATTTCTGAGCTCTCTGTCTATAATATTGGTAATCTTATTTTGTGCTTAATTCCTAACTTCTGCGCTTGCGCCGGAGTTATAGGCTAGTTTCGACTAGGATTGAGGATGGGGGAGCGGATTCTGAAGAAACCCAAACTCTGATTGAATAAGAGGACTCGATACTCTGTGACCGATACATGAGCGTTACTAATAAGCAATGGGTAGTGACAGTACTCTAGTGAAGGGCGTTTACAGGATTAGGCCTTAGTATCTATAGCAAAGGATTAGTTGATTGTCAATCCAGGATCGACACATGGATGTATCCTGATGAGTGATGGGTAGTGTGAGTACTCTAATGAAGGTGCGTCTACAGGATTAGGCCTCGTTTATCAATTAGTTCTTTTACAAACAGAATAAAGAAAACAAAATAAACCGAGGGTAAGTCTGTCGCTTGGGAGAGCCCGCATGGATTATCTTTGAGTGTGTGAGGCCGCTGGTAACTCAGGGCCTTAGCAATATAGTTTGTCTACAGTATTATAGAGTAAACCTAAAATAATAGATAGTTTTTACATACACAAAGGGTGTGATGATATGAAGTTCAATCCTAATCCAAGTAAAGTGTCTCTAACTCTTCCTTTCTAATTTAATTGATTATTTATTTGTTATTTACCATTTACGCAACAATACTCTTATAAATCCGTTGTTTTCTCTTGATAAATAGATCACGACTATACGCGAATTGACTGTTCCCTGTGGATACGATAGCTCTTCTTACTATTATACTACTGGATTTTTGGTTCCCTTGCCAGAAACCCATCAACAGGATATTAAATTGAGCTTCTGCCGATTCTCTCTTGGGCTTGACAATTGGTTATCTTGGGCTACATTCTCGCCACTTCACCATGGGTTTGTCAATGCATATTCTGGAATTCATGGTCGCCATGGGCTTCAATGCCGCTAATCTTCATAATCTTTCCTTGAGGCTATTTATATGTTCTGGAAATATAGCCATTGAAGATTGTTTAGAATACCGTTGAGAAGTAATGATAAACACTCTTGGAGCCGTTGTGAAATAACTTCTCTTTTGGTAGCTTCTGACTTGAGCAGAGTAGGTGTGTAGGTATGAATTGGTTTTGACACACAGCAGGTTTGCTCTTGATCTTTCTTGAGAGATTTTCTTTAGCACTTCAACGGGTTGATATTCTTCCCTCTCTCTTTCTCTTCCTTTTCTTTTGATATCTTTATAGAGATGATGATATCCGTTAGACTTCTCCTTTGTTTCGTTGTGTAATAGTTTTTGTTCTCGTTTAAGGTGCATTCTTCTGATAGCGTATCACAGAGGCGGTACAGTAGTAGGTGTACAGCAGCGCTGACTCTATCTCTGACCTCTGTTTGCTTTTCTGCAGCAGGTTTCCTCTTTTATGTCAGGATATAAAGCTGTGCTAGAAAGCCTTTGTTTTTCTTTGCACCGATTCAGCTTCACCATTAATATTTGCTGAGACTTGAGTCTTTTAATGCATCATTCAGATTGACTCATAAGTCTTCAGAGAGTAGCATGCCATTCAAACTTCAGTGGCTTCTAAATCTTCAGAGAGTTTGAATTGCCACGTCATCAAATTTAGAGAGTATGTGTTCAGCAGAAATGTATTCACTTACTTTCAGCAGGTTGCGTTACTTCAGCATGTCTTCAACAGGTTGTATTCTTTTCTTCAGATGGTTGCTGCATTGTTCTTCCTTTAGTATGTCTTCCTTCTTCGGCAGGTTGCTTCTCTTAACCAGATTTCTTTCTTCAGCGAGTTGTATATGAGAGTAGCAATCTAAAGTTGATTCTTCATTGTTCTAAGCTCTTTGGTTGGTGATCTTCCATAAGCTTTAAGTTTATCTTCATTTTAGCTTGCTCGGATGTACTTCTTCTCTTTCCATATTTTCTTCAGTTCGGCGGGTTGATCATCTTCAGAGAATTGCTTCTGTAGGATTCCTAAAATATAAAGGAAAATACCTTTCTCAGTAGAACCTGTTTCTTGACAGCCTAATTTGTTAATCATTAAAACCAAGGATAACGAGTGTTGAATCTAATTTGAATACTTAAATTAATTTTGAGACTCAACATTTCCTTGGTTTGGAGCTAGCACGAGGTCCTAGAGGTATGTTTATATGTCAGCGGAAATACACATTAGATATTTTAACAGAATGTGGCATGTTGGATTGCAAGCCATGCTCATTTCTAATGGAACAACACCACAGCTTATCCACAGACTCTGGAGCTCTTTACTATAATCCTCCTCAATACAGAAGGTCAATTGGCCGATTGATCTACTTAACCATTACAAGGCCATAAATCTCATATTCAGTTCATATCCTTAGTCAATTCATGTAGGCACCAAGATAAGAGCATTGGCATGCTGCAATGAGAGTGTTACGCTACTTGAAGTCATCTCCCGGTCAGGGAATTATCTTGCCCAAAGAAAATGATCTAAATCTGGTTGGCTATAGTGATTCTGATTGGGCATCATGTCCCATAACCAGAAGATCAATTACTGGATATTTAATGAAGCTTGGACCTGTACCTATCTCGTGGAAGACCAAAAAATAAGCCACTGTGTCTAAGTCTTCAATAGAGGCAGAATATAGAGCAATGTCTTATGCTGCCAGCGAGATAGTATGGCTCAGGACTCTTCTTGCAACTCTACAGGTGCCTCATAAAGAGCCAACAACCCTTTTATGTGACAATCAGTTAGCACTGCACTTGGCTTCCAACCCCGTTTTTCATGAATGAACAAAACACATCGAAATTGATTGTCATTTTGTTCGAGAATGTTTGCAATCAGGGGTCCTTACTATGACATATATATCAACCACATGTCAGCAAGCTGATCTGTTCACGAAAGCACTAGGTGCAAAGCAATTTCATGCGTTATTATCCAAGTTGGGAGTTCACAATGCTCACTCTCGACCTTGAGGGGGAGTGATACGAGATACATGGCAACAATCTTGTATATCAGTTTGTTATCTAAATAGTTTGTTACATTTTCTCTCTATCACTTAGTTAGGATATACTTTTATTATCCATATCAGTTTGTTATTCATGTATATCAGTTTGTTACCTATGTGTGTGTATATATATATAGGAGTTCCGTGTAAGCTATCTCATCAATCAACAAAATTAAATCAATTCCAATCTATAGTCTCACAGAGAAGTGCAGTGTTGCCATTTTATTAGTAAAAAAATAGTATGGATCTCACTAGATCAAGTCGCAAGAGTAAACCTGGTAGGGCAACCTCCATGCCTCGGATTTACTAAAGCACATGTCATCAAGGTCCTCACTAGTACACCAGTTGCACTTTGGGTTCTGCGAGCACTGGGACTGCAACACCAACTCACCACAGTTGTTAGGATGCAGATTGGCCCTAGACTCAAGTAGCTGGCGAGTTAAACCACCCTTAGAAATTATGTAACGTCCTAATTTCTCAATTCAAGAATAATGTCCGTTGGAAACACTATTCCGAATTTCTGAAATTATTTCGCGCCATTTCAAGTATCGTTATACAAATCACACAAGTGCTTAGGCAATCCAACGTTTACTTAAGCTTCCACCAACTCAAACATAATTCATAATCCATGAAAATAACTTACACATTAGGTTCTAAGAATTTACAACACTCTTGCCGGAAATCCGGCAGAGTCTCCCCTGTAAACTGAACGTTTCCCAGAAATATAAATCAACCTGAAACCCAGAAAATTGTCCAATACAACCTATACATTTATACATAAACCAATACGACATAATTCTCAAGAACATTAAGATATCCTTTCCACCTAGCAAATACATATATATATAGACACATCCCCACAATCTAGTAAGCACTTCCAGTTACACTATTTAACACTCTACTTCCAGAGAATCCCCAACTTTTTCGTTAAAGGCCTGGACTGCAACCTTCACAGCTGAATATAATTCCCACCTCGTGGGATGAGACTACGTCCTAGTGAGTGCGATAAAAGTGTGTGCGGTGTGGGATTGATTATGCCTTCTCAATTCAACAAATTATCAACACATAACATATGCAATCCAAGTAACTATGACTGTGATGGTGTTGTTACCCGACACCCGGGGTCTTTTCACTATTACTGTGATTTGAGCGCTCGGCCATGTGACCAAGGACCGTCGTCCAAGGTCACCTATGATTAAGTTTTATCATACATGAGTTGCTTTTAAGGTGAGGACCTCGATTTCCCTCTTGACCATGAGGTTAATGTGGCTACCCTCTGATTCTTGAGATTATGTTTTAGGTGAGGACCCCCATTTCCCTCTTGATTATGAGGTCAATGTGGCTACTCTCTGATTCTTAAGATTCAATGCCCGAAGGCCTGTGATGGTCCAGAGACCCTGTGATGGCCCGAAGGCTCTATGATAGCCCAAGGCTCTATGATGGTCCAAAGACCCTTGGAATATGTTCAATGTTGGCCAAAGGCCCATGAATTCTCAAGAGTATAATAAATGTATTCACAATAAAAAATCCCCAAATCTACTAACCTAGGGTTTGGAATCCAAGCACATACATTCAATCCATTCAACAATCCACCCTAGGCATGTTTATAATCATTCAAAATCAACAATAATAGAAAGGGGAGTAAGAATAGGGGTCATACATGGATTATCAACAAACAATGAAAGTGAGTGAGAATCACACTCACCTCAAGGAGTAGAAACAGGGAATACGGAAGGAGGGGATGGCGAATCCGAGCCTTACGAATGGTGGGGAAACCTTCAAGCAATCCTTTCCTCTTCCTTTTCACTCTTTCTCTCTCTAGGATTCTTTTTCTCTCTCTAAAGTGCAAAAAGAACGGGGGGAGAATGAGAGAAATGGAGCCCTAAAACGTGTTTTAAAACTTTGTCAGGACATTCTCGCTTAAGCGAGATGGTCGAGACCCAAATTCCTCTCACATTCTCGCCTAGGCTAAAAGCCTCTAGCCTAAGCGAAAATGACCCTGAAAAAGCACTCTCTCTGGACAATTCTCGTCTAGGCGAGATCCTTCTCGCCTGGGCGAGATATGCAGAACCAAAACCCTCTAATTTTTACTGATAAACTCACCCAGGCGAGCCTATTCTCGCTTGGGCGAGAATCTTGAAGCCTAACCACTTAATTTTTCCTTTATTTTCTCGACAGCTTTCTTGCTTGAGCAAGAGTACGCCTGTTTGGGGTGCAAATGAGCTCGGAATACTATCGTATAGAATATCAAATTGAAGCCCCGAATCGTAGCTTTCTAATACAAGTGAAATCACCTCAATTGGATACCTACAACTCTAGATATTTGCAATTTAGTGAACTAAGGTCATTAGGTTTAAAACCCGAAATTGAGCAACAACCTTGGTTGAAACCCAACGGGGCACACTTCATATGAACCATGATGTATATCCTTAATTCACCACAATATGGCTAAGATAAAGGGTCCTACTTGTTCATGAGGCTATGCTCCTTTATTCCCTTATTCCAATTCTCTCCACTTCCTTACTTACCTCTTCACCATGTCATCCTTTCCACCATCAAGTGTGACTCCTCCTAGGTTAACTCTACGGTCATGTTTGGCTTAACACTTGGTTTCTCCCCTCTCAAATCCCTTACAAATCACAACTCTTAACCGACTTCCTAACTCTTGTCTTATTTTCACCACAAACCCCTAGGCCCTCATCTTATTTTTGACTTCCTACATGCAAAGGGATTCCCAGCCTAAGACTTCCGTTGTGTTCTCTAGATTCTGATTTTCGGGATGTTACAAATCCCACGGCCATATCTGGAGAATCCATGAGAGGGTTGACAGAGAGAAGCATGGAGGAGGACAAGAAGAAGGAGGGTTAACACCAAAGTGGATGGTTGGGTATGGATGGAGAGAGAGAGAACGCCATGGGTAGCTTTCAAGTTGGTAATGGTAAGGCTCTTACGCAGACACATCACAAGAAAAAAAAAGCTTCCTTTTTTATATGACGGACAATGAAAAGGTTCTCAATATCGTTGACAATAATTAAATATAGGTTTTGAAAATAATCTCACAGAATTAAGTGACTGCATTTGACATTTATTTACTAACGTTGTATAGTTTTTTATTGAATTGTTTTATTCTCAAGACAAAAAGTCACTTAGAATTACTTATTTTTAAAATAATAAGTGGAATAAGTAATTTTTTACTAGAGTTATTTCTTGTAAGTGTTTTTCTTCTATTACTAAATCTCATATATGCATACACTAAAGGCATACTAAGTGTAATAACTATAACATATCTAATTGGCCATATAAAATGTATTAATGTTTAAATTTAAATTATAAGGGGTAAATACTTATAATAGGTAGGAATAAAATTTTTTGCATGAAAAGACATTGATATTAAAATCATAAAAGTAAATATATCAGAAAATATAATAACTTAAGAGTAAAAATATATCATTTAAGAATGACCATTATACATAAATAAATGATGATCTACTTGTGAAGTCTATTAATCAGTTTGAGCATTCAAACATGACTCAAAGACTTAATATCCTGTAGTTTTAATGATTAACAAATAAGATTATATAAACAGATTCTACTGAGAAAGGTATTGGTTTGTTGATTGTGTTTCAGGATGAAATAATAATCAGAAGATTAGGATCAGAAGAACAAATGCAGGATCAAGGATAAAGAAGCTGTCTGAAGACGTGAAGACCATATGAAGACAACATAAAGCATTCTGAAGATAAAGAAGTTGTCTGAAGAAGTGAAGACCATATGAAGACAACATAAAGCATTCTGAAGATAAAGAAGCTGTCTGAAGACGTGAAGACCATATGAAGACAACATAAAGCATTCTGAAGAAAAGAAGTTGTCTGAAGCAAGGAAGCCTTCTGAAGAAAAGAAGCTGTCTGAAGCAAAGAAGCCTTCTGAAGAAATAAAGCTGTCTGAAGAAGCAGGACTCGTCTGAAGAGTTGAAGCTGTCTGAAGTAGTTCAACCCGTCTGAAGTATCAGTGCTGTCTGAAGTCTCACTTATGACGTGGCACTCTCTGCTGAAGCTTGTGAAGACTTTTCTGAACCTCTGTTGCACGTACCTTTTCAAACACGATTATGGCAAGAAATACAGAGACCTTTCCTGGTGAATTTGAATTTCATACACCAATGAGGAAATCTCTGCAACGCAGAAATTGCAGCAACAACGATGACAGCTTTATAGCAGCACCAACGTTGTACTCTGTCAGAATTATGAAGACACCCAGAAGCGTGTCTCACGATGGATTGAATAGCATTCAATGCTTTCTCTAAAGGGTGGTATCACAACGGAAATATCATCATCACCAATTCAAAAGAAAGCACAAGAAAAGCTCAGGAGACTAAGCAGAAACAACAAAGAGAAATGTTTGAATAACATATTTTAATTCAAACATACTTTATCATCTGCAAGAAACAGCCATTGAAAAAGACACCTCACTCAAAGAAGAAAGGAGAAATAGAGTCAGGAAGCAAACAGAAAAGGAGCTTATACAAAATAAGCAAGAGGACAAATCCAACGGATACCTCCTCATATACACTCCTAAGAAAAGCAGAGAAAATCAGAAGTCAGCTGAAGAAAAGTAAAAGGATATCAAGAGAGAGAACATGCAAAACAATATCAAGAAAATCTCTCTAAAAGAGCTCATCTACAGAAGTGTCAGAACAAGACTGTCTGAACACATATCTGCTAAAGAAGAAGCAACCGTTTGAGACACTATTACATAACGGCTATATGAGCCACATCATCAACACCTCAACGGTATTATGAATCATCTTCAAATGGCTATATTCCAACAGAACATATAAATAGCCTCAAGGAAGAATTTGAAGATGTTGAACTCATTCACATGGTTCAATCAGTTGATCAAGATGCATCAGAAAATCCTATCAGTATTGACCACACTTACTTGAATCAACTATGCTAGTCAAAATTGTAGTTGTTCAGTTGAACAACCTACCAGGCTGTGCTTAAATCTCATATGAACCAAGAATGGTTTGAAGTTGCAAGTATGCCTTGGTTTTTCCAATGATACGGGTGAGAATGTAGCCCATGGAAACCAATGGCTGGAGAACAAGGCTGGAGCTTAAAGTCAGTATCTACCTAGCTAATTCTCAGAGGATGTTATTCCTCTTATCAGAGACAGGGATTGTACTCAAACTTATACACTTCTATCACTGTCTTAACCTTGTACTGAGAATTCTTTCATTGTATCCTGAGTAGTACTCAGTTAACCTCTAGTACAGGAAAAGATTAAGTTTATGTTTCGTGGAAACTTAAACTTAGTTTAATTTAAAAACACTTTATGTGTCTGAGAGCCTGGAGAGGCTTGGTGGAAGAAAGAATACTCTACACTTGAATAAGTGTCAGAGAGCCTGCAGAGGCTTGGTGGAAGAAAGAATACTGAGTTGCAGAGCCTGGAGAGGCTAGACTGAGAAAGAATACTGCATATGTTGCTTGGAGAGGCAGTTGAAAACAAAATAACACTTGTGTTGGCCTAAAGAGGCTGTGAACAATACTTGTATCTGTGGATTCAGATAGTGGAAAATCCAGTGGTGGTTTGTCTCTGGGACTGGATGTAGCTCACGGGTTTGTGGGTGAACCAGGATAAATTCCTTTCCTAAGTTCTCTTACCCTTATCTCTTATTAATTCTTTTTGTGCAAATCAAGAGGTCAGATTAGTTAATCTGATATTTTAAAAAGGACACAAAACATCTTTTAAAATTAGTTTTTACCAGTCGTCTGAAAAACTTCAGACAGCCACTTTAAAAGCATGTTTGAAATCTCTATGCCTAAGTTTTTCTTTAATCTCTTTACTTCCAGTTTTCATATTTATGTTGGAGTTTGAAAAGTATTTTCTATAATAAACTTAACACAAATATTTCAATAAAATGACCTTTCATACGTATAAAACATGAGATGGCTCTTATATCTTTTGGAGCTTTACAAAGAATGTTCCTTGAAGAACTTCTGAAATAAATTCTCTGAAACAAGTCTGAAAGAGATCAGTTCAGAAATCAGGAACAGACTTCAGACAACCTCTAGTCATCTGAAGTATTTCAGAAATAGTTCTGAAAATACTCTTTGTAATAATCTTCAAAAGATACTTTGAGAAGCCTCTGTTTAAAGCAATCTTAAGCTTTAGAAGAAACTTTGTTTTTCTTATCTTCTGCACGTTTTAACTATCTCTGATCTTAAGACTTGTTTTGAACGTTGCTCATCTTCATGATTTAAATCAAAGATTTCCAAAAACTATCAAAAAGCTTAAAACACTATTCAACCCCCCTTCTAGTGTTTCCTGTGGTTCTAACAATTGGTATCAGAGCTCACCTTCGGGTTGTGCATCTAACAAATGCAGAAGGAGTAGATCCTCAGAAGATGGAAATCTCACCAAGCTGAAGCAACTCTGAAGAATGATAATGAGAAAATAAAATCACTTCCTTAAAACTCATTACTCATACAAGGCATCTTTCAGAAGGATATAGCTGGAAAAAGAAAGTGTATCTATCTCTAGATCACAACGGTAACACCTTTCCTATCCTTGTCTAAATCTAAGTTTAAATATAATTGTTTATTTGCTGAATGTTTTGTTTTATCGAAATTACTATTACATAAGAGCACTTATGTGAAAATAAATTATTGCATAATAAATGTCCTATATATATACGTATTACTTGTTTTGTGTGTAAATTATCTGCATTATATGTGTAAATATATGTGTATAATTATTTTAGTAAATGAAGAGTCATGTATGTGTATCATGATTATCATTAAATGTGATACGGCGCAACGAGGATCAATGTATCATCAACCGATTTCTCATAATTGGCACGATGCACAACTCTCAATAACTGCTTGGTACATGTAACCGTCTTTCTTCATTGAACGAAGCAATGCTTGATTGCCTATTTAAGAATTGGAAGGTCATCATAGGAACTACACTTCAATCAACCTATCCTCAAAAGCCAGAACTCTTCAAGCACCCTAATCTCCTTAGATTATTCTTGCTCAATGGCCAACATGTCTACATCATCAAATAACTCAAACCATCCTATGTTTGATGAGAGAATCATACCTTCTAAGATGGTCAATCTATCTGATTTTGTTGAGGCAGATTACAAAATCTTAGAATATTTTGATTCTGTAGGATGGACTCCCTTCTTCAGCAACATTTCCTCACCATGGCATGAGAAAAGTGTAATAGAGTTCTGGGAAAACATCAAAGTCATATCTGAACCTAACAGAACTGGGATTGTAACTAAAGTAATGGGAAGGTCACTGTTTGTGAATACCAAACTTATTGCTGAAGTCATAGGTGTTCCAAACTCAGGAGAACTCTATTTCCAAAAATGGGAATCTATGCATGGTGGAACTCCTGTCCTTGATCAATATCTGTTTGGAAAAGCAAGGCTTGGTCCCTTTAGACCTTCTCAACTCCTTAGCACACCCAGAGCCCTTCTTGCTTTGCTAAACTGCTGTATTCTTCCCAAGGGAAGAAACAACTTAATAATAACCATGATGGAGAGGTTTGTTTTGGGACTCCTGCTGTCAAAGAAGAAAGTCAATCTCCCTTGGATACTGATGTATCAGATGATGTTCAGAGATGAGATGGGAAATGAGAAGTTCTTTCTCCACAATACCCTAATTATGAAAATTCTCCGGTACAAGAACTTTCCTATGGAAAGTCTCTATGACCAGCCATATCCTGACTTCTTCACTTCGGTTGAATATGCTGAGTTAGACCGGACTCTTATGGAAAGAGAAGAAGCTCCTGAAAACCAAGTGGTCATTCCTTCTCTCTCTGCTCCACACACTGAAGAAGGAACTGAAGATGTTCATCTGAAGTTTCATAAAAGAAAAAGGATGACGTCTGGTGCACTCTATGAGAGATGACAAGATAATTAGGTTTGCTAAGAGGCTAAAAGCAGCAAAGAATAGTAAAACAAGTAGAGATAATAGCCTACTTAATGATCAATAAGGAACTTGTGCTTGGCTTCAGAATCATTGTGTCCATTTTTTGTCCTTTATAAATTAAATATTTTTACTTTGCTTGATTTCGTT
Source organism: Sesbania bispinosa (assembly GCA_026901365.1). Lineage (NCBI taxonomy): Eukaryota > Viridiplantae > Streptophyta > Magnoliopsida > Fabales > Fabaceae > Sesbania > Sesbania bispinosa. The sequence continues at coordinate 4,138,051 of QLOH01000003.1, forward strand.
ACCCTCTAGTTGTTCATATGTGTCTCTATTTGTGCATAGTTGGTCATATTCGTAACACAAGATAGTTGATTACTGGAATTAAAACCATAAACCTAAATCATTTTTTTAATGATAAATCAATCCTTTAAATTATAATCAGGAATTTAAGACAATTGATATAATGATTAAATGCTGAAGGGATAGTCACATAAATCCAACCCAATCGAAGAAAGCATCAAGAAAATTCAGAAGAAGAAAGTTTTCAGAAAAGGAAATGCATTTCTCAAATCACTAAAAGTTGTGAGTTATACCTCTCTCTCTCTCCTTCACATTTTTTTCAAAAATTACTAAATTCTTTGATAAAATTTAAAACGGGGAGGGTTTCATCCGTACCGTCACAAATCTTGAGAAAGCAAAGGTCACGTCTTTTCACTTGTCTGTCAATCAACGCACTCTTCCCCAAAGAGACGCTGTCAACGTCTTTATTAATATCTCTTAAGTGCCTTGTGAGTATATAAATACCCCACTAAATCTCTATCTTCAGAATATCTGCTCGCTTCATCTCAATCTTCAAAGTCTCTCTAAGAAACCATCAAAAGTCTTCTCTCTTTCATTTCTAGAAATGTCTTCCTCTCTGTCCATTTTTCAAACCCAAACTGTAGACTTTCCCTATCTCTCTATAGATGGTCCTAATGTAACTGCTTATTTTGAAGCCGTCGGATGGTTGCCCTTCTTTGAAGCCATTGATAGTCAATGGCATGAAGAAAGTGTGTACCAATTCTGGAACACATTATCTCTGGAAAACTCAGCAGAAGAAACTTGCCTCAAAGCCCAAGTAATGAATCAAAAGGTGATTGTGACTACAGATATTCTTGAAAAAGCTCTAGGAGTAAAAGCAGAAGGTAGGGATGGGAATAGGTCGAGCCGAGCTAGGCTTTTCAAGGCCTGAGCCTGGCCTGCACCTTAAATCAATGGCCTGAGCCTGGCCTGTTTACCTGACATAGACTTTATTTTATAGCCTGAGTCTGGCCTATTTAAAGCCTGACATGGCCTGAAAGCCTGTTTAAAGGCCTGTTTTAAAGTAAGGCACTTGAATATATCATAAGTATATATATGAACAGTCTTATAGGCTCAAGTTTTTAACACACTTAAATGTTTATACAAGCTAATAAGTATATAATTATAAGGAAAAATAATAAAAAATCTTTATAATAATAATAGCAATATAAAAGGCCTGATAGGTTCAAAAGACTTTTTCAATGGCCTGAAGCCTGACATGTTTTGCTATATAGGCTATTGAAAAAGCCTTGGCCTGATTTATTTAATAAATTGGTCTGGCCTTGCCTGGGCCTGATGTAGGTCGGGTAGTAGGCCCCTGACGAGCGGTCTGGTCTAGTCCCACCCCTAGCAGAAGGGGAACTATTCTCAACAGGCTGGAATGGCCTACATCGTTGTACTGAAGAATCTAATCATATGATCTACAACAGGCGAGGAATGAAAGTTATCCCCAAAGTTCTGTTCAACATTCTAAAATATTGTGTGATCCCGCGAATTGAGGATAACCACAACCTTGAGATGGAAAGGTTCTGTGTTATCAATCTTCTGCAAAAGAAGAAGATTAATCTTCCATGGATCATTCTATTCGATATGGCAGGAAGAAAACTGGGAGACTCTACTATTCTACCTCACAATACTGTGATCATGAAGATTCTTATGGTAAACAATGTGGTCATTGATCATCTGTATAATCACAGAAACCCAGGTCTTCTTAAGGTCAATCATCGGAACACAGAGGAAACTAATGAGATCTCTGAGGTTCTAAGACTAAGAAAGGAGAACGCTCAACTTCGGCGCAAGTTAAAGGAGATAAGGAGGACTGTGTTCAACCTCACAGGCGGTCTGGGAGTTTAAAGAAGTCAAAAGGAGACAAGATCCTTTGATATCTTTGCTTATCTATCTCTGTCAATTTTTCCCTCTTGTCTGTCTTTATGTCTTTGCCTATCTGTTGCTAATCTTAGATATCATTTCTCTTTAGATGCTGTAACCATGGTTGATTTCTTCTTCAGTCGTTATATATTATGTTTATCTTTTTAAATCAGCTTTAAGACATTACCCGGTCTATAACAAGATACACAGGAAAGTTAATAGGGACAAAAATATAACTGATAAAAGTAACAAAAATAACAAAAGGAGAAGAAATATAAAATAAATGAACCATTCACTCACAAAACTCAACCATATGAAACCATGAACCTTTTTAATTAATGACAAAAGGGGGAGAAATATTTAACTCACAAAATGATTTAAAAGGGACTAACAATCAGTATCTGTGATAAGTAAATAAAATATGGTAATATTAGTTTTCAATAACAAACAATAATAATTGGTGTCTAAAAAGACTAACACAATTGGTATCTGAAAGATTAACATCTAGTTTCCAAAAGATAAGTTAACCATATCTAATCTTGTTAGAATAATGATAACAATTTGCAACATTTAACAAACTAAAAGAATAAATGTTCTTTTCAGGGGGAGTATTATAGATAGGGGGAGTCTTTTATATACTTACCCATCTTTCCTTAAAACATTTTGTAAGTTATACATATCTTATTTGTCATCATTAAAAAGGGGGAGATTGTGAAGTCTATTAATCAGTTTGAGCATTCAAACTTGACTCGAAGACTTAATATCCTGTAGTTTTAATGATTAACAAATAAAATTATATAAACAGATTCTACTGAGAAAGGTATTGGTTTGTTGATTGTGTTTCAGGGTGAAATAATAATCAGAAGATTAGGATCAGAAGAACAAATGCAGGATTAAGGATAAAGAAGCTGTCTGAAGACGTGAAGACCATATGAAGACAACATAAAGCATTCTGAAGATAAAGAAACTGTCTGAAGACGTGAAGACCATATGAAGACAACATAAAGCATTCTGAAGAAAAGAAGTTGTCTGAAGCAAGGAAGCCTTCTGAAGAAAAGAAGCTGTCTGAAGCAGAGAAGCCTTCTGAAGAAATAAAGTTGTCTGAAGAAGCAGGACTCGTCTGAAGAGTTGAAGCTGTCTGAAGTAGTTCAACCCGTCTGAAGTATCAGTGCTGTCTGAAGTCTCACTTATGACGTGGCACTCTCTGCTGAAGCTTGTGAAGACTTTTCTGAACCTCTGCTGCACGTACCTTTTCAAACACGATTATGGCAAGAAATACAGAGACCTTTCATGGTGATTTTTAATTTCATACACCACTGAGGAAATCTCTGCAACGCAGAAATTGCAGCAACAACGATGGCATCTTTATAGCAGCACCAACGTTGTACTCTGTCAGAATTATGAAGACACCCAGAAGCGTGTCTCACGATGGATTGAATAGCATTCAATGCTTTCTCTAAAGGGTGGTATCACAACGGAAATATCATCATCACCAATTCAAAAGAAAGCACAAGAAAAGCTCAGGAGACTAAGCAGAAACAACAAAGAGAAATGTTTGAATAACATATTTTAATTCAAACATACTTTATCATCTGCAAGAAACAGCCATTGAAAAAGACACCTCACTCAAAGAAGAAAGGAGAAATAGAGTCAGGAAGCAAACAGAAAAGGAGCTTATACAAAATAAGCAAGAGGACAAATCCAACGGATACCTCCTCATATACACTCCTAAGAAAAGCAGAGAAAATCAGAAGTCAGCTGAAGAAAAGTAAAAGGATATCAAGAGAGAGAACATGCAAAACAATATCAAGAAAATCTCTCTAAAAGAGCTCATCTACAGAAGTGTCAGAACAAGACTGTCTGAACACATATCTGCTAAAGAAGAAGCAACCGTTTGAGACACTATTACATAACGGCTATATGAGCCACATCATCAACACCTCAACGGTATTATGAATCATCTTCAAATGGCTATATTCCAACAGAACATATAAATAGCCTCAAGGAAGAATTTGAAGATGTTGAACTCATTCACATGGTTCAATCAGTTGATCAAGATGCATTAGAAAATCCTATCAGTGTTGACCACACTTACTTGAATCAACTATGCTAGTCAAAATTGTAGTTGTTCAGTTGAACAACCTACCAGGCTGTGCTTAAATCTCATATGAACCAAGAATGGTTTGAAGCTGCAAGTATGCCTTGGTTTTTCCAATGATACGGGTGAGAATGTAGCCCATGGAAACCAATGGCTGGAGAACAAGGCTGGAGCTTAAAGTCAGTATCTACCTAGCTAATTCTCAGAGGATGTTATTCCTCTTATCAGAGACAGGGATTGTACTCAAACTTATACACTTCTATCACTGTCTTAACCTTGTACTGAGAATTCTTTCATTGTATCCTAAGTAGTACTCAGTTAACCTCTAGTACAGGAAAAGATTAAGTTTATGTTTCGTGGAAACTTAAACTTAGTTTAATTTAAAAACACTTTATGTGTCTGAGAGCCTGGAGAGGCTTGGTGGAAGAAAGAATACTCTACACTTGAATAAGTGTCAGAGAGCCTGCAAAGGCTTGGTGGAAGAAAGAATACTGAGTTGCAGAGCCTGAAGAGACTAGACTGAGAAAGAATACTGCATATGTTGCTTGGAGAGGCAGTTGAAAACAAAATAACACTTGTGTTGGCCTAAAGAGGCTGTGAACAATACTTGTATCTGTGGATTCAGATAGTGGAAAATCCAGTGGTGGTTTGCCTCTGGGACTGGATGTAGCTCACGGGTTTGTGGGTGAACCAGGATAAATTCCTTGCCTAAGTTCTCTTACCCTTATCTCTTATTAATTCTTTTTATGCAAATCAAGAGGTCAGATTAGTTAATCTGATATTTTAAAAAGGGCACAAAACATCTTTTAAAATTAGTTTTTACCAGTCGTCTGAAAAACTTCAGACAGCCTCTTTAAAAGCATGTCTGAAATCTCTATGCCTAAGTTTTTCTTTAATCTCTTTACTTCCAGTTTTCATATTTATGTTGGAGTTTGAAAAGTATTTTCTATAATAAACTTAACACAAATATTTCAATAAAATGACCTTTCATACGTATAAAACATGAGATGGCTCTTATATCTTTTGGAGCTTTACAAAGAATGTTCCTTGAAGAACTTCTGAAATAAATTCTCTGAAGCAAGTCTGAAAGAGATCAGTTCAGAAATCAGGAACAGACTTCAGACAACCTCTAGTCGTCTGAAGTATTTCAGAAACAGTTCTGAAAATACTCTTTGTAATAATCTTCAGAAGATACTTTGAGAAGCCTCTGTTTAAAGCAATCTTAAGCTTTAGAACAAACTCTGTTTTTCTTATCTTCTGCACGTTTTAACTATCTCTGATCTTAAGACTTGTTTTGAACGTTGCTCATCTTCATGATTTAAATCAAAGATTTCCAAAAACTATCAAAAAGCTTAAAACACTATTTAACCCCCCTTCTAATGTTTTCTGTGGTTCTAACACTACTTTTAATTATTCAAATAGGAATTCCATATGAATAATACCAATACTATCATTAATTCCAAAATTTGAATTGAAACCACAAGGCCATATAGCATATAACATTAATAACTAAACCAAATATCCATAACACAAATTCAATCAAGGACCCCAAAACCCCCCAATCCATAAAGAAACACACACACACACATAAATGAAATACATGATTATAAAACAAAAGTGGAGGAAATAAAGAGAAGTAGAAAACTCACTGTCACGGGCAAATAAGAGAGATCCAAGGTGCAAAGCTCCTTACACTTAATAGAAATCAAATCAACCCCCAAATCCCCAACACCCACACACCACTTCAAGCAAATCAACTTCAACTTCCTACACCCAACCGCTATACACCCAATCCCCATATCTGTAATCAACTCGCACCTATTCAACCACAATTTCCGAAGGTTCACAGCGCGAGCCACAACAGCCGCTGCAACATCCCTTAGCTTCGTCTCGTTCGACGGGTCGAGCTCCACCAGGTTCCGGCAACTCACAGCGAGACTCAACAACCCATTCCCGGTGAAGAACCGCGAGCGCGAGAGGTCCACTCGCTGGAAAGTTTCCTGGTAGGCTCTGGAGACGAGGGAGAGGGAACCATCGTGACCGAGGGAGATCCAACGTGACCGAGGAAGATACCGAGAGTTTCCGTTCGCTCACCTTGACGACGGAGAAGAAGTCTTTCTTGTATGGAATCTCAGAGTATTCACCGTGACCGAGGGAGATCCAACGGCTGCGCTTCTCCGCCATCTTTTTCATCCGTTGCAACCTGCGCTCCCTCAGGGCTTCCAAGTCATCGGCATCGAGGCGTTCGAGGGCGGCGTGAAGTGGTGTGGTTCGAGGTTTGCAGGGAAGCGGTAGAGAAGGAGGAGTGAAAGGAGGAGAAGAAGGCAATTCAGCTAGGTTTCTTTGAGAAATTAGATGGAGGAGGGAAACGGGATCAAAAGCTAAATGATTTAGTAAGCGTAGGCTCACCTACGCTAAGTGCTTTTTTAGGAAAAAAAAACTATTTTCATGGAGCGTAGGTTGGCCTCCGCTAATAAAAATCTAAAATAAATTAATAAATTATTAGCGGGGGCCAGGCGGACACTAAGAAATTGTAGTATTTTTGAGAAAATGAGGACGAACTAGCATCCATTTAGCCAAGGCTGGCCTACGCTAACAGAAAAAATTTAGCCAAGGCCTCGCGGCCTACGCTAATTTTTGCAGCTAAGTCAGCTTTTTTTTTGTAGTGATAAATGAATGAGTTTCCTAAATTGAATTGTGATTATAACGTGATCATGTGTGTGTGTGAATATAATAATTTAAGGGTATAAATATATTACATTGGGATGACCATTTTACATGAAAGCAATGATACTCAATTTATAATAATTCAAATGAGTGGTTCCATATGAAAAATTTCAAGACTATCACTAATTTCTTAAAAATCTTTTAAATTATTTTTAAAATGTTGAAATAGTGTTTTGTTTTATTTTAAAACTATTTATATTTAAGTCATATGAAATTGAAAAATTATGTTTATAAGTTTTTATTGAGCTGATTAAATTTAGGTATTTTTCAAAGGTAACATTTATTCCAAATGATAACATATGTTAGCCTAAAAATTCTACTCCTTTTTTTACTTTAAATTCTAATAAATCTCATCTATTTAAATTTCAATAGTTAAGAATAAGTTTATATTACAATTTCAAATAGAACAATTGATATTGATATATTTGATAAAGGTGTAATACTACATTCCTTTCTATTTAATTGTCTACTTTTGGAGAAAAAATTGTTCCTATTTAACTGGCTATTTACAAACCTAATGCAGTATTAATTACGTTTTTCTCCATTCTACCCTTATATTATCAAATGATTCACTATTGAAAATTAATGAGACTCAATAACATTAAGAGAGAAATTTAAAATTTAAATTTGTTTCCATTTTATGCTTATATTCATGATTGACTCACTGTAAGAATAATGATTATATTTTTTAATGTATTTTTTAAGTCGACAACTAATTAAATAGAATGGAGATGGTACATGTTTACCAAAGATGAAAATTTTACATAAAAAGATACTGATGTTTAAATTTAAATTATAAGGTATAAATGTTTATAACATGTAAGAATAAAAACGTTTCATTAAAAAATAATAATATTGGATTAATATATATATAATAACTTAAGGGTTAAAATATATCACTTTGGGATGACCATTTCACATGAAAAGCAATAGTACCCAATTTATAAAAATTCAAATGATTAATTAAATATGAACAATCACAAGAGTATCACTAATTTCATATAATAAAAGTGTAACTTTAATTTCAACATAAATTAGTTATTATTTATTATTATTATTTCTTTGACTTTTAAACTTAAATGTAGGTTAAATGCTTTTTATTGTTTTCTCAAATTATAATGATAATAAATAAAAGTATAAGAATATCATTTAAGTTGCATGTTAAAATATATTAATAGTCTTACTAATAATTTATTTATGATGTAAAATAAAGTCACACAGAAATGAAAGTTTAAACAAACTTATTAATATTTAAGTTATAAGATAAAAAAAATCATATATAGAAAAAAATTACATAAATTATGTTAATGTTTAAAATAATGGATGAATAATGATATTAATATTAACATTAAAGTAAAATACAAATATTAAAATTTATGTTGATTATATCTAAATAAATATTTTTAATATTTAAATTATTAAGTAAGAATATACCACTTGAAAATTAATATTTTCGATCAAAAGCTTATTAGTATTTAAATTAGTAAATAGGATAAAAATTACGTTCTAATTATTTTTTACTATATAAATTTATATTGATTGAAAATGTTTTACTTATGTTTTTTTATTGTGTGTAAAAAAGTTTAAAAAATTAATTAATAAAAATGAATTACTTTTTCGAATTGTGATTATTTTGATAACAGTTTCATTTTTAAATTTTTCTATATTATTTTTTCATACATCACGGGAGAATAAATCTTTACATAAAAGTTTATTAATATTAAACAAAATTTTAATTTAGTATATTGATTTCAAGAGGTAAATATAATTCATCCGAGGATGACAAATTAATATAAATTATATTAATGTTTAAATTTAGATTATAGGGTTAGATGTTTATAACCCATACAAATAAAAATTTTGCAACCACATTAATGTCTTGATCATAAAGTAAGTATATGTGAAAGCATAATATTTTAAGAGTCAACATTTACCTATGGTGATGATCATTATACATGAGACCAATGATACTCGATTTATAATATCTCGGATGAATACCTATATTTTGGAAGTAGGATTCATATCAAGAAACAATATTTTAAAAAACAATATTTTGTGTTCACATATTATTGAGTTTTTTATGTTTAGATGTATACTCTATTAATTGGGCAAAAATTACTCTTTAATTTTTTAAAATTTAAATTTATGTTGATTATAAGTGTTTTTCTTATGTTTTATTTATTTTTATTTGAAAAATATTTAAAATATTTATTAATAAAATTGAATTACTTTTTTAAATCAAATTGTGATTATATTGATATTAGTTTGCTTTTTTAATTTTTTATAATATTTTTTTATACACTTCCTTAATATTAATAAAATATTAATTTAATAAATAGATTTCAAAAGGTAAATATAATTCACCTAATTAAGGATGACAAATTTATACAAATTGTATTAATGTTTTAATTTATAATATAGGGATAAATGTTTATAACAATACATAAGAACAAAAATTTTGCACAAGAACGTTTTTTTACATTATGAAAGCACATTAATATCTAGATCATAAAGGTAAATATATATGAAGATATATTGACTTAAGATTAAAATTTACCTATGGGGATGATCATTCTACATGAGAGCAATGATACTCGACTTATAATAACTAAAATGAATACCTATGTTTTGGAAACAAAATTCATGTCAAGAAACAATATTTTGAGAAACAATATTTTGTATTCTCCTATTATTGAGCCTTTTCAAGTTTAGATACATATTTTGTTAATTACTTTTACTCAGTTAGGTACCTATGTATTGGAAGCAAAAGTCATTTTTGGAGTAAATGTGGGACACAAAGTATTCATTTCAAGACGGTCACTAACTCCTTCGGATGATAGAATTCCTTTTAAGTTGTAGAGAAGGCAATTCCCTAACGTTGTATCATTTTCGATAACTATCAATAAAAGTCAAGGTCAATCTTTGAATCATGTCAGAATTTACTTGCCAAAGTCTGTCTTCTTCCATGGGCAATTATATGTTGCAGTATCCAAACTGACAAACACATGAGGACTGAAATTACTTATAACAAATGACGAAGCGCATATTTCAGATACAACTTCAAATGTTGTATACAAAGAAGTTTTCCAAAATTTAAATTAGGTTGCTTCTCAAATCTTTTATTTATAAGTTATTATTGTTTGTCATTATTATTATTATTACTATTGATTATTGATCAAATCATGCTTATTCCAACTGTGTTCAATCTATGAAAGACATATACAAATATTCTTAATGACATTTCCACATTTTTTTTTTCAGGTTATTCAAGAAACTTCTTTAAGTGGCTGCTTATCATTTTGGGAAATTCTACGGTACCCTCTAGTGAGGGAGGGTTTTGATACCTTCTTTGATCATTTAATCAATTACTCTCAACTTTATTAAATGGTCTTAGTATTTTTACATTTACGGGACAATATTTAACTATTAGAATTTGTATTTTTAATTTTTGAAAAGACTTTTTGACCCCCTATAACCATTATCCTGTATTTTTTTATTATATTTCCCCATTTTTTCACATTCTCATTTGCAATACACATGTGTCTCATTTAAAATCTACTTTTTGTCTTTGAACTAATTTAGGACGGAGTACACGACTTGTTCCTATGTAGTTTTGACCTTTATGTGTCTCCATTCAATAAAAAAATAATAAAAGGGTACTAAAACCCTCTCTGGTCGGAGGGTACCAAATTGCGACCCTATAATTTTTGATATAGTGATTTCACTTAAAATTTTCAGACAAGTTTTATCAATAAATGTTTATTAAATCATCAACGCTTCAAGTATATTTGCTATTGAAAAATGTTAGCAACACACCCTAATTGGTTAAAAGTCGCATGGGTCCCACCACATTGAGAGTGGGACCCAAATAATTTGGTGGGACCCATATGAATTTTAATCAATCACATAGAGTGTGTTGGGAAAAGTGTGTTGATAGCAGTACTCCTCTTTACTATTAAGACGTCATTAAAATGAACTTTATTATAATCATTATTGTTTACCTATTTTTTAATAGTATTTAATAATTTTTGTAATAAACAATTTTACATGTATTCGTAGTTAAATTAAATACTCAACTCTCTATCATTTCTTCATTTTTTCGCAGTGCAACGCACGCGTACTCCACCAGTAATTCTATAATAATGTAACGGTAATGAGTACAATTACTAGGGAATAGGGATAAATGAGTAAACTGGCACTTAGGTCCTTGACTTTGTGGGCGTCGTGCAATTAGGTCCCTGACTTTGCTAAATTGATCTCGTAGTCCCTGACTTTAACCTCCGTCATGCACTTTAGTCCAAACGTTAAGTTTCTGTTAAATCATTGCTGAGGTGTCACTCAATAAGGACTAAAGTGAAAGATTTTTGACAATGTCAGGAACCAAACTGCATGGTGGTCCCTTATCTTCTTCTTCCCTCTTCTCTGCAGAATTCTCATTCTTCTTCTTCGCTTTTCTCTTCTTCTTCGCTCTTTTGCTTCTTTATGCAAATTAGAGGGTTTGAAACAGAAGCCTTCAAGTTCTCTCATATGGTTTTCCTTTGCTTCAATCTCGGAGTTTCATAATTGTGTGGTTTTAACCTCACGCAAATCTGCAAATATTGAGTCTTTGATTATGATGAAAATTTCTTGAATAAACAAACTAGTATCAAAAGGTTGAACTTTTTTAAGACATACTATTTTACGCTGAGACATGGAAAGTAGAAGGTTCCTCAACACTAAATCTGGCTTCAATTTCTCATATGGTAATCTTCCATGCACATAAGCATGAAACTCATCATTGTCAAACTCATAACCAAGGGTCTGATAGGAAATTAAGACAAAAACTTATTGATATTACATCATTGATAGTGAATCAGTGTTTCAGAAGAAAGTATGATGAAGACAAAACTGAGGGCAATGCCAAATTTTTATACCTTCAATACTGCAATAATTGTCCCATATTCAATATACAAATTCAGACACATCTTTGGCACTTCACTTTCTTCAATATGCAAGCGTTCCAACATATACTCTGTAAACAAGATTGGTTAATTACAGTACTTTTGTCACATATGAAATAATAAACATTAGAGTATCACATGTTCTTGCGACATGCCAAATTGAGACCTATGCTTAATGGGTAGAGTGTCATCCATATCTGTATCAAATATTTTGAACCAAAAATTAGTATCACTTCCCTCTTTCCTCATATAATTGAAGTAAAACAACAGGTTTACAGTGTGGTTGAAAAGGAATGAGAGAAAGGAAGAGGGAAGAAAAGGTTTAATTGCATTCTCTCTCTTATTTATTACTAGTTACATTAATTAAACTCCTTCCATATGAAAATTTTAGGAGGAAACGGAAATGGGAGAGACCAACAAAGAAAAAAGGAACCTTTGAAAGATTCAGAAGAAATGGGAGAGAATGAGACAAAGAGAAGCGTGGGAGAAGAAAGAGTTTTTTGGAAGAAAGAGAAACTGAAAGTGTCAAAAATAGCGAAGAAGAAGAGAAAAACGAAGAAGAATGAGAATTCTGCAGAGAAGAGGGAAGAAGAAGATAAGGGACCATCATGCAGTTTTGTCCCTGACATTGTCAAAAATCTTGCACTTTAATCCTTATTGAGTGACATCTCAGCAGGGATTTAACAGAAACTTAATGTTTGGACTCAAGTGCATGACAGAGGTTAAAGTCAGAGACTACGAGATCAATTTAGCAAAGTCAAGGACCTAATTACACGACGCCCACAAAGTCAAGGACCTAAGTGTTATTTTACTTAGGAATAAATCATTAAATCAGAGAGTTAAAATTAAATTAAAAATTGTATTTATATAGTATGATTGAATAAAAAATAAAAAATATGATAAGGAGAGGAAAGTTTTACTCAGGAATAAATCATTAAATTGGAGAGTTAAAATTAAATTAAAAACTGTATTTATACAGTATGATTGAATAAAAAATAAAAAATATGATAAGGAGAGGAAAGTTGAATTATCCAAGCTGTACACGCAACGGAGACGTAGCGTGGAACACATCAATGACAGCACGCTATTGAAGCTCTAATTCGAATTCTATCACAGACCCTTTTCGTCTCTATCATCAAAGTTTCGTTTTTGCTGATAATATATGTAAATAGTATATACACATATATGCCCTATTTTGGTGTTTGTTTTAGGTGAACCAATGGTTGGAGGGCAAAAATTTGGATTCTAATGATCAGGTGAAGGTTATAGAAAATTTATCTACAAGGGTTTCTAGTTTCTCCCTTAGCGAGCAGACATCCAATTCCAATTCTCCTCCGGTAAATTTTCTCCTCCTTCCATTACTAAATATGCAGTTTATTTATTTTTTTCTGATTTGCAAATTGGAATTTTTGCAAATGGATCTGATGAAATACTTCCATTAACATTACACACTCACTTCATCATCATAGAACCCAGTAGAACCCTAATTCCCAAATCACACGAACCCTAATCCCAAATTACAATTTGAAATTTCCACTTCCGGGAACCCTAGTTCATCCCTAATCCCATATCACCAGTGACGCCACGCCGTTCGTTCGCCGGAGCCACGAAACTGGTTGGTCGTTCTGTTTCCTCCGTCATCGTCCAGTCCTCTGTTCGAAACCGCTCCTCCACGATTCAGAACTTTGTCGTCTGTTCGTTTTCCGTCCATCATTGCCGAAGCGACGCCTGCGCCCTTCGCCGTTCATCCCTCCTCTTTCAACACCAACGTGACCAAGTCCCTTCTCCGTCATCGAGGTACCCACTGCACATTGTGTTAGGCATTGCTTTGATACGGGTAATTGGGTATGTACGTATGGTAGCTTTGAATATGAATTTCAATTGAATTTAAGATGTCTCTAAACCCTCCCATCTTTGATATGACAGCTTTGAACTTTGAAAGGATCAAGTTCACTGAACTGTGACCCAATTTTTGAAGTTTGCTTCGAGTTGCATCTAGTCTCAGTTAGTCAGTTCTCCCTTCTCAGTACAGGTATGTGTTAACCGTTATGTCCCTGCCTCTAGTTTTTATCTGCATTTAGCTTATATATGTTAGAATCTGCCTATGAAACCAGTTAGCTGTGTTAGCTGTTATTGCTTATCTGCCATTTAATATATGGTTTTTCTCTGTATTTAACTGGTATGGTTCTAAATAATTTTGTTTAGTTTATCATAATTGTAATGCAGATTGACATTTCATATTGCTTAATGCATATCAGTTATTAGTTTATCCTAAATTATATAATGTATACTCTACCCCTTTGTGTATGGTCCTAATGAAGGAATAGTTAGTACCTAGTATGACAGTAAGTAGCTAGGCATTTTGTTAAGTACCCATTATTATGATAAAATGATATACATGGATTCCAGAATCTGTAATATGCTATAGATGTTGCTAGCTGCAACTTCATTTTGTAATTTGTGTGCAGAGAATTGGTCTTCTTGTTCGAGTGGCTTCTGTGACAACTGAATCAGTTTACAAATTTCTACAACATCAATTGGCTCCCTTGGAGCCAATGACTGGGGTGCCACCTTACAGATAAAATAAAGTGTTATCTGAAAGAATCATAATTGTTTTAATTGCAGACCTACATGTATATTTGTACCAATCATTATGTTGTGCTTTGCATGAAAAGTGAGGCAACCACTTGGAGGATGTGAAAAATCATCTATGGTGGTCCTGGCTGGCATATTAAGGACACACTGGTAGAATTTTAATCTCATGCAAAGAAGGATCAAACTTCACTTGCTTTGTTGTCTAACTTGTTGCTCGGAAACTTGCAATTCCTAGTCATCTTTTTCTTCTTGGATCTTGGGCATATGCTATTTTCACCGGGCAAAAAACTCAGTTAAATGTAGGAGTGGCCTTGACCTGAATTGATAGCACCATCTTTACTGAATATGAATTCTGCTGCTATTTTGTGTGATCAAAATGCTATAGCTAGGAGGAAAGTGTACGGAGGGACCAAAAACTAGAGGGATGCTTGCATTTGCAAATAGAAGCTTTTTATTTCTAATAGCCAATAGCATATATTCTATTTCTATATATGCTCTGTTACCTTTCAATCGCAGAGCACTGCCTAGTGGGAGTTATGGAATTAGCAACCACTAGTTTTAACATAATGAAGTTTATCATCTGTGAGTTTAAGTTTCACATAAGGGTCTGATGCTCCCATTAAATCTTATTACATCTATTTTATTTTTTTGTTAATTATAACAGTTTTAGTTTTTTTGTTAAATTACTTTACTGGTTCATTGTGTGAGCCATGTGTTGTATATATATCAGGTTGATGAATAATAGACTTCACTTTCTTCTTCTCATACTACATTTCTAATATGGTACCAGAGGAGTTTAAAAAGAATTGAATAGTAGTACATGACATGTACCATGTGAGAGCCATTAAATTAAATTGGGAAATACCCAAACCTCTACCCCAAAACAGAGAAGTTTTGATATTGAAGCAATGATTTAATTTAATCAAATTAAATGACCAAACATTATAGAGAAGTTGAAGATAGAGTGACAATTGGAATTTTCAACGAAGAGGAATTTTAATTTATGTGATATTGTTTGTAAGTTATAGAGAAGGATGGATGAAGGCTTGCTTTGACTTTTAGGGTTGCGTTCATAGTAATTGACTAATTGTGGCCTCAGAAGGTTACTGTTTAAAGATGGTGACATTTTGTGCTATTAACTGTGTTTGTGTGTTCTCTGTGATGTTCTGGACCTTATGGCATGTAACTGAAAGGTGAAAGCATATTTTGATATTATCTGATCAGAACTAACTTTTGAGTATTTGTTGGAAATGGAATCATGATCTCTAATTGACCTCATTTTGTTTTTTAACTTCTTATTATCTGATCAGAACTAACTTTTGAGTATTTGTTGGAAATGGAATCATGATCTCTAATTGACCTCATTTTGTTTTTTAACTTGTTATTTTCTTTGTAATACTATTGAGTCTGTGTATGCAAGTATTTTTTGTCTTTATGTATTCATGCATTCATACATGGATGCATGCATTCTTTTGAGTCCAAATTGAGGAATTTCATCAGAACAGCTACTTTGTTTTTTTTAAGCAAATTTGGACAATATACGGCTGTTTTCTATTTGCATTGGTTCTTGTCACTGGTAGTTCTCCCATGTATACAATATACGGCTGTTTTTAATATGATAAAAAAATTCATATAATTAAGAAATAAGAAGCATGATTTATACTGATAGTTTGTCCTTTCATATGTATTACAACGGGACTAGGCGTAGATTAATAATTTCCACATTATATGTTAAACTCAAATTTACATTTCTTTAATAATTTGGATAGCTTAATCTAGGTTCAACCAATCACAACAGCGGAGAGAGAGAGAGAGAAACAAAGAGAGAGGAGAGAGAAAGAGAGGAGAGAGAAACAGAGAGGAGAGAGAAACAGAGAGACAGGAGAGTGAAAGAGAATAAATTTAATGCTGATCTAATAGTTATTTCTTGCTGTTCTCTTCTAGTTGCTGAATCATGTTGATGTTGAACAAGAACAGGAAACTAGGGTAACATCCCAAAATTTAGTCAGAATTATCAATGTCAATATTAAAAAAGAAGCTGATGTATCTTATATAGATAACATGCCTTATATAGGAAACTATGGCAACTCTAAATCTATTTAGAGTCTAGGACTAAGATATGAAACCTAAGACCCAATTAAATCCAATATAAAATAGGAAGTATATTCATAATTGGACCCAGGATAATATGTCCCACGACTGCTAAACCTTAAATCACTAAATCTTTGATTACAAACTTTAATTCCCTGTTTATGAGTACATTATTAGTTGATATATGACAATAATAAATACCTTCCCATTATACTGCAGTACATGAATTCTGTGTTTAATCACTATCTTTTAAATCTGTGGAAACAGGGATGTCTTTAACCTGTGGTCTTAGTTCATCATTTCTAATTCCTTTTATAACTTGTGAATAGCTGTCATCCTAAAGAATACAAATTTATGAAACATTTAAGGAATTTTCTCTTAATGATTATAAGTCCTCTTAAATTAATGTACTAGATTTTTCAAAATTGTACTTGAAAATAATCCCCTTTGATAATTATTTGAGATGCTATCCAACCTAACTGTTTTCTTCAGTTCCATTTATTTTGCCAAGTAACTTCGAATGAATTCCGGTGAAGAAGAAAATCAAGGAATTCAATTGGAGTCAGTAATAGCAAAGTGAAGCATCAATATTCATGTGTTTATTTTTTTCCCCTTGTGTTACTGAATGGTAATTTGTCAAGATCTTTAACAGTTCAACCCTAGTACAATTTCAATGTTACATAGAACCAAAAATGGAACCAAAGCAAAACTATTATGTATCTATATTCTATAAGCAAGATTATACTGAATGTTACTGTATTTAAAATCGTTCCAACATTGGAATTTGGTAGATGATGCGTTTATCCATTATACAACTGTTCTGAATATAGATTTTTCACCCGTTACAACTAGTTGCTTGTGCAAAGTCTTTAAAATGACTCTCAAGTCTCTTATAGTCTCATTATTGAATTATGGTTCTAAATCACAGTTTTAAAAGAGAATTTCTTGTGCTCAAACGAAATGTTGATTTTATTATTATTTAAATTATTAATTTGGGCATATTATGGGATCTCTTTCGTTTATCAGTTTATGAATTTGTTAGAGTGAAGTGATAATTTTTTTTCCTTATACAGCAGAACCTTTCATTGATTGTAAGGACCTTGATCTTCAACAACCTGCCAATTAACTGTAAGTCTATCCCTACACTTCTATTTTGTGGTGTTAAAAGTTTCTAGTTCAGTTCTTTCTCAGTACCCATTAGATCTGAATCTAACATGGCCCTATTCAATTTAGTTTGAGGATCTCGGATCATTTTGGATTAAAAATCTTAGGAGCAAAGAACACATCAACGACAGCATGCTATTGAAGCTCTAATTCAAATTCTATCACAGACCCTTTTCGTCTCTATCATCAAAGTTTCGTTCTTTTGGCCCAGGATTGAAATTTTCAGTGTAAAAATTTCATTTTGGCTGATAATATATGTAAATAGTAGATACGCATATATGCCCTATTTTGGTGTTTGTTTTAGGTGTACCAATGGAGGGCAAAAATTTGGATTCTAATAATCAGGTGAAGGTTATAGAAAACTTATCTACAAGGGTTTCTAGTATCTCCCTTGGCGACCAGACATTCAATTCCAATTCTCATCCGGTAAATTTTCTCCTCCTTCCCTTACTAAATATGCAGTTTTTTATTTTTTTTTCTGATTTGCAAATTGGAATTTTTGCACTCTTTCGATTGGGTTTTTTTTGTGGATGTTTATCTTTATTAGCTTTTGATTTTTCCTTTTTAAGACTGGGTGTTTGGTGCTCTACGTCTATGGTTTATATGGTTGATTTGTTTTGCTTGGATATCATTGACAGGATGATGAGGTGGGTAATAGTAGGAAGAATCATCATGTTAATAAAGAGTATTGTGATTCTTTTTCCTATGCTAGCATTGAAGGGAATAGTATGAATTCATCCAAATCATATCCTGAATTACCTGAAAAACCAATGGAAAAGAATAAGGAGGACATGGAGTCTTCAGCTGATCTTCAGAAGCCGGGAAAATACTTTTATTATGATGCTCCGCTGTATGAAGATACTGGAGTTTGGATACCAGTTTCAGTTCCACCTATGTTGGAAGATGATCACAAAGAGTGGGCCAAAGGTTTTCACTCAAATGGCGGCTATTTTCCTGATGATGACATGGGATGGAATCAATATGTTGGAGAAGAGAGGGAATTGACTATGTGGGACGTGCTAGCAGAAATGTTACTTGTAGCTAGGGGAAAAGTGACTTCTTTGGCATCAGGAGATATTCATACATGTACATTTTCATGGATTTCCAGTCATGTACTTGAACAAGCTTGGAGAGAGATGGCACAAACTCTTACAGAGGCCAACCTTGCTAATGTGAAGGAACTACTGGAAGCAGAGCCTCCAAAATGGTTGGCAGATAGTGCTGCTGCTTCTTGTATGCTTTGTGGTGTGAGGTTTCATCCCATCATGTGCTCTCGACATCACTGCCGGTTTTGTGGCGGAATATTTTGTGGTGAATGCTCCAAAGGACGGAACTTGTTGCCGTTGAAGTTCCGAGTTTCTGACCCCCAAAGAGTCTGTGATGTTTGTTGTGTCCGACTTGAGTCTGTACAGCCTTATTTGATGGATCATGTAAGTAATGCTGCTCAGTTGCCAACCCAAGACCTGACAGATCTCAGCACTTTAAGATCATGGGTTAATTTTCCATGGGGGCAGTCCATGGAGTATGAAATTTACAAGGCAGCTAACACTATCAAGGCTTATAATAATAAGGTATGTGTTCAAATTTATTATTTTTTCATGCCTAATTTCCCTTCTGAAGCAGAAACCATCCATGCCTCATGCTAATTATTATGGAGTTCACATTTATACTGAACGTTCTCCAATGCTGACCTGAACTAGAAAATCAATTAAAATTAATCCTGTTACTTTATTGAGAATTCTTAGTTTTGTGGAAAGTGTGGTGGTGGTGGTGTGCTAAAAATCACACTGAGCAAGTCGGTTTTTTATTAGAGAACTGACTGGTGCTGAATAGTTAATCCAGTATAACATGGGCCTTGACCATTCAAGTGCATCCCCCCACCCCCACTTGCAAATTGTGTCATAGCATGTTTTCATAATTTCACAGATGTTAGGCTGGTGAACTCTTTGTATGACTTGATTTTGACATTATTTTGTAATAGTTAAGATTAGGAGTTTAAGTTCTTGATGGTATTATGTCAGCATGCCATGGTTGTGGAAGTCTACACTCTGTATTTTATTTGCAAAAATGAGTTTTACTTCATGAAGATTTTCAACTTTTGCAGATAGGTCTTTTAAAGCCTGAGAAGTCAATTCCAGATGTCATTCTAAGGCAAGCAAAAGGCCTTGCAATTATCACTGTGGTCAAAGTAGGAGTGATGGTTACTTATAATATTGGAACAGGACTTGTGGTTGCACGTAGGGAAGATGGTTCATGGTCTCCACCATCTGCCATTTCCACATTTGGTGTGGGGTGGGGTGCTCAGGTGAAGTAGCTAATCTATAACAATACAGCAGTGACCAAAATGTCTAATTAATAATGACTTTGCTTGTGACTGTGGATAAAAGCCAAGACTCTTTCACTATATGCTGCACATACTGTCTCCAGTCAACTCTAAACCAAAGATCCATTTTGTTGGACACTAGCAAAAACAAATCTCATAGTAACTGCCAAGTCTTGATGAAACTTGTAGAAATATTTTTGACATGACATATTACATAATAGCTAATGGTTTGTTTGGTTTAAGAAAAAGTTTTCTGTTTTTCATTTCCTATTGTCACTAATAATGACAAAAGTGTCATTGTTTTTACTTTGTTTCTTGCTTTTAAAGATTTATACAGGAAACAATGAAAACAATAAAACATAAAGTTGTTTTTTATTGTTTCCTGTATAAATCCTTGAAAACAAGAAATAATGTGAAAACAAGGTGACACTTTTGTAATTATTAGTGAAAATAGGAAATGAAAATAGAAGCATTTTCACAACCCCAACAGGCCCTAAGTTTTTATACATATCTTCATTTTATTTATATTATTCTATTTACTCCTCAACTGTACCAAACACTGATTCCAATTTCCAACTTCGTACCCCACATATATACAGCCATTTTCCAGGTTTTACAAATACTGATTTATTTCAATATCTTCTGAAGTGTTAACTTATTTTTTCCACCATAGGTTGGAGGAGAGTTAACAGACTTCATTATTGTTCTGAGAACAAATGATGCTGTCAAGACATTTAGTGGTAATGTGCATCTTTCACTTGGAGCTGGTTTGAGTGCTGCAGTTGGCATAGTTGGAAGGGCAGTTGAAGCTGATGTTCGAGCTGGTGATGGTGGCTATGCTGCTTGTTATACATACAGCTGCAGTAAAGGTATGTTGTTTGATATTAGTGATCATCTAGTGTACTGAAACCCTTCTTGTTTTTGGCCCAGTATGCAACTTGACATTTTCTTTGTCTGTTCAACAGAAATATTTTATAGTCTGGTTGTGCAATGTACTCACCACTCTCCACTAATCAGAATCAGATCATATGATTGCTTTGTTTTTATGAACCAATTAATATATATTTGAACTGGAGTGCCTGTAAACTATTTCAATAAAGTTCATGAAATTTTTTATTAATGGAAGAAGCTATCATCTTGTGTATAGTGTTTGATATCAACTTTGACTGCCTAATGGCTAATTGTGTTTGATCACAATATTACTTGCAGGTGCATTTGTTGGATGTTCACTTGAAGGGAGTATTGTCACCACTCGTACACAAGAAAATTGTCGTTTTTATGGCAGTCAGTCTATAACTGCAACAGATATACTTCTTGGCTCGCTGCCTAGGCCACCTGCTGCGGCCATTCTCTACCGTGCTCTTGCAGATTTGTATCTCAAGCTTGATGGTTAATCAATTGCAATTGCAATTGCATGCTTCAACATCGCATTTCATCCCTCTCTTTTTGGACATATTGGCATTCAAGTAAGGATAAAGAACTATTCCACCTCCCATAATTTGTACAGCTGCTAGGTGAAGTCCCACTCAGATTGTAAAGGTTCCTCGTGTCATTATTTGTCATGTAAATAAATACATGTAAACGCATGCAAATCAAGATGGAGGATTGGTGACCAGCTTTAAGGTTAATTTTATTTGGCTACTCGCTGGACTAGAATTATCATATCATTATTTGATGATTGTATGAGGCTCAAATGTGCAACTATATTAAATTATTAATGGCCATGAAAAGAAAGTTCATCAAATATATTTTATATCTTAAATTTATATTAACGAAGTTGTTATATTTAATTATTTAGGCAAGTTAAGTTTATGAAAATTAGATAAATAAAATGTTAATAATTAATTTCATTTTTGTCCCTCTATTTTTTAGTTTTTATCTTCATAAACTCTTTTTTTTTTAAAATAGTCCTTACTATTAAAATAGCTTAACATCTTACTGATTTATCAGTTAAAAGTAAATCTTTTTTAGTGGATGTTTTACCATAAATCACAAGAAATGCTTACCATGTAAGAAAAAAAGTATGCTCTTTTTTATTGTCACATCCATTTCCGATGGTATAAAAAGAAAAGTGTTATAGCCAAATGCATACAACCAGAAAAAATTATGGCTGAAGAAAAGGGATAAAAAAGGAAAAAAAATCAAAACTTGTCCCATAATTTATTTCTCTCTCTCTCCTTTTGATCAAATTGAGGAAGAAGCGAGGAATGATTTTCTTAAGTCTCCTAAGGAGGTTCCTCACACATCCTTTGACGGCAACATATAAAGGGAATTGCATCATTGCAAATATGCTGACAGGGAAAAATGTAGTAGTATATGTCACGCTTGAAGATGAAGTCCATTTGTTCTTCTCTAACTTGATGTTGATCAGAACTGTTGCATTAAATGATAACATTGTTGTGGCCATTGAGAAGAACAACAATACAAAACCTGCCATTAGTTTCCTAGGGAGAGACCTCCGAAAATCCCACATCTCACAAGGTGATGTGAGGATTGAGAGAGACATAACCACTGAAGCCAATGAACTTGCAAGGGCCACAACATCCATCACTGTGAACACTAAGGGTGAGTTTGTTTCATGGTATGTAAAAACATTCCCGGAAAAGTAAGGTTGGGAAAATGATATTCCAATTTTCAATTCAAGTTTTAGAAAAACTTTCCCAGTATTATTGATTTCCGGGAATATATTTTAGCCATGACTTACCCATCTTTTATTCCCATGGTGAGAGATGGGAATCTTATATTCCCATGAGAATGGAAGTTATTTTTCCCACTTCCACTTCATCCTACAATATTTTTTCTATTTTTATTTTTTAAAATTTTTAAAGTAAATGATTTTTAAAAACATTCCCAGGAATATGAAATACATATCAAACATACATATAAGTTTTACTCGGGAATAACATCCCTGGTAATAGGATTCCCGGAGTATCATTCCCAGGAATATGATTTTATACCTTAAAACAAACTCACCCTAAGAATATAGGATGATGAAGAAATCTAGGGATGCCATGGTTATCTGTGCCTCTAGGGACAGTGTAAGCTGCTGCAAATACAACAGTGGCAACTAGGGGTGTTCAAATCCAATCCAATCCAATTGGAACCGCAACAACCGATCCAAAAAACCGCAAATCGCAAAAAATCGAAATTTTTAATTGGATTGGATTGGATTTCGGATCTACCTATGAGAACCAATCCAAAGTTTTCTGAACATTTTGATATATTATCATTATTGATATTATTTTTCCGTGATGATGTAAAAAAATTATTATTGTGCAACTATATTTAACGAATAACATTCAATAATGGGATTGGAAGCCATCAAGTAATTTATATGTTACAGGATAAGATAAGATGATTGCATATTTTTATCATAATTTTGCTTTCATAACTTCATTTTTTAGTTCATTTGAAAAACCGAAATCCAATCCAATCCAAACCGATTAAAATTGGATTGGATTTGGAAAAAAAATCAAAACCGACTGGATGATTAAATGAGGAAACCGAAATTATTGGATTGAATGATTTTTCCCCCAAAACCGATCCAATCCAATCCACGAACACCCCTAGTGGCAACAGGGACAACTACTGCAGAGCATGACTGAGTTGTCTCTTTTATCCATTCACGAGCATCCTTTAGCAGTTGTTCATGCTTTTCCTCAAAAAGTTCCCTTGCAGTTTGGTTGTTCTTGTTGTTGTGAATGATGTAATGATAAGGGAGTCTCTTTTCTATGCGTTATTTATGTATACACAGATAAAAATGAGAATTACGTGAGTGGTACTACTACTAGGCATCAAATGTACAATATATTATATATGTGTATCAATAAGGTAGATTTTATTTTATTTTATTTTTTATTTTTCATATCTATAAGTTGAATAAGGAATCTATACTATTACATTGGAGAAGTAGTGGAGGGTACTATTCATTCACTATTTTTTTTTTATTACATTGGAGAAGTTATATATGGTAATGTTGATTCACCATTTTTTTTTTATTTTGTTTGTTTTCACAATTTGATTTATTATTATTATTATATTAAAATATTTTCTCTCATTATTCGCTCAGACGCTCATATTATTTTGTTGAGGAAGGTTCAAATTACACCGATGTAAGTTACACCAAGTGTTACACTGCTGAATAAATTTTTAACCGATCATTGTATTAAATAATCAACCGTTGGATTGAAAGTTACTATCATAATCATACATATAAAATTTTACATTAATCTGAAATTAGTTGATATGTCATTGAGATGTCTCAAGATTAACGTTATATATACATTTGAAATATATGAAAAATCCAACCATTTGATTATCAAGTTATTTGTGTCATAATTTTACGAAATTTGGCACATATAATCATGATGATAAACAAATATAATTCAATGGTTGCATTACTAAAAAATATATTCGATTTATAGTTATTAGCGGTGTAATACTTAGTGTAATATACACTAGTGTAATTTGAATCCTCCTCTATTTTGTTTCATTATAAAAGTGATATTTTATAAACCATGAGTATTCTTCATGTGAAGCTTTTTTTTTTCGTTTTGTTTTGTTTGTTTTCATAATTTGATTTATTATTATTGTTATATTAAAATATTTTGTCTCATTATTCATTCATATTATTTTGTTTCATTATAAAAGTGATATTTTATAAATCATGAGTATCCTTCCCATGAAGCAATTTTGATCCTACATTTTTTTCTTTTTTTTTTCATACTTTAATTTTATTTTTATTATCATATTAAAATAATTTCTCTTATTATTTATTTCTGTTTATCTGTTTCATTATATAAAAACTCACATTCATTCACCATTTTTTTGTTTTCTTTTTTTGTTTTTATTTTGTTTGTTTTCACAATTTGATTTATTATTATATTAAAATATTTTCCCTCATTATTCGTTCATATTATTTTTTTTCATTATAAAAGTGATATTTTATAAACCATGAGTATCCTTCACGTGAAGTTTTTTTTTCTTTTTGTTTTGTTTGTTTTCACAATTTGATTTATTATTATTGTTATATTAAAATATTTTGTCTCATTATTCGTTCATATTATTTTATTTCATTATAAAAGTGATATTTTATAAACCATGTGTATCCTTCCCGTGAAGCAGTTTTGATCCTACACTTTTTTCTTTTATACTTTAATTTTATTTTTATTATCATATTAAAATAATTTCTCTTATTATTTATTCATGTTTATATATTTCATTATATAAAAACTCACATTAAGGAATACAATAAATGTGTTGATTTACATTATTTTTAACATGATATTTCAATATATCATTTATCTTTCTATTTTATTCATTAATATTTTCATTTATTATCTCACTCATCTATTCTATTTATCTATTTAATCTATATTAAGGTTCCTATTTATCTCACTTTTACGCTGTGTTTGGTAGGGTAGAGAGAAATAGGAAAGAGAGAAATGGGGTGAAAAAAAATAGGTGAGAAATAGAGAAGAAATTGAGTTGTTTGGTAGGAAAGGAATAAAAATGAAATAGAGTGGAGAGAAATCGTATTTTTATTTGGTAGAAGAGAAATAAAAAGGAGAGAAATTGGATTATAATATATATAGACCAAAATACCCCTAAATATAATTTGAATTAAATTTATTAAAAATTAATATATTTAAATTTATAAAAAAATATTCTTCTAATTTTAAAACAATAAATGTTTATAAAAATAAAAAATAAAATATAAAATCATATTATTTTTTAAATGTATTAGTTAATTATAAAAATTATATTAGTGCGACGCACGACGAATATCCAGAACTAATATTGTAAATAAGCATGCTCATTGGGGTCATACAAATGAGCATGCTCATCGCGCTTATTGGGGACATACAAATGAGCATGCTCATTTTGTTTGCTCTCTCTCTACAATTTCTTCGGAGGCAGCAGTTATCTTTGCTATTTCTCCGTAAATTTGCGGAGAAATTTTTAGCCTCAGGAATCAGCTCTGAATATTTCTCTCTTCCCAAATTTCTACCTTACCAAACTACAAACCTATTTCTCTTCAAACCTATTTCGTTGTTGGTAATGAGTTTATGAATTACATGTACCCTTTACGAGATAATCTTATTAACATGTACCGGTTATATGTATTCTTTTTTCATGTTTTCAATTTTTTTCTCTTTTTATAAAGTTGTTTTTTTATAAACCACATTTATCTTTCACGGGAGACAGTCTTGCTCCTATTGTTTTCTTTTTCTTTTTCTTTCCCTTTTGTTTTTGTTTCTTTTCACAATTTCATTTTTTATTATTATATTAAAACATTTTCTCTCATTATTCGTTTATATTATTTTGTTTCATTATAAAAGTGATATTTTATAAACCATGAATATCCTTCATGTGAAACAGTTTTGATCCTACATTTTTTTTGTTTTTCATACTTTAATTCTCTTTTTATTATTATATTAAAATAATTTCTCCCATTATTTATTCCTGTTTATCTATTTCATTATATAAAAACTCACATTATGGAATACAATAAATGTGTTGATTTACATTACTTTAATATGATATTTCAATATATCATTTATCTTTCTATTTTATTCATTAATGTTTTCATTTATTATCTCACTCATCTATTCTATTTATCTATTTAATCTATATTAAAATTCCTATTTATCTCATTTTTAATTTTTAATTTTTAATTTTTTGTTATTATATTAATATATTTTCTCTCATTATTTGATACCATTAATATGTTTCATTACAAATGTGATTTTTTTATAAATCACGGGTATCGTTCTCCGGAGACATTCCTGCTTATACTATTTTCTTTTTTTTTCCCCTTTTTTATCACACTTTATTTTTTTTGTTATTATATTAAAATAGTTTCTCTCTTTATTCATTCATATTTATTCTCATTTCAGTAAAATAATTTTTTATAAACCACATAAGTTAGTTCAACTCCTGTCTGTTTTTTCTTTTTCTTTTTTAATCATATTTAATTTTTATTTTTTATGATTATTATATTGAAACAAGTTTTAAATACATAAATACATTACATATTGCAATAAAAAATATATATAAAAAAATAGGAATTTAAGTAAACACAAATGAGAGGACAACACTAAATTTTTTGAAATGAATACAATATTAATTGAAATCACCTAAATACATACTCTCTCATTTTCTTTTTATAAGGCACCTTTTAGAATTTTTTGTGTTCCTTTTTTATAAGTCACTTTACAATTTGAAGAAAACATTTTATTATAATTTTCTTTATTTGTCCTTATTAACTTTAATGTCTTTCCAATTATCAAGTGGTAGTGGAGTTAGTTAAATAATACTACCTCTGGTCCTATATATAGGAAACAAAAATGAAATTTTTTTTTGTCCTATATATAAGAAACATAGTACTAATTTTAGTTGCATTAATTGCTAAATACCTTATATGCCCTTAATTTATTGTGAGTAATTAAAGAGCTACCCACTCATTTACTCATTTAATACTAAGGGTATTTCTGAGAAAAAATTAAATTCATGGCAAAATTAATTATCACTGACAGATTCCAATGCATTTCCTTGGTATTGATGATTTTAGTCAAATGTTTCTTATATATAGGACCGGGGGGTAGTATTAAATAAGGGCAAAACTAGAAAGTTAAACTATTTTTTAAAACTCAAATAAAATAATTAACTAGGTTTAATTACTTTTATTGGTCTTTGTGATTCAATATAACGTGCCTTATAAAAAGAAACAAAAGAAATATATTATATTTGTTTATATTTAAATTTATATATAAACTAGATTTTCATTTTTTCCCCAAAAAATAAGAAATGCGGAACACAATTGGGGACACCTCGAATGAATTTAATTTTATTTATTCATCTCACTCCATTAAAGTTTTAACGAAGAAAATTTTCATTTTTTTTATTTTGTTGTGAGTATTAATAAAAGTCAAAGCTAGACATTGTCACACGTTGGTGTTTATTTACCAAAAACTATTTTCTCTCATGGTCAATTATATATCTTTATCTTTATATATATAAAAGTAAAGTAGTGAAATCATCCTTTTAAATCTAAAAGGAGGATAAAATGGTAAATTCCGTTCAATAAAACTTCTAAAAATAGTAAGTCACTTTTACATATTAAATTGTTAGCATCATTAATCATTATTAATTAATTATAGTAATTATGTTAATTAAAAAATCACTTTAATTGATTACTAACTTATAAAACTAATAATAATAGTAATAATAATAATAATAAAGATAAAGATAAAGATATATCCTCTAATTTACCTCAAAAGCCTATAACTTTTGTTAATATTTATTTTACTTAATTAAATAATTTAATTTATTTGATAAAATATAAATATTAATACCTAAATATAATTAAAAATTTTGTTTTAAAAATAAATATTTTAAAGACCTTATTAAAAAAATTATTTTAGTATATTTTATGAAATATATAAAAAAATAAAAATAAATATAATATGAAATTTAAAATATGCTAAAGTACTTGACAAAAAAAACTTTATCAGTACAGCGGTAGTAAGTGTAGTAATTATTTAGTTATAGTTATTATATCAATATTAAAGTTTTTTTTACTTTTTAAACATTAAATTTATCTAGAATAAAAAAAAGAAGCCTATAAATTTTGTTATATTATAATCAAATGACCAAAATCCTTTATTTGTTTTGAACTTATCAAGTTCCATATTTTTTCCATTCTGAAATAAAAAGACATATCCTCTAATTTACCTGAAAAGCCTACAACTTTTATTAATATTTATCTCATTAAAATAAATATTTTAATTTGTTTGAGAAATTAAAAAAAATTAATACCTAAAAATAAATAAATATTATTTCTTAAAAAATTAAATAAATATTCAAAAGCATTTTTTATGAAATAAATAAAAAGTTTAAAAATATAATATGAATTTAAAAGCACTTGAAAAAACACATTGTAATTATATTAATTGATTTATAGTTATTATGTCAATATTAAACCATTTCTTATATTTTCAATATTAAATATATTCATGAAAAAAAGAGGCCACATGTTTTAAAATATAATATGAAATTACAGATATTAATACACAAAAATAAATAAATATTTTAAATTATTTATTAAAAAAGTATTCTAACATATTATGAAATATATAAGAAAAATAAAAATACAATATGCAATTTAACATTCTTAGGCATTTCATAGAAACACTTTACAATTATGGTAATAGTAATTAAAGTAATTTATTAGTTATAGTTATTATATCAATATTAAAGCCATTTTAATATTTTAAATATTAAATATATCGAGGAAAAAAAATCTACAACTTTTACTTATCTTTATTTTAAGAAATAAATAAATATTTATTTAAAAATGACATTTTAGCATATTTTATGAAATGTATAATAAGAATGAAAATGTAATATCAAATTTCACAAATGCTAAAGCGTTAAATAAAAATTACTTTACAATTATGATAACAGTAAATAGAGAGATTTTATATGGGTGGAGAAGAAATGTAAAGAAAAATGTCTTAAAATAATTGCGATAAAATGCATAAATAAAAAAGTGGGGGCGATGATAAAAATAATAAGAAATTATTAAATTAAGCATTTTTAACAAATTAAAATGAAGAATGTTAGTCATATGTGAATTTTTTTTATGTAAAATGCTTTTAGTTAAATATGGGAAGTGGCGTCGGGATAAAAAAAATGACATTAAATAGAATAAGACTTAAAAAAAAATTTAAATAAGAGTTCCATGATAGGAGAGTTGGTGGAGGGAATGATTGGAAATGAGAGAAGAAAAGATAGGTTCTACGATTATAAATGTTCATAAGAAATTAGTTATTTTTTAAAATCTAAAATGTAATATATATATAGACACACACAAACACAAATCTTCTAAAAATATGATGTTAATAAATATTTAATTATAAAATTAATTGTCAACATTTTATTTTCAAAATATAACTTCTTTGTGAATATTTTGATTCAAATTAATAGTACTACATGTGTTGCATATGCACAATTCGACAGGCTTGATGATGTTTATACTTTTGAAGTTCTTAGTATAATAAGTTATTCAAAACTTCCAAACCATAACATTAAAATAAAAGCAGTATTCCTATCATATTATTGAGAAATATAAATCTGTCTTTATGATTGTGCAAAATGACGCATAACTTATAATCACTGAGATGAACACGTATTTTTTCAAATGATGAGTTATATCTTGAAACAATGTTAGAGAAAAAATTTTAATTTCATGATTTTCATTAATTTCATCTAATAAAAGTTTTTTTTTTAAATTTCAACGTATAATAAATAAAAGACTTAGATATATAAATTGTATTATATTTAACTTTAATTTTATATTATGTTTGACATTGTATTAAATAATAATTTACTTTTTCATGTTTTAATATACACTTTATTTATCAATATTATTTTATTAATTTAATATATCACGTCATACTATACTAGTATGTTATTATATCTAGGGTGAAGTCCCGACAAGGACTTGAGATTTTTATATGTGATTATATTTTTAAACGTTATAATTTGACGAAAAATATAGTGTATAAAAGGATATTTCAAAAAATATAAATGATATGATATGATATATTTTACATTTATAATTATTAATGTTTGAAATTTGTTGTTTTAAATAAATTTTTTGTGTTAACTTTTTTTAATTCTTTCTATATAAACAAGTATAAATTTTAATATAAAAAAAAAATCACCAATCATTATCATTTCCTAAAATTTATATATTTATATATTAATTTAATTAAATATATTATAGTATTCAGTATAAATAATCTATTTAAATAATAATTTCCATTGCAGGTCGGACACTAGTTAGATTAATAGGACGTTATATGTAAATGTCATTTCTCATTTTGACATAATGAAAAGGATACTTGGAACAAATGCAACTCCTCTTGCAATTGCAGATAGTGAAGGACAATGTTACTTTCCTTGTCAATTTTTCCAGCAAGTCTTCTCACCATTTTCAATTTCTTTAACAATCGGAAAATTTCAATCTGGCGGTGTTTGACAGCCATGTACAATATGTTCTGCTCATCTTCACTGACATGCTCAACGGACTGAGGATGAAAATGAATGATTTCTTCAACAATCTCTGTAATACCATTGCAAGCAGCCATAAGCAAAGGGGTATAATTAATAGGTTTGCTTGTAACCTCTTGTCCCTTTTGTTCCTCTTGGTTCTCTCGTTGCTTTTCTTTGGGTTTATTGGATACACGAGGTGATCTCCCCATGGAAACTGTTCTATCCCTTGCTATAGGACTATGTTGCCATGAATTGTCTTTTTTTTTTTTTTTTTGCTAACAAGTATACAAGTTCCCGTGCTAAGCTATGCATTTCCTTTTTAGAAGTACGCTGTCCTTAAGGATTCATCGGCCGGTTGCGATGCTCCCCCAGGATACAACAGGTCCATCCCGTGCCATAAGTACGAGGTCACACTGAACTAGCAAGAAGGATTCCGTTAAACCCATTGATAACTCATAGTGTTTTGTGAAGAAGAAAAGAGAGTGGAGGCACGCCTAAGGTTGAGCAAAAAAGGGTTTATATATTAAATAATTAGGGTCAGAAAGTATAAAAATAGGTTTTGACCAAGTCAAAAATGGACTTTGACCAAGTCAATAAATGTTTTCTGAAAAAATAAATAAAACATTTATTTATTAACTCTCTTAGAAAACTTTTGAAATAAATAAATATTATAAAAAAAATCCAACAATCCCCCACATATTTCAAAAGTTTTAAAAATTGAAAAGATCAACTTCCTGGGTTAACGCCATGGGATAAATGTTTCGAATCTGGTGTCTTTTGGACTATGAACCAGACCTAGACTGATAAGTCGTAACATACAAGTGAATCGGTGGAACATGTCCTATGAACCAAGACACTTTAGTGTATGCCAGAGGTCTTACCAATCACATTATACCCCCACAATTCTCGCTGTTTACCGCTGTGTGTTGCGCTGTAAGGCCATGCGCGCGCCTGGTTTTAATGAGTGCTCTAGAGATTTTGCCTTAATCTCATACAAGCGGCCTCACTTGACACTCATAGAGGTGATTTCATCAAGTGTATGCTGCACTTCATACACCACTCATAAGGGATATGAGAATCATTAAAAGCCTTTTGGGCTTATCCTCTCCAATATGCAGTCTAGCACCTCATACACCATAGGAAGGGACAAGTAAATAGTGCTAGCAGGACTAACAGATGACTTGTTTTTACCCATATGAACCTTCTTCATGGGGTCTCCAATCACAAAGGTTGGGTTACCATCACTGTTAGTATCAAATTGGCTTTTAGTCCCATTCCCCTCGATGTTTTAGTCAAATTTATTTTGACCACACATTGATTAGGGATATAACCCCATCATTTAGTAGCTACTTTAATAAATAAAAGGTATACGTATACGTCTCAATATTCAATTATAAATTGAATTTACTCTGGCTATTTCAATATAGCAATCACAATATATAGATATGGAAGGCTCATCTTCCTTCCATAAAGAAATATATGCTAAGATATTTCTTAGCCAAACCATTTTCACATCTTACCAAGTTAAAAATAGACTTGGTCACCATCATAGATGAGATTATACAGGTCTACTTGGATTACCAAGCGACAACTCCTCCATTGAGGGTAAACATAAATTCATTTGTGAATTTATTCTCATCTAAATCAAATCAGAATATCATCACTATATCATTACTATATAGTGGCAAACTCATTATATACAATACCATAATTCATGGTACCTCTCAAATCACTCTTGAATACAGACATAGCAAACAATTTTATTTTCTCATAAATCAATGAAATAAAATACATTCCCAATAATTTGTGCTTACTCAAATTGGAAAATATAATATCTCTAGTTAATATCATAAGGGATACTCAATAGATTACTTCAAAGTAATCAAAACTTCCTAAGAAGTTCCTTAAGTGATAAAATATTATCACACTTCCTTATGAAATTAACTCCCCAAATTGCAGCTTGTCTAACTCATCCTTTTAATATATATAACTCTCAATAATGTTCACAACAGTACTCCTTTAAATGTACAAGCAAATATAATATTTCATCATAAATGAAACATCCCGAGTCACTGTACTCATACATCCATAAAAGAATTCTCAAAATAAACTCAAAGCAATGGGAATAGAAATTCCATATTGCAAAATATTAAGTAGGAGCATTGCGAACTAAAATATAATATCATATTATATTGAATTGAGAAGATAAGAAACAACCAAATTTATTAACAAAGAGTTTGTCATGTCCCGCAAAAATATATATATGTAACATACTATTTTGACAAAATTTGTTCATAGCAAAATCTCAATTTCATCATGCAATGAACATCACCATCATTTCATGAAAGCTATCACTTCCAAACTCAAGGGTACTAGCCCGTTATAAGTTTTAAATTATCAATTCTGCATATATCAAAAAATAATTCACAAGATAACACCATAAGCATAAGATAAAGTAATATAGAACTTTGAAATCTATCTATATGCTTAATAAGCATTACAACACCTATAATTTATTCATGCGAATTTATATTTCTTGTTCTATATCCCAATGCAATGTATACTTGACACTCAACCTCAAATTATGTCACATATAAAAATAACCCCCACATTTAATGCTCAAAATCTCATAATTTCACCAATAACCTTTATAAAAGTTAAAATTGAAATTGATTAAAGAATATATTCTATGTCTCATAAAAATCAATACACAATATCATATAATCAAAAGCTATAATAAACCATAATGTCTCTCAGAGCACCAATTCCAATTTTTTTTTTTTTTTTTTTTTTATAGTACTTTATGAAATCAAAAAACATGTAGCACCATAAAACACTAATAGCATACTTTCATACAAAAGTTTCTTATTAAACTAACTCTCGTGAGCACCATTCATGACCCTCTCGTCTTCTATTTTCCTTAATATTATTTCTTAATCCATCTTTATGATGTATAATTAATCCCATTATGCTCACTTCCTAAAGTTTACTATTTCAGTCAAATAATATTACAACTCATCAAATGATTAGGTGTTCACATAAAACCAACTAGCCATTCAACTCTATAATATATAGATAGGCATGCTTCTTAGCAAACAAATTTTTTTTATTATTACATAAATGTAAGCCAAATTAGGTGTATGTCCTGGAAATAAACAAAACAACTGATATGAAATATACAAACTGATAGCTTAGAGTGTAATCAACGTTAATTTGGCTCAAGAAATAAACCCCTAAAACTTTGCTCATCTGAAGTAAAATAACATGAAACCAAATTTAGCCCACAATTCATTTATTAATTAATCAAACAAAAATAGATTTCAGGATCATTAAGGGATTATTTGAAAGGTTGGTATCATCACAACAGTAATTAAGATTAAGAAACCTCATTATCCTGAATGCTGATGTTTGGAATGTCATGAGAAAGCAGGATCTGGGAGGGAATCTTAAATCTCTACAATCATGGGTGTTCCATGTATATTTATTTTCATACTGCACTGGCAATCATAAATACCCAGGCAATGATAATAGAGTATCTCACATACTGATGTGAGAATAAACACATACCAAACATCTCTCTAGTCTCTCCCTCTATATACACGTGTCTATCTGCATGCATTTGTTCACTTTATTTTACTTGCACATTCTAAAGATGGTCCTATCACTGCTGACACCTTACAATCCACAAAAGTGACCCAAAAACACAAGACTAATTACATGTTAAACAACCCAAATGAAGTGTGCCAATGAACTTAACCATTAACCAGTATTTGAAATTACTATTGATCTCAACTATATTAATTCATTCTTCCAGAATCGGCCACATAAATTTGTGTGTGATCCAGCAGAGGGAAAAAAAAAAAAAACAACAAAATGAATACCTTATCATAGCCACCCAATCTTGTTACAGCTCTCCATAACCTGTTCAAGCCTGAGAAATACTTTATCTCCCAGTGTAATCACAGCGGCAGAATCATCGAGCATCATGGCAATTTTCAACCTTCCCATGGCACATGCTGCCACTGCTGCACCATCACCACCGTTCCATCCCTGTCCCTTTCTTCCTTTCATTAACTGCACTCCTACACTGAAAAAAAATAGTAAAACAGAGCCGAAAAATAAAACAGAGAAAGAAAGAACAGATCAGAAAAAATAGAGAAAACAAAGGAAGAAGAAAGTTCGGCTGCAGTTTCCCGCTGGGGCACAGTGGCGCCACCACGTGCCACCATTCTCCGCTGCAGCTCCGTCATTTCGTTCGCAGTTGCCCGTTGAGACAGAAGGCCGCAACTGTCTTGCTCCTCCGTCGTTGGGACCACCACGTCCAGCCCCTACAGCTGTGCCAATCGCCGCAAACTATCAACTCTCCGGCGAACAGAATGTCGCACCAGCTCTCCTTTTCGCGCAACCACTGTGCGCCACCGTTTCCTTTTCGCGGCCAAAGACGGCCGCTGTAACCTCGCCGTAGTTCGCGGCTCTGTGTGCCGCTTGTGGTACCATCATCAGGGGCGGCTGTTCCTCCTCCATGGTTGCAGTACCCGCCCCCCTTTCCCCATCTCTCTCTCAATTTTGTTTCCCCTTTGGAACCCTAATCTCTCTCTCTTAGTTTTTTATTATTCTGAAATTGCTGTGTGCGTGAAGAAACAGGACCGTGAGCCCTCGACCCTATTCTCTCTGTCTCTCTGGCTACCTGAGTACAGGAGACCATAACCCCCACAGTTTGGGACTAATTACATAGATCAATTCAAATGGAAAATACATTGAATCCGAACTGAATCCTTAAGATTGTTGATGCCGGATGACCCTGCAACCTGAAAAAATAAGAATTAAACCTGAGGCGCGTGAGAAGTACGCTGTCCTTAAGGATTCATCGGCCGGTTGCGATGCTCCCCCAGGATACAACAGGTCCATCCCGTGCCATAAGTACGAGGTCACACTGAACTAGCAAGAAGGATTCCGTTAAACCCATTGATAACTCATAGTGTTTTGTGAAGAAGAAAAGAGAGTGGAGGCACGCCTAAGGTTGAGCAAAAAAGGGTTTATATATTAAAATAATTAGGGTCAGAAAGTATAAAAATAGGTTTTGACCAAGTCAAAAATGGACTTTGACCAAGTCAATAAATGTTTTCTGAAAAAATAAATAAAACATTTATTTATTAACTCTCTTAGAAAACTTTTGAAATAAATAAATATTATAAAAAAAATCCAACACTTGTACCTTTGGCTAGAGCCTTCACATATTATACCACATCCATGAAAAAGCTGGAATTTTGGTTGAAATTTTTAGATGGTTAGATTAGATGCATGTGTACATAATATCACCTATAAATTAATACTACATGAATAACTCTTTACATTTATAAAAGATCATTTTGTTTTGTTTTCTTTCAGTGTTAGATTTTTCTAGAAGGATAAGTTCAATGGTTTTCCGCCCACACAAAAACAGATATAATCCAACATATGATATTGATAAATAGCAGTTGAAGGGTTTTATTTTAATGTTTAAGAGATATATACAAAATTTTCATGAGTTTGCGACGTGAAATTTTACATGAAAGGACCTCCTCCCTTATTTTATGTATGAAACTTCAATTCAGCTACACAAAGCGAATACATAAAATGTGTGTTTACCTAGTTTTATACTATTTTAACCTATGAACACATACTGAGAGCCTCCTATGATGAGTTTGAGGTGGTTCATGTTTCCTATGAGTTTGATGTGATTCCTTTATGCCCTTTTTGCCGCTTTCCAAATCTCCTCCTTTTCTAGGAGTAAACTAACACTTAGGTGAGAAGATATATGAATTTTTTGAAGGGTCCCATTTGGGTTTGACTCTTAAATACAGAGGGTATTTTTTGCTAGCAATTGCAGAGTTGTCAATTCATTGTCTTCCTTTTCATTAGGGAGTTCACTGTACCGTTTTAATAACCATAAAGTTGTGCCTGCGTTCAAAAATCAACAGCTAGCCAATCTCAATCAATTTCCTTTCCAAAAAGAGAACAGGCCGGAATAAGGAAAAGATAATGGATCGGAGCACTGTTATATATACAAGATTTTCCAAAAAGAACTTTTGCATATATTCACACTGATTTATAATGTATAGATTAAACTGATATATAATAACATTTTCTTTTGTGTGTTATATTCTGCCATTATGTGTGTTTGTGTGTTAAAGGAAAGATATTAATATATAGTAGAATGTTTTTGTTTTATAATATAGAAGTATATTTGACAGAATCCACAGACCACAAGGACCTTGTGTCCTTGTCTTTTTTCACTTCCATTAATGGTTGTGTCTAGGTCACTTCTGGTTTTCACTAAAGTATGAGAAACTATACTATTTATAAAGTTCACCCCTCGATTTAGAAAAGTCAAATGTTAGTGAAATCTATATTAACTCTTCCTTAATAGTAAAAAAAAGCATTAAAAATGTTACAAAAATGCCCTGTCAACTTTTCTCATTAATTAAAAAAATTAAACACATAGATATATTAAGTTTATAACTAAATAAATTAATTATTCAATATTTGTTGGAAAAACAGAGAGATGAATGCTATATGAGTGGATGCAGAAGAATTGCAAGTATGAAGAAGAGGGAAAGAAATTAACCAAAGAATTGGTCAATGACAGCAGTATGAAGAACGGTCATGTTATCCCCAGTTTGGTGAAAATGTTCCGTTGGATCTATCTCTAATTCTTGAAGGAAGTATTTGAGCAAGTGTGTTTTCCCAAGTGCAGCTGCCCTGTACACTGGGGTCTCTCCCAGTTTGTTTCTCATTCTGAGCAAATGGATCAAATTTCTGAGTCTGACCCTTTATCCTCCTTGTTTAGTATGCTCTTTGTCATTTCCACCTCTCCTGTGAATGCCACCTCGTGAAGTGGTGTGTTGCCCATGTCATCCTGCATCCTCAACACATGTTGCATTTCTAAAGGATCCACCATTTCAAGCATTTCCTCATACATTTTGGGACTCCCACAGTGAGCTGCATAGTGCAATGGAGTGCTCTGATGCAAGTCAATTTGCTTAACCAACAGGTATCTGTGTTTCGGTTCACGGAAAAATTCCAGGAACCCTTTCCAATCATATCTCTTCGCCAATACATAAGGCTCTTTCATTTGTTCAATTAACCCTACCTGCCCTTTAATCTCTCTTTCTTAATTTCTTTACTCACTCTCTCTCACTAGCTAGCATCACTGGAGTGATGGAATTATATATATATTCATCGTTACATTACCATAAGTCTAATGTATTATATTAATTGGAAAGGAATCACCGATTGATAACCCAAAAGATATTTTGAACATATGCCTTGCTTAATTAATTAATAAAGTGCATAAGCCACACCACACCAGAATAATTAAAGCTAGAGATTTCCTTTTACTTTGGAACATTATATAGTGCTTGTAATTCTGGTATATATGCCATTGCCCTCTACCTACTAAAATTTCTTCTTCTTCACCTTCACATCTATCTATATGTATAAGAAAGAACTAGTTAACATGCATTATCTCCGTATCTTATAAGACTGTTGAGCGAGCATCCTGATCTTCATGGATGGGAATGGGATTCTACATCCTACACACACTCCACCATGCAATTCATATAACGAGGAATGGATCATATAACACGCTATTCCCATAAGCTTGTATTGATATGTTACAGTAAGTTGGACTGTAGAACTAGGCCCACAGAACAAGGCCTAGTGCCACCTGACCCGGGCCCAAATAACATAATATCTTTCCATCATATTGCAATGATAATGATTACTGATAATTATTTTAGCCCAAACCAAACTGTGACATGGTCCTCCCGATGCAAAGAATCTGAAGCTTCCAGAAGAAAGAAAGATTGATTTATAACGAATTTCACTAACAGTAAAACTGTAGAAGAAGCAAAGTCCACTTAAGCTTCTATTTCCATTCTCCTGAGATTACAACTGGTTTAAAATCATTTATAGCACATTGTGTATGTTTGATGAAGGTCCACAATGTGTTTGCAGAAGAACTGTTCAAAAATACAGAAGCTTTCATGCCTGCAGAAGAAACCTCCCAAAAAATAAGACCAGTCAACATATGACAACTGTAAAGGTGTACTTAGACAGCTGTAGTGTTTTTCCCCTTTTCCAAGCTTTCCCAACGGCTAGTCTTTGTCTTTGCCTATAAAGGAGAGTTTCTCTTTAGAATTAAAGACATAGAACACAACACACAGTCCAGAAGAAGCATTAGACTTCAAAATTACATTATCTACCTTCTGGAAATTTTCTCTCTTAAAAAAATCTCTGATATTTTGCTTCATAAAGTTTAGAAAGAGAGAGTTGACTCAATATCTTTCTGTTGTGCTTAATTTGTAATCATTTTGAGCCTTGTTTACAACAATTCATTACTTCCATCTTCTGTAAACTCTCAAGAAGGCTTAAGAGTATTAGTGCTTCTTGAGAAAGTGTGTGACGGTATTTGTAAGCTGCTACAGACTTGTAGTGAGCATTATTGTGTTTTGTAAAGCTTGCAGATGGTCTCTGCAAAAGAGTTCTTAAGTCTGTAAATTCTGTAGAAGAAGCAGAAACTGTTGTAAGGCCTTGATAGGCTGCAGAAGAAGTCAGAAAGGAGCCTGAAGAGGCTGTAGAAGAATACTAGTGGTAAGGAGTACCCAAGGAAACTGTAATATCAAAGTTGATCAAGGAAAATCCTACTGAAAGCAGGGACTGGACGTAGCCTCAAGTTGGAAGAGGTGAACCAATATAAAAATTGTGTGTTTCAATCTTCTTATCCTTACTCTCTTTACATTTTGATTACAGTATTACTTAAAACATATTTCATGTGCATAAAATTGCTTTAAAAATTACCTAATACTTAAGTAAGTGATACATACAAGAGAGTTCCTATAAAGGAATTATATTTTCAGCATACTATACATATCATAACTCTTCTCTTCTTGAGTTTTATCTTCTAATACTCAGCCAAGTTACACTTGAGCAAAAATAGTATTAGAAGAAGTTGCAGAAATTTTAAAGGATCACAATTCAACCCCCCTTCTTGTGATTGGAATTTCTACTTCACTTGTAACTTTGAATAAGTTAGTGGAAAAATGTCACTGAGGTGGGGACTGGACGTAGCTCTTGGTTGATAAGAGTGAATCAGATGTGTATTTCTCTTCTGATCCTTATCTCTCCTTAGACGTCTTAAAAAGAACTTCTGAGTTTTTCTTCTAAACGTTATAATCAAATCTTAACTTAGTTTTCATTTAAGACAGTAATACAGTTTTTATAAACTGCTTAGAAGCAAAATATTCATATGCTATCAAGCTCAGCTCAGATTAACTTTTACTTCTGACCGAAACTAACACTCTGATGTCCAAGTTCCACATACATGAGAACGCAAGTCAGAAACAAGTTTTAAATTTTTACAGGCTTAGACGCATCTCAATTCAACCCCCCTTCTTGAGACTTTGCCAAGTACAATTTTTACATTAGAAAACTCTTGTATGAAGTTTTGATAAGAAAACACATCTTCATATAAACCCTTTCAAAACTTGTCTGAAATGTCTTCTGAAACAGATTTTCTCAAGTTACATAAAAAATGAAAAGTTTTCCATAAACGCAATTCAACACCCCTTCTTTTATTTACCTGTGTTTCTACAAGAAATTACCATTGGGTTAGGCTCAACTAAAAGATAATTATTCATGAATTATAACCTTTTTCGATTTCCCACAAATATGACTTTTTTCTCTTTATTTTGAACAACAAAACAATAAATCACAAATCATATACTATCATTATATTTTTTTTGGTGCACTTGATATATTGAAATTTAAAGGGGAAATCCATGATCCATGAAACTAATGAATTGCATAACATTCCACTTTCAGTCATTATAATGATACCCCATAGAACATATTGTTTAAAATTGTTAAAAAAATTCTCTTACCTTAATTATAAGAATCTTTTTAGGGTCAGTCTTGATCCTTTTTATAGAAATATTTTCAAATTGTCTCATGCATTAATTATTTTTGATAAAAATACCCCATTAGTAGAAGTAGGTGAGTAATTAATTAATAGAGTGAGTATGACACAATGAAGTAATTAAATAGAAAAAGAAAGATAATGAATCTCAATAAATTTAAGGGTAATTCAGGAAATATGGTATACATTCATGACAAATCTATTGTAACTAACTAAATTAACCCGCTTCATTAATTCGTGTGAATAGTTAAAAGGTTCTTATAATTAGGACCCGAGGGAATATTCAAAAAAATATATTAAATATTGTTTAATAATTAATATAGACTAAACCCCCATTTTGTTCCCTGAAAAAATTTAGAGTCGATCATATTAGTCCCTGAAAGAAGGAAATTGTTTTTTTTTGTCCCTAACAGCCTGTTTGTTATCGAAGAATTTACAAAGAGGGAAAGGGGGAGAGAGATTGTGTTGATTTAATTCCTCCACCAGGCTTGATTTGATAAAGGAGAGGTGCGAAAATAGGTGTGACCCACCTAAATTCCAACCTCACCGTGGGAGGGGAGAAATGAGGGAGAATGAGGGGTAAGTTTATTATTTTACAATATTACCCCTACATTTCACATTCTCCCATAAAATATCAGTCTACTTATCAGTGTAAGGGATAATTTTGTAATCTCATGTATGTATCAATTTCTCTCTCCTCTTTCTACACAATCAAACAACTCTTTAAATTAATTTCTCTTCTATCTCTCTCAAATAAAACAAGTTCTATTTCTATTCTATTTCATACCACTTTCTCTCTTTCCTATTTCTCTCTTCCCAATTTCTCTAATTAAATCAAACACATTGTAAAAGATGAAAAAGTGTTCATTTTAGTCACTGAAATAACGGTCCTTGAAAGATTGTTTCAAATGTCAATTTAGTCTCTGGAATGACTATTGAATGATTTTTTTTCATCTTTTCAGGGAGGAAAATGCAATTTACATTGTTTAGGGACTAATATGACCGACCCCAATTTTTTTAGTACTAAAATGAGAGTTACTCAATTAATATATTTATATAATGCTTGCTCGATTTTATTTATAAGTCACAATTAATCAAATCACACATACTAATAAAAGTGGTTAAAACTAGATAATTTTATCGAAATTTTAAAAAATAATTTAACTTTTTAATTATTTTATTAATATCATTAACTAATACTCCATTATAATTTAATAATTAAAAAAATATTAAAATAAATAAAAAAATGATAATAAATGTTTTAAGCTTCTAAACTGTGGCTTATAAAAAGTAACGAGGAAATATCAACTTCTACTATTAATCAATAATGAGTTGCCTGTTGCGGAAATCGACCCTAACCCGATACATGAAAATGTATGTAATCATGTCAACAAGCCCTTAAACTGACAGCAACTGTTTCCGTCGGTCCATGTCGGTACAGCCGTTCAGTCACCACCAGCGCTGGATCCAAATCCCAAACCAAAAGCGAAAACAAAAAACAAACCTGCATTGCATTGGCCTTGGCCGTGTTCTAATTTCCATTTGTAAACACGAATTATTTATGTAGAACAGCATCGTTCGTTACATTAGCATCGGCAGAAGGTATTAACAAACACCCTGCTCCCCGGCCGTACCAGATGCGTCTTTCTTTCCGTTGTGTGTGATTGATTGTTTGTAGGTGAGGGAGAAATCGGGGTTGGTTGGGTTGTGGGTAGGCCTCACATAAAAATAAAATTATATATGGGTTCGGAGATCAATGTCCGCCGTGATTTATTCATCTCGAACTCGAAGAATGACCGTGCGTCTTCCCATTCCAAACTCCTTACTTTGCCTACCATCTTGACTCTCGGCCGTGTCGCCGCTATACCTCTTCTTATTGCAAGTGCGTTTGTTTCCTTTTCTATTTTACTTTTTCAAATTCTTTCTTCGTAATTGCTTGCTCATTCTTGATTCAAATTATATGATCGAATAATTTTCTCAGCCTTTTACATGGATGGTTGGCGAGGGAACAGCTGTTACCACAAGTATTTTCACCGCTGCAGCAGTTACTGATTGGCTTGATGGCTATATTGCTCGGAAGGTACCGTACCTACTCTTAATTAATCAAATTCTTTCTCTTCCTTTTACATATGCCTAATCTTCAACTTAACATTTATTTATTTATTTATTTATTAAACTGTTTTCTCTTATGTACCTGCAATGCAGATGAAACTGAAATCTACATTTGGTGCTTTTTAGATCCAGTAGCGGACAAGGTCATTCTCCTTAGCTTTTCTTTTAGCTACAAATTTCTCTCAGTAATATGTGAATTTAATTTAGTTACTACTGAAATTGAATGCAGCTTATGGTTGCTGCCACATTGGTCTTGTTATGTACTAGACCTTTGAAAGTTGCCGTGTTAGCACAAGCACCCTGGCTCTTGATTTTACCTTCAATTACCATAATTGGTAGAGAGGTAATGCAATTGTAAGGCTTTTACTAGCTTAAAGATTTATTCACTGGGAACCTAGCAAGTGATGTGATCACCAAACTCATGCATCTTAATTATTTTATGGGGGCACTAGTTAAGGAACTAAATATAAAAATATTTTATTGGGATGTGAAACTAGAAATGCAATCAATGTGCTGATTTACAATAAAAACATTTTATATATTAATTCCTTAACCGGTGCCCCAACCCTTAGGGCACTTATTACCCTGTTTTATATTTCATTATCTCGGTTTCTTTTTATTCCATTATGTTTAGTTTGTAAAAAGCATTCCAGTGTTATAAAATTAACTTCATACCCGGTTCTAGTAACTGTTGTGG
Source organism: Sesbania bispinosa (assembly GCA_026901365.1). Taxonomy (NCBI): domain Eukaryota; kingdom Viridiplantae; phylum Streptophyta; class Magnoliopsida; order Fabales; family Fabaceae; genus Sesbania; species Sesbania bispinosa. Next base: position 4,181,722 of record QLOH01000003.1, read on the forward strand.
AATCCAAATTATTAATGACCATTTTGTTACTCTAGATTCTAAAATGAACCAAAGCATAGGTTTGCTTAAATCATCTGTCTAGATGAAAATCGTGCAAATCCAAAATTTGTCTAGATGAATAGCGTGATCATGAGTGTGTAAATTTGTCATCTCTTATAGTTGTTGCTCTCTAACTCCCATGATATGACCATTGAGATTTAAGACTACCTGCAGCTCTGGAGGATGGAATCATTGATATTCTTTATAATGTGCATAATTTGTTGCTGTAATGTGTAAAACTCTTAAATACCTGTGTTGATATGATGTAAATCATTAACAAAACACCACGAAAATTATGGCTGACTTTCCAATCCATTCTTCAATGTGAGAACAGAAGTAATTCTGAACTATTCTCAAGTTTTATATACATATTTTTTTCAATTCACCTTACAAGGAAAGTTAATATGACAGTGTTTTGTGCTATGGTGTAGAATTACAACTGACATATAGACCTCTGCCAATCCACCCTAAGTTGAGGTTAAACTAAGATGCATAATCATAAATACTCCAGATTTGACACTTATTTTCTCTCAGTTTTTCTTCTGGGAGGCTGTTTTTTATCCAGAGATGAGGTGGAGGTTTATGATTATGGTTCTGAATGTGCAAACCTGACTTTGTTCAGAGCATTCTTCTGTTGAGGGGGGCACTGAAGTTTACAGTGCCAATACCATCTTCACAGGCCTTTAGATTCAGTGTTGTGTATTATTGCTTGCTTGGTTGTGTTTGTGCATATTTGCTTGCAGTGTGCACGCATACTTGTTTACTTGAGATTCTAATTTCTATAGTCCTCTCTTTTCCTTTCCCTTTCCCTTTCAAGGCATCAAACCTTGTCTTCTATATTCAATTTGTATTACTATTGAGAGCAGATGTCTACAATTTCTTCTTGCAACTTGCAAAATAGATAACCATGTCAGCACTCAGGGAATGGGCTGCTTCCCAGGGTAGTAAGCTTGTAGAGGTTTGTTTTACCTCCTGTTCAAGTGAATGTCCATATACAAAATTTAGAGCTTATGTAATTTAACTATAAATAATATAGGCTTGTTGCTGTTAATAATTTGGGGAAATGGAAAACAGCCACACAGATGGATGGCATTAACCATCCTGCTTGCTACCCGTGACTGCCAGGTATTTGATTTCCTTGCATTTGAGGAAGCTCTATTACTTGTTATGAAAAGAAAGGCTGTTGATCTGTCTCTATTGGACATATCTGATTGGATATCTCTGTTTCTGTTCTCAGTAATGGAGGACTTGCCATTTTGGTAGGCTCTGGGGTTGTCTTGCTTTTATATTGCTGCAGGACTTGCCATATGGTCGTTTGTTAGTTTATATGAGGAAAATATGGAAGGTGTTGCTGAGGTAGCGTGGTTGACGTCTCTCTGTTTTCACATATATCCACTTCTTTGGGGCTTCGATTCTCATAATCACAGTTTAGTCAGTGATGCCATCAAAAGGAGATGCTGTCTTCGTGACATATATATGCAATGTTTACTATCCGTAATGTCTAACTTCGCACGATGCCATTCCTCTGCACAATTTTTTCCCCTTTATCACCCCAGGTAAGGGAAAGGAAAATGAAAAAGATGACATGCAGATTAAATTGGAAAAAATTAGGTTATTATTCACGGTTAAAGTATGTAGCAGTGATATTCCTTTTGGGGCCTGAAAGTTTGCCACCTGAGAAATTTCACTACAGGAAATATATTATGGTCCTAGTTGACTCTTCAATTATTTTTCCGTGTCATATTATTTACAATACTTAAATACACCAGTTATTTTTCAAGTTTGCAACATGTTTAATATTCTTGAAATTCATGCACATGACTTGTTATTCATAATTTGATTTGAATAAACTCAACTACAAAATCCTCTGATCTCCGCATCTATGGCAGAAAGATCAGTTATAATGTGCGTGTTAGGGACACTGTGTCTAGATACTTGGTGGCTTTAACTATTTTAAATGGCCTTACTAAATATACTCTGCAGAGTCTGCACTGTCTCAGTAACTCAGTTATTTTAAATGGCCTTACTATATATACTCTGCACTGCCTCAGTAACTCAGTTATTTAATGTGATAGTGGACGTGGCACATTGATTTTCTTATCAATCTTTGGATTCTTGAGACGTGTAAAGAGTGCTTGAGCTTATAAAGTTAAAGATTGAGTCATAGACAAGAATAGGAAAAGGAATGGAGAAATTTAAAATGTGTATATATACATTTTAAGAACAACAATTTAACGCATTTGCACTTTAAACTGCAACACATGATAACTGCTCATTGGTTCAATTTTGAACCAAACCTGCTATCATATTCATATGTAATGTACTATGAAGGAAAAAGAAATGCTCTTCATTAAATACTGAGCACGTATTCAAGGCAGTAGCTGTCTGATCTACTGCTTATCCTCTGTCACCATTGAGCAAACACCTTGCTCATTGAAACACCAGATAGGTCATCTACGCTTCCCATACTGTATTCTATTGAAGATAATCCAGTATCTGAGCGATACATTTGGGAGGACGCATCACCACCACGATGATTGGATCTCTCATCAACACCCTTCTAGTCGCAAAGCACATTCCAGGTGCCACAACACCTCTCCCATGCTAGGCCGGTTGATGCCATGTTCTGCCAAGCACTTTGTGGCAATCTCTAGGAATATGTGAAGTGATTCTGACTTTATCTGAGCTGCAACTGCAAGGCGATGATCTACAATTTCCTCCATCGTGCCTCTTTCCTGCCATTTCATTATCCATTCCACTAGATTCACCTTTTCCCTTGGGAGTGATGGATCAATTACTGGTCTCCCACAAAGGACTTCAAACATGACCACCCCAAAAGAGTAAACATCTGATTTTTCTGTCAACTGCTGCATTATTAAGTATCTGGATCAAGATAGCCAAAGCTTCCTTTCACTGCTGTACTGACATGTCTCTTATCAATCTCTGGACCAGTCTTTGAAAGACCAAAATCAGCAACTTTAGCCATCAAGTTTTCATCTAGCAGGATATTTGCCGATTTAACATCACGGTGAATAATTGCCTTGGCAGAGCCGGGGTGTGAAGATAATGTAGTCCTCTGGCTGCTCCTATGCAAATCTCAAGCCTCTGCCTCCAACTTAAGCAGGTTGCATATGCATCTGATCCGAACAGATGGTTCTTCAGACTCCCTTTTTCCATGTACTCGTAAATAATGATCCTCTCATTTTGTTCATTACAGTACCCAATCAATGATACTAAATGGCGATGGCGAAACTGCGATAACATCTCAATTTCAGTCCGAAACTCAGCAAGACCTTGTTGTGATTGGCATGACCCTCTTTCACAGCTACCTTTGTTTCATCTTTCAAAACTCCCTTGTAAACCTTCCCAAACCACCAGCACCAATGACCAAATCCTCACTGAAATTATTAGTTGCCTCTTGAATTACTGTAAGAGGCAACCGATACCCAATTTTTGACCTTGAAAAAATCGCAGCTCCATCATAATTGTTACTAGCCTCTTTGCTAATAGCAAAACCAGTGTGGAGACTGTTTCTTCTTCTTCTTCTTCTGCAAAGCAGAAGAAGTAAACCCATAACCATAGCCAAAAAACCAACCACAGCTCCAGTCACTAAACCCACTATCATACCAACTTTGTCTTGGCACTTGTCTCTGAATCCAAGACCAAGACCAGGCTATCTTTGGAGTTACTGATTTTCATGATTTCCAACCCATTGAGAATGGCCTCTGGTGAAGATGCTTCACTTATACTAAAGTACCAACACTAACATTTAAACTACGGCTGCTGCCAGTAGTACTAGTGATGACATCCATATAATATGGCGCACCATATTTATTTGATGTTTCTTTGCCAAGATCGATTGTAGAAACAAGCCAAGAGTTAACATAAACGTTGAAGAGAGTGTTTGGGGGTAGGTTCACAATGTCACAGTAATGAAAGCGAACAAGATAATCAAAGCCGGGATCAACATCAAAAAGCCATGTCACATTAGCATTTGTTCTGGGATCTGAACCTGTCCTCAATCTAGTAGCAGTCCTGTACACCTTAGATGGAGCAATATCTTCAGTAATATGTGTTTCTTTGAAATTGACTGGTGCAGTTTTGAATACGAAATCAACAAGATTATTGTGTATAAGATATTTATCATCTGAGACCCATAGACGCCCCAAAGTATCATTAAGGGGAGACACTGATTGATTACCCATATTCACCCTGGCAACAGTCTCCAATGCCTTCAACCACAGAACCTTTTCAACCCCATGTAGGCTCATAATGCTAACATGCTCAGGAATGACCTTGTCAGAGATGGATAAACTTCTATGGCATTTATAAAGGCAAATGAACTATGAGAAGGGGTAAAAGTGAGTACCAGCTGGCTATCAGTTATGTTCAAAGAGTATTCTTTCAGTGAAGAACCACTGTCTATTTGAGAGTCTTTGAGCAGTGTGAAGCTTTGAGCAGAAACAGAGAATTTTGCAGTGCTCATATTATAATTTCCAAAACTGAAAGGGAAGAAATACAAGCGAATCCAGTGCCTTTCCATGTTTTTTGATTCGGAATGTGTATTGAGAAATACTTTTAAGGATTAGAGCAGTCTGGTACAGGTCTGAATCAAAAGATGATGGAATTGGGGTGAAGTTTGCCTTTGCCAAAATAAACTCTGAGGTTGAAAGCAAGTGGGAAGAAGAATTATCAGATTGAAATAAGCGATCCCCCACCTTAGTATTGTTGGGGATCCACAATCTATTAGAATGTTGTCATCAGGAACCTCCCCAGATGAAACCCATACCAACCAGAAGATAGAGGAAACCCCAAGTAAGAATTTGTAATCCCAAATACCCATTTATGATTCAGGAGTAGAAAGAACAGCTTATATACAAGAAGTTGACTAATCTCAGCAGCCGTAGAAGTGAGTGTAATGATTCTATAGAAGCAAATACTATCAGATCATACAAAGTTGAGATGGTGATAAATACTTACATGAAATAATACAAAACTGAAGCACAACTGAAAGAAATTAGACGGCGAGAGCCAGGGAGAGACAAAGAATATGCAACAGAAGCGACCTTCCAACTCCTGGTCCTTATATCTTTCCACAAACTCCAATACTTCAAAACTCAAAAACAGAATCCAATCAAATCCAAGGTATTAACTAATGTTAGAACAGATTTTGTTTCTGGAAAAAAAATAAACGACAGTCTAGTCCTCTCATAACTAGAAATTAACAATTAGAAATCGATACTGATTGTTCAAACACGATGCACCAAATAAATCCAATATCAACCCCACAATATGGTTATGCTAACACAATCATGTAAGTCTTGTTTGACAAATTCATGGAACATTATCATAAAGTTTTAAGTAACAACTAATGAACTAAATATAAAGTCGGTCAAAGTTGTTGGAACACTATCATGAAGACAGCTAATGTTGGGTTCAGAAAAACGTTTGTATCAAATATGAAAATATGAAGTGAGGGAAGCTTCCTTCATTGGTTCTGATAGTAACAGAGTGCATGCGTCTCTTGCTCTCTGTCTAGCATAAAAGTGCATAATTTTGTCGTTGTCAGGCAGTGCGCGGTGTGTCCTGACGCGTTTTCTCAATTCTCACAACTTCCATTCTTTCACACTCAACTCCCTTCTTTGCATCAGATATCAATGATATAAAAATGGGATTGCTCATCGAATGGTTATTAATCTCTCCGGTTATTTATAAAAGCTTTTAATTACTTCACACGCATTAAAAAAGTTGATTAATTTAGTTAATTGCAATAAATTTGTCATGAATGTGTATTACATTTACTAAACTATCCTTGAATTTATTGAGACCAATTATCTTTCTCTTTCTATTCAACTACTCAATTGTATCATATTCTCTCTACTAATTAAATACTCACCTACCTCTACTAATGGTTTTTGTCAAATAATAATTAAGGCATGAGACGATCTGAAAAAGTTCTTATAAAAAGGACCAAGACCCACCTTAAAAAAGGTTCTTATAAATAGGACCAAAGGTTCTTATAAATAGGACCAGAAGGAGTATTATATAATTTTTATATTGAGAAAAATTAAAATTTATAAAAAAATGCATAAAATAACAAGAAAATCTAACATTAAAGAAATAATTTAGATATGATATTTATAATGTTAAATAAAAAAAGTAAGAAAGGAATTAAAATTAAAATTAACATTATTTAATATACTTTATATTATTAAATATAAATTTATGGAAGTTTAAAAATGAAAGTGAAGATTTGAAAGTGAACAATTTAAGGTACAATGTAATACTCTCTCTGTCCTTTACTTGACGTTTTAGCAAAAAAACAAAACAATTATCCCAATTTACTTGCTGTTTTCTAATATCAATACATTATTAAATGACTTTTTCCAATTCCATCCTTATCAATTAATTAATGTGTATTTCTTGCATGATGTGTTTTTAATATGAGAGATAAGGGGCATAATAGTGAATTAGTTTATAATTTTTATAAAACTTAGAGTTTTAATGATATTCCTTAATTTTCGTGTCACAACCTTAATAGTCAAGTAAAATGGGACGGAAGGAGTAGTTAATAGGCGTCAGACATGTTTATAGCAATGGTGTGATGATGTGGCTTGTTAGTTCAAGTGTCTTCTACTTTGAAATTGCTATATAATTTAAAAGTTGCAATATGTAAATAAAGAGGAGGTGTGGCGTAGTGGTTAGCAGGAACTCCAATCAGGCAGAGGAACGCGATTCGATGTTGATAGCAGTCATTTTAGCAATTTTTGTCCCTGCTGACAAGCAACATTTGAACAAATTGAAGTGACTGCATGCTCGGTCCAACCGGTCCGACTCTTCTGAGTTTCGCAAGTTACAACCGGTTCAATCGGCCAGTACACAAATCAACTACATGCCCAATCTAACTTTGTGACTAGACCGACCATAGACCTAGTTTTCTGGTTCAACTTGTTGGACCGATCGGTCTGAGTTTAATAACGTTGCACTATACACTAAATAGTCCTTTTTTTCCTTTTGTCATTTCATTTTCACATTTTTTTATCCCTATACATATTACACCATTTTTTTGCCATGCACTTCATCGAGGCCAATCACAGCGCCATATCATAATATGATCCGTTCAATTTGGGGTCGTTTACTTTGAGAAAGCATTTTCTATTTTCATTTCCTATTTTTTAGTTTTAATCATCAACACAATTTTAGTTTTGATTATAAAAACATCATTATGTTATTTGTTTTCAAAATTTTGTACAGGAAAAAGTGAAAATAACATGTATTGATTTCTCTATTTCTAGTACAAAACTCTAAAATACAAAATAAAATGAAAATGACCAAGTTGACATTGTTTGTAATTAAAACTTAAAAACATAAAATAAAAACAGAAAATGTTTCCTGAAAATATACGAGCCCTAAAATTTTTATAATTTATTTTATAAGTAAACTCATTCCTTTAGCCACCCCCATCGTATCCCAATGCATTCCTAATTTCTTTGTGTCGGAGAGTAGCATTCAAACACACTTTGTAATGGAGTAGGTTGCTCTTCCATAAATCCTAATGAGTTTTTCTTACATTAGAGAGTAATTGTTGGGTTAAACATGTGGAGCATCAATTGTGTCAGAGCATCAATTTCCTTTCTTTGTGACCGTCGCTTTTTCTCATTTTACATATTTTTACTCCTCATGATATTACAAATAAATACAAAAAGATGGGATAGATTGGGGGGTGTGCACTTTAGCTACAGTTTAGCAACATTGCTCATTTTCGCCCAAGCAAGAAGTGACTCGCTTGCGTGAAAGGAATTTGGATTCAGGGGAATTAACACTGTTTCATTTTCGGTCAAGTGAAGGATCCCTCACTTGTGTGAAAATATCAATTGAAATTGGGTGGAAAACCGTTTAATAAACTCGCTTGAGTGAAAATGCTTCTCTCAAGCGAATTTCAGGCAGGGAGCAGGAGTTTGGTTCTGCCTGGTCTTCGTTTGAGTGAAAGATTTTCGCTCAAGCGAATCTGTGGACCCAATTTCTGAAACACATCTCACACCCCAAACCTCTTTTACCCTAGAGAAGATAGGAGAAGAAAGGGAGATTGGAGGTTGACTTTGCAAGAGAAGGAGTAGAAGAAGGAAAAGAAAGCCCTTACAACTTAAGAACACTTTTTTGGTTTGCTCTTGGAGGTGAGTGTAACCCATACACTCACTATGATTCCATTTAGAAACCCTAAATGCTCCCTCGTCTTACCTCCCATTTCTTGTTTTGATTGTGTATATATGCTTTGTTTGTGATTGACCTTCATTCTATGTTATTATGTGAGACTTTTGAAGTTTTGAAAGTTCATGTCCTTAGGATTACGGTTTAATTCATGATATATGGTATGCATGACATTAAGGGCCTATTTGGTGGACAGGATATGATATAATAGGATAAGATAGGCGAGATGGATAACAACAGGATAAGATAAGAGCATGATAAGCTCTTATCATATCCTATGTTGATGCACACTAGGATAAGAGGCAGATAACATTATTTTATCTTATCATACATTTGAAATGGAAAGATGATGATAGAATAAGATATAAAAAATATTGATATGACAAAATTACCCTTATTATAAAATTAAATTAAATTTTAATTCTTAATTTTTCAATAAGCATAAATGAATAAAAAATATTTAAATTTAATAAGAAATAAAAATTATTAAAAATAATATCAACATTATTATAAAAGAGGAGAGAGGGGGGGACAGAATGAGTGGAGAGAGGGGAGAAGGGAGTGGAGTAGAGAGAGGAAAGAGGGGGAGGGGACAAAGAGAGGGGAGGAGAGGAGAGAAAGGAGATAGGGGAAGGGAGAGGGAGGGGAGAGAGGAGGAGAAGAGAGAAAGAGGGGGAGAAAGAGAGAGGGAGGGGAGAGGGGGGAACAAGAGAGAGAGGAATGAGAGAGAGGAGAGGGAGGAGAGAGAGGGAGAGGGGGAGAGAAAGAGAGGACAAATGATGAAGAACTTTTTTTTATCCTATCCTATCACTCCCTAACCCAGCTTCCCCCCTTAGGATAAGAATTACACTAGGAGGAAAGGATACGATAAGCAACATGATAAAGTTATTCATATCCTATTGGTGCAAAAAACACATGGACAAATGATAGGATATGATAAAGTTATCATATTCTGTCTCTTATCATGTGCACCAAACGGGCCCTAAAAGTGTTAAGACAAACCATCAAATGCACAAGGTTTTAATTATTGGCAACCCCTCTGACTAAGTAAAAATTTCAAGTTTGAATCTGAGTTACTTTTGTATCTGTCCCATCTACTTGAGTGTGAAATAGTTTAGAATCTGACTAAGTTGCAGATACAAAGGCTTAAGAATCACTCTTCATCAAGCACCAAAGGAAAATCCCAGAGTCAGATGTAGAAGGATGCAAGTCAGACTCAGAACCAAATGGTGAAGACAAAGTCATAACTCAAAAACAAGAGTTGAAGCCTCAAGATCCTTAAAAGAATCATCTGCTCGAAATACAAGAAGTACAAAATCATAAACATATCTCAGAAGCATTGCTCAAGTCAGAAGCAAAATGAAGGTCAGACATAAAAACATCACTTAGACACAGAAACAAGTCAGACGCGGAAGTATTATGTGTCTGGACAGAAGCAAGTACAACATGTTGATGTGGTCAAAGTACCGACACAAAGTACAAAGAGATTTTGAGAGATTCCAGCGGCTATAAACGACTAGATTCAAGGGATAACCTATAAAAATCCATGGAAACTCAGAACCAAGGAGAAGATCACGCGAAAAAGCAAAAAAACTCTGCAAGAACAACTCTACAGTTTTCATTCATCTTACTTGCAGGGGTGATCATGGGTTGGGTTGGGTTGTGTTTAAGGCATTGGGGGATCCAACTCGATGAAGAGATATTGGGTTGCGTTTTTTCGTTTTTAGGGACGTACCCAACCCAACCCGATTATAGTTGGGTTGGGTTGGGTTAAGTCAATTGGGTCCAACATTTTAAAATGTTTGTGTTTATAAATAAAATAAAAAATTAAAATTTCATTATAACTATGATAAAAATAAAAACCTATAATTTGATAATAAGGAAATCATTTTATACAATATTAAATATTAAAATGTGTAACTTACTAGTACAAAAATTATAAAATTTATTTTTTTATTAATGGTTGGGTTGGATTGGGTTGATCAGGTTGGGAGTACGAAAACCCGATACCCAAGCTAATCTGATTGGGTTCGTCTGTATGGGACCCAATCCCACCCGACTACCCAACCCAACCCGTCTTTTTTAATTGGGTTGGATTGGGTTGATCGGGTTCATTGGGTCTACTAAACCCATGATCACCCCTACTTACTTGCTCCTGACCCACAAAATCTCTATTATTTATCAACTCGTTGAGTTTTATTTGTGGGCTTGCATTGTAACTTGACTTGAGGACTTGAATGTTATTTCACACTTTGTGTGTTTACAACCTCAAGTTAAGAAAAACTCTTTTCTTTCTTCAATCTTTGTCGTAACTCCTCCACCAAGTCAGAAAATGTTTTATGGACTGTGGTGTTGAGTGGAGAAGCTTGGACAAGAATACTCAGGAGCCTTAAGAGACCCGTGAAGGAGAATATTTAGGAGCCTAAAGAGGCTCAACAAGGAGAATACTTGTAACTTGTTGAAGTTAGTGGATAAATCTCACTAAGGTGAGGACTGGACATAGCTCTTGGTTTATAAGAATGAAGTTGTATAAATCTTGTTGTGATTATCTTCTTCTAACTGTATATCTCATTTACTTCTGATTCTACATTTAGTTATTCAAGAATCGCTTATGAGCTTCTCAAACCTAAGTTTTTAAAGTTGAACTTTTAACTTAGAATTTGTTTTCACTACTTAAAGTCAGTTGAAATAATTTTTGATAAATAAAGTCAGATGTAAACTTCTTAAATAATCTGAGATCAAGTTAGAAACTCATTCGCATTTGTCTGTGACTAACCCTCTAACATCCAAGTGAAATCACTTGAGAACTTAAGTCAGAAACGAGTTTAAATTTTTAAACAGGTTTAAACATGTCTCAATTCAACCCCCTTCTTGAGACTTTGCCAACTACGGTTGGTATCAGAGCTCAGCCTCTAAGGGGTTGAGAACACCAACGTGCGAAGAGGAAAAGATCCACAAAAATTGTTGGTCCAAGCACAAGTCTGTACATTCCCGAAGGAGCTTCCACCAACAAGCCTTATGCCTTTGATGGAACTGACTTTTATTACTAGAAGGATCACGTGAAGTTGTTCATAGAATCATAACATGTAGATCTATGGGACATAATTGAATCTGGTCCTTATGAGCCCACCATAGAGGGTGATCTCGGGTACTTGGAGCCAAAGCCTAGAGATGCATGGACAGATGCAGAAAGAACCAAGTATCTTCTAAACTCCAAAGCAAGATTCTATCTAACGTGTGCTCTGAGCAGGAGTGAATATGATAAGGTAGCAACGTGCAAAACAACAAAGGAAGTATGGGACACCCTACTCATTGCACATGAGTTATAAATAAAATAATAAGTTAGAGGTGCATCCCTAAATCCAAATGTATTTACCAGAATTACAGACCATAAATAAAACTTCGAGTTCTAGTAGTGAAATTAATATGCTAATAACCGCAAAACAAGAATACAAAATGGAGGTCACAAAATCTCAGAGCTGATTCATGACCATACTAAAAAATAACTACTCTACTCGTCATCGCCAAACCGTGAGGAACTACCCAGATATTTCGGGTCCTCCTTGGGATCTTCCTCCTCAGACGAATCATCAACAGTTATAGCCTCCAATGCATGTGAGAAGGGAAAACTAGGAGGACCAGAAGCCAATGGAGGTATACCCCAAGGCTTCAACATCCTTACAAAATCAGATCCCTCCGAAGTAGACGAGCAACGTGGGGAATCAGGGTTCACGTAGTCAGGCGTGCATGAAGTTTGTGAAGAAACCGATGAAGCCTGACGAGGATGGGGTCGATGGAAAGTTGTGTGCCTAAATAAGTTTGGTGGCGTCTGATATTTCAAAGTCACGGGAATGGTAAACTAAACATCCAGGAACATCGGGAGACCGAGATGGGTGATGATGACTCGAACCTCCCCAGTGTAGACGCACCTCCTGGGCACATTAGTGATCCTCCAGGTCCTTCCCTGCATCCACCGTAGTTGCACCCTTATAATGCTTATCGTATCGATCTCCAACTCTAGCTAAACGATGCAGAATAAAAGACATAACCACAACAACAAATAAAACAAGGAGAGTAAGAACACTTTACATGAACTCACTAATGTAGGATATAATGACTAAAGTAAACAGATACGAGATTCACACAATTCATACAACAACATACACACTCATTCACATAGAGAATCACAACATCATAAAATTGTGCGAATGTGCTCATGCAATGAAAGTAACTATTTTTTCTTCCAGGATTTCTCCTATAGCATATACCATGCAATGCATAAGGGCCGAGGGTAATATCACTATCCACAATGCACAACAACATTGTCATAGGAAGCAACCCGGAGTTAGAGTACGTACTAGCACTAGTACACAGAGCCACCGCTCTAAAATAATAATAATGATTTCACGAGTTGATCAACCAAAATTTCAACTTCCGGACAATTTCCACTGATCATGATAATGGCCAGAGTCTAGTCAGGGTAACCGACCATATTGGGGGAAATCCCTGCTTACGGGGGTGAAACTTCTGCCACTTGGCTATTTCCCACAACCTGCAATCCACACCCTCAAGGCCAAGTGAATGTACCCACCTGATATCACTCACAACCACTTCTCTCCCATTTCACAAGGTACCACTTGTAGCTTTCTGTCCCGTCATAAGTAGGGGTGAGAATAGACCAGCCAGCCCGTCGGAGGCCTGTGACCTGGCCTGTTTATGGCCTGGCCTGACTCGTTTATTAAAAAGGTCAGGCTAAGGCTTGTTAAAAGGCATGTTTAGTTAAATAGGTCAGGCTTCAAGCCTATGAAAAAGCTATTAGGCTTGACAGGCTGACCTGTTTAATATAACAATATATAATATATTAAATTAATTATATAAATAAATATAAATATAATTTAAAAAACTATAATATAGTGAAAAACTAGAATATATTAAAATAACTATATAAAAAAGCATGCTTAAAAGGCCTGCTGGCCTACATAGGCCTATAGGCCTGTTGGCTTGTTGGTAGGCCTTGTTATAAAACAGACTTCTAAACAGGCTTACAAGCCAGGCTAGGCTTTTACGCAGGTCAGGACAGGCCTTAGAAAAGGCCTGTAATAAGTAACAGGCCCAGACTCAGGCTTAAGAATTAGCAGTCAGGCTAGGCTCAGGCCTGTTAAAGCCTGGTCTGGCCTGGCCTATTCCCACCCCTAGTCATAAGGTTCACCACCTTAGACGTCTTGATGCACATGATGCATGTCCTATACTTGTTCACCAAACAATAATACCCTTTACCACACTGCCAGAGTAAATCCTGAATTTTACTGACAACCACCCGCTGTGGTAATCATAACAATTCAGTCTCAGTTCCCTCCAAGAACTTTCCCATACCCTGGGTTAAACCACACTTTCTTTCGAGGAATCACAAGTCTTATGCAATCTTAAAGTGTTGTGTAGAAACCCCAAGAAACACTAGAATGAGGGGTTGAATAGTGTTTTATAAATTTCAAACTGATTTAGGAAAACCTTTAACAAGCAGTGTTTTTCACAAACGAGTTTTTACAACTTGCTGAAACTGAGAGTCTGGTACTTGCTGAAATAGCTTCAACAGGTTCAATAAAACAGTTTGGGTAACTTGTTTTTCAATCTGTTAAAATGATTTTTCAGCTTTAAGTTATAAAACAATATACTCAGAACCCTCCTGGTTAGTTTAAATCAAATATAAGTGAGTTAAGAGTAATAGAAGACTTAGCCAAAGATTTATACTGGTTCACCCACTTCCACTGTGAGCTACGTCCAGTCCCAAAGCTAAACAACAATGGATTTTCCACTATCTGATCAGATACAAGTATTATTTTACAGTCAAGCCTCTTTAGGCTCTAATACAACAAGTATTATTTCCTACCAAGCCTCTTCATGCTCAACAACAAGCCTCTCGAGGCTCAAACAGAAAACTGTTTAGAAGAAAGATTGCTTAAGCTTTGAAACTACAAAGGTTTAAAGCCTAAAATGGGTAAGATGTACAGTCTACTCAGTTAAACTCAAAATATGAAAATTGTGTACAAATGAAATGAATGAAAATATTTCACAGAGAAAGTTTTGCAGCACTTCAGCAAGTTCACGTCTTCTCTTCTTCTCCTTTACATGAAGACTTGTATTTATAGAGAGAAGGATATTTAGACCAGTTAGACTTCTCTTAAAATCCAGTTGTGAAATAGCCTTCTTCCCGTTGAGACACAAACCTCTGATAGCTTGTAGCAGCAGGCACAACAGGAGTAGGTGATAGCAGCATTGACTCTACTTTTTCTGAGAAAAGTGTACTTTTGCAGCAAGAACTACCTTTTTTGTGAACAGTAATTTGAAATATGCCAAAAGGTTTCTGATTTTCCTTGCTAGAAAGAGAGGGGTGCAGACAGCTGGCAGAAAGTTATGTAAGACTTGAGTTTTCAAAAAGGGATCATCAGAGAAACTCATTTCCAATAAGATACAATCCTCAGTACGACGTTTCTTAACTTCAGAAGGTTCACAGACTTCAGCAGGACCTAATCCTTCAGCAGGTTCCTCTACTTCAAAAGGTTGCACCACATCAGAGGGTTGCATAACTTCGGAGAGTTACTCCTTCTGAAGGTTGCTGAAACACAGAAAAAGCCTTTAAGAGAATCTGTTCCTTCTTGACCAAATTTGTTAATCATTAAAACTTAGGGTTATGAGACTTAAAACATTATTAATTTCTTCATAACATTTTTGAGACTCAACATTCTCCCCTCTTTTTAATGATGACAAATTTGCTTAAACTTGCAAATATCTTAAGGGAAATTTTAAAGAATTAAGATTAGAGAATTCTTCCCCTTTGTCAGATACTTAAAATAAGTGCTTGCTCCCCCCAAACAGAAGATTTCTTCTCTGAAAAACACTTAAAACTTTAGATTTTGTTAGTTTATATTACTCCCCCCTTTGTCATCAATCAAAAGGGTTGACAGAGCATGCTGAAGTAATAAATGTGCATGAGAGCAATAAATACAGGGTATACAAGTAGCAAATAGAGCATATATTAGAGATAGTGCAGTAAATCAGAAAAGTTCAGCAAATAAGCATATATCAGCAAGTTCAATTTTCAGATAATGCAAGAATGTGCAAATTATCTCTAATGAACTTAAACCTATCTTCAGCAAAGGGGTTTTGTGAATATATCAGCCCATTGATGCTATGTGTCAATGAACTTAATATAAAAAATATGTTTGATTTCTGAACATAGTCTCTAATGAAATGATGTTTGATTTCTATATGCTTAGCCATAGAATGCTGAATGGGATTTTTGGAAAGATTTGTGGCACTTGTATTATCACAGAATACAAGAATAGATTTAACAGGAATATTAAAATTTTCAAGTTAATATTTTACCCAAAGCAGCTGTGAGCAACAACATGCAACAACAATATACTCAGCTTCAACAGTTGAGAGGGCTATGGTGCTTTGCCTTTTGTTGGCCCAACTAATCATATTCTCTCCAATGAAGTGGCATCCTCCACTTGTTGATTTTCTCTCCACTCTATCTCCAGCAAAGTCAGCATCACAATAACCTAATAACCTATAGTCCTTACTCTTCTTATAGCATAGACCAAGATTAGTAGTGCCATTGAGGTATCTGAAAATTCTTTTAACAGCCTTGTAATGAGTTATCCTTGGATCTGATTGAAATCTTGCACATAGACATACACTGAACATAATGTCAGATTTGCTTGTTGTAAGATACAACAGAGATCCAATTATACCTTTGTACATGGTTGGGTCAACACATTCTTCTCCTTCATCTTTACTTAAGATGGCAGGGGGATGCATAGAAGTTGACATAGGTTTGCAATCATGCATATTGAACTTCGTAAGCATTTCTTTAGTATATTTGTCCTGAAGGATCCATATACATTCTGAATCTTGCTTAGGCTGATGTCCTAAGAAAAACTTGAGTTCACCCATTAAACTCATTTCAAATTCAGATTGCATTAACCTTGAAAACTCTGTGCATAGAGAATAGTTTGTTGATCCAAAAATAATGTCATCAACATATATCTGAACAAGAATTAGATCTTTGTTAGACATTTTTCTAAAAATAGTTGTATCAACTTTTCCTCTTTTAAAACCATTTTTTAGAAGAAAATTGCTCAATTTGTCATACCAAGCTCTGGGAGCTTGTTTGAGACCATATATAGCCTTTTTCAGTTTAAAAACATGATCAGGAAAAGTTAAGTTTTCAAAACTAGGGGGTTGTCTAACAAACACCTCTTCCTCAATGAATCCATTTAGGAAGACACTCTTTACATCCATCTGATATAGTTTGATGCCATTATTGGCTTCATAGGAAAGTAAAATCCTAATGGCTTCAAGCCTAGCTACTAGTGCAAAGGTTTCAGTGAAGTCAATACCTTCTTGTTGATTGTAGCCTTGCGCAACCAGTCTGGCTTTGTTTCTGATAACTTTTCCATCTTCAGAGAGTTTGTTTCTGAACACCCATTTGGTTCCAATAATTGTTTTCCCATGGGGTTTAGGAACAAGAGTCCAAACATTACTCCTGGCAAATTGATTTAGCTCTTCCTGCATGGCTAGGCTCCACCCTTCATCATGCAAAGCTTCATCAATGTTCTTTGGCTCAATTTCAGAGAGGAAGGCAAGATTTTTTACTTTTATAAGTCTTGATCTTGTTCTTATACCTTCTAAACTTTCACCAATGATTTTCTCTCGAGGATAATGAGTTATGTATCTCCACTCATGTCTGCAAGGAAATACATGCTCAACATGAGACTCAACATTAACTCTGTGAAGAGGATCAACTTCAGCAGGTTGTTCAGGAAGCTGATTGAAGGGAATCAAGCATGTGGTCAGGGTGCAACAGAATAAATGGATTCCCTCCCTTGTTATGATCGTTAATACGAAAACACGAATCAAGGCATAAAAGGGTATAAACCATAAAGACATACCTTATTAGGATTATGAACGAGGCAATAACAACCACGTCTCTAGTGGTGTCCACGCCAACAGCCAAACTAGGAAACCCTCCTTAACTCTGCTTGTAGCCTTTTAGAGAGTAAGAGCGACTACTCATATATCTAGGGTAATGCACCTCATGCTTTATTTATAGAGTGGTGGCTAGGGTTTTACCCCCTCACTCACTTATCCCTAACACATATGGGTCTGACCCATTATGTTATAATTCTAATTAAATTAGAATTATTATCTTTTCCTAGTGGCTTGTTGTATGCATGTGACCCAATAGGCTTTTAATATTTGGTTATGATATTAAAAGAAAACTCTTTTATATTTAATATCATAAATAGTGAGCGGTATTTAGCAATACATCACTATCCAAATATTGAGATTATCAACAACTTTGACGAATCCTATTTTATGATAATTTATATGACCTGTCCCTTTGTCCAAATATCTAATTGAACACAAGGGCATGGAATGTGTCAACCTTGTATAGTTCAATTTATGTTTTCTTGATCCCCAAGTAGACTTTACAGAAAATAAACATCTCATGTTTATTCTCCTGAGCATGGCCATGCATTTTGCAGTCTCACTTTATCAAAAGGCCTACAGATATAATTCTTGTTACATAGGAGGGACAAATCCCATCTAGGGCACTCACATTCCACCACATAATTTATTATATGTCCAAATACCAACTTTATGATCACCTTGTTACATGCAACGTTTGATGATACTTAAAACACATAATTCCTTATGTAGGAATCGTAGTAATTTCAGGTCAAATGAATTCATATAACATTCATCAATATAAGAAACGTTCATGACACTTATGTAACAATCCATGCAACGTTCTTATGGTTGGTTTGTCCAGTACACCATTACTCTTAATGTGTACATATGTGAGCACATGATATCTCATATCCATGATCAGTGAGATGTGGCTATCAATGAACTCACATACTAGTCTAAATGCATCTTTGTCCCAAGATGATACTTGACTAGGAACTATTTTAAGAATAGTTCATCATAAGATCTCATGATAAAGTCATCTACTTGATTTCTTATGAAGTTTAAGCTTACTATTCTAAGGATAGTAATTATATTCTAAAAGAATTAATAAAATGAATTGCCTTTATAAAATAATAATATGATACAAGTGATGGATGTTCAAAACATATAGGTCTCTAGTGCATACACTAACAGTTCATAAGGTGCTTCAGAGGGTCCTTCAGAAGGTACTTCATTTTTTACCTCTGTAGTCTCTGAAGTAGGATTCATCTCCATTCCTGCAAAATCATCTTCTAGATCTGATAGTTCCCTATCAGGATCTTTAGCATCATTAAACCTAACATGAATAGATTCTTCTACTATCAAGGTTCTAGAGTTATAAACTCTATAAGCCTTGGATGTTTCTGAATAACCAAGGAAGAATCCCTTGTCAGATTTAGAGTCAAATTTATCAAGATCATCTTTAGTGTTAAGTATGAAACACTCAAAGCTAAAAATATGAAAATAAGAAATGTTGGGTTTTCTTCCTCTCCACAATTCATAGGGAGTTCTTTTGAGAATTGGTCTTACCAAAATTCTGTTTTGAATGTAGCAAGCTGTGTGAACAGCCTCTGCCCAGGAGGATCTTGGCAGGTTGCTTGAAATGAGCATGGTTCTACCCATCTCCTCCAAGCTTCTGTTCTTTCTCTCAACAAACCCATTTTGCTAAGGTGATCTTGCCACAGAGAAATTGTATGAGATCCCATTCTCATCACAGAACATGTTGAAGCTTGATTTTTCAAACTCACCACCATGGTCACTTCTAATAGAAGATATGCAAAATCCTTTTTCATTTTGCATTTTCTTATAGAATTTTGTGAAATTCTCAAAAGTCTCATCCTTGATTTTGAGGAATATCATCCATGTAAATCTAGAGTAGTCATCCACAATGACCAAACCATATTTCTTACCAGCAAGACTTTCAGTTCTTGTAGGACCAAATAAATCAATGTGCGGTAGTTTTAAAGGTCTTGAGGTAGACACAACATTTTTACTCTTAAAAGAGCTTCTTGTTTGTTTACCTTTAAGACAATTTTCACATAAAATATTGGATTTGAAAGAGAGCTTGGGCAGACCTTTTACAAGGTTGTGTTTTGTTAACTTTGAGATTAATCTCAAGCTGGCATGCCCATGTTTCTGATGCCAAATCTGTTTTTCATCTTTAACAGAAACTAGACAAGTCACATTTTGATATGCAAGTTCCTCAAGATATATTTTGAAAACATTGTTGTTTTTCTTGACAGTAAAAATGATTTGATAAGAAGCATATTTGACTACACATCCATCCCTAGTGAAGGACACAACATAGCCACTGTCACATAATTGACTTATTCTCAACAGGTTGTGTTGAAGACCTTCCACAAGGAGAACATTCTGAATATACCTATGATCTTTCCTTTCTGATTCCCTCCAAAGGTGACCACACCACCATCTTTAGGTCTAAGGTTTTGGAACAAAGACCTTTCTTCTATCATGTGTCGTGAGCAGCCACTGTCCAGGTACCATTTGTCGTGTCTCATTTGTCATATTAAACACATTTGCAACAGGAACAATCAGAGATTTAGGTATCCATATCTTTTTGGGTCCTTTTTTGTTAGCAGCTGGTTTGCCCTTTTTCTTGTGCTTACACTTAGACACATGGTGTCCAGGCTTCCCACAACGTGAGCATCCCCTACCTTTCTTAGATTTTTTAGCAGGTTTAAACTTAAAATAATGTGATGATTCATTGTTTAAATAACCCAAACCACCTTTGTTTATGGAGTTCTTCAGAACACCTAACATTCTGTTGAGGTTCTCAGTTCCATTAACAAAGTGTGCAAGGTCCTTAGTAAGTTCAACAACTTGCTTTTTAAGAATCTCATTTTCTTTAATTAAACCTTCTGAACTACTAGCCTCAGAGTTCAAGAGTTTTCCCTTAAGTAGAAGGTTTTCAGTCTCAAGAGCTTCAGTTTTAGTTGTAACTTCAGTATAAACTCTAGACAAATCCTTGTACTCTTGGTAAATCTCTTTAGAACTTTCCAGTAAATCATCATACATGTCTTGTAAAGTTTGAGGGATTAGCTCTGATTCAGAACTGTCTGAGAAAGGTAAGCTTGCCATCAAACATAGGTTGGCTTCTTCAGCAGATTCATCTTCCTCTTCTGAAGTTGAATCATCTGGTCCTCCCATGTAGCCATCAAACCCTTATTCTTGTTAAAAGAGGGTTTCTTCAGTTTGGGACAATCAGCATTCATTTGACCTGGCTGTTTGCATTCGTAGGAAATAATTTTGTTAGTAGAAAATGATTCCTTACCTGACTTACCCATTTTTTTCCAGAAGATGAGTGTTTTCTGAAATTTCCCTTCTTCTGAAGCATCCTTTTAATCTTTCTGCTCAGAAGAGCCAGATCAACATCATTCTCAAAGCTACCTTCTGAATCTTCACTACCTTCTGAAGTCTCCTCAGCTTTCATGGCTTTATGTGGCCCATGATTCAGCAGCTTAGACTTGGCATTCAGATCCAGTGAATTTTTCTTAGGAGCATCTTCACCAAGTTCTAACTCATGAACTTTGAGAGATCCCAAGAGTTCCTCCATTCTCAAAGTATTGAGGTCTTTAGCCTCTTGAATGGCAGTAACTTTGGGCCTCCAAGCCTTTAGTAAACTCCTTAGAATCTTGCGATTGTTATCACCAGAATCAAAGGTTCTGCCTAAAGACTTGAGTCCATTAGTTATGGTTTGAAACCTCCCAAACATTTGATCAATGGTTTCAAACTCTTGCATAAAGAAAATCTCATATTGATGAACAAGCATGCTGATCTTGGATTGTTTGACATTAGCAGTCCCTTCATGGGCTGATGCCAAAGTATCCCAGATCTCCTTGGCTGAAGAGCATCCATGCACCTTCTCTTACTCTTATTTACTCAAGGAGCAAACTAAGTAGAGTTTTGCCTTTGCATTGAGCTGAACACGAGCTTTCTACTCACCAGTCCATTCTGCTTTGGGTATGGGCACACCACCATGTGTAGGAGTGTAATCACCATCAGTGACCACATCCCAGAGATCTATGTTGCTGCTCTCAATGAACAACTTCATTCGATCTCTCCAATAATGGTAATTTGTACCATTAAAAGATGGGGGGGGCCTTGAGACAGAGGCACCTTCTACAATGTAGTGAGGGTTGCTTGTAGAGGTTTCCATCTAGGATCTTCTTCCTCAGCACTATTAGATGATCAGCCTGAGGTTGAGCTCTGATACCAACTGTAGAAACCACATGAAACACTAGAAGGGGGGTTAAATAGTGTTTTATAAATTTCAAATTGATTTAGGAAAACCTTTAACAAGCAGTGCTTTTCACAAACGAGTTTTTACAACTTGCTGAAACTAGGAGTTTGGTACTTGCTGAAATAGCTTTAGCAGGTTCAATAAAACAGTTTGGGAAACTTGTTTTTCAATCTGTTAAAATGATTTTTCAGCTTTATGTTATAAAACAATATACTCAGAACCCTCCTGGTTAGTTTAAATCAAATATAAATGAGTTAAGGGTAAGAGAAGACTTAGCCAAAGATTTATACTGGTTCACCCACTTCCACCGTGAGCTACGTCCAATCCCAAAGCCAAACAACTATGGATTTTCCACTATCTAATCAAATACAAGTATTCTTTTATAGTCAAGTATCTTCAGGCTCTAATACAACAAGTATTATTTCCTACCAAGCCTCTCCAGGCTCAACAACAAGTATTGTTTAAATAACAAGCCTCCCCAGGCTCAAACAGAAAACTGTTTAGAAGAAAGATTGCTTAAGCTTTGAAACTACACAGGTTTAAAGCCTAAACTGGGTAAGATGTGCAGTCTACTGAGTTAAACTTAGAATATGAAAATTGTGTACAAATGAAATGAATGAAAATATTTCATAGAGAAAGTTTTGCAGCACTTCAGCAAGTTCACGTCTTCTCTTCTTCTTCTTTGCATGAAGACTTGTATTTATAGAGAGAAGGATCTTTAGACCCGTTAGACTTCTCTTAAAATCCCGTTGTGAAATAGCCTTCTTCTCGTTGAGATACAAACCTCTGATAGCTTTGTAGTAGCAGGCACAACATGAGTAGGTGACAACAGCGCTGACTCTACTTTTCTGAGCAAAGTGTACTTTTGCAGCAGGAACTCATTTCCAAGAAGATACAATTCTCAATATAACGTTTCTCGACTTCAGAAGGTTCACAGACTTCAGCAGGACCTGATCCTTCAGCAGGTTCCTCTACTTCAGAAGGTTTCACCACATCATAGGGTTGCATAACATCAGAGAGCAGAAGGTTGCTAAAACACAAAAAAAACCTTTAAGAGAATTTGTTTCTTCTTGACCAAATTTGTTAATCATTAAAACTCAGGGTTATGAGACTTAAAACATTATTAATTTCTTAATAACATTTTTTAGACTCAACATGTTGTTCATGAAATTTTAGGGTATGTTACATTCCATTGTTTTCACACTTGAGATTTACCTCCACTTATACCCTAGGATTTACTAAGTCTTATGTATATTTCTTATGCATTTTTCTTCTCTCACTCAAGTATTGTATTATAGTATTTCAAGCTTCACAAGGTTTGCTAACTAATAGGGTCACACTAGGTAACCCCTAACTTGAGTCATAACGTATTAGGGTTACCTCCTTGAGGTCTATTTTACCTTATCTTTAACTTAATCTTCCTTGATTAAGTCTTGTATTAGGTAATTAAGCCTTAATAAGTCTTAATCCATTAAGTAATCTCAGGTTTAGTCCTGAATCAAGTGTTAATCCTTAATTAAATGCTTAATTAAACCTTAATCATACCTTAATCACATTCTTAATTCTTGATTAAGTCTTAATCATACTTGATTAGGGTTAATTGTGATTACTTAATCCTTCATCAGTTCTTAATTACCTTCTTAATCTTTGATTAGGTCTTAATCATACTTGATTAGGGTTAATCAGTATTTACTTAATCCTGAATCAATTCTTAATTACCTTTTTAATTTTTGATTAAGTCTTAATCATATTTGATTAGGGTTAATCATGATTACTTAATCCTTAATTACCTTTTTAATCTTTGATTTAAGTCTTAATCATACTTAATTTGGGCTAATCATGATTACTTAATCCTTAATCAATCCTTAATTATTCATTAAGTCTTAATCGCATTATTATTTAATATTAATTTTGGATTATTAAGATTAACCTTAACTACACTTGATTAGTTGGTTAACTTAGATGTTGAGATTAATGGGTTTCTTAATCAAATGAGACTATTAATTACTTATAGATCAAATTAGTGTTGAGGCCACTAGTTAATTGTTTATCATAAGTCAATTATTTTGTTTTATCATTATTGAGTATTTATTAGTATTTGTTGAGTATTAGGGCCCAAACTAGTTGCCCAACTATTATATGACCCATGAAGATCCATCTCTTCATGTTTTAGTCTTGAAATTAAGGTGTTTTGTTGAATTTTAAGTCAACTTAGGGTTTTACCCGAATTTCACCTTTCACTTACTCACTTAAAATTTTCTTTTACTCTTACCTTTTTTACCTTTAGTCTTTTAACTTAACCTAATGGACCACTCAAACCCACAAACACCTCCATACTCTTCATCATACATTCACAAGAATCAAAACATACTTCAAACATGAACGTGCATGCATTTTATCAAGAACACCCAAGAGCAATTTGAATTTCTTGAAAAATCAATAAATTTCCAAAAAATATAAAACTCATATATGATAAACTACTCATACCAAACATCAAGAATCTCATGTCAAATCACCAGTTTTCACATCAACACATACCAAAGGTGATGACTTTAAAAATAACACCAACACTTTATTTTGAGATTTAAATGCATAAACAATTTATTTAATTCAAAGCATTGATTTTTACTTGAATATATCCATCATATAAACACATTCCAAATATCAAACAAAATTAAAGATCAAGCATACCCATTCAAGTTGAAATGGCCGAACCAGTATCATATAAAAACACATTCACACATTCAAAATATTTATGAAGAAAAATGAAAAGGGAAGAGGGCCATGGGTCACCCTCACTTTAAACACCAATCTTACTAGAGATTCAAGGTGATGACTATAGGGCTTTGTTCTCCAAATCTCACACTCCACCACTTTTTTGTTCCTCTTGATCTCCTCTCCAACTTTGCCTAAAGAACTAAGGTGGGATTCTTTAAGTAGAAGACTGAAAAATGGAGCTTTCAACCTTGGTTAGTGAGAGAAAAATGGAGGAGGAAAAGAGAAGATGAATGGAGAGAAAGAGAGAAAGGAACAATTGAATTTAAAGAGAAAGGGAACCAAAATGCTTTAGGGGACAAATTGTACAATTAGTGATGTAAGCATGTTTTCTTTTACTTTTTGGACTAATTAAGCATGCTTTAGGTCATTTGATGATGGATTAATGGTATGAGGATACCACTAATTACACATTAAGGTATTAGGGTTGGAATTTTTGAATTTTAGGTCAGGGGTATTTTGGTAATTTTCCAATAAGGTTAGGGGCATAATAGTAATTTCACACCTAAAATTCCCTAAAAATTCTAACCAAATCTAGAAAAATAGGAAATCTATTTCTAACCCTATTTAAGCCCTATTTAATGACTAAAAACATTTAATCACCCATACGCACCATATCACACAATTAAAAATCATATAAGCAAAAATGTGGGTGTTACAGAATATATGATCGATATCGATACTGTTGCGAAAAATAATTCTGTAAATTTGGGGATAGTACTTCCAATGAGTATCATTCTTAATTTATGGAACTAGGACGTTACATTATGGTATCAGAGCAGTTCAATCCAGTTGGACTATGGATAAGATAGTTGCTTAAAGTTAGCTATAGTCTTAAATGCATTATTATGGAATGTGGAGAGTGACAACCTCAATGTTTTATTAATGATGTATATAGGATTATGGCTAGCGGCAGACGTGGTAGACCTCGTGGCAGTATGCTACCACCAGTTTAGAACCCAGACCCAATAGTGTTGGAAATACAGGGAAACACTAGAAGGGGGGTTGAATAGTGTTTCAATGGAAACTTTTTCTGCTTCAAATATTTTGAAAGATTTGCTTTTGAAAATCTTCAGATGATGAGTATCAGTCTGAAGGTTTTGGTTACCTTCTGAAATACGTTTAGATTTAAAAGGTTATAAACTTAATTTGAATCAGATAAGAAATTTTCACTTAAATACTTTTTCAATCCCCTTGTTAGAATAAAAACTGAATTGAGATAGTTTAAGGGATAGAGAAGACTTAGCCAAGAATTTATCCTGGTTCACTCATAACCACCGTGAGCTACGTCCAGTCCCAGGCAAAAACTAGCACCTGGATTTCCACTATTCTTGCAAGAATACAAGTATTCTTTTCTTTCAAGCCTCTTTAGGCTCTACACCAAGTATTGTTTCTTTCATCAAGCCTCTTCAGGCTCTCAGACACTTATCCAAGTGTAACCCAAGTATTCTTTCATACAAAAAAGCCTCTCCAGGCTTATAAACCCAAATTGTTCTTAAGTTAAAACAGAAGAGATTTAGTTCACTATCTTCAGATGATAGATTTGAACTAAAAAGATACAAATAATTGAGAATTTCTTAGGATAAGGAAATGAAAAAGTGTACAATATCAGAGTATAATTTTACAACGTTTAGATTCTTTGATTAAATGCTTCTATATTTCTTCAATCTTCATGGGACATATTTATAGTCTCCAGGAATAAATGTTCGTTGCTAAATGGTATTTAATGCTCTCAGAAGACGTTTGACACAACACTGTTCAAAGCATTCTGAGCAACTTAGGTGCAGCAGGTCTACGCACACAAAGCGTTCTGGCAAGAGCAGCAGCGTTGCAGACTTTCCTAAAATGTGCTTATCATTTGAACGAGGTGAGAAAGCATGTCTGACTCTTATGCTGAAATAAGTAAGATCTTGATATGAACGTTCCTCGTACTCAGCAACGTCTTTCAAGGGTCAAACCATTGTCCTGAAGTCTTCATCTTTTAGATGCAAGGGATGCTTCAGATGAACTTCTCTCTTTCAGAGGATGAACACTCTTCAGACGAAGTTGT
Organism: Sesbania bispinosa; assembly: GCA_026901365.1. Taxonomy (NCBI): domain Eukaryota; kingdom Viridiplantae; phylum Streptophyta; class Magnoliopsida; order Fabales; family Fabaceae; genus Sesbania; species Sesbania bispinosa. The sequence goes on from QLOH01000003.1 coordinate 4,208,070, forward strand.
GTTCTTCAGACGATCTGAAGCTTCAGATGATGATCTTTCTCAATATTCATATGATCTTTCTCAATATGCATTTGTATTTTATATTTGTTGTTCATTAAAACTCCAAAGAGGATGAGACTCAATCTCAATTTTATTTTTGAGACTCAACAAATAGCTGCATCCCTTCAGCTATCGACCATAGTAATAGGCGAGCAACCTGCTACAAACGCATATGTCTTGCACGAGTTGTGCCAACGACATAGGGATACACCTCCCCCACCGGTAGTGGACCCATTCGTTCAAGGCCTTGTAGAATTCAGGAAGCATAGCCCTCCACCATTTTCTGGTGCATATGGTCCGGAAGCTGCTGCTTCTTGGATTGATGAAATTGATAATATCTTCAACATCTTGAGGAGTACCGAGAAGATGAAGGTGGAGTATGCCGCTTTCATGCTCCAAGGTGAGGCACAGAACTGGTGGTGTGGGGTCCGAACCCGGATGGTTTCTTAGGAACTTCCCTTGAATTGGGCGAGTTTCCAAGCCGCTTTCCTGGAGAAGTACTTCCCTGCTACAATCAGAAAATAGAAGAAGACTAAGTTCCTGTAGATCAAGCAGGGAAACATGACCGTGGGCCAATTTATGGCCAAATTCGAGGAGTTGTCTCTCGATGACTCGTCAGAGGAGGAAGATCCCAAGGAGGCTCTAGAGTATCTGGGTAGTTCCTCGTGGTTTAGTGGTGACGAGTAGAGTAGTTATGTTTTGTATTACATCACTCATCACGTGCCACATTTCTCTCTCCTTCCTCTCTTTTCTCTCTTTCTCTCACATTGTTGTAAGTTGTAAGGTTGTAAAATTTACATTTCTCTTTTTTTTAGGGATTTAATTGAGTGTTTTATTCAAATCATAATAGTTGATGACTCTCACACAACCGGTTATAGGGCTAGGTTTAAGGATATAAGGGGAAATGACCCACAGATCGAATGAGGATCAGGAGGTAGAAGTCCAACAAGGGCTGATGGGAAGGAAGGAGTGGAAGGTGAAGATATGGATTCACTATTTGAGGGGATGGTATTGTTTAACCCTGCCCAAATTGAAGCACAACTCCGACCAGATAATCAACAAGACAATCATATGACGAGTCTCTTCAATACTGTCAAAGTGATACGCTCACAACTTCAGCACCGACATCATGTTCATCGCAACCCCTTGACGAGGATCTCTTCTCTGACCTTACACTTGTCGTCGATCCCCTCCAAAACTTGAAGTTTCTGAAGTCGAGCATGATCTCCAATCTCAATCCTGCAAGCAGCCATCTATATCTACTACTACTACTACTATTACCACCCCAACTTCCTCGAGACATGCCTCCATAAGGAGAAAATAATCTGGCTTGAGGATAGGATATGGTAGAGGCAACGATCTATCACACCCTCCTCCGCTCCCCCAACCCGCCCTTCATGTTTCTGATTCAGAAACCCGTACCGTGCCCGCTAATTCTGTTTAGGACACCCTTCCATCTTACACCTTCTCGATCGGGATATATAATATATTATATTACACCATGATGTGGATGTTATATAATATATTATAATATCATGATATTATAGAAATAAAGAGAGAAAATGTTATATAATATATTATAATACCATATTTTATTAATAATATATGTATAAATTATCATTATATAATACCATTACGTGTTATATAATATATTAAAAATATTATTATAAAATAATATAAAATAAACCATATTTCATCGTAAAATAATAAAAAATTTAATATTCAAATATATTTAATAGAAAAATATATTTTAATGAGTATACGGGTTCCCGCGGGGCAGGTAGTATAATATCCGTCCCAACCCATTTTATAAATATGTGGGTATCCATTGCGGGTTTATCCACGGGTATCTACAGGTACAAGTTTTTTTGCATCACTAAACATCAGGAAGAAATAACCCACGAATTTTAGTCCGGGTCCTTCGCTCCACTGATTGAGTATGAAAGAAAGTTGTATTACGATTACCAAATTTAATCAATTAGTCTCTGGTTTTGGAACCAAGACAATTCCTCCTGGAAAAGAACTTCATTATATTCTTTATGCAACTGATATTGAAGAGTATAGAGTCGTGAGGAATCAACTTCCCCCAAGACTCTTTGAATCGCTTGTAGATGTCGCTCAATGGTCCTTTTTCTTTGAAAGATGTGGCCAAAACATCCTTATTAAAGGTTAGAGATGCTTCCTTACCTTCATTCAAACTCCCAAAAATGCCACGACTCTCACTGTTCCAAGTTGTCTTAACAACCAAAGAATATTGAGGGTGGGTGCACCAAGCCGCTTGAAAGCGAAAGTGTCTGCTCCTATTCCTTGGTTGTACAGAACCACAACGAAGTAAAATGGGATGATGATCAGAGTGAAGTTTGCAAGTGTTCTCAATAGTAACTTCTGGAAAAGCCAAACGCCACTGTTGGTTTGCCAATCCTCTATCCAAACGGTGATGAACTAGTTGGCCACCCCTACACCTCCGTTGCCAAGTAAACTGAGATTTAAAACTCCCTAGATCCAGTAGTCCACAATCCTCCATCATAGAAGCAAAAGAAAATGCTCGAGTGAAGGAAAAGTTACCACCATGTTTTTCTGAGGCGAGCAAAATATCATTAAAGTCCCATGTAAGCATCCAAGGGGTAGAGATAGCTTCTCTGATGGTCCTAAGATGCTCCCACAGATAGAGCCTATGAGAGACGACTGAACTTTAATATATCCCGGAGCAGATCCAAGAAGCTTGACCAAGTTTAATGCTAACAGAAATTGCTTGTGAGCAGTAATGAACAACCTTAATTTCACTGACAATTCCATTCTTCATCAGGGCCCAAAGACCACCCATGTGCCCCTAAGCTTCCTCAATATGAACAGGAGTATAATCAATCCTATGCCAAAAATTAGCCGTTGATTGAAACTAAATGTGCGTTTCCATGATAAAGAGAAGATCCATATTATATTTATGAAGAAGCTCCCTAACATGACGTTGACTTTTCTTACTAGCTGCTCCCCTGATGTTCCACGCAAGAACAGAAAAATCTTTGAAGACATTCATCATCAAAATAAAAAAGATAAGGGGAGTTGGGATACATCCTGAAACTAACCTGGGCCTGGTCCAGTTGCATCACCCATAACAATTTCTCCAGGGGATGTAGCAATATTTCCAGGTGGCTCAACAGATGACGAACTAGGAAGAAAAACATCATTAGAAGAGGGTCCATCCTTATCAATAAATTTGAGTTGGTTACTAGAGACCACTTATACATTCATCAATGTCTTGATGCCATGAGGAAGTTGTGCCCCAGCTATGACAGTACCCTGATCAACCTTAGCTACACCCGTTGAACTAGCATCCTCTTTATAAGTATCCATGGCCTTGGAGAAAGCTTCTAGAATAGGCTTGTGGTGTTGAGACAAACTCACTCCTAAAGGTTTTTAATGTGCCAAACCACTAAAGTTTAAATATATGCTTAAACTGAATGAGATGCATCTTGATATTACTAACTGTGTGCTCAAGGCTTGTGGTAGAGATTTCTAGACATTGTTTTGCAGATTATAGCCAAGTAATTGATGCTCAAAGAAGACCTTTGAGATACAAAACATAAAAGTCAGTAATAGGAAATACCAAGGAACAAGGCTTGAAGCTTCAACAGTAAGAGATTCAAGAACAGCTTGAGACGCTGTCTCAAGAGATCCTCTCAAGTAAGAGAAAGCAGATTCAAAAAAATGCGTTGAGCATCATTGATCAAGACTGTCAAAAGATGAGACTTGGAGCTAAATTGAAGAAGAGATCATCTCAAATTGCTACTGTTTTAAGAAAAGACGCTAGATCAGCATGAGACGCTGTCTCATGGTCAGACGCAAGAGATGAGATCCAAGCTCAGTCACAAGAGATGAGAGCCAGAGACTCAAGTGCCAGAGACTCAAGTACAGCTTGAGTAAAAGTAAAATGCAAAGTCAAAACAAGGACAAGACAGAGTACATTGTGAGCTGACACCAGTGACATCACCCTGAAAAGAAAAAGTCATCTCTTGTCCAGCATGACTCCTCTCTCCAACAGCTATTTTCTAACGGCTCTCAACTGTCAAATAACGGCCATATAACGACTAGTATGTCTTGGAATAAATAGCTGAAAGATGCAGTGGAAGAATGTGAGAGACTACCTTGATTATTGAACAACTATTGCATCTCATCTCACATCTCAAGTTACATCTCAACTGCACGTCTCAAGTCTATCACTTACAGATCTGATCTCAACTTGAGAAACTTTGTAGTCTGATGGGATTCTGGCAAGCGAACCAAAACACCAGCAGTATAATAGTAAGTAAAAGTATCGTATCCACAAGGAACGACTAATTTATGCAGACTGTGATCTACTTATCAAGAGAAAGCACAATTTAGAGAGTATAAGTGCAGAATTGTAAAGAGAAAGTAAATATTCAAATGGAATTAAAAAGGTAGAGTTAGAGACACTTTACTTGGATTAGGATTGGATTTCATCTCATCACACCCATTGTGCATATAAAGACTATCCATTATATTAGGTTTACTCTATAATACTGTAGACAAACTCTATTGCTAAGACCCCAAGTTACCAGCAGCCTCACACACTCAAAGATAATCCATGCGGGCTCTCCCAAGCAACATATTTACCCTCGACTTATTTTGCTCTTTTTTTAGTCAGTTTGTAAAGGAACTTAATTGATAAACGAGGCCTAATGCTGTAGACGCACCTTCGCTCAAGTACTATCACTACCATCACTCATCAGGATACGCCTATGTTCGAATCCTGGATTGACAATCAACTAACTCCTTGCTATCGATTACTAAGCCTAATGGTCGGATTCCCCTTCACTTACAGTACTCACACTACCCCTCGCTCATTTGCAAACACCCCTTTTCGGAACAAAGTAGTAACCGAGTAATCTTATTCAATCAAAGTTTGGGTTTCCTATGTCTAGGCTCCCCCATCCTCACTCCTAGTAATAACTACTTTAGTTAAGACTAGTCTATAACTCCAGACGCAAGCGTGGGAATTAGGAATAAACACAGAATAAGACTACCACCATTATAGACAGAGAGCACAGGAAATAATAATATAGAATTTATATACACTCAAGGATAGAATCAATTACATCCAATCCAAATGGAGAGTTAACTACTCGAGGTAGCCATACAAACCACTGAAGACGCTGTCACCATCTTCAATCCTCGTGAAGAGCTCCTCCTCTCCTACTCTAAACTTAGCTCTGGTACATTATCATTGAAATATAGACTGAATTACAATGATCGTGCCCCCGCCAAAGACCCATAAAAGGTTGCAAGAGGTTCCTATTTATAGTACAAGGGAAGACCAAAGAGAATTAGGGAAAGATCTATCTAAAAAGGGCAACAGGGAACAAACCAGCATAACGTGCGCTTCAATCTGCGCTATAGCACGGCCTGGAGCGCAACTTCCAGAGAGTCTGCGCTTCACTTGCGCTATAGCGCAGGGTGAAGCGCAGGTGACGTCCTGCAGCTCCAACTTTCTTCTTTTAATCTTGATCTTCCCCGAGACTGGTTTTCGCATGTTTGTCTTTCCTTGTTTCCCTTTTTCTGATGAAGTTTCTATATTTACTGAGCATCTTGTATTTATTTGGGAAGCTTGTCTGCAGGATCCTTGATTGATTGGCCTTACTTTCCTCATTTATGATCTTCAATCGGCTTTAATTCCTCATTTAAGTGTCCTCATTCAATCTCATATCTTGCAAATATCTTCCTCTTTAATGTTATTTTATCTCCTCAGTTAAATCTTTATAATATCCTGCAAAATAAGCACAATTTATATTAAAATAGCATCATATTCAAATACAAGGCTCATAAATATAAATTATTAAATATTTAGAGAAAAAGGGATTAAATAGGGGAAAATTTACCATTTTAACCTTGATAAGTGAACTGAAAAGTACTCTAATTTATCAACTATTTTTCACTTATCATAGTCTCATTGTAATATCTCTTCTCAGTTTGTAATATTTCTATCCACAACAGAAGAGATACCCTTTAGCTAAGATTACTACACATCCATACATTGTATGATATAAGCTAGACCCATCTTATCCTACCAATCATTGTAACCTGTCTCATCTAAGATAGGAGTGAGCCTAGTCTTAGAGTGAGTGTGAGCTTCCTGAAGAGGCTGTAAGAATACTTGTGGCTCAACCAATATAGGAGTGCCTAGGCTTGGTGTGAGAGACGTCCTGGTGAGGTTGTAAGAATACTTGTAATTGACGGGTTGTCAATAGTGGAAATCTCACGGGTTGTGAGGACTGGACGTAGCCCAAGGTGTGGGTGAACCAGGATAAGATCACAGTGCCATCTCTCTTCCCTATCTCTTCATTTACTTTGAGCTTAACACTTCTCAAATCTATATTTATTAAGTAACTAATCTGCTTTAAAAACTAAATCAAATTTGAGTATAAGATAACTTAGACTTAATAAACTTGATTGAAATTGAAACTGCCTGTTACTCATCTTAACTGAGACTCCAAGTCATCAGACTTGAGATCACGTCTCAACTGTCAGTTTCAGTGTGCTAATTTCAGGAACAATTTTAAAAGAGTCTCTATTCAACCCCCCCTTCTAGAGACGTTCAGCCAACTTCAGTTGGTATCAGAGCTCGACCTCTTTGGGGTTGAGCACACCTACGTGTGAAGAGGAAAAGATCCATGGCTGGACCAAACACAAGCTTGTTCATTCCTGAAGGAGCATCCACCAACAGGCCACCAACCTTTGATGGAATTGTCTATTATTATTGGAAGGGTAGGATGAGACTGTTCATTCAATCTCAACATGCTGATTTGTTGGAAATCATTGAACAAGGTCCCTATGTGCCTTACATTACTGATGAGTTGGGTCTTAGAGAAGCTAAACCCGGAGGAGCATGGACAGATGTTGAGAAGACAAGATATGTTCTTAATTCAAGAGCAAAGTACCTGCTTACATGTGCCTTGAGTCGCAGTAAATATGATAAGGTAGCAGGATGTGCATCAGCCAAAGAAATATGGGATGCACTTGAAGTAGAACATGAAGGAACCAATCAAGTAAAAGAAGCCAAAATTAACATACTGGTCAGACAGTATGAGCTCTTCAAAATGAATGAAGATGAAGGTATTAAAGACATGGTGAGACGGTTCACTGTCATTACAAATGATCTCAAGTCTCTGGGAAGAACTTACTCAAATCAAGATATGGTGAGAAAATTTTTGAGAAGTCTACCTAAGCCTTGGAGACCTAAAGTCACAGCCATTCAAGAAGCCAAGGATCTCAACACTCTCAGATTAGATGAGCTCCTTGGATCATTAAAGGTTCATGAGCAGGAGCTGATGGAAGAAGATCTCATCAGACGTCCAAAAACAATAGCCTTAAAGGCATCATCTAGCAACTCCAAAGGTAAGAAGGTAAGCTCATCTCAACAGACTTCACTTAACTCATCTCATGATACAGAAACTGAAGAAGATGAAGATGATGATGGAAGTGAGATGGATGATGAACTGGCTTACATCTCAAGAAAGATCAGACGCATGTGGAGAGCTAAAGGAAATGGAAGAAGAAACTTCCCATCAAGGAGAGGAGAAATCAAGTCTGATAGAAAAGGCCAATTTATCTGCTTTGAATGCAGAAAACCTGAACACAGCAAATATGAATGCCCGCTTCTCAGAAAGGAAATTAAGAGAAGCCCAAAGAAAAAGGCAATGATGGCCACATGGGATGACACAGAAGGAGATGAGAGTCAAGATGAAGAATCTGCCAATTTGTATCTCATGGAAAAAGGTGATTCATCTGATGAAGAGGTGTATGAATCTGACTCAGAGCTCTCTTTTAGTGAACTTAAGTCTGCTTTTGAAAATCTTCTATATGATTCAAACCTTCTTGTCTAAAAGAGCTCATTGTTAAAATCAGAACTGGACACAGCTCTTGAAAAAGTTAAATTTCTTGAAAAAGAGAATGAAAGTTTGAATCATAAAAACAGTAGTCTCATGTTGTCTCACATGAGACTGTCTGAACTTGTTAAAGCAAAGACTCAAGCTCATGATGAGCAAGAACTGAAAAATCTTTCTAAAGAAAACCAGAAACTCAAAAGGCAAACCAGAATTCCCATAGATGATCTAGCAAAATTTGTAAAAGGTACAAAAAACCTTGAGAGACTCATTGGGTCTCAAAAAGGAATTTTTAACAAAGCTGGATTAGGCTATGAAAAATATTCCAGTGAGATCTGGTATAAAGATTTCTTTATTCCTGCAAGAAAAAGAAAAAAGGAAAGATGTTCTTGTTGTAGCAAATTTGGCCACAAGACCACAGAATGCTACTTGAGACAGGTAGCAGCAAAGAAAAGGGTAGCTAACTATGAAGGACCCAAATATAAGTGGGTACCTAAAACTAAATCTTTTGTTGTAACAGATGTGCCTGGCAGCAGCAAAAAAGGATGTGGGTGCTGGACAGTGGATGTTCAAGACACATGACAGGGGACAAAAGCAAGTTCCTGTCAGTTGAAGAAAAAGCAACAGGATTGTCTCTTTTGGAGATAACAAGGCCCAAATTAAGGGCATAGGTAAAATTGGTAAGACAAACTCAGCTCAGATTGAGAATGTATATTTTGTTGAAGGTCTGAAACATAATTTGCTGAGTATAAGTCAGTTATGTGACAATGGTTATCATGTAAATTTCCAACCTACATTCTGTGAAATCATAGACTCTAAGACTGGGAAAATAGCCTTTTCTGGAAAAAGAAACAAAAACCTTTACTCAGTCTCACTTGAGATCCTATCTGATCTCACATGTCTCATGATCATGAGAAATGGTTGTGGCACAAGAGAGTTCGACACATTAACATGAGAACCATTAGTAAACTTGCAAGTCAGTCTCTTGTCAAAGGACTACCAAAAGTAAAATTTGACAAAGACATGATATGTGAGTCCTGCATGAAAAGTAAGCACAGCAAATCAAGTTTCAAGTCCAAGTCTCATGTCTCAACCACCAGGCCACTTGAGATTCTCCACATTGATTTGTTTGGACCAAGAAAGACTACAAGTCTCAGTGGTAAGAAATATGGTTTTGTAATTGTGGATGACTTCTCAAGATTCACCTGGGTTCTGTTTCTTTCTCAGAAGGATGAATCTTATGAATCCTTTAAAATATTTTACAAAAAGATCCAATCTGAGAAAGGATATGGAATTGGTACCGTGAGAAGTGATCATGGAGGAGAGTTTGAGAATGCAAGATTTAAGAAATTCTTTGATAAAAATGGCATTACTCATAACTTCTCATGTCCAAGAACTCCTCAACAGAATGGAGTAGTTGAGAGAAAGAATAGGACCCTTCAAGAAATGGCAAGAACTTTATTATGTGACTCCGGAATTGAAAAGTATTTTTGGGCAGAAGCTGTAAATACCTCTTGCTATATTATTAACAGAGTCACTATAAGAAAGATCTTGAATAAAACTCCATCTGAGCTGTGGAAAGGGAGAAAGCCATCAATCTCCTATTTCCATGTGTTTGGATGTGATTGCTACATCCTAAACACCAAAGATCAGTTGGGTAAGTTTGATGCAAAATCTGATAAAGGAATTTTCTTGGGTTATTCTCTTACTTCTAAAGCCTATAGAGTATATAACTTAAGAACAAAAACTACTGAAGAATATGTGCATGTAGTCTTTGATGAGATGCAGGACAACTCTTAGAAAAGGGTGGATGAAGAGATTGAGGAAATGATGGGAGAATTAAAAATCTCAACCCAGGAAGCTGAAGAGAGATCCACTTATGAGCAAAAGCTGATGAGATCCTCTCAAACAGAACTAAGGAAAGAAGCCCAGTTTGAGATGGTGTCTCACAAAAGTATTCATCCTGACACATCTCATGCACCTCAAGAAGAAGACAAGCCTGAAGGACAAACTGAGTTCAGGAGAACAAGACAAGGAACACTTGAGATCCAGAATGAGCATACATCTCAACTACCCAGGAGCTGGAAATTAATGAGATCTCATCCCAGAGATCAGATCATTGAAGAGACTACAGATAGGGTCAGGACCAGATCCTCTTTCAGAGATGTTGAAACACATGATGGCACTTCTATCTGAGATAGAACCCAAAGATATTCATGAAGCTCTCATTGATGATTCCTGGGTGAAACCAATGGAAGAAGAGCTCAACCAGTTTGAAAAAAGCAAAGTGTGGGATCTGGTTCCTCCACCATCCTATCAGTCTATAATTGGATCCAGAAGGGTTTTTAGAAACAAGCTTAATGAAAAGGTCAAAGTTATGAGAAATAAAGCAAGGTTGGTAGCACAAGGATATAATCAGCAGGAGGGCATAGACTATGATGAGACCTTTGCTCCAGTTGCCAGACTTGAAGCCATCAGAATTCTCTTAGCTTTTGATGCACACAAGGACTTCAAACTCTACCAGATGGATGTGAAAAGTGCATTCCTAAATGGAATCATTGAAGAGGAGGTCTATGTGAGACAACCCCCTGTCTTTGAAGACTCTCATCATCCAGAATATGTGCTCAGACTCAAAAAGGCCCTATATGGTCTTAAGCAAGCTCTAAGAGCTTGGTATGACAGGTTAAGTTCCTTTCTAACTAAAAATGGATTCACCAGAGGACAAATTGACACCACACTGTTTAAAAGGGAGTTTAACAAAGATTTATTAAGTGTTAAAATCTATGTGGATGATATTATTTTTGGTTCTACTAATGAATCTCTTTGTCAAGAATTCTCAAGTCTCATGCAGGGAGAATTTGAGATGAGTATGATGGGTGAGTTGAGATTCTTCCTTGGATTGCAAATAAAGCAACTATCAGATGGCATTTTCATCAGTCAAGAAAAATATGCAAAAGACTTGCTAGAAAGGTTCAAAATGGATGATGCCAAGTCAATGAAGACTCCAATGCACCCCTCCACTCAAATTGACAAAGATGAGATTGGTAAGGCTGTCTCAGATAAGCTGTACAGAGGGATGATAGGATCTCTCGTGTACTTAACTACCAACAGACCTGACATTCAGTATGTTGTAGGTATTTGTGCAAGGTACCAATCTGATCCTAAAGAGTCTCATTTCACTGCTGTTAAAAGAATCTTTAGGTATTTAATAGGAACCACTAATCTTGGCCTCTGGTATGAGAAAGGCTCTAGTTTTGATCTCATAGGATATAGTGATGCTGGTTTTGTTGGAGACAAGATGGATAGAAAGAGCACAAGTGGAACATGCCAATTTTTGGGAAAATGCCTTGTCTCTTGGTCGTGCAAAAAGCTAAATACAATAGCCTTGTCTACTACAGAAGCTAAGTATGTCTTAACAGCTGCTTGCTGCACTCAGGTACTATGGATCAAGTCTCAAATTCAAGATTATGCACTCTGGTACTCCAAAATTCCCATATTCTGTGATAACACAAGTGCCATAAACCTTGCTAAAAATCCTATCCATCACTCAAGATCTAAACACATAGATATCAAACATCACTTCATAAGAGATCATGTGCAGAAAAGAAACATTGAAATTATTTTTGTTGACACTAAGAATCAACTTGCTGATGTTTTCAGTAAACCTCTAGTGGAAGAAAGATTTGTTGAAAATCTAAAATTATTAAATATGTGTTCACTTAGTTAAAACTCATAATTTAGAAGATGTTTCATAAGATAAGATCAACTCTGAGTCTCATAAGATAAGACTCAGGATCAAACTGTGATGAGATGATGCTTCAAAAGAAGCTCAAATGAGATGCGTCTCATCATGAGTCTCAACTCATGGCTCAACCAACGTTCAAAAGATGTTACCTAAGAGAGAGAAAAGAGTCGTTAACGAACAGCTAGTAACTACTCTTTGTGCACACAACTAGCCGTTAGGTATAAAAAGGAGTGCCAACTAACTCTCAACCATTTCAATAACTACCCACTCACCATTACTCTCTCTCTCTCTCTCTGAAGACTCACTCTCTATTTAAACCAAATCACAACTCCTCATCTCATCTTCTTCTCTCCTTCCTCAATGCGCATCAAAGTCATAGGAGCTAAACTTCCCCATTCTGATATCTCATCGTCCTCATCTTCTCCAGAAATGAAAATGTCTTCCTCTGAACAATCTCAATCTCTTAGCGTTCAATCAAGCCAAGAGCATCTCAGCCGCTTTCCTTCTCCTCAACCTAACACAGAGTCTGAACCTTCTCAGACTCAGTCTCAACCATCTCAGCCATCACCATCATCAAAATCCACCTCCTCAAAGAAGAGCACTCCATTTCCTCGTAGACCCAAGTCTGAGAGGATTGCTTCAAATGTCGTTCAAACCTATGGACCCAAGAGTCCATAATCATCGGTTCACATTGGCCTCACAAAAAATGAGCCTCTGAAAAAAGGAAAAGGAAAAGTTGTAGCAGAATTAAGGGGAAAGAAACTCTCCTTCCAGTCTGACCTTTTTGAAAATACTAAAATTGAAGAAAAGTTCACTAAAAGGTTTGCTGACAAGAAAATAGTGATTGGAAGAATCATTGACTTCAAGGAACTAAGAGAAGAGAATTGGGACATTGTTCCATATCTTAGGAAGCAGGGCTGGGAAAACTATCTGTCAATGACTGAGCCAGTCTTTCCAAAGATGACAAGGGCCTTCTATGCTGCTTGCACCAAGGCTAAGGGTGCATCTCAGGGACTGCCCATGTGATAGCCAATCTCAAAGGAGTCCACATAGATCTCACTAAGGAGACTCTTGGGGGAATCATTCAAGCCCCAGTAGCTGGAAATAGAATCTATAATGAGGAGCAGTGGTGGAATCAAATAGGGGTTCCAGCTGCAAGCGTAGGAACTTCTCTGTTTAAAGATGCACGTGTCACAGATTCCTCCTCCTCTCTCAACTATTTTGGAAAATTCCTCTTTCACCTGTTGGACAAATGCATCATGCTTAGAGCTGGCACATTCAACAAAATATACACTCAAGACTTGATGGTGATGTACCATCTGAAGCACGGTATCCCCCTCAATCTTCCCTTTCTGATTCTAAGGAACATGGAACATGCTTTCTATAATTCCAAAATCACCTCCTCTCTACCCTTTGGAATGCTCACCACAAAGATTATGAAGCATTTCAAAATTGACCTCAGTGGATGTGATGAGACCTTAGAAAAGCCTGGACTGATTGGAAAATCAAATCTCAAGTCTTTGAGTTTAGATGGTAAGTCAATTCCTTCTCCTACTTTTCCACTTGAAAATCCTGCTCCCATTCCTCCTACTACTCAAGTCTCTCCATCATCCAAAATGTCCGAGATTCATAAAAAGAAGCAAAAACATAAGATTGTTAAGGAGACTGCTGAGGGATCTCAAGAAGGTTGTGCGATCCCTAGAGAACAGAAGAAGAGAAAGTCTCATCTATCAGTCTCAACTGAGACTGAGACTAAGAAGAAGAAAAAGAAGAAGACGAGGTCTGAACATGTTTCCTCTTCTATGACTCAGCCTGAACCTCAACCAATCAACACTGAAACACCTGCTGTGGAAGAGCCTGCACCAAAGGTGGAGAAGAAAGCTTCTGAGTTTCGAGAGCCCTTACCAGAGACTCGACCTGATCCTCAACCTCAATCTCCACACCATCAGACACCATCATCCTCACCTATGCATCTCGTTGGTCAAACTGAAGTCTCACCCTGTACCAAGGTTATTGCTAAGACTCTTGTCAGTTTAGAGAAGGAAAATACTACCTCAACTCCTGAGGCTATACAAGAGCCTCAACCTGCTGCTGATGAGACTGAAGAAGTACCCACTTCTCAACAAAGGACTCTTGTTAGGTTTGAGCCTTCTCATTCATTTCAAACCTCTCTTCCTACACCTGGCAAGTTCTTCATGGATACAATTCTCCTCAGCTCTCCTGAACCAAAATATGACCAATTTGCACCTCCACGTGCACCACCTCAAGCTTCCACACCAGAACCATCTGTTCCCACTCATATCTCCAATTCAATCAACACTTTTCTCAATCAGCTGCATGAAGAACAACAACAACATCAACAGAATCTTAACTCCAGAATTGAGCAGAACCAGAAGAAGATCCTCAAGAAGCTGAAGCATCAGAAAAAGAGGCAAGAGGCCATGCTTGATGGACTAGACACTGTCCTTCAAGCAATTCACACTTCAAATGATTTCAACAAGAAGATGAATCTTCATCTTTCCAATCTGCCTCCTCTACCTGCAATTCCACAAGCTGTAGTGCGCCCATCTGCTTTAAGCTCAGACTCATCCTTTTCTCCTTCTTTCTAGCTTAGTTAGTACTCTTTGTTGATAATGGCAAAAGGGGGAGAGTCGGTTAGATGAACACATCTGATAAGAGTCTTAGTTTTTAAGTTTATGCAGACTTGTGTGAACCTTTTTTTTTAGTTTAAGATGTAATAGCATATTTTCTTTGTTGTGATGAGATGTAGTGGCATCTTTTGCTATATTATGTAATCTTTTGAATCCTCTGATTAATGCAAGAATTTCTGTTTGCACTCAATTGTTCTATACTAAATCTCATTTACTGAAACTCTTGTAAAATATCTTTAAGGTCAATTAAGTCTTTAACTCAGGGGGAGCTCATCTCTCTAAAAGAAAAGGACTGCACATCTCAGGGGGAGTTATTTAATAAAGTTCAAACTTAAAATCAGGATCTTCTTAAGATTAAAACTTTATGGTTTGCCATCATCAAAAAAAGGGGAGATTGTTGAGACAAACTCACTCCTAAAGGTTTTTAATGTGCCAAACCACTAAAGTTTAAATATATGCTTAAACTAAATGGGATGCATATTGATATTACTAACTGTGTGCTCAAGGCTTGTGGCAGAGATTTCTAGACTTTGTTTTGCAGATTATAGCCAAGTAATTGATGGTCAAAGAAGACCTTTGTGATACCAAACATAAAAGTCAGTAATAGGAAATACCAAGGAATAAGGCTTGAAGCTTCAACAGTAAGAGATTCAAGAACAGCTTGAGACGCTGTCTCAAGAACATATGATGGCTCAAGAGATCCTCTCAAGTAAGAGAAAGCAGATTCAGAAAAATGCGTTGAGCATCATTGATCAAGACTGTCAAAAGATGAGACTTAGAGCTAAATTGAAGAAGAGATCAGCTCAAATTACTATTATTTTAAGAAGAGACGCAAGATCAGCATGAGACGCTGTCTCATGGTCAAACGCAAGAGATGAGATCCAAGCTCAGTCACAAGAGATGAGAGCCAGAGACTCAAGTAAAACTTGAGTAAAAGTAAAATGCAAAGTCAACACAAGGACAAGACAGAGTACACTGTGCGCTGACACCAGTGACATCACCCTGAAAAGAAAACGTCATCTCTTGTCCAGCATGACTCCTCTCTTCAAAAACTATTTTCTAACGGCTCTCAACTATCAAATAATGACTATATAACGACTAGTATGTCTTGGAATAAATAGCTGAAAGATGCAGTGGAAGAATGTGAGAGACTACCTTGATTATTGACCAACTATTGCATCTCATCTCACATCTCAAGTTACATCTCAACTGCACGTCTCAAGTCTATCACTTACAGATCTGATCTCAACTTGAGAACCTTTATAGTCTCACTGTAATATCTCTTCTCAGTTTGTAATATTTCTATCCACAACAGAAGAGATACCCTCAAGCTAAGATTAATGCACATCCATACATTGTATGATATAAGCTAGACCCATTTTATCGTACCAATCATTGTAACCTGTCTCATCTAAGATAGGAGTGAGCCTAGTCTTAGAGTGAGTGTGAGCATCCTGAAGAGGCTGTAAGAATACTTGTGGCTCAACCAAGATAGGAGTGTCTAGGCTTGGTGTGAGAGACGTCCTAAGAGGTTGTAAGAATACTTGTAATCAACAGGTTGTCAATAGTGGAAATCTCACGGGTTGTGAGGACTGGACGTAGCCCAAGGTGTGGGTGAACCAGGATAAGATCACAGTGTCATCTCTCTTCCCTATCTCTTCATTTACTTTGAGCTTAACACTTCTCAAATCTATAATTTATTAAGTAACTAATCTGCTTTAAAAACTAAATCAAATTTGAGTATAAGATAACTTAGACTTAATAAACTTGATTGAAATTGAAACTGCCTGTTACTCATCTTAACTGAGACTCCAAGTCATCAGACTTGAGATCACGTCTCAATTGTCAGTTTCAGTGTGCTAATTTCAGGAACAATTTTAAAAGAGTCTCTATTCAACCCCCCCTTCTAGAGACTGTTAGACTAGTGGCCTCACTAACTTAAGAGGGGGGTGAATTAAGTTATTTAATTTTATCTAATCTTTTCGATTTCTAATTTATCTTCCCCTTAGTATACTTAAGAACTTTGATTAAGATGAAGAAGAATGAGAGCTCTTAATATGATGAATATGCAATCGCAAAAATTAAACAAGAGTTAAGGGAAAAGAAAGTGCAAACTCAGATTTGTACTAGTTCGGCCAACCACTTGCCTACGTCTAGTCCTCAAGCATCCACTTGAGAATTCCACTATTTGTAAAAGTCTTTTACAAATGATTAATCCTCCAACACCTTGGAACCCTTCCTTGTGTTGAGAATCACCCACCAAACAAGAGAGGCACCCTCTCTTCAACCCACAATAACAGTTTTGATCTTTAAATACAGATGAACTCTCCTTTAGAGCAGATAATACAAGTTGAAAGACCTATAAAAATTTCTTATGATTTGTAAGTATTTTGGCACACTTTAATTGATGTAATAAATTCACTCTTTTGAATTTCACATTAGTAATTTGGTGTAATTTTCGAAAATGAGTCACATATATATAAGGATGATGATGAAACATTGTAATCCTTAATTAGAAGTCATGACTCTTCAAGAATTTCTAAAAAAGTGTTCTGGTAATCGATTACAAGGGTTTGGTAATCGATTACACAGTTTAAAAATGCGAATTGTTGTCCCTGGAATTCAAATTTTGAAGTTCCTGCATTCTGGTAATCAATTACAAGGGTTTGGTAATCGATTACCAGTTCAAAAAATCTTGAATTTTAAATTCTGGAACTTCTGGTAATCGATTACACAATTTGGTAATCAATTACCAGTTCAAAAAATTTATTCTTTGAACTGATTTTGTCTTTATAAAAATACTTTGTTGAATTTTCTTTTTAGTGTCAAGTTCCTTGCAAATCTTAGACTTCTTTTAACATTTTGTCTAACTAAATTAAACTTAAACTAATTAACCTTCTTGACTTGACTTTGATCTTGATCTTCTATCCATACTTGATTCTTGAATTAACTCTTTCCTTTGCCATTGCATTTCCCTTTTGTTTCATTCATATTGGCATCATCAAAACCTGTAACACAAGGCATCTACAATCTCCCCCTTTTTGATGATGACAACCATCATTAAAGGGAAGAATGAATTTCAAGTCAATACGATCACTCCCCTTAGTCTCCCCCTTTGTGTTTGTCTTTTAGAATATTTGGGATACTTAGGAAATAAGATTTAACTTTTTGTTTAAAAAATATACTTGACTTCCAAAACTTGTAATCAAATTGATTTCCAAAACTTTCCAAAACATAGAATTTATATTGATTTCCAAAACATAGAATTTATTCATTTTTAAAACTTCATTCATTTTCCCTAATTTCATTCATTTTCCCTAATCTCTCCCCCTTTGGCATCATCTAAAGCAAAAAACAGATATCCAAAAGCATATATGAATCAGAAAAGGAAGCAAACCAAAATATGCCTAGCAACATAGTATCAAACCAAAGCACTAAACTGAAGGCAAAACCGTTGTAGGTAATCGAATACGTCCATATGGTAATCGATTACATATATTAAGGCTCTCAAGTAATCGATTACGAGAACTATGTAATCGATTACATAAACATTTGCTCTTGGGTAATCGATTACGCCTCTTTTGTAATCGATTACACTTATTAAGGCTCTCAGGTAATCGATTACTACCCATTGGTAATCGATTACCATTAACCCAGATTTCACCCTTTTTGATTCCAAGTTCTCAGGTAATCAATTACAACTCATTTGTAATCGATTATAAACTTCCCAGAATTCATATTTTTTATTCTAATCTATCTTTATTCCTAAAAACTTTTATGAATCTAAGTTTGAAACATCTAATATACCTAATTCTCTCCTAATTGCAAAGAAGTTTTCCTTGGATAATGGTTTGGTGAAAATATCTGCAAGTTGTTTCTTAGTCTTTATAAATTCTAGAACACAATCTCCCTTTTGCACATGATCTCTAAGAAAATGATGTCTAATCTCAATATGTTTGGTTCTAGAATGTAATATGGGGTTTTTAGACAAGTTAATGGCACTTGTATTGTCACAACGAATTGGTATATGATCTATATTTAAACCATAGACTGAGAGTTGTTGTTTCATCCAAAGTATTTGGGCACAACAACTTCCAGCAGCAATGTACTCTGCCTCAACAGTTGATAAAGCAACAATGTTTTGCTTTTTACTATGCCAAGACACTAAGGCTAATAAAATAAAGTGACAAGTACCGCTTGTACTTTTCCTATCAGTTTTGCATCCCGCAAAATCTGTGTCTGAATATCCTACTAGATTAAAAGGCATGTTTTTAGGATACCATAAACCTAAGTTGATTGTTCCTAATAGATATCTCATGATCCTTTTTACAGCACTTAAATGAGACTCTTTTGGGTTTGACTGATATCTAGCACATAAGCAAACACTAAACATTACATCTGGTCTACTTGCTGATAAATATAGAAGGGATCCAATCATACCTCGATATCGTTTTATGTCTATGGATTTCCCATTTTCATTCTTATCCAAGTAGCAAGCAGTGCTCATGGGTGTGGCCATTTGTTTAGCGTTTTCCATTCCAAATCTTTTGAGTAGTTCCTTGCAGTATTTGCTTTGGTTGATGAATATACCACTCTTGATTTGTTTGATTTGCAGTCCAAGGAAGAAGTTCAATTCTCCCATCATTGACATTTCAAACTCACTTTGCATATCATTAGAAAATTCTTTACACAGATTTTCATTAGTAGCACCAAAAATAATATCATCAACGTAAATTTGTACTAAAAGAATGTCATGCATTTTTCTTTTAATAAACAGTGTAGTATCAACATTTCCTCTAGTAAATCCTTTTTCTAAGAGAAATTTGCTTAATCTTTCATACCAAGCCCTAGGTGCTTGTTTCAATCCATAGAGGGCCTTTTTTAATTTGAAGACATGATTAGGCAAATCTAAATTTTCAAATCCTGGAGGTTGTTCAACATACACTTCTTCTTTAATAAATCTATTAAGGAATGCACTTTTGACATCCATTTGATACAATTTGAAATCCATTATAGAAGCATATGCAAGTAACATCCTAATTGCTTCTATTCTTGCCACTGGTGCATAAGTTTCTTCATAATCTATTCCTTCTTCTTGATTATACCCTTTGGCCACTAACCTAGCTTTATTTCTAATGACTATTCCATTTTCATCCAACTTGTTTCTAAATACCCATTTTGTGCCTATAATCGGATGATCACTTGGTCTATCAACTAGATCCCAAACATTATTTCTTTCAAATTGATTTAATTCTTCTTCAATAGCAATAATCCAATGTTCATCTTTTAAGGCTTCATCAATATTTTTTACTTCAATTTTAGAAACAAAAGCCATATTATTACATATGTCTTTAAGAGAGTGTCTAGTTGTTACCCCTTTTGAAATATCTCCTATGATGTTATCAAGAGGATGATCTCTTAAAGTTCTCCACTCTCTTGGAAGATCCATGTTTGTTTGGTTTTCTTCTATTGTAGAATCTTCTATATTTTCTTTTTCTTTATCCTTGTGAACTTCTTCATGTATGTGAGTATTTTCTAAATTTTCTACAATATCATCAATTATCTCTTTTCTAGTATAAAAGGTGCTAGATTCATCAAAAGCTACATGTATAGATTCTTCTATTGTCACAGTTCTCTTGTTATACACTCTATATGTTTTACTATTTAATGAGTATCCAAGAAATATTTCCTCATCTGATTTAGCATCAAATTTTCCTAAGTTGTCTTTTCCATTATTTAGTATAAAACACTTGCATCCAAATATATGAAGATGAGAGATGTTTGGTTTTCTACCATTGAATAGTTCATAGGGTGTTTTCTTTAAAATTGGTCTAATTAGTGCCCTATTCATAGTGTAACAAGCAGTGCTAACTGCTTCTGCCCAAAAATATTTAGGGATATTTAAATCATTAAGCATGGTTATTGCTAATTCTTCTAGTGACCTATTCTTCCTTTCAACTACTCCATTTTGTTGAGGAGTCCTAGGGGCAGAAAAATTATGTTCTATTCCATTTTCATCACAGAATAGATCAAAGTTTTTATTTTCAAACTCCCCTCCATGGTCACTCCTAATGGATGCTATTTTAATATTTTTCTTATTTTGAATCATTTTTGCAAATTTCCTAAAGGCATCAAAAGCATCACTTTTATTTGAAAGGAATAAGGTCCATGTATATCTAGAGAAATCGTCCACTAAGACTAGAGCATAATAACTTCCCCCAAAACTCATAGTTCTAGAAGGCCCAAAAAGATCCATGTGTAATAGTTGTAATGGCCTAGAGGTTGTTACTATGTTCTTTGATTTAAATGATACTTTTACTTGTTTTCCCTTTTGACAAGCATCACAAAGTTTGTCTTTTTCAAATTTTATTTTAGGCAAACCTATTACTAAGTCTTTTGATATTAGTTTGTTTAAATGATCCATATTGATATGAGCAATTATTTTATGCCACAACCAAGATTCATCATTTTTACTAAGAAGGCATTGGGCATGGTTTGTAGTATTATCTAACTTCATCTTATATACATTGTTTATTCTATATCCTACATATTTAATATTTTTGTCAACCTTGGATTCAATGAAGCAATTTTGTGAGTCAAATGATACTAAAAATCCTTTATCACACAATTGACTAACACTAAGCAAGTTATGCCTAAGGCCATCGACAAGTAGAACATTTTCTATGGAGGTTGAGGAATTTGTACCTATTTTTCCAATTCCCAAGATTTTTCCTTTGTTGTTATCTCCATAGGTAACATGTCCACTGTTCTTTGGAGTGATGTCCATAAGCTTTGAGACATCCCCTGTCATGTGCTTGGAGCATCCACTGTCGATGTACCAAGTTTGTTTCATGGAATCCTACAAGTCACAGAATTATTTAATTTAGGTACCCAAATTTTCTTTGGGTCCTTAGAGTTAGTATTAATCAAAGATCCTCTTGGGATCCACATCATACTTTTAAGATTTGTAGAATTCTTTCTAAAATAACAATTTGATGCACTATGACCTTTCTTTCCACAATAGAAGCATGTTAAAAATGGAGAAGTAGTGGATTGAGAATTTACAAAGAAATTTTTATATTTCTTTTGTTGAGTTTGAGGATTATATCCTAATCCTGCTTTGTCAAACACACACCTTTGATTTCCTAAAATAACATCTAAATTATGTTTACCAAAGGTGAATTTTGCAAGTGCAGTATTTAACCTTTTAATTTCTTCTTTATGTGTTTGGCATGATGTGCATGGATGAGTTTCTTTGTTATTTTCTAAATTTATGATAGAACATAGATTTTCATTTTTAGAATTTACTAATTTAAGTTCATTTCTAAGATTATCTAGTTCTTCATTTAATTTAGAAATTTCTTTCTCAAGTTTTGTAGTAGTCTTCTTGTAAGATGAAACTAGTTTTGCTAACCTAAAAGATTCTTTATGTAAATCATTAAATGCTTCTTGTAATTCATCAAATGAGATGGATGCATTATTGTTAGAAGATGTTACCTATTCTTCACTATCGTAGTCTCTTGCCATAAGTCCTAAGTTAACTGTTTCATTCTCTTCATTTTGATTTAGTCTTATCAACTCCAACTCATGTTCTTGTAGTTTTCCAAATAGTGAGTGAAGAGACATGGTTGTAAGGTCCTTTGATTCTGCAATCGCTATTACTTTTGGCTGCCACTGCCTACTTAAACATCTCAAAACTTTGTTAATTAAATCTTCATTTGGAAAAACCTTTCCTAATGATGCAAGATGATTAACTATATGAGTGAATCTCTTTTGCATGTCTTGTATGCTCTCATTTTGATTCATTCTAAATAGTTCATATTCATGTGTGAGGGTGTTTATTCTAGATCTTTTGACATCACTTGTTCCCTCATGAGTTACTTCCAATGTATCCCACATCTCTTTAGCACTCTTACAATTTGAGACCCTAAAGTATTCGTCTATGCCTAATGCAGATGTGATTATGGTTTTAGCCTTTAAGTTATATTGTACTTTTCTTTTATCCTCCTCACTCCATTGATCCCTAGGTGTTATCTTAACTTCATCTCCTACTTGCATTGAAGGAACAAAAGATCCATTTTCTACAGCATCCCAAATGTTTAGGTCTATTGACTCTATGAAGATTTGCATTCTAGATTTCCAATAATGGAGACCTTCTCCATTAAATACGGGGGGTCTGTTAAATGAGTTTCCTTCTGCGAAAGGTGAATTGGATGAGGCCATATTTAATCTTGAGGCTTCTAATCCTTCTACAAGATGCAAGCTTTGATACCGCTTGTTAGACAAGTGGCCTCAATAACTTAAGAGGGGGGTGAATTAAGTTATTTAATTTTATCTAATCTTTTCGATTTCTAATTTATCTTCCCCTTAGTATACTTAAGAACTTTGATTAAGATGAAGAAGAATGAGAGCTCTTAATATGATGAATATGCAATCGCAAAAATTAAACAAGAGTTAAGGGGAAAAGAAAGTGCAAACTCAGATTTATACTGGTTCGGCCAACCACTTGCCTACGTCCAGTCCTCAAGTATCCACTTGAGATCCACTATTTGTAAAAGTCTTTTACAAACGATTAATCCTCCAACACCTTGGAACCCTTCCTTGTGTTGAGAATCACCCACCAAACAAGAGAGGCATCCTCCCTTCAACCCACAATAACAGTTTTGATCTTTGAATACAGATGAACTCTCCTTTAAAGCAGATAATACAAGTTGAAATACCTATAAGAATTTCTTATGATTTGCAAGTATTTTGGCACACTTTAATTGATGTAATAAATTCACTCTTTTGAATTTCACATTAGTAATCTAGTGTAATTTTCGAAAATGAGTCACATATATATAAGGATGATGATGAAATATTGT
Source organism: Sesbania bispinosa (assembly GCA_026901365.1). NCBI lineage: Eukaryota > Viridiplantae > Streptophyta > Magnoliopsida > Fabales > Fabaceae > Sesbania > Sesbania bispinosa. The sequence goes on from QLOH01000003.1 coordinate 4,231,267, forward strand.
AATCCTTGATTAGAAGTCATGACTCTTCAAGAATTTCTGAAAAAGTGTTATGGTAATCAATTACAAGGGTTTGGTAATCAATTACACAGTTTAAAAATGCGAATCGTTGTGTCTGGAATTCAAATTTTGAAGTTCATGCATTCTGGTAATCGATTACCAAAGTTCAAAAAATCTTGAATTTTAAATTCTGGAACTTCTGGTAATCGATTACACAATTTGGTAATAGATTACCAGTTCAAAAATTTATTCTTTGAACTGATTTTGTCTTTATAAAAATACTTTGTTGAATTTTCTTTTTAGTGCCAAGTTCCTTGCAAATCTTAGACTTCTTTTAAAATTTTGTCTTACTAAATTAAACTTAAACTAATTAACCTTCTTGACTTGACTTTGATCTTGATCTTCTATCCATCCTTGATTCTTGAATTAACTCTTTCCTTTGCCATTGCATTTCCCTTTTGTTTCATTCATATTGGCATCATCAAAACCTGTAACACAAGGCATCTACAGAGACGTCATGCAAGTGTCATCTGAAACAATTTTCTGATTAAACGTAAGGGGCGGATTCACCATTGCTCTCTTCTTGGGCACTAATAGACGTTGCATGTGCATGGGAGGAACATTGCGCGATTTGATTAGCCCCTGAAGGTCCCACTTGGGCATGTATATCTTTTTCTTTGGAGGATAATAATCCAAATTTGTTTTTATTTGGATCCGATTTACTTCCTGATCCCGAAGATTCTGCCTTATTTTTTCCTTTATTTTGAAAAGATTTTCGCGATTTAGTTACAACTAGCCAATCACTATGAAGATTGTGATCCTCCTAATTTGCGAAATTCTCTCCTGAATTAACGTGTGCACTAGGCGTAGGGTTCGCAGGTTTCTGTTGCACTCCAACACCCCCTACCGCCGCCTCCTTCTATCCTGCGTTCACTGGTGGTTTAGTAACAGCGTAAGCTCTCCCTTGAGACCATCAACTGACTTAGAACACACTTTGGACACATACCCATACACCCCAAACTTTGCGCAGAGAAGGTGTAGACCTTCATACTCTACTTGAGACCAGTGTCCCTGTAGCCATACCTTACCTACAACTGGTTGGTTAAGGCTAATTTCAGCATACACACGAGCAAACTTCCCCCGGGGAGACATTATGAGTCGTCATATCTACTCGTATGGGTTTACCAACAGCTACAACCATGGCTAACAAGACGCTTTCATCAAAATATTTGAGGCCAAGGTTTGGAAAACGAATCCAGACCATAGTACAATCTATCTTAACCACTGAAGCCACAAAATTTGGAGTCCATGCACACACACAAAGGTAATGGTGAAACACCATCCATGGACCCCCCCCCCCTCAATAGCCTTGTTTCTATCTTGTGCTAAGTTAAACTTGACCACAAAATATCTGTGTCCAACCTCCATCAATTCAAACCCTCCAGATAACTTCCATACTTTCGATCTTTAACCCATCATTAAGTGTCATATATCCCACATTCATGATTTTAAATTGTGGACCGCAACACCTGATGGAGCCGCAATATTGCGGTTGTGGCAGTGTCTACAACCACATCAGACCGCAATTGTGGTGTGATTGAAATTCACAATAAAATCCGCAACGTAACAACACAACGGCTGCAAAGCAACGACTAAAACGGCCTGGCAATTTTCATAAAAAAAACTATTTTTTTATTCTTTTTCTTTATTTATTTAGTAGATTTTGAGGAATTTTGAAGGGTTAGAGGGATTTAAAAATGATAGTAGAGTGATGGTAAATGAAAAATACAATTTAGGAGGGGGTATAAGAGATGTGGAATTATAAACATGATTTGTGATATATCACATTTAGTGCAAGAATAAAATAATTTTACACCGCAATAACCGCTATGTCCGCAATTGCAGCGGCCGCATTGACGACCGCAACCGCAATTTAAAACCATGACAGTGATCCTTCCCGAGCAATTTAACTACCACAACGTCCTTACAGGGAAAATGTAGACTCTCAAGAATTGAGTCCACAATATAGCAACAAGGCTTTAGTCTATTGTCTTCTTCTAGCTCTATCCCAAAAAGTTTGTTTGAGTTGTTTCCAATGAGATCCACTTTGTCCCTTTGTGGATGTGGCCCTTTGTGGATGTGGTTCTGAAGTTCCCATGAGTTTATCTCTAAAGGAGATTCTTGGCTGAGGCTTAGGTCCACCACCATCAGGTGGCTCGTTGCGTTTCAGGGCCGGCGTACTTGCAGTCGTCCCAGTATTCCATTGTCAGCAAGGAGCATTGAATAGAGCTAGAATGCAGCCCGTATTTCGTTCCTTGTTGCTGTAGAATTGTTGTCAATTGCGTTTTTTGATTTGGATTTGGATTTTCCATCCAACCATATAAAAGGCCATTCAAAATTAATAATGATATTAAAAAAAACAAATTAAAATGAAGATCATAATTCAAGTGAAAATAAAAAGAAGGGCATCTTAATTAGCAAAATAATAAACTAAAACAGTTTATCCTACGTATTATAATTTTTTTTTTACCAAAAAAGAAATTTTCACTAATGATATATTATTTGTGACCAAATTATAAATCGTCACAATAAATGTATTAATAGTGACAAAAATCTATATGTCACAAATAATTTGAAACTAACATAAAACAATCATGATAAGTTTGTATATTTTATCATAGAATCATAGATGACGTAAAACTTATTGTTTGTATAAAAATTTATTGTGATAAAAAATTAACTTTTTATATCATATTATTGATTATTATAAAAATAATCATTTGAGTTCCTTATAGTGACAATTTTTTTCATCATTAGTGACTTGATATATTTGTGTCTTAACTAATTTATAACTAAAATTTAGTATCAATATAATATTGACAAATTATAATTTCATTATATTAGAAATGATTATAAAATAGTCATTTAATTTATTTTACTAGTGACAGATTATTCATCACTAGATATTTGAATCATTTGTGTCTATAGTAATTCGTCACAAATAATTAATATTAATATATTATAGTGACGAAATGCTATTCCACATTATATTAGTGTGGAAATTACAAAGAAGTCATTCACTTTTTATTAATTGTAACAAGTCTCTTCTCATTACAGATTTCAATCATCTCTATAATAAATAGTCCCAAATGTTTAATATTAATGTGTTAATTAATTTCAAACTAATATACTTAAAAATTGTTAATATAAAACACTTAAATATTTACAAGACATATTTTTCTCATACTAATTTCAATAGATAAAAATAAAATAAATTAAAAATTTTAGTTTTAAAATAGTAGATTTTTTAAATAACCTTCTTTATCTTAATTAAATTCATAATATAGAATTAAGAGATAATAAAATAAAAATTTCAAAACTTATAAAATATTTTTCTTTTAACTTGTGTTGTTAGGTTAAGATTAGATTTTGTAAATTTTAGGATTATAGGATTTAGATTTACCGTGACAAAAATATAGAATAGAAAAATTTTATCTTTATTGAAAGTTTTTTTTAGGATTAAAAGATAAAACTTTGAAAAAAATCTAAAAAGTAACAAATTCTTTATCTTGATTTAAATTTGAATTTTTAAATGAAGATAAAAAATGAATGCAACTAATCTACAGTTACTTAATTTAAATCTTATATTATTATAAAAATATTGGTGTAAAATATGAGATTACCTTTTAATTTGTTTTAATTTATTTTTTAAAATTGTACCAAAATGTTGGCATTTTCATTTTAAAAATCTAAGTAATATTTCTTAACGTTATTGTGTTATATTTAAATTCAAATTATTAATCTTCTAATATTTATGTATCAAATTTGAATTGAAACTTTGATTTATTTCTATCTATATATAATATTAAATTTAAACTAAAAACTATATTTATCACTTAAATTTAATTTATACAATGCATCAAAAAATTTAATTTATACACACATTAAAATATTTATTAAGTATTTTATATTTTAGCACTTCGAATCACTTGTAACAAAATGTGTTTTAATATGAGAAAAAATAGGGATAATTATACCTATTGTGTGATAAGTAATATATTTGGCAACATTGTGATGTAACTACTTTGTGGCAATGGATTGTTTTTATTTTTGGTTCCATCTTCATTATTCATAAATTCTTCTTCTTGTTCTAGAATTTTTATTGGAATATTAAAATATTTTTATATTGGTAAATTTTAAAAATTACATAAATCAGGGTAAATAAATCGATAACCATATAGATTACTTTTATTCAATGTTGCTTCAAGTGGCATTAGACAATTGAGTTAATAATTATATAATCAAAATATATATACATCCATCAAAGTTAATTTTTTTTCTACTTATGTATACACATTATGACAAGAACAATAATGGAAGTACATCAAAAAATAGTGTATAATTTATATTAAATTATTTAAGGCTTATAAAAATAAATAAAAGACACAAAATAATAAGAAAAAGGGAAAAATTACCTAATAACAATAAGGAAATCATTTTGATATCACATTCATAAATTTAAATTAAAAATAAAAAATAATTAAAAGAAAAGTAATATTATTTAATATATTTTATATTATTAAATATAATATTATGGAAGTTTCTAAAAGAATGTTAAAAAAGTGAATCTATTGCGTTCAAGGCTATATAGCTTACAAGATCCTCTCTACTTTGCATTATATATATATATATATATATATATTGCAAAAATATGACAAGAAACAAGCTTGGCTTAGTGGTGGGAGACGTAACAATGGTGACTGATAGCTTGAGTACTCGGGTTCGAATCCCACACATCCAGCAAATTTTCAGGAATTTTATCGCATTACGCGCACGCCTGCACTGGTTACCCAGGTTCGAATCCCACATCTAACCAATTACGCACACGCCTGCACTGGTTCAGCGAGTCATGAACATTGACCGGTTCAACCGCCAATCCTCCGACTTAGCCATGGGTCCGGTAATTTTTAATATATAAACTCTTAATAGTGGCGATTAAATCATCACTATTATAGTATTATTGTTTGTATTAGTGACAAATCATTTTTGTCACTATTATGTATGACTATTAGTGATGATATGTTTGTCACAAGAAAAAATATTTTTAATGACACATTAAAAATATTGTCACTAATATAATAGTGACTCGACTTTTAGTGACGATCAATGACAAATTCAAATATTGTCACAAAATGTTCTTAATGACATGTTTTTAAGTTTTCAGTGACGAATTTTACCATCATAAAAAGCAACTTTTCTTTTAGTGGTTGAAAGTTCTACAAAATCTTGTCCCTAGTGGAACCAAGGTAGCTTTCTTAATGCTAGGCTAGCTTATTAAAATATTATATATTAACAATATATGATCAAATTCTCAAGCTCGCTTGCAGGTGGATATCAGCACCATGCTTGAGGAAGCTGTCCAATATGTCAAGTTTTTGCAACTCCAAATTAAGGTAACCTGAATTGCAAATTATTTTCCATTTTAAAATATCTTTTTCGCAAATTGACTGAATCATTTTCTTCAATGTAACAGCTTCTGAGCTCTAACGATATGTGGATGTATGCTCCCATTGCTTACAATGGAATAAACATCGGACTTGACCTCAATATTAATTCCTTCAACAAAACAATCACAGCACAGCAATTAAAGAGGAATTAGCTGAGATCGACGTCTGCCATTCATTCTATGATGATTTTTTTTTTATTTGTTTGAGTTCACTTGAATAAATAAATTAATTAATTAATGCCATTCAATCCTGCAAAATGAAATCGGGACTAATTAATCAAATTAACTTGTGTATTCTTGAGCAGCGACACATCCATTTGAATTCATCCCATCACTCCTTTCCCTAACAGTTGGGATCGATGAGCACCATGTTATACTATTATACTCCCAAGTATTGTCTTTTTTTCCAAAAAAGTTTGCTTTTTAGTCTCTTTCCTTTAAATTCCAAACAATCTACAATCATCACGTCCTTGATTTTAAAGCGTATATCATCAAGCGAATAACACTAATTTTCAATAAATAATTCTAAACATAACCTTAAATTAAACAGACACTTATACTTTAAAAAAAATAAAATAATTTAAGAGGATAAAATAAATGGATGATTCTAGGGTGGACTAAATAAAAATTGGTCCACCTAATCCAATTTTTTTTCGATAAACAAAAAAAATTTATTAAAGAGGGTAAAGGAGTACTCCAGCTCATACAAAGACTTTAACTGAGAAGAGTTTATTTTTCTCTAGCTCAAAAACTACCTACTTCAAATATACTATAAACAGATCATGAAACAAACTACTACTGAATTGAGAGCTCCATGCAATAACAAGATACAATTAAATAATAAAACATAATAACCAATTAATTCCTCCTTTGCATATAGAAACCCAGTGCAGCATTCTAGACCAATATTTGATGACTAAAGACAGCACCTCCTTTCCAATTAATTGATATTTATAATCACCTGACACAACACTTACACTTCCAGAGCTAGCATCATGCCAAAATAGAAGGTGCGCAATAGCAAGTCAAGAATTAAAATTCCAGCAAGGATTAAACCAATAAAATAAACCACCCACATTCCCTTCTCGCTTTATCACACAATGGAACCAACATTAAACACCAAAACCAAGAGTAAGGTTGTAGTAATTAACCATGATGTGTAGTCATATTGAAGACTACAATCCTTAAACTTAAGTCAACTCCAAGAACGAAACTGAATCAATTTACTGGTTATAAAAAATAATAAATAATTTTATTTTTTATTAATATTTTTTATATGACTATTTGAGTTTATTTTAAGAGAAAATATCAATTTACAATACAACCTATGTTAGTTTTGGTGAGTATATATCAATTTAAAGTTGAAGGGAGAAACTTTTACATTACACGGTATTATCGATTCAAGATTTTATTTTTTCAACCAATATTTCACAAATGTAACTGAAAATAAGTTTAATATCAATCTTTAATAAAATGAGCATTAAATTTGATGATTAAAACTTTAAATTACTATATTTTCACATTGTGGACCACTTGAACCATGGTCCACCGTAGACATACCCTAAAATGACTTCTTTCATACCTTAAAATTAGTATATACAACTCAATTTTGTTAGAAATTCTCTTGCATGTTTAATTGTTTCATAAACCCCTAAATTCAAGTTATGGAAAAAGTTGAATTTATTTTATTATCTTCTTGATTTCATTTTATTTTTTAGTGTTTGTTGAGAAATTTATTCAAACTTATCTCTATATGATATAGATCTTTCAAGACGATCCTAATGAGTATGCAGATTCATATCACTATGTCTCTAGCATCGTGGGATCTCAACTCTAAAGTTCATTGATTTTCAAGATAAAACTGATTTAAACTTCAAACCAACAATTTTGGCTCAATTTTTCTACAAAATTGGCTAACACTATACATAAATAATAGGGGCATCCATGTAGAGAATTATCCATGGCTTATTGCATGGGGAATTTTTTTCTTTTTTATTTTGAGATTGAAACTGAGCTAGTATTTAGTTGAGGTATTAGAATGAGATAGAAGAGAATAAAGGGAACACAAGGTAAAAAAGAGTCGTACATTTTGGTTCTACTAAATTCAACTAAAATCAAATAGAATAACTACTACATTCTATTTTGTTTCTCTATCAAACATAGAACACATATGTTATATTCTATCTTGTTTTAGTATGTTTACCTAACACTACCATCATTTTTAAAGAGGTTTATTTTAATAAAACAGAGAGAGTATGTTTTTGTATTTAATCTATTGGTCGTGTTCAAAATTACTTTTTCTTTGAAGAATAGTTTACAAATACAGATAAGCCAAGTTGTAAATCATTCTAATTTGGCGATAGCCAAATAACAAATCAATGGATGGTTCAATTCTTACTCCAAATTTTCACTCTCCACTCTTGTTATTTGTCTAGACTAGTTGGAACTTGAAATATCAACTTAATGTATACTTGTACTAATCTAACCAAAGTTATAGCATAGTTATCAAGTGATTTAAACTCATTTAACTCACTTTTCTCAACACATTAATTATTATTGAGTGAAATTTAGGCCGAATTCATTAAATGAAGTGGACTTTTTTTGTGAGATCATGATTTCTTATGATGGAAAGTTTATATATTATTTTATTCTTCACGTACAAATGGTATATAGCCAAATCACCTCCGAAGTTAGTTCCGAACTGGGAAGGACCATACTGAGTAACCTACTAGTCTAGCTGAGGAGCTTACCAGTTAGAAACAATATTTGGAGAACCCATTTTGAGGAAATGGAATCTTGCTAATTTAAGAAGATACTATAGTTAGCTAGGATTACTTTTAGATTCGATTGTATATATTTTATGATTTCATCAATGAAATGGTATCCAGTTATCTAGACAAACGAGTTGCATTTTATTATCATTGATAATATCTAGAGAAGCGTTTTGAGTATTAAAGAAGAAAATATAAAAAACTCTTGTTGGTGATTATTTTAAGCATTAAAGAGACAATAGGCTAATACGTCGTGATCTCTTATGACTTAAGGAATTTCGAAAATCTTCAAAACATTTTAAAGGAAATAGGCTCACAAATGTCGACCTTGAATGTTTGAATGAATAAAATCAAGTTATCTTAAAGGAAATAGGCTAAAAACGTCGACCTTAGATACCTGAATAAGCTTAATTACAAGCTGAAAGACGTGATGATAATAAACTTGTTAAAGGATTTTGTTCCTTACGCATTAAAGCGCTTAATAACGTGAATACGGTGAAGACAAAGAAAACGTAGCACAAATTAGTAAGATAAGGCAGAATCAAGACAAGGTCAAGCGATGAAGTCGGATACGTAGGAGCCAAAACGAAATCAAATTAGTGTATCAATTAAAAGATTACAACAATAATTTTTTATAAAGATCTTAAAACTAATCCAAAACTATAGCCTGATCGTTTGAATGCGTCTCTTGATCTTCATTTGCAGGTGGCTGTTAAGTACCTAAAGGAACTGGATTTTCAACATTCTGATTAAGTTTTGAATCCGGGCTTGGAGCTTGCGCGGAGTCCCCCACTTCTTCCTCTTTTAGGAACAAAAGGAGTGGGGCCATTAATGGAATATTCCATAATAACCCCATTTTTCACATAAGCGTACAGATCCGGGCCATACACAATTAATAAATCCACAATAGTAGTAGATTTATAGGTTAATTGTAGGTAATTTTTAGTTGTTTAGGTTGTTAATATTGTAAAATTATATAGAATTGAATTTGTTTGTTGTTTTAGGTGATCGTTGTAAATATTAGTAAAATTGTTCTAATGGTTCATTGAATTGGTGTGTTATAGGAGTTTTATGAAAAAGAAGCAAAAGGATTGTAAGGAGAAGCATTTTGAAGGTCTTTGTGGGAACAAAATAGTGAGTTTTGGGACATTTAAGAATCCAAAGATTGAGATTGCTCTGCCATGTTTGTGTGGGAACATATATCTTAATTTACGAGGACACAATCTGCACCAAAATTGAAGATTGTTCTCTGCCACACTCACGTGGGAACAAGCCAAATCTGTGTGAAGACACAAGTATAATAGAAAGCTAAACATTGCTTATTGCAGTGATCGTGTGAGGACATGAAGCAGATTTTGTAAGGACACAATACTGACAGAAACCATATAAATAGATCTGTTCAGACTTTTAGTGAGTTAGTGACTCATTTTTAGGACTTTTCAGTTTTGTAACCGAATTTTCTTTCATTTTCTCTCCTCCTCCTGAATATCCAAACAAAAGTGGAAGCTAGGGTTCAGATCTAATGGAGTTATTCATTGAGTTTGCATCTTTCTTCTCTCTTCTCTTCTCCATTGTAATGAGTTTCAAAATTTCTTTAGGTTAGGTATTGATGGATCTTGATCTGAACTTTGTGTAAGTGATTTGTTAATTCAATTCAATTTTCGTTTTCAATTCAATTGCTTCCTTCTACTCTTAATGCTTTAATCGGATTGGCCACTCAATTGCATGAATCAAAAGTTTCTCTCACAATTGGAAAAATGGGGAAAATCTTGGATCTAAAGCGAGCAACATAAGAGATTGATTACCTAGGAATAGGAATTGATTCTTGCGTGATCTTTATCAACTCTTGATGCTAATGCATGTCTCTATTAGGTTCACCTAAGGAATTAGAGTTCTTAGTTGATGACATAAGGTCAATTCACCAAGGAATTGGGATTTGACTATGTTAGTGAATTGGATTATTGATAGAATTACAAAAATTGAATTGAATGATATAAACACTTGCATGAAGAGAGGATTAAGTGAAATCAACCCTAACCACTTTGTTGATATTGTTTTTCACAGATATTGTGTTCTTACTTTGTCATAGACAATTTTTCTGATTCAATTTTCTGCATAGTTTAGATGTCACCTGCTACAATCATATTATTCTTGTCCAACTAGATAATTCCCCTGTGTTTGGTACTTGAACTTTCAATCTTTGTAGATACGATACTCTACTTACTGTTGAATACCTGCGATAATTGGTACACTTGAATTATATCTTCATATTTGACGTTCCATCCTTCCAGGATTCTTCTATCTTCATATCATCAGATACACATGAGTGAGGATTTGAATGACTTTATTACATTTCCATCTACAGACTAAGATCTATGAAATTCGACCCCCTAAGCTTAAGACAAAAGATCCTAACAAATTCTATCTTTAGAGGCCTGTAAAGAGAGGTTAGCACTACAAGAAAAAATGATTTTAACGGGGGTTAGTTTTAGATTTGCCGGGGGTTTAAACCCCCGCTAAGTGTTTGACCAGGGGTTGCTAAAACTGCGGGTAACACGAGCGTCACAAACATGTTACCCGTTGTTTGAAGCAAACACTGGAGAATGTTAGATTTACCAGGGGTTAATAAACCGCAGGTACGTTCACATAATTTAACGGGGTTTAAACATCAGATAAATACAACAGTGACCCAGGAAAAAAATAATGTACTTACCTGGGGTTAAAACCGTAGGTAATGTCTTCCTTTTTTTTTACCTTCCCAGACAATTATAGGTAGCTCTTTTATTAGTTTGGTGAGTTTTTCAACCATGCAAACACAATTATCTTATAGATATTTTCTCAAATATTACAAAGATAAATCATACCAAATATATTTATATATATAAAAAAACAATAACACAACCATACATATAAAAATCATAAGCTACTGCAACTCAAAAATCAATAACACATATACTTGTTGCATTTTCTAGGTATTTTTGGACAAGCAATTTGTTTAAAAAGTATGACTTCAAAAACAAGTTATATGCTTATAATTAACATTCATACATTCCACTGCCAAAGCTCTTTGCTTCTGATCAATATGTAGAGGACCAGAGATATGGAGTTTGATAAAACAGGACACTGGTCATTTCACCCAATATTAAAAAGTAAAAAACGAATCAAAATAAGATGCAATGTGATGTATTATACCATTTCTGCAGTGATATCCTTTGGGGTGGCTCAATCATTTGCGTTTAAGCTTTGAAAGAAACACCTGGAGCAAAGTAAAAAAAGCTAGCATTAGCATATATATGATATAACTATTATAAATAAAAATAAATGGAAACTTCTATGTAGACATGCTGACTATATAATTCATTTTGTTTATTAAACTAATAAAGGCATATATATATATATATAACAAATGTTAAACTAACTGTTAATTGCAATTATTATTTTAATGGTTTTTTGTTTGAGTGTCAAATCACACATGTTTGCTGATGATAAATAAAAAATGAAAACATAAAACAATCATTTGAGTTAGTTTTTCGTGATATCATATTAAATGAAAATAATATTCCTGCACCTTATAACGTAATTAATTAAATAAAAGAAATTATGGACTTTTGTCCATAATTGATGAAAGGAAAAAAAAAAGATAAAGAGAAATTGATGGTATATTGAAGACTACCTATTCAACCATTTGAATACTGAAGAGATCAAATGTTAGAAATGGACATATATACTACTGCAACCAGCCCTCCTCAAGAAAAAATGGAACAGGACAATTAATGTATCAATGATAGATAGATTGGAATATTTGAGTTAGTTGTTCGTGATATCATATTAAATGGTATTTTTTATATTTATACATAAAAAAATGAAACACAACAATTAATCGCCCTAGTAAGGATATTCCAATATTCACTCTTGGAACTCACATAAATTCCTATTTCTCTGCATTTTTCCAATTTGTGTCAAATTAATCTGCATATTTGTTGTTTACTATATGAGTACAGTAACTATAGACACAGTCAATCAACATTTTCACTGCAAATTCATTTAAATTTTTTAAAGTCAAGTCATAAAGAACTTCATTCAATCATAGTGTGAAATCTATTTAAGGATACAAATCCAAGGCACTGTGCACGTGGACCTGACTCCTGAGGCCACCCACAACTTTATAGCCCTTACAGTTTCAAGTTTCAACAATGATGCAAATATGCCTTTGATAATAATTCAGTGAATAATGCTACACTAATTTTCCCTCTCTTTCATTTCCTAGCAGATTTATATCTATCAACTACCCTCAGGAAATAAACAAGATGATGAAGAATTCATAAAAGGAAATAAACCTGGCAATCATCTACAAGAGAACGAAGTCCACGTTCTGCAAACTTAGTAAACTAAAATTTATTCCAGCTCGTGCCTTGCAAAATCAAAGGACCATTAGTATACTAACCAAAATTTATTTTCAACTATAGATATAGGATACCAATTAAGTTATCATATACCAAATTGATAAACATTTTGGAATTTACTGCAAATAGAAATAGCAATAAAATTGAGCATTGTGAATATTTTTGGGGTAGTAGACTAGTACAGACCATGAAGATATCTAGATGCCAAACTCATCAAAATCAATTAACTTGTGCAAAATACTATTTCTTGTGACACTTAAGTCATCTATCAGTATCTTCAAAATATTTTTGTGAATTTTACCTGATCAGTCTTCAAAGGATATCCTTCAAGGAGACGTGCATCAGCAGGAATGATGTCACCCAACTTGAAGCTAATTATGTTTCCAGGAACCAACACTGAAGCATCTTCTTCACTCCATTTTCCATCACAGAGTACCAGTAAATGTAAATACAATTAGAAGTCAAAGGAAGTGTAATAAGAGAAGATAACAAAGACATTGGAAGAGAAATTTAAAGGAAAACAACTGCATTACCAACTTTATTTTCTTCTATGAAACTGATGGTAGAGTTTATAAGTAGCAAAATCCTGATAATCTCCAGGTTCTCCCTGCATTATTAAGGAGTTGTTATATTAAGGATGATCTTCAGAATTGGGAATTCCTGCCCCCAGATCAGCTTTTCTAGCAGGACCTTGCCCCAAATTAGTAGTAAGAACATTTCCAAAATATACTACAAGGAAACGACCACTTTCCAGTATAAAACATTTTATTTAAACTCGATAGTTGATATTCATCACATAGATAATGATTAGCCCATTTACCTTATCAACAAGATTGATAATGCCATCATTAATAGCACAATAAATCTTAAAACTCTCTTTCAATACCTAGAATGAGCAAAAGAGCCAAATCAATAAATAAAAAGAAAGTAATTTAGACGCATGTAATAAAACAAATAGCTCCAATAGCTCCTCACTATCCAAATCCCTGGTCCTGTTGTACCCCTGCTTGAAAACAAATAAACATGAAGCTTTTAACTGTGTCAACCAGCAATGCAAACCAATTTAAATAAAAAAAAGACAATTACACTATTTCAAGATTTTAATATGTATGTAACTATGTCTTTATTATTTCAAGTCTTTAAATGGCTCTGCTGTTAGAATAACATTAGACCACCATGGCTCTGCTGTTATATGTATGTAACTATGTCAACAACATTAGAACAACTAACCAACAACTAGTATGCTTACCTTTCCTATTGTTTAAGGATCACCAAAGCAATCCAAATAATCATCCTAAAACAAAAGGGAAAAGGGGAAAAGAATAAATAGGTTAGAATATAGTTTATAAAAGGAGATTTTAAGCTGATAGTGACAATAAATAGACATACAATACAACATTCTAGAGTTTAACAGGTCTAAAGAAAGTGTAACAATATGCAGAATTTTTTTCATATTTGCTTGTAATAATAATCTACTTTGGTTACATGGATGCATGGTTCTAAATTGCGGTTGCGGTCGCGGATGCGGTCGCTGCGATTGCGGCCATTGCTGCTGCTGCATGCAGATTGCGGTTGCTGCGGTGTGAATTATTTTTTGGATTGCCCCAATAGTAAAAAAAATCTATAATTATTGGTATATAATTTATTTACAAGATTGTATTATTTTTTTATCATTTTAAAGATTTTATATCATTTCAATGAAAACTTAAAAATAGATATATAATAAAAATAACATAATTATTGTTATGAAAATTATAATGTATGTTATCAGGATTATTTCTTCAAGCCTTAAGCATACATAAGCATAATAACATTATCACATAAGAAATTTCAAACCATATAAAGCTAAATAAATCTCAAATAGATATAGTAAAAATACATTAAAGTCACATAAAGGAATGTAAATCTCCTACAATTTTGATTGTCATTGGTTATCTAAAATACATTGTCATTCTTCATAGATACAATTTCCCTGCAAAAGAAAATATGATAAAAACCCACAATTAATATCTTAAAATTTTCACAAATAATAAACTTAATGTAACTTGAAAGTTTTAAAATAGTTAAGTAAATTATTAAATTCAAAATACTGAAGCAAAGAATCAAACATAATAAAAGAAAAACTTACATGATACTTGGTAGAATGACGTGGAAGATCATAACCTTCACTTTCATTTTGGCTATCCCCTTGTGTAGCTCCTTGTCCAAAGACATAATTAAAAAATCCACCACTTTGTTGTGGATAATAAGAATCATCATAATTCATTGGTAATTGGTGGTATGGATGAGTTTGGTCACTTGCAGATTGGTTGTGTGCATTGAAATAAGGATACTGATAATACTCATGTGGATAGTATTGACTACTCTGAGAAGATTCATCAATGCTGAAGTCACTGAAACTTTGTGCAATATGAGAAGAAGAATCTTCAGGTGGAATATTTTGTTTCTTTTTTCCTCTCCCAGATTGTGACTGACCCCTTCTATTGCTAGGAAATGAGCTATCAGAAGGAACCATATCTGGTCTAGTAGTCATATCAATCATCAGGCTTTTATCACGCCTATTATATGGCATCTCCTCATATGGATCATTTTGCCTTATTTCATCCTCAGTATCATCATCAGCTCCATCTTCAACTTGTACATTACCACCACCATTACCACTGTTATTACTGGGTGTACTTAAACCACCACTATTATCATTAGAATGTGCATCTTCATCACCAGCTTCCACATCTTCATCATCAGTATCACTTCTAGGCAACCATTCTACATTTTGCTCTCCATCTAGCAGTGGGTTTTCTCTTTCTTCAATCCATGGAGATAATGGATCATCTTCCTGAAATATGTAGTCAAGATTGATTGGATTGAAACTTGCTTCAATTTCTTCTTGACTTTTTCTCATTTCATGCCTCATTTTCAACTTCATATTATAATGCACGAAGACAAGTTTTTGTAACTTTTTATATTTGAGTCTATTCCTTGTCTTGGTATGGATGTAGCTAAATGTGCTCCAATTTCTTTCACAATTTGTGGTTGAAGTTGTTTGACTAAGAATCTTGATAGCCAAACGTTGAAGTTCAGGAGCACATGTATCGAATACCAACCACCATTCAGCTTTTTAAATGAACAAGAAGAATAAAAAAACAATTAGTTATGTAAAACGTAATTTGACAGTAAATTTACTTATAAAACAGGAAAAATAGTGTTTTACCTGGATTCATTCTAGACCAAGCTTTTTGAGCTTGAGGTGTACCAAATGACTCACTCGTTTCTTTAAACAACATCAACTAAATAACATAATATAATATGTCAATACTTAAATATATAATATTAAATTGTAATTTATACGATCAAAATATAACTAGTCATTACTAACTTGATTCAGAGCTTTAATTTGATCATCCATGTTTCTTTCCAATTTCATGATGACATTATTGGTTCCTTCAAATGTTTCTTTATATACATCTTGCCCATGTTCAACTCCATATTGAAATTGTGGATTGAGAAAATAACCTAAAAAAAGTTAATCAAATATTATATCAAAAATTAAGAATATCAGATTTAATAACAATAATAAAATTATAAATTATAATAGCATACCAGCAGAATGAAGATCAGAATGCATGAATCTCCAACGCTTGTCTATTATTTCATTATATTGAGAATGGTAACGAGAAGTTTGCCGAATTGATTGTTTTGCTCGATCAATGGCTTCATATATAAAACCCATCGTTGGCTTCTCATCACCATCAGCCAACCTCAAAACTTTGACTATAGGCTCAAATACCTTTAGTATGTCATTAGACTTACTCCAAAAATCATTACCCATAACAATTTCTCGTGCTTCAAATGCCAGTCCATTTTTGTCTCTTCCAAATTTAGATCTTCTAAATTCTTCAGAGCTGAACATATTTCTCAAACCTTGCTTTTGCTTCACAATTGCTTGAAGCTGCAAGAATTGTGTTGCAAACCGAGTAATACCAGGTCGAACAATTTCTCTACCTGTAGTGTATTTTTTCATGAGATTCACAACCCATATGTGGTTGTAGATAAAAGTTGTCACAGTCTTTGCTTCACTTAACAACTTTTGCACATTTTTCTTTTTTCCTATATCCTCCAAACAAAGATCCAAACAATGAGCTGCACATGCAGACCAATATAGATGTGGCCTCTTCACCATCAATTTTTGACCAGCTGCTTTCAATGCTTTCTCATTATCTGTAACCACTTGAACCACATATTCTTCTCCCACTTCTTCCACTACTTTATCCAATAACTTAAAGTAATAATCAGTATTTCTAGTATCAACACTAGACGCATCAACAGATTTTAAGAAAATTGTCCCTTTACTGCTGTATACTAGAAAATTCATAATATGTGTGTGGTTTATACCATCTGTCCAACCATCACACATTATTGTTACTCCTTTTTCCTTCCATGTACTTTTCAATTTATTTAACCATTCCTTCATTTTTGTATATTCAGCTTCCAAATATACATCAGAAATTTCATAAGGTGTTGGACATTTAACTCCTGGGCCTACCTCAGAAGCAGCAACAATCAAATTATGCAACCAAGGAGAGTTGGATAAATTCATAGGTAAACGATCATAAATTATAAATTTGCTTACTGCTTCTCCGAGCTTCTTCCTCAATGTTTTCATGAAACCCGTTTTGATCTTTGGTTGTTTCATACTTTGACTTCTCGCAAGATCAATATCTGTAGACCTCAAGGAAAAAGAAATGTCTTCCACCCTTGCAGCTCCACTACCACTTGCATGAGAGCTTCCACCTTGTTCATGTATATTCCCATATCCCCCTGTTTGTTGTCTAAAGCGTTGCCTATCTTCCCACTGACGTTGTGATATGATGCTTTCTTGTGTAGCTAGCCTTATTTGCTCATCAATATGGTCCTCAATATCTTCTTCTTCTTCTCCTATTAACCGTGCCTCAAAATCTTCTTTTCTTTTTTAGAGTCACGTTTCTTGTTTTGAGTATCTTTGAGGAGTTTCATCATATTCTCCCTGACAAATGACTTAACACTAGGACAACCAGCTACTTGTCCTGGCAAATGCGCTATATGTTGCTTCAACCTAGTGATGCCCCCCCTTAGTACTCTACCACAAAATTTACATTGGACATTGTTTCGACTTCCACCTACCGGTATTCCAAAATGCCATCCAACATCATCACTTGGAGCACCCTCCAATCTTCCAATTGGCCATTCTTCTCTTGGTGGCATTGTACACCTATTTCGAATATATGAAATAAATGTCAAGTAATATTTAAATTAAATTTAAAACTTTACAACAATGGACTAAATATAAATAGACCAATAATTAATATATAATGTAAACATATACTAACTTAGCATAAAATTAAAATATAACTTAACATATAATTAATATATATAGATTACAAATTAAAATTAAAATATATAGACTAAACATATCCATAATTAATTTTTTTTCACATTCTATCTTTATTGCCTTAATTTATTTTTCTTTAAAAATCTTTTGATCCATTAATTTAATTTTATTCCAATTATCCATCTCCTAAATTCCCACCTCTCCCACCACAAAATCCTTTTAATCCATTAATCTTATATCAAAATATTTTTCACCTTAAATTTCTAATTTTTTATAAAAATAATATTATCTCAAATTCCAAATCCCACCTCCACCAAAAAAAAAAAAATCCAAACCCACAAAATTCCCTCCCAATCTACCCGTTCCCACACCCCTCCCAAATTCCTTTATTCTTTTAACCCACTAAATTCCCTCCCAATCTACCCGCTCCCACACCCTTCCAAATTCCTAACCCACCTCCAAAATTCCTAATCCTAATCCACTAACAGACCCGCACAGGGAGGTGTCCCCATCCCTTTTCATTTTATTTTCCAAATCATCAAATCACTATATTACTAATACTAACCCACTAACAGAGCACCCTTCCCATCCCTTTTCTCTTTCTTTTTAAATCATTGTTACTAACTCACTCACTCACAGGCCCACACGACACACACCTCTCACAGGTCACAAGACTCACAACAACACCATTTGATACATGCAGCCGCCTCCCCTAAAAGCAAATCGAAACAAACAGCGAACAACAGAGCATAGCAAGGTCGAGACTTGAGATCGAGATACGAATGAAGGAGATAATCGAAGTGAAAGGAGATCGAGAGGGAGAGCTTACACTGTGGTTGATTTCAGTCTTCACTCTTTAGAAAAGCAAACAACAAAGGGAAGCCAAATGCGATCTACAAGAATGAGAGGATGAGTCCGATGAGAGAAAAGTGACAAAGAGATAAGGTGAGTGATTTTACGGTCATGATTGAATGATTGGGTCTGGATTTTTTTTATTTTAAAGGATAAGTAAAACGGAACGGTGTTTCGGTGTTGCGGTTCCGTTGCGGCGTTACGGCGTTACGTTGCGGCCGTTTTAGGTGATTGAAAATCACACCGCTATTGCGGAGTGATGCCGTTGCGGGGTCGACCGAAACAGCAATATTGCGGCCGCAACACCTGTTGCGGACCGCAATTTAGAACCATGCATGGATGTTACCAATCAACAAATTAAAATGCAGTAGTCCATTGAATACAATGCATATACTGAAAATCACTTCTAGCCAGTTACTTGTGGGTTCAAGATCATTTCCAAAAGTCCTGCAAGAATTAGTAGGGATTATGAGTACATAGATGCTCAATCAAACAGTTGTGTGAAGCTTATTTTATATAACATAATATTTGGATACATCTCAACCAATTACAATCAGAGCCTTGCAAACTCACCTAGATCTAGCCACGAAGCGCATTTCTCAATCAAATCTTCATACCGAGCCAAATCAGAAAATGAGTTAGAATCCGAGAAACGGCATGCGCTAATCGTTTTGAGAACGAGTCAGGGAAGCAACGAGTACTTCCTCCGAGTCAGAATCGGAAAATCGGTGAGTCAGGCTTATCTGGTGGTCGACACCGGAAGTGATCTCATTTATTTTGTAATCCACCACAGTGTCGAGGTCCCAACCTTGCGTGGACACGAAGCTCTTGCTCTGCACCGTTGCAATGTCGAGGTCGCCACCGAAACCTGCTGCTGCAGCGGCAGTGACCGCCACCAGGTCGTACTCGATGTTGATGGATTGGAAGCTCCTGTGACCGGATCGCGATTTGGAGAGGTTTAGGTACTTGAGATTAACATTCACGATTTTCAAATTCATGGTTTTAGGGTTTGACAATGAGAAGAGAAGAAGAGTCTAAGGGAAATTGTACTTAGAGCGAAAATAATTAGCGCCTCCACGCACAAATTTCATTATATAGTTTTTATTTTAATCTTTAGCTGGGGTTCAGTTGAGAAATCGTGGGTAAGCTAATTTTTTAGTAGGGGTTGTTCCAACCGCGGCTAAATAAACACGTTAATAGGGGCTTTCTCAACCACGGCTAAAAAACGTTGTTAAATCTCTTTTTTCTTGTAGTGATTATCTCATCATACATTTTTGTATTTCTTTTTATTATAAAAAATGTGTTATAAAAATACAATTTCTCATTTGAATCCAATAAGCACACCCCAAAGCAATATTATTATTTTTTAAATTGCATAGTTTAAGTTTACAATTTCTTTTGTTAATATAGTTTTAATGAAAAGTAAAACGAAAATTGAAAATCTAATATATACCTTTAATAATATGCTTCTTATTTAAATAAAAATAATGTTTGCACTCTTTACTTTTATATATATATATATATGTTTGATATCTCTCAACTCTCTCTATCTCTCCTTTTTATGGATTTGAATCCTCTTTTGGTAGAAGAGAAAATAAGAGAGAATATGTGTTAACTTTCTTTCTCTTCCTAGATCTGTTATAGTCATGTAATGAGAGAGGATCATAATTTTTTTTATCACATCACATATCATATATATCACTTCTCTTTACTCATTTATATTCCTTGAGTTTCTATTGACCATTTTGCTATTTAAACATCACGTTTTGAGAAAAATTAGCCCCGTGCATCGCACTGGGGTAGAAAAAAACTAGTAAATTTACGTTACACCTCAATTTCTTCTCTTTATTATTTGTCGGGAACAGTGGCTTGCAGTTACTAACTAACCAGTACTTCATCATTTCATTTTATATATGTTCATCAATCAATTGAACTAAGTGATTCAGCTCAGTTTCATTCCCAATATATTCATAAAAGAGAGAATATGGTGAGTTGGTTGCGGCGGGCGGTGGAGGTTTGCTTTGGACGGCGCGATGCTCTCATATGGCACTCCGACTCCGACCACTTCTCCATGGCCGTCACTCAAGTCAACTCCTCCCTCGAGGATCAGAGCCAAGTCTTTGTGTCCCCTTCCACCACTTACGTTGGCGTTTATGACGGCCATGGCGGCCCCGAAGCTTCTAGATTCGTCGCCAAACGTCTCCTTCCTTATTTGCATAGTAATATTAATTAATATATCCTTTCATCCATCATTTATTTATTTCATTAGTAATAGTAATAGACTAATAGTAGTATTGTATTATATATGTTATGTAGGATTGAGTAGCGAAGAAGGGGGTGTATCAGTGGATGTGATAAAAAAAGGGTTTTAGTGCGACGGAGGAAGAATTCTTGCATTTGGTGAAGCGATGTTTGCCCATAAGCCCCCATCTTGGTTCTGTGGGATCCTGCTGCCTTGTTGGTGCCATTTCTTCTGATAATAATGTTTTGTATGTTGCCAACCTCGGAGACTCGAGAGCAGTCCTTGGCAAGACAAACTCCAAGGCAGAGCTCTTATCAGTGGATCATAATGTCACTGATGAGGAGATCAGGAAAGAGTTCGAAGCTCTTCATCCTCATGATTCACACGTTGTTCTTCATACCCGTGGTGTCTGGAGGATTAAGGGCATCATACATGTACCTATATCTTACCTCTATTCTCTTCTCTACCCTACATATCCAAATCCAATTTAATTGCATTGCAAGTGTCAAGATCTATTGGTGATGTGTATCTCAAGAGACCTGACTTTTACAGAGACCCGGTTTTTCAGCAATTTGGAAATCCCATTCCTTTGACTCGTCCTGTAATGACAGCTGAACCTTCCATCACTGTTAGGGAGCTTTAACCGGAAGATCTGATTTGCATCCGACGGACTTTGGGAACAATTAACTGATCAAGAAGCGGTTGACATTGTTTTCAAATATCCCAGAGCTGTGAGTACATGCATCTTGCTACACGCTGCCTAGCTATAATCTTAATTAATCTAATCTCATATCATCTGATATGTGCTCGCTCGCATGGAATTGCCAAGAGATTGGTGAGAGCTGCTCTTCAAGTAGCTGCAAAGAAGAAAGAGATCAGATATGACGACTTAAAGAAGATTGACAAGGGAATCAAACGAAATTTTCATGATGATATCACTGTTGTTGTCATCTATCTTGATCACCACAACCACAACCTCTCCACCTCTAAGCATCGCTCTACAACTGCTCTTGTTGACATTTACTCCCCAGACGACGAGGAAGCAGAACAGTGTATGCTTGCCGCAGTTGCCTAAACCTAAACAAACACAAGAGTATGTCCAATTGCTTCACACACAATTTCATACGAATATTGATGAACTGGAAGTTGCTTTCAGATTCTCGCTAGCTGATGCAGTTCACCATTATGTATAGTTCTCAATACTTTTTTTTATATTAGTTTAGAAAAATAAAATAAAATTTGTATTGATTGATTAGGCATGGTATTCTGTCCTTTCCATGTTTGTCATAAGTGCTGTTCTGTTCATGTCTTCCCAGCTGCAGCAGGGGCATGTGGTTTGTAGATATTTTCACAAGCTCATTCTTGTTGGGAGAAGTATGTGCATGCATATCAGGCACAATGGATGAAAAGCTCAAAAATTATTGAAATAATAATAAATATCTTGCATTTTTTATGGATTGTCCTTAATAAACAGAACAGAACTTATAATGATTTCACGACGAAAAATTCTTACTCATGTTACCATTGTGGAATCCGGGCAGTTTCTTGGAAATAAGTGTAACGACGTAGTCAATCATTATCTTCAGTTATGTGCCAGAGTCATCGTGTCACTTGTGTGCAAATTATCTTCATAGAGATTTTCAAATTGTCTTCATAACGTGTCAGCCTCTAGAGCTGAAAACATTACTTCTAAATTGCCGAATTAAACGAAACTAGCAAGAGAAGTGGCACATTTAGCGGAGCACGGTCAAGGTGAAAACAAGGGTGAGTAGAAACAATGGAATGGGGAAGAAACTGGAGTCCGCGCGTTCAGGCACAATGGTTTTGGTTTGACTGGATAAGAATAGGATCAAAGACCTTGAAGAGGATTTTCTTTGGGTGCAGTTAGGTCTATCTTTCTAGCTTCCATTCTACAAATCATATCATATATTAAAATCATTTAACCTATAATTTTTCATTGCTCTCCTTTATCTTTATCTCTAACTAATGAACTACCTTTCATCCGGATATGGGAAGCTTCGTTCCACTAATTTTCCTTTTCTCTGAGTTTTTTCTGTTTCGTTCTTTCGTTGAAGAGTCCCTATCCTCCTTTCCCTTTGTAATGTTTTCTGTTCAACCTAACAAATTTCTTCTTCTATCAAAAAGATGTACTTATTTTAATTTTGAAAGAGTCATTTCTCTATGAACAAAGATTTTAACTAAGATACCAAATACCAATTCCCTTAAAAGCATACATTTTGCTAAGTACAAACCAGGTCATCACTAGACTTCCATCCCAATAAAATATTTCAGATGCCCCACCACGTACCCCTGCGTGCTGCCCTTTTTTGCCCCATTTTCATCCATATGGTGTTTGATTGACAAACAGTCAGTGAAAGAGGAGGTAAGCTGAAGGCATACCTGAAGGTATGGAAATACACTATTATACACTTGCAGGAAAAATGGTGACTTTGTTGCAAACTTGAAAATAAGTTGAGTTACTCCAAAGTTGGTCATGAAATAATAATCCAAAAAAATCTAGGAAATAAAATGACTGACTGCAAAACCACCACCTTCACATTAATCTTTAATAACTGTGTTAATCAAAGTTGAAGAATAACATAATTCTCAGGAATTTACCAAAACACCAAGATCAAATGAGCTTCACTGGACATAAGCCTAAAGATGGTTGGTACAGACACACAGAAGCCAGTATATGTATATTACCAAAAAACTGACCTCATCCATTCAAAGCCTACTTCAGCACATTCTTTATTATCACTAAAGGACCAGACTTAATCCAATAACAAACAAGACTCGATCCAAAAGGGCGTTAAAGCACAAGATTGATAACCATTACTTGGTTTTGTTTCATGATTCCTCAGTTGCGGAAGAGGAAATTGGTTCATTAAACAAGAGTAATCGATTTTCATGCAATTCCATTAATTGAGAATTTCCGGTAGTTAGAGGAGATAAAAAAACATACAACTAGCAGCCACAAACCAGAGCATGACAAAAGATACGTCCTTCAAATTTTAAACGTTAAAATAAAAATCTCATAGTCATATCTGGAGGAATAATCTTGAATAAAGCTCCCAAAACAGAAGTATAAAAATTCATATCTATTATTACAGACTTACCAAATAATAAATCATAACATAAATACTGTCATCAAAATGACTCTACACTAAAAACCCTGCACATGTTCTTTCTTGATAGCATTGCTATATAGTTTAATATACATGGTATCGATATCTGAAATCAACTCATCTCCCTTCTCTTTCTATTCTTTAATTTCCCATCTTACTGTACAACCCCTTACCAGCATGCATCAATGAGCAGAGATACTGCTGCCATTTTTCTGCAGATGAACCACGGTAAAGGAACACTGCCATTTACAATCAAACTCCGATACCCAAATAATATATAACATGGAAACCATGGAGGAAGAAGGGACTAAGGGCTTCTAACATCTAGAGGCTAAGACACAATCCAAATTCCAGTAAAGCCCGTGGTGGAAGTGTTTGGAGATATGTAGGTTAACAACCTATGGCCATTTCCTCATTATTCTCTCTAGTAACCTACTTTCTTCCTCCTTGGAGACATGTGGGTCAAAATCTCCAAGGTTTTTAACAAAACTGTTTGCTTCATCTTGCCGATTTTGCTTACAATAACAATCAATGATAAAATTATAAGTATTCTGGTCTGGCTTACATCCCTGCCTGATCATATATCGAACAACATCAATGGCCTCAATAAACATTGAGTCAGCAACATAAGCTGCAACAAATGTGTTGTACGTTACAACATTGGGAACAAGTGCAGAATCTTTCATTTCAGTAAATATGCGTGAAGCCTCCTTCATCCTACCATTTCTGCAATATGCATAGATAACAGTATTGTATGAAATTTTATTAGGTTTGATACCTTTTTCCAAAACTTTCCTTAAGATTTCTTCTAATTTTTGGAAGTTTTCAGATCGGCTATACATATACATCAAGCTATTATATGTAGTTAAAGTTGGAGTAAATCCACTCTCATAGATGAAGTTCAAAATCTCATTGGCTTTGGCCACCATCTGCTTTCTCCCGTATATTGAAATCATTGCATTCAGAGTCTTTATGTCAGGTGAAATACCTCTTCTCCTTAATTCCAAAAAAACACGTTCTGTTTCCTTTAGGAGTGATGATGTTCTGGAAAGCGTACCAAAATATCAGCAATATAATAGTAAGTATAAGATATCGTATCCGCAGGGAGCGGTTCACTTCGTATGATTTCAGTGATCGAATTAGCAAATGAGCAATTGTTTAAAAGAGTAATTGTGGTGCATAATAATAAAAGTAAACAATGAACAATAAAATTGAGATGGGATAGAATTACTTGGACTAGGATTGGATTTCGCTTCTTCGCACCCCTCCTGTATGTGAATCTCTCTTTTTAATTATAAACTTGTTAATACTTATACCTTAGCTTTTGCTTAATTATATTATCTATAAGGCATCCATTGGTAGCCATTACCCAGGACATTCCCCTATATTACTATAACTAGGCGCAAATTATATTATCTATAACGCATCCATTGGTAGCCATTACCCGGGACATTCCCCTATATTACTATAACTGGGCTATCAATTTAATCATATGTTCCTATAGAATGCCTATGAAAGGGTTGTCACTCACCAAAACACTTTAATCATCGAGACAGAACTATATTCCTTTATGATTAAATGAGTACTTTTAGCAATCGGAGGTTAGGTTTCCTATGTCTAGGCTCCCCTAAACTCTAATACTAGCCGGAAATCTCATTCTCGTTGTATCCTGATCACTAGCCTACGACTCCGGCGCACGCGCGGATGTAATGCATTAAGAACGACATAAAAGTACCGATATAAATAAAAACAAGGATTTATAATTAAAAACAAGAGAGTTCACATACACTTGGGGATTGAATCCACTACATCCAATCCTACTGGAGAGCTTAGCTACTCATGGTAGCCATTACAAACCACTGAAGAATCTGTCACCTTCTTCAAATCCTTATGCTTCTATATATCCTCAATTCAACGCTCCCCTTGATCTGTGCAAAAAGGTCCTATTTATAGACAGGGAAAACCTAATCTAAAATTGGAAGAGATCAATCTGTTATTTGAATTTAAAAAGCTGTTGTGTAACCTGCGCTTCACCTGCGCTAAGCGCAGGTGAAGCGTGAAACACGCTGTAAACTTTCTTCAATTCCTTATTTATCCACTTGATCTCTTACTAATCTTGCCTTTGCTTGATTGGTTTCCCTTGTTTCCATTTTCTGGCTTGATTTTGTATTTATTTGAGCTTGATTTCAAATTGGAGAAAGTCATCCACAGATCCTTTGTTTAAATGGTTGCTGATCTCATCTTTATTTTGTCCTTATTTAAACTTCAAATCTGCAAACAATCTCCCCATTTAATGCTATTTTCTCTCTTATTTCAAATCTTCCATAAATCTGCATAAATTAACAGATTTTTAATCAAAATAACATCAAATTCAAATTCAAACCAAATAATTACAATTATCATAATTATTCACAAAAAGGGATTATTTTGGGGCATAAATTATTATTTTAGCCTTGATAAGTGTAATAAAAACATAGGAAAATAACGCCTAATTTACACTTATCAAGGAGATTACTCTTGCTATTTACTAGAGTAAGGGTCTTCAACAGAATAACATGTGCTTCGGTAGAGCCAGAGTATATCTCCTCAGCAAAAGCGTTCATCTTTTCAATCTCCTTACCATTGGCGTAAGCATGAAGTAAAGAAGAGTACGTTATCTCGTTAGGTTTACGCCGACCATCCTTCATTTCGGCAAGGACTTTCTCTGATTGTTCCCAAAACCCTCATCGAGCCAATGCTGCTAGAGCAGCATTGTAGGTAGAAAGATCTAGAGTCATTCCAGCCTCCAGCATGCTCTTATAACAGCTATTGCTTGATCAAAGGAACCGCACCTGCTGTATGCACTTATTAGAGTGTTGAAGGTGTCCCTCTCGGGAACAAACCCTGATCTCTTCATTTCTTTAAATACTCATGATACTTGGGAATCCAATCCATTTTGTCCAAATACGGCCAAAAGGGTGTTCCAAGTAACAATATCAGGAGAACACCTGCACACCTTGATCTCCTCAAAAAGCTTCATCATTTCCACAAAGTTTCCCATGTTACCATGCATCTTAATAAGGGCATTAAAGGTGCAGATATTAGGTTTGCATCCTGCTGCTCTCATTTCTTCAAAAATTTTCATTGCAGAGTCATCTTTTCCAAACTTCTCAAATCCTGACAAAAGGGTGGTGTAGGTATAAACATCGGGCTTAATCCCTTTCTCCACCATTTGAGTTTTCAGCTCGGATGCTTCCTCCAACAAACCACCTCTGGCATAAGTAGAAATCAAGGAATTGTAAGTTGCAGTGGTAGGAGAAAAGCCATTAGTTTCCATCTCTTTGAGAACCTGCATAGCCTCCTTTGGGCGCCTGGACTTGACAGAAACATCCAACAAAGCATTATAGGTAACCTTGTCAGGGGTGAATCCCGCTACTTGATCTGGTCAAACAGCTTGACAGCTTCTTCATAGAGAGAACCCCGACGACAACAAGTTATGAGGGTATTGTAAGTGTACAAATCGGGGGCAACACCATCGGTTTTCATAGACTCAACAAGATCAGTAACACGAGACCAAGGCATGCCCATTTTGCCATAAACATTCAAGATGACATTATAAGTTATGAGAGAAGGTGTGCAACCGTCTTGTTTCATGTTATGAAACACAGAAAGGGCGTCCTTGTACTTGCCATTAGTGGCGTAAGCAGTTATCAAATAAGTATAGGCATACACATCAATTTCAAACCCATCGTTTTGAAGAGTCCAAAGGAGGGAGGCGGCGGAGGAGACCCAACCCCGTTTGCCAAGAATATTAGTGGTGGCAGCGATTGTAAAACCACTCATAAGCGGAACACGACCTTCCTCCCCTTTGCGGTCACGGTCCCAAATGCGAACCCAATCAAAGACGGACAAAGTAAGGTCATACTGTCTTTTTCAATTTATTTAAAAAAAATTTTAAACTAAACTATCAGAATTCAAAATTTGAATGGATGACATTAATACTTTGGAAAGTGGTGAAACCATTAGTGATTTCAATATATGTGCACCGCTTGCACCGTTTCGGAAAATGAGAAACCTTTAATACCTAAGGCGTGGTGCATTTTATGGTACACAATTATTAAAGTTATGCACCGGTACACAAGTGAGAAAAACTGCCACATGTGAGCTTAACCGGTACTAATATTCTTTTACTTTATTGTTTTTATTTGCAAAAGGCCATCTAGTGAATACGAGAATTACTTTTTCAGACTGACTTGCTTAAATTCAATTTAACCATGTGAGTTGTGTTGTGTCGCACAGGCAAATAAAAATATTTGTCATCTTAGAAATGATTAATTGATTTGTAATTTATGCAGTAATATTTTAAGAATTTTTTTATTAATTTAAAATATTTTAGAAAAATCTTTAGCAATTTATTTTATGAGTTAAAAGTATTTTAGAAAAATATTTTAAAAACCTAAATCAATCAACTCACCGTATTTTTTCATATATTGAAATTTTTTTTATTTTTAAAACTAAATCAATTTTTTATGTTAATTAACATCATCAGTTTTTTCCTTTAAAAATTCATTCAAATCTCTTCTTTAAATTTAAATTACTCCTCTACAATAAAAATTATATTGTTAACTTCTTCACAAAATATTTAATTTAATATTCAATATCTAAATCAACTTTTAAAATAAATCAAACACTTTTTTACAATTAAAATCATCTTTATATTTTTCAGAAAAGTAGTTTAAATAAGAATTAAACAGATAGTAACTAGGTTTTTCCTAAATATATACTGTTAAGATCCCCTTAACACTCACTCATAGGTAATAGTCACATGGAATATAGGGAGTGTTATAAATAATATTTGAAAGTATTCCACATTTAATATTTATAAATAGTAAAAAATCATGTAGGATCTTGATTCATTTATTAACTAATATTTATTTAGATTGTAATAAAACCTTAGAAGTAAAATTTTTCTAAACATGTGTGGAGTAGTTCTTATATGAAATTATTTTATTTTTTCAAATTTCCCCTGAATTATAATGAATTAATTGGTATATTATGTAAATAAGTAAATTTAAAAATTCAGTTTAAGTTAATAGATCACCAAAAGTAATTTTGAATTACCTTGATCTAAGTAAGAGTGAGCACACTTGCTCTTTAGCCCAATTTATCATTTGGACCACATTGAAATCAAGTACCCTAGTGTGTAACATGGGGTTAAGATTTTGGAAACTTATGCTTTGAGAAAAGTAATGCTCTGACCAAGTTCAGGTCCTCCCAACATCAATTTACTTCCCCAGATGACACATTGTACTCTCCAACCCAAAAGAGGGCTAGCAAAATTTTTCCAAATTTTTCCTAATTTCTCTAATTTTTAATGATTTAATTGGTATATTATGCAAATATATCAATAAAAAACAATTAAAATCAATAAATCACCAAAAGTTATTTTAAATTACCCTAACTTAAGTAGGAATGAGTTCACTTGCTCCCCAACCCAATCCATCAATTGGATCACATTAACAACAAGTAGCTTAGTATGAAATATGTGGTTAGAATTAGGGTTGTGAACTTGTGCTTTGAAGAAGACAGTGTTCCAATCAAGTTCATATCTTCCCAATATCAAATTTATATCCCCAAGTCACACCCTACCCTCCAATCCAAAATTGGGCTAAATAAAAATTCCCACATTTTTTTCTAATTTTCCCTCTATTTTTAATGGTTTAATTGGTATATTGTGAAGACAAATCAATTAAAAAGCTCAATCAAAATAAAATAAAATCACAAAAAATATTTTAAATTGTCATTAAAGTATTTATTACAATTTTATATTTATGATATAGTAATTTACTTTTGATAACATTATAAGAATGTAAAAAAAATGAAAAATTTGATTAAAAAGTATTAATTATACTTTATATTTATATTATAATAAAGAATTTATTTTTAAATAAAAAATTTCTATATTTTATATTTTTATCAACAGTCTTGAGGAATGATGCTATTAAAAGCAATAATGAATATCTTTTAAATAAAAATTTTCTATATTTTATATTTTCATCATCTACCTAAAATCATTTTTTAAGCTACAAAAGTTTTCAAAAATCACAAGCAGCTGTAAATTAATTCAAACTTGTTTTATCATGGAAATGTTAATGAGTGTCTTAAATGCATTGACTAATGAGCTAAACATAGAATTTTTTATTGGATTGTATAACAAATTCAATCAATGTTGTGATTTTCAATAATATATATATATATATATGAGTCGGGATCCATTGACACCAGGTGTCAAACTTCAAGAGTTACAACTTTTAATAAATTTTTGTGAAATGTGAATTTGATCAATCCAACCGTTGAATTGAGAGTTCAAATAAAGTAGATCAAGCTTATAAAATTTCATAAAAATCGAAAACTAATAGATACTTCATCAAACTAATTTATTTAACGTATAATATGTTTTTAAAATATAAGTAAAAGTCCACTATTAGATAACATACCTACAAATGTCCAAATTATTTTAAATTTGACATACATGATCATGATAATTATATAATGTGATTCAACGGTTGGATTGGTCAAATTCACATTTCACAAAAAGTTATTAAGAGGTGTAACTCTTGAAGTTTGACACCCGGTGTCAACGGATCCTGACTCTCTCTCTATGTAACATCCCGTAATTTAGAACTTATATTGATTCATAAGATTAAGATAAGAGAGTGTATGATTGATAATTAAGGAAAGAAAGTTTAAGAAATTAGGAGATAAAACTTAGGTTGAAAACCAGGTTTTATAATACCTATTAACTAAACCGTTTTGATGTCATCTGGGTCATTGTGGACCGATTAACTAAATCAGCTCATTTTCTCCCAGTTAGGAATACCTATTCCTTGGATAAGTTAGCAAATCTTTATGTTAGGGAGGTTGTTAAACTCCATGGCATTCCATCTAGCATCATATCTGATAGGGACCCTAGGTTCACCTCTAGGTTCTGGAATGCACTTCACCGGTCTTTCGGGACTAAACTTAGGTTTAGCACTGCATACCATCCTCGGACTGATGGCCAGTCTGAGAGAACCATTCAAACCTTAGAGGATATGCTTAGAGCCTGTGTGTTAGAGGAGTCAAGCAGTTGGGATAGGTATCTACCCCTCATAGAGTTCGCCTATAATAACAGTTTCCATAACAGTATAGACATGGCACCATATGAGGCTTGTGAAGTCTATAAATCGGTTTAAGTATTTAAACATGATTATAAGACTTAGCATCCTTAAGTTTTAATGATTAACAAATAAGATTATAAGATTATGTTAATGATTAACAAATAAGATTATAAGATTATGTTAATGATTAACAAATAAGATTATATTATATTAACAGGTTCTACTGAGAAAGGTATTGGTTTGTTGATTATGTTTCAGGTTGAAATATTCATTAGAAGAAGAAGAAGTTTTGATGAACAAAGTGCAAAATCCGAAGAAGAGTAACCCACAACCAAGTTGAAGACTCGAAGGCTATCTAAAAAAAGTTGAAGAATAGAACACTACTTAAAGACTCGAAGAAATGAAGACAACGTGAAGCAGTCTGAAGATTTGATGAACAAAATCAGAATCAGAAGATCAGGATCAGAAGAACTAATGCAGGATTTAATATAAAGAAGTTGTCTGAAGTAAGCAACTCGTCTGAAACATAGAAGCTGTCTGAAGAACGCAACTCGTCTAAAGTGCTGAAGCTGTCTGAAGTGCGCAAGCCGTCTGAAGACGTGAAGACTGTCTGAAGACATGAAGACCATCTGAAGACGTGAAGAACATCTGAAGACGTGAAGACCATCTGAAGACGTGAAGACTGTATGAAGACGTGAAGGTTATCTGAAGAAGCCTACAAACAGAATCAAGAATTTATCTCTTGAAGACGTTGCTAAAGTATAAAGCACACTCTACCAAAATAGAGTACACTCATTTCAGTATAAAAGCTAAACATGCTTTTATGCCTCGACCAAAGTCTTGCACAAATAAGGAAACTCTGCAATGACTTTCTCTAATGACTGTTGCACCTGAAACAAAAGGCATTTCAGTATAAAAGCTAAACATACTTTAATGCCTCGACCAAAGTCTTTCACAAATAAGGAAACTCGGTAAAGACTTTCGGCAACGCATGTTGCACTTGCAACATAAGGGATCTGCGTGCGCAGACCTGCACCTGCGACTACTGCCATACAGAGGTGATCAGAAGACTGAGAAAAAGAAACCAGAAAGATGTTTGAATAAAATACAATTGATTCAACATCTTTATTCATCTATATCTCAGAAGAAGGAAATTCAAAGAAGAACATAATAGCAATCAGCTGAGGTAGAAGAAAAGCTCAGGAGACTAAGCAGAAGCAACAAAGAAAAATGTTTGAATGAAATATTTTAATTCAAACATATTTTATCATCTGCAAGCAACAGCTATCTGACAAGACACCTCACTCAAAGAAGAAAGAAGAAATGGTGTCAGGAAGCAAACAGTAAAGGAGCATATACAAAATAAGCAAAAGGACAAATCCAACGGATACCTCCTCATATACACTCCTAAAAGAAAACAGAGGAAAGCAGAAGAAAACAGATGAAAGCAGAAAGAAGCAGATTCAAGAGAGAGTATTCGCAAAATTATATCAAAAAACATCTCTCATGAAGAAGAAAATATCAAGTGTCAGAACGGGATCGTCTGAACACTCATTCGCTTAAGGAGAAGCAACCGTTTGAGAAGCTATTACACAACGGCTATATGAGCCACATCATCAACATCTCAACGGTATTATGAATCATCTTCAAACAACTATATTTCATCAGAACATATAAATAGCCTCAAGATTGAATTTGAAGATGCTGCCGACCTATTGGTCAGTCAGACAAAATTGTTGATCAACAGAATCAAACTAGTTAATGAGGATGAATGCCTTATGGTTAAAAAGAGTTGACTTGAGCTTAAGTGGATCATGAAAATGTCAACTAAGTTTGATCAGAGAGTTGGTTCTCAATCAGGCTACTGACTAGCTGGTCAGTTAGTTAGGTTGTTCAGTTGGTCTGTTTGATCAAGTGAGTTGATTGTTCGAAAGGCAATCATGCTGAACAAATGACTATCAAACTGGGTACGGTTTTAAGCTTTGATATACCTTGGTGTTCCTATGATATGGGTGAGAATGTAGCCCATGGAAACTAATGGTTTGAGAACAAGGTCGGAGCATCATTTCACATCTTAGTTAGCCTACTCTCAGAGGATGTATTCCTCATAGAAAGACAGGGATTGTACTTAATTCAAACTCTTGTATCACTGTCTATCCTTGTACTTAGTTTGTAATGTCTGTATCCTGAGTGTGTACTCAGTAATCTCTATGTACAAGTAGAATCTAAGTTTAGAGGTTCTAGCGAACATCTAACTTGGATTGAGTAGTGAAACTACTCAACACTTTAAGTGTCTGAGAGCCTGGAGAGGCTTGGTGGAAGAAAGAATACTCGGTGATGTCTGGAGAGACTGTACTCGTGATGTCTGGAGAGACTGTACTCGTGATGTCTGGAGAGACGGTACTCGTGATGTCTGGAGAGACGGTACTCGTGATGTCTGGAGAGACTGTACTTGTGATGTCTGGAGAGACTGTACTCATTGAGTTTCCTGGAGAGGCAGTTGATAAGCAAAGAATACTCATTGAGTTGCCTGGAGAGGCAGTTGAAAACAAAGTAATACTTGTGTTAGGCTGTGAATAATACTTGTATTTGTGGATTCAGATAGTGGAAAATCCAGTGGTGGTTTTCCTCTGGGACTGGATGTAGCTCACGGGTTTGTGGGTGAACCAGGATAAATTCTGTGCCTAAGTTCTCTTTCTCTTAATCTCTTTATTTTCAGTTTTCATATTTATGTTGGGGATTGAAAAGTATTTTTCATAATAAACTTAACACAACTATTTCAATAAAAATGATCTTTCATATGAACTAAACATGAGATGTCTCTTATATCATTTGAAGAAATACAAAGAATGTTCCTTGAAGAACTTCTGAAATAAATTCTCTGAAGTGAGTCTGGAAAGAGATCAGTTCAGAAATCGGGAACAGACTTCAGACAACCTCTAGTCGTCTGAAGTATTTCAGAAACCGTTCTGAAAAATACTCTTTGTAATAATCTTCAGAAGATACTTTGAGAAGCCTCTGTTTAAAACAATCTTAAGCTTTAGAAGAAACTCTATTTTTCTTATCTTCCGCACGTTTTAACTATTCTGATCTTAAGACTTGTTTTGAACGTTGCTCATCTTCATGATTTAAATTAAAGATTTCCAAAAACAATAAAAAAGCTTAAAACACTATTCAACCCCCCTTCTAGTGTTTCCTGTGGTTCTAACAATTGGTATCAGAGCTCATCTTCGGGTTGAGCATCTAACAAATGCAGAAGGAGTAGATCCTCAGAAGATGGAAATCTCACCAAGCTGAAGCAACTCTGAAGAATGATAATGAGAAAAGAAAATCATTTTCTTAAAACTCATTATTCATACAAGGCATCTTTCAGAAGGATATAGCTGGAAAAGGAAAGTGTATCTATCGCTAGGTCACAAACGGGTAACACCTTTCCTATCTTTGTTTAAATCTAAATTTAAGTATAACTGCTTATCTGCTGAATGTTTTGTTTTATTGAAATTATTATTACATAAGTGTACTTGTGTGAAAATAAATTGTTGCATAATAACTGTCCTATATATGTATGCGTATTACTTGTTTTGTGTGTAAATTATCTGCATTGCATGCGTAAATATATGTGTGATCATTAATTGCTGCATGTAATCTGTAAAATAGATGAAGAGTCGTGTATGTTAGTCATAATTGTTATTTTTAAAAAAAATATGAAACGACACGATATGAATCATTGCATCATTAAACGGTTTCTCTCAATCGGCATGATGCACTATTTCCCACACCGGCTCAGTACCCAACCGTTACTTCATTAATGCTTGAAGCACGATCTCCTACCCATATAAAGGATTCAATGATCAACATGGAAATTACACTTCAATTAAAATCCTTTCTCTAAAAGGCCAAAGCACCTTCATCTCGGAAAGATCAACTGCTCTATAGTACCTATGGCAAATGCTTCAGTATTATCAAGTAACTCTGCTACCTCAGGTTTTGATGAGAAAATTATCCCATGCAATATGGTAAATCTCTCAGAATTTGACGAGGCGGGTTACAAGATTTCTGAATACTTTGATGCTGTTGGATGGACTCCTTACTTCAACAACATTTCCTCCTCATGGCATAAGGAAAGTGTAATGGAGTTCTGGGAAAATATCAAGATCATATCTGGACCCAACAGAACCGGGATTGAAACGAAAGTAATGGGAAGATCATTGTTTGTGGACACCAAACTTATTGCTAAAATCATAGGTGTTCCTGACAGAGGGGAACAATACTTCCAAAGATGGGAATCTCTTCATGGTGGAACATTTGTTCTAGACCAACATCTTTTTGGAAGAAGAAGGATTGCTCCTTTCAGACCTTCTCAACTTCTGAGCACACCAAGAGCCCTCCTTGCTGTACTAAACTGTTGCATTCTTCCCAGAGGAAGAAACAATTTAACTATAAGCATGATGGAGAGGTTTGTATTGGGACTGTTGCTATCGAAAAAGAAAGTCAATCTCTCTTGGGTGTTGTTGTATCAGATGATGTTCAGAGATGAGATAGGCAATGAGAATCTCTATCCTCATAACGCCCTAATCATGAAAATTTTATTGCACAAGGGATTTCCTATGGAAAGTCTCTTTGATCAACCGTCTCCTGATTTCTTCACTCCGGCTGCATATACTGAGTTAGACCAGACTCTTATTGAAAGAGAAGAAGCTCCTGAGAATCAAGGGGTCATTCCTCCTATCTTTGCTCCACGCATTGAAGAAGAAACTGAAGACACCCACTTAAGGTTTCACAAGAGGAAAAGGATGACATCAAGTGCAATGAATCTGAATAAGGTGAATGATAGGGTGACTCGGCTTACAAATAGATTGAGTGCTACAAAGAGAGAACTCCAAAAGCCTAGGGCTGAAAAAGGGAAAAGCTGATGAGAACCAATCTAATGATCAATGAAATACCTGTGTTTTTGTTTCTAAGTCTTTGACCTTTAAAATCTTAATATTCTGTTTCTAAGTCTTTGTATTTATGCTTTTATAATATTAATATTATGTTGTGATTGATTTCCTTGTTTTCCAATTGTTTATATGTGCCTTTATTCGTGCATAGTTAGTCATATCTTCAACATAATTCTTTCTTAACTAGATAACAAATGGTATCACTAAAAGATAAAACATTTAATTAACCTAAAAGCAGTATTTAAAATGTGTAATCTAAGATAAATTTGATAACAAAATTAAAATTTATATATTAAGACAATTGATTACTTAAATTGAAACTATTAACCTAAGACATTTGTTTTAATGATTAACTAATTCTTTTAAAATATATCAAGTGCTACTGAAAGGTATTTCTAAGTGTGATATCATCTCCATTGTCTGAACCTGTTCAGACAGTTCACAATGAACTTACTGAAATTGTGGGTCAGATATGTTAAGATGGTTGATACACAAAGCACTGAGCCTACCTCTACGCTTGAAAAGATAATTTTGACTTAGTAGCATCTCTACTTTTTGAACCCTTTCAGTAGGCTCTCGGTGAACCTCCTGAAATTGTGGGTAAGGAATGTTAAAGAAATGGAAACTCAAGTCATTAAAGTCTATTTCAATCCTTGAGGGACAGGTTAAGATGATTGTTCAAAGATTCTCTGAAGCACAAAAAGACAAAAGACTAAAAGGAAGATTTACAGACATCAAGCGACCTCAGAAGAAGAAAAGTCTTCAAAGAAAGGTGCAATGTCAAAAAAGCTTTCTTCCATCCAGAGAATAATAAGGAAATCAAAAGGTAACATCACTTCACCTTAAAACTTAAATATCCGTGAAAAATTGTTCTCTAGTAAAAATATTTTAATCAACAAATAATATTTTAATTAATAATTAAAAACATAAAAGACTCAACATATTAAAAGCTTCTCAGATGATAATAATCATAAAATCCTTTATTCTGATACCATAAAAATCTGTTTTCAAAAATTTTCTTCTTAAATGTTTTCTCACATATTCTATTCTATTTTTCTTTCTTTTCTGTTTCTAAAAAGTAATATCTTCTAATACGTATTTATGTCTCTTCTTAATTGTTTTTCAAAAACATTTTCCAAAACTTACTTTATCCATGCTAATGACTCAGTTTTCTATAGGGCTTCATCTATGACCAATCAATGATGCACGTTTCGATACTTTCAAGGTTTGAAACTGTCATCATGAAAAGCTATCTGAGCCCATATACATCGCGTGAACAACAATCCAATGGATTCATTTTCCTTACTTCTCTATTTTACCCTTGCTTCAAAGTCCTATAAATTCACAAGAGCTCTTCACACTAACTCACATCTTTAAAGCTCTTCTATAGCTTTGTCTAATGTCAAAAAAGCTTTCTTCCATCCAGAGAATAATAAGGAAATCAAAAGGTAACATCACTTCACCTTAAAACTTAAATATCCGTGAAAAATTGTTCTCTAGTAAAAAAATTTTAATCAACAAATAATATTTTAATTAATAATTAAAAACATAAAAGACTCAACATATTAAAAGCTTCTCAGATGATAATAATCATAAAATCCTTTATTCTGATACCATAAAAATCTGTTTTCAAAAATTTTCTTCTTAAATGTTTTCTCACATATTCTATTCTATTTTTCTTTCTTTTCTGTTTCTAAAAAGTAATATCTTCTAATACGTATTTATGTCTCTTCTTAATTGTTTTTCAAAAACATTTTCCAAAACTTACTTTATCCATGCTAATGACTCAGTTTTCTATAGGGCTTCATCTATGACCAATCAATGATGCACGTTTCGATACTTTCAAGGTTTGAAACTGTCATCATGAAAAGCTATCTGAGCCCATATACATCGCGTGAACAACAATCCAATGGATTCATTTTCCTTACTTCTCTATTTTACCCTTGCTTCAAAGTCCTATAAATTCACAAGAGCTCTTCACACTAACTCACATCTTTAAAGCTCTTCTATAGCTTTGTCTAAGGTTCTGAGTAAGTGGCTCCCAGAAGGATGATGAAGAAGCAAAGGAAAACAGAAGAAGGACCTCTGGAACATGTTGAGGCAAAGATCAAGTCATCTTGGATGATGTATGGAATGAAGAGTAAGGGAAAGGGTTCATCTGAAAACCCGTTTCTCTATACTTGGACCATGGTGATCTTGCTGCATCACAGGTGGACTGGAAGACCACCGGGAGATCCCAGAATAGCCAATCTTATGAGGGAAACCACTTCAAATGTGGTCCTCAGGATTAAGGTGGTGGCTAATGGTCGAACCACTGTCTTAAATGATGCACCTCTCTTGTTTCAGGTGTGACAAAGGAATTGAGTGCTGCTTGGCACGATTGGGATGAAGTTTGGGGCTCTGAGGCAACTCCTGAAGCTTTTGCAGCAGAAGGAGTGGTGATAGCTTTGAAAGAGATGAAGTCTATAAGGCTATGCCTCAGGCCTTCGAAGGAATCTCTGGCGTTAGCAATGAAGAGTGCATTCTATTTTTGGAATGTAACTTGCTTTTCTTTTAAAGATTTCTTTATCAAATGTTTTGAAAATTTAAACTTGTGTATCTCTGTTTTTATTTCAGTTTATTTTGTTTATCAAAAATTGTTTTATTTATTAACAGTTGGTATTTATTCCTTAATCCTTGGTATCTGAATAATAATAATAATTTGAGTAATAACGTCCCTGCAAAATTAGAACAACCAATTCAGACAATATGTAAAAACTTTAATGTAAGATAAAAAGGGGGAGAAATATAATCAGTAAAGGAATACAGCTAAATGAACTTAAAATAGGATGATATATATGAAACTCAACTATATGAAACCATGAACCTTTTTAATTAATGACAAAAGGGGGAGAAATATAAAACTCACAAAATGATGTTAAAGGGGAGAAATAAGGGAGAAATATATAAATATTAAAATGATGTATGTCAGAAAATAACAATTGGTATATGTAATAACAGTGTAATTATAACAATCGGTATCTGTGATAAATTAACAATATGTGGTAATATTAGTTTTATATGAATAACAAACAATAAAAATTTGTATCTAAAAAGATTAACATCTGATTAATAATTGGTATCTAAAAGATTAACATCTAGTTTCTAAGAAGTACTAACAATTGGAATCTAAAGATTAACATCTAGTTTCTAAAGGATAAGTTAACCAAATACATCTAATCTTTTTAGCAATTAGAATAATAACAATTGGCAACATTTAACAAACTAAAGAATAAATGTTCTTCTCAGGGGGAGTATTATAGATAGGGGAGCCTTCTATATACTTAACCATCTTTCCTTAAAACATTTTGTAAGTTATACATATCTTATTTGTCATCATTAAAAAGGGGGAGATTGTGAAGTCTATAAATCGGTTTAAGTATTTAAACATGATTATAAGACTTAGCATCCTTAAGTTTTAATGATTAACAAATAAGATTATAAGATTATGTTAATGATTAACAAATAAGATTATAAGATTATGTTAATGATTAACAAATAAGATTATATTATATTAACAGGTTCTACTGAGAAAGGTATTGGTTTGTTGATTATGTTTCAGGTTGAAATATTCATTAGAAGAAGAATAAGTTTTGATGATCAAAGTGCAAAATCCGAAGAAGAGTAATCCACAACCAAGTTGAAGACTCGAAGGCTATCTAAAAAGAGTTGAAGAATAGAAGACTACTTAAAGACTCGAAGAAATGAAGACAACATGAAGCAGTCTGAAGATTTGATGAACAAAATCAGAATCAGAAGATCAGGATCAGAAGAACAAATGCAGGATTTAATATAAAGAAGCTGTCTGAAGTAAGCAACTCATCTGAAACATAGAAGCTGTCTGAAGAACGCAACTCGTCTGAAGTGCTGAAGCTGTCTGAAGTGCGCAAGCCGTCTGAAGACGTGAAGACTGTCTGAAGACGTGAAGAATGTCTGAAGACGTGAAGACTGTCTGAAGACATGAATACCATCTGAAGACGTGAAGAACATCTGAAGACGTGAAGACCATCTGAAGACGTGAAGACTGTATGAAGACGTGAAGGTTATCTGAAGAAGCCTACAAACAGAATCAAGAATTTATCTCTTGAAGACGTTGCTAAAGTATAAAGCACACTCTACCAAAATAGAGTACACTCATTTCAGTATAAAAGCTAAACATGCTTTTATGCCTCGACCAAAGTCTTGCACAAATAAGGAAACTCTGCAATGACTTTCTCTAATGACTGTTGCACCTGCAACAAAAGGCATTTCAGTATAAAAGCTAAACATACTTTAATGCCTCGACCAAAGTCTTTCACAAATAAGGAAACTCGGTAAAGACTTTCGGCAACGCATGTTGCACCTGCAACATAAGGGATCTGCGTGCGCAGACCTGCACCTGCGACTACTGCCATACAGAGGTGATCAGAAGACTGAGAAAAAGCAACCAGAAAGATGTTTGAATAAAATACAATTGATTCAACATCTTTATTCATCTATATCTCAGAAGAAGGAAATTCAAAGAAGAACATAATAGCAATCAGCTGAGGTAGAAGAAAAGCTCAGGAGACTAAGCAGAAGCAACAAAGAAAAATGTTTGAATGAAATATTTTAATTCAAACATATTTTATCATCTGCAAGCAACAACTATCTGACAAGACACCTCACTCAAAGAAGAAAGAAGAAATGGTGTCAGGAAGCAAACAGTAAAGGAGCATATACAAAATAAGCAAAAGGACAAATCCAACGGATACCTCCTCATATACACTCCTAAAAGAAAACAGAGGAAAGCAGAAGAAAACAGATGAAAGCAGAAAGAAGCAGATTCAAGAGAGAGTATTCGCAAAATTATATCAAGAAACATCTCTCATGAAGAAGAAAATATCAAGTGTCAGAACGGGATCGTCTGAACACTCATTCGCTTAAGGAGAAGCAACCGTTTGAGAAGCTATTACACAACGGCTATATGAGCCACATCATCAACATCTCAACGGTATTATGAATCATCTTCAAACAACTATATTTCATCAGAACATATAAATAGCCTCAAGATTGAATTTGAAGATGCTGCCGACCTATTGGTCAGTCAGACAAAATTGTTGATCAACAGAATCAAACTAGTTAATGAGGATGAATGCCTTATGGTTAAAAAGAGTTGACTTGAGCTTAAGTGGATCATGAAAATGTCAACTAAGTTTGATCAGAGAGTTGGTTCTCAATCAGGCTACTGACTAGCTGGTCAGTTAGTTAGGTTGTTCAGTTGGTCTGTTTGATCAAGTGAGTTGATTGTTCGAAAGGCAATCATGCTGAACAAATGACTATCAAACTGGGTACGATTTTAAGCTTTGATATACCTTGGTGTTCCTATGATATGGGTGAGAATGTAGCCCATGGAAACTAATGGTTTGAGAACAAGGTCGGAGCATCATTTCACATCTTAGTTAGCCTACTCTCAGAGGATGTATTCCTCATAGAAAGACAAGGATTGTACTTAATTCAAACACTTGTATCACTGTCTATCCTTGTACTTAGTTTGTAATGTCTGTATCCTGAGTGTGTACTCAGTAATCTCTATGTACAAGTAGAATCTAAGTTTAGAGGTTCTAGCGAACATCTAACTTGGATTGAGTAGTGAAACTACTCAACACTTTAAGTGTCTGAGAGCCTGGAGAGGCTTGGTGGAAGAAAGAATACTCGGTGATGTCTGGAGAGACTGTACTCGTGATGTCTGGAGAGACTGTACTCGTGATGTCTGGAGAGACGGTACTCGTGATGTCTGGAGAGACTGTACTCATTGAGTTTCCTGGAGAGGTAGTTGATAAGCAAAGAATACTCATTGAGTTGCCTGGAGAGGCAGTTGAAAACAAAGTAATACTTGTGTTAGGCTGTGAATAATACTTGTATTTGTGGATTCAGATAGTGGAAAATCCAGTGGTGGTTTTCCTCTGGGACTGGATGTAGCTCACGGGTTTGTGGGTGAACCAGGATAAATTCTGTGCCTAAGTTCTCTTTCTCTTAATCTCTTTATTTTCAGTTTTCATATTTATGTTGGGGATTGAAAAGTATTTTTCATAATAAACTTAACACAACTATTTCAATAAAAATGTTCTTTCATATGAACTAAACATGAGATGTCTCTTATATCATTTGAAGAAATACAAAGAATGTTCCTTGAAGAACTTCTGAAATAAATTCTCTGAAGTGAGTCTGGAAAGAGATCAGTTCAGAAATCGAGAACAGACTTCAGACAACCTCTAGTCGTCTGAAGTATTTCAGAAACCGTTCTGAAAAATACTCTTTGTAATAATCTTCAGAAGATACTTTGAGAAGCCTCTGTTTAAAACAATCTTAAGCTTTAGAAGAAACTCTGTTTTTCTTATCTTCCACACGTTTTAACTATCTCTGATCTTAAGACTTGTTTTGAACGTTGCTCATCTTCATGATTTAAATTAAAGATTTCCAAAAACAATAAAAAAGCTTAAAACACTATTCAACCCCCCTTTCTAGTGTTTCCTGTGGTTCTAACAAGGCTCTGTATGGTAGGATGTGCAGATCTCCTCTTTGTTGGCACAGATTGT
The DNA here is from genome assembly GCA_026901365.1 of Sesbania bispinosa. NCBI lineage: Eukaryota > Viridiplantae > Streptophyta > Magnoliopsida > Fabales > Fabaceae > Sesbania > Sesbania bispinosa. The sequence continues at coordinate 4,274,209 of QLOH01000003.1, forward strand.
AGGCAGAAGTGCCAAAACACTGAGGAACAAGACGATTCCTTTGATTAAGGTAATTTGGGAAGGCCTATCATCAGAAGAAGCAACTTGGGAAAAAGAAGAAGTCATTAGAGATCAATTCCCAGAACTTTTCAGTGGAGGTAGTGTATTTTTACCTTCTAAGTTAGGAATTTGGTTTCCAACGAACTAAATTCCGATTTAGAAATTTAAGGCGTTACACTATATGTGTGTGTGTGTGTGTGTGTGTGTGTGTGTGTGTGTATGTATATATATATATATATTCATTCCTTAACTAGTGACCTAATGGTACTCTCTAACATGACCTATAAACTATATCTAACCTACCTCTAAACTTAAATTTATGTCTCAAATCTTTACATTTTCCAACTTAGAATCAAATCTCATAGTTGTCTTTTCTATTATAAATAATCTATTAACCATTATTATTGAATAAAAATTAACCTTTGATTAAAATTTCTACAATTAATTTGATTAAATTCTTCTTCTTTGTGCTCTCGTTGTAATAACGAGGAGGGGAGTATCATGCATTGTTTGCGTGATTGTCCATCATCTTTAAATATCTGGAATGACATTGGATTATTTGCTCAACCTGGTTTTCTTGATGATGTCAATTCCATTGATTGGATAAACCACTTTGGTTCTCTATCTGGTAAAGCTTTCTATTCCACTTTTTGGCAAGCTTGGCTGAATAGAAATAATTCAGTGTTTTCCTCCTCAGTGACGTCTATTCAAGTTTCTCTTCAGCAGATTTCAAGAAGACAAAATGCTTGGAGTAATCTCCATAAACACTCTTCATCAAATCATCAAACAAATCTGAGAATGGTTTCTTGGATCGCGCCTATTAATGATCAGGTAGCTCTCAATGTGGATGGTAGTGTTATTATTAATCCTGGAATTAGTGGTTTTGGAGGTCTTATAAGAGATTGTCATGGTGATTGGCTTTGTGGGTTTCATGGACACGTTAACCATTGTGATAATATAAAAGCAGAACTCTTAGCTCTTTTGTATGGCCTTCAATTAGCTTTTTTGCATCTGCATCAATATGGTACTATTATCAGAACAATTTAAGACTTCCTCTCCAGGCAATGGAGCATCACTGTTCATCATACTCTTAGGGAAGGGAATTTTTATGATGATATGCCTTAGCCAAACAAGGAGTAGCTTCTTTAGAAAAACTTTGTATTTTGAGGAATCCACCACCTACTTTAAGCAGCTGGCTTGTAGCTGACAAAGCAAGTGTTTCTTATTTTAGGCCTTAGCCTTTCTTTTATTTTCATCTTGTAACAAAAAATTTATAGAAGATTGCTTTCAATGATGATTGCAAAATAACTTATTATAAACCGTATTAATTCCATAAACTTGAATACTTATTAAAAAATCTTTAAAATAAAATTTCATTTAATTAAATAATGAATTAAAAACATTTATTTAAATTTGGTTTTAAAATTCAAAAGTCACACTAGGTATGAATAATAAGAATTGAATATTCACATACTAACCTCATTCCTATTTAACTGAGAGATAATAAGTGAGAATAATTAATGACTAAAATAGAGATATAAAGAATATATTAGGAAAAAAATATATTAATTTAATGTAAATAAACATTTATTAATCTGTGTTTTTTTTTTGTAATGAGACAAACAAATAGGAATAGAGGTAGCTTTAACTAAGTCTCGAATATGATTACCCCTGATAATAGGAGATATGTAGTCTACATTACTTCCCAAAGGTATTTGCTCCAAAATTGAAAAATACTGCAGGGACTATTTTTGGGGTGACAAACCTTCCAAGAGAGCCTGACATACAGTTCCTTGGGATGAATTTTCTCTTCCCAAAAATATGGGTGGGTGGGGATTCAAGTATCTATTTAGTTTCAACAAAGCCATGATTATGAAGCTAAATTGGGGACTAATTCACAAGCCTAATGACCTTTGGGTCCGTGTTCTGAGAAGTAAATACAAATGTGGGTCTTCTTTTATTCCAAAGGTGACAAACAGAGCTAATTGTTCAAATGCTTGGAAGGGCATTGTATCAACTTGGCCGGTATTCATGCGTGGTATTAGGAGGAACGTAGGGGATGGTACTCAGACATCTTTTTGGCACGATAAATGGCTCCCATCAAATATGGTTCTTGATACTGTTGCTGTGGGTGATATTCCAAATAATGTTAGTGATCTGTCTGTCGCGCATTTCTCTAGAGATAGGCTCAATTGGTGTCTTCATGAAGTTGGTCACCTGCTCCCTGAGAGTTTTAGACAAGAAATTCTAGGAGTTCCACCTCCTGCTGCCTCTCTTGGCCATGACTCAGTTTGTTGGGCTTTAACTAGTAATGGAAATTTCAGTACTCGCTCAGCCTATGATTTAGTGTGTGGTTTGGACTCAAATAACACGAATTGTAATGTGTGGAAAGCCTTATGGGCGCTGGAAATACCTCAACGGATAAAGAGTTTCTTGTGGCTTGTTCAGAAAGGAGGTCTTAAAACAAATGCAAAGAGACTTCATTGTCACATCTCGCACTCGGACGTGTGCCCCATCTGTCATGCAGCTAGCGAAACAGAGTCCCATATCTTAAGAGATTGCATCTTTGCTCAAGGTGTTTGGGAGAGGATCCTCCATACGCGTCCTCATATTTGGCACAATACCACTGTATGGGAGTGGCTCTCTGCAGCTCTCTTGGACAGGAATCATCCTTTTGACCTTGGTCTCATTGCAATCACGGCTTGGTCAATTTGGCAGACTCGGAACGCATATGTTTGTAATCATGTAGTCTCGCGCCCTGATGATGATGCTCCTCGAGTACAGCAACTGTTGAGAGATTGCTATGCTGTTTGGGCTCGGCACACCAGCATTTCTTACCGTACGGTTCATATTGGTTGGACGCCCCCTGATGATGAGTGGCTCAAGTTCAACACTGACGGGTCAGTTTTTGGGAATGGGTCTATGGCAGCCTCTGGTGGAGTACTTCGTGATCATCTTTGCAGGTGGGTGGTTGGTTTTCAACAAAATCTGGGTACATCACCTGTCTTGATGTCAGAGCTTAGGGGAATTCACACAGCTTTGGATATAGCTTCCAACCTTCAGGTTCGAAAGCTTTGGCTGGAATGTGATTCGAAGATAGCCATTCAACTCATTTCCAGTGATACTTCTCCAACTCATCCCTATCACTTTATCATCCAAAAAATAAAATTGCTCTTGAGGAACAATTGGGAGATCAAGCTGTCTCATGCTTGGAGGGAAGCCAATGCTTGGAGGGAAGCCAATACTGTGGTTGATAAACTTGCCAACTCTGCTCACTCCTCTGCCTTTGGTGTTCATGTTCTTAACAATCCCCCTACTGATGTTTTATTTTGTCTTCATAATGATGCAACTGGGTTTTTGTTGCCCAGAGTAGTTCCGGTGTAGCCCCTTGGTTGTTTTAGCCTCCTCTTTTTTCCAAAAAAAAAAAAAATAGGAACGGAGGTAATAACTTTAACTACAATTAAGAATAAATATAATTATTAATTATGGTATTACATAAATTAGTCTTAATGTTGTAAACTTTAATTTGGTAAATATGAACAGTAAAATTAATTTAATTATTAAATACAATAATAAAATTCTAGTAACGTTAAAGTATAAATTAAATATAAAGATTCATATTTTTTTTTTTCAATTTTGATTGGGAAAAGATTAACATTAAATAAAAATACTAGAATTGTGAAATGAAAGAGGAAGAAACAAAAATGATATGAGAATTAAGAAGAATGTCACGCTCAGGAGTTTTGATTGGCCATTAGCCAACTACAATTAACGATCCAAGCTCCAAGGAATTGGTGCACCAATGCATCGTGCACGGGGACTTTTATCTACAATAACTTACAACTATAGGGACTAAATTGTAAAATACATACTATCATGACTTTCAGAGTTCCGGTTGCAGGTATTAGATCTCAACCTTTAATATTTTAAATTAATAAATCAATGGCTATACTCTCTTGTGTATCATGAACTTTACCCCCAAGCCGTTTATTTTTTTTTTTCCACTAAATATCAGTCTAAGAGCCGAGCGATTAATACCCAAGGTTGTTTTGCTTTCCCCTCTTATTCCTCTTCTACACTTTTTCTACCCGTTGCATTACCCTCCTCTTCCTCTTCTACCTTTTCTTCTATCCTCTGTTACCACCTTCAATCTGCGTTACCACCGACTGCGTCTAGCGTTCGACTAAACCTATCCTCTCTTCCCCGCGGTAGCCCCAGCAACTGTCGACTTCCGTCACCACCAGCCTGAGACGAGGTGAGAAAAAAGGTATCCTTTCATCCTCTTTAACATGCATGCGGCCATGAACCCTAAATGTTTGACAGAAATAATTGTTAGGGAATTTTTGTTGATTTTGTTCTTCGTTAATAGCCATAGTAGTGTTTACATCTTCCCTACACAAACTGCATGAACCCTAAGCCCTCTCTTTTAATAGGAATGATGCAAATAACAGTACTAGAACAACGATAACCAAAGCCTTTTCTCACCGGACTATGATCCAATGATGTGAATGCTGCAAATAACAATAGTAAACATAATAGACCTTGGTTTCAGGATGATCGGGTGCAACAGCGGAGCGGACCAACCCGAAAAGCGTAGGCAACCGGTCAAAAAATTTGGCTTTCAAAAAATTTGGGTTTCAAAAAATTTGGGGATACTAAAATTGGGTTTTCCGTAAATGGAGAAGCTTTCAACAAACTCACCGATTTCCCATTTAGGCTTTGAATAATTTTTCATCATTGTCTGCTTTTAAATTATTATTCATGAATTTCTGCTTTTGAAATAACTTCTTTGAATTTAACATACTCTGCATTTCTCCTTTATGCACAGTTCATTGAAGAAGGCATTACAGGCAATACAACACACCTCACACAACAGACTTTGGGCGTATTGTTTCATTTGTCTGCTCTTTGTGATAGCTGTTAGACAAGTGGCCTCACTAACTTAAGAGGGGGGGGAATTAAGTTATTCGATATTATCTATTCTTTTCTTTTAATGAATTATCTTTCCCTAATTATGCTTAAAAATCCCTTTTCAAAGATGAAGAATGAATATTTTACTCTTAATAAAACGAAATTGTAAATGCAATAAGTAAACAAGAGTTAAGGGAAGAGAAATTGCAAACACGATTTATACTGGTTCGGCCAATCCACTTGCCTACGTCCAGTCCCCAAGTATCCACTTGAGATTTCCACTATTTTGTAAAGTCTTTTACAAACCATCAATTCTCCAACACCTTGGAACCCTTCCTAGTGTTGAGAATCAATCCAAACAACAAGAGAGACACCCTCTCTTTAACCCAACGTACAAGTACAGATAGAATCGATGAAAACAAATGGACTCTCCTTTAGAGTGGATATTACAATTTGAAAGCCGATCTTAATGATTTGCAAGTGTTTGGCACAAGATGATTCAAAGTGATTTCAAAATATAATTATTTCACATGAGAAAATCTGGTTAAAACTCGAATCTGAGACATATATATATATATAAGAATGAAGATGAAACATTGTAATCCTTGATTAAAAGTCATGCCTCTTCAAGATTTTCAAAAACAGAACACTGGTAATCGATTACAAGGGTTTGGTAATCGATTACACAGTTTAGTTTTGCGAACAGTTGTGCCTGAAATTCAAAATTTGAATTTCCTGCACTCTGGTAATCGATTACACAGATCAAAATTTTTGAAATTTAAATTCTGGAACATCTGGTAATCGATTACACATGTTGGTAATCGATTACCAGTTCAAAAATTTTAATCTTTGAACTGATTTTTACTTTATAAAAATATTTTCTTTAATTTCTTTTTCAGTGCCAAGTTACTTGCAATTGATAAGAACTCTTTTGACATATTATATCTAACTCAATCAAGCTTAAACTAAAAAACCTTTGTGTTGGCTTGATATTGATATTGATCTTGATCTTCTATTTATTCTTTGATGCTTGAATTGAATTCAGTTCTTTTCTTTGCCATTGCCTTTCTCATTTCTTTCATTCTTATTGGCATCATCAAAATATGTAATTAAGACATCTACAATCTCCCCCTTTTTTATGATGACAACCATCATTTTAAGGGAAGAATGAAAAACAAGAATATTTGCAAGTTAATAACGACCATTCCCCTTATTCTCCCCCTTTATGTTTATCTTTTTAGAGTTCTTGAATTCTTTGGGAAGAAATTATACAAGATCAACTTTAATTGCCAAAAAATTTGTGATCAACAAAATCTTGTCAAATAAAGAATTTTGCAAATGTCATTTATTTCCAAAATGTCATTCATTTTCCCTAATCTCTCCCCCTTTGGCATCAGCAAAAACAATATTAGGCATCCAAGAACAGTTATGAATCAAAAGTTAAAGAATTATCAATATGCCAAACAGCCATACCACAAAGTATACTAAACAGAATATACCAAACTAAGTAGAGTATACTAAACAGAGTAAGCATAGTAAAGCAAGTACTATCTAAATAACGAAACTAAAGTGGTCTAAAGTATCCAAACCAAAGTGGTGAAAAACAATACCAAAAAGAAATGTAAAAAATAATGCCAAATACACGACAAGGAAACAAAACAGGAAAGAAACTATGGTGCAGCAGGATCACCACCAGGACCATCCTCTATAAAAAGAAATTGAAATTGTGATAAGAAACAAAAAGAAAAGGAAAAAGAAAACAGCAGGAACATGACTACCTCCCGTGAAAGGTAAATGTGGTTCATAAAAAAACCACCCTATTGAAGTATGAATAAAAAACTTAGAAAAAATAAAGTAAAAAACATGACACGTGTACGGTGGGAACATTTTTAATATAGAGTAAATAGATAAATAAAATAGATAAAAGAAATAATATGTGAAAACATTAATGAATAAAGTAGAGAGATAAATAATATATTTAAAAAACATATTAAAATTAATATAAATCAACACACTTGTTGTATCTCTTAATGTGTGTTTTTATATAATGAAACAGATAAACAGGAATGAATAATTAGAGATTTTATTTTAATATAATAATAAAAAAAGAAAATTAAAGTGTGATAAAAAAAAGAAAACAATAGAACCAGAACTAATTCCTGTGGAGGATATACATTGTTCATTAAAAAAACTATCACAACACTCAATGCATTGGTAATGTTAATTGTTGTAATTCTCAATAAAACATTTCCACTTTTGCTTTATTATCTTGTGCAATATTGCAAAGGTTAGAAAAACCGATATAATTATAAATTTAAATTATATTGATATTTGAGATCCCTGATCTTAGTCACTTAAAACATATATAAAGTGCATAGACAAACCGTTGTTGGAAGAGTTAACCCCATAATTACGTCGATGTTCACGGAAGGAGCATGACTGTCTTCTGTGGAGAGTATTTGGGTTCATAAAAAATTTACTTTACTGAAGTGAGCATAAAAAAATCTAAAAAAATAAAAATAACAGAAGTGAGAGAAAATGTGACATGTGTTCCACGAGAACAATTTTAATATGGAGTATATAGAATAAATAGGAGAGATAATAAGTGAAAACATTAATGAATAAAATAGAGAGATAATTGTTTTAATATAATAATAAAAAAAAGAAAGTGTGATAAAAAAAAATAAAAAAACAACGGGAGCAGGATTGTCTCCCGTGTAGGATACCTATTTGGTTCATAAAAAAAATATTTTTTATGCATGAGACATGTCACATGTGTGACAAAAAAATTGAACTTGAGTGAACTAATTAAAAAAAACTGTCCACGTGTGGCAAAAAAAATAACAACATTAAGTGAACAGTCCTTAAAAAACTTTCCGCGTGCAGTATTATAGATATGACTATCAGACTTGACATTTTCTTGCCATTGATTCTAGCACTCCACCAACCTCAGTGCTCCGAAAGGAATATACCCTTTCATAACTATAATTAAATAACACAGTTGTCAATGCAAGGTTGCTTTATGGTGAATACTTCAATTTCGACAAGTAACAATTTTTTGTGTCCAATTCAAACAAGGTACAAGAGCTTCGAGTCAATGAAGTATTGTTGAGGGGCATATGATTACAATTGTGTTATATCACAACTTTAGGCAAGTAAAACAGGTTTATTATAATAAGCTTATATAAGGAAGTCACACTTCAAGCAGTCTCCCTTTCATGTCTAAGATGTTGCTCTCTCACAAGTCCCTAGAACTTAATTGAGAAACATGGTGGAGGATTGTTGTTGGAGCTGCTGAAAGATTGACTCATTTCCATCAGGATATAAGGCTATGTATTGTCTTGACTTTTCTCCTCATGATATAAGGCTATGTATTGTCTTGAGGAAGCAATATTTTACTTTTTATTCTTTCACTTTTCCTATCAATTTCGTTTTCTCCCTTTTCTCATTAGTTCTTACATATCAATTTCGCTTTTCTTTGATCACTAATATTTAATTGTATGAAAACGGATGGGATTGGTGTTGCGTTCTATTGCAAATGCAATATGGTAACCACATGTTGCTATTATTAATTTAGAACCTATTCTTGCAAATGTGTTTTCCTTTCATTTTTTTCCTGAATTATCACACGTTTAGTATTCAAATATTTGAGCTTAGAAATATTTTACTATTGTCTTCCCTTTCCTTTTACTTTTACTTCTTTTTAAGACATTGTTGAAGTATATTAAATCCTAATATTCAATGAAGCATCCATCAGTAGACTACATAGGAAATTAAAGCCACAAACAAAGCATATATAGGTGTTGAGTGAGGATGATATTAAAATAAAATGAGTATTTAAATTTATATTGATTATGAATATTTTAATTATGTTTGTTGTATGTAGTTACAAAAACATTTTAAAAAAATTAATAAAAATGAGTCGTTGTTTTATATTTTAATTATATGGTAAAAAAATTATGTTATGAAAAATTTATATAAAAAATATTAATATTTAAATTATTACAAGATTGATATTATAATAAAATATTAATATTATATTTATGTTGATTATGAATATTTTACATATTTTTTTGTGTTTTTAAATGTAAAAATCTTAGTAAAAAATAATTAATAAAATAAATTACCTTTTAAAGTTGAATTATATTTTATTGACAGAAATTTTATTTTTAATTTTTTTATAATTTTTTTTATGCATCATAAGGGAATAAATATTTGCATTATATTTATTAATATATAAATTTTAATTTACTATATAGATTGTAAGAGATGAACATATTCTATCAATTATGAAAAGTATATATAAAAGTTATATATTTAAATTTAAATTATAGAGGTAAATATTTATATCATGTATTAATATAAAAATTTGCATGATAACACGGGCATCACAATTGTAGATAAAAATAGTGGTTTATCATCTATTGCATATGATAAAATGACACCATTTAAATTTCAAGTTAGAATAATTGTTTTCTATTAATGTTTCATTTGCAATGATGATAAACAAAACGTGAGGCGATCATTTTAATTACATGTTGAAAGTGTAGGAGAAATCTTAGGGGTGTATTGGTTTAGGATTTTAAAAGACTTTTTTAGCTGAAAAAAGTCTGTAGATTTTTGAAAGACTTTATAGGATTTTCATGACTTTAAGGATTGTGCAAGAATTTCAAGAATTTTTAAGTCAAGATTTTAATGGATTTGTATCATAGACTTTGTGGACTCTATAGGACTTTATAGACTCTGCAAGATTTCGTGAAGTTCTTACATATGATAAGAATTCAAGATTCTTTTGCATACATTCAAATTTAAAAAAGGGTCAAAGACACAAAAATAATTAAAAAAAAGTCGGGTAAATAAAAGTAAAAATAATACAGTTATTAGTTAATTCACCATAATATTATGTCCTCCTAAATAGCGTTCATTCACACATTCATAGCTATACTAGTCCTCCAAACATAGATATAAAATTAGTATAAAAAATGCGTATATATATATAGCATAAATAATTTTTTTTAAATTGTATATATAATTTAAATATCTTATTTATTATTATTATAAAATAATAAAATTTGAGAAAAATAATTTAAATTTAAATATATTTTATCATTAAAAATATTATTTCTTTTAAAAATAGTCTTTATAATTTTTTAACATGTAATTTTTATAAAACACAAAATTCATGTACTTTTAATTCTCAAAGACATATTAAAATGAAACTATGAGAAAAATGAATTAAATTTAAATATATTTTTAGCTTTAAAAAAATTGTCCTTTAAAATTATTCTTTTTAATTTTTTTAACTTTAAATCTTTACAAAACATATAACTCATGTGTTTTAGCTTTTTTACTTCACACGTCGTGTATTTTAAAAAACATATAAAACTCATATACTTTTAGTTTTTAAATACATTTTGAAATGAAATTATGTGAAAAATGGATTAAATTTAAGTAGATTTTTATCTTTAAAAATATTTTTTCTTTTAAAAATAGTTTTTTTTTTAATTTTTTTAAATTATTCTTTAAAATGCATAAAACTCATGTATCTTTGGCCCTTTTACTTGACACATCTTTGATCTCTCTTCATTTCCTATTATTTCAATTATAATTTATTTCACTTTCTTTCTTTTTATTATTCTTGTATCTCTCTTTCTCTTTATTATGTATTGAAAACCAATACACCCCCTTAATAACAATTAATTTATGATGTAAAAATAAATGAAGTATTACAACAAAACTAATTCATATTTATATCATAATATAAAAATAAATCATTCATAATAAAATGTTTAAATTAAATTATATTTTATTGATAGAATTTTATTTTTATTTTTTTTCTTAAAATGCATGTTATTTTATGTATAAAGATGAATAAATATTTACATAAAATTTATTAATTTTTTTTTCCTATAAATGGGAGGCCTAACTGCTAAACTAAAATTCTACGGGGAAATCTAGTTCCCACAAAATCCATCCAAAGAACATTAAAACAGCCAAAAGGAGGAGACTCCAAAACATGAGTACCAATAGGGAGGTCATGGGCATGATTAGCTAGCCAATCCGCAACTCCGTTCCCTTCACGAAAGCCATGCGAGATAATCACCATCCAGTCCCTGCTACAAAGATCACAAATCTTGTTCAAAAAAGCTGCATAGATGTGCGTTGCTGGGTAGCCTTTGGTGATAAGATTAACGGTAATTTGGGAATCACTTTCAATCCAAAGCCTAGGATGTTCATCTCCTTTGCTAACAATAAAGCAGTATAGATCCCATTAAATGCAGTGAAAACTGTCCCTGTACCCAAGTTACGACAGAAGCCACTGATCCAGTAACCACTATGATTACAGAAACCCCTCCACAAGCCACTTTGATTCCCCCATTCATGAAGGAGCCATCAATGTTACACTTTATCCAATTGGGTTGAGGATACTTCCAGCCCACCTCTTGCAAAGTATACTCACGGTTCAGCAGGGGGCAAGAGTTATTAGCATGAGCATATTCTGAAGTAAGAACATTAATTCTTCGGACCAGTTCTACAGGGACAAAGGCTTTGTCAGAAGAGACCAATTCATTCCGGGCAATCCAAATGCCCACAAAGCTACTCCAAAAATAGAGGTACGGTGAGCATCACGACCCTTTCAAATATTCGAAGCAATCCAAGGTTTGAACTCATCCCATCCCACCTAGCAGCTCCAGAAAAATGAAAGTCAAGACTCCTCCAAACCTTTTGGACCTCAACACAATCCCGCAAAATATACTCACTTTGTTTGCAAAGCGGACATAATGCATCAATAGAGAGACCACATTGTCTCCTTCTCACGTTGGTTTTTAATATCTAAATGTTAATTTAGTATATAAATTGTAAGTGATAAATATAATTTGTCCAACAATAGTAAATTTACATAAATTTTCTTAATAATTAAAATTAAATTATAGAGGTAAATATTTATATCATGTAGAGATATAAAATTTGCATGGAAACCCACTCATATTTAGATAATAAAAATAAAAATATATGAAGACATAATAATTTAAGAGTAAAAAAATATGTACTTTGTCATTAATTCTTTGAGTACAATTTCTATTAAGACTTCTTTAAAATGAACTTTATTATAATTATTATTATTTAAGTATTTTTTTCTTTTTATATTTATTTAATAATTATTGTTATAATTTCTTTTAAATGTACTTCTTACTAAAACGAATAACCAATTCTCTATTATTTAACTCATATCGAGTCTCATGCATTGCACGGGTCACTCACTAGTTATAAGTAATGAGAAAAGGTGTGCAACCGTCTTGTTTCATGTTATGAAACACAGAAAGGGCGTCCTTGTACTTGCCATTAGTGGCGTAAGCAGTTATCAAACAAGTATAAACATACACATCAATTTCAAACCCATCGTTTTGAAGAGTCCGGATGAGGGAGGCAGCGGAGGAGACCCGACCCCCTTTGCCAAGAATGTTAATGGTGGCAACGATTGTAGAACCACTCAAAAGCGGAACACAACCTTCCTCCCCTTTGCGGTCACGGTCCCAAATGCGAACCCAATCAAAGACGGACAAAGTAAGGTCATATTTCTGGTTAAACCCTAAACCCTTGATTATAGCCAAAACATCGGAAGAAGTTGGTGGATGGTCGAAGATGTGATCAAGGTGAATGGAATCGGAATCAATTAAGGTTTGGAGAATTTGATGACCTCGAGGAGAAAGGCGGTGATTGGTCCATGGCTTCCCGCGGTTGGGGTCAGAGGACTTGGTGATGGTGATGCGGCGTCGAGAGTGTGAAGAAGAATTGTGGTCTTGGATAACAATGGCTACTGCGATGGAAGGCCTGGATGTGGATGTGGAGGTGGAGGGAGGTGGGTTAGGAAGGAGTAGAGGAAAAGTCACCTTTTCAACTATCTCCATGTTGTTCTCTTCTCTTGTCTTCTGCTCCTTCTCCTTCTTTTCGTAACTTGTCTGTCTCTACTCTGTACTCTCAATTGTGAGGTGAGATGTAAACAAGACTTTTTTTTTCCCTCAAACCGGAGATATTTGTAATTGATGGACTCACGACCCAATACCCGCATCACTCTCGGGTAATCTGATCTAATTGTCAATTGAAAATAAAAAAATCTAATTATCTATTGACAATTGCTTTTAGCACCATTTTTTATTTTTTGCAACCTTTTTTTTATCTTTCATTTTCAAAAATATTCTTTTATCTCCAACCTAAATCTTCCTTATCCCTCTTCCCGTCCCACCTTCCCATTATCAGACTTTTTTTTGTTTTTTTACATTTATTATTTCTAAAAATAAGTTTCTAGAAGTTAAATTACAAAATTGATTCTTAGAAATTTATTCCTAAAAGTAACAAACTCCAAGACAGAGCGCTTATAAGTGGATCATAATGTCTCCGATGAGGAGATCAGGAAAGAGGTCGAAGCTCTTCATCCTCATGATTCACACGTTGTTCTTCATACCCGTGGTGTCTAGAGGATTAAGGGCATCATATAGGTACCTATATCTTACCTTACTTCTCTTCTCTTCTCTACCTTACATATCCAAATCCAATTTAATTGCATTGCAGGTGTCAAGATCTATTGGTGATGTGTATCTCAAGAGACCTAACTTTTACAGAGACCCGGTTTTTCAGCAATTTGGAAATCCCATTCCTTTGACTCGTCCTGTAATGACAGCTGAACCTTCCATCACTGTTAGGGAGCTTCAACCGGAAGATCTGTTCATCATATTTGCATCCGACGGACTTTGGGAACAATTAACTGATCAAGAAGCGGTTGACATTGTTTTCAAATATCCCAGAGCTGTGAGTACATGCATCTTGCTACACGCTGCCTAGCTATAATCTTAATTAATCTAATCTCATATCATCTGATATGTGCTCGCTCGCAGGGAATTGCCAAGAGATTAGTGAGAGCTGCTCTTCAAGTAGCTGCAAAGAAGAAAGAGATCAGATATGACGACTTAAAGAAGATTGACAAGGGAATCAGACGGAATTTTCATAATGATATCACTGTTGTTGTCATCTATCTTGATCACCACAACCACAACCTCTCCACCTCTAAGCATCGCTCTACAACTGCTCCTCTGTTGACATTTACTCCCCAGACGACGGGGAAACAGAACAGTGTATGCTTGCCGCAGTTGCCTAAACCTAAACAAACACAAGAGTACGTCCAATTGCTTCACACACAATTTCATACGAATATTGAGGAACTGGAAGTTGCTGTCAGATTCTCGCCAGCTGATGCAGTTCACCATTATGTATAGTTCTCAAGACTTTTTTTTATTAGTTTAGAAAAATAAAATAAAATTTGTATTGATTGATTATGCATGGTATTATGTCCTTTCCATGTTTGTCATAAGCGCTGTTCTGTTCATGTCTTCCCAACTGCAGAAGGGGCATGTCGTTTGTAGATATTTTTCACAAGTTCGTTCTTGTTGGGAGAAGTATGTGCATGCATATCAGGCACAATGGATGAAAAGCTCAAAAATTATTGAAATAATCATGAATATCTTGCATTTTTTATGGATTGTCCTTAATAAACAGAACATAACTTATAATGATTTCACGACGAAAAATTCTAACTCATGTTACCATTGCGGAATTCGGGTAGTTTCTTGGAAATAAGTGTAACGACGTAGTCAATCGTTATCTTCTATGCCAGAGTCATCGTGTCACTTGTGTGCAAATTGTCTTCATAGAGATTTTCAAATTGTCTTCATAAAGTGTCAGCCTATAGAGCTGAAAACATTACTTCTAAATTGTCGAATCAAACGAAACTAGCAAGAGAAGTGGCACATTTAGCAGAGCACGGTCTAGGTGAAAACAAGGGTGAGTTAAAGCAATGGAATGGGGAAGAAACTGGAGTCCACGCGTTCAGGTACAATGGTTTCAGTTTGACTGGATAAGAATAGGATCAAAGACCTTCAAGAGGATTTTCTTTGGGGGCAGCTAGGTCTATCTTTCTAGCTTCCATTCTACAAATCATATCATATATTAAAATCATTTGACCTATAATTTTTTATTGCTCTCCTTGATCTCTAACTAATGAACTGGTATCTTTTATCCGGTCTTCTACGCATCCTCGTTAACATAACCAAACTGCCTAACATGCACTGATTTTTAACAAACAAGACTCATTCCAAAAGGGCGTTAAAGCATAAGATTGGTACTCAAAAGAAAGACATTTTTTATTGATCTTTCTTGTTTCTCCTTGAATTCACCCTGCTGTATTATTTGGATTTACAAATGCAACGTACTATATTTATATTGTGAAATTAATCTTTTAAATATAATTTTTTAATTAGATCTGTTTGGCTGCCAATAAAAGCATAGAGAAAAGAAAAGAAACAAATATATTGATCACAACTAAGAAGGTTTAATTGGCGATATGTAATAATGAAGCAAAAAAGTCAATAAAAAAATTAAAAAAATTAAAAAGACCCAAATATTATCTAACAAAAAATCAATGTCAATATCTAAAAAGACAATACATTATCGGCTTTAGTTCAAACCATCCATGTTCAATAATAAAAAATCAATGATCAAATTAACTTATTCATTTATGTGGACAAAAGGTTATCATAATGGTTATGGAAGGTGGAATCCTTCATTTCACTTGCCAGTGATACCATTTCTATCTGAGGCAGGCAGTACATAAAAAATGATTAATCATGCAGGGCAAATTTCTACTCCTTAGGAATATAAGAAATTCTTATTATTTTGCTTTTCTCCTTTTCACTTGCATTAACTTCTCCCATTCCAACCCAAGATATTTAACCACAAAAGTAGTGGGAGCTGTACATAGGCTACAACCCATTGCCAATACAATCAAATCCTATGAACACAGAATAAACTGACACACACAAACACCTACACCCATACAAATGCACTGAGCTCAAATTTTTAATCATTGTAATTCAAGCAAGGCTCAAAGACACAAACCTCAAAAATAATCCACCAATTAAAAGATTAAAAGATGAATAGAGTAATCCTGTTTGGCAAAAGAGACAGCCCTACTTTCTTTCTCTTCCACAATTTCCTTGCATTAACAGTTGGACATGAGCAAGCTACAAATTTTTGAGCACGCAACGATTTCTATCCATGCAGAGAGGTAAAAAAAGAACATTGACAGAGAAGTCGTAAATTGATTTGGAGGATTGTTCAGACTTGAGTGATGGGATTGTGTGAGAGTAGAAGAAGAAAGCAAAAGCCAAAAGGGGAAGAGATATGGAGTTCCAGAAAGTAAACAACTGCATGCCCATCCCATCAATTCTCAAATTAATTTATAATATTCTCTTCTAGATTCTTCATTCATAATGAAAAAGCTACCTCGTGGCTGAACCGAAGAAATCTTATGTTGCTCTGGCTTGCTACTACCATTTCTCTGCAACAGGATAAAGTTAGGGGAAAAAAATTTGATCTGTTTGGCTGCTAATAAAAGCATAGAGAAAAGAAAAGAAACAAATATATTGATCACAACTAAGAAGGTTTAATTGGCGATATGTAATAATGAAGCAAAAAAGTCAATAAAAAAATTAAAAAGACCCAAATATTATCTAACAAAAAATCAATGTCAATATCTAAAAAGACAATACATTATCGGCTTTAGTTCAAACCATCGATGTTCAATAATAAAAAATCAATGATCAAATTAACTTATTCATTTATGTGGACAAAAGGTTATCATAATGGTTATGGAAGGTGGAATCCTTCATTTCACTTGCCAGTGATACCATTTCTATCTGAGGCAGGCAGTACATCAAAAATGATTAATCATGCAGGGCAAATTTCTACTCCTTAGGAATATAAGAAATTCTTATTATTTTGCTTTTCTCCTTTTCACTTGCATTAACTTCTCCCATTCCAACCCAAGATATTTAACCACAAAAGTAGTGGGAGCTGTACATAGGCTACAACCCATTGCCAATACAATCAAATCCTATGAACACAGAATAAACTGACACACACAAACACCTACACCCATACAAATGCACAGAGCTCAAATTTTTTAATCATTGTAATTCAAGCAAGGCTCAAAGACACAAACCTCAAAAATAATCCACCAATTAAAAGATTAAAAGATGAATAGAGTAATCCTGTTTGGCAAAAGAGACAGCCCTACTTTCTTTCTCTTCCACAATTTCCTAGCACCCTAGCTAATTCTGGAGACCAAAATAGTCCCCAATCCAATTCAGAACACTCACTAACCCAGCACTAAGCTAAATATCTCAACTCATTAAGGAATTAAAAACGAAAACGAACCTCGTCGGCGAGAGGGAACGGCGGTGCGTTGGGTAGAGGCACCGCCGTGAAGGGCGAACGTGAGGGAACGACAGCACGTTGCTGCAATGAAGCGCCGCCCGGAGTTGCTTGCCGCCACCACTGCTCTGCCAACCACCCCTGCATTTTTCTTTAGCCGTCATCCATCCGAATCCCCTGCCTCTGTCTTGTGCACTGACCACCATCTTATAATCAATCACCATAACCGTTGAACGCAAAGCTAAAGCAAAGTCAACTAAAAAAACCTGAAATAGTGAAGTATCAGTGTGCTAAAAATATATACAACATTTTCATACCATAGTAATCTCCTAAAATCAAGAATAAGGATAAAAAAGGCAAGTGCAGGAGGAAATCAACATCAAAAATTAAAATTTTAAATTAATACAATAAAATAAAATTGAACTTACCACATGCTTAGGCTGTACCCACTTTCAAGACTCTTCTCAAAATGGTATATATGCCTATTCTTCACGCTGTGACCCAAAAAGGTCAGCTTGAGAACAGCCACAGCCATTCCCCTGTCCAGCCTACATTCTCTATCAGCTGCGGTCACCAACACAGCGGCGCCCCGCCCTTTGCGAATTAACTGCAGATGCAAACAAAAAGCAGGAGAAGTTAATTGCAGAGGTAATGCAGCATAAGGCAACACCACCTCTTTCTGGCTGAGGCCCAACCATTTAAACTATTTGTCTAAGAATAGTAATAAGTCCTCATTAAACTTCTCAAGAGGAAGAATAGGCCGCAAATCCTAATTCAATGTGCAAGGCATAAATAACAAATCCACATCAGCTGTGACTAAGTTGAAAAGGACGGGAATAATATATGCTATTTTATAGTCACTACTCACTACCACACTAAGACGAACATGACCCATTTCCAATTCTAAAAATAACTTCAGGTGTGGAGTATATGGCTTATTGTAAACCTCTCTTGAAAGTCCAACATACAATGGACAAAGCACAAAAGCACAAATATGATTAGGAAGATAATCATAAAATATACTGATTAAAAATATAGACTTTCACAAAAAAGGAAATTTCAATCTCACTTTCTGTTCTTTTTCATTTTTACTTTTTGCTTTTTACAATGTAGGATGAAACATGAACAAATAATATTCAGAAAATAATAATCAGAATACCAAATTTGGCATGTTATAAGTTTCTTATCGCAAGTTCCATGGAATATTGATATTTTTCCTTACACTTATATATTTTGTATATAATCTCGGCAGTAGGAATATAATGGAAGTAATATCTTAATGGAAGAAAAGAATTGTGTCAAACAAATTGAATCTATGCCTTAAGGTTAATTATAAGCAACGATTAACATTAAAAAAGGGGTTTCTTTTAAAGAAAATGATCTATAAATTACCTTAAGTAATCCTGAACCAAAGAGATGCTATGTAGCTCTGGCTTGCTACTACCATTTCTCTGCAACAGGATCAAGTTAGAGGCAAAAAAACCTTAGCTCTGTTTGGCTGCTGAGAAAAGCATAGAGAAAAGAAAAGAAACATTTTTTATAAAGAAAAGAAACCAAAAATGTAAATCTTGGCATTCTTGGAGTTGTTTTTCACAACCAAACAAAAGGGTTGAAGAGAAGAGTCTTACTTCTTCAAACCACCTACAGTCGCGGCCAATGATGGGTGCCTTCGATGTAAGAAAATATCAGTGTATTCAGGGCATTGTTCCATCGCCATGGTGTGTGGGATCAGTGAAACAGGAAACAGAAAACCACATCAAAGAAAGGAAAGAGAAAAGAGAAAAGAGGAGAGAGGGTACCTAGTAAATCAACATGAAAAAGAATGGAGACATCAGTGAGTCTGTGACTCGGTGCTTAAAAGAGCGAGAGGGAAAGAAGAGAAAGAGGGTCACCATCGAAGGCACCCATCACCGTCGCCGTGACCGCACCGCCACGCGTTCCGTTGGCGAGACCGCGTCCAACTCTCACAGCGGTAGACCCTATGTCTTCTCCCACACCCCAGCGGCAAACCTCCCGAAATCCTGAGAATAAGATGCAGAGCAAAAGGGGAGAGAATATACAAAGGAAATAAACAGTTAATTTGAAAGAAAAAAAAGTCGTTAATGGGAAGTGAAACGGGAGGGGGGTGAGAGAGATGGAGTGGGTCATGGTTACTTCCCCTATCGCCATCCACATCGCGGCCATGGCCGCTTCCTATTCTTCCCTTTGCATCTTCATCTCCCTGCCCTAACTCTTTCTCTCCCTGGCCGCATCTTCTTCCTTTCTCTGTCTTAGGTTTTTCTTTCTCCCTTCCCCTTTTCTCGTCGAACGATGCCGTAACCGGGGCCGTTGTGTGATAGCCCTACTGCCGCGCTAGAGGTGTTCGCTTAGACCCACTGAGTGTGATATGCAGGTAAGGTAGGAAGGCTGAAATAATCTGAGAGAAAAGAACGGTTTCTTACAATTAGTAACCGTATGTTGTGGGTGGTCACAATTACCAAACTGTACAACACAGGTGGCAGTGGATTCGTTGTCGTAAAAAGGGTATTTGAGGTATATCAAAAGTGGAAACGAAAAATTGGACATCCCCTTTATTAATAGTATAGATTAATAGTATACAAGTATAGATGATTCTGGATTTAATATTCTGCATCGGGTGCAGTACTGCAGATATAAAATAATTCTTGTAAATCAAGCACAATTCTTTTCTTTACCAAAATTCATCATTTGAAATAACTATATATGCTGGACCAAAAAATCATATATGCACAAATCACTGTCACTAATCAGTACATATAAGATATACCCAAAACTAATAGATATGCGGTATTGAGAATTCAACTCCACATAACTAAAACCCAACCCAATGTTTTCTTCATCGGCCTCAAGTAGCACCTAACCCAAAACTACAAAACTTAATTAAGTCACATAAAATATGAAGTTTAATTTTGGATAGCTTCCCTCTAATGCTCCTCTTGGCACTTTAACTGATCTAGCAATAGAGAAAGCATTTCCCAATGGTTCTTTTGGTACAAATTTTTGGTGAAATGTAATCCTCAGTGTATAATGTGTTGGCTTTAGTATTAAAAAAGTAAGACTCTGGTAATCAAGAGGCACTCACCCAATATTTTAACCTTCCTCATCCAATGAAATATGTCCTGTTTCAAGTTTGCTATTGTTCCTCTGCAGTGCCATCATTAAGATGCTTCCTCCAATGGAATGTGACCTATCTTTCTTACTCACGTCAGTGTATGAACCTAACATCTTCCTTGTGTATACATGAGTTTCATTGTATAGCTTGTCAATAGTATTACTGCTAGATCTTTGATGAAACTGCCAAGCACACACTCAGACAGACCAAAGCTAGTAAAATAATCTAACAGAACAACTTTAAGCTATAGCCATATAAAAATGTTGATTAGAACTGATCTGGAATGATATGCATATTTCATGTAAAGTTGAATAAGTGAATTGAATTACATGCAAACAAAATTGGCATGGATGAAACTCATGAAATTACAATATAGAAAAAGAAAAAGTTAATAAAGAAGGAAAAATCTATGAGATTAATAATTTTGCACTGCTAAATTGAAACGATGCTCACACAACGTCATTAATCATTTTGACAGCATCAATGTAATCATTTTGCACTTCAAATAGAAACAGTTTGAGTAATGTCTTGGTGGGGTGGAAATTAACCATTACTCAAACAGTTTGAGTAATGGTTAATATAACTAAAATTAATTGTAACCATTACTCAAACAGATTGCCTTCCTTCCAGCATCAACTAAAATTAACCATTTTAAGTTTACTTCGGAGTACCAACAGCTATGCTGATATCTATATAATCTCTGTATATGATATCATCCCCATCAATTACTGCATTTACAATTGGCTGATGTTGAAGGGCATTGACAGCAGCCTAACATAGAGACCAAATAAAGTACATGAGGAAATAAGAATAGAAAGCCCATTTACTCTATACTTCAGTAACTTGAAAGCATACTTTGATAAACCTCCCCAAAATATTATTAATCATGGGTCATAACCCCTTGAGATAAAACTTTGATATAAAGCATACTTTGAAAATTCACATGATCACGTGCTAACCTGAGTACCCACATCCCAAAATATTTAGAAGTGAAATAGTTGTACATATTCAGCAATTCATGAAAATGTAAGTGTGTATACACATTTTTTTTTATAATTTTAATTGAAACCATAAAAAACGTTGTGTACTTGTGCTGGACGTTTTGAAACTTGTCAATGAAGCGCTATAGACTACAATATACAGCGTTGTACTCAAAGGAAGTGGCGATGATTTTGGCTTTTCTGCTCTGAACTCAGCAGCGCCACCAGAAGCAGAGCAAAAAGTAATGCTAATCACCTGCAAGATCAACACAACCATAAAAATAATTTATTAGAAAATTAAGGGGTATAGGTGATTACTCTTCGTTGCCTCCAAGGTAAAAAGAGCAGATCATGGCTTAAATGTGTTTAAAACTTAAGGCAGAGAGCTTGGATCAGCATCAGACTATGCCAAAATTGATTTGCAAAATCATCGCCAACATGTAAAAGTAAATTTTAATTACGGGAAAGTATAATATGACCCAATTTGGATACAACTTCTGGAGAAGAACTTCTACACGAAAAAGAGAGAATAAATCAAAGAGTTCAAAAGAATTCAACTTCTCTATAAATAAAATTGGCCGATATAAAAACTTTGTTTCCATTTGTTATATATGACAAAGTGAAAATAGATATTTTGCTCTGAATGCTTGCCTCTCTGCTAGCAGATTTGGTCTTCAACTCTCAGGGACCTCAGGGTCATATCAGTGATGAAAATATGAAACATTGTCAGCTCCACCATTTTAGAAGTTAGAGTGAATTGATATCAACTGATATTTCTTTTGGAACCTTCAAATTTAATTGCTCGGTATCCCATTCAGCATCTTTCAACTTGTGAATGAGATCGTCAAACCTTTATTCGAATTCCATGAGGCTATTAGCAAGCTGATAACAGACATTAACCTTGCTATCCCAGTTCTCACTTAGCCAGAATTTCAGCCACACACTTCGCAATAATGAGACACTTGTAGGTTGTAGCTCCAACCTGCAGTATGAAAGAAATGCTCATGAAAGAACCAATTCCTTTTCCTCAAAATATGTACTAAAACATGAATAAGGATCCACGTAGTACATATCTAATGTTTTCTGCCAACCCAACCTATAATTTTCCTTTACTTAAATAACAGAATGAACATCTATTGTATAAACAATATTGATAACATAGTTCACATAACTTCAGATGACCCTATGCAATCCACTTCTATAGAATAGACATAACAAAGTAAAATCTAGAGAACAGTTCCATAAATAAGTAATGAATTAAAGCCACCATCTTCAAACTTGCCAAAGGTCTTACTATCTCTGTTTCCTTCTATTTTCTAATAAAACTGGGGACAGAAAATAAATTTCTACTAAGTTAACTTAAATAGTTGAGTCACAACTCTCAATAATTGCAAATAAAAATTAACATTAAAAATACAAAGGCCTATACAAAAGGAAAAGATAAGGTACCATTTGAGAGTGGGTCAAAAGAACTTCCCACCTATTCTCCGCAGACTTCTTCCAGCCCTCAAACTTTGCATCTCCCATTATCTCGGTGTCAATCTCTAATTGATAAGCAGGTACATACTCAGTTGCTCAAGCACTGAAATCAGAACCATTAATTTTCTCTAGTTTTTCATAACAGGAAGGCTTCCACCAGCGGTGCCCTGATTTTATTTTCACAGGCTTGAAGCCATCCTTCATAAAACTATAATTATCCAATAGACTCCTAGCATTTTCAACTATCTCATCTTCAAATAATTTGTGTAAGATGACCATGGAATATTTTGATTGTATCCTTTCAGGCTTTTGAAACCAGTGAAAGAAGCCAATTCTATTACGACCCTGTAAATTATCAAGAAATTGTGTCTGAGTGCTTTGAAGGGCGGAGATGCAAACAGCTTCTGCAAGGACGGGGATAAGGTATTCATCGGATGATCTGAGAGTGAAAGATGCAGGAACCTGGTTATATGAAATGCATAATTAGAACCGAACGTATCAGTATCAAGGCCACCAGCAGGACAGACATTATAATATGACATTACAATTTACAAAAGTAATGGAGGTGTAAAAATTCAAAAAAATTTCAATAGACAGAAAAGGTAAGGAACCTCTCTCGGTTTTTCAAGATCCTCCATTTTTCGTTCTTCTCCTGGTTGAAAGATAAACAGATCAAAGTTCCAAACCTGCTGCAAAACCACTTGCCTAAAGGCCATATCCAGCACATTCGTAGATGTAGTGTTGGAAAATATATCTTGAGAGAGAGACTTCCTGAGCTTGGCTGCTTTTTCTTTAACTTTTCTAGCAGGTAAGAACTGCCAAAGCAACAAACTTCCAAATTTAATCCCAAATTTGCACTAAAAGTTTCTACCAACGACAACATATATAATTAACACCAAAACGTTTCAAAAACGGTCTATCAAACATATCCCACAATCGCAGCTGAGTTTAGGGTTATACAGAGATTGAGAGTTGTATTTCCAGAAACATCAACTATAATTCTATAAGGTTACTCAGATTATAATAATTGGAAGGCAATGACTCATTAATCTGAGAAGTAACATTCATCAACTTAATAGATCCAACAAATAAAAGAGAAAAAGAAAATTAGGAAGGTCCACATTCATCAACTATTGCAAGAACATAAACATCAATATAACATATACTACACACACCCCCAAGTGAGCAGTAGAAAAGTATCAAAACATTCTAATTCTCAAGTGAGCACACATAAAGTAGTACTATCAAGCATATACTCTCACAAAATTGCAACCGAAGCATGATCTTTACTTTAGACATTGAGAAATTAATAACTAAATTATGTGATGCGATGATGATGTTGATAGAATAGCTTTAGGGAAAGAAAGAGTGAGGCAATGGCAAAAGACCTGCCAGATTTTGTTTGAAGCGGCCAATCAGAGTCATCAAAACCTTGAGAAAGAACCTTTTGCAATTGAATCCTGATGCCGTGGAGGAGAATAAATAGGAAAGGTTAAAAAAGAAAAGAAAAGAAAAGGTAAGAGGAAGAAAGAAATTAAGAGAAATACTTTCCGCTGCCGATAAATTCATCGAAAGTGAGTGTATTGCTGTTCCAAACGAAGACATTGAGCTCGCGAAGGCCTTCAATGAGGGGAAAGATGAACTTCTCTTGGAATATGGGATTTTTTTGACCGTCTAGATATATAGGTTAACAGTCATCGTTGAATGAAATTGTGGAGTCAATCTAATCTAATCTAACAAAGAAAAAGAAAGAATGGAAATACCATACTGTTCTCAGGTGACCTCAAGGACCGAGCTCTTAGGCCTAGTCGGCGTGGAACTCAATCGTCAAGGTCTGAGCCTCAGATGCCCTAGGTGTAGGGCGAACTTCTTTATTTATAGAACTCCAGTAATGGGCCTTACCCTCAAGGCCCATTAATGGTCATAACCCTAATTTACATAACGTAGTCTTGCTAAAGTCAGCTTGACGACCTGGAACCGAGTTAGGTGGTCCCCATTAGTTCTTACTGAAGTCGGGTCCTACTTCGGCCGAGTTGAGGAGGTCGACTTCTGGTCTACCTAACGGAACACAGCCCCTCGAACTCGAGCCTAGCTTGACCTAGGTGAAGAGCTCGGGTTTTGGTCTACCTAACGGGACACAGCCCTTCGAGCTCGAGCCTAGCTTGACCTAGGTGAAGAGCTCGGGTTTTGGTCTACCTAACGGGACACAGCCCTTCGAGCTCGAGCCTAGCTTGACCTAGGTGAAGAGCTCGGGTTTTGGTCTACCTAACGGGACACAGCCCTTCGAGCTCGAGCCTAGCTTGACCTAGGTGAAGAGCTCGGGTTTTGGTCTACCTAACGGGACACAGCCCTTCGAGCTCGAGCCTAGCTTGACCTAGGTGAAGAGCTCAGGTTTTTGGTCTACCTAACGGGACACAGCCCCTCGAGCTCGAGCCTAGCTTGACCTAGGTGAAGAGCTCGGGTTTTAGAATTTCTTGTTTCTATAAATTTTATAAAATATGCAAGAAAATGGAATGGCTACGGTCTCTACATCCTGTCCCTTCATTTAGTGTATTCATTTGCCATCCGTTCGATCCAGGCACATCTTTTTATAATGGGACGTGCACCATTTCCCAAGGTATGCGTATTCAGAAATCATCATTGTTTCTTTTTTTTTTTTAATTAATGATATTTCATCAACTGCTTCTTCAACTCCCCTGAACCGTTTCTTCACCTTTCATTCTCCCTTATATTTCTTCTATTTCATTCTGAACTTCTTACCTCCATATTTATTCTTCCACTTATCATTTCTCAAGGTACTCTTTCCTGCTCTTTAATTTATTTTTCATTTTCGTAATCTGGGTTGAGAAGAAAATGGTGTCTGATTTGAATCCTGGGGATGAGGATGTGACCTTGTTGCCTGAAACTTCTGAGGGTGGAGATGAATCTACTGATTTATCCCGAAAATCTCTTCCTGGTGGGGTATCACCTTCCGGTTTTTCTCACTGGGACAACGATGTTTTCCGCTATTCATCCCTCCTGACTTCTGTTGAATCTCTGCTTCCTTTACGAAGTTTAATCTCACACCGTTTTCCAGATTTTGGTCCTCATGTCTTAGTAGAGCCTTGTGTGGATAATGAATTAATTTGCTTTCGTCCCCCTACTCCCTCATCGTCTCCCCCTTTTACTTTTTTTTATGAAACTTTTCTAACCAAGTTGAAAATCAGTCTTCCTTTTACAGATTTTGAGTGTAAGATACTGAAGATTTTGAACGTCGCTCCCACCCAGTTGCATCCCAACAGTTGGGGATTCGTTCGGTCTTTCGAGATATTGTGCCAGTATCACAATTTAAACCCCTCTATTAGTGTATTCTTCCATTTTTTTCAAGCAAAAATGGGGAAAAATCGTTCAGTGGGTTGGACTTCTTTGAATGGGGTTCCTGGGAAGTCTTTGCTAATAGCTCTTCATTCTTCTTACAAAGATTTTAAGCAAAAATATTTTCGGGTACGGGGTGATGATACTTACCCCCACCTCCTTTTAATTGTCACGGGGAAACTAAATTTCCATTATATTGGACCGAGAACCCTAATAGAGTGAAAGGAATTAGTGAATCTACCCTATCTGAATTACAGCGCTTAAATGTGAATCTCTTGAATTCCTTTTGTCCTGTGAGTTGTAACATACTCCTTGAAAAAGAAGGGGATAGAGGAGAAATCGAACCCTATATTGGTAATTGTTGTTTTAAATAATAATAATAATTATTATTATTATTATTTTTTATGTCGTTGAATTTTTGCTAATTTATGCTAACCTGTTTTGCAGAGAAAAAGATGCCTCCTAAGAATGAAAACTTCGTTCCGCAGATGAACGCCAAGAGCCTTAGGGCTTTTAGCCGAGCTGGGAAGAGAAAAAATGAAGTTACCACTTCGGCGACCACAACTGTTCCTGTGAACACTACCAGCAATACTGTTATCGTGGATGGGGATAACGAGGTGTCGTCTACTACCTTGTCTGATCAACTCATCACAAAAAGAAGTCGGACTAACCCTGAGACAAAGACGATGCCGGCTACCGACACTGCCCCGAGCACGGAATTGATCCCCTGTTCCAGTACTCGTCCTTCGTCGGGAACTACCATCGTTCCCCAATGGTGGCAGTGGTTTCAAGGTTACGAGGGTAAGCCGGGCACCGAGGTGACTTCGATATTCGATAGGCGGTTCTCGTCGGAACAAGTAATTAAAGATCATCTTTGCAAACCTGATGACAGAATTCGGATTGGTAAAGTTGGGTTAATTAACACCACCAAAATGGTCCAGACTTTTTGTGCTCAGGGTGCCTTTTTGGGTCACGCTTTAGAAACTGGGGTGGGCATGTTAGAAAAGGAAATTAAGGACAAGCATCAGAAGATGAACGACCTGGCCGGTGAGCTAGCCCGCGAGAAGAAAGCCAATGAAGATTTGCGCAAAGTTGGGGATGATTTAAAAAGTCTTCGAGACAAATTTGAAAGTCTTTCTTTGGAGAAAGAGAAAATCGAAGCTGATTTTAATTCTTTGAAAAAGGCCAAAGATGATGTGGATCTTGTCAAAAATCAACAAGCTGAATCCTTGCGCCTGGCTGAGGAAGCTCTTGCTAAAGAGAAAGAGGATCATCAAAGAGATAACCACAATCTGAAGATAGAGATAGCCTTCCAATACGAACAGGGGTTTGATAAAGCTGTTGAACAAGTGAAGTTCCTTTACCCTGATCTGAAATTGGAAGAAGTAGGTGCTTACAAGGTGCTTGAGGATGGGAAGCTGGTGGAGCCTCCAGAAGACGATGAGTAGTTTTTCTAGGACCCTCTATTTTGTGTTTAGTAATATATTTCTCTTCGGACTTTTGTATTATTTATTTTGGCAATATCGAATTAAGTGTTTCAACTCGCCTTACTTTACTCTCGGTATTCCTCTGATATCTTTAACTTCGATATTTCCGTCCTGAGTAGTTTGCGTAGTCACCAAGCAAAAAAAGCACAAAACTCTATAGAGTGATGAAAGCATAAGACCTATGAAATCATAATAGCCTATCGAACGAGGTGCCTTGTCGTGTCAAGGAAAGTTGAGTCCACGTTCTAAAGTACAGGGCTATAGCACACATTTAGTTTCACAAATCTTTATCTAATCAAACAGAAATTTTAATTAGATCTGAATTTAATTTGAGTGAAAATAAATCAATATTTAATCTTAATGCAAACGAACTAATAGTTACTTTTAAATATAGCTTGAATGTGAACTCTGTTATTATCGAATCTAACGGAAAGTAGATTGCTATCTAAGGTACCAATTCGGTACCTTCTAAGATTTATTTTATGGGGTATTCTAATATTAATTATGAAATATGTAATTTATTTTGTCGAAATTATTTCCCTCTGCTATAAACAAATTAAAGCCTTTCGTGAAGGCTTTTATGTTGGGTTTGTTCAAAACACGTTGGAAAATGTTAATAAGCTAAATTACGTTGGTAATCAAAATAGAAATGTACAGATATTTTACCTCTTTCTTGGCTTGTTGTTCACCCGAGGTGTAGATGGGTCGAAAAGCACTCCACTTGTGAATTGTTATTCGCCTGAGATATTGACGAGTTGAGATTTTCCGGGCTGGTTCACCATGCACTCTCGAATTAAGTAATACGCCGAGTTCTCTCAGTCTCCGCCAATTCAATTGGTGGTTTAAGTAATATGCCGAGTTCTCTCGGTCTCCGCCAATTCAATTAGTGGTTTAAGTAATATGCCGAGTTCTCTCGATCTCCGCCAATTCAATTGGTGGTTTAAGTAATATGCCGAGTTCTCTCGGTCTCCGCCAATTCAATTGGTGGTTTAAGTAATACGCCGAGTTCTCTCGGTCTCCGCCAATTCAATTGGTGGTTTAAGTAATATGCCGAGTTCTCTCGGTCTCCGCCAATTCAATTGGTGGTTTAAGTAATACGCCGAGTTCTCTCGGTCTCCGCCAATTCAATTGGTGGTTTAAGTAATATGCCGAGTTCTCTCGGTCTCCGCCAATTCAATTGGTGGTTTAAGTAATACGCCGAGTTCTCTCGGTCTCCGCCAATTCAATTGGTGGTTTAAGTAATATGCCGAGTTCTCTCGGTCTCCGCCAATTCAATTGGTGGTTTAAGTAATATGCCGAGTTCTCTCGGTCTCCGCCAATTCAATTGGTGGTTTATGCCGAGTTTCTCTCGGTGACTTCTGTCCGTTGTCTGTTTTTGTCGTTGCTTGTAACACCAAATGTAACACCAAAGTTAAGAATGTTGTGCCTCATTAAAAACTCTTCCGCCTCGGAAGAGAAAAGAGTGCACTTTATTTTATTTGAAATATGATATGATCCTACCTTAAAGCATAAACACATAAAATATAAAGGTCCTAAGTCACGAAAGATAAAAACTTAACTATAGTAGAACCGCAAAGCAGTAAGATTCCATGTCCTAGCAACTTCTTTCCCACTGAGCTCTTCTAACCTGAAAGCCCCCCGACCAATATCTTCCGAATCCGAAAAGGACCATCCCAATTAGGAGTCAGTTTATTAGTAGAGCTATCCCTCGCTGCTCGCCTCAGTACCAAGTCGCCGACCTTTAGTTTCCTAGGTACAACCTTAGAATTATACCTTCTTTCTGCACGTTGCTTACATGCTAACTCCCGTATGTGTGCATTCTCCCTTATTTCCGGCAGCAAGTCCAATTCGGCTCGCCTATCTTCATCATTCTTTTCCTCTTGAAAGGTGGTCGTTCTGAAAGATGGTTCCATAATTTCAATGGGAATCATGGCGTCAGCTCCATACACCATTCTAAACGGAGATTCCCCAGTGGTGGAGTGAACCGTCGTATGGTAGGACCAAAGAACTAAAGGTAACTGTTCGGCCCAAAGACCTTTTGCCTCTCCCAGCCTTTTCTTTAAGCCATTCAGGATGACTTTATTAGCAGATTCTGCCTGTCCATTTGATTGAGGGTGTTCCACTGATGAGAACTTCAAAACAATTCCCAAGTCCTTGCAGAAATCGGCCACAGATCGGCTAGCAAACTGTGTACCATTATCAGATACTATGTACCTCGGGATGCCAAAACGGCATATTAACTTCTTCCAATAGAATTTCTTGATCTTTTCTGCAGTAATATTAGCTAAAGGCTCAGCTTCTATCCATTTAGTGAAGTAGTCCACTGCTACTACTAGGAATTTCAATTGACCTGGAGCCAAGGGAAAAGGCCCTAAGATGTCAACCCCCCACATGTGAAATGGCCAGGGTGAGCTAACGGAATTTAGGGGAGCTGGATGAGCTCTATGTAAGTCTGAGAACCTTTGGCAAGTATCACACTTTTTAACGTACTGTAGGCAATCTCTTCTCAAGGTAGGCCAGTAGTACCCTGCACGAAGTACCTTAGAGGCTAAAGCGCCTCCGCCGATATGACTTCCACATTGCCCTTCATGTACTTCCTTTATTATTCTCCCCGCTTGAGGGATCGTCAGACACCTCAATAGGGGTGTTGAGAAACCCCTCCTATACAATATTCCAGCTATGACAGTATAGTGAGCTGCCTCCCTCCTGGTCTTCTTCGCTTCGATTATATTATCTGGCAATCTTCCTTCTGTTAAGAAAATTATTATTGGATCCATCCAGGATTCATAATCCACATCTGTGAACAAGACCTCAATCTTCTCTATGGTTGGCACACTTATAGACTCTTGTATAACAGTGTGATTATTGTCGGGCTTCTTGGTGCTGGCCAATTTTGACAACAGGTCTGCCCTTCCATTCTGCTCCCGAGGAACGAACTCCAATTTGAAGTTTCGGAGTCCATCGACCATTTTCCGAACTAGGGTGAGATACTTTGCAAGTTGTGGGTCCTTGGCCTGGAACTCGCCATTGACCTGCCCTGTGACGAGCTGTGAGTCGCTTCTTATCACTAAATTTGTAACCCCTACTTCTTTTGCTAGTCGGAGCCCGGCCAACAAAGCCTCATATTCTGCCTGGTTATTGCTGGCCCTGAAGTCAAAACGCAACGACTGTTCAATCAGCACTCCCCCAGGTCCTTCTAAAATAACACCTGCACCACTTCCCTTCATATTCGACGCTCCGTCTACCGACAAAATCCAATCTTGATTCGAATCTCCACCTCCCCCTTGTATGGGAGCAGACAGTTCGACTACAAAATCAGATAAGATCTGAGCTTTGATGGGTCCCCGAGGTTCAAACTTCAACCCATGTTCCGATAGCTCAACCGCCCAACCCACCATTCGACCTGCGAGGTCGGGTTTATGTAACACCTGCTTGATTGGTTGATCAGATTTGACGATGACCTGGTGGCTTTGAAAATATGGTCTCAATCTCCTTGCCGAAATTACCAATGCCAGGGCCAACTTTTCAATTTTTTGATAACGTTGTTCTGCCCCTTGAAGTACTCGGCTAACGAAATAAACCGGTCTCTGAACTTTCTCTTCTTCCTGCACCAAAACCGAACTCACAGCTTGCTCCGAGACTGAAATATATAGCTGCAATGTGCTGCCTTCTTTAGGTCGGACAAGGATGGGAGGTGATGATAAGAATTTTTTCAGTTCCTGGAAAGCTGCTTCGCACTCCTCCGACCAAGAAAATCGTTCTTTCTTTCTCAGCAACTTGAAGAATGGAAGGGCTTTATCAGCCGATTTAGACAAGAAACGGGATAGAGCTGCTAGTCTCCCAGTTAATTGTTGTACCTCTTTTACGCTGGTTGGACTTCTCATCTCCAAAATAGCCTGACACTTGTCGGGATTAGCTTCAATGCCTCGTTCAGTAATCATGAATCCTAGGAATTTTCCAGAGTGGATCCCAAATGCGCATTTTTGTGGATTGAGTCTCATGTTGTGCCTGCGGATCTCTGAAATTATCTCCTCCAAGTCTTTGCAATGTTCTTGCTCCTCTGAAGATTTCACCACCATGTCATCAACGTATACTTCAAGGTTCCTTCCTATCTGCTTCTGGAACACCTTGTCCATCAGCCTCTGGTACGTTGCACCTGCGTTCTTTAAACCAAAACACATCACACGATAACAAAAATTGGAATTTTCAGTCATAAAGGCCGTCTTATCTTCATCCAGGGGGTGCATTCGTATTTGATTGTATCCAGAGTAGGCGTCCATCAAACTTAAAAGTTTATGGCCGGATGTCCCGTCAACCAGTCGGTCAATACTCGGAAGTGGGTAAGGGTCTTTGGGGCACGCCCTATTGAGGTCGGTGAAGTCTGTGCACATTCTCCATCTGCCGTTGGCTTTTTTGACCAGTACTACATTTGCTAACCAAGTAGGATACTCTATCTCTCTGATGAACCTGGCTTTTAGTAATTTCTCTGTCTCAGCAGCTATGACTTGTCTTCTTTCTTCTCCTACTTGGCGCTTCCGTTGAACCACAGGACGAGCTGAAGGGTCCAGGGATAGTTGATGACAAATAAAGTCAGGGTCGATACCCGGCATATCCTCGGCAGACCAAGCAAAAAGATCAGAATTCCTGCGAAGTAACGCAATTATCTCCGTGCTGAATTCCTCCCCTAAAATCGTACCAACTTTGGTGCACTTTTCCTTGGTATCACCGATTTGAACATCTCTCAATTCATCTGTAGGTTGAGGCCTTCTGTCCTCCCTGAGGTCGCCCCGCGGGTCTAACTCGGCAAAGAAAACTCTATGGGGAGCATCTTCTGCACACTCGGCCCATTCTCCTCTTTTGATACGCAAACTATTCTTATAACATCTCCTTGCTGCTACCTGGTCGGCCTTCACCACCCCAATATTCCCGTTACTGAGAGGAAACTTCATGGTCAGATGGACTGTTGAAACCACTGCTCCTAAACTGTTTAGAGATGCTCGTCCCAAAATGACGTTGTATGAAGAGGGAGCGTTTACGACCAAATACTTTACCCGTACCGCCTTGGAATTCGGATGTAAACCAAATGAAGTCAATAAATCAATATAACCTCTTACCTCCACTGAGTCCCCAG
Source organism: Sesbania bispinosa (assembly GCA_026901365.1). Lineage (NCBI taxonomy): Eukaryota > Viridiplantae > Streptophyta > Magnoliopsida > Fabales > Fabaceae > Sesbania > Sesbania bispinosa. Next base: position 4,306,987 of record QLOH01000003.1, read on the forward strand.
CAAATCCAACCAGAGCTCCTGCAAAGGGCAAGTAACAGCTCCTGTGCCAGACCCAATCTTTTGAAAGTGCTCCAATACATAATATCTGCTGAACTCCCCTGATCAACAAGGACCCTCTGTACCTTATGAGCTGCCATTGTTACTTCGATCACCATGGGATCATGTTCATGAGGTGTGATTCCTTTGAAGTCATCATTAGAAAAAATGATGGGTGGATGATCAGGGTGTATCCACTCGTCCTTCGTTACAGTATTCACCTGCATCACCGATCTACAATACTTCTTCCGTGCCGAACTTGTCGAGCCCCCTCCTATGAATCCTCCTGATATGGTGGTGACTGTTCCTCTAATCTCCGTCTCCTGCTCAGTATGATTCTCCTTGTTCTTGTCATGGGGAGGATATCCTCTTCCCCGACCTTGACCCCTTTGCCTTACGTAGTCTCCACGGTTCTTTCCTGCCACATACCTTTTTAAGTACCCATCTTTTATCAAGTGCTCGATTTGATTCATTAGGTCCCAGCATTCTTCCGTATCGTGTCCTTTTAATCTGTGAAACTCACACCATCTATCTTTGAAAGGGCCTCTCAATCCTTTTCCTGGGGGTGGCATTTCCAACAAATCAGAGTTGTAAACTTCTCGTAAAATCTGACTTCTCTTAGCATTCAAAGGAGTGAGCTCCATCTTCGGTGCATAGTCCATGTTTCTCCTGTTCCCATGAATGAACGGTTGCCCGCAGGTCTCCTATTTAAAGGATCATATCTTTGTACTCCCCTGGTCATTCTCCCTTCGTTATCGTTTCCTCTGATCGGCCCGGTCCTCCTACCCGTCTTCGCCTCGTTCATTCGTTCTCTCTTATCGGCATTGCTCTCCTCCCCTTTAATATAGCATTCTGCACGTAGACGGATCTCTTCTAGGGAAGTCGGTGGCCTCTGTGCTAACGACTCATTGAAAGGGCCGGCCTTCAATCCCTCCACAAACGCGGAAACGAAGACCTCAGGGTTGGGATTCGTCACGAGAAGCGTCGCTTCATTAAACCTACCCAAATAATCCTTCAACGATTCCCCCGCCTGTTGCCTTATGCTGAATAACCTGCCTGCTGTCCACTTCTTCTGTCGCCGAGCTTGAATTGAGCCATGAATTTTCTAGTGAAGTCGGCGAACCCATTAATGGACCTCATCGGGAGCTCGATAAACCAAATCAATGCCGAGCCCGTCATCGTTCTTGCAAACAGCTTGCATTGAAGCGCGTCCTCCAACCCTCTACTGATCATTTGTGTTCGAAACGAGGCAACATGAATTGCTGGGTCCGTCATGCCATCATATGTGGACAACACCGGGTCTTTAAAGTTGTCCGGATACGGAGTGAGAAAGATTTCATCCGAGAACGGCTGGAACTCGGCGACAAGTCCGTCTGCCTCCTCCTCTACTACTCGTCCATGATCTATAGCCATCATCCTTTGCTGCAACGTTTGATTCTGCTGTCGTAGCTCCCGTATCTCCTGTTCCCTCGTCTCCCTTTCAACGTCGTCGTTATGTCTCTCCTGATTAATGTTGGCTACCGTCTCTCGTAGGTCATCGTTCCGTCGTCTTAAGTCCCTGCATCTCCTCCAGCAGTTTCTGCAACAGAGCATTCTCTCCCTCTCCTGCTCCAGCCTCACCGAGCTCGCTGCTGCGTGTATTTCTCGCCATATTTAACAACGACGTACTGTGGTCGGCGGGAAGAGTTTTACCGCCGCCCCACGGTGGGCGCCAATCTGTTCTCAGGTGACCTCAAGGACCGAGCTCTTAGGCCTAGTCGGCGTGGAACTCAATCGTCAAGGTCTGAGCCTCAGATGCCCTAGGTGTAGGGCGAACTTCTTTATTTATAGAACTCCAGTAATGGGCCTTACCCTCAAGGCCCATTAATGGTCATAACCCTAATTTACATAACGTAGTCTTGCTAAAGTCAGCTTGACGACCTGGAACCGAGTTAGGTGGTCCCCATTAGTTCTTACTGAAGTCGGGTCCTACTTCGGCCGAGTTGAGGAGGTCGACTTCTGGTCTACCTAACGGAACACATACCATACCTGTGCAGGTTCTGGTTCGGAACTTGGTGCTTCCATATTCAACACAGACATAGGGATCTTGCCTTGAAATCCATTCTGTGTCCTTCAATTTGGAGCGCGACACCACTGCAGCATAACATCGATCAGTTCTCTCTCACAAATCAAAACAAAACGAAAGGAAAGAAAGCATATTGGTATTTGCTTACCAGTCACCTCGAGTGGTTGCCCTAGAATGCCAGTTATCGTTCTCGACATGAAGAAGATGCAGATTGCAGAATCGAAGCGATACCTTTTGAAAAATATAAAGTGAGAAACAAATCAGATGAGATCGGATTGGATCTAAAGTGAGAATCAGAGAGAGACAGAGAGAGAACGGAGAGACCTGATGAGCAAACAACATAACCACCGTCTCGAAGGTAATTGAAATACTACAAATTATATTTGTATCAATTACTATACATAATAAATTTAATACTAAACAGATTATATTATATCAATTACCAAATTACTATAAATTTACATTTGTATTCAAGAAGCTGCAGCCATAGGCACAGATCTGTAGCAAGCTCTCTTTGCAGCTCGAACAATATCTTCAACCTATACATCCACATATAGCAGGCTCTCTTCTTTAAGCAAATGCCTTATAAGAAATGCATAAAACAGAAAGGATGCATGTGAAGAGTTGGCCAAGTAAAACCCTCTTGAGGAGCATTACACTGTGTGACAAATTAAAAGCTTTTGTTGAAGACTTACAGTCAAACTAAAACCCTCTAGAGAAGCATCACACTGTGAGTCTTTAGAAAATCAACATTAGACATCCAATGCTTTCTTAGCCATTACAATGTAACTAAATCTATTTTTTAAATATTAACATACTTCATAACACTTTCGTCAATAGCATTGTAAGGATGTGGCAATATAATATTTAAATTGATCAAAACCCTTTAAGGAATGGGTAATTACCACTGTCAGTGACATTTGAGTCTCTGAAATGATAATGAAAGACTGAAATATTCAATATTTCCAAAATCAACAATATAATATCCCATATGAATAAGAGATGAAATTTACAATGAAAAGAATGAAGTTCACATACTCTATCCTTCATATCCACACCAACTCCTTCAGAAACTCTGAAAATTCCAGCCCTTGACAACATTGGTCCTTGGCCAATATAAAGCCCAATTCGTTCAAAATAATATGGATCTGTTAAACAAAGAAAATAAGAAATCCTATCAACCATGTTCCAAAAAGTTCACACTAATAGAAGCAATTATTCTCTAAAACAAATGGTTGAGTTGGAAAATTTTATACTGTACAAACTTACTTTTAAGAGAAAAGTTTCCAAAAAATTCACATAACTCAAAACTCAGTTGTAATAAAATTTCAAATTAAACCACCTCATTGTCACAGTCGCGGCCATTCCTAACAGGCCCCAATCTAGTCACTACCACTCTCCCATTAGGAAATCTGGAAGAAAAGAAGTGAGAAAAAGAAATGAAAAACAGGACAGGCAGAAAGATAAGAGACATTGAAACTGAAAGCAATATCAGGATTAAAATAGCAAGAAGCCATGGACTTAATTAAGAAGAAAACAGGCCAAAGTACATGGTTACATTACATGCCAAAAGACAGGCACATGAGAATACAACGAAATATTAATCAATAAAAAGAAAATTTTATCCTATTATAAGATCAAGAAACATGGATAAGCCAAAGTGGGTTAGCAGAAATTGTTCTACATTGATAAGCCAGGTGCTAAAAGCAAAAGGGGGAATTTAGAAAAAAATAAAATCACGCACAGCCATAGTAATTTATCCATGCATGAATGGTATAAGAACTGATCAGAAAAGAGATAAGCATAAATCAAGGAAATATATACCTAAAGAGAGTTCACCACGAACTCTAGTGCAACATTTGTTTTAGAGGATTCCACCAAATCAAGGAAAATCTAAGGAAATAGCAAGCAAAGTATCTGTTTTTCTCACACCTTAGCAATGATCATTGTTAGATTGTTATTGTTAGTGTATCATATGGTAGATATGGGCTTGGGCCTATTACTATGTATATTTGTAAATACACTTGTGTGTATATATATTATTTCCGCTGTGTATTCTAAACACACGGATTCTATCATATGTCTCTCGTTTTCTCTTCATCTCAACATGGTATCTAGAGCCTAGCGAGAGATAACCCTAGTCCGTGCCTTCCCAGTGGACCCACTGTCCATTGGTGTCAAATTTTTTCCGGAAACCCTGTTTCATTCCGGTTTCCGGTCTGCCCGTGTTGCCGTGCTATTTTTCCGGCACTTTTTCTCTCTTTTCCGCCGCTGCCGCCGCCTGCCGCCGCCGCCGCCTGTCGCCGCCGCCTTCCTCCGTGAATCCAACCGGAGCCACCATCGTCGGACTCGCGCTGTCAATCCGAGTCCAACGCCGCCGGAATCGTGTCCATCGGAGCAGCGACGCGCTCTCACGCGCCGTTTCTTCACTGGCGCGTTTCTCCACCGTCAGCTGCGCGTGGAGGCGCGTCCGGCCGCCGTTCCGGCCGCCCTTGCCGCCGCCAGACTCGCCTCGGTGTCCTCTACCCCGATCTGGTCTTTGTTTGTGAGTTTCAGGTCTGGTCCTCACGGGTCCTTCCTCTTTTGGACGATTTTCTCTCTCCTGTGGCTGTTTCTCTCTCCTACAGTTGACCATGGGTACTCCTACTGCTACTAAGGCTGATCCTCCTATCTTTACTAACTATGTCAATGTCCCACTCTCTATTGACAAGTTAGATGGCAGTAACTATGATACCTGGGCCTCTGATATCAGGCTCTGGCTAAAGGGAAAGGATTATCTTGATCATCTTACTCAGAAGGTTGATTCCATCGACGAAAAAGATCGCCCCCGCTGGTCCAAGGTTGATGCTCAGATTTGCAGCGTTATTAAGTCGACTATTCATCCTACCCTGAAGCAGATATTTCGAGCCCATGAGACATGTGCTGGGGTTTGGGAGCAGGCAAGGGTGCTTTACACCAATGATACTCAACGCCTCTATGGTGTTTGCCACAATCTCTTGAGTACCATTGTCCCTAGACGTCTTGATGGATCCATGGCTGAGTACTTGGGCAAAGTTCATGGTCTTTTACATGACTTCAATGAACTCTTGCCTCCCGCTTCCACTCCTGCCCAAGAACTGGGAGCAACGCCAAACTTTCTTTATGTTGATGGCATTGTATGGGCTCCCTGACGAGTATTCTTTGGTCCGTGATCAGATTTTGGGCTCTCCGACTGTGCCCACTTTGACCTCTACTTGGTCAACGTTGTTGCGTGTGCCGCCCAAGTCATCTCTTGACATACCTTCTACTGTCACCCCGGTTGACTCTTCTGCCTTAGTATCCCAGCGTGATGATGGCAGCCGCTCTCGCAAACCAGGCAAGGGTCGTCCCAAGTGTGATCATTGCCACAAATTGGGCCACACTATTGATAGGTGCTTTGCATTGCATGGTCGCCCTCCTCGGTCTGCTAATGTTGCCCAGGTTGCTCCCTCTGTGCCTTCTGATGTTGATGCCACTTCCTCTGCTCATTCAGTATCGCCGGCTATCTTCAACGACTTCCTTAAATGGTATGAGGATCGTCAGGCCTCCGGTTCCACTGCTTCTGTTGCGCACACGGGTAATTCCTTTGCTGGTCTCACTCACTCCACCTCCCTTGGCCCTTGGGTTCTTGATTCTGGTGCCACCGACCATATTACTGGTAATAAATCCCTTTTCACTACCCTTTCCACTTCTGGTTACTTACCATCTGTGACTTTGGCTAATGGCTCCCAGGCCCCATCCCATGGTGTTGGTAGTGTCCGCCCTCTTCCTTCTCTCTCCATTGATAATGTCCTTTATGTCCCTGGGTCTCCATTTAACTTATTATCCATTAGCCGTCTCACTCGTTCTCTTGATTGTGTCATTTCTTTTACTAAAGACTCTGTTTTCTTACAGGACCGGAGTTCGGGACAGATGATTGGCGCCAGATGTGAGTCTCATGGCCTTTATCAGCTTCGTACTTCTGCTCATGCTGGCTCGGTGGTGGATTCTCCCCTTCTCATCCATGCTCAGTTGGGTCACCCTAGCCTTGCCAAGCTTCAACAACTAGTACCGAGTCTGTCTAAGTTGTCAACTTTGTCGTGTGAGTCATGTCAATTAGGAAAACATAGTCGTAGTCCATTTCCTAGGAGTGTCAATAATAGAGCTTCGTCTCCCTTTGCTTTAGTTCACTCTGATATTTGGGGTCCGAGTCATATTAGGTCTACTTTAGGGTTTCAGTATTTTGTTATTTTCATTGATGATTATTCTCGATGTACCTGGTTGTTTTTAATGAAAAATCGTTCTGAGTTGTTTTCTATATTTCAATCATTTATAATGAAGTCAAAAATCAATTTGGTGTTTCTATCCGTGCTCTCCGCAGTGATAATGCTCGTGAGTATCTCTCCCATTCTTTTCAAACATTTATGGCTTCCCATGGTATTCTTCATCAGACCTCTTGTGCATATACCCCACAACAAAATGGGGTTGCGGAGCGCAAGAATAGACATCTCATTGAAACAACTAGAACCCTTTTACTTCATGGTCATGTCCCTCAACAATTTTGGGGTGATGTTGTTCTCACTGCGTGCTATCTCATCAATCGCATGCCCTCTTCTGTCCTAAACAACCAGGTCCCTAACTCTATATTGTTCCCCTCATCAGCCTCTCCACCCCTTACCTCCTAGAGTCTTTGGGTCTACATGCTTTGTTCATAACTTTAGTCCTGGTCTTGATAAATTGTCCGCTAAGTCTCACAAGTGTGTCTTTTTAGGCTTCCCTCGGTCTCAGAGGGGGTATAAGTGTTTCTCACCCTCTCTTCGTAGATATCTCATTTCAGCTGATGTCACGTTCTTTGAGTCTTCTCTCTACTTTGAGTCTAATTCCTTAACCTCTGGGTCCGACTTAGTATCCACCACCACCCCTTTTGTCTTTGATCCCTCAGGGAGATCCACCACCTCAGCCACCTTTACGGGTTTATCATCGTCGGCAACATCCTCGCCTTCCAGACGAGCAGCCTATTGACTCTCATCCGAGCCAACTCCTCCGTCTCCTCCGGTCCCAACTCCTCCGGCCCCTTCGGCCCCACCTCCTGAGTCTGATCTCCCTATTGCACTTCGTAAAGGTATACGCTCATCACTCGTAATCCTTCACCTCATTATGTCACTCTGAGTTATCACCGGTTTATCCCCATCCCATTATACTTGTCTCTCTTCTATTTCCTCTGTGTCTATTCCTAAAACTGCAGGTGATGCCTTAGCCCACCCTGGTTGGAGACAAGCTATGCTTGATGAGATGTGTGCTCTTCAGAACAGTGGTACTTGGGATCTCGTTCCTTTGCCTCCTGGAAATCTGTTGTTGGTTGTCGGTGGATCTTCACAGTGAAAGTTGGCCCTGATGGCACACTTGATCGGCTCAAAGCTCGATTAGTAGCCAAAGGTTATACCCAGATATTCGGGTTAGACTACGGTGACACTTTTTCTCTCCCGTCGCCAAGATGGCTTCTGTCAGATTATTTTTAGCCATGGCTGCTATTCGTCATTGGCCCCTCTATCAGTTAGATGTCAAAAATGCCTTCCTTCATGGTGACCTGTTGGAGGAAGTTTATATGGAGCAACCTCCTGGTTTTGTTGCTCAGGGGGAGTCTTTAGGCTTAGTGTGTCGTCTCCGCAAGTCTTTATATGGTCTTAAGCAGTCTCCCAGGGCTTGGTTTGGTAGATTCAGTGCAGTAGTCCAACAGTTTGGTATGACTCGGAGTGAGGCTGACCATTCTGTGTTTTATCGCCATTCAGCTGTTGGTGTATCTACTTGTAGTGTATGTTGACGACATTGTCATTACAGGTAGTGATCACCATGGCATTTCACATATAAAACAACACCTTTGTCATCATTTTCAGACTAAAGACCTTGGCAGACTGAGATACTTCTTGGGGATTGAGGTAGCACAATCCAAGAATGGAATTGTAATTTCTCAGAGAAAGTATGCATTGGATATTTTAGAGGAGACTGGGCTAATGAATTCCAAGTCCGTTGACACACCTATGGATCCAAATGCTAAACTTCTACCAGGTCAGGGGGAGCCACTTTTAGATCCTGAGAGATACAGGAGACTGGTTGGAAAACTGAACTACCTCACTGTTACTCGTCCAGACATCTCTTTTGCAGTTAGTGTGGTAAGTCAGTTTCTTAATTCTCCTTGAACAGGTCATTGGGATGCAGTCATTCGCATTCTAAATATATTAAAGGAGCCCCAGGAAAAGGTTTGTTATATGAAGACATAAACATACTCGAGTTGTGGGATACTCAGATGCAGATTGGGCAGGTTCTCCTACTGATAGGAGATCCACTTCTGGATATTGTGTCTTTATTGGTGACAACTTGATTTCCTGGAAAAGCAAGAAGCAAAATGTGGTGGCGAGATCCAGTGCAGAAGCAGAGTATAGAGCTATTGGCTTCAGCTACTTGTGAGCTTATTTGGCTTAAACAGTTACTTGAAGAACTGAGATTTGGGGAGGTTACACAAATGTCTCTCATTTACACAAATGTCTCTCATTTGTGATAACCAAGCTGCCCTTCACATTGCCTCTAATCCAGTATTCCATGAGAGGACCAAACATATTGAGATAGATTGTCATTTCATCAGGGAAAAGATTTTATCTGGAGACATTACTACTCAGTTTGTTAAGTCCAATGATCAGTTGGCAGATGTCTTCACCAAATCATTGAGGGGTCCTAGGATTGATTATATATGTAACAAGCTTGGTGCATATGATTTATATGCTCCAGCTTGAGGGGGAGTGTTAGATTGTTATTGTTAGTGTATCATATGGTAGATATGGGCTTGGGCCTATTACTATGTATATTTGTAAATACACTTGTGTGTATATATATTATTTTCCGCTGTGTATTCTAAACACACGGATTCTATCATATGTCCTCTCGTTTTCTCTTCATCTCAACAATCATAAATGGTAAATATAAAGAATCAAATAAATCAATAACAGTGAGACTTATACCTCAAAGGGAGGAACCAAATCACCAACTTTTTGAATCGTGAATGCTTCTCCTACTCACAGACAAAAGTTGTTTAGAATTACAATAAAAATTGGTGGTTGAAATTTGTAAAAAAACTTCAACCAGAGCAAATTTAGATGTTATACAAACCCAAATGGTATTCACCAGCGGCAGAAACGGATCAAGGGAGGAAAAAAACACTGACCTGTGTAACGGGATGAAGGCGGGCTTGCAACAGCGATCTGGAACAGAGACAGAGACGGCCATGAATGTGCACAACAACAGCACCCCGCGCCGCCCACTATAGTCGTCCCTACGCTACCGGATTGGTCTCCTCCCACGGTTGTCGCGCGAACCTCAGCCATCGCAAACTTTTCCACCAACAGCGTTGCGCGTGCCATGGCCAAGAACCACTGCAAGTAGTGCAGTCATCCTCAGATTGCGCTATCGTTCCGCCGCCTGGCCCCTCCTCGCGGCCAGAGTCGTCCCCTCTCTTATTTCTCCCTCTATTTCCCTCTTTTTCTCTTCTAAGCGAGAGGGAGAGAAGAGAAAGAGAGTCACCATCAAAGGCACCCATCACCGTCGCCGTGACCGCACCGCCACGCCGCGCCGCTGGCAAGATCGCATCCACTCCCACAGCAGTAGCCATCTGTCTTCTCCCATCCTCAGCGCTCCTCTTTCCACAGCGGTCTCTTCGTCACCATCCCACACCACCGCGGAAAACCTCCCAAAATCCTGAGAATAAGATGCAGAGCAAAATGGGGAGAATAGACAAAAGAAAAAAGCAGTTAATTTGAGAGAACAAAACAGTTAATGGAAAGTGAAATGGGAGGAGGGTGAGAGAGATGGAGTGGGTAAAGGACGAAGAGAATGGAGCAGTTTTTTTTTTTGGTGTTTTTTACTCCCGTTTACCCTCATTCTTTTTTTCATGTGTTTTACCAAAAAAAAATTATTAGGGGTAAATTAGGTAAGTAAAAGTGGAAAACCAAAAAGGGGGCCATCCCCTTTATTAATAGTATAGATGGCAACCATGGAGGAGGAAGGGACTAAGGGCTTCTAAAATCTAGGTGTATTGGTACTGTGTCTGCATGCTGGACATGGATACTTGTACAACACACAGCTCAGATACAAAAAGGTAACCTGACATTATAAAGCTCTCGCCACAGCAGGGTCCAAGGAAGAGTCAGCCCCCATTATAAGTCGATTGTAGACAATCTTACTTACCTTACATTCACATGAAGCTTATTCTATGACTTGAACCTATGGCCTTCTAGTCACACAACAAAAACTTCAATCATTGTAACAGGGCTCCCTTTCACATAGCTCAGACACAGTAACTTAAAATTTGAGGGAAAAAAATGTTGTACTTGTACATGGCTAGTTCTACTATGACAAGCTCATTAGGAAAGTTTTTGGAAAATGTCAATTGAAATGATGCTCCATGTTTTCTGGGAAGGGCTTACAAAATAACAACTATTGACACATGACATATAACAAGATGTTGTAATTCTTGAAGTTTATATATATGATATTATATTATGAATTCAGCCTAACAATGTCAATTGATCAAAGTACCCTACTCAACCTAGAAGGATAAGCTTGGTGTCAGGCTTCAGTAATACCACATCAGAGAAAAAATAGTTCCAGGTTTCATTGACTACTGATGATATGCAGGTTGGAATGGATACACTCTTATTCTTTCTTAACTCCAGTGATTCCAATAAGCTGTCTACATCCACTTCTTCCATGGAAGGGCCTGCTGTCAGAAAGGCTTAATAAATGAAAACTGTTTACATTAAAGCAAATCCAACATACAAGACTATGCTCACTATCATTTATACCATCAACACTCTCTCCAAGCATTATACAACCATCTTTTCCCAAAGTCACAATCACAAATTTGATGTTGGACAGCCTTAAAGCATAGAAACAAGTGCTTGTGGAACAGTTGATGCCTCTGTCCATGCCTGTCAGCAGAGAAAGGTACATCATGTGTGTATTTTATGATGCTTAAGAGAAACCCACCCCCACAGAACAGAGTAAAAAAATAAGTTTCAGTAAAATAAAAGGACAAATATTTATATGAAAATAAAATAGCAACCAGAAAAGGAAATATGTACCATTGGTATCAGAAAAGTAATATCCCTTTCCCAAAACACACACACACACACAAGCTTATAGATAACACAAATAACATATATACAAGTAGACATATAATACAATTTCAGCAGGCCACAATAAAATAGTATAGTCTTTTTTTTGGATGCTAAACAGCATATATTTTACTATAAAAATGCATTTTCTGATTGACTGATAGAACAGAAATGTAGACTGTTAAAATCAATTCAACATTTCTGTACATGAAAATAAGGTTGATGATAGAACAACAGTATTGTACATTCTTAGGACAGCACTTTGAGAAAACAATGCACTACCGTTGGAAACTTCGCAGAGGCATACAGCATAATCAGCTAATTCAGGAGATCATCCAACCCTTCCCTTGGCCTTTCTGCATCAATTAAGATGGGTATAGTCCTCCTAGCTGCCTGCACTGGAAAAAAATATTTTTTTTACTTCCCTTCAGATGAAGCTCTCTTCTCCCATCCCCAACCTCCTTTACAAGCAGAAAGAAAACAAAAAGAAAAAAGTGTAGAAGACACCGAGTGAAATGGCATAAAAGTTTCTTGTAGCCTTGTAGTTGTAGCATTCACAAAACAAGTAAAAAATGCATTTAGGGATACACAATGATTTAAGAAAAAGAATGGATATTAGGATGAGAAAAGAAACAATAAAAGAAAAAAAGTTTGATTTTTACTGATTGGATGGACTTGCAAACATCCAGTATGGCCTTGCGGATTACACTTTTTTGAAACAAGATCATCTTCTCACACTTCTTCATTGTTTAAGTCCAGAAACTAACTCATGTTCAACCATTGACATTGGTGTGATGAGATGGTATTCTTTTAATAAAAAATATTAGCAGTAATAAAAGTTGCCTTTGCACTAAAAGTATGCTTCTTTGATGAAGTTTTGCATGCTTCAACTTCTAAATATGAATAGGCCCTTATGGTTTGCATCAGAATTGCAAGTAAAATACATAGTGATAACCTCATGAGCAACAACTAGAGCAGTTTCATGCAACATCCCATCAAAATATGCAATGCTTGCTCCATCCATTGCAGATAACAAACTTGATTCTGAAAGATCGTCTGGTATCATTGGAGGATATCCTGGGGTATGTATACAAGTATGGGTCTTCCTGAGAAATTACATTTAGAATGATTCAAGTTACATTTAAAATTTTCAACAGTCTCACCAGCAGAAATGCGTGACGGTCTTAATATCATTATGAATAATTATAGCACACAGTTTGTTTTATTTTTATTACTAATGAACAATTTCTCCTTACAATTACATTGCATTGACTGCTGGTTGAAACAAGTCTCAGGTATTGCCAAGTGTCCAAAGGTGATAAACACAAGAAAATAGAGAATGGGAAACAGACAGGAACAGATATGTGAGTATAAGTGCAAAGTGTGCAGCTTCAATTCATTTCATTTTGTTTTTTCTTCTTTAATGAAAAATAGAAGGACAACACTATCTACTATTTCATGTTCAAAACTATGCAGATGGCAGTAACAAAATCTCACTTGAAAGTTGAAATATGAGAAATGACTCTATTATTTTGTGCAGAAAACATTATTACAATCACTAATATTTACACCAATCCTAATTAGGGAAAGTCTGCCCTATTAACTAATAACATCAATTCTAATAATTAACATTATTCACAGTGAAATTAAAAAAAAAAAAAAAAAAAAAAACAGAACAGAATCTGTTCTAAAATAAAATATTTACAGCAAAAATATATTTAGAATGTATTACGCATCTCAAGTCTCAACCTAACTCATGCTCTCTGCCCCCCTCCCCCAGGAATTTAGATCATGAATATACTCAGTGGAAAAAGTCAAGACTGTGTAACCATCTTTAAGAAAATGACCATTACATTTCGTTGTCCACAATAATATATGTAAATTCGATGAGCAGAGATACTGCTGCCATTTTTCTGCAGATGAACCACGGTAAAGGAACACTGCCATTTACAATCAAACTCCCATACCCAAATATCATATAACATGGCAACCATGGAGGAAGAAGGGACTAAGGGATTCTATCTAGAGGCTAAGAAACAATTCCAAATTCCAGTAAAAGCCCGTGGTGGAAGTGTCATGGAGACATGTGCATTAACAACCTATGGCCATTTCCTCATTATTCTCTTTAGTAACCTACTTTCTTCCTCCTGGAGACATGTGGGTCGAGATTACCAAGGTTTTTAACAAACTGTTTGCCTCATCTTGCCGATTTTGCTTACAATAACAATCAATGATAGAATTATAGGTATTCTGGTCTGGCTTACATCCCTGCCTAATCATGTATCGAACAACATCAATGGCCTCAATAAACATTGAGTCAGCAGCATAAGCAGCAACAAATGTGTTGTAAGTTACAACATTGGGAACAAGTGCAGAATCTTTCATTTCAGTAAATATGCGTGAAGCCTCCTTCATCCTACCATTTCTGCAATATGCATAGATAACAGTATTGTATGAAATTTTATCAGGTTTGATTACCTTTTTCCAAAACTTTCCTTAAGATTTCTTCTGATTTTTGGAAGTTTTCAGAACGGCTGTACATATACATCAAAGCTATTATATGTAGTCAAAGTTGGAGTAAATCCACTCTCATAGATGAAGTTCAAAATCTCATTGGCTTTGGCCACCATCTGCTTTCTCCCGTATATTGAAATCATTGCATTCAGAGTCTTTATGTCAGGTGAAATACCTCTTCTCCTTAATTCCAAAAAAGCACGTTCTGTTTCCTTTAGGAGATCACTCTTGCTATTTACTAGAACAAGGGTCTTCAATAGAATAGCATGTGTTTCAATAGAGCCAGAGTATATCTCCTCAGCAAAAGCTTTCATCTTTTCAATCTCCTTACCATTGGCGTAAGCATGAAGTAGAGAAGAGTACGTTATCTCATTCGGTTTACACCGACAGTCCTTCATTTCAGCAAGGACTTTCTCTGATTGTTCCCAAAACCCTCCTCGAGCCAATGCTGCTAGAACAGCATTGTAGGTAGAAAGATCTGGAGTCACTCCAGCCTCCAGCATGCTCTTATAAACAGCTATTGCTTGATCAAAGGAACCGCACTTGCTGTATGCACTTATTAGAGTGTTGAAGGTGTCCCTCTCGGGAACAAACCCTGATCTCTTCATTTCTTTAAATACTCCTGATACTTGGGAATCCAATCCATTTTGTCCAAATACGGCCAAAAGGGTGTTCCAAGTAACAATATCAGGAGAACACCCACAACACCTTGATCTCCTCAAAAAGCTTCATCATTTCCACAAAGTTTCCCCTGTTACCATGCATCTTAATAAGGGCATTAAAGGTACAGATATTAGGTTTGCATCCTGCTGCTCTCATTTCTTTCTAAAAATTTTCATTGCAGAGTCATCTTTTCCAGACTTCTCAAATCCTGGACAAAAGGGTGGTGTAGGTATAAACATCAAGCTTAATCCCTTTCTCCACCATTTGAGTTTTCAGCTCAGATGCTTCCTCCAACAAACCACCTCTGGCATAAGCAGAAATCAAGGAATTGTAAGTTACAGCGGGTAGGAGAAAAGCCATTTAGTTTCCATCTCTTTGAGAACCTGCATAGCCTCCTTTGGGCGCCTGGACTTGGCAAAAACATCCAACAAAGCATTATAGGTAACCTTGTCAGGGGTGAATCCCGCTAACTTGATCTGGTCAAACAGCTTGACAGCTTCTTCATAGAGAGAACCCCGGCGACAACAAGTTATGAGGGTATTGTAAGTGTACAAATCGGGGGCAACACCGTCGGTTTTCATAGACTCAACAAGATCAGTAACACGAGACCAAGGCATGCCCATTTTGCCATAAACATTCAAGATGACATTATAAGTAATGAGAGAAGGTGTGCAACCGTCTTGTTTCATGTTATGAAACACTGAAAGGGCGTCCTTGTACTTGCCATTAGTGGCATAAGCAGTTATCAAACAAGTATAGGCATACACATCAATCTCAAACCCGTCATTTTGAAGAGTGCGGAGGAGGGAGGCGGCGGATGAGACCCGACCCGCTTTGCCAAGAATGTTAATGGTGGCAGCGATTGTAGAACCACTCAAAAGCGGAACACGACCTTCCTCCTCCCCTTTACGCTCACGGTCCCAAATGCGAACCCAATCAAAGACGGACAAAGCAAGGTCATATTTCTGGTTAAACCCTAAACCCTTGATTATAGCCAAAACATCGGAAGAAGTGGGTGGATGGTCGAAGATGTGATCAAGGTGAATGGAATGGGAATCAATTAAGGTTTGGAGAATTTGCTGACCTCGAGGAGAAAGGCGGTGATTGATCCATGGCTTTCCCGCGGTTGGGGTCGGAGGACTTGGTGATGGTGATGCGGCGTCGAGAGTGTGAAGAAGAATTGTGGTCTTGGATAACAGTGGCTACTGCGATGGAAGGCCTGGATGTGGAGGTGGAGGGAGGTGGGTTAGGGAGGAGTAGAGGAAGAGCCACCTTTTCTACTATCTCCATGCTCTTCTCTTCTGTTCTGCTTCTTCTCCTTCTCCTTCTCTACGTAACTTATCTGTCTCTACTCTCTATTGTGAGGTGAGGTGTAAACCAGACTTTGCCCCTCAGACCGGAGAGGGCTTTTGGAACCCCTTTTTGCTATTCATACCCCCTAATATATCCCTTCCCAAAAAACCCCTACCCCTACCCCTACCCCTACTCCTACCCCTACCCCATCCCATCCTCCACCGTCAAGATTTTTTTAAGTTAACAAAGCTAATATCCGGAACTTAATTTTCGGAAGGTTCCGGATTTTTTTTTTTTTTGCGAGATGAGTTTAAAGACGGAATAACACAAACATTGAAAAAAAAATAAAAGGGAATGGGGGAGGGACCGGCGTAAGGAGTGGGGAAGGGGGAGGGGAGGGGAGGGGAGGGGGAGTGGGTTGGGGGTGGCTGGCGAGGTGGGTGGGAAAGGGGGTATATTAGTGGTGCGAATAGCAAAAAGGGGGTCCTAAAAGCAACCCCAGATATTTGTAATTGATGGACTCACGACCCAATACCCACATTAGAGCTGGGTAACGGGCTGGCCCGCACCGGCCCGCTTAAGCCCGCGGACAAACGGGCTTAACCGTTTAAGCTCACATGTTAAATGGGTCCTATTTTTTTGTGGTCCGCGTAAACCCGCGGGTTAGCGGACCAACCCGCGGATCAACCCGCTTAAGTACTTAAACATTATTTTATTCAAAAAAATTGGTTTTAACTCAAAAAAATGGTTTTAATGAAAAAAAAGTTCTAGAAAAAAAGGCATAAATTTTAGTTTCTTGTTATAAATTTTAAATCAATGTTACAAATCTGGGAATGAAAGAAAAGGCACAAAGAGAACTTAGGGTTACGTAACTTAAACATTTTTTAGTTTTTAAAAAAAGTTGCACTTTACCAAAAAAAAAGTTCGCGGGTCAGCCCGTGGGTTTGCGGGTTAACCCATTTAAGCCTGCGGGTTAAACAGTTAAACCCATTTAGCCTGCAACTTAAATGGGCCTAATATTTTGTGGTCCAAACCCGCTTGCGAGCCAATTTTTGCAGACCGGCCCGCGGGCCCAAGCCTATATACTCAGCTCTAACTCGTATCTCTCTTCAGTGACATATCTTTTAGTTAGGTGTACTTTCCTTATGTTGTTGTTGTTTAGGTTTAGCTTTTGTTGAGCTAGTGAATCCAACCTTAGAATAATAATTATATGATATGAAATTTTAAAAATTCTAAAGCACTTATTAAAAACAAAACTCTTTATCATTGTGATAATAGTAATTATTTAATTTTAGTTATTATATCATATTAAATTATTTTTATATTTTTATATTAAATTTATCTAAAAAACTTGAATTTTTTGCTAAATTATTGTAATAAAAACCTTTGCTAAATTATAGTCAAAGACAAAAATCCTTTAGTTGACGTTGATTAATTGCTTCCTATTATTCTTTCATTTTCCAAAGACAATAAAATAAAAATACGAGTCAAATATTTAAGTTACAGGTTAAAAATTACAAGAAAATTCTTCATAACAGTTAATTTATAGAGTAAAACCAAATCAAACATGAATGAAATTTACAAGAAAACTTGGTTAAATATGTTTTGGTCCCTAAACTTTCACCCGAATTTGGTTTTGGTCCCTAATCTTTTTTTCGTTGGTTTTAGGTCCTTAACGTTTTCAAATCATTGAAATTAGTCCATACCGTCAACTCTGTTAAATATAGGGGTGACGACAGGGATAATTTCAAGTGATTTGAAAACTTTAGGGACCAAAACCAAATTCGGGTGAAAGTTTAGGGATCAAACCTGAATCTGAGTTTGGTCCCTAATCTTTATTTTTCGTTGTTTTTGGTCCCTAACATTTTTAAATTATTGAAATTAGTCCTTGCCGTCAACTCTGTTAAATATAAGGGTGACAACAAGGACTGATTTCAATGATTTGAAAATGTTAGGGCCTGTTTGGTTTGCATTTTCATTTCCTGTTTCCATTTTCTGTTTCCTGTTTTCTGAAATTTTATAAAGGAAAACTGGAAATGTTGGAAACAAAAATTTGTTGTTTTAACATTCCAGTTTTTCTTTGTAAAATTTCAGAAAACAGGAAACAAAATAAAAACAGAAAATGAAAACAGAAAACGTTTCCTAAACCAAACAGGCCTTAGGGACCAAAACCAACGAAAAAAAAGATTAGAGACCAAAACCAAATTTGGGTGAAAGTTTAGGGACCAAAAACATATTTAACCCTAATATATTATGCAGTGAAAGTAAATCACACATGATTAAAAATTTTAAATAAAATAAATTAATATTTAATTTACTCAAAGAATGGTATTAAAATAAAGTATAAATATTAAAATTTGTGTTGATCATATATTATATGAAAATTTATTATTATTTAAATGATAATGTAAGAAAATATCATACGGAAATGAATATTTTATATCAAAGCTCATAAATATCAAAATTAAAAGTATACTTTTTTTGTAAGTGGGAAAAGAAATTAAAAATACACTTTAATTGAACTTTTTAATATAAATTTGACTTGATTGTAAATGTTACTTTTTGTTTTTAGTTGTAAAAATATATTAAAAAGTAATTCATAAAAAATATTGAATTTTAAAATTGAATTTTGTATTTATCCATAGATTTTTTTAATCTTTTTAAAATATTTGTTTAAATACCACGTGGGAATAGATCTTTATAATAAGTTTATTATTATTTAATTGTTAATTTAGTATATAGATTACAAGAGATAGATATAATTTGCTTGAGGATGAAAATTTTTCATAAATTATATATTTCAATATTAATTTTAAATTATAGGGGTAAATAGACTTATAACACTGAAATAATTTTGTTAATAAAAACACATTAATATCTAAATCATAATAGTACATTTGTATTGAGACATAGTAATTTAAATAACACACGGGATATGACCATTCTATATAAAAATAATGGTATTCAAACTTATAATAATTCAGATAATACCTATAGTTTTTAAGCAATATTCTTATTAAGAAACAATGTTAGAGGAAATGTTTTTATTCTAAGAATATTAAACTTTGTGTTGATTATATTTACTTGAAATTTTATTACCATTTTAATTATAAAGTAAAAAATATCACCTAGGATTAAACATTATACATAAAAAGTTATTAATATCTAAATTAAACGTATGCACTAATTGAATATTTTAGTATAATTTTTTATCAATTGTAAATATTTTACTTATACTTTGTTGTGTTTAGTTTAAAACAAACACTAATTAATAAAAATAAATAACTTTAAAATTGAATTGTGTTTATATCCATATAAATTTCCTTTAAATTTTATACATCACAAGGGAATAGATCTTTAAATTTTAAGTTTATTCGTATTTATTTGTTATATTAATATATAGATTACAATAAGTAGATATAATCCACCTTAATTAAGAAACAATATTGAAAAAAAAAAATGTCTACTTTTTGTGTATAATTTATTTAATCAATATGTAATCAATGTTGTAAGTACTTATGACATATTTCATATGTGTTATTACATTATTTTTTTACCGGTGACTTATTTATATTTCTATTTTCACACTACTTCTTATCATATTTCATGCTCATTTCTTCTTATATTTGTTTTACAATTATGCTAATCATATTTTTATTATTTTCATGCTTTCAATAAATATACGTTTTGTGCATTATAAGTATTATAATTTATTTACGCATTATGTAATTAATATTGTAAATAAATATGACATATATTTTGCATATGTTATTAAATTATTTTTAAATTATCATTTTATTATTTATATTTTTCCCCTCAAAACTAAATGTCTCGTGCAACGCACGGGTTGCACGGGTCAATATACTAGTTTTATTAAGAGAAGTGAAGAGTTCCCTCACCATCCCTATTTTAATCAAGTATTTTAGTCATTTTATATTACACTTTAGTTTCTAACAAAAATCAGTCTGGCTCCACCAGTTATGAGCAAAATCAATCAATTAATGGTTTTAAATGAGTATCAATCCTTATGAATTATAAAATGAGCAAAAACATGGGCTACATGTACAATATTTCATATAAAACACTCCACTTATACATGTTATTTAAATTTCAATCCCGATTCCTAAATCTCATCAAACCATCTCACAAAATCACACATTATACACTTATATTATAGTTTTACAAAAAAAAAATACACTTATATTATAGCACATATATTGTACTTTCAAATTAATCAATAAAATCAACTACTTATCCTTTTAAATAGTCATTCAATAAAAAAATGTCATTAACTTTTAAATTTCTTCCATTAATCAACGTTAAATTAAATATCCTGTATCTGACAGATTGCAGGTTCAAATCTTCACTCGTCCCCTTACGATCAAATAAAATATAAATACCCGTGTGAGTGCTCTTTGAGCTTGAAGGCGTTCATTGCCTTAGACTGGGGCACCAATCCTCTCACCCTAAATTTTATATTCACCTAAAAAATTAAATCAAACAAGTCAAATTATTTTCTATCAGCTTAATAAATTCTTAAAATTATTTGAAAGAAAAAGATTTAAACTTTTTCTAATTTAATTTTAATCTAATTTTTTTACATTCATAAAATGCACATGCAATATTCCAGACACTTGCTATTGTTAAGTTTAAAAGAAACAGAATTAACATTTGACATTAACATGTGCGTTTTTCAATTTGAACCTTACAAACTCACATTTTTAAAAGGAGGGGATAAATGATGACAATCTTTATGCTCTCATTTTTCATGCAGTTGAATTGAAGAAACAAAGTTCATGCTTGGTTCAACTTCAGAACAAGGCTGATCAGTATATTGCTTTTAACGACTAACGTGGGTTAGTAGAAGAGCGAGGCACGAGTGGTTCATTGACTTAATAGCCGTTGGATCGCCATAAAATTTGAATGGACGGCTGTGATTGTTAACCGGCTAACCGCTTTCCATTTAATGTCCAATAGTTTTTACTTATTTCAACCTAGTCCTTAACTAAAATGTAATGGAATGTTTTATTATTTAACATTTAGTCCTTCTATGAGAAGTCTAATATCACAGCAAAATAAAAGAATGCTCAACGTGATTTAGCAGGATTGAAATAGGTGAATAATACCCCCATAAAGCGTAACTATAATGACATTAACCAGTTACATTTGCTAAAGCACCATGTAATATAGTTCACAACACTTAGCTAAAAACACCATAGTTAGATAGATGTTACAAATATAAAAGGTCCATGTACTGTAGGGCTAAACCCTTAGCCAAAAGAGCACAGTTTCTTAAATATTACATAATGTCCATGGAGTAGGTGTTCATATTGAATCATAGGTCATGACCATAAACCCAAAAAACACAGTATTACCCATAAGTAGATCTTAGGGATTTTGACGCTTCACTACCACCCTCACGTAATGTTCTCCACTGTAATGCCAGAATTCAATTATGTCACCTGCCTGAAGCTTTTCTTTTCTGCAAACTGGTACCAACCTTGGCCGAACCTGCAGTTTTTCCTGATTTTAGTGTTCCATAGCAGCACCCATGGTTCGACATGATCATTAGGTGGCTTGACATGCATTATTTCTTGGTCCTCATCTAGCACTTCTAACACAATATTTACAGGGAGGACCTAGTTATTGAACAAACATGAATTGTAGTTTGTGGCCAATAGTTAATTATGTTAGTTGAGAATATAAAGAGTAATGAAAGAAATTCACTGACCCGCCCCTGTCTTCCTCCA
This sequence comes from Sesbania bispinosa, assembly GCA_026901365.1. Classification (NCBI taxonomy): domain Eukaryota; kingdom Viridiplantae; phylum Streptophyta; class Magnoliopsida; order Fabales; family Fabaceae; genus Sesbania; species Sesbania bispinosa. The sequence goes on from QLOH01000003.1 coordinate 4,328,469, forward strand.
ACATTGGCCATACTTAGAACCTTCTTCCAGAGGCACATGTCATTCCTAGGAGCAACTTCTTCTTCATCTGAATCAGTATCACTAGGGATGTTGATGACTTCAACTTTTGGAATAATAGGGTACACAATCTCTCCCTCTCCCCGAGGCTTCCAGATACTGATGTTGAAATTTCCACTATGAATGTAGGTGTAGTGGAGGTAGACTTCCTCATGTAAGTTGTAAAATGCCATTATTTGACGTACGCCATCTTCGAACCATTTCCCACGTCTGTGGACATTTTGCAGCAGGGTCCTTGAATCTGACATTGTTGGCCAGCCCCGGACGCAGGTAGTCATTTAGATGTTTAGCTACCAGTATTGCAGCTTGGTAAGGTGTCCACTTGGCCTTGTATGTGTACCCAAAACAAGATGGTTGACTCCTGTTATGTAAAATATTTATGAAGGGAAAGAAAAGATTAATATGCAAGGGACCCAAATATAGAAACATGTAGCTGAGATTAAGTAGAAATGACTAATGAAAGTTTAGAGAGGTAGACTACATGGTATTGATAACTTCAATCAACCAATAAATGCAACAAGTGCTGAGCTTTTATATTATTTAATTGAAAAGAAAGTTTATGGGGAAAAAAGACAACATGTTATTGATAAATGCAAACAAACCATTTATGGAAACAGTAGGTGAGACAAATTGTAATTTGTAATGATATTTTATAGATTAACAGAACATGGTAATGATAAGTGGAAGCAACCCTGATATGGAACCAGTAGCTCAGTTTAAATTGAAATTTGAATTGAAAGTTTAGATAGTATCACAAATTGATAAGTCAGTCAGTTCATGGCAAAATAAATGTATCAATACATGCATGCTGTTATATATGGCATATTGCCACTTGTGATTAATTAATGGTGAATGGTTGTGCTTTACCATAGGACACCTTAGTGGCATGTTGGTGTCAGCTAGGACACAGTGAAACAACTCATGGTAGTTTTCCTACAGGGCTCTCAATCTACAATAACATTAAGTTATGAAGTGTTTATCACGTAACAGTTAACAGGATTAGGTATTGAGGGTGGGAACTATTACCAATAGAAGAATTGGTAGTCTAATTGCCAATGACTTGTGAGTGCCAAGGAATGTTACTAAATTAACTGGAACTTTATCACAATCAGTTACAACTGGGTCGGGATATGATTAGTTGGATGTAGGAAATTGGTCAAATGGTATATAATGCAATAAAGTAAAATAGTATAGTTATATTATAAGGGAGTATTGTTTGTCTAATATTCATTAGTTAATATTACCTACGAATACAAAATAGTAACTGTAAAAGTTAAAAATAGTAGCAATGGGTGTGAAGAAGGAAAGTACAAAGACCAATCAGGTTATTGGTGCATGTGTCAGGGAAATGGGTTTTGTCTTGGTATTCAAAGTTTATTTTTTTGGAAAAAGAAATGTTAGGGATCCCTGAAATGTGGGGCTTAGAAGCTGACATGGATAGTGGATGTTAAAAAAATATGCCAAGTTAGTGAAAGTGGTCCCATTAAGGGACAAAGGGTTTGTAGTATAAACCAAATTAGGAATCTCTGAAATCTTTAGCAGACTTAGATAGTCCAACCTATATGCATACAAATCGCATCCATGCATTCTCTATTTCAAGTAATTTTGACATGTTTTTGTCACTATCTCAGCAAGAAAACGAATACTGGAAGTTAAAGACGTAAACCCTAATTTGATTCCATTCGAGAACTACCAAAATCGTAAAAGCATAATCACTATGGGTAGTTTGAACAACTAACATGCTTATTGACCACTAATTTATCCCAAGGGAAATGAATCTGGACGACCTAGGTTTTGGAGTGATTTTTGTTCATGGAAATACAGATCAATTGATCGGTGGAAGATATACAGTAAAGTCGAAGTTACCTCTCTGTGGTGGTCGCCGTTGCCTTCGTGCGTTGGGTCTTCGTAAACGCTCCCACTGATGGCGACGAGTTGGAGTCCATGGTTGCAGGAGAATGTTGCTGTGACCTTTGAGTGTCTCTGATGTGGTCTTTTGATTGTTTCTGAATTGTGTTTTTAGTGAAGTAACACCGTGTAATATGTAGCATTTCAATTAAAATGTTGTTTTTTCTTTTTTTTTTTTAACTAATAAAATGAATAATGGATCATTAAATTTATATTTGGAGTGGTATGCTGATTGTGATTAACAAAACGTGAATTAGAATCAAATAGGGTAAGAATGTAATTTTTCAAAGATTATTATTCAGTTAGTGAGTTATATTTTTATTTTTAAATTTATAGTTAGGACACAAATATAAATTATGTTAAGCAAAAATTATTAAAATATATAGTTTCCTTTATGTTTGATATTTTATACCTGTGCATCACCATTAATTAATAATAATAATTTCTTTAAAGTAAATTTTGGTATAAAAATTTTATATGAATAATAAATATAAATTAAGATAATTGTAAACATATTTGATAGTTTAAAATAATGAAGAATAACAAATTAGCAAATTTATGAAACACATAAGAAAACTAGTTTATAAGTATGTTAATAGTAGTTGTAGTAATTATTTAATTATATTTTATAGTACATAAAAATTCAAAGTTATATGTAGCCCATGTTATGAAATTTATATTTGAAAAATAGGATATAGAACAAAATGCTTGTTAAATTAATTAAAAAAGTAAAAAAAAAAGTTACTAATGTTAATAAATTCCCAAAAAAAGTGGGGAGCGTCCATTTTCATCCAATGTTGATGTATGTGAGTTTTGGTGGTGTTCCAGAGACCTTGGGATTATGACTTGCATGTTGGGGTGGTGGGAGTAAGGGTTTCCTTAAACCCTAGGAGATTTTTCGGGGTAGGGGCCAATGCATGGAACTTTGATGTTTGAATTTGGACGTGAAATTTTGCTGTGGTGTTTTGGGTGCCAAGAGGACCACTGTTTCCAAATTTGATGATTTTTTGGATTTTGGTTTATTTATGGTGAATTAAATACATAAAAATGGTACAAAAATTAGGGAAAAAAATAGCTACTAATGTTAATAAATTCCCAAAAAAAGTGGGAGCGTCCAGAGTGGTTATTAATATACCATTTCCGATTGGCTACATTAATAGTACATTTGTTATTATTTTAAAACGAAAATGAAAGAAAAAGGCATTGTAAAAAGGACGCTGCGAGCTGCTACCTACGCTGCAGCTTTATGATCAAGTCTTGCATGCCTGAAAACTTACTTGTCTGCTGGACTCTCTACCAAGGTAGACCGAGCAGTAAATTATTCCTATTGTGGGAGGCTTTGAAAACCACAATGAAAAAAGGTAGTGACATTTAGTGTCTCATACAATAAACAATCAACGGAAGTGGCATGTGGTTGCGTATTAAAAAATAAGGGACTTAAATGCATTAACAGTTTAACATAAAGATGGAAATAATTTTAAACCTACCTTCTGATAGGGTTATTGGCACGTATTACAAAATAACACTAATTTGTTAAAAAATATTAAGTTATTGAACAGATACGGACTTCATGCACATATATACTTGATCCGGACTTCAAATTTTATTTGGATTAGTTTTTAAAAAACAGTGTGAAGCTTTGTTATTGGCTTTTGAAATTGGCATTATTGAAATAAATATTTATTAACAGAAGGTAACGTTGATATAATATAATCGTTGACCTTTTGTCCTATATTAAGTAATAATAGGTGATGTTACTGAATGGTATTCTTTGATTCGAAAGTGCTTGCATAATTTAGGAAATTTGTGTACCAAGCAAAGTAGTTCCCAGCCTTTTTATTATAACACCGAAATATAAACGCAATATTTTATAATTGTTTATTGAAACCCTATTAATACACGGCTATGAAGGACATTGTGCAAAACTCCAACAGAAAAATTCTACAACCACAAAGCAAGCCTCATTGAGTAATGGCTGATAATACAAATGATGGTAAAAACACTGACTACTCCTTCACAGTAGGTGATGCATTTGAAATACCACCTAACAGTGCAGACGGTGAAGGAATACCAAGGAGAGATGTGAGTGTTAGAACCACAGGAAACACTAAAAGGGGGGGGTTGAATAGTATTTTAAGCTTTTTGATTGTTTTTGGAAATCTTTAATTTAAATCATGAAGATGGGCAACGTTCAAAACAAGTCTTAAGATCAGAGATAGTTGAAACGTGCGGAAGATAAGAAAAACAGAGTTTCTTCTAAAGCTTAAGATTGTTTTAAACAAAGGCTTCTCAAAGTATCTTCTGAAGATTATTACAAAGAGTATTTTCAGAATGGTTTCTGAAATACTTCAGACAACTAGAGGTTGTCTGAAGTCTGTTCCTGATTTCTGAACAGATCTCTTTCCAGACTCACTTCAGAGAATTTATTTCAAAAGTTCTTTAAGGAACATTCTTTGTAGTGCTTCAAATGATATAAGAGACATCTCATGTTTTGTTCATATGAAAGATCATTTTATTGAAATAGTTGTGTTAAGTTTATTATAAAAACTACTTTTCAAACCCCAACATAAATATGAAAACTGGAAATAAAGAGATTAAGGGAAAGAGAACTTAGGCACATAATTTATCCTGGTTCACCTACAAACCCGTGAGCTACATCCAGTCCCAGAGGCAAACCACCACTGAATTTTCCACTATCTGAATCCACATATACAAGTATTATTCATAGCCTCTTCAGGCCAACACAAGTATTACTTTGTTTTCAACTGCCTCTCCAAGCAACTCAATGAGTATTCTTTGCTTATCAACTGCCTCTCCAGGCAACTCAATGAGTATTCTTTGCTTATCAACTGCCTCTCCAGGCACAATAACTATTCTTTTCTGTCAAGCCTCTTCAGGCTCTACAACAAGCTTTTCTGTCAAGCCTCTTCAGGCTCTACAACAAGTATTCTTTCTTGTCAAGCCTCTTCAAGCTCTACAACAAGTATTCTTTCTTCCACCAAGCCTCTCCAGGCTCTCAAACACTTATCCAAGTGTAGAGTATTCTTTCTTCCACCAAGCCTCTCCAGGCTCTCAGACACAAAGTGTTTACAAATAAAACTAAGTTTAAGTTTCCACGAAACATAAACTCAATCTTTTCCTGTACTAGAGGTTAACTGAGTACTACTCAGGATACAATGAATGAATTCTAAGTACAAGGTTAAGACAATGATACAAGTGTATAAGTTTAAGTACAATCCCTGTCTCTGATATGGGGAATAACATCCTCTGAGAATTGGTTAGGTAGATACTGACTTTAAGCTCCAACCTTGTTCTCCAGCCATTGGTTTCCATGGGCTACATTCTCACCCGTATAATTGAAAAAACCAAGGCATACTTGCAGCTTCAAACCATTCTTGGTTCATATGAGATTAAGCACAGCCTGGTTGGTTGTTCAACTGAACAACTACAATTTTGACTAACTGATCAATAGATCAGCAGCATGGTTGATTCAAGTAAGCATGGTCAACAACCAATAAGGTTTTTCTGATACATCTTGATCAACTGATTGAACCAAGTGAATGAGTTCAACAACTTCAAATTCTTCCTTGAGGCTATTTATATGTTATGTTGGAATATAGCCGTTTGAAGATGATTCATAATACCGTTGAGATGTTGATGATGTGGCTCATATAGCCGTTATGTAATAGTGTCTCAAACGGTTGCTTCTTCTTAAGCAAATAAGTGTTCAGACAGTCCTGTTCTGACACTTCTGTAGATGAGCTCTTTAGAGAGATTTCTTGATATTATTTTGCATGTTCTCTCTCTTGATATCCTTTTGCTTTTCTTCAGCTGTCTTGTGATTTCTTTTGCGTTCCTCAACTGACTTCTGATTTCCTCTGCTTTTCTTAGGAGTGTATATGAGGAGGTATCCGTTGGATTTGTCCTTTTGCTTATTTTGTATATGCTCCTTTTCTGTTTGCTTCCTGACACCATTTCTTCTTTCTTCTTTGAGTGAGGTGTCTTGTCAGATAGTTGTTGTTGCAATTTCTTCTTTGAATAAAGATATATGATATTATAGTCATTGTATCATATAGTCTTAGCTTCTGTATTGATTTCTTCAATGTTGAAATCTGTTCCATGCACTTAGAGAGCTTATATGTTCAGACAATTAATTTCTTCACATATACTCAAATGCTTGCTTTATCTCATCGTAATTTTATCAACTTCAACATGTGCTCATCTTATATAATTATTTCAAGCTTATGTTAATTCTCCAGCTTGAGATGCTTTCAATAAGCTCTTTTCTTCAGATAATATATTTCTTCTTTTCTTCAGACGGTTGCTGCTCTGTTCTTCTTTGCATTTTCTTCTTCTGAGATATAGATGAATAAAGATGTTGAATTTTAATATGTTTTATTCAAACATCTTTCTGGTTGCTTTTACTCAGTCTTCTGATGAGTTCTGGGTAGCCAGCAGGTACAGGTGCAGGTGCAGTAGGTCTGCGCACACAAAAATGCCTTTTGTTGCAGGTGCACCAGGCGTTGCAGAAAGTCTTTGCAGAGTTTCCTTATTTGTGCAAGACTTTGATCGAGGCATAAAAGCATGTTTAGCTTTTATACTGAAATAAGTGTACTCCATTTTGGTAGAGTGTGCTTTACACTTTAGCAACGTCTTCAAGAGATCAATTCTTGATTCTGTTTGTAGACTTCTTCAGACGGTCTTCATGTCTTCAGATGGTCTTCACGTCTTCAGATGGTCTTCACGTCTTCAGACGGTCTTCACGTCTTCAGACGGTCTTCACGTCTTCAGACGGTCTTCACGTCTTCAGACGGCTTGCGCACTTCAGACAGCTTCCGCACTTCAGATGGCTTGCGCACTTTAGACAGGTTCAGCACTTCAGACGGCTTGCGCACTTCAGACGGCTTGCGCACTTCAGACAGCTTCAGCACTTCAGACGAGTTGTGATAGCCGGATGGGTGTAGGATCTAGAATTGAGCAAAACCAACCGATTAGAATCAATTAAGAGCACTAAAATTGCGAATTATAGGTGCAGGGCAGCAACTATAATTGCGCAAGAAAATGCAAGAAAATGAGAGAAAATGAAAGAAAAAGTGGAGAGGAAGAAATGGGAAGGACGCCACTGAAGCAAGAATCCACTTGCAGCAGATAAGTCCAATGTCAGACGCCACTAATTCAGGAGAATTAGATAAGTCTCAGTATGGTTTGAGCAACAACCACCAAGCCTCACTCAACTCACAAAGGGAGGAGAAAATTTGGCATAATGCTTTTACTTCAAATTTCAATGTGTCCATTACAAGAGGAGATGACTCCTATTTATAGGAAAAGAGGGGGAGAGGGGCGGATTTTTAGGAGAGTAAAAAAGAAAGAGAATAAAAGGTGAGTGAAAACACTCCTAAGTGGGTCTTGAACCCATGACCCCCAAGGTTTATGGCTAAGCTAAGTCTTAAGCCAATAAACCTCTCAAAATGGCACCCCACTCATGAAAACAAATAAAAGGATGAATAAAAATTCTATCCTATGTGGGAATTGAACCCAAGACTCCTAAGCCTTTTAGCAAGGCAACCTACTAGCCAATAAATGCGACACCCTTAGTTATACCGCTAAGAATATCACATTGCAAAACGTAACCGTCAAATTTACTGTTTTAAAACTTAGAATATACAATTTTTTTTTGAAAGAGTTTAATCATCATCAACTAATCACATTCTAATTCCATTTTAAGTATTCATGAAGACGTCCTTTCCTTAAGTCCGGAATTCATTTTCTAAAAACATCTAGACGATTCAATCATTCCGCATACATACACAACATACACGCAGATATAAAGGGGATCATGGGAAGGAAACATCATAACATATATACAGAACCATAGTGTCAAAGTAATCCCGGAGTAACAATACCACCATACAAAACAAGAGTTCTAGTAGTAGACTATAATAAATAAGACCTCAGCCAAAACGAAACAAAACAAAAGGCCACTAAATCAGAGCTGCTACTAACTAGACTCGTGACTACCCCCCAGTTACGCTATCCTACTCGTCATCATCCGTCTCAGCAGGAATCCATCCACAACTCCTCCCTCCAGTACCCCCGAGGTTGATCATCCCAAAGTCTTCTGAGGGGTCGTCACTGGAAGAATCCTCTTCCGGCTCCTCATCCTCAGAGTCATCCTTCGGGTCTTCCTCTGGGTCCTCCTCCTCAGATGTAGTGTCATCAATCACGATCATGTCTGGCTCACTCGGACGGGAACGGCCAAATGCGTCAGAATATACGGGTTGTGGGAGTGACACCTCTGGACCGGGAGAGTAACGAGGGGAATCTGGCTCGCCCATGGTCGCCATCCGTGAGGACTGTGACGATGCTGATGGAGAGGGGCGATGACGACGGTTGAGAAAAGTAGTGTAGTGACGGAGTCTGGGTGGAGTCTCAACTCAAGGATCACTGGCACTGTGAAATCTATCTCCGGTACCAGGGGAAGGCTGGGATGAGAAATGGTGACGCGCACCTCCCCCGTGAAAACACATCGCCTAGGGACGTCGGTAATCCGCCACTGGCCTCGTGGCTCCCACCTCAACGTGATCCTCATAGTGGACATCCTGAATCTCTCCAATACCAACTGTCGACGTGGCGAAGAAGTGCGACGACAGGAAATAACAGAAGCAGAAAGGAAGGGTGAGAACATCACATGAACTCATATCAAGTAGAATACAGTAACTAGAGCATTCATAGAACATCCACACAACCTCAATCACAAGAATGCAGTTTGTATAATCATGATGCATATGACTAATGCATGAGGGCCCGGGAGAACATCACCAAAAGCAGAGCACACAACAACTGCTCGACCATATATGCACAATATATCAGGAGTATAGTCTGTACTAGCAAATAGTACGAAGAGCATTGCTCAATCTCTGGCCAAGACGATTTTCCGACTTCCAGACAACTCACTGATTATGAAAACTGAGAGCGACAGGATAGTCAAGCCTGTACCCCCGTTTACACGACAGTAGGGGGCGAGCCTACGTCACTTGTGCCATTTCGGGACCCGACTTATCCTCAGGGCTGGTCTCCTTACCGGACCGCTGGTGTTCTTTGCAAACCAGTGCACCCGTCCCATCCAGTCTCACACTGTACTAGAGTGGTATTGCCATATAGGTCGTAAGGCTTTTGAACCTTAATCATTATTGATGCACATGATGTATGTCACACCGCAAACACTTACAATATTACATCCTCACGGACAAGCCCATTGAATCTTGTTACGTCACCACTTTACCGTGGTGCAACCTCGTAGATTCAAGGTCTTTCTTTTAAGGAAAACCAAATCACGCTCTCTTGCCAAGCTTCTCAAGTTTATGTAGAGAGAAAGTGTTGGTTATAATCTTTTAAGGTAGCTTGTGCTAGCTTTATTGATAATCATATTCACTTAAGTCCTACAATTTACTAAGGCTTATGGATATGTCTTATGAAAGGCATTACTAATCCTAATTTCATTTGTATGACTAATTAAGATTAGGCTCGACCTTTAATCATAACTAGTCTTCATTAATCGAATTTCAATTAATCTTTCCTTCTTTAATTAAGTCTTTAATCCTTACTTAAGATCCTAATTAATTTCTAATTATCCCTTAATCTCTTCCTTAATCTTGGATTAGGGTTTTTAATTATTCTTGATTAAGGTTAAATTATAATTAATTAGTTTTTGATCGTCGTTAGAGATTAATTACTTAATTAACACTTATATTAATATTAATTATCTTTAGACTTAATTAATTATTAATTAACTTAAGTAATTTAGGCTAATCAACTTAGGTGATTAAATTAGTTAAGTCTACTAATTAATCCTAAGTTTAATTTTCACAACTTAGATTAGTGTTGAAGTTCAACCCTAATCTAAGCCTAAGCCCATGAATTATTTTTAGTTGTCTTTTAAATTGAGTTTGACTTTCTTTTTGAAGGCTTTGGGACTAAACAAAAGCCTAAAGGTTATTGGACCCATGAGAGCCCATTTTTATTCATAATAAATAAAAATGTGACTTTTAAATAGATTTTTATTTTAGTTAAAATAAAAATCCGAATTTAATTACTTAATTTAAAAAACTTATCTTATTTGCAATTTAGTCCTTTTTGTTAGAATTTATTCTTTAGTCCTTTTGGGCCAATTTAGCCCAAAAACATGTTTTAAACATCCTTTTGATCTTTTTAGGATCAAAAGGACATTCTTGATGAGTTTCATCAAGAACACTCATGAACATCAAGAACAACCTTGAATGTTCATCCAAAACTTCAAATTTTTCACAACATCCAATCTTCACCAAAACTTCACACATTCATCAATAAACAATCTAAATGCCAAATATCACAAATAAATCACCCAAGATCATCCACATGCATTTTGAGTTCATAGTCTCCAATTTCAAGCTCAAAACACCAATCTTTCACAAGATCAATCATCAAAAAATTGTGTAAATCCATCCAACCACATGCATGTTCATCAAATCATCATCTAAACACATTACAATCATCAAAACAAATTTAGAATACATGCAGCCCCATTTTTACTCTCTTGGCCGAGAGCATCAAGGAAAAAGGGAGAAATTTGCAAAAATTTTAGCTTGGCTTGCATGCATCTAAATCCATCAAACAAACAAGTTTCAAGCACTAAAATAAACATGCAATCATCAATAACAACCCAGCTCAAAGTTCCGAAAATCCAATCTCAAAATAAGTGAAAAAAATTGATTCTTTTCAAGGAAAAAACAAGAGAAAAGACAAGGATTTAAGGGCAAATCCTTGACTCTAGTTACAAGGCCTACTAGAGTTCAAGTTCTCCCCCCCTTTACCTAAGAATTTCTCCAATAAAAAGTGCAAGAAAACAGCTCCAAGAACAGCCAAAGGACAGCCCCTCAAAGGTCCTCCTTTTGGTCTCCAACAAGTGTTTTAAGGCTAGAAAGTAAGTATTTTTAAGCTTAGGTTCAAAAATGGAACCTAAACTTGGTTGGTGTTTATGGAGAGAATGAAGATTTTGGGAGAGAAAGGGTGAGAGTGCACGGCCAAGGGAGAAGAAGATGAGAGAAAATGAAAGTTCTCCTTGTTTGCATGCAACCAAATGAATAAAAAAATGAGAAAAGCTTTTTATATGACATATTCACCTTTTTAAGCTATTGGTGGAATGGAAGAGATGGGAAGACAAGTGTCTCTCCATGCATCAAGGCTGGTTGCACGGTCTTTAAGGAGAGAAAGGAAGGCTTGTGGCAATTTTTCTGGCCCGGATCAAGAGTATTCGGGCTCGGTTCAAGGGACAGGAGGGGCAAAAAGGTCATTTTTCACAGAAAAACCCAAAAAATTCCAAAAAAATTCCTAAAAATAGGAAATTAAATTCTGAATCCAAAAATATGAATTTTGATGATTAAAATAATTTTAATCACTCAAAATCCAATAAAACACTCAAAACAGCAAAAACGGCAAAAACGGTAAAACGCGGGCGTTACAATAAACCCATACATGTGGGCGCCCAAGTAGGAGGAAAATAAAAGGAAAATTACAAAATAAAAAGAAAATACAAAAGAGTCCTAATAAAGGGTGGTCCATAGGACAGGGGTCCTATCCACGGTCAAGGTGTCCTTTTGTAGGGTAGTGACCCTTATTAGGGTAGTGACCCTTATTTTGTAGGGTAGTGACCTTTATTTGTAGGACACTAAATTCTCCAACTCTTCCTTGCTTGAAGTTCTGGCTTGAAGTTGGTGCATATCCTCCAATGTAGGTCTTGCAGGTCCAAGCTTCTAGCAGTGTGCATCATTCCCTCCCCCTTGAAAAGGATTTGTCCTCAAATCTGAAAATTCAGAAAGAAGGCATAAGAATAATGAACTGGGCAGAAGAAGAAGGAAATGGATGACAAAATTCAGGAAGTAAGAAGGTACTTCCCTTAGTCTTTGGAGAGTAGAGTCAGAGATCCACAAGTTGAACATCTTCCTTGAGCCTAGACAACAAGAAAGAAGACCCATAAGTATATTCCCAGCAAGCAAGGTGAAGGCTCATAACAGAAATACTTGGGAATCATAAAGATTAGCAAAGAAATCATATGAGATGAACAAGAGGTGTTTGAGATAAAGGGTTAAAAAACTCCCTAAATGAAGAATGAACCATCTTTGTCCATTACGCTGTGGATTAGATCCTGGGTCAAAGACTAATCTTTTGAAGCCCTCCCTTGGAAGTAAGATAAGTAAGTGGGTCATGGAGAAGGCTTAGGAAATAAACTCCACACAAGTACAAAATGTGTTTCAAAGTGCAACATTCAATCAAAATATTCTACACTATGTTTCCCAAATAATGCACAAGTGAAAACTATGTGGCAATGAATGTTTTAATATTTTTCAATAACATCCCCAACATTTTTATTGAACATAACCACATGCATCTTGAGTATGATTGTAAAAAGGGTAGTGTATATGTTCATGCCATGATGTATTCATGCAAGTTTGTTCACGAGGCATATCCATTCTAGTGCACTTACTCAAGTAATATGACACCTTTTGCATATTATCATATGTATTTATGTAAGGTGAAACATTAAAAGAATCACTTTTGAACAAGCACACTATGAAGCATATCATCATGTAAACAAGTTTTCTCATATGTGATAGCTTCATTCCAAATTTTTATCCTTTTTACTAACTAGTTCAAGAGCATAATACACATCTTTATATGAAATAATTATTTGAGGCCCAAAATGTGTATTCAACTTATAAACCCAAACCAAAGGTGCATGCATATTCATTCCAACTTTGTTACCATTCCTATCATGCAATCTAAATTGATCAAAGGAATTGACTAAACATGCATCTCTAGAAAGTTTTCATGGTACTCTTAGACTTAGTTGATTTTTCTAAACATGCAATAGGTTTCAAAGCATTATCAAATTGTTTATTTCTTTCAAACATGTAATGCTTTGTGGCATAAAATTGTGCATAGAGAGAGGCATTTCATGCATAAAGAACGTAAGTTTAGGAAACTCCCCTTTTCAACAACTTGAATGTCCTCTTTTGCAACACTAGAAGTATTTTCCATCAACCTATTCATGCTTTCAATTAGAAGACGTTAGCACTTCAAATGATCGCAAGATAAACACACTTTCTCATTCTTGCACTCTTAATTTCTTTTTCCTCACTTTTCTCTTTGTAGTTTTTCTTCTTTTCTTTTTTCTATGTGTTCTCTTTTTCTCTTGTTTCTATTAACCTCTTAAATGTGGTTTGATCTTCTTTTATTTCCTTAGAGGTCATAGGCACTAGAGTGAATCTTAATTCTTTGGTGGCGGAACCTATAGGTATTGGCAAACCCATCATATTTTACCCTCTCTCATATTGCAAGGTCTTCCTAATAGGATGTGTGAGGCTTTCAGGGTATGACATCAAAGGTCATTGCATCTTGGTAATCCCCAACTTTGAACCTTAAGATTACTTGCTTATCCACCATAAATTCTTCTTCATCACTCACCCATTGAAGTGTATAAGGTTCTGGATGTGGGGGTAGTAGGTAAGTTTAGCTTGTTTAATAACCTAAGGCAAGCTAAGTTGCTACTACTTCCTCCATCTATGATCACAAAACAAACCCTATCTTCAATATGGCACCTAGTGTGGAATAGGTTCTCTCTTTGGCTCTCTTCTTCACCCAAAGGTGTTTCCAAGGCTTTCCTAAACAACATGGTGCCCTTTCCCCTTGCCTCCTTCCTTCCATTCTCCTAAGTTGATTTTATGTTTAAAACTTTTAAGGACCTTTCCACTCAACTAAGTGTTTTACACTCAAGGATGTTAACACTCGTGTATGTCACTATTTTTGGGCTTTTTCTATAATGATACTCTCTTGCCTCTTCTACTCGGTTGGAGGTTGATTAGAAGTTGCAAAGACCAACGTTTGAGTCTAAGTCTTAACCCTTCCCCAAATAGAAGCGCACTAACAAAGAAAATACCTACTGGAAGAAGATTGGAAAATTCTTAAGACAAACAAAGAATTGATATGACAAACAAGAAAAGCTGACACTCAAACAAGCTTATACACAAGAGCAGACAACAAACAAGACAAGACGGAAGAAAGAAATTGCAAAGAGAATTGTTTTTGGTGGATTTTTGAAAAAGAGTTGCCAAAATTTTTCATTTTTAAGAAAACAACAAATACAACTCAATTACGGATATACAGGGAAATTGAAAACAGAAAAATTACAGTAAAAATGTTACTGTATTGTTGGGATACTTCCCTTGTTTTTGTTTTTCTATTTTTTTTGAATTTTTTGAATTTTTGACTATTTTTGGGTGTCTTTTGAATTTTTATAATTTTAATTTTTCATACAAATTAATTATATGAGGTACTTAAAATATAAATATACAAATTTTACGTTTTTCCCCAAAAAAATGCGGAGGCAGTGCCTGTCTTTCGCTATGTAGATAACGTCATTAGTGTTCATTAAAATAAACACTAAACCCGCATGCGGATTTAGGCACAACAAAACCCGCATGCGGGTTATGAACTATTTGTCCCAAAACTTTTGAGTTACTAACTTACACCTAGGCCACCAATAGGAACAAAATGCCACTTTTGAGTTTCTTCCTAAAAACTCACTGATTGAGGCCGTACCCAATCAAATAATATGAATTAAAGTGTAGTGAGGGTTAGACAACCCAAAGTCGTCTCTCAAGGAATTCAATAACAATTTAAAATATCAGATTTCAGACCAAAAATTTAGAACCAGAACTTCAGATTGAACTTAAGACAAATGACTTAAGACGGTCTTAAGACAGAACTTCAGACGGTCTTAAGACTTCAGACGGTCTTAAGACTTCAGACGGTCTTAAGACAGGGATTGTCTTAACAGTGCAGAATTTCAGAACGTAACAGAAAGAGGGGGTTTTTGGTTGTTTGTTTAGAAACAGAGTTTCGCAAGTAAAGAAGAAGGAATAAAACGATGTAAGAAAACAGATTGATTCTCTTGTTCATTCACAATTGGATCCTTCATCGGTTAAAAATACATCGAACTCAATTTCCAGAATAAATTCGAATTAACCGAACAAGCGTCAATTAATTCAACAATAATCTCACTCAAGAACTAAGCGAACTTGCTAAACCAGACTAAGCGTACTGGTGACCACTAAGCGTACGGTATGAGATTTCTAATCCTTTACCTCCTGAATTAAGCAAACAGTTGGTTGTTTAGAATGAAGCAAACTAAACCAGAATTCTTAGTGAAGAACAGAATTGAATCATCAACAAGCGTTCAAATACAACTCAAGATTCAAAACCAGAATTCTAAAGGAGAAGATGAAATTGAATTTACTGCAGAAATTGAAATACGAATTTGAGTTAAAATGAACCTCAAAATCCAATGTAAAATCACTCAAGAATCAATCCTCAAGAGTTTAGCAATCCATAAGATGAAGAACAAAATGAAATACAGAGGGAGAAAAGGAAGAAGAAGAACAGAGAGAAGGAGAGAGCAAGCGTCTCCTTAACTTTCGTGTAAAGGCAAAAATAAAAATTCCCCTAACAGAATTTAACAGCTTTATACTATCCTAAACCAAGATTAACCAATGGATGGGTAAAATGGGCCCAGACTAACAAGTTTCAGGCCCAAAATACTAAAACTACTTCAGCAACTACTTAAGAAACTTGTTGTTCCCGCTCAAGTTCTGACAGCATCTGAACGTCAACTTCAAACTGAAAACTGCACCTCGTCTCTCAGTGGAATATAGCCATATAGCATATCAAATTAAAGCCCCAGAAGTTAGCTTTCCAATGCCATTGGAATCACCTCAATCGGACACCTTAGCTCCAGATATCATCAAAACAAGACAGGTAGGTCAGTAGGCTTAAAAATCCGAATTTAAACAACATTTCTAATTAAGGCTCAATTAAGTCCAATTTGGTAAATTCCAACTAAAACAGTGGATATAATCACAATTAGAGTCCAAGAAAGCTAAGATTAATTATGCAAAGTGTGAAAAATGTGTTCATCAAATTCCCCCACACTTCTTTTGCACTCCGGGCAAAACACCATATGACCAAAATTAAAAGGATCAAGATGCAAATACAGATGACATAGTTATCAAGAGATCCAAGGAATGCATAGGAGTAAAATACAACATCCAAGGAATCATGGAGTCAAGAAATATGAATGGAATTCCCAATAATTTAGCAAAAAGAGGTAGATCAAATCAAAGGGGTGAATCAAGAATGATAAATCCTCACAAGACAAACTCTCTAACTCTCAAGTGTTTAGGCTTGTATACACTCAAAGCACTCATGTGCAAACACTACCATAGGCTTGGCAAGACTCTAATATCCACAACAATTGAAGCACAAGCAAGCAAAGATCAAGAGGACTTCAAATAGGATGAAATGGGGCCAAGGTAAAGGTAGGGAAAATGAAGGATAAGAAGCTATAAACCAAAGAGAATAGAGGAGCAATGGGGAATAAACTCATGAATGCAAGTAGCATACATCTCAAGATTACAATTAAACTCCTCTTTTTCACCTTTTGACCCAATTTTTTTTATTTATTTCAAGCACACTTTATTTCTTTGTTTTTTTATACTTCTTTGAGCTTTTTTTCTTTTTTTTTTTTTTTTTTTTTTTAATTTTCCATCATTCCTTTTCCAATTTTTTTAAAACTAGCCAAGGTCACAATATGATATCCACTTGAGGAGATAAGACAAGAAATTTAAGTACACCCCCACACTTATTCAAGAACCTATTCCCAAAACAATTCCAAAGCTCCTTTATCCTCTAAGGCAAGGACAATCATGGTTTTTCACTTTCAAGGCTTGTAATGAGCTTTTAATAACAAGAAATGGAATCCATAGGCTCAAAGGGGTTAACAAGTTGGAAAATTATCAAGGTAGGCTAATATGGCTAGTAGCTCAATTATCAACAAAAATGCCTCAATCATCTCAATTCATGCAAGTGAACAAAGTTGCAAATTAAAGAGTCAAGCCAAGTTCTAGAGCACAAGCAAACATGAGTGAAAACACAAGAAAAAGAGAGAATGGCATAGAATGGTCCATCCATCAATAAGGCTCAAAATCTCACCAAGGACAACTCCATCACAAAAGATTCAACCCAATAATTATCAAAACCAACTTATTCACCAAATTACAAGGAATTCAATCAATATAAATCAAGAAACCAATTATCCAAGAATGATGAAAATGCAAACTACCAACACAAATCCTAAAAATCCAATGAAAAACATGCCAAATGTATTTTTCTACTGTCAGAAATCTGTTTTTGCTGTTAAAATAAATTCTGCTGTCAAGGAAAAACGTACTGTCTGAAATTCTGCTGTAAATAGCAGCAGAAAAACGCACAAAACAACATACAGTAACAGTAAACAACACTTTTCAGACAGTAGACAGTAAATTCAGACAGCAGTAGCTACAGAATAGCTACGCAACAGCTAACAGCTTCAGAAACAGCAAATTCAGCAAGTAGTTTTTAGACAATAAACAGTAAATTTTCAGCAAACAGCATACTGTTTGAATTTTTTTTTAAATCCTAAAATTGCTAACACAATATCAATTAAATCCTAACCACAACTAATTCCTAAAATCAATTCTAAGTCTAAAACTACAATTCTCCTCCCAACACTTAATCACACATTATCCTCAATGATAAAAATATGAAAATTGGAGAACCAAGAGACATAAGATAATGAAAAAGTGGGAAAGAGACTCCCTCATCAAGGTGGAAATATTTGCACTTGAGGGATTGGGGAAGCTGCAAGCTAAGCTCCTCAACCGTCTCATCAACCAAGTGGGGCTCTCATGAACAGCTTGAGACGGTGGCCATTGACCTTGAAGGTCTTGTTGGTGGACTCACTTTTCAGCTCTACAACCCCATAAGGATAAACATGAGTAACAAGAAAAGGTCCAACCAACGAGAGCGAAGCTTACCAGCATGAGCTTAAGTCTGAAATTGAACAACAAAACCTTTTGGCCTACAACAAACTCTTTTCTAGCAATAGATTGATCATGGAATTTCTTAGTCTTCTCCTTGTAGAAACTTAGAGTTCTCATAGGCCTCCAGGCGAATCTCATCAAGCTCTTGCAAATGAAGTTTCCTTTGTTCTCCTGCCTGGTCACAATCTAAGTTGCAAGCTCGTACTTGCCCAATATGCCCGATGCTCTATCTCCACAGGTAAGTGGCATGCCTACCCAAAACAAACTCTGAAGGGAGACATCCCAAGAGGTGCTTTGTAGGAAGTCCTATGAGCCCAAAGAGCATCATTAAGGCGGCAGCTCCAATCTTTCCTATTAGGCTGCACCATCTTCTCGAGAATCCTCTTAATATCTCTTTTGGAGATCTCAACCTGTCCATTAGTCTGGGGGTGGTATGGTGTAGAAACTCTATGCACCACCCCATACTTCTTCAGCAAATCCTCCATGGACCGGTTACAGAAGTGGGTCCCCTGATCACTAACAATGGCTCGAGGCACTCCAAACCTGCAAAAGATGTGAGACCTGACAAAATCCACAACAACTCGAGCATCATTAGTCCTTGTGGCTATAGCCTCCACCCACTTGGAGACATAGTCCACAGCAAGCAAGATATATATAAAACCAAAGAAACAGGAAATGGGCCCCATAAAATCAATACCCCATACATCAAAGATCTCACAGAACAGCATAGGCTGCTGGGGGCATCTGCTGCCTACTAGAAATGGCCGCTCCTGCTCTCTGACATTGCTCACATGTAGAAGAGACTCTCCAGGCGTCTCTGAAAATAGTAGGCCAATAAAATCCACAATCCAACATCTTTCGTCCTGTCCTCTGAGGTCCAAGATGTCCTCCAACAGGTGAGGCATGACAGAATTGAAGTAAAGATTGGATCTATGATCTGGAATACACCTACGAATCACCTGGTCACTGCAAAAACGCCACAAATAAGGGTTATCCCATACATAATACTTGGCATCACTATTAAGTCTATCTCTCTGAGCTCTAGATGCCAAAGGTGGAAAAACAGATGCAACAAGATAATTAAACAATATCCAGCAAACCAAGGGGTAAGGGGAGGGGAATGGGAATCATGTTAAAACCAATAGCTGCTCATCCGGGAGTTCATCCCGAATAGGAAATGCATCCTCTTCCCTCTCAATGCGGCTCAAATGGTCTGCTAACTAAATTGTTTGACACCACTCCTATCCTGATATCCAAGTCAAACTCCTGGAGTAGTAGCATCCACTAATAACCCTGGGTTTGGAATCTGTCTTTTTTCAAAAGAAACTTCAGGCAGCATGATCAGGTAAAAACAACTATCCTAGAGCCACGCAAATAAGATATGAACTTATCAATGCCAAAAAACAATTGCTAAAAGCTCTTTCTCAGTGGTGTGTAATTACCTGTGCTACATCCAATGTCCTAGATGCATAGTAAATCACATGAGACAACCTTACCAACCTCTGAGCCAAAACAGCTCCCCAAAGCGTAGTTTGATGCATCACACATCAACTCAAATGGAAGAGTCCAATCTGGTTGGCTGAATAATTGGAGAGGAGGATGAGAGCTCTCTTGAGGCGATCAAATGCCTCTCTGCACTGCTCTCCAATTCAAATATCACATCCTTCTGAAGCAAGTTGGACAATGGAAGAGCTATCCTGCTGAAGTCCTGAATAAACCTGCGATAGAAAACCTGCATGTCTAAGAAAAGATCGAACCTCTCGCACGCAAGAGGGGTAAGGTAAGTAAGTGTGAAATAACATCTAATTTTGCAGGATCTACCTCAATGCCCTTCCTAGAGATAATGTGGCCTAAGACTGTACCATGCTCTACCATAAAATGACATTTTTCATAATTCAGAACAAGGTTAGTCTCTATGAACCTATCAAGCACTCTAGTCAAGCTATCCAAACATGCATCAAAGGAGGAGCCATACACACTAAAATCATCCATGAAAACCTCTATGCAATGCTCAAGTAAAATAAGCAATATACTCATCATGCATCTCTGGAAAGTACCAGGAGCATGCATAGACCAAAAGGCATCCTCCTGTAAGCAAAGGTACCAAAAGGGCAGGTAAATGTAGTCTTATGCTGGTCCTCTGGTGCCATACAAATCTGAAAATAACCAGAGAAACCATCTAAGAAACAGTAATGTGATTTTACCTGCCAGACGCTCTAGCATCTGATCAATGAAGGAAGTGGGAAGTGATCCTTCCTGGTCGCCTGGTTGAGCCTCCTATAGTCAATGCAGACTCTCCAGCTGTTCTGCCACTCTAGTAGGAATCAACTCATCCTTCTCATTCTTTACAACTGTAATCCCAGATTTCTTTGGTACCACCTGTACCGGGCTCACCCAAGTGGCTATCTGAAATGGGATATATGATACCAGCATGTAGCACTTGGTGACCCTCCTTCTTGACCACATCAAGAATCTGGGGATTTAGCCTTCTCTGAGGCTATCTCACAGGTTTAACCCCATCCTCCAACAAGATACGGTGCATACACATGGGGGGCTAATACCTGAAAATCTGGCCAGGTCCAGCCAAGAGCTCTCTTGCGCTCCCTAATAACATGCAATAATCGTTGCTTCCTGATCATCTAAAGAGTAGTGGAGATAATCACTGGAAACTTCTGCTCATCCTCCAAATATGCATACTTGAGGTGAGAAGGAAGTGGCTTCAGCTCCAGTGATGGGGGCTGGACAAGGGAAGGCAGCAATCTGGTACTGGTAGAAACCTCTGCAACCTGCAAATCAACCAAGTCAGAGTATCTGTAATTGCTGTAATCAAGCCTGTGCATTCTGACTTAATTCGCTCTGTTGGTTGTATCAATACCAGAACCTGCTGAAAAATCAACATCATTAGAACCTGCTAAAAAATGAACACAATCAGAACTATCAGCAGATATGAACTCATCTATCTCAGCACACATACTACACTTGGAAGAATCAGAACATAAATCACAAGTGTAAACATCATTGAAGTCAGACAAGGCAGGAAAATCCAACTCTTCTATAACTCTGACAGACTATTATCTACAAGTTCAGCAGCATATCAATATGGGAAACAGAATGGTCCTCAATGGATGCTTCATAGCATCTAAAATGTTAAACTAAAACCACACTATCTCCAAACCCATGGTAAGTGTGCCTGCATGAACATCAATCTTAGTCCTTGCTGTCTTTAGGAATGGCCTGCCTAAGATGATGGGGGGTTTCACCAGTGAGTGAATCTCCTCCCTCCATATCCAATATATAAAAGGTCAGCAGGGAAGATGAGGTCATTTACACGAACCAGTTACATCCTCTATAAGACCTGCAGGGTGGGCAGTGCTCCTATTTGCCAACTAAATGACAACACCTGTAGCCTGCAAAGGACCAAGGGACACTGAGGTGAAAATAGATAAGGGTATAACATTAATAGATGCTCCTAAGTCAAGCATAGCCTTATCATAATTTGTTACTGCCTATAACACAAGGAATAGAAATGTCCCCAAATCTTTGCATTTTTCAGGAATAGTAGTCACTGGTCTCTCAATGAGTGCAGAGACATTCCTTCCCATACTGATCCTCTCATTGCCCTTCAGCCTCCTATGAGTGCACAAATCCTTCAGAAACTTGGCATATCTTGGAATTTGCTTTATGGCCTCAAGTAGGGGTATATTGACCTCCACTTTTCTGAAAGTTTCCAAGATTTCCTTGTCAGCCTCTTCCATTTTTTTACTCTTCTGCACAACTCTCTGAGGGAATGGAAGAGGAATAGAAGGTTGTACATTGCTTGAAGAACTGGGGCTGCCCAAAGGACTAGGACAAGCTCTCTCATGTATAGGGTTGTCTGAAGTTGTACCTGCTGAACAGTACTGTCTGAAGCTGTAATAATCTCATTTTCTTGCTCAGACTGTTGCCTTTCAGACTTGCAGACTCTTACCTGATCTCAAGGTGATTGCACTAACATTCTGCTGAGGGTTGACAACTGTCTGAGCAGGAAGCTTGTCTGAACCCTGGGACTGCAAGCTTATTAATAGTGGTAGCCATCTGACCAATCTGATTTTCCAGGCTTTTGAATAGTTGCTTCGGTCCTTGCTGGAAATTTCAGATGTTGACTGCCATTTGCCTCATTAATTCTTCCAAGGAAGGCTCACTCTTGGAAGGTGCAGCAACTGGTGGTGGAGGGTTGCTGCTGCTGCTGCAAGTGTGGAGGTTGGTAGGGTCTACTAGGACCAAGAACATGTGACTGATAGGTTACATACAGACTGTTGTGGGGTGGCTGTTGCTGCTGAGAAGAATTCCCCCATCTCCAAAATTTGGATGATTCCTCCAACCTGGATATACCTTTTGAAGAAAGATCCTGATTATATTGTTGCTGTGAGGGGGTTTTGCCAGAACCATATATATTTGCTGCATAAGCCTGAGGAGGAACAGGAAACAACATCACTTTCCCCTTCAGACTCATGTAAGTGGGGAGGCAGGCATCGGTGGGCGTGATCAGCAAAAGTACAAATCCCACATAGCTTAGCAACCTTCTGAGGACACCGTCATCTGCTGACCAAGGAAGCCAAATCATCAAGCTTGCTTTCCAACTTCCTATGATTAGCAACATAAAGTGGTCCTCCATCTCATGAACTCCTCTGGTCAAGGTACTCGAATTGCTTATAGTATTGAAACTGTTGGTTATTAGAAGCCTCTATTTTCAATCAATTGCCTGTGCTGCAACTGGAGTTTTATCCACCAAAGCTCCTCCACTAGCTGCATCAATCATCTGCCTATCCATGTTTAAAAGGCCCCTCATAGAAATACTGGATGAGAAGCTGCTCAGTATCTGATGATGTGGGACAGCTAGCACAAAAGCCTCTTAAATCTCTCCCAGTATACTCATATAAACTTTCTCTATCCATTTGCCTTATATACCACAGATTCTTTTTTTGATTGATGTCACTCTGGATGCAGGAAAAAATTTCTCAAGAAGAAACATCCTTTTCAGATTGTCCCAGCTAGTAATGGATCCAGGTGGAAGGTAGTACAACCAGTCCTTTGCTGTATCTTGTAGGGAGAATGAAAATGCCTTCAGCTTAATATGATCCTCAGGAACTCCAGGTGGTCTCATGGTGGTACAAGCAATATGGAACTCCTTGAGGTGTTTATGTGGATCCTCACCTGCAAGACCATGAAACTTGGGGCAACAAATAATCAATCCAGACTTTAGCTCACAAGGTTACATCTAAATCAGGATATTGAATGCATAAAGTCTGAATATTAACATCAGGTGCTGCAAGCTCTCTCAAGGTCCTCTCAGCCATGATATCAGAATTAGAATCAGAATCAATAAAAGTAGAAGAAGAAACAGAAACAGACTCACTATCACTAATAGAAAAAGTAGAATACACACTATCAGACAATGACTCACTATCACTAACAAAATTATGCACTGATGAATTCCTAGACTCTCTAACTAACCTATGATATGTCCTATCAATTTCAGAGTCAAATGAATGTAGGATACCTCGGTTTGCTCTAGTCATACACCAAATGCATACAAAAATGCACAAAATGAGGCATACAAACAGTATGTTAGCATATAAAGGCACCTATATCAGATGAGCAGAAACCAATGAATTGGGTACATGGAGACAGTAGAAATAGTGAGTGAGAAGGGTGAGTGTGTTACCAGAATCTGAATGATGGAGATTCACTACAAGCTGCACAAACCAAATGTTAGCTGAACAAGAACACAATATTAAAAAATGAGTCTAACCTTATAAACTCAGAACATACAAGAAAAATTACACAAAACAGAATTGAAAAACTAAGAAAAAACAGAAGTTCAGAAAGTTCAGAAGGTTCAGCAGGTTATAAAAAGAACTGAAAACTGAAAACAAAAATTGAATTCGAATTCCCCGGCAACGGCGCCAAATTTGATCGAGGCCGTACCCAATCAAATAATATGAATTAAAGTGTAGTGAGGGTTAGACAACCCAAATTCGTCTCTCAAGGAATTCAATAACAATTTAAAATATCAGATTTCAGACCAAAAATTTAGAACCAGAACTTCAGATTGAACTTAGGATAGATGACTTAAGACGGTCTTAAGACAGAACTTCAGACGGTCTTAAGACTTCAGACGGTCTTAATACTTCAGACGGTCTTAAGACTTCAGACTGTCTTAAGACTTCAGACGGTCTATAAGACAGGGATTATCTTAACAGTGCAGAATTTCAAATGTAACAGAAAGAGGGGGTTTTTGGTTGTTTGTTTAGAAATAGAGTTTCACAAGTAAAGAAGAAGGAATAAACGATGTAAGGAAAACAGATTGATTCTCTTGTTCATTCACAATTGGATCCTTCATCGGTTTAAAAATACATCGAACTCAATTTCCAGAATAAATTCGAATTAACCGAACAAGCGTCAATTAATTCAACAATAATCTCACTCAAGAACTAAGCGAACTTGCTAAACCAGACTAAGCGTACTGGTGACCAGACTAAGCGTACTGGTATGAGATTTCTAATCCTTTACCTCCTGAATTAAGCAAACAGTTGGTTGTTTAGAATGAAGCAAACTAAACCAGAATTCTTAGTGAAGAACAGAATTGAATCATCAACAAGCGTTCAAATACAACTCAAGATTCAAAACCAGAATTCTAAGGAGAAGATGAAATTGAATTTACTGCAGAAATTGAAATACGAATTTGAGTCAAAATGAACCTCCAAATCCAATGTAAAATCACTCAAGAATCAATCCTCAAGAGTTTTAGCAATCCATAAGATGAAGAACAGAAAATGAAATTACAGAGAAGGAGAAAAGGAAGAAGAAGAACAAGAGAGAATGAGAGAGAGCAAGCGTCTCTTTAATTCTTCTCGTCAAAGTAAAAAGGCAAAAAGTAAAATATTCCCCCTAACAGAATTGTAATAGCTTCTACTTATACTATTCTCCTAAACCCAAAGATTAATCCAATGGCAGAGGTAAAATGGGCCTAGACTAACAGGTTTTCAGGCCCCCAAAAGACTAAAACTACTTCAGTAACTGCTTAAGAAACATGTTGTTCCCGCTCAAGTTCTGACAACATTTGAACGTCAACTTCAAACTGAAAACTGCACCTCGTCTCTCAGTGGAATATAGCCATGTAGCATATCAAATTAAAGCCCCAGAAGTTAGCTTTCCAATGCCATTGGAAATCACCTCAATCGGACACCTACAGCTCCAGATATCATCAAAACAAGACAGGTAGGTCAGTAGGCTTAAAAATCCGAATTTAAACAACATTCTAATTAAGGCTCAATTAAGTCCAATTTGGTAAATTCCAACTAAAATAGTGGATATAATCACAATTAGAGTCCAAGAAAGCTAAAGATTAATTATGCAAAGTGTGAATAAAAATGTTGTCATCACTCACCACAACACTTGTGCACGTGAGGAGGCATCAAATTTATTTTTCCACATTTTTTTTTTCCTTAATTTGGTATTTTTAACTATTTTAAATACTTTTTCAACTAATTAATTCACAATAAATACAAATAAATCCAAAAAATCACCAAAATTGACCGGGGGGTCCTTTCCCCACCCCCATGCATGCATGCAAACTCCCACGTCAAAATTCAAACAATAGGGTTTCACCAACACACATCACCCACAAAGTTTGGCCTTTAGGGTTAGGGTTACTAACTTACACACCTAGGCCACCAATAGGACCATAATGCCACTTTTGAGTTTCTTCCTAAAATCTCACCACAAAACTTGTGCACGTGAGGAGGCATCAAATTTACATTTTCCACAATTTTTGTCCTTAGTTGGTATTTTTAACTATTATAATACCTTTTTTAACTAATTAATTCACAATAAACACAAATAAATTCAAAAAATTACCAAAATTGACCGGGGGTTTCCAACTCCCCACCGCATGCATGCAAACTCCCACGTCAAAATTCAAAACAAGAGGGTTGCACCACCACCACATCACCACAAAGTTGGCCTTTAGGGTTAGGGTTACTAACTTACACACCTAGGCCACCAATAGGACCAAAATGCCACTTTTGAGTTTCTTCCTAAAACTCACCACAACACTTGTGCACGTGAGGAGGCATCAAATTTAATTTTCCACAATTTTTTTCCTTAGAGAATAGTAGAGTGAAGGAAGAATTGTACAAAGTTGTTAATAATGTACAAGGATGACTACAGCATCCTTGGGTGAAAAGGGGCACATGCCCTTTTTTTCTGGATTTTTTTCGGGTGTTTTTAAACTATTCCCCCCCCTTTTTTAATATCTTTTTTTCGTATTTTAATTTACCAAAATTACATATTGACTAAAAAAAATCACCAAAATTCACCAGTGGGGTCCTCATGACACAACCTGCATGCATGCAAACTCCCACATCAAAATTCAAACAAGAGGGTTGCACCAACCACACATCACCACAAAGTTGGCCTTTAGGGTTAGCGTTACTAACTCACACACCTAGGCCACCAATAGGACCAAAATGCCACTTTAGAGTTTCTTCCTAAAAACTCACCACAACACTTGTGCACGTGAGGAGGCATCAAATTTAATTTCCACAATCTTTTTCCTTAATTTGGTATTTTTTAACTATTTAAATACCTTTTTTAACTAATTAATTCACAATAAATACAGAAGAATTTTTTTAGATGAAGTCATTAGCACCATTATAATGGAGATACTTTGTGGTCGAAAAAAATAGGAAACATCATTACTAGTTGTCAAAATTAAATTTTAATCTAGAAAACGTCATTACTGTTCGTTAAAATAAACACTTAAAACCAACATACGGGGGTTAGGCACAACAAAACCTGCATGCGGGTTTGTGAAGACAAACCATTAGTATTCATGTACCTTTTATTGTAGATAACGTCATTATTGTTCACTAGCGGATATACAGGCACTGCCGTGCCTGTCTATCCGCATTTTTTTGGGTGGTAAAGACGTAAATTTTTTTATTTATATTTTAAATACCTCATATAATATATTTTTATGAATAAATTAAAATTATATTTATCATTTTAAATTAAATTAATCACAATGTAATAAAGAGTCCTAAAATTGGTACAATATGTTAATTTGTTCCAAAAACTCAGAATCTGCCACGGAAAAATTAAGGGTAAACTCAAATTCAATAGAATCAGAAAGATTGGGAAAAAAATATTTAAGGGTAATAAAATAAAAAACAGAACCTAAAAAATGAACGGAGTTTGAGTAAGTCAAGGACCAAAATGTATTCATTAATTTTAATTGAGGACTAAATTCCAATGACCAAAATATCATTTCAGACATTTAAAAAAATCAAATTCCAATTTTAAAGTTCTGTGGTATGTCTAAAACCTCAACAGATCACCATACACATCATGATTTCAAATTGCCAAGTACAAAATTCAGCAAGGAAATACATGAATCAGGAGAAATTGGATTTGAAATGAGATGAAGCCAAGAAAATTTTCCCCCAACCAAACAATTTAATTAAAGGACATACAGATCTTCAAGAAATCACAATTTAACGTCCCTATTTAGGAAATCATGCCACTTGGATCACACATAAGCCAACATTTCTTATCACCCAATAGCTCATCTAAGTAGTATTGTTGTATTTACAATTATTATTTCTTTGTCAACTCCGTCCCTTCCTTAAATGGGAGACCAAACAGTGAATGGATTCCAGGAACATTTTTTTTCCTCCCTGCATTTTAGATGTAAAACAAATAAGTCAATATTGATAGTTAACCCATTAAAAATATTTCATTAAATTTAAATAGCAAATGAAATTGAATAATCGTTTACCTTGAAATGATTCTTGTTAATTCTTCGTCCATGACATTATCAATAAGCTCTTGGCGTTTGAAGAACTACAAAAATATCCAACAAAATATTATGTGCAAATGTTAGATATTTAATATCTTACAAATATATTGTAATAGTTAATCATCAAAGAATATATAAGAACCTGCAATATGCATATGGTTTTGTTTTGCATGAAATTTTCTATTCTGATAGCTATATGCTGATGTTGCAATTTCATCAGCCCTGATAATAATTCTAGAGTTAGTATTAAATTGGGGTGTGAAAAAAATAGTACAACTTATTGTATGGTACACAAAATATTTGTTTTATTATAAAAATAAAACCTATGTTTTTATTAAATAATTTAATAACACCTAATAGATAAAACATCTTAAAATAATACGATTAAGTTACCTATTCATTCGTTGAGCTAATAGTTCTTTTTTTTACCATCTTCCAAAGTTGAGTCTTATCCGTTATTATGGTGCAACCCCCACCCAATAGAATAAATTTTTAGACGATGAACCTGAAATAAAGAAATTTTACATATTAGATAACTCATAATAAATAATATGAATATGTTACTGTAGTTTTTTTCTCTAACCTTGTTATCGATTGTGGAAATTGATGCGAGTGATTGCTTATCTTTCTATATATTCCATAGCTTTTGGAACTCCTCCTCCTGCAAAAAATATGTTAAAATGTTAAAGATATAGTAAAGGACAATAGTAAGGATTAAATTATAACTTACTTGTTTGTCGAAGTAATTGTCCAATGTTTTGTTCTCATCTCTTGACATAACTGGAAGATGTCCTTGAATTTTAATTTATCTGAAAAAAGATAAAATATAGAGTTTGTATTTAGTTATTTATTATATTAATTTAATGTAGATCGTAAAAGTTAGTCTATCATTGTTTATGTGTAGAATACACGTGTATATATCTAACGTAAATGTGAAATAACATTACCCGAGATTGTGATAACAAAATCTCTTTGAAAACAATATTTTTTGTGAAGTTCCCATGTTCTCCTTGAAGTTTTCCATCCTAATAAGTAATTTTGTAGTTGCTTGAGAAACACCTCTTGACAAAGCAACATATAACTGACCATGGCTAAAGACATGTCGTGGAAGATAAATGCCAACATTAGGAATGGTTTGCCCTTGCGATTTATTTATGGTAATTGCAAAACTCAATTTCACAGGAAACTGCTTCCTAATAAGCACAAAAGGAAGTCCCACACTCTCAGTTGTCTTATGTTTAATTCTTGGCAAGAAAGCTCTTCTTCCAGCATTGTTGTCTGTTAGGATTTTCCCCATCAAGCATGTTTCTAAAACGACCACGACATAATAACCTTGTTCCATTGCAAAGGCCATATTTGGGGTCAAGATTTCGCAATAAACATCAAGGGTGCTCCTTTTTTTCACCTTTAGAATGTGTGGGGGCAATCCACCGGGAGAAATGGAGTGTAAGTATTCCTGTTGATATAGGTTATGTGTGTCCCATTCAACCTCATCAAAGGACAACAAATTATGTTCTTCTCCTGGAAACTTATTGATAATTATATCATTCAATTTCTGCACATCCTCATTTTTCGGTGTCAGTATGGCCCTTTCTACCATATAAGATGCATCCCATCCGTGAGATTCTAACTGTGGAAATATTTGTTGTATAAGATTGTGTATTGAACATTCCCCTTCCCACGGTATTGCAATCTGGTGAGGCACCTTTACCATATCATCTGGTTTGGTAGGTTCAACACCATCACCAATGCGCATAAGGAAATCAACAAAATCATAATCTTGCAATGATCACATATTTTGCCGCAAATGAAGGACTTTTGTGTTATTCCATAAATGTGACTTGACAATACATGCAGATATCATTTGTGCCTTAGTTCCTTTTTGGATAACAGGAAGTACTTGGCGAAAATCTCCTCCCATTATCATCACTTTTCCCCCAAATGGAGCATCACAATCAAGAATATCCTTTAATGTTCGGTCCACTGATTCCAAAGCATATTTGTTAATCATGGGCGCTTCATCCCAAATGATTGTTGTTGTTTCTCTTATGTGTGTTTTTGAATTTTACATGATGTTTGAAATATGCTTATTTGGTGATTTTTTATGCATGCAAGCTATGAGTTTGGTTGGAAAAAATTTCCCCTTTTTCCTTGAATAGGTTCGGCCATTACATGTTAATGGGGTTGCATGTGTTTAAAATTTTAATTGATGCTTGTAACATGCTTGGATGATGAATCTAAGAACATGTATGTGATTGTTTGGAATTGTAAGATTTATTGGTGTGCTTGAATCATGAAAAATGGTGTTTTTGAGCTTATGAACAAAGTGTGAACTTGATAATGTTGATTGGTGTATTTTGATGAATTGGTATGAAATTGCTTGGTTAAAATGCTTGTGGATGATCATGCTTGAATTTGGTAAATTTTGGAAATTGTTGGATTTTAGTGTTCTTGATGAACATTCACGGTGTTCATCCTTGTTCTTCATGTTCTTAAGTATGTTCATGAGAAACTCATGGAAGTCTTGGTTGATCTGATTTGGTCAAGAGAAAAATGTAAAAGTGTTTATGGGCCCTAGTGGCCGAATAGAAAAAAAAAGTCAAAAGACTCATCAAAAGTCAACCAAAAACATTTCATGGACTTGGGCTTAGATTAGAGTTGGACTTCAACTCTAATCTAACCTATCAAGACTAAAACTTAGAAATTAATTAGTGGGCTTAACTAATCCAATTTGTCTAAGTTAATTAATTCAATTCACTTAAGTTAATTAGGTGAAGAGTAATTAATTAAGACTAAAGTTAATTAACCTTAATGAAGATTTACTTTAATCATAATCATTAATTATTAATGAAGTATTAATCAAGTAATTAAGACTTAACGGTGATTAAGAACTAATTAATTGTAATTAACCTTAAACAATTATACTTAAAAGCTTATTACAAGATTAAGGAAGAGATTAAGAGATAATTAAGAATTAATTGGGATCTTAAGTAAAGATTAAGACTTAATTAAGGAGAATTAGGATTAATTATAGCCTAATTAAGGAAGATTAATCATGATTAAGAGTTGAACTTAATCCTAAATATACATACAAGATTAATTAAGATAAGTAGCACTATTCATAAGACACAATCATAAGTCTTAGTAAGCTATAGGACTTAAGTGAAAGTGATTATTGATTTTAAGAAAAACATTAGTACAAATTAACTTAAAAGTTTATAACCAATACACTTTTCTTGCATAAGACTTGAGAAGCTTAGTGAGAGAGTGCGGCTTTAACCCGAGATGGGGTTTGGTTTTCCTTGTGAAAGAAAGACATTGAATCGGTTCGTACCACGGGGAAAGTGGTGACGTAGAATGATTCAATGGGCTTTGCCTGTAAGGATGTGTATGCTGCGAAGTATTGTTTGTGTGACATGCATCATAAAGCATTGATGATGTTCAAGGTGAAAAACCTTACGACCTAATATGGCAGTGACACTTGGTACAGTGGGAAACTGATGAGTTTCTGGCAAGCGAACCAAAAATCCAGTAGTATAATAGTAAGAAGAGTATCGTATCCATAGGGAACGATCAATTCACGTGTGCTCGTGATCTATTTATCAAGAGATTAATCGGGTTTATGAGAATATTGTTGTGCGAAAATTGTAAATAAGATAATAATCAATGAGATTAGAAAGGAAGAGTTAGAGACACTTTACTTGGATTAGGATTGAACTTCATCTCATCACACCCCTCATGTATGTTGAGACTACCCGTTAATCATAGGCTTTGAATTATAACGCTGTAGACAAACTATATAGCTTATGACCCCGAGTTACCAGGCGCCACTCACACTCAGAGGTAATCCATGCGGGCTCTCCTAGGCGACAGACTTACCCTCGGTTTATTTTGCTTTCTTTTATTCCGTTTGTTAAAAGAACTAGTTGATAAACGCGGCCTACTCCTCTAGATGCACCTTCGCTAGAGTACTGTCACTACCCATCACTCATTAGAATACACCTACGTTATCGCTTCCGGGATTGACAATCAACTACTCCTTTGCTATCGGTTTATTAATACCAAGCCTATTGTTTAGATGCCCCTTCATTATGATACTCACACTACCCATCAATCATTAGAAACATCCAAGGTTCAGTCAGTGGGTAACCGAGTATTCTCATTCACTCAGAGGTTGAGTTTCCTATGTCTAGGTTCCCCAAACTCAATCCTAGTCGTAACGTTAATTACAAACTAGCCTATAACTCCGGCGCAAGCGCGGAAGTTAGGAATTAAGCACAAAACAAGATTACCAGCATTATAATTAGGGAACTGCACAAACACATAGATAGAGTTCAACATACACTTGGGAATGGAATCGATTACATTCAATCCTAATGGAGAGTTAACTACACGAGTTAGCCATACAAACCATCGAAGATGCTGTCACCATCTTCAATCCTTGTGAAGCGCTCCTCCTCTCTTACTCTAAAATTAGCTCTGACGCATTATCACTGAAATATCACTGAATTACAAAAATTTGTCTGATCTGGTGCAAGAGGTTCCTATTTATAGACTAAGGAAAGACAAAGTGAATTAGGGAGAAATCTATCTAAAAATGGAAACTGGGGGAAATCTACGTAACCTGCGCTCCACCTTGCGCTACATCGTAGGTTGGAGCGCATGAACCAGAGGTTTGCGCCTTTGCAGCGTTGTAGCGCGGCTTGGAGCGCGCAACGCGTTCCTGCAGCTTCCAACTTTCTCTTTTTAATTTGATCTCTCCCCGAGACTGGTTTTGGCTGATTTGTCTTTCCTTGTTTCCCTTTTCTTAATGAAATCCTTGCATTTATTGAGCGCATCTTTGATTTATTTGGGAAGGTTGTCTGCAGAATCCTTGTTTAATTGGCAGTGATCTCCTCATTAATTGCTTCAAATCCTCTTCAAATATTTATTAAATGTCTTCAATTAAACTTCAAATCTTGCAGATAACTCCCTCATTTAATGCTATCTTTCCTTCAAATCAAATCCTTGCAATATTTTGCAAAAATCAGCAATATTTCTATTAAAATAACATCAAATTCAAATCTAAGATAAATAAATACAATTTATTAATTATTTAATAAAAAGGGATTAATTAGGGTCAAAATACCATTTTATCCTTGATAAGTGAACTAAAAAGTACTCTAATTTATCACATAATTTTCACTTATCAAAATACCCCCCCAACTTAACTTCTTGCTTGTCCTCAAGCAAGAGACCTCTTTGCAATCAAAAATCAATTCTATTCCTTGTGTAACTAAAAAAAAACTCTAAGAACTTTCATCAACCCCTTATTAAGCAGCAGTCACTTTCCAAACATAAGAAAAAATCAGGATTAAGGGATGTTACCAATCATCAATTAGAATAGAACACAACATCAATCAAACTTCTCAAAATAGAAATTAAAGCAATAAGTGATAAATCAAGGAAATCTCTCATTCTCACGGGTAAGTGTTTCCCTCAATCTTTTTCACCCTGTTGAATAACTAGGATTGCTAGTCGTTTCCTATAGCTGAACCTGCAAGCAGTTAATATGGATCAAAAGGTCTTTTCTTTGGTTGTAATGAGGCTGGGCTATCAAGAAATCATGATTTTTCTGGATATACAAAGAACACTTTGAATAGAGAGCATCTTGTGATTGTGCTTGGGACTTCTCTCCATTCACCTGGTCATTCTTGAATTGTAACCCCTTTTCAGCTTGGCCTCTTTATTTGAAGAAGTACTCCCCCCAACTTATTCAATATCTACACTTTTGAGCAGATTTTTTTTAGACATAAACAATAACATAGAGAATTTATTTGTGGGGGAGTAATCTTCTTTGTGATTTCATGTGCCTGCTGTGACACCCTTCTACCCCAACTCTTATATAAATACGTAGCGGAAGACTTTCGAAAATAACAAGATCACATTGGGTAAAAAGGTCCATATAACTCCTTATTAAAACCTCATTAGTTCGAAAATGACTTACTCAATTAAAAAGAAATAATATCCAAATGTAATCAATTACTCATGCAGAGGAAACTTTAAAGAAATAAAAATACTAAGCATCTTACTTGCCATGCAAGACATCTAAATAGTTTATAAAAATCGTCCTAACTAAAATCATAAGATGACTCCCCAATAATATGCCCTGATGTCACACGTACCAGAGCAACACTCCCAATAATCAAAACACGACACCAAAGGTGTCATCATCATCACCTGCAACAACAACAGTAACGGTGAGGAAAGAGCTCTAACTCATACATACACATAGGAGGTTACCCCATCCTCATCATACATAGCGAAACAACATGTTCATCTATAACATATAATCATTCATCAACCAACTCATCGCATTTCAATATCAATTCACAATCTCATCATAAGCGTCATATATTAATTCAACATTAACCACTCCCCGAACTACACTCGCCTCTCTCTAGGCTTATGTAATCGAGTACAACAACATAACTCACCACAATTATATGCAACATGTATTTATTCATTATTAGGAACTCCCCGAATTACACTCGCCTCTCTCTAGGCTCATGCAATCGAGTACAACAACTCCCCGTGCTGCACTTACCTCTCTCTAGGCTTGTGTACCACGAGTACAACAACTCCCCGAGTTACACCTGCCTCTCTCTAGGCTCATGCAACCGAGTACAACAACTCCCCAATTACACTCGCCTCTCTCTAGGCTCATGTAATCGAGTGCAACAACTCCCCCAATTACACTCGCCTCTCTCTAGGCTCATGCAATCGAGTACAACAACTCCCCGAGTACACTCGCCTCTCTCTAGGCTTGTGCATCCCGAGTACCACAACTCGCATGCTCAATGCCTGAACAACATCATAAGATTAAATATATCATCCTCAACAACATAACATCATCATCAACAACATTAATCATCACATTATTATCATCATCTATCATCCACATCATACATCATTATCAACAACATTAATCATCATCATTGTTATCATCATATTAATCATCTATCATCAAGGATATGCCATATCATCATACTCACCTCACGATCAATGTATAACAATCATCAATTCCACAAAATAACATTTGTATTAAGTAAATATCAATCTCAATTCCATATATTAAGGAAAAACCATTCTCACTCCGAAAAGAACTCATTAAAATCACATCAAAAATAGAAATATGCGAATTGGGCTTCAACCTGCGTTGCAGCGCAACCTGCAACGCAGATTCAAGAGGGCTGCGCTTCAACCTGCGCTGCAGCGCAACCTGCAGCGCAGATTCCAGAGGGATGCACTTCAACCTGCGCTGTAGCGCAAGTTGCAACGCAAGTTACGTAAACGCGACAGCACAGCGTTTTTGCCCCTTTTTCTCCCCCTCTTCAATCCCTACTCAATCCTCATCGTTTATACTTCGATCCAACACTTTTTTATTAAACAAAATCAATGAACTAATCAATCTTAAACACGATTATACAATTATTCAATCAAAACCCCAAATCATCAAACCCTATATTCATCCCCTTTCATCATTATCAATATCCTCTTGATTTCACCAAAGAATTCATCAAGAATCATCAAATTAATCATCCATTAATAGTTATCAACATCCATTCTCGCAGATACATATATTCAATCGAATTTAGAACCTTAGATGGGTCTTATGGTTGCCCACCACTACCCAACAGCTCCCTACATGCACATACAAGGAACACCCTTTTCCCCTGTTACCTGGAAGTGAAGATCAAGTGCAACAATCCTTGATGCTTGGTTACTCGGTAGAAACTTCCTCTTGAGATGTGGTTTCTCCCCTCCTTGGCTCTTCGCTCTCTGACGATTTGAAAAATATGGATTAGGGTGATCTATTAACCCCTCCTTACTTAAATGCCTACTTGGGCTTGGGCCCATCCTCAACCCCTTATCTTCTTTTAAATTTTAAACTATCTTTATGGATTAAAACTAATAATAATATTAATCCTATTATTTATTTACCTATTTAATTAATTATTTCCCCTACTCATTTATTTAATTTAATTAATATTTATCCTAATAAAATTTAGGATGTTATAACTCTCCCCTCCTAAAAGGAAAATTCGTCCTCGAATTTTACTTGAAGCGAACAACTCTGGATAGGACTCCTTCATCTTCTCTTCAAGTTCCCAAGTAGCACTCTCGGGTGTAGGTCCTCCCCAGATCACCTTGGCTAAAGGAATTTCTTTACCTCGAAGTTGTTTCACCCTCCGATCCTCAACTCTCACCGGCATGGTTTCCACTGTCAGGTTTTCCCTAACCTCAAGATGATCCGACTCAATCACATGCGAAGGATCGTGAACGTATTTCCGGAGTTGCGAAACGTGGAAAACGTTATAAAGATTGGACAAGTGTGGAGGTAAAGCAATTTGGTAGGCAACATTGCCGACTCTTTTAAGAATTTGGTAAGGACCAATGAATCGAGCTGTAAGCTTTCTAGACTTTAATGCCCTACCAACCCCAGTCCACGGAGTGACTTTCAGGAATACATGGTCCCCTTCTTTGAATTCTAACTCTTTCCTCCTCTTATCAGCATAACTCTTCTGTCTACTCTGGGCTGTCCTCATCCTCTCCTGGATTATCCTAACCTTATCAGTGGTCTGCTGCACTATCTCAGGTCCTAATGCAAGACTCTCACCGGCTCACACCAACACAAAGGGGTTCTACACCTCCTACCATACAATGCCTCATAAGGCGCCATACCTATGCTAGAGTGAAAACTATTGTTATAGGTAAACTCTATCAAAGGTAAAAAGCTATCCCAACTTCCCCCTTGGTCTAACACACAAGCTCTAAGCAAATCCTCAAAGGATTGAATGGTTCTATGGGTCTGACCATCAGTCTGAGGGTGATAAGCTGAACTAAGCCTAAGCTGGGTCCCCAAGGCCTGCTGCAAACTCTCCCAAAATATAGAGGTAAACCTGGGATCTCTATCTGGAACTATACTAGATGGTATGCCATGCAACCTCACAATCTCACTGATGTACAACTGAGCTAGTTTCTCTAAGGAATACCTAATGTTAATGGGAAGAAAATGTGCACTCTTGGTTACCCTATCCACAATAACCCAAATAGAGTCATGTCCCTTCACGGTTTTAGGCAAGGCAACTACAAATCCATGGAAATACTATCCCACTTCCACTCAGGTATACTTAAGGGTTGGAGCAATCCTGAAGGCTTCTGGTGTTCTACCTTAGACTTCTGGCAAACTAAGCAAGCACTCACAAACTCTTCTATGTCTCTCTTCATCCTAGGCCACCAAAACACCTTCTTCAAATCTTGATACATCTTAGTCGATCCTGGGTGAAAACTAAGCTTACTTCTATGGCCTTCTTCAAGCACTAACCGCTTTATGCTAGGTTCACTAGGCACACACACACCCGATCTCCAATTTCACTACCCCCATCGGTACCTATCACAAACTTTCCACCATCACCTCCTTCTATAGCTTCTCGCCTACTTACCAAAAATGGGTCCTCCAACTGAGCCTTACTAGTATCCTTCAACAAATCATTGCTTACTCTAGTCATTCCTAACTTCACACTAACAGAGGTTACTTCACAAGCCAAACTCAGATCCCTAAACTGGGTCAAAAGATCCATCTCCTTAATCATCAGGGAACTAACATGGATAGACTTCCTACTTAAAGCATCAGCTACTACATTAGCCTTACCGGGATGGTAACTCAACTCAAAATCATAATCCTTAAGAAACTCTAACCACCTCCTCTGCCTCATGTTCAACTCTTTCTGGTCAAACAAATATCTAAGGCTCTTATGGTCACTAAAAACCTCAAACCTGGAACCATACAGATAATGCCTCCATATCTTCAACACAAACACTACGGCCGCTAGCTCTAGGTCATGGGTAGGGTAGTTTCTCTCATGGATTTTCAATTACCTAGAAGCATAGGCTACTACTTTACCCTCTTGCATCAACACCCCACCTAAACCCATCTAGAGGCATCACAATATACTACAAAGGATTTGCTAAGGTCAGGTAGCACTAACACTGGTGCACTAGTCAACTTCTCCTTAAGGGTTTGGAAACTAGTCTCGCACTTACTGTTCCACACATAGGCAACTCCCTTCCTAGTCAACTCGGTCAAAGGAATAGCTAACTTAGAAAACCCTTCTATGAATCTCCTATAGTACACAACCAACCCAAGGAAACTTCTAATCTCACTCACAGACTTAGGAGCCTCCCACTTAAGCACGACCTCTACCTTAGAAGGATCCACGCCTATACCTCCCTTAGAAATTACATGGCCTAAGAAACTTACTTCTTCTAACCAGAACTCACACTTGGACCTCTTAGCATACATCTGTTTATCCTTAAGAACCTGAAGCACTACCTTTAGATGTTCCTCATGCTCCTCTTTAGTTTTGGAATAAATTAGTATATCATCTATGAAGACAACTACGGATTTATCCAAATAAGGGTGAAAAATCCTGTTCATATAATCCATAAAAATTGTAGGAGCATTCATCACACCGGAAGGCATTACCAGATACTCATAGTGTCCATACCTAGTTCTAAAAGCTGTCTTAGGTATATCCTCTTCCTTAACTCTAATCCGATGATAGCCCGACCTAAGATCTATCTTGCTAAATGCGACACCCTTAGTTATACCACTAAGAATATCACATTGCAAAACGTAACCGTCGAATTTACTGTTTTAAAACTTAGAAAATACGAAAATATATATATTTTTTAAAAGAGTTTAATCATCATCAACTAATCGCATTCTAATTCCATTTTAAGTATTCATGAAAATGTCCTTTCCTTAAGTCTGAAATTCATTTTCTAAAAACATCTAGATGATTCAATCATTTCGCATACATACACAACATACACGCAGATATAAAGGGGATCATGGGAAAGAAACATCATAACATATATACAGAACCATAGTGTCAAAGTAATCCCGGAGTAAACAATACCACCATACAAAACAAGAGTTCTAGTTGTAGACTATAATAAATAAGACCTCCGCCAAAATGAAACAAAACAAAAGGCCACTAAATCAGAGCTGCTACTAACTAGACTCGTAACTACCCCCAGTTACGCTATCCTACTCGTCATCATCCGTCTCAACTAATGTGACACCCTTCTACCCCAACTCTTATATAAATACGTAGCAGAAGACTTTCGAAAATAACAAGATCACAGTGGGTAAAAAGGTCCACATAACTCCTTATTAAAAACCTTATTAGTTCGAAAACGATTTACTCAATTAAAAAGAAATAATATCCAAATGTAATCAATTACTCATACAGCGGAAACTTTAAAGAAATAAAAATACTAAGCATCCTACTTTCCATGCAAGGCATCCAAACAGTTTATAAAAATTGTCCTAATTAAAAACATAAGATGACTCCCCAATAATATGCCCTGATGTCACATGTACCAGAGTAACACTCCCAATAATCAAAACTCGACACCAAAGGTTTCATCATCATCACCTGCAACATCAACAGTAACAGTGAGGAAAGAGCTCTAACTCATACATACACATAGAAGGTTACCCCATCCTCACCACACATAGCGAAACAACATGTTCATCTATAACATATAATTATTCATCAACCAACTCATCACATTTCAACATCAATTCACAATCTCATCATAAGCGTCATATATTAATTCAACATTAACCACTCCCCGAACTACACTCGCCTCTCTCTAGGCTCATGTAATCGAGTACAACAACATAACTCACCACAATTATATGCAACATGTATTTATTCATT
Source organism: Sesbania bispinosa (assembly GCA_026901365.1). Taxonomy (NCBI): domain Eukaryota; kingdom Viridiplantae; phylum Streptophyta; class Magnoliopsida; order Fabales; family Fabaceae; genus Sesbania; species Sesbania bispinosa. The sequence continues at coordinate 4,367,999 of QLOH01000003.1, forward strand.
ATTAGCAACTCCCCGAATTACACTCGCCTCTCTCTAGGCTCATGCAATCGAGTACAACAACTCCCCGCGCTGCATTTACCTTTCTCTAGGCTTGTGTACCACGAGTACAACAATTCCCTGAGTTACACCCGCCTCTCTCTAGGCTCATGCAACCGAGTACAACAACTCCCCAATTACACTCACCTTTCTCTAGGCTCATGCAACCGAGTACAGAAACTCCCCAATTACACTCGCCTCTCTCTAGGCTCATGTAATTGAGTGCAACAACTCCCCAATTACACTCGCCTCTCTCTAGGCTCATGCAATCGAGTACAACAACTCCCCGAGTACACTCGCCTCTCTCTAGGCTTGTGCATCCCGAGTACCACAACTCGCATGCTCAATGCTATGAACAACATCATAAGATTAAATATATCATCCTCAACAACATAACATCATCATCAACAACATTAATCATCACATTATCATCATCATCTATCATCCACATCATACATCATTATCAACAACATTAATCATCATCATCGTTGTTATCATCATATTAATCATCTATCATCAAGGATATGTCATATCATCATACTCACCTCACGATCAATGTATAACAATCATCAATTCCACAAATAACATTTGTATTAAGTACATATCAATCTCAATTCCATATATTAAGGAAAAACCATTCTCACTCCGAAAAGAACTCATTAAAATCACATCAAAAACAGAAATCTGCGAACTGCGCTTCAACCTGGATTGTAGCGCAACCTGCAGCGCAGATTCCAGAGGGCTGCGCTTCAACCTGCGCTGCAGCGCAACCTGCAGCGCAGATTCCAAAGGGCTGCGCTTCAACCTGCGCTGTAGCGCAAGTTGCAGCAGGTTGAAGCGCAAGTTACGTAAAACGCCACTGCACAACATTTTTGCCCCTTTTTCTCTCCCTCTTCAATCCCTACTCAATCCTCATCGTTTATACTTCGATCCAACACGTTTTTATCAAACAAAATCAATGAACTAATCAATCTTAAACATGATTATATAGTTATTCAATCAAAACCCCAAATCATCAAACCTTATATTCATCCCCTTTCATTATTATCAATATCCTCTTTGATTTCACCAAAGAATTCATCAAGAATCATCAAATTAATCATCCATTAATAGTTATCAACATCCATTCTCGCAGATACATATATTCAATCGAATTTAGAACCTTAGATGGGTCTTATGGTTGCCCACCACTACCCAACAACTCCCTACATGCACATACAAGGTACACCCTTTTCCCCCTGTTACCTGGAAGTGAAGATCAACTGCAACAATCCTTGATGCTTGGTTACTCGGTAGTAACTTCCTCTTGAGATTTGGTTTCTCCTTTCCTTGGCTCTTCGCTCTGACGATTTGAAAAATAAGGATTAGAGTGATCTAATAACCCCTCCTTACTTAAATGCCTACTTGGGCTTGGGCCCATCCTCAACCCCTTATCTTCTTTTAAATTTTAAACTATCTTTATGGATTAAAACTAATAATAATATTAATCCTATTATTTATTCACCTATTTAATTAATTATTTCCCCTACTCATTTATTTAATTTAATTAATATTTATCCCAATAAAATTTAGGATGTTACACCTGCTCTTTTGAATCTTTTTGACCTTTCAATTCACCAACCTTTTTTCCCATGTTGTTGTGGTGCACCTTGCTCTCTATCCCAAGTGTTAAGGGACAGGATATAATCATTGAATATGGCTAGGATGCATCAAAGGAAATATTCAAGGCTCAAATGGGCAATTAATAAATGGAAACATTTAATCAGGGTTGACTGTTTGGCACTGAGCAAAATATTATAATCACAAAATATGCCTTTTTTACTTCCATATCTTCTACTAGCAAGACAAAATCCAGAAACTCAAGCAATAACAGTTGACAAGCAGCGGTGAAAAGCTCTCAATTTCAGTGTTTGGGCTCTCAGCTCACCGGTTAATGGCTAAAATTTCTTGATAAAGCACTTACCAGTTTTAATTAACTCCTGATAGGTCCTGTTGAGAAGTATCCTAATGCTAACTGATTATGGAATTAATCACAAAACCCTATCATCTTTCCTAATTTGGTTAGTTAAACTACTTAACTACAGAGAATTAGAAAAAGTTACCTAAATTCCTAATTTCCTAAAATCCTAAAAATCCTAAAAATTTTAAAATTTTAACAGAAAATAGAAAATACCGAATAAGTACTGCATAATGTAAATGATGTCTCAATGAGAATAATATACAGTACGTATCAGGAAAAGAAAAATAAGAAAATAAAAAGAAAAAAATGAAAAGAAACGAAGAAAAAAGAAAGAAAAGCACCAAATAGGAAAAAAAATTAGTCGTCCTCGTTCTGATCCATATGTGCTGCTCCATACCCAGCTCCGGGTTCTCCATCCCCCCTGGGAAAATAGGTCTGTCCCCAAGCCACTGTAAATAGTCATGAAACTGTGCAGGGGTCAAGGGATCCACCTGAGCCTGATAATCTCTACTCTGAAAATGGACTGCGACACGGTGAAGAGTGGACATCTGAGCCATCATGTGAGTGTTTTGGACCTCAAGTCGCTGGGCCCAAAAAGGAGCATCCATATATGCTGGTGGTGGTGGTGGTGGTGGTGCCTGCTGCTGCTGCTCATCTTCACCCTGTAAGTCCGCGGCTGAGAAACAATTGGCTTCAATGTAAGCTCCGGTCATAGGCAGTGCGATGCGAACCCTAGGGTTCACCTCTACACCCCTAGATCTGCAGAGTGCTGTGATGAGATAAGGGAAGCCAAGTCTGATCTCGGAGTTAGGCGTCCTACGCCAAACAACGGAAGCAAAATCTGACATCCTATGGGTGATGACTCGTGAGACATCAACCATGGCAGCAGTGAGGATGGTGTAGATGAGGTGGGCCACAGGCATAACCACGTCAGAAACATGCCCGGTGGGGTGGATGTTGGCCAGTATCAGTACTGTCCACATCTGTGCAATACTCCTCATGTCCTTCCTGTATATCCTAGCAGCAATCTGATATGCGTTCCTCTCAAAGGAACGCCCTGGTAGGCACAGCAGCTGAGCAGTCTGGAGATCCAAGGGGTCATTGCCATTGAGCCCCACAGCCTGCACCCTCTCGTGGTACTGGCACTCCACGAGGTCTCGGTCTTCCTGAATGGGACGTCCTAGAAAAGCATTGATTGCATCGCAATCAAATCTAATCACTTGTCCTCTAACATAGGACTCTCTCCTTGGGTTAACGCCGTGCTCCCCAATGGCGTTAGCATAGAATTCCCTGACAATATCTGGATCGAAGTAGTTGTCAGGGCGACTGAGGCGGTCCCAACGCCTCCTATGAATCTCTGCAGAAAACTCCTCATGCTCACCCTCTGCAAGGATGACTGGTCGCTCAAGGATGAACTTGCAACCAGAGATGTCAGTGAATGCCTCAAAAGACTTGAGGTCCTTGAAACGGTGAGGGTCATACTCAGGTTCCCTCTGGGGGCCCTTCCTCTTGGTACCCCCTGTGCGTCCCCTAGAGGAACTAGGCTCACCGACATTCTTTGTGCGAACCATCTGCAAAATAAAAGCAAATTAAAATTATTTATGCATCAGAACATTTAATTGTTCATAATTATGAAATAAATGGCCAATAAATTTCAATAATTAGAGCAATCAATTAATCAAACAATTATGCATAAAATTTTAATTTTAAATACTACCAAATTAATTCCAATTAATTAATTAAGACATGCTAAAGTGATCAGTTAAAGCAAGTCCTAAACAATTCTAAACAGGCAAAGTGAGAACTAAACTCATGCTAAAAAATCATGTCATTAGTAACATGCATAAGGGCATAATTATTTATTTATGGGCATGCAAAAATATCAAAATAATTAATTAAGCACACATGCACCGATAAAATAATTTGCAGAAATCATTGAGCATTCTAAAACTACCACCTAAGCAAACAGGAATAACTCACAATAGATCCTAACCACATGCAAACTATTTTAAAGCACTAAGGACAATTATTTCTTTCCTAAAGGTTCCAAGAATCCTAAGTTTCCTATCCTAAGGTCATGCTCAAATAAAACAAAAAATCAAAATTTCAATCGGTTAAAAAGAAAGAAAATGATAAAAACATACCTGGTATGAACTCAGAAACTAAAGATGAAGGCTATATAAGTGGGAAGAGGAAAAGCAAAGGTCAGAAATATCAGAGAAAACGCAAAGGAGGGAAATGGGAGGAAGTTCGAAATGAACTTCCTCGTTCAAATTTTGAAATTTAAAGTTCCGCCTCCTGCGCTTCACCCTGCGCTACAGAGCAGGGTGGAGCGCGCGTCTCCTTAAAAAATACTGAAGCGTCGCACGCGCTTCACCCTGCGCTACAGCGCAGGGTGAAGCGCAAAAGTCAGAGAGCTCTTTTTTTTCATTTAATTCTGTGCTTCACCTGCGCTGTAGCGCAGGCTGAAGCGCAGATCTGCAGTATTCTCTCCGCTTCTGCTACTTCTAACTGATTCAATGCATTCCTTTACAATTTAGATCCTTCATTCTAACAATTTCCTAATTAAATAGGTAATTTCTAAAAATAAAAATTAATAACATGAAAATTAAACTTACAAACACTGGATTGCCTCCCAGGAAGCGCTTGTTTAACGTCTTTTAGCTCGACGCCTGGTTACTCAACCCTTTTATGCTGGCCTCAAGTGGAGGATGATGTTTGACTCCATACCAGTTCTTCCTTTGAGATCCCATCCTCCATGCCAATTTTTGACTCTTCCATCACTGTCACTGTCTTCCTCAGTATCAGATATTGATCTTTTTTCTTTTTTTGAATTTGAATTCCCATATTGACTCTGGATGCTTTACCCTCATTCTAGGCTTCCTCAGAAATCCGGAGCCTGGCAGTTTTGTTTGATTTTTGGGAATAGCATCAGTTTGTTGTAACTTTGGTATACCCCTGTCAATATGAAACACAATACTCTCATCCTTTGAGCCTAATTCATATTTTCCTCGATCAACATCAATGACCATCTTAGCAGCTTTCATGAAGGGTCTTCCTAAAATTAGGGGGACTTCAGTATCCTCCTCTGCTCTCTCTGCAATGTGGAAATCTACAACATATGCAAATTTATCCACCTTGATTTGAATATCCTCTAATATCCCATGAAGGCATTGGGTTGATTTATTTGCAAGAAGTAATCTCACATTAGCAGGCTTGACCTTCACACCACTCAACTTGTTAAAATACGATAGCGACATCAAATTGATGCTCGCTCCAAGATCTAATAAAGCATGAGTAGAGGGTAGATTACCAATATAGATGGTATAGTGAATCTACCTGGGTCAAGTGACTTGTGATTAAGACCTCCTCTTCATGATGTTCCTCCTCTTTTTGTGCTGCTTTTTCTCCATCTTGATGAACAAATTCTTCTTGAAGCAATTGTTCTTCAAAGATGATTTCTTCTTCCTCATCAGGGTCTTCTTCCTCTGACTTGTTGCCATCAGTAGCAACCAAGTTGCCTTGTTCCTTTGGGTTGGTTTGGGTCACAGCTGAGAAGTGTTGTTGTCTGTGCTCTGCCATGTCTGTTGCTAGCTGGCCCACTTGGTTTTCAAGAGTCTTGATTGATGCCTCAGTGGTCTTCTTGAATCCATTAAATCCCTGCACAAGATCATCAATCTTACTTTCCAGAGTATTCAATTTATCATATGTTGAAGGTTGCTGCTGGTAAGGTGGTTGTCTTGCTCCTCCATTCTGATTCCAACTTGAGTTGGTTTGGTTATTCCTCCAACCTTGTGAGTATTGATTGTTGTTGTTGGAGAAATTCCCTTGCCTCCCCTGGTTACCCATGAAGTTGACTTGCTCTGGTTGTATTCCTTGGTTAGCGCATTGACCATTTAAATGGTCACCTCCACAGAAGTCACAAATCAATGGTTGGGCTTCGATGGGTTGTGAGTGGACAACTTTAAGTTGTTGAGGGTAGTGCCTTTAACGTCTCACAGAGTGCCTCTATTTGACGTTTAATGCGCTTGTTTTCAGCTAACAAAGCATCATGTTGATTAAGTTCTAGCATCCCTTTCTTTGGTACTTGTGTGAGCCGCCTTCCACTTTGAGCTTGTTGATCGTTCTGAGCAAAACTGTTAATAATTTCAAGTGCTCGACCAACTTCTGCGGATAAGATTGTTTCTCCTGCTGCAGCATCTATAAACGATTTTGAATCTGAGTGGAGTCCCTTGCAAAATATATTGAGTTGGGCTATATCCTCATAGCCATGATTTGGACACTTGCGCAACATAGACTTGAATCTTTCCCAAGCTTCACATAGTGGCTCATCAATCCCTTGTCTGAATGTAGAGATATCTGCTTTGGCTTCAATCTGCTTCCCTGGTGGAAAGAATCTTGATAAGAATTTCTCCTCAACCACACCCCAACTGGTTAGACTTTGATTTAGGTGTAATTGCAGCCATTCCTTAGCTTTACCTATCAAAGAGAAAGGAAATAAGCGTAAGTAAACAGATTCTAAATTATCTTCCTCAAATCCCATAGTACCAATCAATTCATAAAAGTTGGAAAGATGAGCATTTGGATTTTCATGATCTAATCCAGCGAATTGATGTGCACTAATGAGGTTGAGGTGTGAGGGTTTCAACTCCAAAGCTCTCGCGTTTGGTGGTATCACAATACTTGAGAAGTGACGTGGCCCTTGATGGGAGATATAATCTCCTAGCGTCCTTCTTGGATTTTCCTCTGCCATATTTTTGGGTTCTTCAACAATTGTCCTCTTTCTCCTTCTCTCGTTCCTACCTCTGTTCCTTCGCGACGTCCTTTCTATTTCCGGGTCGAACTGTAATTGATTTGGAGACGCCTGACCTCTCAGAAGCATAAACAAGAAACTTTGAAAAAGGTAAGTGTTGAAGAGAATTAATAATAATAGAAAAAAAAGAAAACAATAAATTTCCTAAGATAATAATAGGTCCTAAAAATAATAAGAAGAATAAATAAAGAGATCCTAAGTTAGATAAGAAAAATAAATAAATAAATTCTTAAGATAGATATTCTTGATAACTAGACCGCCAAGGTTTACACGAATTGGAAACCGTTCCCTGGCAACGGCGCCAAAAATACTTGATGGGTTTCTGGCAAGCGAACCAAAAATCCAGTAGTATAATAGTAAGAAGAGTATCGTATCCACAGGAACGGTCAATTCACGTATGCTCGTGATCTATTTATCAAGAGAACAATCGGGTTTATGAGAATATTGTTATGCGAAAATTGTAAGTAAAATAATAATCAATGAGATTAGAAAGGAAGAGTTAGAGACACTTACTTGGATTTGGATTGAATTTCATCTCCTCACACCCCTCATGTATGTCGAGACTACCCGTTATTCATAGGCTTTGAATTATAACGTTGTAGACAAACTATATAGCTTATGACCCCGAGTTACCGGGCGCCACTCACACTCAAAGGTAATCCATGCGGACTCTCCCAGGCGACAGACTTACCCTCGGTTTATTTTGCTTTCTTTTATTCCGTTTGTAAAAGAACTAGTTGATAAACGTGGCCTACTCCTCTAGATGCACCTTCGCTAGAGTACTGTCACTATCTATCACTTATTAAAATATACCTAAGTTATCGCTTCCGGGATTGACAATCAACTACTCCTTTGCTATCGGTTTATTAATACCAAGCCTATTGTTTAGATGCCCCTTCATTATGATACTCACACTACCCATCAATCATTAGAAACATCTATGGTTCAGACAGTGGTTAACCGAGTATTCTCATTCACTCAGAGGTTGAGTTTCCTATGTCTAGGCTCCCCCAAACTCAATCCTAGTGGTAACGTTAATTACAATCTAGCCTATAACTTCTGCGCAAGCGCGGAAGTTAGGAATTAAGCACAGAACAAGATTACCAACATTATAATTAGGGAACTGCACAAACACATAGATAGAGTTCAACATACACTTGGGAATGGAATCGATTACATTCAATCCTAATGGAGAGTTAACTACACTAGGTAGGCATACAAACCACCGAAGATGCTGTCACCATCTTCAATCCTTGTGAAGCGCTTCTCCTCTCCTACTCTAAAATTAGCTCTGACGCATTATCACTGAATTACAAAAATTCGTCTGATCTGGTGCAAGAGGTTCCTATTTATAGACTAAGGAAAGACAAAGCAAATTGGGGAGAAATCTATCTAAAAACGGAAACTGGGGGAAATCTACGTAACCTGCGCTCCACCTTGTGCTACAGCGCAGGTTGGAGCGCAGGAACCAGAGGTTTGCGCCTTTGCTGCGCTGTAGCGCGGCCTGGAGCGCGCAACGCGTTCCTACAGCTTCCAACTTTCTCTTTTTAATTTGATCTCTCCCCGAGACTGGTTTTGGCTGATTTGTTTTTCCTCTTTTCCCTTTTCTTGATGAAATCCTTGCATTTATTGAGCATCTTTGATTTATTTGGGAAGGTTGTCTGCAGAATCCTTGTTTAATTGGCAGTGATCTCCTCATTAATTGCTTCAAATCCTCTTCAATCTTTATTAAATGTCTTCAATTAAACTTTAAATCTTGCAGATAACTCCCTCATTTAATGCTATCTTTCCTTCAAATCAAATCCTTGTAATATTCTGCAAAAATCAGCAATATTTCTATTAAAATAGCATCAAATTCAAATCTAAGATAAATAAATACAATTTATTAATTATTTAATAAAAAAGGATTAATTAGGGGCAAAAATACCATTTTATCCTTGATAAGTGAACCAAAAAGTTCTCTAATTTATCACATAATTTTCACTTATCAGAAACTGGATGGGACGGGTGCACTGGGTTTTGCAAAGAACTCCAGCGGGTCCGGAAATGGGATGCCAGCCCTGAGGATAGTCGAGTTCCAGAAAGGCTCAGGTGACGTAGGCTCGCACCCTACTGTCGAGTACGGAGGGGATCAGGCTTGACTATCCTGTCGCTCTCAAGGTTTCCGGGTCAGTTGAGATTGTTTGGAAGACGGATAAAATGATTGGCCAAGATATATGAGCATTGCTCTTTGTACCGGCGCTAGTACAGACTCTAACTCCTGATACGTTGTGCATATATGGTCGGGCAGTTGCTGTTGTGCTCTACGGATGATGATGTTTCCCCGGGCCCTCATGCATTAGTTATAACATTGTAGTTGCAAACTATGCATAAGTCTGTGTACATTATGATGATGTGAATTGTATTCACTTGTTGGTTGAATTGTGTGGAATTCCTGTGTGTGTGCTCTAGTCTACTACATCCTATGTTTGTGAGTTCATTTGATGTGTTATCACCCTTACTTTCTGTTATTCGGTTGTTGTGTTCTCTTTGTTACGTTGATAGCTGGCATCAGAGATCCTCAGTATGACATCAATGAGAGTGCAACTGAGATGGATGCCCAGGGGGTACCTGGCGGGTGACGGACATCCCCAGTAGATGCGTGTTCACCGGGGAGGTTCTTATCGTCATCACTCACCCCGACCTTCTGTTAGTTCAAGAGATAGACTTCATCGTACCAGTGACTCTTGAGTTTCCCACGCCACCAGGGTTAGTGCGTTATACTACCTTTCGCCGTTCTCGTCATCGTCCTGATTCTTTGGTGTCATCTCGGTCATCGCGGATGGCAGACCTGGTTGGGCCAGACTCCCCTAGATACTCACCCACTCCTGAGGCATCGGGCTCACAGCCTCTGCGTTCTGATGCGCAAGGCCGCTCTCTCTCGGATGAGTTAGAGTTGATTGTCATTGAGGATACATCAGAGGAGGAGGAGGATCCGGAGGAGGAGCCGGAGGAGGATCTCTCCAGCGACGAGTAGGATAGTGTTGTTTGAATCTAGTTAGTGGCAGCTCTGATTTGGTGACCTCTTCTTTTGTATCTTATTGAGGTCTTATGTATTTTAGCTCACTACTAGAACTCTTATTTGATGTTACTATCGTATGACTCGAGGAGTACATTGTTTCTGTATATAATTTCATGCACTATTTATTTCCACATGATAATTTTATAAATACATGTATGTTGTGTATGTACGTGATATGGTAACTGTTCTCGATGTTTTAGAAAAAAAATATATGTTTCACAAGTAAGGAAAGAATATTTTATAAACACTTAAGATAGAACTAGAGATGTAGTATGTATTCAACTACTAAACCCATTTCAAAAAAAATAATTCCGCATTTTTACAGATTTTAATTAGTAATTCCGAATTTTTACAAGTGACAAACTTACCCTTAGCTTATTTTGCTTTTATTATTCCGTTTGTAAAGGAACTCATTAATAAACCAAGCCTAATCCTGTAGACTCATCTTCATTAGGATACTCACACTACCCATCAATCCTTAGATACGACCATGTGTCGGTCACTGGAATTACTATCAACTAACCTTTGCTATCGATAAACAGGCCTAATCCTGTAAACGCCCTTCATTAGGATACTCACACTACCCATCAATCACTAGCAACGTTCATGTGTCGGTCACTTGTTTACCGAGTATTCTTACTTACTCAGAGTTTGAGTTTCCTATGTCTAGGCTCCCTCATCCTCAATCCTAGTCGAAACTAGCCTATAACTTCGGCGCAAACGCGAAAGTTAGGAATTAAGTACATAGTAAGATTACCAATATCATAGATAGGGAACTCATAAATAATAAGATAGAATTAACATACACTTGGGAATAGAATCAATTACATTCAGTCCTAATGGAGAGTTAGCTACTCATGGTAGCCATACAAACCACCGAAGATGCTGTCACCATCTTCAATCCTTGTGAAGTGCTTCTCCTCTCCTATTCTAAAATTAGAGCTGGTGCATTATCACTGAAATATAACTGAATTATAATAATCGTGCACACTTGATCTGGTGCAAGAGGGTCCTATTTATAGGCTAAGGAAAGATAAAGAAAATTGGGGAGAAATCTATCTAAAAACAGCAACAGGACAAGAATCACGTGTTCTGCGCTTCACCCTGCGCTACAGCGCAGAAACCAGAGAGCTACGTTTCACCCTGCGCTACAGCGCAGGTTGAAGCGCGCAACGTGTTCTGCACAGCTTCAATCTTTCTCTTCTTAACTTGATCTCTCCCCGAGACTGGTTTTGGTTGATTTGTCTTTCCTTGTTTCCCTTTTCTTGATGAAATCTTGCATTTATTGAGCATCTTGGATTTAATTGGGAAGGTTGTCTGCAGAATCCTTGTTTAATTGGCAGTGATATCTTCATTAAATGTCTTAAATTAAACTTCAAATCTTGCAGATATCTCCCTTATTTAATGCCATCTTTCCTTCATATCAAATCTCCGCAATATTCTGCAAAAATCATCAATATTTATATCAAAATAACATCAAATTCAAATCCAAGATTAATAAATACAATTTATCTAATATTAAATAAAAAGGGATTAAATTGGGGCAAAAATACCATTTTATCCTTGATAAGTGAACTAAAAAGTGCTCTAATTTATCATATGATTTTCACTTATCAAAATACCCCAACTTATCTTCTTGCTTGTCCTCAAGCAAGAGACCTCTTTGCAATCAAGAAATCAATTCTATTCCCTGTGTAATTCAAATAATTCAAAACCAAATTCAAGGAACTTTTCATCATCTCCTTGTTAAGCAGCAGTCACTTTCCACACATAAGAAAAATTCAGGATTAAGGGATGTTACCAATCATCAATCAGAATAGAACACAAACATCAATCAAACTTCTCAAAAATAGCAATTAAAGCAGTAAGTGATAAACCAAGGAAATCTTTCATTCTCACGGTTAAGTGTTTCCCTCAATCTTTTTCACCACCGTTGAACAACTAGAATTGATAGTCGTTTCCAATATCTGAACCTGCAAGTAGTTAATATGGATCAAAAGGTCTTTTCTTTGGTTGTAATGAGGCTGGGCTTATCAAGAAATCATGGTTTTTCTAGTTATGCAAAGAACACTTTAAATAGAGAGCATCTTGTGCTTGTGCTTGGGACTTCTCTCAATTCACCAAGTCCTTCTTGAATTGTCACCCTTTTTCAGCTTGGCCTCTTTGTTTGAAGAAGTACTCCCTCCAACTTATTCAATTTCCACACTTTTGTGCATATTTTTTTTGACTAATAAACAATAACATAGAGAATTTATTTATGGGGGAGTATTCTTCGTTGTGATTTTCTTGTGCCTGCTCTTTGAGTGTCTTTGACCTTTCAATTCACCAATCCTCTTGTCCCATATTGTTGTGGTGCACCTTGCTCTCTATCCCAAGTGTTAAGGGACAGGATATAATCATTGAATATGGCTAGGGTGCATCAAAGGAAATATTCAAGGCTCAAATGGGCAATCAATAAATGGAAACATTTAATCACGGTTGGCTATTTGGAACTGAGCAAAATATTATAATCACAAAATATGCCTTTTTCACTTCCATATCTTCCATTAGCAAGACAAAATTCAGAAACTCAAGCAATAACAGTTGACAAGCAGCGATGAAAAGCTCTCAATTTCAGTGTTTGGGCTCTCAGCTCACCGGTTATTGGCTAAAATTTCCTTGGTAAAGCACTTATTGGTTTTAATTAACTATCCTGATAGGTTCTCCTGAGAAGTATCCTAATTCTAACTGATTATGGAATTAATCACAAAACCCTATCACCTTTCGTAATCTGGTTAGTTAAACTACTTAATTACAGAGAATTTTGAAAAAGTTACATTAAATCCTAATTTCCTAAAGTCTTAATAATTTTTAAAAATCCTAAAAATTTTAAAATTTAATAGAAAAACACAAGATAATTGAATATGCACTGCATAATATAAATGATGTATCAGTGGGGGTAACAATATACAGTACATATCAAAAGGAAAATAAAAGAAATATGAAAATAACAAGAAATAAGAAGAAAAATAAGAAAGAAAATGAAAAAGAAAATAAAAAGAAGGAAAAGCACCAAATAGGAAAAAAATCAATCATCCTAGTCCATGTGAGCAGCTCCGGCATCAGCTGCTCCATCTCCCCTGGGAAAATAAGCCTGTCCCCAGGCCACTGTAAATAATCATGAAACTGCGCAGGGGTCATGGGGTCCACACGAGCCTGATAATGTCTACCCTGAAAGTGAACAACTACTCGGTGAATAGTGGACAACTGAGCCATCATGTGAGTGTTCTGGGCCGCCAGATGCTGGGCCCAGACAGGAGCATTCATGTCTGCTGGTGATGGTGGTGGTGGTGCCTGCTGCTGCTGCTCATCCTCAACCTGTAACTCCGCAGCTGGGATATAGTTGGCTTCTATATACGCTCTAATCTTAGGAAGTAAGATGCGAACCCTGGGGTTTACATCCACACCCCTAAATCTGCAGAGTGCTGTGATAAGAGAGGGGAAGCCAAGCCTGATCTTGGAGTTAGGGGTCCTACGCCCCATAGAAGATGCAAAGTCTGATATCTTCTGGGTGATGACCCGTGAGACATCGACAACGGCGTCGGTGAGGATAGTGTAGATGAGGTGGGCCATAGGCATAACTACATCAGAAACATGCCCGGTAGGATGAATGTTGGCCAGTATCAGTACTGTCCACATCTGAGCTATGCTCCTCATATCCTTCCTGTAGATCCTAGCAGCCTCCTGATGTGCATTCCTATCAAAGGAACGCCCTGGTAAAAAAAGTAGCTGGGCAGACTCGAGATCAAGGGGATCATTGCCATGAAGCCCCACAGCCTCCATCCTCTCGTGGTATTGGCACTCCACGAGGTCTCTATCCCCCTCTATGGGATGTCCTAAAAATGCATTGATTGCATTGCAATCAAACCTGATAACCTGACCTCGAACATAGGACTCCCTCCTATAGTTAACGTCGTGATCTCCAATGGCATTGGCATAGAACTCCCTGACGATGTCTGGGTCGAAATAGTTGTTAGGGCGACGGAGGCGGTCCCATCGCCTCCTGTGAATCTCAGCAGAGAACTCCTCATACTCATCCTCTTCAAGAATGACTGGTCGCTCGAGGATGAATTTGCACTCCTCTATGTCAGTGTATACTTCAAAGGACTTGAGGTCCTTGAAGTGATGAAGGTCAAACTTAGGTTCCCTCTAGGGGGCCTTCTTCTTGGCACCCCCTGTGCCTCTCCTAGAAGAACTAGGTTCACTGACATTCTTGGTGCGAACCATCTGCAAAACAATTGCAATCAAAATTATTTATGCAACATAGTAATATTTAATTGTTCATAATTATGAAATAAATGGCCAATTAATTTCAATAATAAGAGCAATCAACTAATCAAGCAATTGTGCATACAAATTTTGATTTTAAATATTACCAATAATTGCCAATTAATTAATTAAGAACATGCTAAAGTGATCAATTAAAGCAAGTCCTAAACAATCCTAAATAGGCAAAGTGAGAATCAAACTCATGCTCAAAAATCATGTCATCAGTAACATGCAATAAGGCATAATTATTTATGTATGGGCATACAAAAACATCAGAGCAATTAATTAAGCATGCATGCGCCAACAAAATAATTTGAAAAAACTATTGAGCACTCAAAAACGACCAACTAAGCAAACGAGAAACAATCACAATTAATCCTAACAACATGCAAGATAAACTAAAGCATCATGGACAATTATTTCTTTCCTAAAGGTTCCTAGAATCCTAAGTTTCCTATTCTAAGGTTATGCTCAAATAAAATAAAAAATCAAAATTCCAATCGGTTAAAAGTAAAGAAAACTATAAAAACATACCTGATATAAGCTCAGAAATGGAAAAATGAAGGCTATAAGAGTGAAAAAGGGAAGGCAAAGGGTTAGGAACTTAGAGAAAACGCAAGAGAGGGAACGAGGGGAAGTTCGAATGAGGGTCGTTCAAAAATTGCAATTTATAGACCCGCGCTCTGTGCTTCACCCTGCGCTACAGCGCAGGGTGGAGCGCGTGTCCTTTGGAAGTTGAAGTGCACCCACTATGCTTCACCCTGCGCTACAGCGCAGGGTGAAGCACAGAAGTCAGAAACTCACATTTTAATTTTTAATTCTGCGATTCACCTGCACTACAACACAGGTTGTAGCACAGATCTGCAGTGTATTTTTCTGCTTCTGCTACTCCTAACTGGTTCCATGCATTCCTTTAAAAATTAGATACTTCATTTTAACAATTTCCTAATTAAACAAGTAATTTCTAAAACTAAAATTTAACAAAATGAAAATTAAATGAAAATTAAAACTTACAATGACTGGGTTGCCTCCCAGGAAGCGCTTGTTTAACGTCTTTTAGCTTGACGCCTGGTTACTCAACCCCTTTTATGGTGGCCTCAAGTAGAGGATAATGTTTGGCTCCATTCCAGTTCTTCCTTTGAGCTCCCATCCTCCATGCCAATTCTGGACTCTTCCATCACTATCACTATCTTCCTCGGTATCAGATGTTGATCCCTTTCTTTTCTTAAATTGGAATTCCTATATTGACTCTGGATGCTTTACTCTCATTCTAGGCTTCCTCAGAAGTTCGGAGCCTGGCAGCTTTGTTTGAGTTTTGGAAATAGCATCAGTTTGTTGTAATTTGGGGATACCTCTATCAATATGAAACACAATACTTTCATCTTTTGAGCTCAGTTCATATTTTCCCCGATCAACATCAATAATCATTTTAGCAGCTTTCATGAAGGGTCTTCCTAAAATTAGGGGGGCATTAGTATCCTCCTCTTCTGTCTCTGCAATGTAGAAATCTACAACATATGCAAACTTATCCACTTTGATTTGGATATCCTCTATTATCCCATAAAAGCATTGAGCGGATTTATTTGCAAGAAGTAACTTCACCTTTGTAGGCTTGACCTTCACATTACTCAACTTGTTAAAATACGATAGCAGCATCAAATTGATGCTCGCTCCAAGATCTAATAAAGCGTGAATAGGGGGTAGATTACTAATAGAGATGGGTATAGTAAACCTACCTGGGTCAAGTGATTTGCTTGTAATAAAGACATTTTCTTCATGATGTTCTGCTTCTTTTTGTGCTACTTTTTCTTCATCTTGATGAACAATTTCCTCTTGAAGCAGTTGTTCTTCAAAGATGATTTCTTCTTCCTCATCAGGTTCTTCCTCCTCTGACTTGTTTCCATTAGTAACAACCAAGTTGCATTGTTCCTTTGGGTTGGTTTGGGTTACAGCTGAGAAGTGATGTTGCCTGTGCTTTGCCATTTCAGTTGCTAGCTGACCCACTTGGTTTTCTAGAGTCTTGATTGATGCCTCAGTATTTTTCTTGAATCCATTAAATCCTTGTACAAGATCATCAATCTTTCTTTCCAGAGTATTCAGTTTGTCATAGGTTGAAGGTTGCTGCTGATAAGGTGTTTGTCTAGATCCTCCATTCTGACCTCAACCTGAGTTGGTTTGGTTATTCCTCCATCCTTGTGAGTACTGGTTGTTGTTATTGGAGAAATTACCTTGCCTCCCCCGGTTTCCCATGAAATTGACTTGCTCTGGTTGCATCCCTTGATTAGCACATTGACCATTTAGATGGTAACCTCCACAAAAATCGAAAATCAATGGTTGGGTTTGGATGGGTTGTGAGTGGACAACTTTGAGTTGTTGAGGGAGTGCCTTTAACGTCTCAGTGAGTGCTTCTATTTGACGCTTAATGAGCTTGTTCTTAGCTAACAGAGCATCACTTTGGTTTAGTTCCAACATCCCTTTCTTTGGTAATTGGGTGAGCTGTTTTCCACTTTGAGCTTGTTGATCGTTCTGTGCAAAATTATTAATGATTTCTAGTGCTCGATCAACTTCTGTGGATAAGATAGTTCCTCCTGCTGCAGCATCTATGAATGACTTTGAATCTAAACGGAGTCCCTTGCAGAATATGTTGAGTTGGGCTATATCCTCATAGCCATGATTGGGAGAATTGTGCAGCATAGACTTGTATCTTTCCCACGCTTCACATAGTGGCTCATCAATCCCTTGTCTGAATGTAGAAATATCTGCTTTGGCTTCAATCTGCTTCCCTGGTGGGAAGAATCTTGTCAAAAACTTTTCCTCAACTACACCCCAATTGGTTAGACTTTGATTTGGGTGTGATTGTAGCCATTCCTTAGCTTTACCTATCAAAGAGAAAGGAAACAAGCGTAAGTAAACAGATTCTAAACTACCTTCCTCGAAACTCATAGTACCAATTAATTCATAAAAGTTAAAGAGATGAGTGTTTGGATTCTCATGATCCAATCCAACGATCTGATGTGCACTAATGATGTAATCGATTACCAGAAACGTTTTCTAGTGTAATTTTAACTCTGGTAATCGATTACAACATTATTGTAATCAATTACCAACTGTCCAGTATATAAGCCCGAGGCATGCAAAATCGGAAACTCAGTTTGTCCTTCTTCTCCCCTTCGAACCCTAGAGAGAGAGATGAAATGCTAGTGAGAGAAAGCTTGGATTAAGGCTTGGAGGAGGGGATTGAAGCTAGAAAACATCAAGAGCACATCTCTATTCATCAATTCCTCCTTTGATCTTCAAGAATTGGTGAGTAAAGTTCACACACACACTCCCTTGTGATTTTGAGATTTTCCCCAATGTATGAACCCTAATCTCTAATCCCCTTTCTATTTGAGTATTATGGTTAGAATAGTATTATTTGCATGAGATTGAGTAGTTGTTGTTAGATTTTCATTGAAAACCTTAGGGTAGCGAGATTTACAAAAGTAGCGAGATTATGAAATTGACGAAATTCTCATTGTATGATCCCCCACCCCTTGATTTCCCTTTCTATAAGGTTAAATTGATTGGATTTATGATGTTTATATTAGAATTGGGTAATTAATGATAGAGCTTGCTTGAAGGATCTTTGGAATATCGAAGTTGCGAACTTGCCATAATTACGAAACTTACGAAACGGTTGAAATGCTCGATGTATGAACCCCACTCCTCTAATTCCCTTTCTATATGTTTGTATTTGAATGGAATAATAGATGTTAGGAATTTCTTGAAAAGATCTAGTTATTGTTGTGGGCTTACGCTCCGTGTTCAGTTGTGGGAGTATGCTCTGATTTCAGTTGTGGGAGTGTGCTCTGATTTCAGTTGTGGGAGTATGCTCTGATTTCAGTTGTGGGAGTATGCTCTGATTTCAGTTGTGGGAGTGTGCTCTGATTTCAGTTGTGGGAGTATGCTCTGATTTCAGTTGTGGGAGTATGCTCTGATTTCAATTGTGGGAGTATGCTCTGATTTTAGTTGTGGGTGTATGCACCGATTTCAGTTGAGAGCGTATGCGCCACAGCCCGTCGGCTGGGTTATGCCGATTATGTGCCTTTTTGTTTAAGTTTTTCCATCCTGTTAAGTTACTAAGTGTTAAGTTAAATTTATATAACATGCCAATTGTGTTAATTAGGACATTATGATTCAAATGATTAAGAATAGTTAGGTATGCCTTGTGAATTGCACTAGGTGTTGTATTGCATATGATTGTTTACTCTCACTGCATGTTGCATACTTTACTCGCTGAGACTGTAGTCTCACCCCACGTTTCGGGGATATACTCTAGTTTGTGCAGGGATATCCCAGGTTAAGGTGAAGGAATGGATGGATCTTTGGAGAGGAGCTTTACTTCTAACGAGAAGAAATGCTTAGTAGGAGTAGTTCTTTTGATTATGATAGTTATTAAATTTTCATTGTATTCGAATTATGTTTAGCCACAGAGGCTTTGTTTTAGACATTATTTGTATTTGAGATATTCATGTATGTAACTAGTTCCAGCTTAAGCAAATCGTTGGATAGTCTAAGCGATTGTATGACGATAACAGAAATTTAACGAAATGATTTCAAAGAGTTCAGGAATAGTGTCTCCAACGAGAATTATTTCTGAGTCCAGAAATTAGGACGTTACAGTTTGGTATCAGAGCAGTTCAATCCAATTGGACTGTGGTTAGGTTAGTTGCCCGTAACTTACTATGATCTCATAGTACACGTACTTGTTATAGGAACTGATCACTCCTATAGTGTGTATGATGTACATAGAGATTATGGTTAGTTATGTGAGTAGGATACCTTGGTCAGGAAGTTGGGACACTTCCTTAATAAGGTTAGAGTCACGTATCTTGTATTAGAAAGAGAGTAACTTAGGTTCATTCCTACGGTATCCTCACCCTAGAAGCCTTATAGAATGTGACCCTGAAGCTCTAAGTAGATATTAGGTACCCTGAGTAAGTTAGTTGAGATAAAATCATCATTTTCTGGAGGATGGTTGTTGATTGAATTATGATGTAGTTTTGATTGTGTAACTATATGATTTGAATGTACTGTGTAACTTGCTATGAGTTGTGACATTAGTTTGTATGAGTAAATTCAAGACATTTTGTGTTATAATGTAAGTGCTTGTTAAGTAGTAAATCATGTAGTCAAAGTTTCATTAGATGCAAACACTTGTTAAGATCACACTAGAGGGAATATGGGAATGTTAGTCTAGATTAGGATAGTTATCCTACTTAGAGTGAACCAGAGCTCACTTAGGTACATATGGGGAATAGGAACTATTGGAAGGGTGTTAGAAAAAGCATGAAGCCTTAAGGGGGGTAGCTTTTGAAGTATATGGTTGAATCACAAGAAGGGGGGGTTGAATTGTGATTCTTTTAAAATTTTTCAATTTTATCTTCTAATAAAATTCTTCTCAAGATAAATTCTTGGCTGTTTATTAGAAGATGGATCTCCACAAGTAGAATTGTAAGTATTAATGCTTATTATGCTGAAAATAGGATTCCTTTGGTGGAATCAATTTAGTTGCCACTTACTTAGGTATTATTAGTTTTGAAAGCTTTTTGTGCACATGCAGAAGTTAAGAAAGTAAGGGAAAAAAGAAAACACAAAGGTTTTTATACTGGTTAACCTCTTCCAACCTGAGGCTACGTCCAGTCCCTACCTTCTGTAGGATTTTTCTCACTAAAAAAATTAGTTACAACCTTTGGGTACACACTACCACTAGTATTCTTTTTCCACAGCCTCTTCAGGCTTTCTACAGAATCACCAAACTCACAGAAACAAATCTTTGCTTACTGCAACTCCTTCTGCAGAAGCTCAGACACAGCAGAATTCTGCAGAACTTCCTTCTACAGATTCTGAATTTTCACAAGCTCACACCTGATCCTTACAACCTCTCTAAATATTTCACCTTATATGATACAGGAGATTTCATAACATGCGAATCTTCCTGGCCTTTTAATCACACACAAACAGAAAAAGGTAAAGTACAAAAAGCTCACTAAAATACAATCAGAGTTGCAGTAGAATATTCAAGTGAGCAAAACTCCCCCTCAACAATTTGTATAAGTAGATTAGAAAGAATTTGAGGAGAGAGAAAAGGTTCCAGAAGCTGGCAGTGAAAGAGCAGAGATTATTTTATGCTTCTGGAGTGAGAGGTGTGTTCCATTGTGAAGAGAGCACCTCCTTTTATAGGTGAGGAGCTTTGTAGCCGTTGGAATGCATCCAAGATGGTCCAGCTGTGTTGCTGTGATAAGTCTCTTTCAAGTACAGCTGCAAAAGCTGACAAGTACAGCTGACTGTTTGACTGGTTTCTTGCTTCTGCAGAACCAGCTTCTGCAGACAGCAAAACTGGCTCATTTCTTCACCCTTCCATCTGTGAATGATCTGAGGATGATTTCTAGATAAATCCAAGTGTATTTCAACTTGTGTTACTCAGCAAATTTAGTAAGGAATTTATTTAAGGATCATTGAGAGATTTGCTGCTTCTGCAGAACTCATTTTTACATATTCCTTCTGCAGGATTGTTTCTGGTCAACTTCAAATGATCCTTATGCTCCTGTGACATGTTCCATGTTCTGTATTTGATATCTTCTGAGAGTTTCTTTAAAAAAGTGAATCTCTGTTCTAAAACAATTTCATTAAGAGCTTTTAGATTGCTTCCCCATGCTTCTGGAGTCTGTGAAGTGTGTTTGTCAGCTTCTGGAAGCTTTTCATATTTGTCCTTTACAGATTTGTCATTCCTTTAATTTATAGTAAATTAAGGGAGCTTTTTATATTTTTCCTTCTGCAAAATGATACCTGTTGCTTCTGGACACATTCTCAACTGAAGTGGTTAGTCCTTTTAGAATCAGAATTATGCTAAGTTGCATTTGATTTGGTTGTCATAATTAAAACCACTTTGAAGGGATTCTTGGACCTTACAATCTCCCCCTTTTTGATGATGACAACCTAATCAAGGATCACTTAGATAATTCTGATTTTTAATACCAAACTCCCCCTGCAATTTAGCTTTTATTTGGAAAATAATAATTGCTGCAGATTGCATAATTTCAAGACTGATTCTTGATTTCAATTATTAAGTTACAGAAGCCATTTTGATAATTCATTTCCAATGCAGCAGTATGATCATTGAGTAACTTATGCAAAATTCATTTTATATCAATAGATGCAGCAACATATTTATCAATTGTGTAGCAAGGAAACTTATACAAAAGCATTCATCATTTTCATTCATCATTGATCATAGTCAAAAGTCATAAAAAAATCATTAATGTGCAGCCCACCTAAAAATCAACCTAAACTACCTACTACTTACTACTTCTCCCCCTTTGTCATCAATCAAAAAGCTCAATGGAATTGTATGGAAAGAAGCATAATCATCATCTATCACTTGGATGGAGAGGAATGGTCAGATGATGAAGAGGTGTAGAGTAGAAGGCTGGAGCAAGTTTCTGGGGTGGCTGAAATTGTGTGAATGGCATAGCTGGGGCCTGAGGTGCAATCACTTGAAGCACAAAATTATTAAACCGAAACTGATGATGTGTGAACCTCTCAATCATTTTATTTACTGTGTTTTGGAGAGTGTTCACATTGGAAAACAGTTTCTTCATGTCAGACTTGAGCTTATGGATATTCTTCTCCATGGATTTGGAAGGAGAAGCATTCTTTGGTGGTGCTTCAGAAGCAGCAGCAGCATCAGGTTTGGGAGCAGGCTCTCAGCTGGTTTTTCATTGCTTATAGTTGTATAAAAGTGTTCATGGAAGAGAGATTGGAAGAAATTGTGGGAATGCTATCTCTGATAGGTGCAACAGCAGGTAGAATTGAATCTATCATAGGAGAAGCAAGGAACTGATTCACCAAATCAGTTCCAAAAGTGTTTGCTGAGGGAGCTGATGGAGTAGCTTCCTTCTGCACCTTCTCTTCTTCTTTCTCTTCAGCTTCTGGTGCAGCAACCATTGGGATTGATGGTATAGGAGATTGAACAGGTAATGGAGAATCAACATTTGGGAGATAAGGAATGTCAGGAATAGCTTGAGACATGTTTGCCAGGGTGTCAGCTGCCAGACCCTCTTCAAGTAATGGTGCTTCTGCAAGAGGAGACTTTAGCTGTGAGACAGCTTCTTCTCCTGTCAGGAATCACTGGACATGGAGGAGGCTCTCAGATTCTTGCTGGATGGTTCTCCAGAAGCATCAGCAGGCTGACTTTTCCTCTTTCTGGAAAATGTCAGGAACTCCTTTTCCTTCTTCCTTTTGATTCTTGGTGCCGTATTCTCCTCCTCTTTCCTCACTGGGACTTGAGTAATTATGTGTTGGCTCAGGCTTCTCAATTAACATTCTTTGCACATTTATTTTGCCAAATGTGCTACAAGAGTCACTTGAACTTTCTTCTTCTAAAGGAATGTTATTTAATCTGAAGATTCTGGTTAGAAGCATCCCATAGGGCAAGCTGGCATATGCCCTTTGTGGATTTGCAGAATAAATCATGCTTCTAAGGATTAAATAAGAAAGGGAAAAGGATTTACCAATAAGGAGATGATAAATGACCATAAGGTCAATGTCAGAAACTCTTTCAAGAGTGCCAGCCCTTGGGAGAATTGAGAGATGCACAACTTGTGAAACAACCTGCAGATGGGGTTAAGCTTGCTTGACAGAAGCTGGGAGGAGGAATGGTGAAGGACTTTCTTTTTAACTTCTTCCTTGGTTACACCAGCAGTAGTGAACCAGTCATCATATAATTGACTCTGATCAGAACTACATCCAAGTACTTCATCTATGGTCTTAGCAGTGACCACAATTGTTGATCCTTTAATGTCTACCACCAAGGAGTTGCCATCACTCCTGTACTGACTAGCAGAAGCATAGAAAGCTTTCACTAGTCTCTCATATACTGGCTCCTTCACAAGAAGGAATTCTCCCTAGTCCTGCTTCTAGACGAAATGTCCCACATCCCATCCACACTTCTTTATCTCTTTTAGCAGAAAGATCTTCCCTGGGTATGACTGTCTTCCACTCCCACTTCTCATTGTAGATTTTCAGCACCTCTTTATCCTGGAAGAGGTCCCCCATTGGAGTCTTGTGACCCCTCAGAAGGGTCACTCTCTTCTGTACTTCTGCTAGGACTTTCTTTCTTCTGTCCAGTAATTGTGCTTCTTCTTGGCTATGGGAGAATGAAACTGCATGGGATGTTGAAGAAGAGTCCACTCCTATAGGTTGATTGGGGTCACTACCTATTGTCTTAAATGCAGACCCAACTCGTATTCTCTTTGACCTTCTTCTGTAATCAGCAGAGGCAGTTGAGAGTTTTAGATTGAGTTTCTTGTTGGAAGAATAGATGAGGTAGAGGGTTGAGGTTGAGTTTGAGCAGGTTGAGGTTTCATTTGTTGTGGGTTCAGGAGAGGAGCAGCAAACTTGCTCTGTTGAGTGGCTAGGAAACAGAGGGCTCAACTACGGGGGACTGAGCATGCTTGTGGTTCAACGTATGGCACTATTTCATTGCCCATTACAACAAAATCATCGGATTCTGTGGAGGAGGAGTCTTTCTTCTCCATTGCGATTTGCTTAATTCTCATGATGAGAGAAGAATTGTAAAGCAGAGAGACAGAGAAAGGTGAGACGATGGAAACAAGAGTATGGCTGGGAATATGAAAGGTTTGAGTTTGGAGAGGGCAGTGTGGTGTTCCTTCAACTGAGAGACTATCCTAAATAGTAGAACCCAAACTAGTTGTTGCTTTATTTGAGAAGGAGAGAGGGGAAGGGCACACGCGCAGTTTTTTAGGAAATTGTTAATGTCCAACGGTTATAAGCTTTTAAATTTCCCTAATTGTGAATCAACATCCTGCCTGCTTTTAGCTAGAGACAAAGCTAACTTTCCTCCTCTCCTTTTGTAGCTTATAGAAGGATGTAAAAGGCTACAGGTTGGTGCAGTTTGACTTTGCCTAGATGGATGGAATACATTGAGCTTTGTGAATGAAAGTGACATTTCCTAGTATTGACGGGATGTGACTAACATATGTTATTGTTAGTCAACAATCACTGTTGTGCCGTTTCACCTGATAAGCAGGTGAACAGAAGCAGTTGTGACATTGTCCTTTGAAGAAGGATGTCTGCAGAAGCTGAGATTTTTATTTACTAGGTTATGCTATAATTTGCAGAAGGTGAATTTTTCATGCACCTTCTCAGGAAAGGTTCTGCAGAAGAGAGAATATTTCCATAAACTATTTTAGGCTTGATTCTGCAGAAGGTGAAAATTTAATTTCAAATTCCAGAAGCTGCACACGCCACTGTAACTGTTACAGTTTTGTGTTTCTGCAAAAAATATGCTTCTCTATTTGCTTCTGTGGAACTCTCAAGTTCCAGTAGCACACAGATTTTAATTCACACATCAAGAAACCAAGTATTTCATATTAATTTTATTTCTAAGAAACACAAATCTCTCTTCAACAAGAGGTTTTGTAAGAATAACAATTTGAAGTTTGGTTTCAATGAATTTCAGTTCAATGTCATGCTTCTGGACATGATCTCTAATGAAATGATGTTTAATATCAATATGCTTAGATCTAGAATGCTGGATTGGATTCTTGGACAAGTTAATTGCACTAGTATTATCACAGAAGATAGGAATATTAGTGTACCTCAAGCAATAGTCCTCCATTTGATGTTTAATCCAAAGCATTTGAGAACAACAACTTGCTGCTGAAATATATTCTGCTTCTGTGGTGGACAAAGCTATTGTGGGCTGCTTCTTGCAAGACCAAGAGATTAATGATTCTCCAAGAAATTGGCAGCTTCCACTAGTGCTTTTTCTGTCCAACTTATCTCCAGCATAGTCAGCATCACAATAACCTGTGAGCTCGAAATCTGTGCCTTTCTTGTACCATAATCCAAGATTTGTAGTTCCAGCAAGATATCTAAAAATTCTTTTTACAGCTGCAACATGTGATTCTTTGGGAGAAGATTGAAATCTTGCACATAGACTTACAGAATGTAAAATGTCAGGTCTACTAGCAGTTAAGTATAATAGAGATCCTATCATTCCTCTATATTCCTTTTCAGAAACATGTTTACCATTTTCATCCAGATTTAAAACTGCAGAGGGATGCATAGGAGTTCCCATGGATTTTGAACCTTCCATTTTATATTTCTTCAAGAGATCTTTAGTGTATTTCTCTTGGTTTATAAAGATTCCATGCTTCTCTTGTCTAATTTGAAGTCCTAGGAAGAACTTCAATTCACCCATGAGACTCATTTCAAATTCACCTTTCATAAGTTCAGAAAACTCTTCACACATTTTCAAATTAGTAGATCCAAATATTATATCATCAACATAAATTTGAACAATGAGAAGATCCTTATTGAAAGTTTTTCTGAAAAGGGTAGTGTCAATTTGACCTCTTGAAAATTGATTTTGTAAAAGAAAGGTGCTTAGTCTCTCATACCAAGCTCTAGGAGCTTGTTTCAAACCATATAAAGCTTTTGTTAATTTGAAAACATGATTTGGAAAAGCTTTGTTTTCAAAACCAGGAGGTTGTTGGACATAAACCTCTTCATTTATAAAACCATTTAAAAATGCACTTTTCACATCCATTTGATAGAGTTTAAATTTTTGAATGCAGCAAAGGCAAGAAGTATTCTAATAGCTTCTAATCTAGCTACTGGTGCAAAGGTTTCATCAAAATCAATACCTTCTTGTTGGTTGTAGCCTTGAGCTACTAACCTAGCTTTGTTTCTGATTACCTTACCTTTCTCATCCATTTTGTTTCTGAACACCCATTTTGTACCAATAATGGTGTGATTGTTTGGATGGGGTACAAGAGTCCATACTTTGTTTTTCTCAAACTGTTCTAGCTCTTCTTTCATGGCTTCAACCCATGATTCTTCATCAAGTGCTTCTTGGACACTCTTTGGTTCAACTTGAGAAAGAAGAGTTGTGTCATTTCTTAGTTGTCTTCTGGTTTTTACACCTTCCTCAACATTTCCAATTACTTGGTCATGAGGATGGTAAGTCACAGATTTCCAGCTTCTGGGCAGATTCTGCTTTTGACAGTCAGAATCTTCTCCAGAAGCACCTACAGCTTCTGCAGGTTCTGCAGCCTTTTCTGCAGAACTATGATTTTCAGAAGGCACTTTCTTTGACTGACTTTCATCATCAGAATCTTGCTTGTCACATGCTTGAGAAGGAGAGTTAGCATCATTGAAAATAATATGCATGCTTTCTTCTATTGTTTGATTTTTAAGATTATAAATTCTATATGCTTTAGAGGTGATGGAGTAACCAAGAAATATTCCTTTTTCAGATTTAGCATCAAATTTCTCAAGGTTATCCTTATTGTTTAATATGAAGCATTCACTTCCAAATATGTGAAAATAGGCAATGTTGGGTTTTCTTCCTTTCCATAGTTCATATGGAGTTTTATTAAGGATGCTTCTGATAGAAACTCTGTTAAGTATGTAACATGCAGTGGAAACAGCCTCTCCCCAAAAGTATTTTTGAATTCCACTGTCACTTAACATAGTTCTTGCCATTTCTTGGAGGGTTCTATTCTTCCTTTCTACAACTCCATTTTGTTGTGGAGTCCTAGGACAAGAGAAGTTGTGAGAAATTCCATTTTCATCAAAGTAGTTTTTGAAAAAATAGTTTTCAAATTCCCCTCCATGGTCACTTCTTACAGAAGCTACCTTTTGGTTTCTTTCATTTTCAACTTTCTTGAGAAAGATTCTGAAAGATTCAAAAGATTCATCCTTAGTAGCTAAGAACAAAACCCATGTGAATCTAGAGTAATCATCTACTATCACAAGCCCATACTTCTTTCCTCCCAAACTAGGTGTTTTAGTTGGACCAAAAAGATCAATGTGAAGCAGTTCTAAAGTCCTTTTTGTAGTTATTACATTTTTGGGATGAAAACTTGACTTAGTGTGTTTTCCCTTTACACATGCTTCACAAATTTTATCTTTATCAAATTTCAGCTTTGGCAATCCTTTTACAAGTTCTAGTTTGGAAAGTTTAGATATAGTTTTCATGTTCAAATGGCCAACTTTTCTATGCCAAATCCATTTTTCATTTTCAAAAGAAGCAAGACAGGTTTGATGTGGAAGTTCTTCTAGACTTATGCTATATAGATTCTTGCTTCTGATACCTGAGAATAATACCCTTTTAGTAGATGATTCTCTAATTTCACAGAATGTAGGTTGAAACATAACTTCATAGCCACTGTCACATAACTGACTAATGCTAAGAAGATTATGTTTTAACCCTTTCACATAATATACATTATTAATTTGGGTAGAACCTTGCATACCTATCTTTCCAATACCTTTGATTTGAGCCTTGTTGTTGTCTCCAAATGTTACTGTTCCACCTTCCATCATTTGTAGCTGAGTGAATTTGCTTTGTTTCCAGTCATATGTCTGGAGCATCCACTGTCCAAGAACCATAGCTCTTTCTTCTTGGACCCTTTTGTTTGTTCCTACAACAGAAGATAACAAGGCTTTAGGTACCCAAATTTTCTTGGGTCCTGTGAGGTTAGATACCTTCCTTCTGGTACTCCTTTTTCTTTTGTAACAGTTTTGGTCATGGTGTCCAAGCTTGTTACACAAAGAACAATGAGGAGGTTTCCTTTTGGCTGGAACAAAAACTGTTTTGTGTGATTCTGAAAACTTGTTTTGATTAAATCCTAAACCTCTTTTGTCTGAAGTTTCTCTACTGTTTCCTATTAATTTATTCAAGTTGTGAGTGCTGTTTACAAATTTACACAAATCATTTTGAAGTTCATCAATTTTCTTCTGTAGAAGCAGATTTTCCTTCTGCAGACTTGCAGTTTTTTCTGCTTCTGCAGAACTGTTTCTTACAGTTTTGACTTGTTCAGATAACTTAAAGTGAGATTGTTGGAGACAGTGATTGGTTTTAGTTAACCTATTATTATCTTCTCTAAGTATGTCATTTTCTTCTTTCGATTTAACTAATTGTTCTTTAAGAAGAGCACATTTTTGTGCAAGTGTGTGTGAGTCAGATAATAAATTTTCAAAAGCATCTTCAAGTTCTTTATATGCAGAAGGAGTATAGGTAATTACCTCATCTTCTTCATCTTCTCCAGCCATGAAGCACAAATGTGCAGTTTCAGCTTCATCTTCTTCTTCTGCAGAGCTGTCAGAATCATCCCATGTAGCCAACATGGCCTTCTTCTTCTGGAATGGTCTTGATTCTTTCAGCTGTGGACACTCTGCCTTGATGTGTCCTGGTTTGTTGCATTCATAGCAGATGATAGGACCTTTGCTGCTTTCACCTTTTGGTCCTTCCTTCTTGAAATTGAAAAATTTCTTTCCTTTGCCTTTTCTTCTGATCAGCCTTTGTATTCTTTGATATAAAGGCTAGCTCATCATCATTTTCAGAAGAGGATGATTCTCCTTCTGAAGGTTTATCTTCTGCAGAAGCACTTCTTCTGGATGCGCTTGCTTTTAGAGCTATTGACTTGTCCTTTCTTGGCAATTCATCCATGAGTTCTTGTTCATGGACTTTTAAAGAGCCAAGAAGCTCATCCAGCTTGAGTACAGCTAGATCCTTTGCTTCCTGAATTGCTGTAACTTTTGGTCTCCATATTCTTGGGAGACTTCTAAGTATTTTTCTTACTTGTTCTTGATTTGAATAGCTTTTACCAAGTGATTTTAAATCATTTATAATAATAGTAAACCTACTAAACATTTCATCTATAGTTTCATGTTCAACCATGTTAAACATTTCATATTGGTGAATTAAAATGTTGATTTTAGATTCTTTTACTTGGTCTGTTCCTTCATGAGCAATTTTTAAAGTATCCCATATTTCTTTTGTTGTGTTGCAGCCACAACTTTATCATATTCCTCTACTTAATGCACAAAGAAGAAAAAATTTAGCTTTAGAGTTTAGAAGATACCTTTGTTTGTCATCTTGTGTCCATTCTTCTCTAGGTTTGGGTTTTGGTGCTTCTTCAACAATTTCAGACTCACCTTCTGTGGAAGGAGCCAGAACTCTGGTTCTTCTTGTAGTGGGAATGTAATTCCCATTTTCTATAATATCCCATAGATCAATATCTTGAGATTCCAAGAACAATTTCATTCTATCCTTCCAATAGTAATAGTCTTTTCCATTGAAAGCTGGTGGTCTGTTTGTGGATGATCCTTCTGGAATGAACATTGCAGCTCCATGGTTTGCCATCCCCTTGATCTTTTCCTCTCTCACTGTTAAGTGAGTTCAACCCAAGAGGCAAGCTCTGGTACCAATTGAAGTATATGGTTGAATCACAAGAAGGTGAGGTTGAATTGTGATTCTTTTAAAATTCTGCAATTTATCTTCTAATAAAATTCTGCTCAAGATAAGTTCTTGGCTGTTTATTAGAAGATGGATCTCCACAAGTAGAATTGTAAGTATTAATGCTTATTATGCTGAAAATAGGATTCCTTTGGTGGAATCAATTTAGTTGCCACTTACTTAGGTATTATTAGTTTTGAAAGCTTTTGTGCACATGCAGAAGTTAAGAAAGTAAGGGAAAGAAGAAAACACAAAGGTTTTTATACTGGTTCACCTCTTCCAACCTGAGGCTACGTCCAGTCCCTACCTTCTGTAGGATTTTTCTCACTAACAAATCAGTTACAACCTTTGGGTACACACTACCACTAGTATTCTTTTTCCACAGCCTCTTCAGGCTTTCTACAGAATCACCAAACTCACAGAAACAGATCTTTGCTTACTGCAGCTCCTTCTGCAGAAGCTCAGACACAACAGAATTCTGCAGAACTTCCTTCTACAGATTCTGAATTTTCACAAGCTCACACCTGAGCCTTACAACCTCTCCAAATACTTCACCTTATATGTCACAGGAGATTTCACAACATGCGAATCTCCCTGACCTTTTAATCACACAAACAGAAAAGGTAAAGTACAAAAAGCTCACTAAAATACAATCAGAGTTGCAGCAGAATATTCAAGTGAGCAAAACTCCCCCTCAACAATTTGTATAAGCAGATTAGAAAGAATTTGAGGAGAGAGAAAAGGTTCCAGAAGCTGGCAGTGAAAGAGCAGAGATTATTTTATGCTTCTGGAGTGAGAGGTGTGTTCCATTGTGAAGAGAGCACCTCCTTTTATAGGTGAGGAGCCTTGTAGCCGTTGGAATGCATCCAAGATGGTCCAGTGTTTGCTGTGATAAGTCTCTTTCAAGTACAGCTGCAAAAGCTGACAGGTACAGCTGGCTGTTTGACTGGTTTCTTGCTTCTGCAGAACCAGCTTCTGCAGACAGCAAAACTGGCTCATTTCTTCACCCTTCCTTCTGTGAATGATCTGAGGATGATTTCTGGATAAATCCAAGTGTATTTCAACTTGTGTTACTCAGCCAATTTAGTAAGGAATTTATTTAAGGATCATTGAGAGATTTGCTGCTTCTGCAGAACTCATTTTTACATATTCCTTCTGCAGGATTGTTTCTGGTCAACTGCAAATGATCCTTATGCTTCTGTGACATGTTCCATGTTCTGTATTTGATATCTTCTGAGAGTTTCTTTAAAAAAGTGAATCTCTCTTCTAAAACAATTTCATTAAGAGCTTTTAGATTGCTTCCTCATGCTTCTGGAGTCTGTGAAGTGTGTTTGTCAGCTTCTGGAAGCTTTTCATATTTGTCCTTCACAGATTTGTCATTCCTTTAATTTATAGTAAATTAAGGAGCTTTTTATATTTGTCCTTCTGCAGAATGATACCTGTTGCTTCTGGACACATTCTCAAATGAAATGGTTAGTCCTTTAGAATCAGAATTATGCTAAGTTGCATTTGATTTGGTTGTCATAATTAAAACCACTTTGAAGGGATTCTTGGACCTTACAGCTTTAGTAAGGACATAGGAAGCCACAGAGGGAACTCTTTCATTCCTTTAGATCCTAATAGGTGAGTTGTTTAACCAAATTAGTTAAGCATATTAGAATGGAGTGAGTAGTGCAAGGACCTGTTAGGGAAACCAGTATATGATCTCGAGAGAGGGTGAATTAATGTCGGAAGATGACTAGAGCGAATTTGAGGACAAAATTTCTTTCAGGGGGGTAGTAGAATGCAACATCCCGCAAAATTAGGAAGTTTAATAACTCATTAGGCTAAAAATAAGATAATCATGTATTGGTAATAAGGGAAAGTGAGTTGGGGAATTAAAGGTTGAAAGTGGATTATAAAAACTAAGTTAGAATTCCATTCAGTTAAAATGAAGAGTTTTGGGTTGCTGGTAATCGATTACAGAGGGTCTGTAATCGATTACCCGGAGAGCTAGTTTTTAGGTAATCGATACTCACAGGTTGTAATCGATTACCTGGGGCTGAGTTTTGGTAATCGATACAAGGGTTGTAATCAATTACCAGATTCCCAGAAACATTTCTTGTGTAATTTTATCTCTGGTAATCAATTACAACATTATTGTAATCGATTACCAGCTGTCCAGTATATAAGCCCGAGGCATGCAAAATCGGAAACTCAGTTTGTCTTCTCCCCTTCGAACCTAGAGAGAGAGAGATGAAATTCTAGTGAGAGAAAGCTTGGATTAAGGCTTGGAGGATGGGATTGAAGCTAGAAAAATCAAGAGAACATCTCTATTCATCAATTCTCCTTTGATCTTCAAGAATTGGTGAGTAAAGTTCACACACAACTCCCTTGTGATTTTGAGATTTTCCCCAATGTATGAACCTACTCTCTAATCCCCTTCTATTTGAGTATTATGGTTAGAATAGTATTGTTTGCATGAGATTGAGTAGTTGTTGTTAGATTTTCATTGAAAACCTTAGGGTAGCGAGATTTACGAAAGTAGCGAGATTACGAAATTGACGAAATGCTCATTGTATGATCCCCCACCCCATGATTTCCCTTTCTATAAGGTTAAATGATTGGATTTATGATGTTTACATTAGAATTGGGTAATTAATGATAGAGCTTGCTTGAAGGATCTTTGGAATGTCGAAGTTGCGAACTTGCGATAATTACGAAACTTACGAAACGGTTGAAATGCTCGATGTATGAACCCACTCCTCTAATTCCCTTTCTATATGTTTGTATTTGAATGGAATAATAGATGTTAGGAATTTCTTGAAAAGATCTAGATGTTGTGGGCTTATGCGCCATGTCAGTTGTGGGAGTATGCTCTGATTTCAGTTGTGGGAGTACGCTCTGATTTCAGTTGAGGGCGTATGCGCCACAAACTGTTGGTTGGGTTATGCCGATTATGTGCCTTTTTGTTTAAGTTTTTCCATCCTTTTAAGTTACTAAGTGTTAAGTTAAATTTATATAACATGCCAAGAGTTAATTAGGACATTATGATTCAAATGATTAAGAATAGTTAGGTATGCCTTGTGAATTGCACTAGGTGGTATGCATATGATTGTTTACTCTTACTGCATGTTGCATACTTTACTCGCTGAGATGTAGTCTACCCCACGTTTCGGGGATATACTCTAGTTTGTGCAGGGATATTCCAGGTTAAGGTGAAGGAATGGATGGATCTTGGAGAGGAGCTTTACTTCTAATGAGAAGAAATGCTTAGTAGGAGTAGTTTCTTTTGATATGATAGTAATAAATTTCATTGTATTCGAATTATGTTTAGCCACAGAGGCTTTGTTTAGACTATTTGTATTTGAGATATCATGTATGTAACTAGTTCCAGCTTAAGCAAATCGTTGGATAGTCTAAGCGATTGTATGACGATATCGGAAATTTAACAAAATGATTTCAAGGAGTTCAGGATAGTGTCTCCAACGGGCATTATTTCTGAGTCCAGAAATTAGGACGTTACAAATGAGGTTGAGGTACGCAAGTCTTCAAACTCCAAGCTCTGGTAGTTGGTGGTGGTAGGTAACACATAGCTTGAGAAGTGACGTGGTCCTTGATGAGTGATATAATCCCCTAGTGTCCTTCTTCTAGGTGCTTCTTCACCCATGTTTTTGGGTTCTTCAACGATTGTCCTTCTTCCCTTCTCCCGTTCCTACCCCTGCTCCCGTGATGTCCTCTCTATTTTCGGGTCGAATTGTAATTGATTGGGGGACACTGGCCTCTCAGAAGCATAAACAAGAAACTTTGAAAAAGGTAAGTGTGTGAAGAGAATTAATAATAATAGAAAAACTATAAATTTCCTAAGATAATAATAGGTCCTAGAAATAATAAGAAGAATAAATAAAAGAAATCCTAAGAAAAAATAAACAAAATCCTAAGATAATAAGAATTGATAACTAGACTTGGGAGGTCTACACGAATTGGGAAACCGTTCCCCGACAACGGCGCCAAAAATACTTGATGGGTTTCT